>JAILYB010000032.1:1951920-3323840 GCA_021437785.1 Rhodomyrtus psidioides | reverse complement strand
TACGCAATTTGACTTCGATTTTGAAGTATGATCGTGCTCGAATATACATAAGTTTTATACATCAAACCCTCTATTTTGAGGGGCGGATTGATAACTCCAAAGAATTTCATTGTTTGCCCTATGTATATAGGGGTAACGGTAATTCTACATGTAATCCGTTCTCTGGCCCTAATCTAAGGGCATGTTGCGTATTAATCGGAATTTAAGGTGAATTATGGGTAAGATTGTTTATTTTTGTTCAAATTTTCGTGTTTTTCCTTTTTAGTTAAATTCCTAAAAAATACCAAAAAATATCATTTGCATTGCCTATTTCATAATTGCATGTCATATTTTCCATGTCATTCATATTTGCCACGTTATTATGCCATGTCATGCACTTTTGCCACGTCATTATGCCATGTCATGCATTTTGCCACATCATTACATCTCGCATCTCATATAATTAGATAGCATTAGCATTGCATTTAATAAAAGAAAATCCCAAAAAATTTGAATAATCAAATCAATAACTTTTTCATGAAAATTGGTACCGGAAGGGCATTAATTGAAAAATTATTGTAACAAAATCCCCGAACTCATTCAATCTCTGGTTCCCATGAAATAAAGTATTTTCTCCCAAGTACTTTGTTTAGGTTTCTAATCTACCTACCACAAAAGATTAGTGGCGACTCCAAATTTCAAAATCTTGGCATGATAGTAATTAAATTTGAGTTGCGAATTGGTAGAGTTTGGGAGAACTCGAGCTAGGTTAATTAATTTAATTAGTCTGGTAATCCATTAACCTGAAAATCGGATTTTTAGGTCGCGACACCGGCATATGTTATAGTATGGGTTTTTTTTTTCCATTTTAATATTAAAAAAATAATTATTTACAAAATTAATTCAACAGTAAAAATATTTACACATTTAGGTCTCGCGCGCTGGGAGAAATAGCGCACGAGACCGCGCGCTGCTTTGAGCAGCGCGGAGGTGTGCGCAGTGCTTGTGCGGCCATTTTTTTTTCAATTATTTTTTTTGTAATTTTTTTACATAATTTAATTTTTTTATATTTTCAGAACCAATTTTTTTTCTTGCTTGCCATGCACACCCTGTACGTATTCGACAACTCGAAAAAAATTATATTTTTTTATTCATATGCTTTTAGTTTTTTTTTCAATTATTTTATATTTTAAAATTTCGCGGATTTAACAACCCAGTCTGAAAAACGATAGCAGGAATATATTTTCGACAATATTTATTTCATATCGTTGGTTATTTTATATTTTCATGACCAAAATGCTGCACAACTGCTATTTCATATGTCAGTCGAATTGTCGCACAAGGCATTTAGAATGGCGCGCGGCACTTGCGCGGCACTTGCAGTGGCACAACATTTATTTCAATTATTTTATATTTTAAATTTTCGCGAATTCGACAACCCAATATGAAAAACGGTAGCACGAATATATTTTCGACAACATTTATTTCGTATCGTTGGTTATTTTATGTTTTCAGGACCAAAATGCCACGCAACGATTATTTCTTATGGCAGTAGGATTGCCGCACAAGGCCCTTAGAATGGCGCGCAGCACTTGTGCGCCACTTGCTACAAGTGGCGCACAAGACACTTACTTAATTTTTTTTTTGTTTTTAATTATTTTTTATTTTGTAATTTTTTACATAATGTGGTTATTTTATATTTTCAGGATCAATTTTTTTTTTCTTGCTTGCAAGGCTAATACGTATTCGACAGCCGAAAAAAATTATATTTTTTATTTCATATGTTTTTAGTTTTTTTTCAATTATTTTATATTTTAAAATTTCGCGGATTCGACAACCCAATCTGAAAAACGGTAGCAGGAATATATTTTCGACAACATTTATTTCGTATCGTTGGTTATTTTATATTTTCAGGACCAAAATGCTGCATAACGGTTGTTTCGTATAGAGGAATCAAGTACTCTTATCTGAAGCCTAAGCTTTCGCGCAAGCAGCGCTCTGCATCACGTAATAGGAAGTGCCTTGTGTGGCAATTCGACCACGTAATAGAAAGTGCCTTGTGTGGCAATCTGATTGCCATACGAAATAACCGTTGAGAAGCATTTTGGTCATGAAAATATAAAATAACCAATGATATGAAATAAATATTGTCGAAAATATATTCCTGCTACCGTTTTACAGATTGGGTTGTCGAATCCGCGAAATTTTAAAATATAAAATAATTGAAAAAAAAAACTAAAAATATATGAAATAAAAAAATATAATTTTTTTCGGGTTGTCGAATACGTATAGGGTGTGCATGACAAGCAAGAAAAAAAAATTGGTTTTGAAAATATAAAAAATTAAATTATGTAAAAAAATTACAAAAAAAAATAATTGAAAACCAAAAAAAATGAGTGCTTGTGCGGCCAAAAATGGCCGCACAAGCACTGCGCACACCTGCACGCTTCTCTGAGAAGCGCACAGGCAGCGCGCAAGTTGGTGGGGCTGCTCAAAGCAACACGCGGTCTCGCGCGCTATTTCTCCCGGCGCGCGAGACCTAAATGTGTAAATATTTTTACTGTTGAATTAATTTTGCAAATAATTATTTTTTTAATATTAAAATGGAAAAAAAAAACCCAATACCAGATTTGATTGCAGAAGCAAAGACATCTATTATGCCTTCGGAGTCTTTCAAAGTCTCTGGTTCAGTTGCTTCTTTCAGAAGTCTCTTGTCACCAAGCACCACGTTCACTGTGACCATTTTCTTGGTCATTGTTATGGGGTAGCAAAACGCTTTTCTTGAGCTCATTCTGAGCACTCGTCTCTTCGAACATCACCTTCTCATTTGCAGAATCATCTTGAATATCAAGATCTTCTTGAATATGATCACAGCCCAATTCACAAAGGCTCTCTAGATGAGCGAATGGGAAACAATAATCCCAATCTTATGTTGCATTTTCATCTCCAAGAAAAGAAAAAGCAGTACATAAGTCAGTACCTTTTTCTTCAACAAGAATGCTGGAATTGTCTCCACATGAGTCCTGCTTCACTCGTTGAAGCACAACTTCATTACGGTAGCTTGAGGCCTTCTCTGGCTTTCTCCGGTCCGAGGCACTTTTGCCTTCTCTGGATTGAGACTCCTTTGCCTTCTCTTGTATGAGGCATTTTCCACCTAAAACTTTCTTCTTCTAAGTCTCTTTGGCTTTTTGTACTCCTTGGTATATCTCGTGTATGAACTCCCACGTCTCCTTTGAAGTAGTAGCCTTCGAGATTTTCTCCAACACATAATCATCTAAATACTGATAGATTATTGACAGAGCATATTGATCTTTCATTCTTACCTTCTTTAATGCATTCCTCTAATTTTGACTCAACGTGGCTTCGTCGTCTGGTTCATCATAGCCAGTGTCAACCATTTCCCATTGGCCATGAGCGTCAAGCAACTCTTTCATTCTCGAAGCCCAATTACCAAAATTTTCTTTGGTAAGATGATGGTATTGAAGAGGAAGCAGATTGCTTGCTGAGGCCATGATCATGAACCGTATGCTCTGATACCACTTTGTTGGAAATGGGAAGTTGAGGAAAAAGGAGCACAAGAGATTACTTAGAATACTCTTTGATTCTTCGCATGGCTATTCAAATGATTCAATCACAAGCCCTTTTATAGGTACATGGAGACCCTTAGTACATAGTATGCAATTATTAAGACCTCATAAAAACTCCTAGAACTTTGTAGTACATGAATATTGAAAAACTAACAGACTAATTAAATGCATGACACATACATGAACTATGTTAATGCACCTAGGGAGAAGTACATGGATAAACCAAACATAGAATAATGCACCTAGATTCATGAATCAAGTTTAATTTTCAGCAACCTTACTGCCACATACGTTTTGTGGGGACACTTCCGAGCTAGCATTTTCACGGAGCCGCTATGACGAACTCGCAAGCCTTGAACATTTAGATCTTGAGAGCGGGATAGTGACGCCTGTGATGACGTCCAAGGATCATTGGCACCGGTCGTCATGTCTCCGTTCGCAATTCTAGTGTGAAAAGATAAAAGACAATAGTGTTAATATGATACTCAACTTAGATCTCTTAGCCATTTGCACCGCTATGTTTATACAAACCATCACAACAAAAGCAGCAAACCCAGCCGTTCTCCTTCAACAGCCAAGTCATTGCTAGAAAAAACTCAATGCACCACAGAACCATGCCTCAAAACGTGTTAAATGAGAGCTAAAAACTCGATTTAAAGTGTATTTTGTTACTTGTAGGCTGTCCCTTCCGGGACGAGACGAAATCATTTCGGTCTAATAATGCAAAGTCATTTGGAATGTGCAGTCGTGCTGGGGCCAGTCTTCTTTTGGCATAGTTGTGAGCCAGGTGACGATGCCTCTTTCGATTTCGGCCACCCATTTGCATATACAGATTGTCAGTTTTTCTGTGGATTTTTCACGATATGTCATCACAAAGATCATGAAATATAATACTTCTTTTTATATTGCATTATGATAAAGCATCACAACGGAAAAGTACACGGTACAAATTTGTATCATGTACTTCGTGTACTATGAAATGTGAACTAGAACCCCTTACTTATCAGCTTTGACGCAACTAGACTTTTTAAACGATGAAATTGATTATGATAGCACTCTACGAGTCCGGACAAGAGCATTTAACATCTAAAATAATTAAAACTAAATTTTTCTTGCCTATACACTCTTCCTTGTTCTTGTTAAATTATGTCACGCATTTGAGTCATGTGCGAAACTCGAATCAAATCAAGTGATGTGGAATGTGGATTGAAATTATTGACTGGATCCTATCTATCCAAGATTTTACCATAATCGGAGTTTGAATTCCATTGATTGCCTATTTTGATCTTATCTAATATATGAAGATGACGTAAGTGAAGATCTCTCTAAAAGCCACACGAGGAAAAAGTGAAATTAAATATTCGATGGGTTCCAATCCAAAAGTTAAGTCTTTGTCACAGAAAGGAAAAACAAGGATTTGCCTTTATTATTCCCTTTTCTGAAAAAGCCACGGCCGCACAGTTTACGTCCGAAAAACCGAACAGAGAGCACTTTAGGACATCCCAAAAAAGGAAATTCTTGGGCCAATTTCTCTAAAAATCATAAATTTTAAGTAAAGTGTCAATTCTGAAGCGCCAACTTTATCTTAGGTCTAAATTCCGGTCCCACTCTTTTTTTTTTTCCGTCTCATAAAAAATTAACTCTAACTCGTGTATCTGTTCTAACCTGAACTTTCTTTGTCTCATGAAACTACACCAATTTTCAGCTGGTGCCCAAATCCGGCCACTGTGGAGTTCCATTTAGAATATGTTGTGTAACCGTGGAATGACACATGGAGTGGCATCGTTTGAAGAAAACTTGGTGGGGTCAAATTGACAAAAGGTTAGTACTTTTTTTATGAAATCATAAAAAATTTGGGCCTAAATTGGGATCCAACATAAAGATGATTTTTTTACGAGACAAAAAAGAGTATAAGCCATAACTCAGAGTCTCCTTCCTTAAGTCAATCCAATTATAATGCAATTTATGTGGACTACTAAATGATAATACTCCTAATTAATATACAAATGAATTATATTTTTTATGGGTTGGGGTTGATCACTAGTTTTTTTATGCAATATATGACAGGAGCGAAAATTTAGGTGTCAATAGAGTGATTAAGCATATGATTTTTAATGTAAGAAATCTTGATCTGGAATCACAGCTATATCCCATTATCAAATGTTCTGGATAATGCCTTCCAAACTGTGGATGGGTTTTAGCCTATGTAGCACCGACACCCCTCATGGGTGAGGGCGTCAATGCTGGACAAGTGTCGGATACCGACACGTTCCGACACGCGTTGATCGAGTGTCGAGAATTCGACACGCGGCCAACGCTTCGGACACGCGGTCGACACGTGTGTCCGACATGTCGAACAAGTGATTTTTAATTTTTTTAAAAAAATGCAATATTTGGAAGTTTGGTCAACACTCGAGTGTCCTCACTGCAGGTCGGCCTAGGGCAACATTTGAAAGGGTCCAATTATAATGGTAGGCCTTTTCACTAAAAATTTAATTCTAAATAAGTCTCCATGTCCATTTATTGACATTTTAAAAAGTCATCCCACTTATTATTCTCATTAAGCAACCAATGTGGGACTGTTTTCTTCAAGAGATAAATCTCAAAGTGTCATCTTTAGCTTTTAAAAAAAACTTCATGTTTATCTCTCTCCCTCATTACCAATGTGGGATTAATTATAAGCTTATGATTCAAAATGTAAATGATGACAAAATCAATAAATTATTACTTTCATCGATTTCGACACTTGTTTTGGCTTTATTTTTTTATATTTAAAAATATATATTTAACACAACGTGTCCCCAACGTGTCGGATTTTTCTGTTTTTGAGAAATAGCGTATCGGCGTATCGTGTCGTATCGTGTCGGCATGTCGGTGTCGGTGTCGGTGCTACTTAGGTTTTAACTCGACACACAAGGTTAATGCAAGTTGTAAAAAGAGATAAAGGATGTTGCAGTCAACTCATGTACACCTAGGGGTGAGCGGTTCCAGGTTCCAGATAGGTTCCACCTAGAGCTTGGAACCTACCCTTTATACTCGGGAACCTAGAACCTACCTTGTCACAGGTTCCGATTCCGATTCCAAGGTACCTGAGAACCTGTCAATACAACTCCCTTGCACCAAAATATATGAACTCAACTACACAATTGCTCACTTTTGATGAATAAATCTCTACCACATTCCCTTCAGGATGTTAAATCTGTTAGAATAAAACATACAATATGTATATTAATCTATACAATGACAGAACCAAATCATAAGCAATGAAATGAAAGATAGGTTTATAACAGACATGTCATGGACTATGTCATTCACCATAAGTCTCACTAATCTTCTTCTTTGAAGATTTGCAATCCACAAAGCAGTGATCTATCTTGTCACAGTTGAAGCATGTACCTTGATATATGTTCTTGGCCACTTTAACTTGCAATCATTTAAACTTCGAATCACAATAATAAATGTGACCAAGCTGCCTCAAACATGAAAACATTAAGTTGGCAGAAGCACAAAATTTGATCCTTCAGAAGCAGTATTCAAAAATCGTCAAATGCAAAAATTCATCAGATGCAACTGCTTTTGAACCCATCAGATGCAGAAATTCGTCAGATGCAACTGCTTCTGAAACCATCAGATGCAGAAATTCGTCAGATGCAGTCCTTCTGGACCCGGCAGGAGCAGTCCTTCTGGACCCGTCAGATGGAGTTCCTTCTGAACCCGTCAGATGGACCCTTCAGATGGAGTTCCTTCTGAGGTTCTTTCTGAATCTCCTTCTGAGGCTTCCTTCTGACATTCCTTCTGAGCAACCAAATCCGAATGGAAATTTAACAATATAAATTAATTGAATTTAGATGGAATATCGAGGCCTGTGTTCAACACAGTTTCCTTAAAACAGATTCGTCCCCTCCAGTACGTGCTTTGAGGTTTCGTGGACGTCTGTCTCCTAGGATACAACGGTTGAACAGCGATAGATGCTAGCACAGCACTCCAACGCTTTCGGCGAACTTGAACAACACGAGAACACTATCGAAAACAATGCAAATGCATAGAATCGAAAAAGAGGGAGAAAAGTTTTTCTTTTGAGATTGTAGTGTTTTCCTATCTCACTTCATCTCTCTCAAAACAGAATGGAAAACCACCATTTATAGGCTAAGTGGGGCATTGCGGAAATAACGGCTAAATTAATTCTGCCGTTTAGAGCCGTTATGTAATTAATTCTGTAACCACAGAATTATAACAGCCGTTACTTAGTTAATACCATTAACACACTGGTAATTAACTTAAGAACGGTTAACGGCTTGAGTTGAAAAAATTAAAACAGAAGGCAAAAATGGGCTTGTCGCGAGGCCCACTTTTCGGTCCCGCATTCGCGTACGCAGGTCGTGCGCTCGCGCACAAGTTTCAACTTGTCGGGCCTCCGTCGGGATCCGGGATTTGCACCCCCCTGCACGTGCGCGCGAGGCATAGTACTTGTTACAATAGTTACCACTCAAAAGGAGTGTAACCATATATAAAGCACTTCAAGGCCTTCTTCCTTTCCTATGTGGGACTAGTGTTTTGTCACTTCCCACTTCCAACTCAATGAGTGTTCTTGGGAAACAATTTCTCATTCACCCACCCATCAAAATACCTCATATTTTCCAACAAAATCAGCAGGCGAAACAACATTGGACGGCCAGAAATGCTTTAAGAAAGTGATTTCAACGGTGTCTGACCTTAGCAGTGTTCATAACATTTTCCATATCTAGGGTCAAAACAAGTCCCTAACAAAGTTTGACATGTGCTCTTTATCAGTACTATACCAGAATAGACACTTTAATTGATGCCACCGCTTCGACACTACCAGCATCATTCCGAGGTTCGTATCAAATTAATCCAGCACTAATTTCTCTGAAATGAACAGATTTCTCCACCGAATTCTCACCAGATTAACAAAATTTAAAGCCATTAAACTGCAACCACGTTCGTTAAAGCAAACAGATTGAACTCTCAAATTGTACTTTCGAAGCAAAACAAGCCAAAGTTTTCATCTTTTTTCAACAAGTGCAGTGCCTGTCATAGAGAAAATCTCAGAAATGAAAACAGAGGAGAGAATAGAGGAGGAAGACTCCACTATACAGAGCGAAACCACATACCACAATCTCAGCAATGATGCGAGGTTGCTTGAGTTGCTTGAGTGGCTTGAGGAGGAAAACCAGGAGGTGAGTGACCAGAACGACGAGGCATATATGCACTATCGCAAGCAGGAGCGCATGTCCAGGAGGTTGTCGCCTTGGAACACCTCGTTCGAGGTCGCCGTCATCGCTGCAGGACACGAGCTCATTGTTGCCCTAGTAGCGCCCAATGGAGTCGTATGGAGAGCATTAGAGGAGGAGAGATCTAAGCTGAGAGGCTCTTTGGAAAGCGAGAGCGAAACCGGACTTGGTGGTAACCGAGGGAAGGCGTCGAGAGGCCGTCAGAGGGAGGACGTGGTGGTGGATAGCAAGGAAAGGGTCGTCATTGAGGAAAGGGCTACGGAGTGAGAGGACAAAGTGAGAATAGAGAAGAGGCGTGGAGGAAAGAGTAGAAATTAGAAATTAAAAACCTAGGGTTTACTGTTTAGAAGTTTCGGTTACAGGGTAGAACTTGGAACCAGAACCGGGAACCGGACCCTAGCACATCGGAACATGGTGTTAGAAAGTTGAACCCAAAAACTTAAGCTATTAGGCGGAGAGAGACAACATGAATATAAAGAGCATACAAGATCCATTCACAACCGATGTGAGACAACAACAACAACTTTAGTACTCCCTCTCACGTACAAGCCGGATTATGCACTGCACGTGGAAATTGACTAATGAGGGGTGGGCCCATATACACGGAAAGGAATAACACTAACTCTGATACCATGTTAAAAGGTCCAACCAAAAAACTTAAGCTATTCGGTGGAGGGAGACCACATGAATATAAAGAGCATACAAGACTCATTCACAACAACAACAACTTCGACACCGGGAACCGGATTGGAATTGTCGATTCGATTTTCGATTCTACACTGTAGCCACCCCAAAACAAAATGAGTCGGTCGCAACTTTGTTTAACATATATCTTTTTTTTTTCACTAAAGGAGTTAGCTAAGGCCTGCTCGGATTCCCCACATTATTGAAGAGCAATAATTGACCCAGCAATGAATCTTCTCATGGAAACAGGCCTATCTATTCCACGTCGCCACCGGGAAATTCTTGATTATTAATTGCACTATTTCGAATAATAAAAAATAAAAAAGCAAGAATACCCAACAACTAGTTCTCGTAAGAATGCCCGTAGTGGTTTAGGTACAAGTGCACGAAGAGAAAGTAATGCCTACAAGCTTCAGCATTTTTAATCATTGATGGTTGAGATGTCGATGTTATGATCCCCTGCCATGCAAGCAGGGGATCCAGACACGTCGATGTTTGCTGCAGAAGTTGGTCAGCACTGTCTAAATAGTAATAGAGTTGTCGACCTAATAAGATTAGTTTGGATTATTCTGAAGCGACAATTTTTTCGGGAACAGCAAGGAGAAAGGGGACTAGAATTCATTCAAATTGACTGGTTTACTCTAAGACATCTCTGAGTCTTAAAATGTTTTCCGATGAGAAGATTCATTGAAGTAAACTACCCCGTCCACATCTGGCATGTTCGTGATAGGTGGGTGTTAGATTTAGATTTATTGTATCTTGATGCATACAGAGAAATGCAACGTCCTAAGCAGTATTAGTACCTGGTTTAAACAGATAAATTGAAGGGTGATGCTAGATTATTATATAAGACATTAAAAGTGATCTATGTGATAACTAATTCACAAAGCTTTTGGTGGGAATCCGAACTTTCCCAAGTACCTATAAGAAAACACTTGGCGAAAACTTGCCCGATTATTAATTCAAACAACTTCTCATGCGAACTTTGCCTTGATATTGATGCGAACATTCCCAAAAACCAATTCACAAAGCTTTTGGTGCGAACTTTCATTCGAATTTTCCCAAGTACCTATAAGAAAATACTTCGGAAAGATATCTGAATGTTGTGGATCGAAAAATATCAATTTGACTGAGTAAGACATATTATACACACAGTGATTAATTTATTGAACACCCACTAAATTTGAGGAAAAAAAAAAGCACTAATGGAACCAGCAATATGAATCTTCTGATGCCATAAGTTTCTCTATTTAATGTTATCACTGACAACATAAGCTAACCCCCTTGTGTCCCTTCGCCGAGCCTTAGGAAGCTATATAGTAATAACCCTTCCCTCTGGAGTTTCTCCCTCACTTCTTCCACCATGACACCCTCTCAACCTTCCCAAGCAAAGTACTTGCGAGAAGATGACATCTCCCAGAAATGCCGAAACCTCCTTCCCTCGCTCCCTCATGAAAAAGGCTGGATCACCCCCTCTCTCTGCCGGTACCAAGGCTTCTGGGTTGCCCCGAAGCTCTTGGACGGCATCCTTGCTTGCCAAGACCTCTTCCGAGCCCAAGAAACAGATGTCCTCCTCAACACTGCCCCCAAGTCCGGCACGACCTGGTTGAAGGCCATCCTCTTCTGTCTCTTGAACCGGGCCAAGTACTTGGGTTCAATGCAACAACACCCTCTCCTCACCCAAAGCCCCCACGACCTCGTGCCATTCTTGGAGCTTAAGCTCTACTTCGGGCAAGAGATCCCCAACCTCACCTCACTACCACCCCCGAGGCTCTTTGCTACCCACTTGCCATATCAATCACTCCCGCAGTCGGTCAAGGACTCCGGGTGCAAGCTGGTGTACCTATGCAGGAACCCAAAGGACACCTTCGTCTCGCTCTGGCACTTCGCCAACATGCTGAGGTCCAAAGCGACGGGCGGGATGCCGCTTGCAGAGTGCCTCGATGCTTTCTGCCGGGGTGTGAGTCCGTTCGGACCCTACTGGGACCACGTGCAGGGATACTACAAGGCCAGCTTGGAGATACCCGAGAGGGTGCTGTTCTTGAGGTATGAGGACATGATAGAGGACCCGCATGTTCACGTCAAGAGGCTCGCAGACTTCTTAGGGTGTCCGTTCGGCAAACAAGAGCTGAGAGATGGGGCCGTGGACGGCATAGTGAGGATGTGTAGCTTCGATAGTTTGAGCATATTGGAGGTGAATAAGAGCGGGAAGTTATCGACCGGACAAGAGACGAAGTCGTACTTCAGGAAAGGCGAGGTCGGGGACTGGGTGAATTACATGGGTGTCGAGATGGGGGAGAGAATTGACCGTGTCGTGCAAGAGAAGATGAACGGCTCAGGGTTGAAGCTTTGACCTAGACTCGAGTTTATGATGATGGCAATAATAATCACCATGGCCAATGTAGGGTTGGCCTCAGGGTTGTGTCACGGCGATGAGGTTCAGATATGTGCATCGCGATGTTAAAATTATAAGGAAGTACTTGTGCTTCTATGAATGCACCGTGCTTCTTTTTTCTAGTGAGAAGAGTATGGTCTTTAATTCTTTTTAGCTGACATGGTGCGATATATATACTCTATAGTAATTTAGCTAGATAGCATTGCTACATCATGTACAATATATTGTAATTCTCACATATTACAACCCCTTCAATAAAACAAACTTGTTCTAGTAAATCTTACAAGGAATAGAAAGGCGAGTTTTGCAAATCATACATATCTAATTAGTTGTGATAAGAGTTGAAAGTGGACAAGAAGTAGATCGGTAGAGCATGCCCGTCACATCCTTATTATGCTATTAAAATTTTGTCCTCCAATTTTTCTTTGAACTCTTGGTAGAATCTAATTAATCGAGGTGAAAATGGGAACATAGAGGGGATCCTTCTGGATTTTTCTTTGTATAGTAGCATGGCTGAGTAATGCTACACGTGCGTAGTAAGAATTTTTCCACCAAATTGTATTGATCTAATCATATGAAGAACCGCAATTGGTTATTTAAACAAACTAGGTATCATCCTTTGCCGTTTCCTAAGGTTTCCCATAAATGTTCATTATAAGTCCTTATCCAACAAGTACTAGCTTATGTACCCGCGTGATGCGCAGGCAGATTAAGTTAAATGTCCTAATTTACGTGCCTAACAACTTGGGAAAACAATATTATATTAAGTTATAATATAGCCGATGCAATGCATATTCATCAAACCTGAGTTCGACCTTAAAAGAATTTAAGCTGCGAGGTTTGGTTGAAAAGATCCACAACCACCCCCGCCATATTGTACCCTACATTGGCTAAAATTAATTTGATATTAATGTTTAGTATATCGGGAATCATGTAGGGTTATTTATTATATGTCATTAAGTTATATAATAACCCTCTTATAAAAATTATTTAAAAAATTGGATTGAATTTAAGATAAATTGCATTCATATACTTTCCTTCTTTAGAACTCCATATATTTAGGAATCACGTAGTAATTAGGAAATCACCTAATTTCGATTAAAATTTAATAAAAGTGTTTCCCTATTTAAATTAGGTCATCATGTAAATTAGACAGTTTCTTATAATAACTCAAAAGGTAAATCATAAAGATACTGTATGCATATCTCATAGTTTTATAATATCCGTGTCATATACCAAATGTCATGTAGTAATTGCATGTTTTAGGGTCACCATGATTTAACACGTAATTTAGATTAATAAGTGCACCCCATTCCCATTCATTGCGTTTAGTTTACTTTTGGGAAATATTTACCTAATAGTTTGACAGTACTGTTAGTTATTTCTGACCGTAAGTGCACACATCATTACCGTGTGTTTTACATAAAGCACTCATTAATTGAAAAATTATTAGATAAAAAATAGGGTTAATACCATGAAAACCCCAAACTGGTACACATGTGACAAATTTACCCTAAATTAATTTTTTGACCACGAAAAATCTCAAACTAGTATAGTTGTGACAAATTTACTCCAAACTATTTGTTTTATCATAAAAAAAAATCATAAACTAGTACATCTGTGATAGATTTACCCTAAATTAATTTTTTTTACCGCGAAAAACCCCAAACTGGTATACCCGTGAAAAATTTACTCTCCGTTAAATTGTGTTACAAAAATTTCAAATTGATACACATGTGACAAACAAAGGTAAAAAATTTCAAACTGATACACCCGTCAATTGCCACGTGTTATAAACTTAGCATTTTAATGGTTAGATTTAACGAAAACTAACGGAAGGTAAATTTATTACATGTGTACCAGTATGGGGTAAAATTGTCACCAATGTATCAGTTTGGGATTTTTTGTGATTAAAAAAATAGCTTAAGATAAATTTGTTATAGGTGTACCAATTTGGGGTTTTCTGTGATATTAACCCTAAAAAATAATGATAGTACTATCAGACTATCAAGATAGCAACTCCCTTTACTTTTTAGGGTTACTATCACTAAAAACCCCAAATTGATACACACATCACAAATTTATTCAAAATCACTTTTTTATAATAATAAAAAAAATTCAAATTGGTACATCTGTGTGTTGACACCTAAATTTAACAATTTTAGGACTCATTGCACCTTTCGAAAGTTTTAAGACTCAATTGTAATTTCATGATAAGTTTTAGGGCTTCAAGTGTACTTATCCTAAAATAAACTATACTTTGACAATATTGAATCTAGCACACCAAGTCGGTTATATGAAAGCATTAATAGTGCTAGGAGTACTAAAAGTTTTGAATGCAAAGTTGTTTATAAAAATATGTATGTAAACTATTAGAGACACCAAATACCATCTTCATGGACCTTTTTTTTTTCAAACCTCATCCCTGCAACGGTCTTTCTCTTGCAAGAAGCCTCTATTTTTATTTTCTAAAGTAAAAATATTATAAACCAGATAAAGTACAACAACTTAGGGGTATCCCGGCATTACAAATCGAGATATTAATTAAAAAAATATAGAGGTAGGAAGTCGCCACATAGTAACCAAGATAATAGGGATACCGATTAACTTATTTTAAAACCGTCTATGATTATCATTGCGCATCCAAAATGCAACATATGGTTGTTAGGAAAGAAGTCTATATATAACATCCTTGTGCCACCAAACATCAGCTAACCATTTCCTGATCGACCTCTATAGCTAGCTAGCAAGAATAATCCTTCTCTCTTCCTTCTGAAGAAGGCTGGATCGCCACCTCTCTCCGCTTACATCAAGGCTTCTGGTTCCCCACTTGGCACTTGAACGGTGTCCTGGCCTGCCAAAACCACTTCCAAGCTCACCCCTCTGACATCCTTCTCGTCACCAGCCTGAAATCTGGCACCACTTGACGGAGAATTCGCTAGTTTTTACCACTGATAGGAGATGTTCAGCTTCTGCTTCGGTCACAAGTTTCTTTTGAGAAGGCTTTGGAGGGGTGTAAGAGCGACCTGTGCGAGTAACTGAATCGACTGCTTCAGCTCCACAATCTCGAGGGGCTTTCTTGGCGTCGGGATAACTAGTGCTCCCTCGCTCACGACGGTCGATGGTGTATCGACCAAAATTGGGGAAAAGTTACTCCCCACAACCTCCAGACTAACATCATCCAGCTGAGACCCCATGCGGATAAATTCCTTAGAGGCGAGATCAATGATCATGTGTCCTTCATCCTCGAGCTGGTAATCGTCTAGACCCTCCTCGAGGTCAGGTCTATTACGACTGGTCCTACCATAGCAACAAACGCTTCGTTCAAGTCTGACAGCAACTCGGGGATAGCTGCATCCTTAGGAATGCTCTCCCGAGTGATAACATGTTGTTCAACCACCATTAGCGCGACTGCCTCTTCAGTAGGTTTCAGCGTGTCGAACTCATCGCTCCATTCATTCCAATACATCCGAATATCGGGGAGGGGCTCCTTGAAAAATCAAGGCGGAGGCGAATACTTTACTAGAAAGTCATATTCGCCACTAGGCTGGCCCAAAGTATCAACCACCTCACCTGCAGCATACGCGTTTCGCAGAAACTTCCGATCCCAATAGCACCAGCTACATGGGGCAACGGCCTCTAGCTCATGATCTTCTTCAGGTTGAGCTGGCGGCATCTCAGGTGAGACTGGATTTTTCTGGGTCAACCAATAGGTCGCTAGGCTAGACTACGGCATCCTCCAAGTTTGGCTCGACGGAGGCCACAACCTCCTTTGGCATAGCCCGAATTACTCCCGCTCGGACCATATCAGTGATACGCGCACGCTTCTCTTGGATAGAAATGACACCGTCACTAATATAGTGCCTAGCGGAAATAAGTGCCTGATACATCTCAGCAACATCTATTCGAAATCTCTTCTTGGTGGCGCGTTTCGTCTCGCCAATGACTCCTACATTCGGGATGTGGCCCGATAATGGGTTCCGTTGAACATCTGGCTCGAAGTCCTTAAATGACAGGCGATTCGTTTCTAGAAGATCTTGGACTTTGTGTTTGAGGATATAGCAACCATCAACATCGTGCCCCTTTTCGCCCATATGGAAGGCACATGATTTGGTGAGATCGAACCCGCGGTACTTCGGGGGATTACTTCGTGCAACTTCTTTAATCAAAAGCTTCTTGCCCAACAATGCAGGTAAAAGTTGTGATAATGGCCTTGGCAGTGGAGCGAACTATTTTAGCTTTTCAGGCTGAGTATTCTGATACCCACTACCGTAATAACTTCCTGATGCAGACGCCGATTGGTTGGGGATAGGTTGGGAAACTAGCAACGACTGCGCCACCGGAGTCTGGACAAAAGACACTTCAATCTCCTTTTTCTTTCTAGCTAATGTCCTTCTACTGGTACCCTCCGTTATTCTTCCCTCATGCATTCCACCTTCAATTATCTCTCCATCTTCGACGAGCAACGGGAATTTCTGAAATCCAACTCCAATGAGCTTTTGATAAAATTCATTCGAGAGGGTTTTCACAAACATACTAATCATCTCGGGTTCCTCGAGAGGTAGGCGAACTTCGGCAGCTAAGGCACGCCACCTGTGAGCAAAAACCCTAAATGGTTCCTCCATCCTTTTTGCTGTACGGGACAACACTTCCCATGTCGGAGCCATCTCGGTGTTGTATTAATATTGCTCTACAAACGCCTTGGCCAGCTCCTCCCACCTTTCAACTTTATTAGGCTTTAAATCCAAGAACCAGCGAAGTGCCACATCCTCCAAACTATTATGGAACGTTTGTATCAGTAGAGGAACATTCTTAACATATCGACCCATCTGGTTGGTGTAATAAACCAAATGCGCCCGCAGATCGCCTTTGCTCGAATACTTCGTGAAGTATGGAACTTTGAACTTGTTAGGGAAGGTGATCTTATCATATCGGGACAGATCCCCGACATTTTCGAGTTCATGCTTATCCTTAAGCTGCTGCTCCATATCAGGAAATCATTTTTTAGTCTCCTCCTTCAATCAGGCTGAGATGGCTGCGAAAATGAGATCAAGAGGAGCGGGCGCATGAATTTGAACAGCTGCCCCTTCAGCAACTGGATTTACTGGATTGTCGGAAATAAGATCGGGCATATCAGTCGGCGGCGGAAGCTGCACCTGATTTTGATTGCATTGTACGGTAAGCAACCTGACGTCAGCGGATAACTGGATCATCATTGCCATTAGATCCTCGACTTCTGCGAAGGCAGCAGCCCTTAGGGCCCGATTTTGCGCTTCGTCATCTGCACGCGCCTCCATAGGTACTGTTGCGGACCTAGTGCGAATAGGAGAATGTGTAAAGCTCGCAATATCTACTCCTTTGACCACAAAATGGGAGTTTCGGGTGACCTATCCTTATTCATTCGCTCAAAGGCTGTCTCCTCGCTGAGGATCTTGGTGAATAACCTTCGGAGGGATGAAAGGTAAGGCAATTTGGCAATTAGGATCCTCTGGGCGATGAACATATGCCAAGGATGCTTGATGGACTCCCATCTCGCCTTCCAGTTCAGGAGTTTGGATGATGATTTGGTTATAACAGCTCTCCCAGACGTTCATGATGTTGTCAACGTCCACTTGTCAAAGGGAAATTTCCTGCTCGTTCATCTGCCCGTGCGAGAGGTTGAACCTGAATAATTGACCCTTTAGGGGTGGCGGGATATCTTGAAGAGCCCCATGTTGTCTGGCCTTCCTTAATGGATAGCAGGTAATGGCACCAGTGAATCCCAACAAGGGTGTGTGATCGGTGTTGACAGCAGCAATGCGGATGTTTTGGAATTGGAAGCCTATGAATTTCCATCGAATTTGGCCCGGAGCTAAACTCTTCAAAAAGTAAAATCAGTTACGGTATGACCGTGTATAAGGATTCATCTGTAAGTGTATGAGCTTTTCAAACGGATGAGTGTGATGCTTATGCTCAGAATATGTCATGTGAGAAATGTTTCGCGAATGTGAGAGATGAACCAGGTATATAAAAGTTCAGCAGGTCCATGAAACAATTTCTTCCCATCCGTATGAGTTTTAAAATTGTTGAGAGACAAGAAAGATTCAGCAAGGATCATAGGGATGAAGTCCCACTTAATGCAACGAAATGATATACCGCCCCCAAAAATGCTGACAGCATAATCGGGTCGGGGCACATATTTCGAGGCAATGAGCGGGATCAGAAATCATCGTGCCATTTGCAGACATGCGTATGGCCCAATCTATCTCTGATAACTCCTAAAGGTTCCATAAAGTCGCAGTCGGGGTTTGACTGCTGGATGTGTGTGCAAAAGGTGTAGTGAATGAGAAGCATGCACAACTGGGCATATCAAACATCACTTCAATATATGTACATATAACATACATTGTCACGACTCCCTGCAAAACAGACAGGTTAACAACCACTACACCACTTATAACTCCCAACCTGCAAGAACATCTAACACAAGGTTAGCAAATTAACCTGATTTTCTTCGCAGTGCTGCAAAATGGAGATCAAATTAGGGAACAATCAACTGGTTATTACGGCCTAAGTCTACACAGGTTCAAATCTTGTTCTATTGAACAGTCCACAGCGGAGTCGCCAAGCTGTCGCAACCTGCCTTGAGCCTCCTACGAGGGGTCCGACGGGGTTAGAGGTATTGCCATCGGTCAATGGCACGGACTCTCCCAAGTCCTATCTCGTGTCACTTTGGATTTCGTTTTATTGATTAGCAAGCTAAAATGCTACTAGGAGTCGCCACTAGCCTATTGGGGTCGGCTAGAAACCAATCTAGATATGAGAGTCTTATCTCGATTCCTAAGCAACTAGAGCTTCTAGGTTCAGGGACTTGATTACGCTAACTAGATAATTAGCGCCCTTTCGGTACCTAACTAGTTAATATTCCCTATTATGATTTGGCATATTTTATCTGATTGAGTGTTTACAACACTGTCTTTTGAAAAATTATCTGTTAATCGCTTGCCTAGATGCTAGGTTAGGGATAAAAAGGTAATTGCACGAAACGACAGAAAAACATTATGCATGATCATTTAGTACTGGTTAGATACTTGGTAAGCTTAAAATGATGTGTAGAATGTGTGGTCACCTTAGGGAATATTACCTAGTTAGGTACCGAAAGGGCGCTAATTATCTAGTTAGCGTAATCAAGTCCCCGAACCCAAAAGCTCTGGTTGCGTAGGATACGAGATAAGACTCCCATATCTATATTGGTTTCTAGCCGACCCCAATAGGCTAGTGGCGACTCCTAGTAGCATTTTAGCTTGCTAATCAATAAAACGAAATTCAAAGTGACACGAGATAGGACTTGGGAGAGTCCGTGCCATTGACCGATGGCAATACCCCTAAACCCGCCGGACCCCTCGTAGGAGGCTCAAGCCAGGTTGCGACAGCTTGGCAACTCCGCTGGGGACTGCTCAATAGAACAAGATTTGAACCTATGTAGACTTAGGCCGTAATAACCAGTTGATTGTTCCCTAATTTGATCTCCATTTTGCAGCGCTGTGAAGAAAATCAGGTTAATTTGCTAATCTTGTGTTAGATGTTCTTGCAGGTTGGAAGTTATAAGGGGTGTAGTAGTTGTTGACCTGTCTGTTTTGCAGGGAGTCATGACAATGTATGTTATATGTATATATATTGAAGTGATGTTTGATATGCCCTGTTGTGCATGCTTCTCATTCACTACACTTTTTGCACACACATCCAGCGGTCAAATCCCGACTGCGACTCTATGGAACCATTAGGAGTTATTAGAGATAGATTGGGCCATACGCAGGTCTGCAAATGGCACGATCATTTCTGATCCCGCTCATTGCCTCGAAATATGTGCCCCGACCCGATTGTGCTGTCAACATTTTTGGGGGCGGTATATCATTTCGTTGTGATGGAAGCCTTTAACCATTAGCCTATCCTACCCTTATGTGTCAAACTCCACTGTTAGCATGCGTGTGTATATGCCATCAACAGGTACTATTCACCAACTACTGTAAGTATAATCTATGTTTAGTCCAAAATTTCCCAAAATTTCTTTCGATAACTTCTTTGCTATATTAATTAACTGGCTGTAGTATTTCTATGTGATTTAGACTCGATGGGAAAGCATGACATCACCATTATCCCTATTCCCGAGAGACTTTTGTTGAAATGGTGGGAGGGTATGGATCATCACAATCAGTAGTATGTCAAGGAAAGGGTTGGCCACCTTGTGCATCTACTTTGGGTTCGTTGTCAAGCTCATGCCATCCAAGCCCTGGCACATTTTTGGAATCCGATCACTTCCACTTTCATTCTCAACGGTCATGAGCTAACCCCCACCATCGAAGAGTGCTATCTCATTAGCGGCGTCCGCCCAGAGGAAAAGTTGGTTAGGCTACTTTTAGGTTGCGATCCAGCAAGCACCCTTGTCGAATTCCTCCATACAACCAAAGTCGAGATCACCAAAGTACTCAAAAGTAATGCTGGCCGCTGCCCTCTAACCTTTCTGTATGGGAGATTCTCGAAGCTGCCAAAAAAGGATGACACCAAATCCGCCCGTGCCTTCCTTCTGGCCTTTTTCGGTTTCATAATCTTTCTTGTTTTCACAGTCGCTATGAACCTCTTTCTTGCCCCTGTTGTGAGACAAGTTTGCATTAAGTGGGACTTCATCCCTATGATCCTTGCTGAATCTTTCTTGTCTCTCAACAATTTTAAAACTCATACGGATGGGAAGAAATTTTTTCATGGACTTGCTAAACTTTTATATACCTGGTTCATCTCTCACATTCGCGAAATATCTTTCCATATGACATATTCTGAGCATAAGCATCACACTCATCCGTTTGAAAAGCTCATACACTTACATATGCATCCTTATACACGGTCATACCGTAACTGGTTTTACTTTTTGAAGAGTTTAGCTCCAGACCAAATTCGATGGAAATTCAGAGGCTTCCAATTCCAAAACATCCGCCTTGTTGTTGTCAACACCGATCCCATACCCTTGTTGGGATTCGCTGGTGCCACTACCTGCTATCCATTAAGGACGGTCAAACAACATGGGGCTCTTCAAGATATCCCGCCACCCCTAAAGGGTCAATTATTCAGGTTCAACCTCTCGCACGGGCAGATGAACAAGCAGGAAATTTCCCTTTGACAAGTGGACGTTGACAACATCATGAACGTCTGTGAGAGTTGTAATAACCAAATCATCATCCAAACTCCTGAACTGGAAGGCGAGATGGGACTCCATCAAGCATCCTTGGCATATGTTCATCGCCTAGAGGATCCTAATTGCCAAATTGCCTTACCTTTCATCCCTCCGAAGGTTATTCACTAGGATCCCCAGCGAGGAGACATCCTTTGAGCGAATGAATAAAGATAGGTCGCCCGAAACTCCCATTTTGTGGTCAAATGAGTAGATATTGTGAGCTTTACGCATTCTCCTATTCGCACTAGGTCCGCAACAGCACCTATGGAGGCGCGTACAGATGACGAAGTGCATAATCGGGCCCTAAGGGCTGCTGCCTTCGCAGAAGTCCAGGATCTAAGGGCAATGATGATCCAGTTATCCGCTGACGTCACGGCGCTTACCGTACAATGCAATCAAAATCAGGTGCAGCTTCCGCCGCTGGCTGATATGCCCGATCTTATTGCCGACAATCCAGTAAATCCAGTTGCTGAAGGGGCAGCTGTTCAAATTCATGCGCCCGCTCCTATTGATCCCATTTCCGCAGCCATCTCGGCCCGATTGGAGGAGGAGACTAAAAAATGGTTTGCTGATCTGGAGCAACAGCTTAAGGATAAGCATGGACTAGAAAATGTCAGGGATCTGTCCCGATATGATAAGATCACCTTCCCTAACAAGTTCAAAGTTCCATACTTCACGAAGTATTCGAGCAAAGGCGATCCGCGAGCGCATTTGGTTTATTACACCAACTAGATGGGTCGATATGTTAGGAATGTTCCTCTACTGATACAAACGTTCTAGAATAGTTTGGAGGATGTGACACTACGATGGTTCTTGGATTTAAAACATGATAAAGTTGAAAGGTGGGAGGAGCTGGCCAAGGCGTTTATAGAGCAATATCAATACAACACCGAGATGGCTCCGACATGGGAAGTGTTGTCCCGAACAGCAAAAAGGAGGGACGAACCATTTAGAGTTTTTGCTCACAGGTGGCGTGTCTTAGCTGCCGAAGTTCGCCTACCTCTCGAGGAACCCGAGATGATTAGTATGTTTGTGAAAACCCTCTCGAATGAAATTTATCAAAAGCTCATTGGAGCTGGATTTCAGAACTTCCCGTTGCTCGTCGAAGCTGGAGAGAGAATTGAAGGTGGAATGCATGAGGGAAGAATAATGGAGGGTACAAGTAGAAGGTGTCGCGACCCTCCCGAGCGCTCCATCTAATGGGCTAGCGAGGGTTAATGGGCCGTCCGATGTTGTATGATCGGACGCGGGCCTCTCCCAAGGTCCATTACCCAAGTCGCAACTGCTGGATATACGTGATCGACCTTCAGTGCGGTCTAGAGACATGTGATGAGTGTACATGCCAAGGAGTCGCCACCAATCGTTTCGTGGAGGGTACGATCGGAAACCCTATCGAATAGTTGGGAGTGGTCTATTCGATTCTGCGGAAACCAGAGAAGTGGGTTCGGGGACTTAGTTACGCAAACTGTCGAAGTTGACGCCCTTTCAGTACCTAAGCTGAATGATTTATCTGATCCTAGGGTTTCATACAGACGAGTGGGGTACAGATCCTAAATCTATGAGTTCATGCAGATGGGAAATACTTCCCTATCACTCACAATCAATAAAAATAAGTGCAAATCAAGGATCCAGTACATGCGGATAAAATACATGAAATCAGCATGATATCCCTAATGAGGCCCTATTAGCCTAGAGAAATATCAATCAAGGCTTAGGATTGGTTTGGACATGATACGCCCATGAGGGGCAGAATCGTAATTTTGAGCAATTCGGGAAAATTCACCTTGAAAGGGTAAATCTGTCATTTTAGATGAATTGGGAAGTCAAAAGACAGAGAAAATAGGATTGGCCATCAATCCAATCCATTTCCTATTTTTCGAGAATTTCCAGGATTTTTCTGGAATTTTCAAGTGATTTTACCCTTGGAGGGGTAAAGTCGTCATTTGGACAAAGACGAGAACTGAAAACTTCAAATATTAGGGTTGGTCGTCCACCTGACCCAAACCCTAACTTTAAGCAATTTTCAGAACTCGATTGAAACAAGAAAGACAATTTTCCCATTGAAGGGCAAAATTGTCATTTTGAGAAAAGAGGCGGGACTCGAAAACCCAAACCTAAGAATTGGTCGCCTACCCGACCCTAATTCTTACCTTGGAATTATCGGTTTTATCTTGCACACACAGCAAATGCGACTTACCCATAAAGGGTAATATCGTCAAGTCTCGGAAGAACAGATAAGAAACCCCAAAAATAGGGTTGACCAGTTATTTGTGGTCAATCCTCGATTTTTGGGGATTTCTGGAGTGTCTAGGATTTTTCCACAATTTTTTCATTTTTTTTTTGGAATTTTCTGGAATTTTCTAGCATTTTTTTTTTGGATTTTCTAAGATTTTTCTGATTTGATTTTTTTTTTTATTTTTTTAAAATCATTTTCGGAATTTTTTATTTAAAAAATATTATTCGATCCCGAGTCGGGTGACCCGACCCACGACCTGCGGGCGACCGACCCTGCCCGGATCCGGGCCCGCGCGACCCACGTCCAAAACGACGTCATTTTGGGTCTTCCCGCTTCTAATTTCAACTTCCCGCCTAAATCAAATGAGCGGCCCTGATTGCGCCACGTGGCGGACCTGCGGACGGCCTGATCTTCATGATGAACCGACAGTCCTGATTATAAAGCTTGATCGAACTACAGCCGTTCGATCTAAGGGATTTTTAATTTCTGCAAATCATTTTTAATTTCCCAAAAAAGCGAGATCGCGACACGTGGCATGTCTACCACCGTCCGATCAAGTTTTATATTTTTTTATTCGGTTTTAACCGAATGCGCTGACGTGGCAGCCACGTCAGTGCCACGTGGCCGTTGACTCGGTCAACCGCCGTTGACCGGTCAACGACTCACCGAGGAAGACGACTGGCGCCGGCTCTGTTTCGCCGGCGCCTCGTCGGAAGGCGATTTCTCCGCCGTCAGACCTCCGATCGGCACGAAACCAACGGCATTCAACTCGCCGTGACTTCCTCTACAACATACCAAAGCCTCGACACAGCAGATCAACATTTTGTCTACTTGCTATTTCCGGTCGAAGCTAGGCTCCGGCGGTTACTCGCCCTAGCCGTTCTACACGTGACATGACTAATTTAAACCATCAGGGAGCATCCAAGGAGTTTGAGAAGACTTACCTGACCATCGAGGAGCTTCGGTTTGGTCTAGAACGAGCTATGGAGCTCGCGACCGATCAGTCATGGTAGGGGGCAGACTCGGTGATTCCGGCGATGAAATGACATACAATCAAAGGCAAATGTTCAGTGAAGCGAGACAAACGTTTTGCAACAAATATCACAGCAAATGGATGACTCGATCTCAAGTTGCCATTAGAGGCCGAGTTCGAGCTTGAAGAGATGTCTCGCCTTTTTTCGAGATCAGAGGCTGATCGAACGGGTTGGGAAGCTTCTTCGGAGCTCCAGGAAGTCGACGATGACGATTGCAAGCGTCGGTTTCGCTGAGGATGATTCGACGAAGCTTGCACAGGCAAGCTTCGGTCATGTCCCTCTCTCTCTCTCTCTCTGCCCGTCGCGAGCTCTCTCTCCCTCTCTCTTTCTCTGCTCGTCGCGAGGTCTCTCTCTCTCTCTCTCTCTCTCTCTCTCTCTCTCTCTCTCTCTCTCTCTCTCTCTCTCTCTCTCTCTCTCTCTCTGCCCGTCGCGAGCTCTCTCTCCCTCTGGTGGTTTCTTGCTTGTGTCGTCCAACCACTTTTCTGTTCGCCAGCTCCCCCTCTTTTAACCGATTCCCCCTTCAACGGCCTTCGTTCCCTCTTCTTCCTCTCTCCTTCGTTCTGTTTTTCTGTTGTATGCGCGCCCCTCCTCCAAGAGCCAACAAGCAGAGAGTGTTTTTGCTCTATTGGTTTGGTCAACCGGGTTGACTGGGTCGGTCAACCCGACCCAGTTGACCCGGTTCTAAATTTTCTGTTCAAATTGGATGTCCTGATGTACCAATATCACAAAATTGACATCAAAATTAGACTCTATGGCACAGACTCCACCTAGAAATGTGATTTTCGTGACAAATTCCTTTTGAATTGATTGAAACCCCAAATGTAGAGTAGGATCCGAATTTGATTTTTTGCCAAATTGATGCTCTTAATGGGCGAATTGGCCACAATTGAACTGACCATTAGATTTAGGGGGTCAAATACTATAGGGAGGAAGCATTGGGGTTCTATGGGTGTCCCTCAGAAAATTTTAATTTCGGAATTGGCATAATAGGGACTAAAATGAAAAGATTTTTATGCAATTAGGTCCCTAAGGCCAAAATTGATCAAATCAGTGCACAATTGAATCAAATTGAAATGTAGGGCAATCAAGTCGAATGTCAAGATTTGGGAAATGCAAAATATTGCAAGTAAAAAGACTCAGAACATATTTTTTGACAAATTTAACCATGTGCGTTACAAAGAAACACACAAAATTAAACTTGAATTTCGACTCTTGATGAGGTAAAAATGACAAGGGATTTAAAAGAAAAATATTGACTATTTTCCTATATTTTTGTGACCTCAAATTCTATTTTTGTTGATTTTTCTAATATTTTCCTATTTTCTAAAAATGCTAAAAAAATGTGAAAAATATGAAAAATTATTTTTTGGTCAAGAATGGTTCCTTGGGCTTGGCCAAGGCCACCAAAGTTGATTTTGTAATTTTTTGACTTTTTATGAATTTTTTGTGATTTTTCAAAAATAAAACTGAAATAGACTTGGTCAAAAATCAGGTGTCAACAGCTGCCCCTCTTTGAAAGGAATCTCGTGAGAGGTTTCGCTCAAAGACAGGTGACACCTAAGTCTAGACCGACTCGACTGGGAAAAGAAAAACGAATCTTGACACTCAATCTTTCTTGTCCCGCTGGTGAATGCTCTGCTCTTCATTCTTTTACTGACGTGAGAGAGAAAGTAGAGAGACCCACCTGTTACTTACCTGTTGATCACCTGCCTGATGCTCGTACGGCATGCGCGGTGTATAGCGGGTTCAAGTGAATACCTAGGGACTCGTCTTTTGAGTATCCTAGGGCGGTTAAACTCTAGCCTATATGGTAGGCCGTACCAGAATGAGATTCATATACTTGACAGGGACCTGTGAACGACGCACCCAGTCTCCTAGGGATTGTCAGAAGTTTTGATCCGTATGGTGGATCAGACCATGAATAGGACTTCTCTCTGCTAGGAACCTATGGATGACGCACCCAGTCTCTTAGGGATTGTCAGGGTTTTGATCCGTATGGTGGATCAGACCATGAATAGGACTCCTCTCTGTTAGGAACCTATGGATGACGCACCCAGTCTCTTAGGGATTGTCGAACATTTTGATCCTTCAAGGGGATCAGGCCGAGAATAGGATTCCTCTCTGCTAGGAACCTGTGGATGACGCACCCAGTCTCTTAGGGATTGTCGGGGTTTTGATCCGTATGGTGGATCAGACCATGAATAGGACTCCTCTCTGTTAGGAACCTATGGATGACGCACCCAGTCTCTTAGGGATTGTCGAACATTTTGATCCTTCAGGGGGATCAGGCCGAGAATAGGACTCCTTTCTACTAGGAACCTATGGATGACGCACCCAGTCTCTTAGGGATTGTCGAATATTTTGATCCTATTTTTTAAGAAATTAACTAGGATTTATACAAGTGAGGTGTGCCTAACCTTGAGGCTTTACCACATGAGCTATTTTGGGTTTAGGGGTTACCTAGAACCTCATAGAAAGCAGATTTTGTCAACAGTTTTTGATCATATATTCTAAGGAATTAACTATGATTCATACAAGTGAGGTGTGCCTAACCTTTAGGCTTCACCATATGAGCCATTCTAGGTTTAGGGTTTACCTAGAACCTTATAGAAAGCTGATCTTGAAAATTGTCCTTTTGACTTGCAAAGCGTTATTCTGGGATTTGGGGATTCCAAGTATCCTGCAGAATACTTAAATCTGCAAAAACTTTGATAAGATTCTTCTGGGATCTAGGGGCTACCTGAGATCTCGCAGAAAGATTATCTTGAATGTTGTCCTTTCGACATTGAAGGTGACATTCTGGGACCTGGGAGCTCTAAGTATCCTGCAGAAAGTTCCAACCTGTAACACTGGGATCTCACACAGGGAGATAATTTCAAACATTGTCCTTTTGACATGGAAGGTGACATTCTGGGACCTGGGAGCTCCAGGCATCCTGCAGAAAGATCAAACCTGTAATATTTGAATCTCACAAAGGGAGATAATTTCAAACATTGTCCTTTTGACATGAGAGGTGACATTCTGGGATCTGGGTACTCCAGGCATCCTGCAGAAAGATCAAACCTGTAATATTGGAATCTCACATAGGGAGATAATTTCAAACATTGTCCTTTTGTCATGTGAGGTGGAATTCTGGGATCTGGGTACTCCAGGCATCCTGCAGAAAGATCAAACCTGTAAATTTGAAATCTCACAAAGGGATGATTTCGAAGATTGTTCTTTTTGACATTGAAGGTGACATTCTGGGATCTGGGGACTCCAGGTATCCTGCAGAAAGCTCAAACCTGTAAATTTGAAATCTCACAGAGGGATGATTTCGGAGATTGTTCTTTTGACATTGGAGGTGACATTCTAGGATCTGGGAGCTCCAGGTATCCTGCAGAAAGATCAAACCTACAAAATTGTTCATAAGAATGTGTTTTCCTGAGATATGGAATTGCCAGGGATCTTGCAGGAAAATAAACTTGAAAGCTCTTCTTCACAGAGCAAGGCATCCTTCTAGAATCTGGGGTTACCATGATTCCTATAGAAGTTTAACCAAGAACAATAGCATTCTAGAATCTGGGGTTACCAAGAATCTGTCAGAAGTTTAAACTTGAAATATATTCTTCACAAAAGAAGTAGCATTCTGAGGTCTGGGGATACGAGGGGTCCTACAGAAGCTTGAACATGTAAACTCTTTCTTACCAAGAGAGGTTGTGTTCTTCTGAGATCTGGGATTGCCAGGAATTCTACAGAAGTTTAGACATGTTAAACGTTTCTCGCCAAGAGTGATATAAGCCATTTTAGGAGCTGAAGTCATCAAGAATCTTGCAGAAGCTCCAATCTGAAAATTTTCTTACCAAAGGCGCATCAATGGTCTTTAAGTGATATCTGATGTCAAACTGACAGCACTTTATGACTTATATCATAGTCATGAAAAATTTCAATGAATGCATTACGATGCTGGAGGTTATCCAAAACACCTTGCAACATACGGAAGTGATCAAAAATTCCTTGTGGGGAAAGTTTGAATCAAACAATCTGAAATTACCAAAAGAGTTTGGTTAAAATGTCCAACGGAGTATTCTCATCAAAGAGGACTTCTCACCGTTTTGAGATAATGGTCTTTTACGAAGAATGCACTCGAATTTCCTATCAAACCTGCGCCTAGGGTTCAGGATCATTCGCAATGAATACACCTCGATCAATCAGGAGGACTTCCAAGGGACCGTAATGTTGGGCTTGGTCAACGGTTTTCAAAGGGGACTTGCGTGCAAGTCAAGGGTTTCGAAGAGAAGTCTTCAATGTCTGCTCCAGGTTTACAAGTCAAGAAACCTGCAAAATGAGAAAGAAATAATCTTGCTCGAACTTCTTCGAGCTAAGCTTAGACATTAAACCCTATGTCAATCCAAGTGCCTTAATCAGAAAAGGCTTTTCAGGGTTGTAACGTAGGTATGATTGGGGACCCAAAAAAGGCTTGTTTTTTGCTAAGAATACGCGAAGGGTTTAACTTTGGTGATCACTGCAAGTTTGCCGCCATCTTGTCCCTTCTGGTTCAAAGAGCGTCTTCAGTCTTTGAAGTGCATTGACAGTCTTTGAAGAGCATTGTCAGTCTTCGAAGCGCACATTTGTCTTTAGAGAATATCTCTTTTGTGTTGAGACGGCGTCAACATCTTGTTTACGCTTTCATCATCTGAATGTGACATAATCTGGGAGTATCCTTTGCTGTCCAGCTCCCTTGGGATTTTCTTTTACAATCAGATCTCACTAGTGACCTATACAAAGGTATCATGCCATCTTTTGGCATTTACAAGATCAAACACCTAATTCACAAGTATACAAGTATTTGGATGGGCATTGGCCTTGCTTTTACCAGGCACTTTGCTTTTTCTTGATGCCCAGGATCGGATTTTTTTGCTCTTTTTTCTTTTTCTCATCTTTTGTCGAGATCCCACCTTTTCTTTTCTTTTGGGGATCAGAATTTTCAAATGAGTGTGCTAGATGTACAACATGAATCTCAGCACTCAAACATTAATCTATGAATTTTTCACAAATCCTGTGTTTTGAACTCTTCCGCTCTTGAAGGGACGTCGCTTCCGTCTTGGAATATGCAATGATCACCAACGGGTTTGTGAAATGAACGTATAGGCTCAACTAGGCAGTGCAAAGGGCAAAAGTGTATAGGATAGAGAAACGAATGCTTTTTGTCATCCTAAAGCACCTGAATTACCATAGAAGTTAAAATGACAAGCAACACACGAAGATTGATGCAAGTCTGAGCAAGAGAACTTCTAACCATTTACCTCCTGATACTGCTGGACGTACCTCCAGTTTGCCCCACTGTGGGGTGGTTCTCGACAGGGGTATAGAATGAAACCGTCGTTCAAAGGGTTATCAATGGTCACCTGTAGTGTTTATGATAGAGAAACGAATGCCTCCGTCGTCTCAATCCATGTAATCACTGCGAATAACCCCTACTTCCGTAGGTCAAGGTCTCGCTGTACTTACCACTCCACTCATCTCTTAAGTGTGTATGGGACGTGTTTAGGTTAGGCTTGCCTCTTGTCTGAGGAAACATCCTTTTGATCAATTCAAAACAACTCTTGTTGGAAAAGTTCATTTTGCTTTCTCCAAAACTTACCCTCTAAGGGGATTTATGATGCACAATGCATATTTCAATCACGTTCAGATAACCTCCAAGTTAAAACATGAATGTCAATGACGTGATTGTGAAAATTTGGTGCTTTTCTAGACATGGGCTTTGAATGTATGCTAGATTCTGACAGTCTTAAAACCTAAGAGGTTGGGAAAGGAATAATTACCTGCCCAGCGCGGCTAGGGATTCCTGAAAAACATAAAAAGAAATGCGTCAGTGTATGTTCTCGAATTTCAGAAAATTAGAACGATACTCCTTACCCTTGATCCTGCGCTCCAATGGAAATTCATAGATTCATGAAAAATCTGCATTTTTCTTAACAACACAAGATGGTTAAGTTGTTCTAAAATTTCTTGAAATTCTCAGTCTTTGGAGAAAAAGGACATGTACCTGACCACCACAATGTTAAGTCTTCTTGATCATGCATTCTCATGTGAACGCCAATGTGCAGATTCTAGAAAACGGCCATTTCGGCCTATGGCGATGACGCATTCGTCTGATTGGGGCAATGAATCCTGCTCGATGGCTTCATTCTCTTTTGTACGTCTTCCATGCCATTCTTCGGAGTTCCTTATTCAAGGAAAAATGAATTCTGATCAAAATGTATGTTAAAGCATGTGGTGTGGAAGCGATACTTTTTACCCTCCACTTGATCTTATAGCCAAAGATCATTTCTTGAATGCTTGACTTCCGAAGCCGTTATCTCCAAAGATCATCTTGCCTTGAAGTTGAGTTGGCGAGTTCTTTCCCTCTGAGTCCTTTTGAATGCCAATAATTTTCTGTTGAAATTAGGGCAAATTCATATTAGGAGAAAGATCATTGAGGACCAAATTAGAACGACACAAAGTCACCCTTCACTCAAGTTTGTATCTTGAGGTTTAACTCTGATGTGAACGACTCTTCTATCACGTTTATTGATCCTGCTGGGAATGAAATGCCACTTTTTCCTCCAGTCACGTAGATGATCTGCTTGCCCCAGTTAGGCATGACTTGTCATGGCTAGGTAATGCTTGCCCCAGTCAAATGGTTCTATTCATTTTTGCATTTTCATGCGATCCCTTATCCAGTTTGGATTATCTCTTACTTGGATCTTCACTTTACTTTTCACTTTTGAAGTGTCATCCTTCCAATGCTTTGAGAAAGTCGTTTGCTTCATGCATCTTTGTCACTTGTGACCATCCTTGTGATGTTCTCCTCTTTGTTGGACTCCTAATAATGTCCTAATGGCGTATTCTTCCACAGAAAGAAATGATTTTTGCATTAGCAAATGCAATAAAAAGGAGTAAATTGGATACGACACCCAACTACCCTTCTTTTGTCAATTGTCGACATTTATCTCTTGATTGAGTCCATTCCAATATTGTATGCTGATATGGACAACATTCGTCGAATCTCTCTATCCATGCTTGAAGGTGTTGATAACATCAACAATCCATTTGCCCCAGTTGGGCGACGTCTACCTTGGCCAAATGCCTTAGCATTTTTCATATCATTTGACGATTTCCAATCCGATTTGAAGAGGTCTTTGTACCTGTACATGAAGCAATGAGTATTCATCCATGTTTGACTTTACATAAATCACCAAGGAACATGATACTCCCTTTGAGGTATTGCATTTTCATTGATCAAGGGAATCGTCTCTTTCGGTTGATTTGCCCCAGTAGGGCATGTCTTGACATTTGTCGTCTTTGGGGCTTGATAACTTGCTCCAATATGCTATCTTGGTGGTACACGAGCATCTTGTCCCCAGCTTGGTCTCTTGACGGGAAATGAGGGGTTTGCCCTAATGAACCTTCTTTGCTGGTTCTGGTTATTTATCTCAACCATCTGAATCTTCGATCACTTTTATCTACCTCTTGGTAGCTCGACATCTTTGGAATTTGTCGCATGACATCTTAACGATCTTCTTAGTAGTTCTGTGAACCTGAGTCTTTCGTCTCAGGATAAATGTCCACCGATCTTGACTTCTTTGATATTTTCAGTATCCCCCGAATTAACAGTAACCGGCTCTTCCGAAGTAGGAGGCGTTGATTCCTCAAAGGCATTCCATTCCCTGCGGATAGACGCATCATCATCTTCTTCCTCTGTCCCATAGTCCCAATGGACCTCTTTAGGATCGTACTTTTCTATCGGAGGGACTTTTATAGTTACTGTCGTCTGATAAGACGTCTCTGGTTCTGCTGTGCCGTCTTCTTCCCCTTCCGGCAATTGAATCACAACATGCTTGACTAGGCAATCTTCTACCTTATTCAAGCTGTCAAGCTCTTCCAGTTTAATTACCACAGTCGTAGCAGTTTCAATCATTGACACAGTGTTGTCAAAGTCCCTTGAGGAGATTTTGTTTCTCGGTCGACAATGTCGGTCATCGTCGCCTAATACTGCTGATGTGGCAGATCTCAGGTATTCTCTTCAGCTGAACCCTGTTGTTGATCCTTTGATTTCTTTGTTTCGGCATACTGCTTTGTGCCAAGCTTAGTAACCATCATCTGGTCAAGGATGACTCAGGTTCTTTTGAAAAAGGCTTTTTCCAGCTGAACGGGATCATCCATGCCTCCCTATCCGTCTGATATGATATCTTCCATTCTCTAATAGCAGCTAGGGGGAGCCGAATACTTCACTTTGAAGTTGTATCCTCCAGAATCTTGACCAAGGTTGTCTATAATTTCGCCATTCTCAAGTGCGTCGGCCATAAATTTGAGATCTGCTAGGCTTCGTCTCTTAGCTTCCAATTCGTTTTCTTCGGACTCTTCTTCTGACTGAGTGACTGTTCCAAGACTGTTTACTAGATTCTCATGTGAGGTACTCCAGGTATTACCCTGCTCAGCCTCGATCACGAAGTAGCTTCCTTCCAAAGATAAAGAAGCTTTGACTCCTTCGAACTCTTCATTAGTAGTATCAGACATTATTCCCAAGTTCCTCATCTTAGCGATACATAGTTTCTTTACGTCAGTGGAGATCTCTCCTGCTTTTGGGTATGATGAAGCGGTCGCTAGAAAGTCGGTCAGCTTAGACATGTCCACCTTCAGCTGGAGGCGGTTTTCCTTATCTTCAGTGAATATTGCCCCAATCGTTTGATGATCAGGGAGCGAGTTTTCATGTTGTCAAACTTTAGAATCTGGCTGTCAATTAAAGCTTGTACCTTTAACTTAAGGATATATCAATTATTGCCCTGGGTGGTTCTTTTGCCACCAAGTGTTGTTCTAGCAGTATCGGGAGTAGCTTGGACAAAGGCATCGGGAGCTGAGAGAACTGCTTTTGGGGTTGCCTTCTTCTAGGCTCTTTGCCCTTTTGGTGCCGACCACGACGATCCTCCTTTGGTCTGATTAGAACTGTTAAGCACCTTAGGTTTGTGGGGGTCTGGTATGAACGCTATGTCGAGCCCAGCTTCTTTCTCCTTCTTCAAGGGATATTGTTTTCTGGAAGAAGCTTCATGAGGCCTCCTTTCTCTTAAGGCCCATTCGAGCCTTTCAGCCACCTTTATTAATTGTGCGAAGGTCTGACATCCCTGAGGTGTTCAACCTGTCGAAGTATTCGTAGGGGATTGATTTCAGGAATAAATCAATCAGCTCGTCTTCTGGGATTGACGGTTTTGCTTGGCTTGCCAAAGCTCGCTATCTCTAGGCGTATGTTCTAATCAACTAGCCCCTTGTCTTCGAGGTTCGTAGAAGGTCTTCCCTCTTCGGGGCTGTAACTGTGTTGAACTTATACTGCCTAAGGAAATCTTCTGCAAGATCTTCCCACCAGTCATAATCATCCAGGTCCAATTCAATAAACCATGCCAGAGCGGCGCCAGCTAGATTTTCTTGAAACGTGTTCATTAGTAGCGGGACATAATATGAATATTGGGCCATCTTGCGCAGATAATATTTGAGGTGAGCGCGAGGATATCCTGTCCCTTTATACTTCCTCACGAAGTCCGGTTCCTTGTAGTCAGGAGGGGTCTCCACCTCAGCGAGGGGAGATATCTTGTCGAAATGGGCCCACTCATAGCCCTGGCTGCTTAAACATTCTTTAATCTTGGCTGATCTCTTAGCCTCCACTTCGGCTTTTACAGTTTGGTTCCCATTTTCTTCCTTCTTCGAGGTTGACAACAACAACAGGGGGTGCTTTTTGTTGTGACTAGATGTTTGGCATACGGACATCTTCCTCTGTATGTTGGGTATCTCCTGTCGTTTCTTTGTCAGCCATATCGGGTGCGAATGGCAGACTCGAGTTGTTCTGGTTAGGAGCTACTGTTTGTCTGGCTTGGGAGGCTTCCGGCATTGCCTTAGTATCAGCCATCATAGTTGATATTGATGTATTTGATATTGCCCTATCAAAGGAAAGAAGGTTCATGTCTGAATGGCATACAAAATGGACCATTGGAATTGATACAATTTACCCTTCGTTCCTTGGGTCTTGGCATTTTCCTTTCATTTGGATTCTTTTGCCTTGACCTGTCGACATCCTTCAAGGAAGAATATGCATATAAATGATGCATGCATGATATGTATGATGCAAGTGATCTAAGATGATTCTTGTTTGCAACGAAAAATGGATTCGCGCCTTTCACTCTGTTCACATAGAGCATCTCTTTATCAAGTATGTCAATCTGTAAAGTTTGAATGCTTTCTTTTCGAATGCTCTTTTCAAAGAGACTTCTAATTGTTAAGAAACTTTTTCAAGTTTTCTCGAGAATTTTGCTCACAAATTGAGCCATTATGACGCTCTTGAAATCATCTATCTTAAATGCATGTGTGAGATGATATGAGAAATGGGTACTCCCTTTCTGTCATTTTGAAGTCGTTGCTTCTTGGGTGTCTTGACTCTGTTCATCACCTGAGAGGAAAAAGATAGGAAATATTATTTCCACATCTGATTGAAACTTATTTAGGAACGATACGTCCTTTTCTACCAAGAGGGATGACTCGACATTGTTCTTCTTGGAAGCGTTGTTGCTATGGATTTCATTCCATTACGTTCCATGAGTGATAACCATTGTTTCAGGGACTGGCCCCATGTATCACCATGATGAATCTGATGTCTTCAACTTCGGCAGGTTTTCTGGATAGGGAAATGATTTGCCTCCAGCAACTGAGTACTTCACCTTAAGTTAGCTGATTTAGCCATATGAAGCTCCCTTGTATCGTGTTAACGCCTTCCCTGTTGGTTGAGTCAATCACTTCCAGGTCAGGTGATTTCGGCGTTTGACATCCTTCGGTCTATTCTGACACATGTCTTCAACTATCATTCTCTGTATATGAAAGGGAAACATCTCAGTCATTTGTATGAAATGGAATCAGAATAAGGGACAATTTACTCCATTTTGTGACAACAGAGGATGAAACTTCATCGTAATTATCCGAAGGTCTCAGCCTTTGATGTTGCACGATGTTCGACACTTTTTTGGGTTCTGTCACTCTCCTTGAGGTTGGGTGATCTTTCGCCACTTTCGCTCTATTGATGCATTTCAATCTGTTTAGAGAGAAAGAAAAATATTTGACTTTCGATTATGAAAATCAATTACTAAAACAAGTACTCCCTCTTGATTCAAAGAAGGGCAATGATCATCTCTTCATGGTCTTTTCGATTTGTCATGACTTCATGATGCTCCTCAAGCACCCTACTACTCGAGATCCACAAGTGTAGATTTGTCTCTATTTGTGTACATCTACACCTTGAAATGTTGCTTCACAAATAAGCATTCAGTTTTCTCCATCCCTACATATAAAAAAGGAGATGATCATTTCATATCTTAAGAGGATTGAAATGAGGAACGATATACACCCTTTTGTGGTTGAGTGATCATCAATTTCATGGTGAGAAACACGAGTATTTGTACTCCTTGAGACATGCTTCAACTGGCGATCGTGCCATGCCACATTGGCCTCCAATTTTGAGGGTCCACAATTGAGTCTTCTTTAAAGGGACAAATGTCGACCTCACACAATCATTTTATTTCACCTACATGACATGAGGAAGGAATATGTCAATTGTTGCACAACATGCTTTAATTGAAATGATAACAGATTTACTATCCCCAGAGTATATTTCCTCAGCTCCCATCACTTTGAGCATTAGAGATGAAGGAATGTTCCTTAACGGTCCCCACTCATTTTTTTTTTATAATCACATGCAAGTGTGAGTAACCATGTCATCCTATAGACAAATCAATTTAATTTGGAACGAATACACCCTTTTCGACTTAGAGAGGTCAATTCAAATCAGGTTGCCCCTTTTTCATGTTGTCTTGTTCCGGGCTTATCATAGTCGATTCATCTTATTTTGGAAACCCAATGGGTGGTGCCTGATGAAGGCGCATTTCCTTTCATGTTACAGGGAAAATAAGTCTCGCATCATTGGCCTTCAGCCGTTTTGACCTGTTGGCAAAAGAAATAATCAAGCAAGTCAAGTATAGCACTCGAAGTTTTTATTGGAACGATTACAGTTTTACCATCGTTCGATCACATCTCGCATGCGATTAGATGAAGGAATCTTCAATAAATGTATGTCATGTATAACCTGTCAGAAAGGAGACACACTTAGCATTTTACATAGCAAAGACATCTCTCAATGAGGTCGCCTCTTATAATGAAAGCAAGGCGACAATACATATCCCATAATCCCTATTTACGGGCTTCTGATGTCCGCCAAGATTTCAAGATAAGAGGATACGTCATTAAACGATCGATCCATGGTCATCAATCAAACACCCATTTAATTCCAAACGTTTAATACGCAAATGGGGGCATTAATCTTGAAAGATTGCTTTGTGACATTTTTCTTGTGAAAATCATGTGATCTTTGTTTTAAGAACTCACTACACAAAATGTGATTGCAAACATGGTCTTAACTTTATGCCCGAAAATCTTGAATTGGAAGAATTTTAGACATAAAGAAATGTCATCTTAATCCATGATTGAAAATTCGGATGAACCATCTATTCCGTAGGGACGGCTTAGAAGTGTTCCCACTTTTGTATCTAAAATTCATTGTAAAAAACTTTCATTTGTAAACTCAAACACCCAAGGCATTCAATTGATTTCCATGAATTTCCTATCATGAAATTTCACTAGGAAATGAACAAGTAGAGGGAGAAGTCATACTTAAAGTGATCAGCGGGATTTTTTTTTTTTTTGGGTTTTAGGTATACCAACCTCTCATAGACATGCGCATGAGACAAGTGGGGGGTATACTCTAAGAAATCAAAAATCAGGTGAGGAACCTACGGCTCAGGCTCCCACGATCCACAAGAGGCAGATTCCTCCCCAAGGGTACCTACCCAAGAGGGCTAGATATCGCCAATACAGATGGTAGGCGGGAATGAATACGAAAGTCTCAAGTGCCATTAAACACATGATTCTTTTCGCATTCCTTCCCTATCTAAGGTAACCTAGAGGTGGTTGCAGTCGGGGTTTGACCGCCAGTGTGTGCGATGTGTCGTGATCATCACAATGCAAGGTCATGCACAGCAGTTTGTATCAAACACCGCTTCAGTATGTGCATAAAATAAACATACATTCTCAACTCCAACCTACAGGAAAAATGTCAACAATCACTCCACCCCTTATTTCTCCAATCTGCAAAAACATCTAACACAATGGTTAGTGTACGTACCTCACCTTCGAGAGCATCTGCAGAAAATAAGGTCAGATAAACCAAACAAATTTTTAATCGGCTCAAGTCCTCTGGAATTCGTAACCAGAGATTCTGGTTTAGAATAGTCCCCAGTGGAGTCACTAGTCTGTCGCGACCCTCCCGAGCGCGCCATCTAATGGGCTAGCGAGGGTTAATGGACCGTCCGATGTTGTATGATCGGACGCGGGCCTCTCCCAATGTCCATTACTCAAGTCGCAACTGCTGGATATACGTGATTGACCTTCAGTGTGGTCTGATGACATGTGATGAGTGTACATGCCAAGGAGTCGCCACCAATCGTTTCGTGGAGGGTACGATCGGAAACCCTATCGAATAGTTGGGAGTGGTCTATTCGATTCTGCGGAAACCAGAGAAGTGGGTTCGGGGACTTAGTTACGCCAACTGTCGAAGTTGACGCCCTTTCGGTACCTAAGCTGAATGGTTTATCTGATCCTAGGGTTTCATACAGACGAGTGGGGTACAAATCCTAAATCTAGGAGTTCATGCAGATGGGAAATACTACCATATCACTCACAATCAATAGAAATAAGTGTGCAAATCAAGGATCCAGTACATGCGGATAAAATACATGAAATCAGCATGATATCCCTAATGAGGCCCTATTAGCCTAGAGAAATATCAATCAAGGCTTAGGAATGGTTTGGACATGATTCGCCCATGAGGGGCAGAATCATAATTTTGAGCAATTCGGGAAAATTCACCTTGAAAGGGTAAATCTATCATTTTAGATGAATTGGGAAGTCAAAAGACAGAGAAAATAGGATTGGCCATCAATCCAATCAATTTCCTATTTTTCGGGAATTTCTAGGATTTTTCTGGAATTTTCAAGTGATTTTACCCTTGGAGGGGTAAAGTCGTCATTTGGACAAAGACGAGAACTGAAAACTTCAAATATTAGGGTTGGTCGTCCACCTGACCCAAACCCTAACTTTAAGCAATTTTCAGAACTCGATTGAAACAAGAAAGACAATTTTCCCATTGAAGGGCAAAATTGTCATTTTGAGAAAAGATGCGGGACTCGAAAACACAAACCTAAGAATTGTTCGCCTACCCGACCCTAATTCTTACCTTGGCATTATCGGTTTTATCTTGCATACACAGCAAATGCGACTTACCCATAAAGGGTAATATCGTCAAGTCTCGGAAGAACAGATAAGAAACCCCAAAAATAGAGTTGACCAGTTGTCTGTGGTCAATCCTCGATTTTTGGGGATTTCTGGAGTGTCTAGGATTTTCCCACAATTTTTCCATATTTTTTTTGGAATTTTCTGGAATTTTCTAGCAATTTTTTTTGGATTTTCTAAGATTTTTCTGATTTGATTTTTTTTTAAATCATTTTTGGAATTTTTTATTTAAAAAATATTATTCGGGCCGGGTCGGGTGACCCGACCCACGACCCGCGGGTGACCGACCCTGCCCGGATCCGGGCCCGCGCGACCCACGTCCAAAACGACGTCATTTTGGGTCTTCCTGCTTCTAATTTCAACTTCCCGCCTAAATCAAACGAGCGGCCCTGATTGCGCCACGTGGCGGACCTGCGGACGGCCTGATCTTCATGATGAACCGACGGTCCTGATTATAAAGCTTGATCGAACTACAGCCGTTCGATCTAAGAGATTTTTAATTTCTGCAAATCATTTTTAATTGCCCAAAAAAGCGAGATCGCGACACGTGGCATGTCTACCACCGTCCGATCAAGTTTTATATTTTTTTATTCGGTTTTAACCGAATGTGCTGACGTGGTAACCACGTGGGCGCCACGTCAGCGCCACCTGGCCGTTGACTCGGTCAACCGCCGTTGACCGGTCAACGGCTCACCGAGGAAGACGACCGGCGCCGGCTCTGTTTCGGCGGCGCCTCGTCGGAAGGCTATTTCTCCGCCGTCAGACCTCCGATCGGCACGAAACCAACGGCATTCAACTCGACGTGACTTCCTCTAAAACATACCAAAGCCTCGACACAGCAGATCAACATTTCGTCTACTTGCTATTTCCGGCCGAAGCTAGGCTCCGGCGGTTACTCGCCCTAGCCGTTCCACACGTGACATGACTAATTTAAACCATCAGGGAGCATCCAAGGAGTTTGAGAAGACTTACCTGACCATCGAGGAGCTTCGATTTGGTCTAGAACGAGCTATGGAGTTCGCGACCGATCAATCATGGTAGGGGGCAGACTCGGTGATTCCGGCGATTAAATGACATACAATCAAAGGCAAAAATGTTCAGTGAAGCGAGACAAACGTTTTGCAACAAATATCACAGCAAATGGATGACTCGATCTCAAGTTGCCATTAGAGGCCGAGTTCGAGCTTGAAGAGATGTCTCGCCTTTTTTCGAGATCAGAGGCTGATCGAACGGGTTGGGAAGCTTCTTCAGAGCTCCAGGAAGTCGACGATGATGATTGCAAGCGTCGGTTTCGCTGAGGATGATTCGACGAAGCTTGCACAGGCAAGCTTCGGTCATGTCCCACTTTCTCTCTCTCTCTCTCTCTCTCTCTCTCTCTCTCTCTCTACCCGTCGCAAGCTCTCTCTCCCTCTCTCTTTCTCTGCTCGTCGCGAGCTCTCTCTCTCTCTCTCTCTCTCTGTCTCTTTCTCTGCCCGTCGCGAGCTCTCTCTCCCTCTGGTGGTTTCTTGCTTGTGTCGTCCAACCACTTTTCTGTTCGCCAGCTCCCCCTCTTTTAACCGATTCCCCCTTCAACGGCCTTCGTTCCCTCTTCTTCCTCTCTCCTTCGTTCTGTTTTTCTGTTGTATGCGCGCCCCTCCTCCAAGAGCCAACAAGCAGAGAGTGTTTTTGCTCTATTTGTTTGGTCAACCGGGTTGACTGGGTCGGTCAACCCGACCCAGTTGACCCGGTTCTAAATTTTCTGTTCAAATTGGATGTCCTGATGTACCAATATCACAAAATTGACATCAAAATTAGACTTTATGGCACAGACTCCACCTAGAAATGTGATTTTCGTGACAAATTCCTTTTGAATTGATTGAAAACCCCAAATGTAGAGTAGGATCCGAATTTGATTTTTTGCCAAATTGATGCTCTTAATGGGCGAATTGGCCACAATTGAACTGACCATTAGATTTAGGGGGTCAAATACTATAGGGAGGAAGCATTGGGGTTCTATGGGTGTCCCTCAGAAAAGTTTAATTTCGGAATTGGCATAATAGGGACTAAAATGAAAAGATTTTTATGCAATTAGGTCCCTAAGGCCAAAATTGATCAAATCAGTGCACAATTGAATCAAATTGGAATGTAGGGCAATCGAGTCGAATGTCAAGATTTGGGAAATGCAAAATATTGCAAGTAAAAAGACTCAGAACATATTTTTTGACAAATTTAACCATGTGCGTTACAAAGAAACACACAAAATTAAACTTGAATTTCGACTCTTGATGAGGTAAAAATGACAAGGGATTTAAAAGAAAAATATTGACTATTTTCCTATATTTTTGTGACCTCAAATTCTATTTTTGTTGATTTTTCTAATATTTTCCTATTTTCTAAAAATGCTAAAAAATGTGAAAAATATGAAAAATTATTTTTTGGTCAAGAATGGTTCCTTGGGCTTGGCCAAGGCCACCAAAGTTGATTTTGTAATTTTTTGACTTTTTATGAATTTTTTGTGATTTTTCAAAAATAAAACTAAAAAAGACTTAGTCAAAAATCAGGTGTCAACAGAAGGACATTAGCTAGAAAGGAAAAGAAGATCGAAGTGTCTTTTGTCCAGACTCCGGTGGCGCAGTCGTTGCTAGTTTCCCAACCTACCCCCAACCAATCGGCGTCTGCATCAGGAAGTTATCAGGGTAGTGGGTATCAGAATACTCAGCCTGAAAAGCTAAAACAGTTCGCTCCACTGCCAAGACCGTTATCACAACTTTTACCTGCATTGTTGGGCAAGAAGCTTTTGATTAAAGAAGTTGCGCGAAGTAATCCCCCGAAGTACCGCGGGTTCGATCTCACCAAATCATGTGCCTTCCACACGGGCGAAAAGGGGCACGATGTTGATGGTTGCTATATCCTCAAACGCAAAGTCCAAGATCTTCTAGAAACGAATCGCCTGTCATTTAAGGACTTCGAGCCGAATGTACAACAGAACCCTTTATCGGGCCACGCCCCGAATGTAGGAGTCATTGGCGAGGCGAAACGCGCCACCATGAAGAGATTTCGAATAGATGTTACTGAGATGTATCGGGCACTTATTTCTGCTAGGCACTGTATTAGTGACGGTGTCATTTCTATCCAAGAGAAGCGTGCGCGTATCACTGATATGGTCCGAGCGGGAGTAATTCGAGCTATGCCAAAGGAGGTTGTGGCCTCCGTCAAGCCAAACTTGGAGGATGCCGTAGTCGAGCCTAGCGACCTATTGGTTGACCCAGAAAAATCCAGTCGCACCTGAGATGGTGCCAGCTCAACCTGAAGAAGATCATGAGCTAGAGGCCATTGCCCCATGTAGCTGGTGCTATTGGGATCAGGAGTTTCTGCGAAGCGCGTATGCTGCAGGTGAGGTGGTTGATACTTTAGGCCAGCCTAGTGGCGAATATGACTTTTGGTAAAGTATTCACCTCCGCCTTGGTTTTTCAAGGAGCCCCTCCCCGAGATTCGGATGTATTGGAATGAATGGGGCGATGAGTTCGACACGCTAGAACCTACTGAAGAGGCGGTCGCGCTAATGGTGGTTGAACAACATGTTATCACTCGGGAGAGAATTCCTGAGAATGCATCTATCCCCGAGTTGCCGTCAGACTTGAACGAAGCGTTTGTTGCTATGGTAGGACCGGTCGTAATAGACCTGACCTCGAGGAGGGTCTAGACGATTACCAGCTCGATGATGAAGGACACATGATCATTAATCTCGCCTCTGAGGAATTTATCTGCATGGGGTCTCAGCTGGATGATGTTAGTCTGGAGGTTGTGGGGAGTAACTTTTCCTCAATTTTGGTCGATACACCATCGACCATCGTGAGCGAGGGAGCACCAGTTGTCCCCGACGCCAAGAAAGCCCCTCGAGATTGTGGAGCTGAAGTAGTCGATTCAGTTACTCACACAGGTCGCTCTTACACCCCTCCAAAGCCTTCTCAAAAGAAACCTATGACCGAAGCAGAAGCTGAACATCTCCTATCAATGGTAAAAACTAGTAAATTCTCCATCATGGATCAACTTAGGAAGTTGTAGGCCCAAATTTCCATCCTTCAGTTGTTCCAGTCATCGGAAAAACATAAGGATGCTCTCTTGAAAGTACTTAACGAGGTGCATGTCCTTGAAACTACTAGCGCACTCCAGTTGGAGGAATTCGTGGGAGTTATTCTGCTAAGGGACCAAATATCATTTGCGGATGACGACCTTCCCTCTACTAGCCCCTCGCATTGTAATGCACTCCACATTTCCATCAAATGCCGAGGCAAAATGGTTTTAAGGGTCCTTATTGATAATGGGTCTGCTATGAACATTTGCCCTCTAAATACGTTTCACCTTATGGGATGTGAGAAGTCACATATGAAGCATCGAAGTCACACGTTAGAGCTTTCGATGGCATGAGGAAGATTGTTTTAAGAGAAGCAAAACTGGAGGTGTTGATTGGGCCCACTAAGTTCGCATTGACTTTTCAGATCCTTGACATTTCATCTTCCTTCAACCTATTGTTAGGCAGACCGTGGATTCACCTGCCTAGGGCAGTCCCTTCTAGCCTCCACCAGAAGGTTCGTTTTGTTGAAAATGACCAGATGATAACGATTAATGGGGAAACAGATATGCAACTACCTGAGGGAGCAGTTGTCCCGTACATCCCACCCGGAGCTGAGAAAGAAGCGAGCTATCACGCCTTCGAATTGGTGTCCACTATACATGTTCCTGAGGATACTGTTACTTGTTGACACCTAAATTTTGGTTTTCTTTAAATCATTTACATTTCATAAAAATGAGAATTAACTTTAGTTCTCGCCAAAAATAATTTCCATGCGTAAAATATTTTATTTTTGTCATGTGCATTGCATTAGCATTTATCTGGAATGGCGTTGTGGGATTGACATAATTTGACAGGCAATTTGGACCTAGATTGACAGGCAAATTCTTGAGTATCCGTCTTGAAAATTTGAACCAAATCTCGAGCTTATAATTTAGAAAAATGCTTTAATTTTAATATTTTATTAATTATAAAAAGCGTAATTTAAGTCCAGAAAATGCACAATTAGCCCATGTAGTACATGAATTTCGGTTGACCTAAAGCACAATGGGTTTAGCCGAAATTTTCAAGGAAAAATATATTAATTTGTTGCAATTTAGCCCCTTGGGACTTAATTTAAGTCGTATTTTTGAGCCCGGGTTTATTTTACGAAAATTGAGAAACTTTAGGCCCAAGCTTGCAACAATTTTCTCTATAAATACTAGCTTATGCTTAGGGTTTTGGAGAGGCCCAACTCATTGTAAAACAGGGCAGATCTTGGAGGCCACACAATTTACACATACGGCAGATTTTGAAGTGGAGTAGCCGTGAGTGGCTCTTCAATCGGTGAACAGTTCCTCAAGCACGAGAAGGCAAAAGAGTTATTCTATTCTTCTTGCAGGTTTTGAAGGCGGATGAGACATCCATGAAAGTTTAGATTTTTGGGAGGTCACACTCATCGGATACGTAGCCACATGGTGCACGATCAGAAAGCTCATAGCGAAAAGGAGCAAAAGAAGAGAGAGAGAAAGAGTCTTCTTTTCTTCTCTGGAGGAGCACTCGATGGGAAAGAGAGGTTAAACTATTGATGTACACAGCCACAGTGAAGAAGGCGTTGACCACCACTTGGAGAAGAAGAATTACTTGTCAGAATCACATTGATATGGACATTCGATGACTTTAGAGAAGATCAAAAAGGATGGCGGACGTGTCAACGAGACATGAATAAGCCCCTTCGCACCGACATCGATCCGTCACCAAGCCCAGGAGTTACTTTTTCTTCTTTCTTTGTGCAAATTAATTGAAGCTCCTTCCCGTCGCTAGCGGTGTTTCCAGCTTCGTCAATCTTCCACAAATTCCTCGCTGCGGCAGAATTCAAATCCGGTAGCTCAATCCAACGAGGCGCCTTGAGCGTAGGCGAAGTGAAAGTCCATTACTTGTGGGGTTATTGTTGCTAGTCACCGTCCTTGCACCAGCAAGTCATCCAAGCGACGCCATAGTTGTCCATCGTAGATCAACGAGTCTCAGGAGATGCTCAGCCAAATTTAATCAATTCTCACTAAGGATACAACCCCAATTAGCGTCCCTGTTGTTTATCTAAGAATTTTATTCACTTTCTTGACATTGGGAACACCCCCATCACGTTGATTTTGGTTGGTTTTTCTTTGCAGCCTTCATGCCACGTGAAGTTTTCATACCAAGCCGAACCTTCAATGACGTTGAGTCGTGTTTACCACGAGCATAGCCACCGCAAACTGCTACTGAGCCATCCGAGATCCACTCAATCCGAAGCCGGTTCGCAAGACGGACCAAAGTTCAAATCGGAAAGCGTATCTGTAGATCAGGTAAAATTCTGATTTTTTCTGATTTTTTTTAAAATTAGAATATTTACTTGCCAATTTCAGAATATATTGTATATTTCAAAGATTGTTTTGCAAGATTGAATATTCGGTTGCCTTGATTGGAAGATTTGCACGTTAAATTTAGAAATCGAAAGTTCTGAATAAAACTTGCGGCTTATCCCGTACTCGCCAAATCTAAAGATTGTGTTTAGATCGAGGTTTTTTTTTTTTTTGGAATCTTGTGGTAATATGGTTAATCCAAAAAATCTTTTGAATATTATCCAAGATACTAAAGACGTCAAAATCTTTCAAAATGTGATTGATTAGGAAAATTTCCTAATCCGCAACCGCTATTTCCATAGCGGGTGTTTCGAATTTGAGGGTCGATCGGTCAGGCTTCAGATTGAACCTTGATTCGAAATAAATGGCGGTAATTATCTTTTTCATTAAAAGATTTGCAACTTGAATTTAAATTCATTCATAAAACATAAAATCAGAAAAATCAGAAAAAACAAATAAAAATCATTCATGTCTCATGTTTAATTTTCATGTCAGAAAATCACAGAAAAATTAAAAATATTAGGAAGATACGGTTTCTTTTAAACCGTGTCTCATCATTTTTAGAAAGATTGGATTTTCTAGAAATCCTATCTCATGGATTATATTCAATAAATCAAATCCGATTTCATCCATTAGGATAGATTATAAAAGATGTAGACATATGGTTTAAAGATTTTCTTAAAAATTGGGAATTAATGCAAATTAAATCCAAAAATTTTAAGTTAATCTTAAACCAATTCATTCTCATTTTTCATTAATTTTTAATTTCGAAAATACATATAAAAAATACCAAAAAAATCATAAAAAGAAAACACAAAAAAATTGCACATTTGCACTTCAAGTCAGAATTTATCACAATTGCCAAATTGAACATTTTTCATGAAATTGGTACCGAAAGGGAATTAATTGAAAAATTAATGTAACCAAGTCCCGAACTTAAAATCTCTGGTTTGCAGAAATAAAATAGTTTTCTCCCGCTATTTTATTTAGGTTTCTAATCAACCTACCAAGAAATGATTAGTGGCGACTCCGAAAATTTTAAAAAAAAAATCTTTTGCAAGATAATCATTTGAACCATAAGTCACGATTTGGTAGAACTTGGAAGAGTTTGAGATAAGTTAATTAATTTAATTAATTAATCTAGTAATCCATTAACCTAAAATAAAATTGAAAAAACCTGATTTTTAGGTCGCGACAGCTTGGCGACTCCGCTGGGGAATACTTGAATTTTTTTTAAAAAAAAATTAAGGAGAACTTAGGCCAAGATTTTTCGTGAAAAAATGCATTTGGTTTGGCAATCTTGATTGAATTCTAATCTTTAGGTGTTAAATGATTTTGCAGAAAGGGAATTATAAGGGGCGGAGTGATTGGCTAACCTTTTGTTTTGCAGGCTTGGTGAATTGGAAATTATGTTTTAATTTGTGTACTATTGGAGCGGTGTTTGCATTTAAATGTTGTGCATGTATTTACAGTATTTGCACTATACCACACACAACCCGTGGGCCGTGACCGGACCTGGGCCACACCAATAGTTTTAAGATGGTATTTAGATGGTTCTTTAACGTTGGCGGTAAGGCTTCGCTAAAGGTTATCCCATCTGGATCCCGAAATTTTTTCCAAAAAATGGCTCAAGGGTCGTTCTCATGCATGTGAGGCTATGATGCATGAGTGTTGCCTTTGTCGACCAAACCAAGCCGAAGTGATTGGACCCGACTAGTCATGACTATTGTACGCGAGGCTGCGACTAGTCATGATGAATGTGCGCGAGGCTGCGACAAGACGTTCCGTCCATTACTTCATTTTGCCAAGCCTTTAGGTAGATAGACTAAGGTTAACCTCACTATCCATGTGAATGTCTGTGTAATTAGCATTTTATTTTTCAAGGTAAAGTAAGTTTCCTAACTTTATCTTAATTTTTATTTTATTTTTTGGTCGGTCCATGTTAGGTGTTAATCAAATTTTGAACTTAACATCATGGTTTTTTCTATTAAAAAAAATAAACTGGTGGCCAATTTTCAAAAAGATTAATGCCAAAAAATCTCATCGGGAAATTTTGTTGATCAATCAAAGATTTTGTCACATCTTTCCTTAATGCGTCAATGGATAGAAAATTTTTCCTGGTAAATTCACCATTGGAAATTCATTGTGATAAAAGAAAATCCTCTGGGAAATTTTTTCATTATCAAGAGGATCATGTTTCTTCTGAAAATCCACCTTGCTTTTCCTAGGGAGAGTCTGTCCTATTTCTACATAAAAAAGGAAAGCAAAGTTGGACCGATTAAGTGAGGCATGGACCGGCCTCTCTTGAGCCACATACTCATTATGTCCTCTACTTTTGTAGGAAATCATGGATTGCTTATTTCTAAGAGGCCAATTCATTGCCAGAGTAGGATTAGAGAGAGTTCAGAAAAATTGGCGAAAAAGAACAAAAACAGGGAGGCTAATCTTCCATGTGTATCACTTATATATATATATATCAAAAATTTTGCTCATGAACTTCACTTGCAGAGACGCTAAAAGAGCGAGACAATTCTGAAGGCCATTCGCAGAAGATTCACGCCAGAGTAAAAAAAGAAAGAAAGAAGTGCCCTCATGTTTCTTCACCATATCCAACACCAAGAGAGAATACAAGAAGAGCCAAACGGAGAAAGGAAACATGGAGAGCTTCATCTGAGTTGCTGTCGACCTTGACGCTTGCTTCGTTGCAACGCTAACATAGTCCTAAGATTCCCGAGCAAAACCATAGGCCTAACGACCACTGGTAGCTGCCTCATTGTTCTCCGACGTGAATCATAAGCCACCAAGCCCGTCTAACCGCTGTCCCTTCTTTGGTTCAATCCTAGACCAGATCCCGGTGAACTTTTATTCTTTCGCAAATAGCCAGCAGGTTCGCGGAGCTAATCGCTGGAGTGTTTTCAATTCTTTTATGCAGGTGACATGAGTGATACGTGAACAAACATGGAACCAAAAACAGAGGAGGGCTCTTAGTTCTTCATAAAAATTCTTTTTTAATGCCCCATCATTATCTCTTATTATTTATTTCCTCTGATGTCGTGCACAAATGCCACATATCATGTTCACTTGAACACGTGCAGATAAAATCCAGGACATGGATGAATGATGATTGACGTGGAAAGTTCCAATCTTTATCAAATCTCCCGTTTGACCACAGAAGCTGAGTTGGCTTCACCATGATTCATTGACATCCAGCTTTAACCGATTCATTCGAGAAGCCGACGTCAAAATTTGCAGAGCACTATCCGCAAGTCCCTGCTCAATCGTGAGTCCAGCGTCGCCAATCATCCAGTGAATCCGATCCAATTCAGTCAAGTTCGAATTTTGGAAAGTTCATCCGGAAATTAGGTGAATATGGATCATCAAGGATTGTCCATTCGTACCCGATTAAGGATGAATCTAGCCGATCATTTGAGAACCCTCACAAGAGACAGGCACAAGCTTAACCGAGTGAAATTTTCATTTCATGCACATCCCTTTCTTGGGACATTCCCTACTTTCTAAATTTATTCTGGGGCAAGGAAGAGATTCTTGACTCGAATTATGCACCAATCTTCAGATAGCCTTGCACAATCCTTACATAAGTTATGAACCCCTGAAATCACAATTGAGTCAGAAGGCTTCAATCGATCCTAGACCGACTCGTATACTGGTCCATTAATCGGTCGAGGATGATTCATGCTTTGCCTTTGATCATTCCCGCGCTAGGCGACAAATCTGTCGACGAGCACTCAAATTTTGATCGATTCAACCAAGTCAAAAATCGAGAAATGCATGGGTGCAGTCATCCTTGATTGGAGAAGATCTCAAGAATGGGTGGAGAAGGGATTGCTTTATGATATTGACGTATCAACCACTATGATATTTTAATCATAACTAATAGGGGACCATCTAGAGAATTCAGGACCGGGGCAAGCTTGAGCATTGCAAGAGATCACGATGGTCTTATCAATTAGGTTATTCAGGGGCAAGATCCCAACCACAATCTAACAAGGTCCCATCAGATGATGCCTGAAAGGCAAATCAAGAGGTAAGTTTCCTTTCTCGGAACTTGACTGACTCTAATGACATCCCTTCCTCTTTTCCTTGCAGGTAACAAAACTATAAGGCATGTCAACTATCAATGACATTGGCAGCAATCATGTCATTTGTGGTCCGTGCAAAGCCACAACTCATTCTAAAGAAAAGGGAGGCAAACCGATGCTACCCATTTCAAAAGGATCGAATGGAGAAACGAGTCATTTGCCAAAGCTCGAAACCAAATTCTTATAATTCAAATCTGGGGGAAATTTCAGACAATATCCGCACAGCATAACCCATCCTGACTGAAAATGGGCAAACCTGTCGCAAACTCTAGCCTTAGAAAGGGAGTATGTATTCTTTAAGCCATTCAGCTTTGAAGATAACACTCTATTTCTTCTTGCAAGGACATACAATCTATTCCAAAACGAAGGAACCTATCCAAATCAAAGAACCTCTTCGATTCAAGGAATACATAAAAGGGGTGAAATTGTATCGTTCTAATTCTTTTGGAATTTGAGAACATACATTGACACGTTCCCTCTTAATTTTTACAGGGCTCACTGCCATGCCGGATAGGTAAGTATCTCTTTCCCTTTAAAAAAAAAACTTGGAATATCGGGCAATTATATGTCTCTGAATATGGCAAATTTTTGCAATCAACTTGCATCACCTAGCTATGACAAATCACGCCTAACTAGGGCAAGTGAATCATTTGTGCGCTAGAAAAAAAAAAGGACGTTTCGTCTCCGGCAAAGTCAATGGACACAATAACAAAGTCGTCTACATCAAAATCAAACCCCAAGATACGAACTTCAGGTGAACGGTAACTTTGTATCGTTCTAATTTGATCTTCGAAGATACTATGTCTAACATGAGCTTGTTCTCATTTAACAGGAAAATATCGGCATTGAAAAGCCTCAAAAGAAAAGAACTCGCCAACATGAAGGCGAAAAGAAATATCAACTTCAGAAATCAAGGAACCCGAAGAGTGGCGGGGAATACGTCCAAAAACATTAATGGAACTCCTCCAGTGCAAATCCTTGAGAAGGATTCGTTGCCCCAATTAGGCGGGGAGATCATGGCCACAAGCTAGATGGCCAATTTCTGCAAACCGTACATATGTGTTCAAATAGGAACGCAAAGCAAGAGGACTTGCCAGCATGTAGACAGGGGTCACTGCCGCACCGGATAAGGGAGTATTTCTTTCCCTTAAAACTAAGGCAATCCCAATCCTCATTCCTTGATAATTTTCTCATGCTTGCATATTATGTTATTTAAGCAAACACATGACAAGCTATTTGAAAATTCTATCCAATGCTCACACTACATGGTTTATGCATGATTATTCTTCATGATCAAATTACTAATTCTGAATAAAGAGCGTGAACCACACAAGATATATCAAATGTACAAGAATGGGTCACGACGGGATGATGAAAGGCAACCCTCTTTCTAAACACGCCCCACGTACATTTTGCCAAGTGAGCTGAGCGAAAATTATACTCCACATTCACCAAGGCGAAGGGTTTTCCCGCGAAAGGTACGATAGCCGAAATGACAAAGGCATTTATTTATCTACCACAAACACTACAGGTTATCCATTGTTACCCCTTTTGAGCGGAGGTTTCACTTTGTTACCCCTGTCAAGAACCACCCACATTGGGGCAAAACAGAAAATTCCAGAAGCAAGTCGAGGTAAATGGTTAGAAATTTTCTTGCTCGGACTAACATCAATCTTTGGGTGTTCCTTTGCATTTATGCTCGAACATTAATTCAAGTGTCTTAGGATGATAAAGAGCATTCATTTCTCTATCCTATACACTTCATCCTTTGCATAGCCCACTTGAGCTGCAAATTCATTTCTTAAACCCATGTTGGTGATCATATGCTCAATTCAAAGCAAATATGGCTGATCTCTAAGCAGAAAATGTTAAAAAAAAATCGGGTCAATAGAAAATCCCCGAAAGAACTCGTCAAAAGGCTAAAAATGCAGCAGCCAAGTGAGATTAAAAAAAAAGAGAAAGAGCAAAGAAAATGCTGATCTCTCAAAAATTCTGGGGCATTTAAAAAGCAAAACACCTGGTAAAAGCAAGGCCAATGCCCATCCAAATTTTTGCTCGTTTGCAAAATACCGCTGAATTTCATTGCACAATTCTCTTGAAAATGCCAAAGAGGTTGAGAGAAAAATCTATGAAAATGTCAAAATGCAAATCCTCAGCAGAGGTTTGTACCATCTCTCAAGCAATGATGGCATCATTTGAAGGCGAAGATCGGTGACAAGCAGCAATGATCACCAACGTCAAGCCCTTCTCATATATTTTCTGAGCCAAAACAAACATTTTCGTTCCTCAGTCCCCAATCATAACCTATGTTACAACCCTTCAAAAGTCTCTTCTGACTAGGGCACTTGATTTAACGTAGAGTTGAATGATTTTAAGCATCGCTCGAAAAAATTCGAGCAAGATTATTTCTCTCATTTTTGCAGGGTTCTTGACTTGTAAACCCAAAGCAGATAATGACTTCATTTCAAAAGCCTCGACTCGACTGGAGTCTCATTTGAAAACCTTTGACCCAGCCTATGTTACGGTCCTGATTAAGATCTCCAGATCGGCCCAGTCGTACCAATTGCGAGATTACTAAGACCCTTGTCAAATGCGATAATGGTAAGATTGAGTGATTTCCCATGAATCCTGCAGTCAGGATAAACAGCTTTCCTTGAGAGTGAGAGAAAGACCTTTCGGGCTAAAATCTCCATTCATATTATGTTCGAGGTATTCACAATGTGATAACCTCCCTGAACAAAATTAGTAATGCAAACTTGGCAGAATGGTTATGTATGAATCGCGTCATGAGCAAAACACACACTTTAATCATCTTTGACAAGAGCTCAAGAAATGCATAATGCAAGATTGACAGAGTAATTTTGCACGATTTCATTAATGAAATTTTAGCAATTATGTTTGCACATGTTACCTCTGATATTGTCTGACAGGTAACAATTCCTTATGATCGAGTTACCTCTCAAGGTGTCGAAATTCATCCAAAAGCCATTGCATGAGCGAGCCTTGCTAGCAATACCGACCAGGTAGTTTTTCAAATCCTAAGGTAAGTGATATCTTCAACCTGAACCTTTTCAAGAGAGTGAGTGAAAGTCTTTTCTGACCAAAGTTCATCATTCAACTTGATCAAAATTGTCAAAAGGGTCAGACAAACTTTCTTACTGATAAAATTCCCCAGTGAAGCTTTATAATGCTAACAAAAGCTCAGAAATTGTTTCCGGCATATAACATTGCATTTGCAACAGTTTATGCATATCATCATGTTTTTCAAACGAATGGACAAGTACGATGCAGTCAGCCTAGCCATCATTCATTCATCACTCGAGAAATTCATGTAAGTTTTCTGAACCCTTTTTTTAAATCGGTCTTAGCCGTAATCCCTCTTGTGGTCGCACCAACGATTTTTCATGCATCACACTACTTTGTATTCATACTGATTCGATTCAGATGATACATCGTCTCTTGTCTTGATACGGTGAGACCTTCCAGAGAAGGTCGCGAGAGATTATTTTTACCGACTCATGCTGACCCGTTGAGGAGGTCGCAGGGGACACCTTACCGACTCATGCTGACCCGTTGAGGAGGTCGCAAGAGACATTTTATCGTCTCATGGTGACCCGTTGAAGAGGTCCCAAGAGGCATCTCTCGTCTTGATACGATGAGACCTTCTAGAGAAGGTCGCGAGAGATTATTTTTCCCGACTCATGCTGACCCGTTGAGGAGGTCGCAAGGGACACCTTACCGACTCATGCTGACCCGTTGAGGAGGTCGCAAGAGACATTTTACCGTCTCATGGTGACCCGTTGAGGAGGTCCCAAGAGGCATCTCTCGTCTTGATACGATGAGACCTTCCAAAGAAGGTCGCGAGAGATTATTTTTACCGACTTATACTGACCCGTTGAGGAGGTCGCAAGAGACATTTTACCGTCTCATGATGACCCGTTGAGGAGGTCCCAAGAGGCATCTCTCGTCTTGATACAATGAGACTTTCCAGAGAAGGTCACGAGAGATTATTTTTATCAACTCATGCTGACCCGTTGAGGAGGTCGCAAGAGACATTTTACCGTCTCATGGTGGCCCGTTGAGGAGGTCCCAAGAGGCATCTCTCGTCTTGATACGGTGAGACCTTCGTGAGAAGGTCGCGAGAGATTATTTTTACCGACTCATGGTGACCCGCTGAGGAGGTCCCCAAGAGACAAATGGCCAGCTCGAACCATAACTCGAGCACATTTTCAAACCCTACACAGATCATGCGATGTCCCGCATCAAAGGGAAACCTTTGGTAATGGATAGGGCCCCCAAAACCTAAGATCTACATGTGATCTTGGTTTGTTTTCTCGATTTCACAATGTATGCGCTCTTGTGATTTCGAAAAACAAATGGTCAGCTCGAACCATAACTCGAGCACATTTTCAAACTCTACACAAATCTCGTGCCGTTCACGTCAGAAGGAAACTTCTGGCAACAGATGGGCCAGTACCTTAGCATCCTGGCATCCACTGGAGGTCTGGAGGTTAAGAGAATCATTCGCTTATGAGGTATTTGGTAGAACAAGCATTTTCATAGGCGAACCATGTGCAGACTTCTTTGATGTGAGATATGAGAAGTTCTAGCATATGTTATTTATGGCACTGCATTTTATTCATCATTTCACGTGCATTAGAAAATGAGACATAAACTCTCGCAAAAAAAAAAAGAGAAAAAATCATCATTCATCATTTGCATGAGCAAAATTTAGGCTCACTTTTGTCTTTGAGCGAAACCTCTGCGAGCTTCCACTCAAAGAGGGGCAGCTGTTGACACCTAAATTTTGGTTTTCTTTAAATCATTCACATTTCATAAAAATGAGAATTAACTTTAGTTCTCGCCAAAAATAATTTCCATGCGTAAAATATTTTATTTTTGTCATGTGCATTGCATTAGCATTTATCTGGAATGGCGTTGTGGGATTGACATAATTTGACGGGCGATTTGGACCTAGATTGATAGGTAAATTCTTGAGTATCCGTCTTGAAAATTTGAACCAAATCTGGAGCTTATAATTTAGAAAAATGCTTTAATTTTAATATTTTATTAATTATAAAAAGCATAATTTAAGTCTAGAAAATGCACAATTAGCCCATGTAACACATGAATTTCGGTTGACCTAAAGCACAATGGGTTTAGCCGAAATTTTCAAGGAAAAATATATTAATTTGTTGCAATTTAGCCCCTTGGGACTTAATTTAAGTCGTATTTTTTAGCCCGGGTTTATTTTGTGAAAATTGAGAAACTTTAGGCCCAAGCTTGCAACAATTTTCTCTATAAATACTAGCTTATGCTTAGGGTTTTAGAGAGGCCCAACTCATTGTAAAACAGGGCAGATCTTTGAGGCCAAACAATTTACGCATACGGCAGATTTTGAAGAGGAGTAGCCGTGAGTGGCTCTTCAATCGGTGAACAGTTCCTCAAGCACGAGAAGGCAAAAGAGTTATTCTATTCTTATTGCAGGTTTTGAAGGCGGATGAGACATCCATAAAAGTTTAGGTTTTTGGGAGGTCACACTCATTGGATACGTAGCCACAAGGTGCACGATCAGAAAGCTCAGAGCGGAAAGGATCAAAAGAAGAGAGAGAGAAAAAGTCTTCTTTTCCTCTCTGGAGGAGCACTCGATGGGAAAGAGAGGTTAAACTATTGATGTACACAGCCACAGTGAAGAAGGCATTGACCACCACTTGGAGAAGAAGAATTCCTTGTCAGAATCACATTGATATGGACATTCGATGACTTTAGAGAAGATAAAAAAGGATGGCGGACATGTCAACGAGACATGAATAAGCCCCTTCGCACCGACATCGATCCGTCACCGAGCCATGGAGTTACTTTTTCTTCTTTCTTTGTGCAAATTAATTGAAGCTCCTTCCCGTCGCTAGCGGTGTTTCCAGCTTCGTCAATCTTCCACAAATTCCTCGCTGCGGCGGAATTCAAATCCGGTAGCTCAGTCCAACGAGGCGCCTTGAGCGTAGGCGAAGTGAAAGTCCATTACTTGTGGGGTTATTGTTGCTCGTCACCGTCCTTGCACCAGCAAGTCATCCAAGCGACACCATAGTTGTCCATCGTAGATCAACGAGTCTCAGGAGATGCTCAGCCAAATTTAATCAATTCTCACTAAGGATACAACCCCAATTAGCGTCCCTGTTGTTTATCTAAGAATTTTATTCACTTTCTTGACATTGGGAACACCCCCATCACGTTGATTTTGGTTGGTCTTTCTTTGCAGCCTTCATGCCACGTGAAGTTTTCATACCAAGCCGAACCTTCAATGACGTTGAGTCGTGTTTACCACGAGCATAGCCACTGCGAACTGCTACTGAGCCATCCGAGATCCACTCAATCCGAAGCCGGTTCGCAAGACGGACCAAAGTTCAAATCGGAAAGCGTATCTGTAGATCAGGTAAAATTCTGATTTTTTTAAATTAGAATATTTACTTGCCAATTTCAGAATATATTGTATATTTCAAAGATTGTTTTGCAAGATTGAATATTCGGTTGCCCTGATTGGAAGATTTGAATGTTAAATTTAGAAATCGAAAGTTCTGAATAAAACTGGAGGCTTATCTCGTACTCGCCAAATCTGAAGATTGTGTTTAGATCGAGGTTTTTTGTTTTTTTTTGGAATCTTGTGGTAATATGGTTAATCCAAAAAATCTTTTGAATATTATCCAAGATACTAAAGACGTCAAAATCTTTCAAAATGTGATTGATTAGGAAAATTTCCTAATCCGCAACCGCTATTTCCATAGCGGGTGTTTCAAATTTGAGGGTCGATCGGTCAGGCTTCAGATTGAATCTTGATTCGAAATAAATGGCGGTAATTATCTTTTTCATTAAAAGATTTGCAACTTGAACTTAAATTCATTCATAAAACATAAAATCAGAAAAATCAGAAAAAACAAATAAAAATCATTCATGTCTCAGGTTTAATTTTCATGTCAGAAAATCATAGAAAAATTAAAAATATTAGGAAGATACGGTTTCTTTTCAACCGCGTCTCATCATTTTTAGAAAAATAGGATTTTCTAGAAATCCTATCTCATGGATTATATTCAATAAATCAAATCCGATTGCATGTAGACATATGGTTTAAAGATTTTCTTAAAAATTGGGAATTAATGCAAATTAAATCCAAAAAATTTAAGTTAATCTTAAACCAATTCATTCTCATTTTTCATTAATTTTTAATTTCGAAAATACATATAAAAAATACCCAAAAAAATCATAAAAAGAAAACACAAAAAAATTGTACCTATGCACTTCAAGTCAGAATTTATCACAATTGCCAAATTGAACATTTTTCATGAAATTGGTACCGAAAGGGAATTAATTGAAAAATTAATGTAACCAAGTCCCGAACTTAAAATCTCTGGTTCGCAGAAATAAAATAGTTTTCTCCCGCTATTTTATTTAGGTTTCTAATCAACCGACCAAGAAATAATTAGTGGCGACTCCGAAAATTTAAAAAAAAAATATTTAGCAAGATAATCATTTGAACCATAAGTCACGATTTGGTAGAACTTGGGAGAGTTCGAGCTAAGTTAATTAATTTAATTAATTAATCTAGTAATCCATTAACCTAAAATAAAATTGAAAAAACCCGATTTTTAGGTCGCGACATTACTCAGCCTCCGTCACTATCTAGCACATCTCTTATGTCAAGTAGGATGTTACTCCAGTATGGACATGTCCTTGGTGAGGGTTTGGGATTACATGGTCAAAGCATCACCGAGCTCATCCGCGTAGGGCCAGATAACAGCCCTTATGGACTTGGGTATCCGGGTAAACGAAGGCGACCCAACGGGCCCCACCATTCGTATGTTTCGACGTAAGCACCGTAATGCATCCGGTCCCTATTCATCTCCCCCCTTGGGGTGTTCGTTTCGGTTAAGGAGGTTGGGAAAATCGTGTGGATAATGTCGTCCATCTAGAGATAGGCAGGAGTTCTGGCCAACCTCTGGGGGAGCCCCTCATGTTTTTCTTCCCTCGTCCACCCAAGATGCTGAACGACACAAGCCTCTCCAACTTAGAGGGGATAGCTCAGCTATTTGAGGAGCTTGTCACCAAAACTGTCATCACACCCGACGCCATCGAGGCCCTCTTTGAGGCACAGACCCTTGAGGATGAGCCGGCCGAATCTCAAAAGACCATTCTCGACGAGCCCTCCGCAAGTGCTGCTGTATCTGAGACGGCAGAATCGCCAGCTAGTTCCCCCAATTCTCTAGAGCATAGCATTCTTCATGTAACGCCCCGAATCCTCATCGGCGCGCATCATCGCCTCACGTCCACTTGCGTATAATGATACCCAGGATCTAAGCAGTGCGCGGTAGACAATGAAACTTAAATGAACATGCTGAAGCGTCATGCACAACTCCTAGACAGTTAGACAATAAGATAGTTTGAGAGGATAAAGCACTTAATCAAGTCATAGCATAGCGTACGGTTCGTCTTACAACATAAGCACAAACTGGAATGCAACACTTGGGATTAAGGGAAGGTGATTAGCCTAATCAAAAGAGGGCAACGAGCTATGGGTCAGGCACTACTCAAAAAGTAACTTCCTTAAGTCATGGGCGCCTAGGCTACCTAAGGGTCGAGCTCGCGGTCGTCATCTGGATCCTCGCGGTGCACAGGGTCATACTCCTCAAGGTCTTCCTCCTCTTCTTCTTCTTCCTCAAGCACTTGCTCTAGATCTTCGTCTTCCTCGGATTCGGGCTGAGGGTGAAAGATGGCCTCTCCGTCGGGATTGTGCTCCTCCAAAGGCTCGTCCTCGGGATCGTCCAGTGCTTCTTCATCTTCCTCGGGTTCGGACTCGTCATTCTCCATGAGGTCTTCGGCATCAGAGAGCCCCACGATGTCGCCATCGGCCTCGGGGTTCTGAGACGGCACCGGCGGAAGATCTGGATCAGGAGCGGTCTCGGAGTCAGTGAGCTCCCCATCAACAGGGTGTACAATCGAAGGGTCCTGCTCGCCAATGACATCCCACGGTACGTCAAAAGTCCTCAACGGTCCGACTGTGAGGTCACTATCTCGGTAGAACCATGCTGCGAATCTGTCCGGCCTCCAGTCTGCCAAGCCCACATCCATCCAGATAGTGCCGTACTTCCTAATATAAGCCTTCCCTTCTCCCACCGGGTACTCCGTGGAATACTGCTCCACCCAGACGGGTACCCCAAAAATCGGCGGCGGTGGCATAGTCAGGGTTTGGGGTCTGAAAAGGTGGGTCCCACGATGGGGTGAGATATACTCAATAAGCTAGCCTAACCCTAAGCTAGACACTTGGAACTTCCGGACACTCTCAAACACATGTAATGGCTAGACAATCAAACAACAGGCAATGGCATGTAATAACTCAATTAGAAACATATCTAGTCATGCAATTCACAATTTAGGCTAGGCAGGGCTTGTACTTTGGCACTTAGCATTCCATCATTTAGGGGATAGTTTACATGTACGATACGATTGAAACTCTCATGGCTTAGCCCGCGTGATAACGCATCAGGCTTAAGAGATCAAGGAACCCGCGTTTAACGCTTCAGGTTTCCGATGCCATTTCTCATGACCCGCGTTTAACGCCTCAGGTCCATCCCGCGTTTAACGCATCAGGATGCCTCATGCACATAAACTTATATTTCAATCAATTATGATGTGACTCAATCAAATATGCACATTACCGATTCAAGACATCGCCTGGCCGTTTCATTCTCGAATTCATATCACGATGCTATGTTACACTAATCGGTCAGGCGAGGCCAATGTCATACTTCGCGATCGATTACAAGTTCGTTAAAGAATCATCACTCGTGAACACCATCACTAGGCCATAGTACAATCAATGGATTCACTTGATCAATTAACACATTTAAGGTCTCGATTCGCCGCCTAAGGCCGAATTTACAAGCATGGTACCATTTTAAATCTCGCGATCTCATTCAATGGCCCACGGCCGAACACAATGAATGGTCAATAGGTTATTTTCACGTGGTGTGTCGCCAATCAATGCCATAACCGAATGCTCCTAGAATCAATCAAGCAATTTATGGTTTCGATCAAGCTCAACTCCCATCTAGCACACCTAGCACATCCGTATAGGCATTCGGTTCCTACCTATGGGTGTTCATCACGCATTTCAACCAAGGAAATCAACACTACAAGCATCACAAGGTGCGGCCATGCTCGGTTTTCTTTAAGGGCAGAATCGGTTCTTCAAGTTTCCATCAAAACAGCCCACTAGAAGCTCTAAAATGAACCCTCACTTGGTCCTTCCATCACACAAGGTCCTACCAAAGGATTAGGGAAGCTTACCAAGTCCAAAAGCTAGGGGAAGCCGGCGGCAAATGGCGATGGAGTGGCGTGGGCAGGTCTGGTTCGGCGCGATCAGGTCTGGCCCCTTAGAGAAAACCACAAATGGCCAAGATAACTTAGTGAAAAACACTCCTAACGCAAACCTCCAACCCTTCAACAAGTATCTCTAAGTCTCTAGGGTCACTTACCTCAAGGACTCTTCAAGAACAGCCCTACGGTCACTCACGGTTCGGTTCAGGCCCGGGGTGTTCGCGCGGCGTTGGGGCTCGAACGGCGGTCCTTCGAGGTTCAAGAGAGAGAGGAGACGGTGTTGGCGACGGCTTGAGGTGGCCGAGTGGTGGCCGGCGTCGGCGGTCCACCGAGGGGGAGAGAAACCGAGAGGGCGAGTTAGAGAACGAGAGGGAGGGAGAGAGAGCGAACGAGAGGGTGAGTGAGAGAGAGAGTCGGCCGAATGGGGTGAAGGAGAAGTGAGTGTGTGACATGAAGAGGAGGATTTTTGGAGGGAAAGTAGTAGTGGGATGGTTGATGGGGTGAATGACATGGAATAGTGTCTTGGATTGACAACTTAGTGGGGTGGTTTGGAGGGAAATGGTCCAATCACTTTGTCTCTTCATACATCAATAATTCAAACTCCCAAAAGACCAAAGTGCCCTTCCATTTTCGGCTGCACAAGGAGAGGGGCAAATGTCCAAATTGCCCTTGCTTATCCTAAGAGAAAAGGTTGTTAAACTAGGGGTAAAAGGGTCAATTCCGCTTGTCGGTCCGAATCCTGCTTTTCTAACTTATGCTGGGCTAATTCTAATCTTAATAGCTCCCCGATGAGGCGACGTCCAATTTTACTCCATTGCGATCTTCGAATGTCCGGCCTCCAATCTCGAAGTCCAATCTATGGCTAAATTCAGTCAATTGTCATTTCAGCGCGCCTCAGACTAACGGGCGGCTCTCAGGAGTTACGCGTATCGACCCGCGACTGATGTCACGTTTAAGAGCTACTCGAGCCACGGCGGCTTTGGTTGTCATGTAATCGCGAATGTCAATTACTAGTCCCGAAGGTTTCGATCATTAAGAATCGATTTAGGTTAATTCGCAAATCATGTCATGGTCATACGGAATCACCCGTGAACCAATCGCATGACACTAGCAAATCGTTCTAAAATCATTCTTAGATCGACCTTTAGCGGTCCAAAATATTTCCTCGACGATCCTTATGGTCAAAGCGTCTACTCGTGGTTAAGTTCTTTGGTCCACGTACTTTAAATCCTATATGGCCATTCCCCATTGGTTAGTCGACTCGAGAGTGATCAATTCTGAGTGAGATTAACTGGAATACATTGATAGACATTCATTCACTAATAAGTTTCGAGATAGGGTCGGAATTCAGAATGTCACAACTCTTCCCCCCTTACAGAAATTTCGTCCTCGAAATTTACATTACAACCACCTACTCGAACAAATGGGGGTGCTGACGCCTCATCGCTTCCTCACATTCCCAAGTGGCTCCTTCAGTTCCGTGGTGCTCCCAGATCACCTTTACTAGCGGGATCGTCTTGTTCCTCAGGACTTGTTCCTTTTTGTCCTCGATCCTGACTGGTCTTTCCACATACATTACCCGATCGTCCACTTCTATCACTTCGTGGTCTAGCACATGGGTCGCGTCCGGTTCATACTTTCTCAACATCGATACGTGGAATACATTGTGAACTTGTGATAAGCTCGGCGGCAAGGCGAGTCTGTAGGCCAAAGTTCCAATTTGCTCCAGAATTTCGAAAGGGCCTACATACCTCGGACTCAGTTTTCCCTTCTTCCCAAACCGAGATAGACCTCGCATCGGTGACACCTTCAAGAAAACATGGTCTCCTACTTGAAACTCCAAAGGTTTGCGCCGCTTGTCGGCGTAACTCTTTTGGCGACTCTGCGCGGTTTTCAATCTTTCTCTTATGATTTTCACTGCCTCCACTGACTGTTCTACTAATTCTAGACCTGTTATGCTTCTTTCGCCAACTTCATCCCAGCATAGAGGGGTCCTGCACGCTCTACCGTATAAAGCTTCGAACGGTGCCATTCCGATGCTCTGTTGGTAACTGTTGTTATAGGCAAACTCACCAAGTGTAACTGATCTTCCCAACCTCCTTTAAAGTCTAACACGCAAGCTCTCAGCATGTCTTCAAGCGTCTGAATTGTCCTTTCTGATTGTCCGTCTGTCTGGGGGTGATAAGCGGTGTTGTACTGTAGTTTCGTTCCCAAAGCCTCTTGGAGGCTTTTCCAAAATGAAACGGTAAACTTGGGGTCTCTATCCTAAGTAATCGTCACTGGGACTCCATGAAGACGAACTACGTACCTCATGTACAACTCCGCATATCTATCCATCGCGAAATCTTTTCTTACTGCCAGGAAGTGCGCGGACTTAGTCAGCCTATCCACGATCACCCAGATCGAATCATGTCCTCTCTGACTCCTCGGCAAACCCATGACAAAGTCCATGGTAATGTGTTCCCACTTCCACTCGGGGATTTCCAGAGGCTGTAACATCCCACCAGGCTTACAATGCTGAGCCTTAACTTGTTGGCACGTCAAACACTTCGTTACATGCTTAGCGACGTCTACTTTCATTCCATTCCACCAGTAGTGCTGACGCAGGTTCTGGTACATCTTCGTGCTACCCGGATGAATACTATAATTGCTCTTATGAGCTTCTGATAAGATCTTTTCTCTAAGCTCCTCATCACTAGGTACGCACAGTCGTCCACGAAACTTCAGAATTCCATCCTCGGATACTTGAAAGTCAAGTTTTCTCTTCGCGGCATCCATTTCCAGGATCTTTTGGATGTCGGGGTCCGTAGATTGCAACGCTCTCACCTTCTCATGAATTTCTGGTTCGATTCTTAATGTGGCTAGGAGGCACGACAGCTGACGGACTTCAAGCTTAAACTCTGAACCCCTTATTCTTTCCAACAGAGTCCATTCCTTAACCATTAGATGTGCGATGCTCGATTTCCGACTCAGCGCATCCGCAACCGTATTCGCATTTCCGGGGTGGTACAGGATATCACAATCATAGTCCTTGAGTAATTCCATCCATCGGCGTTGCCTCATGTTCAACTCCTTTTGGGAAAACAAGTACTTCAAACTCTGGTGGTCCATGTAAATCTGAAATCTTTCGCCACACAAGTAATACCTCCAAATCTTTACGGCGAAGATGATAGCTGCTAGTTCCAAATCGTGCGTCGGGTAATTCATTTCATGGGGTCTTAACTGTCTCGATGCATAAGCCACAACTCTTCCATGTTGCATTAGGACGCATCCTAATCCCTTCAGCGACGCATCGCTATAGATCTCATAACCTCCAGGTCCAGAAGGAATGGTCAACACTGGTGCAGTCGTCAAACGATGCTTGAGTTCCTGAAAACTCCTCTCACACTTATCCGTCCATTCAAACCGCCTATCTTTCTTAGTCAGCCTCGTCAAGGGAGTAGCTATCGAGGAAAACTTTTCCACGAACCTTCGGTAATACCCTGCCAATCCTAGGAAGCTTCGAACCTCTGTTACTGACGTAGGTCTAGGCCAATTCGTTACTGCTTCAATCTTTGCTGGGTCTACTGAAATCCCATTTCCAGAAATGACATGTCCAAGGAACGCAACTTCGTTAAGCCAAAACTCGCACTTACTGAACTTGGCATACAGCGAGTGTTCCCTTAATGTCCGTAAAACTATACTCAATTGTTCCTCATGCTCCTCAGGACTCTTTGAGTAAATCAAGATGTCGTCGATGAAGACAATGTCGAACTGATCCAAGTACTCCTTGAACACTCTATGCATCAGATCCATGAAAGCAGCTGGGGCATTAGTCAATCCGAACGGCATGACTGTGAATTCATAATGCCCATATCTCGTCCGAAAGACTGTTTTAGGTATATCCTCATTCTTAATCCTCAATTGGTGATAACCCGTCCTTAGGTCTATCTTGGAGAACACCGATGCTGCTTGCAGTTGATCAAACAAGTCGTCAATCCTTGGCAACGGGTACTTATTCTTGATAGTTACCTGATTCAACTGCCTGTAGTCAATGCATAAGCGCAACGACCCATCCTTCTTCCTTACGAACAAGACTGGTGCTCCCCAAGGCGAAGCACTTGGACGAATAAATCCTTTGTCCAGCAGTTCTTGCATCTGAACCTTGAATTCCTTCAACTCCGACAAGGGCATCCTATAGGGTGCCTTCGAGATCGGTTCCGTTCCGGGTGCCAACTCAATCACGAACTCTATTTCCCTTTCTGGAGGTAACCCTGGTAACTCTTGAGGAAAGACATCGGGAAAGTCACGCACTACTGCTATATCCTCTAACTTTGGTTCCTCTACGGTCGGATCCATTACGACAGCTAAGTAAGCTGGACATCCTTCGTCCAAAAGCCTAGTCACCTCAAGTGACGAAATCAAATGGATCGAGGTTCCTCCTCGACTTCCCACAAACTCGAATCTAGGGTGATCATTAGGATGGAAATGAATCACCCTGCTACCACAATCAACGACAGCTCTCTGTCTACTCAACCAATCCATTCCGATAATCACGTCAAAGTCAAACATAGGCAGCACAGCTAAGTCTATTCGTTCCTCACTACCCCCAATGACTATCTTACAACCTGAACAGCCCAAAGAAACCAGCACTTTATCCTTTAAAGGGGTGGTAACATGCAATATCACTTCCAGTGGTTTCAATTCAATTCCGACCAAATCAGCAAACTGAGCAGATATAAACGAATGCGATGCTCCAGGATCAAACAAGGCATAGGCAGCATGATCACATAAAGTAACCGTACCTGTGACCACGCCAGGCGCGTTCTCCGCTTCCCTTCGCGCCACAGCATACACCCTTCCTTGAGTCGGCGGCCTATTGGCATTGTTCTACGGAGCTCCCGCCTGCGGTCCCCCTGGCGGTCGGTTCCCTTGAGCTTGGGGTCCTGGTGCATGGCTCGGGCAGTTCCTTATCTGATGGCCCAGCTGGCCACACTTGAAGCAAGCGCCCGTCCTGCTCGGGCAAGGTCCGCTCCCATGCTTTCGTCCACACAAGTGGTAGTTCCAACTCGGCCGGGGAGCAGGCTTGCTAATGTTCCTTCTCGCTGGAGGGACAAAACGCCTGTTGCTTGGCATTGGCCTCTTGCCGAACTGACGGTTATCCCTCACAGCAGTGAACTGCGACCTAGAAGCGATTCCTCTTTCCTTCATGTCCCTTTCCACTAATTGACCTCTTTCGTAGATCGCATCATAACCTTGTAGGTCCAACAGCACTAACTGGCTGCGAAGGTCAGGCCTCAGCCCATCTCTAAACCTCCTCGCCCTATCCTCAGGGTTTTTGACCATCCTCGGGGCATACTTGGACAGCCTCGCGAATTTAGCCTCATATTGATCGATGGTCATCTGATTCTATCGGAGATTCTGAAACTCAATCATCTTCTGTTCTTGAGCCGCTCTGGAGAAATACTTAGCATTAAACACTTCAGAAAATACAGTCTAATAAGGCTCCGTTCCTTCGGGGAAAACTCTTCCCTTGGTGGCCTTCCACCAATCGTTCGCAGTCCCACGGAGCTGGTACACGGCTAGGGTTACCTTCTCAGCTTCGGAACAACCCAACACTTCAAATGCCTTTTCCAACTCTTCAATCCAAGCAGGGGCAGCTCCAGGGTCCCCTGTACCATCAAACTTCGATGGCTTCAGCTTCATAAAGTGCTCCATCAGCTGGCCCATCCCGCGATTCCCTTGTCCTTGGGCATTGCCACCATCATTGTCATGTCCATTGTTCCCATTGTTCCCATTTGCTAGGTTGGCGGCAGCGACTGCAGCCTCAGCAGCCTGGGCAATGGCAGCAGCTCTTTCCTAGGCCTGCCTGCCCATCAAGTTCCCAATCTCTTCCAGGATCCTCATGACTCCGTCATACCTAAGATCTTCTACCACTTGCGGTCTAGAGCAAGACGCTCCTCCAGTACCTCTGGTTCGGTTGCTCATCTTGCTAAGTCTCACAACACCTTAGTCACTATAATTCCATCCAGGAATTAGAGACCTAAGCCATCTACTTAAGTCCGACAAGACTACGCTACACTTACAGTAGCATTCCTAGTCAAGGCAATCGTTACTCAGGAAACCATCAAAACATCACAATCAGGAATTCACAATTATATCACACATTCAGTTACTCCAGCAACTTCACCAAATCACAATCAGCTGTCCAATCCAGCAAGCAGCAGTCAACACTCAGTGCCAAGTACGAAGCCCTACAGCCTCAAATCTACCAATCATGACGCCACTCAATATGTCAATCACAAGCGCCATTTCACATGACATGCATTCTATGTCTAACTCTAGCAAATCCCTAAGGTCTTGCTACCCAATTATCCTCAAATCATCACACCTTATTACTCCAATCCTCAATCACTCCTGGATCGAGCTGACCTCGCTCTGATACCAATTAAACGGGGATGAAACGCCCCGAATCCTCATCAGCGTGCATCATCGCCTCACGTCCACTTGCGTATAATGATACCCAGGATCTAAGCAGTGCGCGGTAGACAATGAAACTTAAATGAACATGCTGAAGCGTCATGCACAACTCCTAGACAGTTAGACAATAAGATAGTTTGAGAGGATAAAGCACTTAATCAAGTCATAGCATAGCGTACGGTTCGTCTTACAACATAAGCACAAACTGGAATGCAACACTTGGGATTAAGGGAAGGTGATTAGCCTAATCAAAATAGGGCAACGAGCTATGGGTTAGGCACTACTCAAAAAGTAACTTCCTTAAGTCATGGGCGCCTAGGCTACCTAAGGGTCGAGCTCGCGGTCGTCATCTGGATCCTCGCGGTGCACAGGGTCATACTCCTCAAGGTCTTCCTCCTCTTCTTCTTCTTCCTCAAGCACTTGCTCTGGATCTTCGTCTTCCTCGGATTCGGGCTGAGGGTGAAAGATGGCCTCTCCGTCGGGATTGTGCTCCTCCAAAGGCTCGTCCTCGGGATCGTCCAGTGCTTCTTCATCTTCCCCGGGTTCGGACTCGTCAGTCTCCATGAGGTCTTCGGCATCAGAGAGCCCCACGATGTCGCCATCGGCCTCGGGGTTCTGAGACGGCACCGGCGGAAGATCTGGATCAGGAGCGGTCTCGGAGTCAGTGAGCTCCCCATCAACAGGGTGTACAATCGAAGGGTCCTGCTCGCCAATGACATCCCACGGTACGTCAAAAGTCCTCAACGGTCCGACTGTGAGGTCACTATCTCGATAGAACCATGCTGGGAATCTGTCCGGCCTCCAGTCTGCCAAGCCCACATCCATCCAGATAGTGATGTACTTCCTAATATAAGCCTTCCCTTCTCCCACCGGGTACTCCGTGGAATACTGCTCCACCCAGACGGGTACCCCAAAAATCGGCGGCGGTGGCATAGTCAGGGTTTGGGGTCTGAAAAGGTGGGTCCCACGACGGCGTGAGATATACTCAATAAGCTAGCCTAACCCTAAGCTAGACACTTGGAACTTCCGGACACTCTCAAACACATGCAATGGCTAGACAATCAAACAACAGGCAATGGCATGTAATAACTCAATTAGAAACATATCTAGTCATGCAATTCACAATTTAGGCTAGGCAGGGCTTCTTTGGCACTTAGCATTCCATCATTTAGGGGATAGTTTACATGTACGATACGATTGAAACTCTCATGGCTTAGCCCGCGTGATAACGCATCAGGCTTAAGAGATCAAGGAACCCGCGTTTAACGCTTCAGGTTTCCGATGCCATTTCTCATGACCCGCGTTTAACGCCTCAGGTCTATCCCGCGTTTAACGCATCAGGATGCCTCATGCACATAAACTTATATTTCAATCAATTATGATGTGACTCAATCAAATATGCACATTACCGATTCAAGACATCGCCTGGCCGTTTCATTCTCGAATTCATATCACGATGCTATGTTACACTAATCGGTCAGGCGAGGCCAATGTCATACTTCGCGATCGATTACAAGTTCGTTAAAGAATCATCACTCGTGAACACCATCACTAGGCCATAGTACAATCAATGGATTCACTTGATCAATTAACACATTTAAGGTCTCGATTCGCCGCCTAAGGCCGAATTTACAAGCATGGTACCATTTTAAATCTCGCGATCTCATTCAATGGCCCACGGCCGAACACAATGAATGGTCAATAGGTTATTTTCACGTGGTGTGTCGCCAATCAATGCCATAACCGAATGCTCCTAGAATCAATCAAGCAATTTATGGTTTCGATCAAGCTCAACTCCCATCTAGCACACCTAGCACATCCGTATAGGCATTCGGTTCCTACCTATGGGTGTTCATCACGCATTTCAACCAAGGAAATCAACACTACAAGCATCACAAGGTGCGGCCATGCTCGGTTTTCTTTAAGGGCAGAATCGGTTCTTCAAATTTCCATCAAAACAGCCCACTAGAAGCTCTAAAATGAACCCTCACTTGGTCCTTCCATCACACAAGGTCATACCAAAAGATTAGGGAAGCTTACCAAGTCCAAAAGCTAGGGGAAGCCGGCGGCAAATGGCGTTGGAGTGGCGTGGGCAGGTCTGGTCCGGCGCGATCAGGTCTGGCCCCTTAGAGAAAACCACAAATGGCCAAGATAACTTAGTGAAAAACACTCCTAACGCAAACCTCCAACCCTTCAACAAGTATCTCTAAGTCTCTAGGGTCACTTACCTCAAGGACTCTTCAAGAACAGCCCTACGGTCACTCACGGTTCGGTTAAGGCCCGGGGTGTTCGCGCGGCTTCGGGGCTCGAACGGCGGTCCTTCGAGGTTCAAGAGAGAGAGGAGACGGTGTTGGCGACGGCTTGAGGTGGCCGAGTGGTGGCCGGCGTCGGCGGTCCACCGAGAGGGAGAGAAACCGAGAGGGCGAGTTAGAGAACGAGAGGGAGGGAGAGAGAGCGAACGAGAGGGTGAGTGAGAGAGAGAGTCGGCCGAATGGGGTGAAGGAGAAGTGAGTGTGTGACATGAAGAGGAGGATTTTTGGAGGGAAAGTAGTAGTGGGGTGGTTGATGGGGTGAATGACATGGAACCATGTCTTGGATTGACAACTTGGTGGGGTGGTTTGGAGGGAAATGGTCCAATCACTTTGTCTCTTCATACATCAATAATTCAAACTCCCAAAAGACCAAAGTGCCCTTCCATTTTCGGCTGCACAAGGAGAGGGGCAAATGTCCAAATTGCCCTTGCTTATCCTAAGAGAAAAGGTTGTTAAACTAGGGGTAAAAGGGTCAATTCCGCTTGTCAGTCCGAATCCTGCTTTTCTAACTTATGTTGGGCTAATTCTAATCTTAATAGCTCCCCGATGAGGCGACGTCCAATTTTACTCCATTGCGATCTTCGAATGTCCGGCCTCCAATCTCGAAGTCCAATCTATGGCTAAATTCAGTCAATTGTCATTCCAGCGCGCCTCAGACTAACGGGCGGCTCTCAGGAGTTACGCGTATCGACCCGCGACTAATGTCACGTTTAAGAGTTACTTGAGCCACGGCAGCTTTGGTTGTCATGTAATCGCGAAGGTCAATTACTAGTCCCGAAGGTTTCGATTATTAAGAATCGATTTAGGTTAATTCGCAAATCATGTCAAGGTCATACGGAATCACCCGTGAACCAATCGCATGACACTAGCAAATGGTTCTAAAATCATTCTTAGATCGACCTTTAGCGGTCCAAAATATTTCCTCGACGATCCTTATGGTCAAAGCGTCTACTCGTGGTTAAGTTCTTTGGTCCATGTACTTTAAATCCTATATGGCCATTCCCCATTGGTTAGTCGACTCGAGAGTGATCAATTCTGAGTGAGATTAACTGGAATACATCGATAGACATTCATTCACTAATAAGTTTCGAGATAGGGTCGGAATTCAGAATGTCACACTTCATATTCATGATAAGAATGCATGTGACTCGAACTCGCCTGGCGAGAGTTCTTCAGACTCACACAGCGATAATGAGGACCTAAAAGGGATTGAGATTGAATGGCATCGCCACGATGGAATCAGAGCCATTGACGCCTGAGCCAACTATAATGGTGAATCTGGCTGCTGAAGACAATGTCAAAGAAACCAAAATTGGGGCAATCCCTAGCGACAAAATAGGATGAGATCATTTGATTCGAAATAAAATGATGTATCGTTCCAAAGTATCATCCAAATTGATATATGAAATAACATTTTGTATACCTTTCCTTGCAGATGACAAATGGAAGTCAAGACGACGGCCATGGTAGTGAAGTCTGAGCTACTCGACAAATGAACGCCGATCCATGATGAGGTCATCATCCATGTCGATCCCTCAAGAAGTTGGGGCCGTCGAAGCTTCTCCCCTTACCATCCTTTGCTTCCTTCAAGGGGAATAGAAACGAGGTCGATGATCTTTCCGATCTTGAGAGAAAAACTCTAAAGAAACTAAAATAGACCAAGGACACGATCGTCATGTTGCAAACCACAGTCCACTGGAAAATAATCCAGCATCGATGCCCTCATAAACAAAGACCTCGACAACGATCCTGACGAAATTGTAATCCTACACAGCCAAGATCGAGCTACAATGTCAATAAAGAGTTTCAGAATGAGCAGCATTGCCGGACGACTTTCTTTGGAAGTAGAGAGGCAAGCCCAAGTTCTTGTGATAGACAGCAGCACTGGAAAGAGAAGTGCAGAGTCTTTAATGAGGCAGGTTTCTCTAAGGGATCACAGCCTGTTGTGGATGCGATGACTCTCGCCAACAAATCTAGAGTGGAAAGAATCATTCGACTTGTTCTATGTCTCATTTTGTAGATGAAAGATTGTACTCAACTGTAGTGACAATGCATCACACGAGGAAAAGATAATCAAGCTGAATCGTCTACTTAAGATAAAAGGGAGTATTTTGTTTCCAAAGTCGAATTCATTCGAAATGCAAGCTAATGCATTTTTTTCCCACGTAGGTAAAAACAAAGAATGACCTAAGCAATGCGCACATGAAATCAAGCATGGTATTCTGTGGGTTCAAGATGAGACCACATATAACTCAAATTCTCAAAGAGGGAAATTGTTCAAATTCAGGCAAATAGCCGCGAAGACACGAGTGAGATCGAGTTCAAATGGAACCCCCATGAGGAGTTGAGGCCGTTGACTGCATGACCTGGGGTGATGCGGATAGGGTCATGAAGGTCAAAACTGGGGGCAGGGTTGCAGAAAGCAGAAGCCTCTTGACTGGCCAATCTTCTCCAAGAGTTTCTGGATGTGATTGCCTAGTCCAACACTGAAATGCCAAGGTTGAGCTCGGGCACTATGTGATGCTTTGCCAACCAATCTAAATGTACCACTGAAGAAGTGGCGTTAGGGAAGGATGCCCAAGAAAATCGAGCAAGAAGTGATCAAACTTCTAAAAGTTTGATTTCATCGAAATTGCTTTCCATTTCAAGTGGATAGCAAATATCGTACCATGGTAAAGAGGCACAGTAGAATCAGCACATAAGCCGATTATCGAGACCTCCCTCGTGATAGCCCAAAGGAAAACTTTTCGCTTCCGTATATTGATATTCTAGTCAACAGTAAAATCGAATTCGAATTGTCCCTTTTCATGGACGATTTTTCTGGTCGTATTCATAACCGGATGAAGGAGGAAAATATGAGCAGGACTCTGCTCGTAACCCGTGGAGGAGCCTTCTGCTACAAGGTGAGGCCCTTTTGTTTGAAGAACGCCGGAGCCGTGTATTAAGGAACCCTCAGGAAATGGAGAATCGTCGAGCGTGACAGTAAGGGCAAAAATATGTCTTCGTCAGCAACATTTACCCATCAATGAAGTTCAGTGCCGGATTGATGAAGTCGCTCAAGCCGTTGGAAAATAACGACAGTCAAAAGTCATAGTGGAACAAAGTAACTGACGAGCCCTCAGACACAATGGTAGTTTTCTCCTCATCCGTTCATCGAGTGCATGGATGCCTTATCAAACAAATATAAAGCAAATCAATTTGGATGTGTTACCCCCTTTTCCGAGTGCTGCCAAAAGGATTTTAAGTTGCTTCAAGTTGGGATTGGCAGAGCCTAAGCGAGCTTGAAAAAGAAAATTGTCAAACGACTAGCGATTAGTACAAAGTGCGGCCGTCCGATGCAGCATTGAGAGGCGTGCCATCCGGGAGTTAGCGCTTAAGTAAAAAGCGAGGCACCTCAAGGACTTTTGACTGTCGTTATTTTCCAAAAATCTGGGTGGTCATTAAAAAGCATTTTGAGTTCTCCTAAATGTATGTGTCGGTTGATACAGGCATCTGGCGGAGACCAAAGTAGCTGTCTAAATTGGTTGACGCTGGCTTTTAGTCTCATCTTTCCTAGTTTCTTCCAAATCTTTCTTAGTCAACTCCGTCTATATTGCAGGTCTTTTATATTTAACACAGCTCAACATTAAACAATAAAAAGAGGAAATTTTCGTGTCCTCTATTCACTTACTGACCAAATTTCATGTATGACGAGCAAAAATTAATGAGTTCTATGACGAGGTATTAAATTGCAGTCGTAGACATCACAGGCACTATCGACATAGGAAACTATATATTGAAGATTCGGAACATCAAAATTGGAGGAATCAGAGAAACGCAGAGATTACCACCAATCATCTTTGAGTTTCTTCGCTACTTCCCTGACCACCATCATGAGCTCCATAACAGACACCTTCAGTGAATCCAGATACAACTTTCAGAAAATATCATCTGACCAGTCCAGTCCAGTTAAGTCCTCAAGAAATAAGGAGACGCTGAATCATAATTCAATGTGTTAAGGATAAGGGTAGAATAGTCACTTTTATATATCCTTGTACTGGTGGTTAATGAATAATACACATATTATTTCCTTCAACATGGTATCAGAGCCACCCTAAACATATAAACAGACCACCAGCCCCTTCCACAACCGATGTGGGACAACCCCAACAATCTCCCCCTAAAACAACCACCATCCATCGTTGATCATCCGTCGTTCAACCGGGCCGCCGTCGGCCTCTCACCGGCGTCAGAAAACTTTAGATCTGAAGTCGCCCGGTAACCACGAAGCCAAATCGAGGTCGTCCCGAGCCGGCGAAGCCAGATCTGAGGTCGCCCAAGCTCGGCGACCCTATTTCCGGCACCGACCAAGGTCGCCCAAGCCTGGCGACGCTATTTCCAGCGCTGACCGAGGTCTCCCAGGACTAGCGACCCGCCGACCGAAGTCGCCTAGCTCCGGCGACTCCTTTCCTGACGTCGCCGAGGCCTGGTGACCTCCTGTTCTGAACTGGCGACCTATTGCAGGCGTCCTCTGAAGCGGCTGGATGTCCTATCGATAAGAGATCTACATCGAGTTACTGTGTGTTCCTTGGAGGTAATTTAGTCGCCTGGAAAAGTAAAAAGCAACATGTGGTTTCTCGATCAAGTGCTGAAGCAGAGTCTAGAGCTATGGCACATGTGACGTGTGAATTACTCTAGTTAAGGATGTTATCATCAGAAATTGGTTTGTCAATATCAGATCCATCGGTCTTATATTGTGATAATCAATCGGCTATTCACGTTGCGAATAACCCTGTCTTCCATGAGCCACCTAAACACATTGAGGTTGATTGTCATTTCGTAAGGGAGAAAGTTGAGAAAAGGGAAATTATTCTTCAACATACCAGGACAGAGGATCAGCTTGCTGATATTTTTACTAAATCTCTAAGGGGGAGTAGAGTTAGTTTTTTATGTAACAAGTTGGGATTATTTGATATTTACATCCCAACTTGAGGGGGAGTGTTAAGGATAAGGGTAGAATAGTCACTTTTATATATCCTTGTATTAGTGGTTAATGAATAATACACATATTATCTCCTTCAACACAACTTTCAGGAGAAATTACTCACATGCGGCAAAAATTATATGCTATAGTCATGCAAAAAAAAAAACAACAAAACAAAACAGAGTCACTGGAAGTTTCTTTAAGGGCAACTGATATGCTAACATTGACTTTATAAGAAGTTAGGTTTAAATGTATAGATGTACCTCCTTCCATCAGGGAATGGCAATTTGCGGCTCCTATAACATTGTTTCCAAGGACAGGCCTTGCATCAGTGCCACAGGAGAATTTATAGGGGACATTATCCACTCCGTTGAATAGTGGAAAACCTCTCAAGTCCCCATTAACACTTCGGCTTGGCCAACAAAAGAATCCCTATTCATCATACACCCATGGAGAGATACGGCGGGGAAAATGGTTTCCTGGTAAGCCTTTATAGCCCATTCGTGAATCAAGCAACTCTAGTTGTCTTTGAATCCATGGAGGATCATCTGAGCATAGCCAAAGGGCTTCACCCGTATCCCTGTGTTTAAAATCAGGTTGCCTTGGGTTCACCTTGCTTGTTCTGTTATCCCACCATTCATATGGATTGGCAAAAAAGATTTGCCACAATTGCAGGCGATCTTTGTGCTTCTCAGATAAAGCTCCTACATTCATGATAGAAGATTTCAATGCACAAATGAATAGAGAATTACAAAGCCAACTGACAATAACAGAGCACTCTTAATTTTGACATTATAAAGTGTTTGGTCAGACACTCTATGATGCAATCTATTGAGTAGGTGAAGAGAATAAAGGTTAAAGCCCCAGCTAAAACAAGCAACTACTTCTATTTCCCATCCAATTCAGAGGGTTCAAAAGTTTCTAAGGTTCCAGGTAAATCAAGCAAGAATTCCTATTTCCCAGACCCAATTCCAATTTAGAGTGCTAAAAAGCCTTGTCTAACAATTGTGCAAACAAAGCAAAGAAACAGAAAAATCTGTGAGCCACCAACTCCAATAGCAGAAAACAGCAACAATCCTCACAGGGGGAAAAAGTGCCCATTGTCAATTACAAAACTGATACTCGGTGCAGACAAAAGTTTAATATATAATATGCTGGCTACCTAGTTTCCTCAGTAATCAAACAAGCGAGGTCCATCCGTTCGACAATGAAGGCCAAAAATCGGGATATTTTGCTTACACTGTACCAACAAAAGCTAAATCCCTGCTGAACATTCTACTCAGATTTTTGTCCTACCCAAATTAAGAACCACTTAAAAACCATAACTTGACCTTTCATCCACCATTAAAGAAAGTATAAAACAATGAGCAGAGAGGCATTACTTAACCTGATTTCGATTCTGCAGATGTGGATAAACATTGGTCTCTACAAGTTTGAGAGACATAGTTTAACTCTTTGACAATTACCTAAAGATAACACAAAAAGGATAGTTATGTTAGTCACACATACTCGCCCAAAACAACCTCCCATTGCTAGTCACAAATTCACAATGTGTAAGTGCAAAAGCAAAAGATTCCAAAGGTTTTCAATTAATGACATCCTAAACAAGGACAAGCATGTGAAATGATAAAAAATGCCAAGGATCAAGCACGTTTCTACATAGTATCCCTAAAGTCGCAGAAAAACTTAAGCTAAACCATTAGAATCAAACCATTATCGAGCTTGAAAGAATCCTCTCTTTTTCATACCACACTGTTCTGATATCTAGTTCCACACATTAATAACATGATAAGAAAAAAGCATCAATAAACAAACAACAAATTCGTCACCGAATGTCATGATATTATCAATGGTTACCTCATAATAAGTTCTACTCTGTCTACCCTCAGAAGCCCTCTCGTAGCTTCCTAATTGACCTGAAACATAAACGAAATCCTCTGGCCTCAAATGCTTCCAAGATGTCTCAGCCATCTCGTCCCACATCTTCAGCGATATCCTGTTCACAAACCGCGCATAAACTTCAAGCTCCTCGGTGACAACAATTTGCAATTCAACAGTAATAAGAGGGTAAAAACCGGACACACAAAGGAGTGATACGAAAATCAGGTCAATTACAATCAATCCGCGACCTCCTATCCTAACATTCTACGCAAAACAATGATCTGGTCAATACCGAATCAAACAACCGCGACCTTCTTACCTAAATCCGCGCCCCGAATCACCAGGCTTGTGGACGCGGAGCACCGTGGAGACGCCGAACCGGCCGTCGCCCGTCGAGACCCGCCTCAGCGGGAAAAGGACCGATCCGATGAAGCTGGCGGAGTTCGCCAGCTGCGCTTGCCATCGGATGGTGGTCGGCCTCTGGAATCGGAGGGCATGCCGGTACACGGCGCTTCCGGGGCCGGATTCACCCTCCCGCGGCCCAGGGCTTGCGCCGGATGACGGCGACGGGGAGGGAGGGGCGAGCCGGCGGAGCGGGAACGGTGCGGTGTTGCGCATGAAGGTTCTGAGGCGGTACGTCGTCATCGGAGAGAAACGGGAATCAGTGTGTGTTAAGAATCTGGTCGTGTCAAGGGTTTTAGGGGCGGATTGAGAGAGAAATTGAAAGGGTGGTGTTTCGATACAAGGAGCTCGTCTGAAGAGGACGGCAGTTGAAGTTGCGCTCGCTGGCGGTACGAGGATTCAGGCTTGGCTTCGGGACAGGGACGGGTCGATCGGGTCGGATTGTGATGGGTCGGAAACGGGTTGATTCAAAGCCATCCATATCCGATTCGAACCGAGCCCAATTCAAGTTTTACACCACACTCAATTTGGAATTCAGTTTTTCGTAATTTTTATTTTGAGGAAATAGCATACTAAAATCAAAAATCAAATTAAAAACAAACTGAACATGGAAAAGATACATGCTTAATTTTAGTAAGTTTTAAAAAACCTATATTGTTATATCTCTTAAAGCTAGAAATTTACGCTTAATTAAGCTACACACCGGGCTTTACTTGATTATTATTTATAATTTTGATGATTAGATTTAACCTCAAAATTGATTCATGTCAATGTGGCTGAATTTATTTTCAACACAAAAGCCAAAGCATGGTCGTGTATCTTAATATTTACTGAAGGAATATTTGTATAGCAAAAAATAATGCGATTCAGCCACATATATATTCTCTTTTTTTTTTAAATTCTCATTTTGAGCTTAAGCTGGTAATCAAAATGGGTTGAATATGGATCGGGTACAAGGACCCGCATAGACTCAGTTTCAGTCCGTATACAATTTAGCTTACAAAATTATGTTGAAAGATGGATTTCTAGCCAATATTGCCATCTTCGTGGAAGGGAAAATTGCTAATTCTCAGTTCACTTGTCATATCCGACCAAAAAAAAAAAAGTTCATTGTCATTCACATTTCATTTTTCACTATATCAACTAGAGAAAAAGAGAGAGAGAGAGAGAGAGAGAGAGAGAGAGAGAGAGAGAGAGAGAGAGGTGTTACTGGAATCATCATTGAAAATAAGTTTAGAGCATCATAGGATAAGATAGGGCACTCCCACGAATCGAAAATTGGGGATTGTTGACGACTAGATGGAATAGATACCGGCCAATTATTGAAAATCTTGAATTTAGACCCGTAAGATGTTTGTGATATATGATGTCATTTAAATTCATAACTGTGGATTACTATTTTATCAATTGTTAGATGGGTGCCATATTTATTTATACTCCGGGGGCATAAATGTCATATATATATATTGGATATAGAACTGGGTTTGTTACGTAAAGGCCACATAGTTGATATATGGGTCTGTTTTGCCTATTATTCCAAAAATTCTTATTATTCAGACTGATCTTGTCTTTTGACAGAAGAGTCGAAAATCAAACCCCGAAATCAAAAACCGAATCCGTTCTTTCTAAAATCAGTAAGGTCAAACCGGCGTTTCGGACATAAAATCAACTGATTTGATCCGGCTCTTGGGTCGATCAGTCGATTACTTATCCCCACTATTTCCACACCATCTTTTGATGTTGCCATTGTCTCATTGTTGGAATTTTGCTATTGCGAAAATGCCCTTCTTCAACAATTCAGAGTTTCACCCCCCCCCCCCCCCCAAAAAAAATGTGGGCCTCCCTTATTGATGTGCCAAGTCATCTAATTAAAATTTTTGCTTTTCCAATCCTGAATTTTTATGTTATTTCTCCCTTTTCTGAGTTTTCTCTCAAGCTTCTTCAAAAGAAATTATTTGCTTGTCTATTGTAGGTGTAGTAGCGTCCACGTCAATTTTCACGTTGGACCACCTTTTGAAGGAGCCTTCAAGGCGCTTTCCCCTATCGGCCTAATATATTTGGGATTCTGCTCATTGAGTGCTCTCAACCGTTTGAATCAAAAAATCATAAGAGGAAAAGTAAACTCTCCTGCCATCTTGGCGAATATCTTGTTGATTGCTTGCTTTTCTTTTTTACATTTCGATTGAGAATTCACATTTTATTGATTAATATGCTTGACCAGTGTGCCTAATTTTTAACCTCTGCCCGCTCAGTCTTTTTGTAAGGAGGAAAAGAAAAAGAAATTCTAAGGGGTTTACTGTTTTAAAAATGGCGTGATTTGTCGCGAATTGATAATAATTTAATTCATGATGAGTTTGGTAATTCTCACATTAGGAGCACATCAAATAGTTATATAGTCACATTGGTTCGGGACTCTTAAAGGTGACCCCATAGAATCAGCGGGCAAGCAATGGGGTCGGACTTTCAAAATTCCACTTTTTGAGAAGAAATGCTCGAGCGTCTTAATCACAACTTATCGGGAATAAATTTAGGCTCTCGCTATTTTCACCCTATTGTTGGCTCCAAACACCCCCATTCATATTGAATTGACTACATCATCCCTTGCAGGTTTCGCTCTTGATTTAAGATGATTTTTTACATTTTTTTTCCTTCTCTTTCTTTGGTTTCAATTTTACTAGAGACAAAACTGTCCAGGCTCCTCTCAAGCAATATTTATTAGGCTAAATGTGAGGCCCCCCGTTAATTTAGGATTATTCTTGCCTTCTTTCTCCTTTCTTTCTTTCTTTTTTTTTTCAAAATTGGCGTCCCTCTTTTAAAAAAAACGTAGCTTATTTGGTAGATGGCTAACTAAATGTTGTGTTAATTAGTTGTATATTTCTCTCTCTTTTTTAGTACTAGGAAACTATTATTTAAAAAATAACTTAAGAACAAGTAAGAGTGAAAAGACTCCATCTACCTTGGAACCATGTTCACCCCTACAAAATACATACAAATATAGCAATCGAATAACCAAATTATCCACTAAAAAAGTAAAAATAAATTATCCTCCTTGATACGAAGCACAAATCTTTCACTATCATTTTACCGTGGGTATTTGGCTCTAGCTCTATGTGCAGATGGTCATATTTTGTGACGCACGGCTATGAGTATATATGTTATCATTCATATCTTGGATGCGCTCATCTTCTGTGACATTTTTGCAAAAGAGTGAAATCTATGAAATTTGAGAAATTTAGGTCATAATTTATGAAAATGAGGTCAAGCTAGCCTAATCTAAGCTTCTTCTATTTTTAGGAATTTTCTAAATTCTTTGTGATTTTCTTAAATTTTGGATTTTTCGATTATTTTATTTTATTTTTATTAGGCCAAGGGAAAAGTGATGAGAACTGAAAGGGAAAAGTGAGAGACGTAAGACATCATTATGTTTTGTAATTCTTTTTTTCCAGAACCAATTTTTTTTTTACTAAGTTTTGCTCTGATTCTGATTCTCTAAAACTGATTTCGGGACTGGAATCAAAATCAAATTTATTTGCGTTACCAAACGCGATTCTCGTCCATTTTTGTTTCCAAAATAAGAATCAAATAATGAAAATTATTACCATGCAAATCCTAAGAGTTAACTTTTAAGTAAGTATATTGTTAATGTAAAAAAAAAAAGTAAGTATACTGTCAGTATTAGTGGAGACCCTGGTTACTTTTCACTAAATATAGGCACGGCTTGGTTCATCATTTGAAATGAGCATTGGGGGTTTTAAAGTCCTTGACCAAATTCAAATGGTGTTTGACTACTTTTTTGACTCACTTTGGGAAGATACAATTGCATCTCAAATGTTCTTCAAATGCCTTTAGCCCAAAGTACATATGCATTTGCAAAATGCAAATAATTTTTTTTACTTTTAACTTTGTACCATTGCCATCGATCTCCGTCGGCCGCCGCCCGTGGTTGCCAACGATCACCGCCATCGACCACCGCCGATGACCATCGCCAACTGCCGCCGCCAACCACCACCAACCCCCGTCGACCACACTGCCCACCGCCGCTGACCACCGCCGACCACGCCGCCCACTGTCGCTGACCACCGTCCACCACCGCCGACCATTGCGCCCACCGTCGCCGACCACCGTTGTTGACCACCGCCTCTGCCAATCACCGCCGTCAACTCTTGCCGCACACCGCCACCAACCACCACCGCCATTGACCACCACCACCCAGTGTAGCCGCCGTCGACCATCGCCGCCACCGACCACTGCCAACAGGTGTCCACCGACCGCTGCAGCCGACGACTATCGTTCATCGCCGCCGCTCGCCGACCGTTGCCGCACGTTTCCTCACCCAACCACTGCCACCACCGCCAATCGCCTCCCATTGACTGCTACCACCACCAACCGCAGCCAATTTTTTTTTTTTTCAAAAAGTGAAAATAATTTACATATTTTTCACCAAATAATAGTTACATCAAAGTTGCTTTTCAATGTGTGTTTAAATTTCACTTTATCAAACACTACTTGCATTTGGAAAAGGCTTTTAGCCCATATATATTTGCATTTTCTTAAAGTCCCTTGGTCAAATACTGAACCAAACAAATCCATAGTCTCTAAAGGAAACTACACAAGCTACAAATACGTAGGAATAAATATGTGCGCTGTGCAGGACCCATACAAAGATGTTGCGCAAATAGCATTGTTGGCGTTAAAAATCCATCGATTAGGCCTGAGTGGACTTTTCGGGGTTCGACCCAAAAAGCGACAGCCCAAAAAGTGTGGCTAACACGAAAATCTTTTATCGAACGTTAGCAATTCGTTAAGTAAGAAGGAGTTCTGGGTCAGTTATGGACAGAAAGCGGCAAATGCAAGAAATATATTGAAGAACATTTCGACGGCTCAATTCAAACTTTGTCCAACCTTCTCGATGGCTTTCGATCAAACTTATAGTGAACTTTGACACACTTATAATGTGACATTCTGAATTCCGACCCTATCTCGAAGCTTTTGAATGAATGAATGCCTATCGATGTATTTCAGTAATTCTCACTCAGAATTGATCTCTCTTGAGTCGACTAACCAAAAGGGAAAGGCTAAATAGGATTTATGTACGTGGACTAAAGAACTCAACCACGAGTCGGTACTTTGACCATAAGGATTGCCGAGGGAATACATTGGACCACTAAAGGTCGATCTACGATTAGTTTCAGAACAATTTGCTAGTGTCATGCGATTGGTCCACGGGTGATTCTGGATGACCATAGTGTGATTTGCGAATTAACCTAAACCAATTCCTAACGATCGCAACCTTCATGACTAGCAATTAAACCTCGCAATTACATGACAACCAAAGTCGCCGTGGCACGAGTAATTCTTAAACGCGACATTAGTCGCGGGTCGATACGCATAGCTCCTAAGAGCCGCCCGTTAGTCTGAGATATGCCGGAATGACAAACGATTGGATTTAGCCATAAAATTGGACTTCGAGACTAGAGGTCGGATATTCGAGGATTCCAATGGGAATAAATTGGACGTCGCCTCATCGGGAACCATTAGGATTAGAATTCGCCCTTAGCATTTAGAAAAGTGAAATTCGAATCGACGATTAGGAAATTACCTTTATACCCTGGGATTAATACCCTTTTCCTTAGAAATGAGTAAGGGCAATTTGGACATTTGCCATCCCCCACTCTTGGCCGAAATATGAAGGGTAGTATGGTCATTTGGGCTCTTGAATTATTGGATGATGGAATGACTAAGTGACATGACCATTGGACTTGATTTCCCCATGAACTACTCCTACCAACTTGTCATTCAAGCTTACTATTCATTGTCATTCACTCACTACCAACCCCACTAGCAATTTCCCTCCATTTTCTCTCTTGCTCTTGAAGTGGATGACAAGATCATACACTCCCTCTCATCCTCTCATTCGGCCAAACCATCACCCCCCTCACTCTCTCTTTCGCCCCACCGCCGCCGAGCAAGGAAAAACCGTGAAGAACAAGGGTTGTTCTTGGAGTTCTTGTTCAATTCTAAGGTAAATGATCCCTAAAGCTTAGCCTAGTAGATGTTAGAGTTGAGTAGTGAGGTTAAGGTTGAGTTTTAGTATATTGTAATGGCTAAGAAAGAGTTGGTTTCATAGATTAGAAACCGAGACCCAGCTGTCCAGAGTTGGTTGTGGACTTGCAGCCCTTGTCGGAGGATTTTTTTTGCTTGCTCAACCCTTCGGTAAGTTATCCCTAACCCTTTATTAGGATGTTAGGTTACTAATAGATGTTTTATAGTTGGATTGGTAGAGTTTAAGGGCTGTTTTTGGTGAGAAAAACGTTGATACCCGAGAGCCCGTGTAATCCTGTTTTCAGCGCGCGTCGAAAATAGAATGGGTCGTTCTAAGTCGTCCGGAGTCCAAATGGAGCTCCGTTTTCGCCCACGCGACCGTAAGATCATGAGGAACAAGGCTATAAAGTTAGATTGCTAAAAAAGTAAACATATTTATGTAAGTTTTTCTGAGAGTAAGCCTTGTCATGGAAAAAACCGAACCTGCCATGAGATGGATGAACCGCGCTTGGTCGTTTCTTGGGTTAAAAATGGCGAAATTGAGTTTAAATGATGAAGTCCTATTCTGGTCATGAATGATCTTAGGGTCTTGAGCATGCATCGAAGTCATTTTAACTTAATTTGAGCAAGTGAAGTGGTTTAATAGACTAAACCGGAGTTTGAATGGGAAGTGTAAAAAAATCGAATGCTCATGGATGACCTATGATCGTGGCTATGTTCCTTGATGGTTAATTGCTTGACTGAGTGATCTTGAGTGCAATTGGCCGTTGGAATGAGATGTATAAGTACTAAATCACATATTAACCTATTAAGGTTAAAGCATGACCCGAGAGCCGTTTTTACGGGGGGTCCTGGTAAACATATAATAGCCTGGGCGTTACGACGAGGGCGTTTACCAAATGCAAGCATGACCCGAGAACCATTTTTACGGGGGGTCCTGGTAAACATATAATAGCCTGGGCGTTATGACGAGGACGTTTACCAAATGCAAGTATGACCTAAGAGCCGTTTTTACGGGGGGGGGGGGTCTGGGCAGATGAATTTATTAGACCTGGACGTTACGACGAGGGTCCTGCCTAATACAATATGATTATTAAGCTATGTCCCGGGCGCTACGGCGAGGGCTGAATAGCTAGAACCGAGTTATTGATGGAATGCCTTATTCGAGTAGTTGATTGTTTAAATGCCTAAAGTACGAAGCTTAGCTTAAATCATGAAATCGCATCTTGAATTGGGTTGAATGGAGTGTCTATTTGTTGTACTCCTATTTATTGTCTTAAATGCCATGATTATACTTTCTATTAGAATTGTTTACTTTCAGGTGTTAGGAGGTACTAATGGCCTAGTTTAGGGTTAGGAATGACTTGCTGAGATTTATTCTCACCCCGTTGTGGGACAACATTTTCAGGTCCCAAATGACGAGGTCCCTTGAATACTATGGACTGACTTTTGAAGATACCCTTTGGAAGTAGATGAACTGTTAACCTTACCTGACTATATTTCCTTTTGTCTTAGGGAGCTGATTTCTTATTTTGGGTAGTTCACGCCTATATAGCTTTGTAGGGTTAAACTTCATCTACTGTTGTTTTATTAAAGGAAGTTGTATTTTGGGAGATGGAAAGTTGTAACCCTGTTGTGTATTTGACGCTTTTAAGGAATGTTTGAAGTAAGTTTCAAATCTCTAATTTCATCCTGAGTCATTGTGTTCGGAAAGAAAATTTTAAGAAAGGAGATTGTTCGTCGCTTCCACATGTACATTTGGTATTGCGCTTAAGTCGTTCGCCGTTGATCCTGGGAACTAATCTATGCAAACGGCCGTGGCGAGATGTTAGCAAGCCCGAGAAGGGTACGGGGCGTTACATCCCCATTTAAGTGGTATCAGAGCGAGGTCAGCTCGATCCAAGTTGATTGAGACCTGGAGTAATAAGGTGCGATGACTTTAGGATGGTTAGATAGTGAGACCTTAGGAGTTCGCTAGAGTTAGGCATAAAATGCATGACATATGAAATGGCGCTTGTGATTGGCATATCGGATTGGCATCACTTTAAGTGATTATAAGGCTATAGAACTTCGTACTGGGCACTGTGTGTCGTTTGCTAAATGATTGATTGGATAGTTGATTGTGATTATACTAAGTTGCAGATGCGTCTGGACTTGAGGTATGAATGAAAACCCTTGATGTTATGCCTTTGACTGCTTGACTGTGATAGAATATTGGCTATGATTGTTGTTGTGGTAAATAGCCTGGAACTGCTAGATTTAAGTAGATGGCTTAAGTCCCTAATTCTTGGGTGGAATTATAGTTGTTCAGGTACTGTGAGAATTAGTGAGAATGAGCAATCGTGGTAGAGGTACTAGAGGAGCGTCTAGCTCGAGAACACCAGAGGCTGAGGGTCCGACCATGGAAGGAGTTCTGAGGGCCTTGGCCCAGATTGGAGAGATAATGGGGAAGGAAGCCCAGGATAGAGCTGCTGCGGCCCTTCGACAGGCTGAGGATAGAGCTGAGATTATAGCTCAGGCTGCTGAAGCTGCTGTTGTAGCCGTGAATATGGCGAATGGGACCAACGGAATTGGTAATGGAGGTGGAAATGCTAATGTTCATGGTAATGAGAACCGACCGATGGGTAACTTAGTAGAGCAGTTCATGAAGCTGAAACCATCCAAATTCGATGGCAAAGGGGATCCTGAGACTGCCCCTAGGTGGTTGAGGAACTAGAGAAAGCTTTTACTGTATTATGGTGCACTGAGGCTGAGAAAGTGACCTTAGCAGTGTATCAGCTTCAAGATACTGTGAATGAGGGAAAGTGGAACCGCTTCTGGACCGCGGTTTAATCCGGTCAGGGACAATCGGAATTTTGGAAAGAGACCTATGGTGAATAATAGGCGATTTGTTCCTCTTGTTAAAAAGAATATTGGGAAGCCCGTTTATCAGAACAACTGGAACTGTCGCCTATGTGGACAGAAGCACGGAAGTGGGCCATGCCCAAGTCGGTCAGGAACGTGCTTCAAGTGTGGTCGGATGGGCCATCATGCTAGGCACTGTGGAAATCAGGCTGCGAGACCTCAGTTTTAGCCACCGCAAGTTGCAGCTGCCCCACTACCTAATCTGAATAGGCCGCCAGCTCAAGGAAAAGTTTATGCTGTGGCGCGTAAGGAGGCGGAGAATGCGCCCGGCGTGGTCACAGGTACGGTTACTTTATGTGATCATGCTGCCTATGCATTGTTTGACCCTGGGGCATCGCATTCGTTCAAATCTTCTCAGTTTGCTGATTTGGTTGGAATTGAATTGAAACTGCTGGATATGATACTGCATGTTACTACCCCGTTAAAGGATAAAGTGCTAGTCTCGCTAGGTTGTTCGAACTGTAAGATAGTCATTGGTGGTAGTGAAGAACAGATAGACCTAGCAGTGCTGCCTATGTATGATTTTGATGTTATTATTGGAATGGATTGGTTGAGTAAGCAGCGAGCTGTTGTTGATTGTGGTAGCAGGGTGATTCATTTCCATCCGAATGATCACCCTATATTCGAGTTTGTAGGAAGTCGAGGAGGAACCTCGATTCATTTAATTTCATCGCTTGAAGTGACTAAGTTATTGGATGACGGATGTCAAGCGTACTTAGCTGCTGTGGTTGATCCGATGATTGAGGAACCCAAGCTAGAGGACATAGCTGTAGTGCGTGACTTTCTAGATGTCTTTCCTCAAGAATTACCAAGGTTGCCACCGGAGAGAGAAATAGAGTTCGTGATTGAGTTAGCTCCTGGAACAGAGCCGATCTCAAAAGCACCCTATAGGATGTCCTTGTCAGAGTTAAAGGAACTAAAGGTTCAGATGCAGGAATTGCTGGACAAAGGATTTATTCGTCCAAGCGCGTCACCGTGGGGAGCGCCAGTTTTGTTCGTAAGGAAAAAGGACGGATCATTGCGCTTATGCATCGATTACAGACAACTGAATCAGGTAACCATCAAGAACAAGTATCCGTTGCCAAGGATAGACGACTTGTTTGATCAATTGCAAGGAGCGTTTGTGTTCTCCAAGATAGACCTGAGGACGGGTTATCACCAATTGAGGATTAAGAAGGAGGATATACCGAATACAGCCTTTCGGACAAGGTATGGGCATTATGAGTTTACAATCATGCCATTTGGATTGACTAATGCCCCAGCTGCTTTTATGGACTTGATGCACCGAGTATTCAAGGAGTACTTGGACCAGTTCGTCATTGTCTTCATAGATGACATCTTGATTTACTCGAGGAGCCCTGAAGAGCATGAGAAGCAATTGAGTGTAATTCTACGGACGTTAAGAGAACACTCACTTTACGCTAAGTTCAGTAAGTGTGAGTTTTGGCTTAACGAAGTTGCGTTTCTTGGACACGTCATATCTGGAAATGGAATTTCAGTGGACCCAGCAAAAATTGAGGCAGTAACGAATTGGCCTAGACCTACGTCAGTAATAGAGGTTCGAAGCTTTTTAGGTTTGGCGGGCTACTACAGGAGGTTTGTGGAAAAGTTCTCCTCTATAGCCACTCCTTTGACGAGGTTGACGAAGAAGGATACGCGATTCGAATGGATGGATAAGTGCGAAAGGAGTTTTAAGGAACTTAAGCATCGATTGACGACCGCGCCAGTTTTGACGATTCCTTCTAGACCTGGAGGTTATGAGATCTATAGTGATGCGTCGTTAAAGGGACTAGGAAGCGTTCTAATGCAGCATGGAAGAGTTGTTGCTTACGCATCGCGACAATTAAGACCTCACGAGATGAACTACCTGACGCACGATTTGGAATTGGCAGCTATCATCTTCGCATTGAAAATTTGGAGGCATTATCTGTGCGGAGAAAGGTTTCAGATTTATACCGACCATCAGAGTTTGAAGTACTTGTTTTCTCAAAAGGAATTGAACATGAGGCAACGCCGATGGATGGAGTTGCTCAAGGATTATGATTGTGATATCTTGTACCACCCCGTGAAGGCAAATAAGGTTGCGTATACACTTAGTCGGAAATCGAGCATCGCACACATGATGGTTAGGGAATGGACTCTGTTGGAGGGAATAAGGGATTCAGAGTTTAAGCTTGAAGTTTGTCAGCTGTCTTGTCTCCTAGCCACATTGAGGATTGAACCAGAAATTCATGAGAAGGTGAAAGCGTTGCAATCTATGGACCCCGACATCCAAAAGATCCTGGAAATGGATGCCGCGAAAAGGAAACCTAACTTTCAAGTATCTGAGGATGGGATTCTGAAGTTTCGTGGACGCCTGTGCATACCCAGTGACGAGGAGCTAAGAGAAAGGATCATATCGGAGGCTCATAGGAGCAACTACAGCATTCATCCGGGTAGCACGAAGATGTATCAGAATTTGCGTCAGCACTACTGGTGGAACGGAATGAAAGTGGATGTAGCCAAGCACGTTGCGAAGTGTTTGACGTGCCAGCAAGTTAAGGCACAACATTGTAAGCCTGGTGGAATGTTACAGCCTTTGGAAATTCCCGAGTGGAAATGGGAACACATCACCATGGACTTTGTGATGGGCTTACCGAGGAGTCAGAAAGGACATGACTCGATTTGGATAATAGTGGATAGACTAACTAAGTCCGTACATTTCTTGGCAGTGAGAAAGGATTTCGCCATGGATAGGTACGCAGAATTGTACATGCGATACATAGTTCGTCTTCATGGAGTCCTTGTGACAATCACTTCAAATAGTGATCCCAAGTTCATCGCTTCATTTTGGAAAAGCCTACAAGAGGCTCTGGGGACGAAACTGCAGTATAGTACGGCCTATCACCCTCAAACGGATGGACAGTCTGAAAGGACGATTCAGACTCTTGAGGATATGCTAAGAGCCTGTGTGATAGATTTCAAAGGAGGTTGGGAAGACCAGCTACACCTAGTAGAGTTCGCCTATAATAACAGTTACCAGCAGAGTATCAGAATGGCACCGTTTGAAGCACTGTATGGTAGGGCATGCAGAACTCCGGTATGTTGGGATGAAGTTGGTGAAAGAAGCATAACAGGCCCAGAGTTAGTAGAACAGTCAGTGGAGGCAGTAAAAGTCATAAGGGAAAGATTGAAAACCGCACAGAGTCGCCAGAAAAGTTACGCCGACAAGCGGCGCATGCCTTTGGAATTTCAAGTGGGAAACCATGTTTTCTTGAAAGTATCGCCGATGCAAGGACTATCTCGGTTCGGAAAGAAGGGAAAGCTGAGTCCGAGGTACGTAGGCCCTTTCGAAGTTTTGGAACGGATTGGAACTCTGGCCTATAGACTAGCCTTGCCACCAAGTTTATCGCAGGTCCATAATGTATTCCATGTTTCGATGCTGAGGAAGTATGAACCGGACGCGACTCATGTGTTGGACCATGAAGTGATAGAAGTGGATGATCGGGTGGCGTACGTGGAAAGGCCGATTAGGATTGAGGACAGGAAAGAGCAAGTCCTAAGGAACAAGACGATTCCGTTAGTAAAGGTGATATGGGAGCACCACGGGACTGAAGGAGCCACCTGGGAAAGCGAGGAAGCGATGAGGCGTCAGCACCCCCATTTTTTTGAGTAAATGGTTGTAATGTAAATTTTGAGGGCGAAATTTTTGTAAGGGGGGAAGAGTTGTGACATTCTGAATTCCGACCCTATCTCGAAGCTTTTGAATGAATGAATGCCTATCGATGTATTTCAGTAATTCTCACTCAGAATTGATCTCTCTTGAGTCGACTAACCAAAAGGGAAAGGCTAAATAGGATTTATGTACGTGGACTAAAGAACTCAACCACGAGTCGGTACTTTGACCATAAGGATTGCCGAGGTAATATTTTGGACCACTAAAGGTCGATCTACGATTGGTTTCAGAACAATTTGCTAGTGTCATGCGATTGGTCCACGGGTGATTCTGGATGACCATAGTATGATTTGCGAATTAACCTAAACCAATTCCTAACGATCGCAACCTTCATGACTAGCAATTAAACCTCGCAATTACATGACAACCAAAGTCGCCGTGGCACGAGTAATTCTTAAACGCGACATTAGTCGCGGGTCGATACGCGTAGCTCCTAAGAGCCGCCCGTTAGTCTGAGATATGCCGGAATGACAAACGATTGGATTTAGCCATAAAATTGGACTTCGAGACTAGAGGTCGAATATTCGAGGATTCCAATGGGAATAAATTGGACGTCGCCTCATCGGGAACCATTAGGATTAGAATTCGCCCTTAGCATTTAGAAAAGTGAAATTCGAATCGACGATTAGGAAATTACCTTTATACCCTGGGATTAATACCCTTTTCCTTAGAAATGAGTAAGGGCAATTTGGACATTTGCCATCCCCCACTCTTGGCCGAAATATGAAGGGTAGTATGGTCATTTGGGCTCTTGAATTATTGGATGATGGAATGACTAGGCGACATGACCATTGGACTTGATTTCCCCATGAACTACTCCTACCAACTTGTCATTCAAGCTTACTATTCATTGTCATTCACTCACTACCAACCCCACTAGCAATTTCCCTCCATTTTCTCTCTTGCTCTTGAAGTGGATGACAAGATCATACACTCCCTCTCATCCTCTCATTCGGCCAAACCATCACCCCCCTCACTCTCTCTTTCGCCCCACCGCCGCCGAGCAAGGAAAAACCGTGAAGAACAAGGGTTGTTCTTGGAGTTCTTGTTCAATTCTAAGGTAAATGATCCCTAAAGCTTAGCCTAGTAGATGTTAGAGTTGAGTAGTGAGGTTAAGGTTGAGTTTTAGTATATTGTAATGGCTAAGAAAGAGTTGGTTTCATAGATTAGAAACCGAGACCCAGCTGTCCAGAGTTGGTTGTGAACTTGCAGCCCTTGTCGGAGGATTTTTTTTGCTTGCTCAACCCTTTGGTAAGTTATCCCTAACCCTTTATTAGGATGTTAGGTTACTAATAGATGTTTTATAGTTGGATTGGTAGAGTTTAAGGGCTGTTTTTGGTGAGAAAAACGTTGATACCCGAGAGCCCGTGTAATCCCGTTTTCAGCGCGCGTCGAAAATAGAATGGGTCGTTCTAAGTCGTCCGGAGTCCAAATTGAGCTCCGTTTTCGCCCACGCGACCGTAAGATCATGAGGAACAAGGCTATAAAGTTAGATTGCTAAAAAAGTAAACAGATTTATGTAAGGTTTTCTGAGAGTAAGCCTTGTCATGGAAAAAACAGAACCTGCCATGAGATGGATGAACCGCGCTTGGTCGTTTCTTGGGTTAAAAATGGCGAAATTGAGTTTAAATGATGAAGTCCTATTCTGGTCATGAATGATCTTAGGGTCTTGAGCATGCATCGAAGTCATTTTAACTTAATTTGAGCAAGTGAAGTGGTTTAATAGACTAAACCGGAGTTTGAATGGGAAGTGTAAAAAAATCGATTGCTCATGGATGACCTATGATCGCTGCTATGTTCCTTGATGGTTAATTGCTTGATTGAGTGATCTTGAGTGCAATTGGCCGTTGGAATGAGGTGTATAAGTATTAAATCACATATTAACCTATTAAGGTTAAAGCATGACCCGAGAGCCGTTTTTACGGGGGGTCCTGGTAAACATATAATTGCCTGGGCATTACGACGAGGGCGTTTACCGAATGCAAGCATGACCCGAGAGCCGTTTTTACGGGGGGTCCTGGTAAACATATAATAGCCTGGGCGTTATGACGAGGGCGTTTACCAAATGCAATTATGACCTAAGAGCCGTTTTCACGGAGGGTCCGGGCAGATGAATTTATTAGACCTGGACGTTACGACGAGGGTCCTTCCTAATACAATGTGATTATTAAGCTATGTCTCGGGCGCTACGGCGAGGGCTGAATAGCTAGAACCGAGTTATTGATGGAATGCCTTATTCGAGTAGTTGATTGTTTAAATGCCTAAAGTACGAAGCTTAGCTTAAATCATGAAATCGCATCTTGAATTGGGTTGAATGGAGTGTCTATTTGTTGTACTCATATTTATTGTCTTAAATGCCATGATTATACTTTCTATTAGAATTGTTTACTTTCAGGTGTTAGGAGGTACTAATGGCCTAGTTTAGGGTTAGGAATGACTTGCTAAGATTTATTCTCACCTCGTTGTGGGACAACATTTTCAAGTCCCGAATGACGAGGTCCCTTGAATACTATGGACTGACTTTTGAAGATACCCTTTGGAAGTAGATGAACCGTTAACCTTACCTGACTATATTTCTTTTTGTCTTAGGGAGCTGCTTTCTTATTTTGGGTTGTTCGCGCCTATATAGCTCTGTAGGGTTAAACTTCATCTACTGTTGTTTTATTAAAGGAAGTTGTATTTTGGGAGATGGCAAGTTGTAACCTTGTTGTGTATTTGTCGCTTTTAAGGAATGTTTGAAGTAAGTTTCAAATCTCTAATTTCATCCTGAGTCATTGTGTTCGGAAAGAAAATTTTAAGAAAGGAGATTGTTCGTCGCTTCCGGATGTACATTTGGTATTGCGCTTAAGTCGTTCGCCGTTGATCCTGGGAACTAATCTATGCAAACGGCTGTGGCGGGATGTTACCAAGCTCGAGCAGGGTACGGGGCGTTACATATAACTAGGACACAACACCGAAATTGAATCGACGATACTAGACCACATTATAGGACACGATGTCGAAATTTAATCAACGATATCGGACGGGTGAAAATGTAGGGCATAGCACCGGAATTGAATCGACGGTACTGGACATAGTGGATGAACAGTACAACACCGGAATTGAATCAACGGTACTGAACTAGGTGAGCAGACACCAGAATTTAATTGATGACACCTAACTCTGGATATGAAACTCGCCGGAATTGAATCGACGACGGGAATCTGAAAACTACAGCTATGCCACGAGCTAATTGAAAAGATAAGATTTGTTTGTTTAGTTGTGGGGGCTTCTACATTGGATGACCTTAGGTATTTATAGGCTTACTTTGGTAACCGTCGAACGGTTACTGCCGTGGGCTCTACTCCGAGCACGTTCCTTTCGATGGCTTCTGTGGATAATGCCTTTGGCGGTTTCTTGGTTCTTCGTGCTCTTTCCCTCTTCACTTTTAGGGATTGCCACCAATCTCCGTAACTGCCTCGGTCGTAGCTTTTTTTGTGCGTCTTTTCTCTCAGCTTTAGGGAAAATGCCGCCAAAACTTATCTTGACACGTGGCATCCTCAGGGCTGACTTGCGTCTGGCTCTAGTACAGCTACCCGTAAGCGATCATGATCTAAGCTCGTGCCTATCGCGTGGCTCTTCCAGTAACTTTTGGTGCCAACAAATGCCCCCTTTTTAAAAGAAATAAATCGAAGATTTATCTCTTTTAAAAGATTTCTCTCGATTTGACAGCTATCAGCCGCGGGTGATGATTACGCTTTTCTGATTTTCTTTCCCGAAGTGTGATCATCTCGAATTTCTCACGACGCATCGGCCTCCAAATCGTCTTTTTCACTTTAGGAGAAAGTTTTCAATTGTCGTCTTCAATGTGTCTGAGTTCTTCTTAAACGCTAAACCCTTTCGAATTTTTTTCGAGTTTTTCTCATGGTGATCGAATCTTCTGAGTCTAAGCCAGCTCGTTGGTCGCTTCGACAACCTGATCAACAATAAAGATGATGATCATTGTTTCCTTAGACTGTTGAATACTCAACAGGAGTACGCTAGGTTCATTCTTAGACCTAGCCTCCAAAGCCACAGTCACGTCCCAGCATTTCTTCAATCATGTTTCCCGATGGAGAAGGATGAAAGGCTTCCTATTCAAGCCGCTCCTTTGAGAGACATTTGGTCATCCCTATCTCAACGGTTCAGGAGCTTTCCGTTATACGAAGATAAGTCTACACTTGGTTCCATTGGCTTCCAGATGACATACCGACTACTTCTTCCTAGGGGACTGCGAACATAAAGACGACACTTGAGGTCAGCCTGCTGTCCAATGACCTAAATACGGGTTTGATGGGTTTTGTAATAAGCTTCTGGCCCTCTTCGACCAATTGCTCTTTTTTTCCCGTGGGGCCCTATCCGTGACCCTTTTAGATACATTGACCATTGTCGGTCTCTCTCTTTATGGGACTCTTGTTGCCAACCTTGAAAAAGTGAAAGATGGCTCTATTCATGATAACACTCTTGCTTACGGGAAGCTTTTAAAAGCTCATTGTAAAAATTCTGACGCTATTACACCAGCCGAACGAACAGCCTTTCTTCTCTTCTGGTTGTGAATTATATGTTCTTTAGCCCGACTGTTAAGGTGTCCAAAGATTACCTCCCGCTTGCTTCTAGTTTAGCCATGGGAAAGAATGTTGCTATCGGCCCTCTTGTTTTGGCATTCCTGTTTAGGGGTATAACCCACGCTGCTCTATTGATGGGGACGTCTGAAGAAGACGGCGTGTTGGCAGGTCCACTCTGGATTCTTCAAGCCTGGATAGCATTTTATCTCCCTTTCATGTTCGAGAGCATCCCCGATTATGATGCGATTGGGGCACCTTCCAGTCTTGGCATGCGATTGCTTCAAGCTACTCCACTGAAGGCTCCTGTCAACGCTCCATCTCTACATTTCTTTCTTCAACAAATCTTATCTCAGGAAATTAGCCGAGTAGATTTCTTCCCTACTGTTTTGGCGAGTTTAACTCCCTCTTTAATTTCAGATCAATGAAACAGTTCAATCATCGCAATTTTTGGACATTCATCCTTTTGCCCAGAGATTTTCCAATTCGGCTCTGTCTTAAAGGCAGATTTTACCCTGGGTTTGAGCCGTATTCTCCTCAGTACTATGCTAGACAATTTGGTCTTCGATAGGCGGTACCCATGCCTATCCCTTATCTCATGGATTTTCCTTCGATGAGCAAGAGGACATACAACATCAAGGCCGACGAACCTTTTGATTGATTTGCCCAAGTTACTGTCTCGATGTATCGACGGTTCTTTGGAGATATTCCTACTGCCCTCTAGCCTAATCCCGGGGTAACATCCGAATATAAGACCTGGTGGACTTCTTTTGCTTTCAAGACCATTTGAAGAAGCTATTTCATCGATCCTTAAGGAGGTAGGACAAAACCTTTTGACACCTTGCCGAAGAAGGCCGAGAGAAAGATTGCAACAAAGACTCTTCAGATTGATAGTCCCAGACATTCGACAACCCTTGTTGCAGGTAAATTTACCTATTCCTTGTAGTTTTTAGAGTTATCAATGGTTCAAACGGACTTACTTGTGTCATTTTGTCAGATGAGGATTCAAACGACAAAGTCGATGATGAGAAGTTTCTCTCACTTAAACGGCGGACAAAGGGCTCTTCTTCAGCAGTAAAAAGGCATAAGTCTTCAACGAAGATTCTCATTGTCCTCGATGAAACTTCTAAGACTATCCCTCTATGGGATCCTTCGGAAGGTACAAGGCAAACCGTCGAAAGGCTTGACGTTGCTTTTGTCGTCGAAAAGTCACCTGCTCATATTGCTTCGGCTATAATTCCATCTCCATTGCCTTTGGAAACTCATGACAAGCCTTCTACTACTCCGACTATCCATGGTGAGGCTTCTTCTTCAGCTCCAACCCTTGTCCAGACTCTGTCAACCGTCAACCTTTTGTCTGCAAGGATTGTCCAAGATCCTTGTGTTGCTCATATATCTTCAGCATCCGTGGAAGATGTCCAAGCCTATTTCGCTGAGTTATCCCTCTCTTCTAACCTTCCGACATGCCTCAAATCGATGTTTCTCCTATCGCAGAAACTTTCAGCAAGTTAGAAGTTATGTTGTCTTGCTCTTTAGACCTTGCTTATTTAGAGATTGCTTCCTTCATCAATGACCTAGTGGCTCTTCGAGAAATTAGGCTCGTGATGGAGGAACTAATCAAGGAAGAAGTTAGCGCGAGGTTCCCTACAAGCCTGGTTCAACAGTTCAGAATTTTCTTGAAACATTTCTTTGCAGGCTTCGAACACTTTTGGCGACACCGGGATCATGTGGTTGCTCTAGCTAAATCCGTTGACTAATCTTTCATGGCTAGCGTTGAGACTCAAGAGGCAGAGCAACTTGTGAGCCTAGGGCAACAATCCCCCCAATCCATTGTTAACAAGATCACTACTCTGAACGAGAAGGAAATCGCACATGAATAGCAAAGATTGGCAATGGAGAGGGAAATGGAGGAAATACGACGTCAGCGGACGGTCATCTTCTCTTGTCGAGTTGCCGTTGAAGGCTAGCTCAAAGTATCTGTCACTTCTTTGGAGGAAAAGAAACAAGCCGACTATGCTCGGAAGGCGAGGGTAGAGGCGGAGCATCGTCGAGCCAGAAATGCTAGTCTTGGACATAATGGGAGATTTGAAGCCATACTTTGCGGTCTTCTTAGAGCGGCAAAGAAAACTTTGTATCCATACAACTTTTAATGAAGTCATTTCCTCTTTTCTCCTTGTTTCTTGTGCCAAAATTTGCCACGAATTTGTACAACATGACTTCCCCACATTCGCACAACTGACTAATTGCCCAGGTCGGTTACCTTGGCATCTCCTATATAACATTTGCCTTCGAAAAATTGATTTTTTATTAACAGAATATTCAGAATTGATTCGACGGTCACCAAGCTAACACTAGCCAAACCTAGGCCCTTGGATCCTCTAATAGAATTGCTCTCGTCCCTAACGACTTTGCTGATATGGCAACCACGTGCCTGCCACGTTAGCGCCACGTCATCACATTGACCAGATGATCACCACATCATTGTCTTCTTCCCCGAGCATACTCCACATGTAACGACCAAGAGTCTCCGGCGGGAATCCAACGGTAAAACCTCGATCGATTAACCTCAAATTAGCACCAATCGACTCACCTGAACTTCCTCTATAACATATCTAAGAATCAATCAATTTTATCCACAAAAATCATGCTATGCGAAGCTCTAACAGTGTATGTCAATGGCGGACGAAACTCGCCATCCAGAGCATAACAATCTAATTCAATCACAGAACAACTTTGTCGCAAGTTCGGGAGACTTACCTACCGGTCAGATTGACCTGGTAAGGTCTAGGATAACCTAGACAAGCTTCGATTGAATCGGCGATGGCAACGGGGTTCGGATGTGAGGTTTGTCTCGATTTTAATGCAATCAAAACACAGAGAAGTGCTTAGTGATATCTCAGATATAATATGCACACATCAATTATAAGAATCGAAGCCAGAATGGAGTTTCACCATTAACGAGCAGTAATCAAGCTCAAAGATTGACTCACCGTTTTTCGAGATCACAGGTGATGAGAGTTGGTGCGATCGACTCTGCGGAGCTTAAGCGAACTTCTCGAAGTGGAATTGCGACTCAGCTCGGCCTGAATCGCCGTTGTCGGCCACTTACAGGCCGAGCTCAAACTCTCGACGACGGGGGTCGAAAAGCGAGCTCTTTCTTTCGTTCTCTCTCTATCTTGATTCTGTTACTCTCTAAAAACAGAATGTTGGACTCCTCCTTTCCTCTAAGCCTTCGAAGGCTTATATCCATGTTTGATTTCCCGCTCAATCGGGGGGAAGCCTTGCCGACCGAAATGTGCAAGTGTGACCTCGTGCTTTTAGGTTCAAACGGCGTCGGGGACGTTGGGTACTCCATCCAGCTCCGTCTGGCTCTTCGGCGTGAGCGAAAGGATGTTCGATTTGGCCATTATGTGAAGGTTGACTTCCACGGCCGCCGCGACGTTGGCCAATCGATTTCGCCCTGCCCCGATAACCATTGGTGACGGGATTGGTCTCGTTCGACGCGTCTTGAAGTGAGGAACTGAACGCCTCTCTTAGCTCCTCCAATTATGGTCGATTGGGGCCTCGAGAAACTCGGCCTTCAAAATGTTCAAAAGTGGCACGAATTTGGGGAAGATGATGCACTGTTTGGGCTGGTTCGACAGGTCAGAACTGGTTCGACCTGATTTTTTCCAAAATTAGTCAGAATTCGTGGGGAATTTTCACAATTAAGCCTCAAAATCGAACCTAGGGCATGAATACTGTCTAGAAATATGGTTTTGCCCAAAAGTCCACGTCAATTTATATGAAAACCTCAAATTTATTTTTAATTGCAATTCGGGAAATTGTGAAATTGAGGGCTCAATCAGTCAAATTGGACCAAACCACCCATGCTAATTGATTCAAAATGATGAAAAACATTGGGTAGTAGCTCCAATTTGTGAAGGAGGTCCTTGAATTAAAAGTAATTTCAATTATACTTAAATTCAAGGACTAACTTGTAATTAAGTATGCCATTTTGCCCAATTCATGCAATTGAACAATTTGCGCAAACAATTGGACTAAATTATAATAAAAGACAATCAGATTGAATGACAAGACCCTAAAAAAAATACAGAAATTGCAAATTAAAGGATTGAATTGACATTTTTTTACCAAGTTCAACTACATGTGTAACAAAGGAACACACAAAATTGAACTTGAATTTTGACTTTTTATGAGGTAAAAAAGACAAGGGAATTAAAAGAAAAATATAGACTATTTTTTCATATTTTTGTAACCTCAAACGCTATTTTTCTTGATTTTTCAAAAAGACTCTACCGAACGATGCTCATCCAAGAGGCAAGTTTACCCCAAATTACGAAGGCCCTTATGTTGTCAAGAAATTCCTTATGGGCGGGGCGTTAATTCTTGTAAATTCTGAGGAGAAGAATTGAGATATCCTGTAAATTTAGATGCTGTGAAGAAGTACTATCCTTAAAGTAAAATCATATGGTGGTCACTTGGTTTTCTCTGAAACGATCCGAATCGCCATAGCGGTCATTACATAGCATGTCATGCATCCACACATACATATCATGTGTTATGTCATGCAAGATTCTAGGAAATGAACCTAGAGTCAAACTCGTTCAAATGGAACTGAGAAGATAATGGTCCCTGACGCATAGAACCAGGTGATATGTATCTGTTCCATCAGTTGTTAAAATACTCTTCACTCACTAGAATTTTTATTCTCTTCATACAGGAATGCCCGATGAAGACAAAAGGTAGCAACGGAGAAGTACTATAAAAATTCTCACCCTCTTGTAAGAAAGAAAGAATCAAAGATGAGCACTCATGTGGTCAAACTCAAGAATGAACCATGCTCTCAAAAGATGAATTCCTCATTGATAGCATTTATTGCATACATGTTAAGATTAGAGGTTATCCAAGCATGATTGAAACATACGTGATTCATCATTAAATTCCCAGTGGAGTAAAATGTCTAGAGAAAGATGAAATGATTTTTCCAAAACAAAGTTGTTTAAGCTATCTAGGAGGAATGTTTCTTCAAATAAGAGGCAAGCCTAACCCAAACACGTCATATACACACCGTAAGAGATGAGAGGAGTGTAAGGATAGAAGAGCCTGAACCCAAAGATGTAAGGGCTATTCGCATCGATTACATGGATCGAGATGACGAAGGCATTCGTTCCTTTATCATAAACACTACCGGTGATCATTGACAACCCCTTTGAACGATGGTCTTCAGTTCTTAACCCTGTCAAGAACCACCCCACATCGGGGTCATATAGAAGCAAGTCCAGCAGTGCTGGAAGGTAAATGGTTAGAAATCTTTTTGTCCGGACTAACATCAATCTTCGTGTGTTGATATGCATTGATTCAGGCGTCATAGGATGACGAAAGGACGTTCGTTTCTCTATCCTATATACTTATACCCATTGCATAGCCAATTTGAGGCTCTATATTTGTTTCATGTACCCCCGTTTGTGATCATTGCACATCCTCAAGGCGAAGGCGGCAAAGACACGCGTGGACAAGAAAGTTCAAGAAGTGGGAGTTATATGAGAACTTGAAAGTAAAATGTTCAGACAGGATGAGACTCAAGTCACATACCTTACATGATTATCAAAAATCCTGGTTCCTAAAAAAGAAGAAAAGGAAAAGGCGGGATTAAAAAAGAAAAAGCCGAATCTCCATACATTAGAAAGAGACAAGATGTCCGATAGGAACATCGTTGACCCTCATCAAAATGCTGAAAAATCATAAGGCTGGTTTTGAGGACACTAAAAGATTACTGGATATCTTTGCTCCCGACAAACTCTGGAATAAAGAAGAATCATCAAGAATTGTGTAGCAAAAGGCTACCCCCCAAATGGAATTATAGCCAACTACCAAAGGGACAAACAATGTCCTTCAAAGATTAGACCCGTTCTCAAGTCGCGTAGCATTCTTAGAAGACTAAAGATGTTCTTAGAAGAATCATCAATAAGGGACAGAACAGAGGACTGATCGGCAATGATCACCAATGTTAAACCATTCGCGATTCCGGACCAAAAACAAGCCTTTTTTCGGTCCCCAATCCTACCAATGTTACAACCCTTCGCAGTCTTTTCCGACTAAGACGTCTAGGTTAATGTGTACCTTAGCTCGAAGAGATATGAGCAAGATTATTTCTTTCTCATTTTGTAGGGTTCTTGACTTGTAAACCTGGAGCTGGTGAAGAAAATTTTCATTCAAAAGACCTAACTTTGAGAGTGAGTCCCCCTTGTTTGAAACTATATCCAAGCCCAACATTACAATCCCATAAAGATCTCCTGATTGATTAAAGTGTATGCGCTGCGAATGACCCCGAAAATCCAAGTGCAGGTTATTAGGAAATTCGAGTGCTTTCTTTATAAAAGACCAAAGTCAAAGAATCGGTGAGAAGCCCTCTTTGACGAAGATATTCCAATAGAATGCTTTAAACAAGCTTTGTTGGAAATTTTAAATTGTTTGATTCATATTTTCCCTACAGGGATTTCTGATCATCTTTGCATGCTTCAAGATGTCTTGGTTAACCTCCAACATCATAAGTCATTTTGCATAATTGCGTAGCCTAAAGTAAAGCTTTGCCTGCATCATGACTATCATTGCCTCAAGATTACTGATATCTTTTCAATGAGGAATGAATTCTCAGGTTTAAACTTCTGTAAGAGTCATGGTGGCCCCAGGTTCCAGAAGGATACCTTGCTCAACAATGAAGAGTTTCCAAGCTTATTTTCTGTGAGATTGCAGGTAATCCCTAAGTCCTAGAAAAATGTTATAAAACTTTTTGTAGGTTTGAGCTTTCTGCAGGATACCTAGAGCCCCTAGATCCCAGAATGACACCTCACATGTCGAAAGGACAATCTTCAAAACCGTTTTTCTACGAGATTTCAGGTAACCTATAAGTCCTAGAAAAATGTTGTAAAAGTTTTTATAGGTTTGAGCTTTCTGCAGGATACCTAGAGCCTCCAAATCCCAGAATGACACCTCACATGTCGAAAGGACAATCTTCAGAACCGTCTTTCTGCGAGATTTCAGGTAACCCCTAAGTCCCAGAAAAATGTTATAAAAGTTTTTGTAGGTTTGAACTTTCTATAGGATACCTAGAGCCCCCAGATCCCAGAATGACACCTCACATGTCGAAAGGACAATCTTCAAAATCGTCTTTTTGCGATATTTCAAGTAACCCTTAAGTCCCAAAAAAATATTATAAAAGTTTTTGTAAGTTTGAGCTTTATGCATGATACTTGGAGCCCCCAGATCCCAAAATATCACCTCACTGTCAAAAGGACAATCTTCATAATCGACTTTCTGTAAGGTTCTAGGTAACTCCTAAACTCTAGAATAGTCTCTTTGGTAAACCTAGGAGTTAGGTATACTTCCTTTGTATAGACCCCCGTTGATTCCTTAAGGTATAGGATCGGCCATTCCATAGGTAAACCAAGTGCTAGGTTGACCTCTTGGAAATTTTCAGATGAGTCCCGAGAAGTGGGACAAGTCATCCTGGGATACAGTGTTCCCATCCAAATCTTCGGATAGGTAATCCTTTTGTTAGGTAACCCTTTCTCGAATCCATGGTTAGTCTTCAATGGTGAGACTAATTATTTCCCCGGGTAAGCCTTATAGAAGGCAAGCTTATGAGAAACTCCAAAGAACAGGTGCGTCACCTTTAGGTTCCTGATAGATAGGAAGCCTAGTTTCTGACAAACCCCAAAGAATGGGTGTGTCACCTTTAGGTTCCTGATAGTAGGAAGCCTAGTCTCTGACAAACCCCAAAGAATGGGTGCGTCATCCTTAAAATCTTGTCAGATAGGAATTCCATTCTGGTTTGGCCTACCATACGGGCTAGAGCTTAACTTTCCTAGGATGCTTAAGAGACGACTCCTTAGGTATTCACTTGAATTTGCCATACATCGCGTATGCCACACGAGCATCAGGCAGGTGAACAATAGGTAAGTATCAGGTGGGTCTCTCTACTCTTCCTCTTTCATGCTATCTGGAACAGAATGAGAAGAGCATACACTGGTAGGACAAGAAAGATTAGATGTCAAGATTCATTTTTTTTCTTCCCCAGTTGAGTCGATCTGGACTCAGGTGTCACCTGTCTTTGAGAGAAACATCTCACGAGATTTCTCTCAAAGAGGGGCAACTATTGACACCTGATTTTGGCTCAGTCTTTTTTCGGTTTATTTTTAGAAAATTCATAGAAAATTCATAAAAAGTTAAAAAAAAATTACAAAATCAACTTTGATAGCATTGGCCAAGCCTAAAGAACCATTTTTGACCAAAAAATAATTTTTCATAATTTTTCACATATTTTAATATTTTTAGAAAATAGGAAAATGCCCAAAAATTCAACATCGAAACGTTACACCTTCAACTATAGACATTCGTTTCTTTATCCGCCTTTCCAAGGCAATATCAGGCACCATAGTCATGACCTTTGAATGATGTCCTCAATCAGCATGACCTTCCCTTCAGCTCTCTTTTGAGCGATCAGCACTTCCTACTTGTATAGCTCACATATTTGCGAGGTCCTTCTTTACACAACAATGCCCCCATATCCTCAAGCAATTTCATCTATATACGTTGCTCTTCATCTAATTCGTTTCGTGGAAGAACTAACACTTCAAGTTCTGGGGGTCCGCATGTCTTCAAAATCCTCTTTATCTCAAAATGACATTACTCATTTCTCACGGACAGCGGCGATCGTCGATTCTAAGTCGTACCTTAGGTTACTTGTCCTTTTTGGTCTTACCACTTACACATATAGGCAACAAAGCATTCTATGTAGCACGGTTACGCATTCTAATTCTTTTCGCATCATGTCGCTACAATTCATTCGGCCTTTCATGTCTAGAAGGAATCGTTTATATTGATGTAGTTGTCATTCCATACTTAATCACCAAAATTCCTTTCGCACTTAACCATTCATTCACGTAGCATTCGTCCTCAGACGATCTTGTCACCAGAAGTACTTTCGTGGGGAATCTCCCCATGAATCGTCTATGACAGTCCGTCATTCCAGGAAGTTTCAAACTTCAATAATTCACCTCAGTCTCAATTGACTCTTTACCCATTCTAGTTCTCAAGGGTTTCCTCAGGAATTTCATTTCCCAAAAGTTTTATGATCAAGAAACTTTCACCCTATTAAGTCCAAGACTCGCACTCCTTATGCTTCGTATGCAGTGAGTGCTTCCTTAGGGTCCATAGGGCAATTCTTAATTTCCATTTACGCTTCTCATGACTCCTCGATAAATCCATTTATCATTCACGGAAACGACACCAAGTCAGTTTAATCGTTCATTTAACTACGATCGAGCTTTCCATCTTCTTCTTTATTCACATGAGAGTCTACCATTTGGCTCCATGTTTCCTTGGATATCCTATTAGATCATGCAACATTTTGTTCATCATTTTTTTTGTCACTCTTCCCCAGGAAGCCTCAACATCCAACTACAGGATTCATGGTCCACCGATGTGACTTTCCTCTAATTTCCATCCATTCGGCTAAACATCCACTCTATCCTGGGATTCGGTGTTGTTCCCAAAACATGCCTCTCATGATTTATTCTCTAGAGATTCTTTGAGTTCTGTGCCTTCCTTTCCATTTCAAACATTCAATCTTAATTTCAAGACAATTAGAGTCTCCCCTTTCTTCCATACTAGGGTTTCTTACCCCAAGAAGGAATCATACACTTTAGTAACATCTTCTTGCTTCGAATCCACTTCATCTCTTACGCCTCACGGTACTAGACTTGGAGTCCGTGCCCATGGCGACAGTTTTGCTCTCTAGCTAAAATACTAGGATATCTGACATCCTCTTATTAACAATTCAATCCCTTCCAGTAACGAGGCTCCAATGGTCGAGGTTCCTCCTCGGCCTCCTACTAATTCACACTTAAGACAGTCAGTTCAATCAATTGAGTCCTCTGCTATTATGGTCCAAAACAATTCCCTCTATTCAACCTGTCATTCCACTTCAGCTATACTTCGGGAGCACGCATAGCTAAGACTATCAAGTCTACCCATTTTCCCTTTCACTAACAATCATCTTATGGTTCAATCATCTCAAAGGGACCAACGCCCTATCCTTTAAAAAAAGCAATAACTCATAATCCATTTCTAGCGACCTCAATTCTATCTCAGTCAATCTTTTAGATTAAGCTAGGTCCGAGAGACCAACATGTCCATCTCCTTAATGCTTTTCAATCCTTAACAATGTCTTAAGATCAAGAATAGCCAGAGTAATTCTCCTTCTTCAGGATACCCAGAAACCTTTAAGGTTTATCATCAGACTTCAATCGAAAGACGAACAATTTCATGTCGCTTTCTTCCATAGAACTTAATCGGCCTCAACCTCATAATCCTTTCGCAGGTCATCCATTAGAAAGTTTCTAGATTCACCATCGGTCATCTTCTTCATGGCTTCCTATACTCACTTTGGTAACAACAACTTCAGTCGTCTCAATGACTCAGTCAGCAGCGACAGTGTGACATTATGAAATCAGACCCCCATTTCGAAGTAAGATTGCCACGAATTGGACTTCGGAATTGGGCATCGGGTATTCGAGGATTCCAACAGGAATAAATTGGGCGTCGCTTCATCGGGGACCATTAAGATTATAACTCGCCCGTTAGCATTTAGAAAAGTGGAATTCGGGCTGACAAGCTAAAACGACCATTTTACCCTTAAGTTAGTATTCTTTCTCTTGGATTTAAATAAGGGCAATTTGGACTTTTACCATCCCCTAGCTTTGGCCGAAAATTTAGGGGTAGTATGGTCAATTGGTCATTGGATATTTGATGATAAGAAGTGATAAGAATGGACTAGACATTTTCCCTTTCAACCACTTCTCACCAACTTGTCAATCCAAGTTACTATTCATGTCCTTACCCCTCCAACCATCCCTCTCAATCACTCTCCCTCTTGGACTTGATTTGGATGAAGCTCTCTCTCTCCCCTCCCACTTCTCCCACTCGGCCGACCCTCTCTTCTCCTCCTCACTCTCTCATTTTCTCTCTCGTTTCCTCTCCCTCCCTCACGGCTCCCTCACGTTCTATCTCCCTCTCTCGCCTCACCGCCACCGAGCAAGGAGAAGCCGCGAAGAACGCGGGCCGTTCTTGGAAGTCTCTTGTCCAATTTGAGGTAGGTAACCCTTAGAACCTAGATGTGAATGTTAGGATGTTAGAAGCTTATGTTAGGAGTGTTATTGACTCATTTCTTTGGTCATTTTCGGTTGGTTTAAGGGAGAACCAAGCCTCGTCATCGCCGGACAGAATTGAACCTTAGACTTCGCCGCCTCTTCAACCGACTCGTCGCGACTCCATTGTTTGGTAAGTTAGTTCTAAACCCTTATTAGGACCTTAGGTTACCGAAGGACGAGTTAGAGAGGTTATTGAGTAGTTTCATGATTGAATCCCCGATGGATTTATGCATGGCCGAATCTGACCTTGAGGAAATGATAATGCTTTTCCGTGCTAAGGCTTGATTTTATTGCATACTTGATGAGTTGTGATGCTAAGGGTTTGAGTAGGTCGATCCACGAGCGTTAAATTGCATAGGGCTACTCTTTGTCGTGAAGCTTCTTGATTTAGTGACTTAAATATTTATTTGATCCCTAGCGTATATTCAGTCTTGATGAGATTTAACGTGGATTATTTGGCACGTAGATTATTTACATGGATTATTTGGCACGTAGATTATTTGGCACGTGGATTATTTACGTGGATTATTCGGCATGTAGATTATTTGGCACGTTGATTATTTGATTTAGCAATTGGCTATATTAATATGTTAATGACCACGTGACGAAAATAGTTATTAATTCCTTGAATGGTTAAATGCTCGATTGATTGTATTTAGCCATACGTGTTTTAATTATGAGCTTACGTGAGCATAGTATCCTGATGCGCCTATACGACGCGGGATTGGCTAATGTGGTATCCTGATGCGCCTATACGACGCGGGATTATAAAATGAGAATATCCGATGCGCCTATACGACGCGGGATTGTGTGAAATGAGAACATCCTGATGCGCCTATACGACGCGGGATTGCGTGTAACGAGAATATCCTGATGCGCCTATATGACGCGGGATTGTGTAATAAGAAATTCCTGATGCACATATACGACGCGGGATTGTGTAATAAGAAATTCCTGATGCGCCTATACGACGCGGGATTGTTTGATGAAAATGCCTGAGGCGCCTATATGACGCGGGCCTGACCACAAAATGTAAGGTTGTATCAAGCATGAGTGCCAATTTTGACGATATGAGTATTTGAGTGCCAAAGTACGAAGTTTAGTCCAATATTGAGAATTTTACCATGATTTTGCCTTAATGAAACTGTTATGTGTTATTTGCCTCATTCTTGAATTATTGGTTATTACATGTGTTAGGTAGTGTCTGGAAGTACTAAGTGCCTAGTTTGGGTTTAGGATTAGCTTATTGAGATTTATCTCACCCCGTCGTGGGACCCATTTTTCAGACCCCAAGCCTTGACCCCGATGATATGCTGGAGAATCCCGATGCTGATCTTGAAGCTGGAGAGTCTGTACTAAAGTCGATGGCTGTTGTCAAATCTGATACGTAGGAGTAGTTGTACCACTTCTTTTCGGATGTTTCCTAGAAAATAAAATGTTTGAGGTTTAGGACCGACCCAGTCATGTGTTATGATTTCAAGCGGAATATTGTAAATCGACATGTTGTAATTGTGTAGATTACATCCTAAGTCATCTTGTCATAGTTTTATGTATGGAGTCTATTTATCGCTTCCGCATGTGCATCCCATTTCGCGAGTTTATCATTAAGTGTTTTCGATCCTTGCGATTGTTGACACCTAAATTTTGATCAACTTATTTTTTATTTTTATTTTGAAAATTCATAGAAAATCCATAAAAAGTTGAAAAATTAAAAAATCAATTTTGGTGACCTTAGCCAAGCTAAATGAACCATTTTGACCAAAAAAAATAATTTTCATAATTTTCATATTTTAATATTTTCGAAAAATACAAAAAAAAAAAGAAAAAAAAGAAAAAAAGAAGAAGAAAATCAAGAAAAATAATATTTGAGGTCACAAAAATATATAAAAATAATTGGTATTTTTATTTTTATTTTATCCATTTTCTGACCTCATAAATAGTAAAATTCAGATTTGATTTTAGGTGTTCTCTGATCACCATAAAATTGAATTTGACAAAAATATTAGTAATGATTAAAAGGAAAAGGAGAGAAAACATCATCATTTAAAAGTAAAAGGGGACTAATCATTTTGTCTTCGCTTTTGATTATTTTATTATTAGTTTTACTTTTATTATTTTATTATTTTATTATTATTATATTTTTTTTTCTCTTTTTCTCTCTCTCTTCCCTTTCTCTCTCTCGCGCCCGCTCCCTCTCCTCCTCACACGCTCCCCCTTCTCTCTTTTGCTCTTTCCTCTCTCTCTCCCTTTTTTTTTAATGCACTCAAGTGCACTCAAGTGCACTTGAGTGCACTCAATTGAGAGAGAGGGAGGATCGGCCCTCTTGATCCGCGGCTCCCCTCCTTCGTCTCCTTCTCCTCATTCTTCCTTCTCCGGCTTCTTCTTGGTTTTTCTTTTTTTTTCTTCTTCGTGAACCTCCCCCACCTCACCGACACCACTTCCCACCACCACACATCCGACCGCCTTCGTCGAGCCAGCTACAACCGCACCACCACCTCGCTGCCGCCGCTACCGTTTCGAGCCGCCGCAAGGTTGAGAAACCCGCGATCCAACGCGGCTTGAAGCCGCCGTGCTCTATTTTCCTCCGCCCCGACGTTCCCTCAAACCTATGTCATCGATCCCGAAGTCAGCCGTCGTCCGTCGACCGTCGATTTAGCCGCTTCGGCCGTGCCCCGCTCTGTCCCCGCGTCCAGACGTGTCCGGACGTGTCGGAGCGTGTCCGCGAGTGTCGGACGTGTCGGAGCGTGTCCGGACGTGTCGGAGCGTGTCCGCGCGTGTCGGAGCGTGTCGGAACGTGTCGGAACAGTGTCCGATTTTTTTTTTTTTTTTATAAAAAAAAATCATTTCAATCTTAATTTGTGAAATTGACTATTGACATTCTAATGGCGATCGACAGGTAACGGGCATGGAGATGGCCGCAGGCTGGGGCTGGGCGATTGAAGGCCGGTGTCCAATCCGGTATGTTTTACGTACCCGATCCGTATATCAGAATTATTTTTCTAAAATATTGCCTTTATAGACTTGATTTGCATGTATTTGTTTCAGTCTAGTGGTTAGCTTATTTATCTGGTTGAGTGTTATCTATTGTCAAAGACATGCTTTTTATTAAAATATTTTTCGAAAATATTAAAAAAATAAAAAAAATCGATCAGAAAATGCTAAAAAAATGAAAAACTAAAGAAAAATTCAAAAAAATTGAGAAAAATTGCAGAAAATTCCAAAAAAAATTCTAAAAATTTTCCAAGGCTGAAAACACAAAAAAAATTGATTTATTTTCATTTTTGGGATTTTCTCCCATTTAATCCAAAATGGCGATTTCACCCCTCAAAGGGTAAATCGTCTTTGATATTCTGATGAATTGTGGAAATTGCTTAGAATTTGGTGATGGGCCAGATGGGTGGCTAAACCTTATGTCTAAGATTTCCACATTTCATTTCCATTTTTAGAAAATGACGATTTTACCCTTCGAATGGTAAATCGGTTTCTAAAATTCCCAAAAATCACGAAAATTGCCAAAAAAATAGGAAATGGGTCAATTGAGTGACCAAACCTGTTTTTGACTCCGAATTCATTCCGAAATGATGATTTTGTCCTTTTTGGGCAAATTGTCCCCTTTGTCTCAAAATTACGATTTTGCCTCCTGATGGGCAAAATCATGTCTAAATCATTCCTAAGCCTGATTGATGCTTCTCTAGGCCAATATGGCCTTATTAGGAATGCCATGTGATTTATTTGTACATTTGAATTCATTGATTTGTGCACTTTATTATTGATTGTGATTGCTAGGATAGTCATTCCTATCTGCATGAACTCCTAGATTTAGGACTCGTACCCCACTCATCTGCATGAACTCTTAGCCAGGAAAATCACTCGCGTTAGGTACCGAAAGGGCGTTGGTAATGATACCGACGTAACCAAGTCCCCGAACCCAAAATCTCTGGTTCTGCAGAACTGATCGATCTCTCCCAATCGATCAGTAAGGTTTCCGGTCTACCCTCCAAGAAAGACCGGTGGCGACTCCAAATGCATGCACAAGTTGCACATGCCACCACGACCACACTGAAGGTCGAAAGCGATCGACTCTTATCGTCGAATCCTTCTAAAAAATACTCCCGCCGCGATTTGGTATGGGCCTGGGAGGGCCCGCGCCGATCCAAGACTCGCGATCGGTAATCCATTAGCCGCGTCCGCCTTCCGGACGGGTCGCGACAGCTGGCGACTCCGCTGGGGACCTTGTTCTAGAACCTATGGTTCTAGACCTCAAGTGGACTTAGGCCGTAATTAAAACGCTGAGTGATTTTTCTAACCCTGCAGGAGCTCTTGAAGGTGAGGTAAGTCCGCTTATGATAGATGTTATATGTTTTTGCAGATTGGAGTGATAAGGAGGGTAGTCTGTGATTAACATTGTCTTATGCAGGTTGGCGTAGGAATGAATAATTGTGTGTATGTTTTATATTGAAGCGGTGATTGTTAAATAAGATGCATGTTTATCGCTTTAGCACGACACCGAAAATACACACAACCGCGCTTAAAACCCCGGGCGCCGCCTATAGGAAAACAATAGAAGGGATTGAAAATGGAATCTCCGTGAGGAAAGACACTGGGTAATCCACTTTTCAATTCCGCTCATTTCGAACTATGGATCGAGCCCCAATGCAACGATAGTTGTGCAATGGAATCTGCTCTTTCTAGAACTCGAGGTGGGAACCTTGACCTTAGGTGTCAAATCCTTTGATTTTTAGAAATTTTATCCTCACTTGTCTCATGTGCATGTCTTTAGATGGTTGGTACATCTAAAAAAAAAAAATCGGTGATCCTTTAGTCACATCTCGAAGACTGGAACTGGGGCATCTCCAAGTGTTCGGACCACATTCCTTTGATTGATTTGACATTCTTAGTTCTCTTGTATAAGATTGATTTTGCTGAGATCCTCTCTATCTCGTCCCTTAGATTGATTGTATTAGGGATCTATTTGTATTATATACATCTTGATAAGGCTCATTTCTATCGAAAATGGGGGCAAATTCCCCAAACCCGTGGAGCATAGTGGAATTCGTCCCTTCAGTGCAAAATACATTCGGCCGCAGAGCCACTCGTTTGGTGAAAGGAAGTATCGTTCCTAATTGATTTTTAATCAAATCTGAGAATAAGTTTTTCTCCATTTTTTTATCTCAGGTGATAAAAGAGACAATGCACCCAAAAGCTCATGTATTCAAATGATAAAACAGACGTCGCCCAGCTGGGGCAAATGAACCGTAGGCGTTGCAAATACCTTCAAGCACGGATGGAGGAATTTGATAGATGTTGTTCATATCAATATGCGACATCAAAACGGAATGCAAATTAAGTGTAAAAGGATGTATCGTTCCAAAATGATTATTTTCTTGATATGGGAATAATGCTTCCTTTCTTTTTCCTCTCAGATGATGATCAAGAGCAGAGGACGCAGGATGTAATGCTTTCAAATAACAAACAGGGAACATCAAATACCTCAAATGGCGACTGTGATCGAGAGAATCACCAAACCGCCACATGACGAATCCCAAGAATATCAAGCTGTCTGGAGACAGATAAAATTGATCAAGGACTCTGACAATCGAGTGGGATAATCAGAATCTGCAAAAATCAATGGGAGCAGGTCCCCCCCATTTGCTTTGAGGAGCCAAACCGGGGGCAAACTCTCATGATCCCCCATGAAAGCGCATCAGACCAAGGTCATCGAATCCAGAGATGGCAAACAGCAAAACCATGCCTAACTGGGGCAAGTGAATCATTTGTACGCCGGACGTTTCTCCTCTGGCAAAGTCAATGGATGCAATAACAGAGTCATCCGCATCAGAATCAAACCCCAAGATACGAATTTGGGTGAATGGAAGTAGTTGGCGCTGAAAGCCTCAAATGAAAAGAGCGCGCTAACAGGGAGGTGAACAGAATCATTGGCCTTAGAAGTCAGGATTCCAAGAGATGGTCTTTGATTATAAGACCTAGTGGATGGTAAAAAGTATCGCTCCTACGTCACATGCTTTGACATGCATTTTGATAAAATCTTCTTTTTTTCCTTGAATAAAAGGAACCTTGAAGAATGGCGCTGGAGTGCGCCCAAAAACACAAATGGATCTCCTCCGGGGCAAATCCTTGAGAATGATTCATCGCCAACCAAACGGAGGGATCAAGACCACAAGATAGAGGGCCAAATCCTGCAAGCCGCGAGTTTGTGTTCAAATGGAAACACAAAGCAAGAACAAGGCTGTATCGTTCCAATTTGCCTTGAATTTTGGAATGCAAACTGACACCTAATTCCCGTCTTTGACAGTGGATCGCCATCAAGGTGAAGCAGGTTTTCACACCCCATGAATTACCCGTTGGAGTACACGACCAAGGGTAAGATGTATCGTTCTAATTTTTTGAAAAATTAGTGAACGTACAATAACATGTTTCTTCCGCATTTTCAGGGATCTTCAGCCGCGGGGGACAGGTAAGTATCCTTTTCCCCAATTCATTGAAAATGTTAAATAAAAAAAAAAAGAGAAAAAGAAAAGCTTTTAGAATCTGATGTCTAGAAAAGACATAGAATTCTAATTTTATTGACATTCATGTTTTAAAACAAGAGGTTGTCTGAGCATGATTAGAACATGCATGTGCATCATAAAACCCCCTTGGGAGGAAATTTATTGGAGAAAACGACAGAAATTTTTTCAATCAAAAATGGTTCAAAATTTTGAAAAGGATGTTTTCTCAAAAGACGAGAGGCAAAGCCTAAATCCAAACACGTCCAACACACACTTGAGAGATGAGTGGGGTGGGCAGATAGCAAAATCTGGGTCTACGAAGGTAGGGACCATTTGCAGCGATTACATGGGTTGGGACGACGGGGGCATTCGTTTCATATCCCCCAAACACTACAGGTGACCGTTGATAACCCCTTTGAACGGCGGTTTTCATTCTTAACCCTGTCAAGAACCACCCCACATCGGGGCAAAATGGAGGTGAGTCCAGCAGCATCAGGAGAAAATGGTTAGAAATTTTCTTGCTCGGACTAACATTAATCTTTGTGTGTTGTTTATATGGTAATCCAAGTGCCATAGGATGACGAGAAGCATTCATTTCTCTATCCCACACACTGAATCCTTTGCACAGCCAACTTGAGCCTGCAAATTCATTTCATGAACCCATTGGTGATCATTCCAAGACGGATGCAGCACCACTTCAAAAATGGAAGAGTTCAAGACTCAGGGATTACGAAGAAGATTCCCGGGCTGATATTTAAAGATGTTTAGACTTTCAGACATATGTCTAACACGATCCCATGAAGATGAGAAAAAGTGAGATTTCAAAAATAAATGAGAAAAATCCACGGCATCGAGAAAAAACAAAGTGCTTGGTAAAAGCAAGGCCGATGCTCGTGTAAGTTGTTGGATTGATCCGCAATGAAGCCGGATGGGAAAAGAGGAAATCCCTAAAGGAGTCAGATCAAAAAGACTACTCCCCAAATGGTGTCAAGCGTGGAGCAGAGACGCAGACAGAGTCATCAGTCTCTTAATGCGACGAAACGCTCTCTAAAGAGTTGGTGCACACCTTAAAAGCGGGTGCACACCTCAAAAATTGAAGGTGCGGAGATGAAAGGGCAGGTGGTGAATTTGCAATGATCACCAACGTCAAACCCCTCATAAATTCTGGGCCAAAAACAAGCCTTTTTCGGTCCCCAATCCTACCAACATCATAACCCTGAAACAGTCTTCTCTGACTAAGACACTTGGGTTAACATATAGCTTAGCTCGAAGAAGTACGAGCAAGACTATTTCTTTCTCATTTTGCAGGGTTCTTGACTTGTAAACCCGGAGCAGATGGTGAAGACTTTCATTCAATGGCCTCGACTCCAAGGCGGGTCCCCCTTGAAGATCAATAACCAAGCCCAACATTACGGTCCTGTGGAAGACCTCCCGACCGATCAAAATGTATGCGCTGCGAATGAGCCTAAAACCTAGGCACAGGTTAGTAGGGAATTGAGTGCATCCCCTATAAAAACCACTATATCAAAACAGGTGAGAAGACCTCATTGTCGAGAAATATTCCAATTGATTGTTTTGAACAAACTCTTTTTGGAACTTTCAAACTGTTGATCTAGATTTTCCATGCAAGGAATTTGTGATCACATTAGCATGTTGTAAGAATGCTTTGGATAACCTCCAGCATCAAAATGCACATTTCATGACTAAAACTTAAGTCATAAAATTTTGTCAATTGGACAATTATTGTCTTCCCAAAGATTATCAACATTTTCTTGGTGAAGAAAAATCTTTCAAGTTTGAACTTTCTGCATGATACCTGGAGAACCCAGCTCCCAGAATGTCGCCTCAACAGAATCAAATGAAGCTTTGTCAAAATAAAATCTTTCTCTGCTTCAAAACTGAATTTCCGACAAATTTCGGGATCTTTCAAAAGAAGGAGTGAGGATAGAACCTTTTTCAAAAAAATCAAGCAATCCTAGCATGACGTGGAGAACCCTCGTCCTAGGACCCCTTTTTCAAAATTTAGGCAGTCTCATCGGACGTGGAGAACCCTCGTCATGAGACCCCTTTTCAAAAATCAAGCAGTCCTAGCATGACGTGGAGAACCCTCGTCCTAGGACCCCTTTTCAAAATTTAGGCAGTCTCATCGGACGTGGAGAACCCTCGTCATGAGACCCCTTTTCAAAAATCAAGCAGTCCTAGCATGACGTGGCGAACCCTCGTCCTAGGACCCCTTTTCAAAATTTAGGCAGTCTCATCGGACGTGGAGAACCCTCGTCATGAGACCCCTTTTCAAAAATCAAGCAGTCCTAGCATGACGTGGCGAACCCTCGTCCTAGGACCCCTTTTCAAAATTTAGGCAGTCTCATCGGACGTGGAGAACCCTCGTCATGAGACCCATTTTCAAAGCAAATCATGGTAGATACCGCCTGAAGGGTCAACACAAGGTAGATACCGCCTGAAGGGTTAACACAAGGTAGAAACCGCCTAAAGGGTCAAACAAAGGTAGAAACCGCCTAAAGGGTCAAACAAAGGTAGAAACCGCCTAAAGGGTCAAAACAATGGTAGATACCGCCTGAAGGGTCAACTCGAGGTAGATACCGCCTGAAGGGTCAACTCAAGGTAGATACCGCCTGAAGGGTCAAACTAAGGTAGAAACCGCCTGAAGGGTCAAATCAATGGTAGATACCGCCTGAAGGGTCAACTCGAGGTAGATACCGCCTGAAGGGTCAACTCAAGGTAGATACCTCCTGAAGGGTCAACACAAGGTAGAAACCGCCTAAAGGGTCAAACAAAGGTAGAAACCGCCTAAAGGGTCAAAACAATGGTAGATACCGCCTGAAGGGTCAACTCGAGGTAGATACCGCCTGAAGGGTCAACTCAAGGTAGATACCGCCTGAAGGGTCAAACTAAGGTAGAAACCGCCTGAAGGGTCAAATCAATGGTAGATACCGCCTGAAGGGTCAACTCAAGGTAGAAACCGCCTAAGGGTCAAATTAATGGTAGAAACCGCCTGAAGGGTCAAACAATGGTAGAAACCGCCTGAAGGGTCAACACAACGATAGAAACCGCCTGAAGGGTCAACCCAATAGTAAGAATCACTTAAATGGCCAACTCAATGGTCCGATCCACCATACGGATCAAAATCCTTGGCAAATCCCAAATGGGACGCGTCTTCCATAGATTCCTATCAGTTAGGAATCCCATTATGGTTTGACCTACCATACGGGTCAGAGCTTAACCTCTCTAGGATACTCTAGTAACGATTCCTAGAAATTCTCTTGAATCCATCAAACACCGCGAAAATTGCACAAACATCGAACAGGTAAGTGGCATGTATGTCTCTCTATTATCTCACTCTCTCATGTCAAATGAATGTTTCCCCCTTCAAGAAAGAGCATACATGGACAAGCATGAAGATTGGATGTCATGACTCATTTTCCTTTAGTTTCCCGAGTCGAGTCGATCAGGACTCAGGTGTCACCTTATCTTTGAGAGAAACCTCTAACGAGATTCCTCTCAAAGAGGGGCAGCTGTTGACACCTAAATTTTGATCAACTTATTTTTTATTTTTATTTATTTTTATTTTTATTTTTATTTTTAATTTTATTTTGAAAATTCATAGAAAATTCATAAAAAGTTGAAAAATTAAAAAATCAATTTTGGTGACCTTAGCCAAGCTAAATGAACCATTTTGACCAAAAAAAATAATTTTCATATTTTAATATTTTCGAAAAATACAAAACAAAAGAAAAAAAAAGAAAAAAAAAGAAGAAAATCAAGAAAAATAATATTTGAGGTCACAAAAATATATAAAAATAATTGGTATTTTTATTTTTATTTTATCCATTTTCTGACCTCATAAATAGTAAAATTCAGATTTGATTTTAGGTGTTCTCTGATCACCATAAAATTGAATTTGACAAAAATATTAGTAATGTTTAAAAGGAAAAGGAGAGAAAACATCATCATTTAAAAGTAAAAGGGGACTAATCATTTTGTCTTCGCTTTTGATTATTTTATTATTAGTTTTACTTTTATTATTTTATTATTATTATATTTTTTTATTCTCTTTTTCTCTCTCTCTTCCCTTTCTCTCTCTCGCGCCCGCTCCCTCTCCTCCTCACACGCTCCCCCTTCTCTCTTTTGCTCTTTCCTCTCTCTCTCCCTTTTTTTTTAATGCACTCAAGTGCACTTGAGTGCACTCAATTGAGAGAGAGGGAGGATCGGCCCTCTTGATCCGCGGCTCCCCTCCTTCATCTCCTTCTCCTCATTCTTCCTTCTCCGGCTTCTTCTTGGTTTTTCTTTTTTTTTCTTCTTCGTGAACCTCCCCCACCTCACCGACACCACTTCCCGCCACCACACATCCGACCGCCTTCGTCGAGCCAGCTACAACCGCACCACCACCTCGCTGCCGCCGCTACCGTTTCGAGCCGCCGCAAGGTTGAGAAACCCGCGATCCAACGCGGCTTGAAGCCGCCGTGCTCTGTTTTCCTCCGCCCCGACGTTCCCTCAAACCTATGTCATCGATCCCGAAGTCAGCCGTCGTCCGTCGACCGTCGATTTAGCCGCTTCGGCCGTGCCCCGCTCTGTCCCCGCGTCCAGACGTGTCCGGACGTGTCGGGACGTGTCGGAGCGTGTCCGCGAGTGTCGGACGTGTCGGAGCGTGTCCGGACGTGTCGGAGCGTGTCCGCGCGTGTCGGAGCGTGTCGGAGCGTGTCGGAACGTGTCGGAGCGTGTCGGAACAGTGTCCGATTTTTTTTTTTTTTATAAAAAAAAATCATTTCAATCTTAATTTGTGAAATTGACTATTGACATTCTAATGGCGATCGACAGGTAACGGGCATGGAGATGGCCGCAGGCTGGGGCTGGGCGATTGAAGGCCGGTGTCCAATCCGGTATGTTTTACGTACCCGATCCGTATATCAGAATTATTTTTCTAAAATATTGCCTTTATAGACTTGATTTGCATGTATTTGTTTCAGTCTAGTGGTTAGCTTATTTATCTGGTTGAGTGTTATCTATTGTCAAAGACATGCTTTTTATTAAAATATTTTTCGAAAATATTAAAAAAATAAAAAAAATCGATCAGAAAATGCTAAAAAAATGAAAACTAAAGAAAAATTCAAAAAAATTGAGAAAAATTGCAGAAAATTCCAAAAAAATTCCAAAAATTTTCCAAGGCTGAAAACACAAAAAAAAATTGATTTATTTTCATTTTTGGGATTTTCTCCCATTTAATCAAAAATGGCGATTTCACCCCTCAAAGGGTAAATCGTCTTTGATATTATGATGAATTGTGGAAATTGCTTAGAATTTGGTGATGGGCCAGATGGGTGGCTAAACCTTATGTCTAAGATTTCCACATTTCATTTCCATTTTTAGAAAATGACGATTTTACCCTTCGAATGGTAAATCGGTTTCTAAAATTCCCAAAAATCACGAAAATTGCCAAAAAAATAGGAAATGGGTCAATTTAGTGACCAAACCTGTTTTTGACTCCGGATTCATTCCGAAATGATGATTTTGTCCTTTTTGGGCAAATTGTCCCCTTTGTCTCAAAATTACGATTTTGCCTCCTGATGGGCAAAATCATGTCTAAATCATTCCTAAGCCTGATTGATGCTTCTCTAGGCCAATATGGCCTTATTAGGAATGCCATGTGATTTATTTGTACATTTGAATTCATTGATTTGTGCACTTTATTATTGATTGTGATTGCTAGGATAGTCATTCCTATCTGCATGAACTCCTAGATTTAGGACTCGTACCCCACTCATCTGCATGAACTCTTAGCCAGGAAAATCACCCGCGTTAGGTACCGAAAGGGCGTTGGTAATGATACCGACGTAACCAAGTCCCCGAACCCAAAATCTCTGGTTCTGCAGAACTGATCGATCTCTCCCAATCGATCAGTAAGGTTTCCGGTCTACCCTCCAAGAAAGACCGGTGGCGACTCCAAATGCATGCACAAGTTGCACATGCCACCACGACCACACTGAAGGTCGAAAGCGATCGACTCTTATCGTCGAATCCTTCTAAAAAATACTCCCGCCGCGATTTGGTATGGGCCTGGGAGGGCCCGCGCCGATCCAAGACTCGCGATCGGTAATCCATTAGCCGCGTCCGCCTTCCGGACGGGTCGCGATAGCGATCGACCGCGAAGAAAGTACAGTGAAGGGATGTCCGCGAGCTACCAAGGACGCGGGGCGTGACAGACAGTTTCTTCCCGAGTCTACTTGTCCATCGACTCTCATTTCTTTCCAAGTTCTCATGACCCTTTAGCTCTTGGGCCTCTCACAACTTACAAACTCAGGTCTGGCACTCCATTAATGCCTTTACTCTGTTAACCCATGCTTACTAGGTTCTCGGAATCCTTGAACTACTATAGTCCTTCCAGGAATTAAGGAACTACGTCAATACTTAGGCCTGGTAATCCCTAGACCCCTCAATAACACAATAATCTTAATTAAGCAATCTTTCATCAAAGGGTCTCATGCAATTCTCAACCAATCGCCACTACTAGGCATGCCTCAACTAGGCAACATCAAGAAAACATGTCGAGGTACTAATTCCAAGGGATATCAGTTCGTACTCTAAGTTCAGACACATTTGTAACTTAGTAGTGACTCAACAAACTAACCCAATCCAGAAAACACCAGTCAAAATAGCATTCAGTGCAAAGCACACGATCTCGCCAAGCAGGCCAAGCATACGCATCAGTTTCTTTTTCAAAAGAAATCCCTGCCAAGTACGAAGATCCTAATTATGCCACTCACACACGCCATTACAAATGCCATGCAGTCCGTGCCTTAAACTTGTAATCACCTAGGGTCTCACTATCTAATCGTCCTAAAATCCTTCTCCATATCACTCAAAGTCTCGACCAGATTGGATCGAGCTGACCTTGCTTTGATACCAACCAAACGGGGATGTCACACCCCGAGCCTGGCGGGCACGCAGACATCCCTCAGCAGCCGTTAACTTCGATATTCATCCAAGATCCGCCGGCCAAATGTCATGGGACCTAAATGAAGCATGCAAGTAGAAGCGAGAAAAACAACCCTACACTTATTAAATAAAAGAGGGCATTAGAACGATGCATCAAAAACATTTAACCAAACATTCAAAGTAGCTTCGGTTTACAAATGGAAGATCATACAAGGTCACATGTCTAAAATACATCAAGTGCTTCTTCGGCTAATCGTCTTCGGCATCCACGGGACTTCGTCTTTAGGGACCTGAAAAATGTTGTCCCACGACGGGGTGAGATATAAATCTCAGTAAACTAGACCTAAACCTAAATTACGTCGCTAGTACCTCTAGACACTTTTGAAAATATGTATTTTCAAATAAAAAGATTTTGGCATGGTAAAAGTATGATTGTCTCGGCAAAACATGATGATTCACAAACAATGCACATTTTTAACCAAAAGTGGCATTCCAATCTTTTTCAAATGACTTGACAGTCAGAATCATGATAAACGCTCGACTTCGTACTTAGGCAAGGTTTTCAGTTAAACCAACTCAGGGAAAATAATTCTTTGTTCCAAAACTATCAGTCGATCTCATTGTCTCGTAAAGCTTGACATTCAATTCCATTTCCTTTCCTCATAAAACTTTGACTCTCAGTCAATGGTAACAAGTCGTTGCCCGCCCGCACCAAAGCGCCTTGGGCCTCAAGATGAATTTCCTTATTCTCATAACATTCCTTACCAGGAAATCAATTAGCCATAGAAAATAATTTATCTTTTCACTTTATGATGAAGAGATGATTCGGTCGTCATAGTGACACTCGCTCCCCATCACCGTCGAGATGATTCGATCAACTATGAGACTCTCGTCACGGCCAATCCTGCGAGATGATTCGGTCTAACATGTAACGCCCGATACCTGAACTCCCTCGAAGCAGTCAACATGAAGACTCTCGCGTCCGAACCTAGAGATGATTCTGTCATTACAATGACTCTCGTTACTCCAGCACCGCGAGATGATTCGATCGACTGTAAAACTCTCTAGCCGCTGTGACCTCGTCAAGCCAAATGGGATCAAGTCCATGAGCTCATAATCTTGGGATCAAACACCCCAAACACGGGATCGAACACCCGTAAATTAAAAGTTGGGATCGAACACCCAACTGGATTGGCCTCAAAATTTCATCCATTTTCAGCAAACTCAATCAAGTGCAAATCGATTCACAATCTCATTTCATACTCAAAAACCACAATTTCCCAGGAATCGAGTTTAAGTTAGATCAAATGCAAATCGGCCCACGGCCTCGTTTCAAATTCCACCATTCTCAGAAATCAAGTGCTTTCAATAAAAACTCGTTTTAAAGTAAAGCATGATTGTGTTACCACACAGAATTTTGACTCAGCACAAATGTCAAATGATCGTTCTTTGAGTCAAGAATTAACATTCACTCATAACCAACTCAAGCTCTCGGCCTCGCAGGCCATTTTGAAAATCGATTTAGCGAGACATGCCACTTATTGCGCTCAAATCAAACAAAGACTTCCACAATACATGACAAGGGTTCAGCCATCACTCACAATCAGGTTAGGACTTCATAAATCAACCTTGAATCATAAATTTCATGCTAAAAATCACTCAAATCCAACTTAACTGAAACAAGGCAGATTTGGGTTCTTGGAGTTCCTCAAGTAAAATCGATTCATAAATTCATCGATTTGTCAAACAAGGCCGTCTCTTAGTAACCTAACTCCCTAATAAAGGGTTAGGAATAGCTTACTAGGCTAAATGAGCAAGCAATTTCCCCTCAAAGAGGCCGCACAACCACTCGACTAAGCTGATCGGCACCGGACAAATTCTGACCTTAGAGAAATTCACACAAATCGACCATTACACACCGTTTAAACGCCATTCTAACCCATAAACACCTTTCTTACATATCATTCCACATCTTAGGATGACTTACCGACAAAATCTAAGTAAGACAAAGCCTCGGAAGTCCTCAAGGAATCGCGGTTTCCTCGGTTGGTCACGGCGGTCAGATTATGTCCTCAGGGGAAACCACACGAAATCAGCCATTGAAACTCGTCTAATCTCCCTTCCAATCCACATACTCCTTGTTAACACTTACTATCATATCCTAAGAAGACTTAACAAATATTTCCAAGCCAAATGATACCTCGTCGGGCTCCAAAGTGCCATGGTTTCCAAACAGGTCTGGTTGGATAGATTCTGTCCATTTGAAATTACAGAGATTCAACCATAAAAATCCATCAAAAATCCATCTATACCTCAAATACATGTTGCCAAATATCCTAACTAGGTTCAAGGAGTGGTTTACCAAAGGTTGGAGCGAAGAGAGCTCGGAAATCCCACTTAGGAGCTCGCGGGTTCAAATCTGACTGATCCGACCTTTGCTCCTTCAAACAGCTCTATGAAACAAACAGATGGGTGGATTTAGGCTCATAATACCTTGTTGGAACATCAAGAGAAATATCTTTCTAATGATGGGTGAATCGTCTCCATCAGATAATAGACGAAGAAGTTATGGCCGAAACAGTGAGCGCAAACGGGAAGAACAGCGAGCTGAGCGAGGGAGAAAAAGCGAGCGGCCGAGAGGGAAAAGGGAGAGAGGGAATGCTTGGCCAACAAAATGAAGAAGAAGGATAAGAAGAAGATGAAGGCTTTCTTAATCCAAGAGAGAGAGTGGATAAGACTTTGGTAGATGGGATAAGACAAGCAATTAATGCCTAACTAGGTTCCTAGGCTAATAGGTTGTCTTATCTCTTTAGGCAAAATATCAAATATCAAAATGACTATCTTGCCCCCTAGATTTTTGCCAAAGAGGGAGAGGAGGAAGAATGACCAAAACGCCCTTGTCCATTCTTAAAAGCATAAATATCCTTTTAGGGCAAAATGGTCATTTTTCACTTTCAGTCCAAAATCTTGCTTTTCTAATCTTAGGAGCGAATCATGACCTTAATTCCTCTCGATGAGGCGGGTCCAATTGTTTTCTTAATGTCGGAATTCTCAAATATCCAATACCCAACTCCGAGGTCCAAATCATGACAAGTTTCTCGTCGACTATAGTTCCAGTTTATCTCAAACTGATGGGCGACCCTTGCAGGCACTACGCGTATCGACCTTAGGATTTTCTCAAGTCATGGCAACTTTGGTTGTCATAAGAAGGAGGACAAACCGAAAATGGCTTTTCGAACGAGGTATGGGCTTCGACGTCAGTGACTGAGGTTCGAAACTTTCTAGGATTGGCAGGCTACTACAGAAGGTTCGTGGAGAAGTACTCCTCAATAGCCACTCCTTTGATGAGGTTGACTAAGAAGGATACACGGTTCGAATGGACAGATAAGTGTGAAAGGAGAGCTTAAGCACCGATTAACGACCGCACCGGTATTGACGATTCCTTTTGGACCTAGAGGTTATGAAATTTATAACGACGTGCCGCTAAAGGGTTTAGGATGTGTTCTCATGCAGCATGGAAGAGTTGTTGCTTATGCATCGTGACAATTAAGACCTCACGGTATGAACTATCCAACGCATGATTTGGAGTTGGCCACTATTATCTTTGCGTTGAAGATTTAGAGGCATTACTTGTGCGGCGAAAGATTTTAGATCTATACTGACCGCCAAAGTCTGAAGTACTTATTTTCCCAAAAGGAATTGAACATGAGGCAACGTCGATGGATGGAGTTGCTCAAGGATTATGACTGCGATATCCTATACCACCCTCGGAAGGCAAATAAGGTTGCAGATGCACTTAGTAGGAAGTCGAGCATCGCTCACACGATGATTAAGGAATAGACTCTCTTGGAAGGAATAAGGGATTCAGAGTTCAAGTTCGAAGTTTGCCAGCTGTCTAGTCTGTTGGCTGCACTAAGAGCCGAGCCTCATATTCAGGAAAGAGTTAAGGCTTTACAATCTACTGACCCTGACATCTAAAAGATTCTGGAAATGGATACCGCAAAGAGAAAACCCGACTTCCAAGTATCCGAGGATGGGATCTTGAAATTTCGTGAACGCTTGTGTGTACCCAACGATGGAGAATGAAGGGAAAAGATTTTATCAGAGGCTCACAGGAGCAACTACAGTATTCATTCGAGTAGTAAAAAGATGTATCAGAATTTGCGTCAGCAATACTGGTGGAACGAAATGAAAGTGGACATAGCTAAGCATGTGGCTAAGTGCTTAACGTGCCAACAAGTGAAAGCCCAGCATTGTAAGCATGGAGGTATGTTACAACCATTGGAAATTCCGAATGGAAATGGGAACACATCACTATGGACTTCGTGATGGGTCTGCCTAGGAGTTAGAGAGGACATGACTTGATTTGGGTGATCGTCGATAGGTTGACTAAGTCCGCACATTTCTTGGCGGTGAGAAAGGACTTCGCCATGGATAGGTATGTTGAATTGTACATGCGCCATATAGTTCGTTTTCATGGTGTTCCAATGATGATTACATCTAATAGAGATCCCAAGTTCATCGCTTCATTTTGGAAAGGCCTACAAGAGGCTATGGGGACGAAACTGCAGTATAGTACGGGTTATCACCCTCAGACGGACGGGCAGTCTAAAAGGACAATTCAGACGCTTGAGGATATGCTACGAGGTTGTGTAATTGACTTTAAAGGAGGTTAGGAAGAGCAGTTACACTTGGTAGAGTTCGCATATAACAACAGTTATCAGCAAAGTATCAGAATGGCACCGTTTGAGGCATTATATAGTAGAGCTTATAGAACTCCGGTATGCTGGGATGAGGTTGGTGAAAGGAGCATAACAGGCCCAGAGTTAGTAGAACAGTCAGTTTAGGCAGTAAAAGTTATTAGAGAAAGGTTGAAAATCGCGCAGAGTCGCTAGAAAAGCTATGTCGACAAGCGGCGTAGACCTTTGGAATTCCAAGTGGGAGATCGTGTATTCCTTAAAGTGTCGCCAATGCAAGGATTATCTCGGTTCGGAAAGAAAGGAAAACTAAGTCTGAGGTACGTGTGCCCTTTCAAAATTTTGGAACGAGTTGGAACTTTGGCCTATCGTCTCGCCTTACCACCAAGCTTGTCACAAGTTCACAATGTCTTCCACGGATCGATGCTAAGGAAGTACAAACCAGACTCGACTCATGTACTAGACCATGAAGCCATAGAAGTGGACGATCGAGTGTCGTATGTGGAAAGACCAACCAGAATTGAGGACAGAAAAGAACAAGTCTTAAGGAACAAGACAGTTCCGCTAGTGAAAGTGATCTGGGAGCACCATGGAACCGAAGGAGCTACCTGGAAAAGAGAGGAAGCGATGAGGCGTCAACACCCCCATTTGCTTGAGTAGTTGGTTGTATTGTAAATTTCGAGGATGAAATTTTTGTGAGGGGGAAGAGTTGTGACATTCTGAATTCTGACCCTATCTCGAAGCTTACGAATGAATGAATGCCTATCGATGTATTTCAATAAATCTCACTCAGAATTGATCTCTCTTGAGTCGACTAAAGAGCTAACTAGAATTTAAGTACGTGGACTAAAGAACTCGACTATGGATTGGCACTTCGACCATAAGGATTGCCGATGGAATATTTTGAGGCATTAAAGGACCGATCTAGGAATGGCTTTAGAACGATTTGCTAGCATTATGCAATTGATTCACGGGTGATTCCGTATGACCAAAGTATAATTTGCAAATTTACCTAAACCGATTCATGACGATCGCGTCCTTCGGAACTAGCAATTGACTCTCGCAATTACATGACAACTAAAGTTGACATGGCTCGAATAACTCTTAAACGTGACTTTAATCACGGGTCGATACACGTAACACCTAAGAGCCGCCCGTTAGTCTGAGATACGCTAGAATACCAATTGACTGAATTTAGCCATGAGTCGGACTTCGAGATCGGAGGCCGGACATTCAAGGATTCCAACATTAATAAATTGGACATCGCCTCATCGAGGGAAACTAAGGTTAGGGGTACATCCCATAGGAATTGGAAAAGTGAAATTTTAAACTGAAAAGTAGAAATTTCCTTTTTACCCTTAGGATAATGCTCATTATTTTGGATTAAGCAAGGGCAAATTGGTCTTTAGCCCTTTTCCCCACTTTAGCCGAAATTAAGAGGGGCATTATTGCCCATAGTGGCCTTGTAATTATTCACTAAAGACGAGAGTGAAATAGTCAAAACCCCTTGACCAACTGTCTTACACCTAGTCATTCCTTGCTACTATTCACTTGAAATCAATGTCATAACCCCATGAACCACTCCCACCATCACTTGCAATTGGAATTGGAGTATATCACCCTCTCTCTCCCCTCATTCGGCGAAACCCCCACAAGAACACTCTCACACTCATTTTCTTTCTTGCTCTCTCTCCATCTCTCTTGCTGCTAGCCCGTCACCGCCCACTCTTCTAGCCATATCTCCGCCGTCCGTCGTCGATTTTCAGCAAACCACATATCGTTGGAAAGCTCTTTTTCTTTCCGTTCCAACAATGTATCATGAGCCTAAATCCACCTAGCCGTTTGTCCCGTAGAGTCGTTTGAAGCAGCAAAGGTCGCTGACCAATCTGACCCGAACCCAAGAGCTTCAATGTTGGATTCTTGAGCTCATTTCACCCCCTGATCTCTTGGTAAGACACTTCTAAGGCTTAGTTGGGATGTGCAGCAACATGTTTATGAGGTTAAAGTTAGATTATGAAATGCTTTAAGTGGCTGACTTGTGGTGTTTCTCTTCGAAACCAACTCAGTGTCGCTGATCCGCTGAAACCGTGACTTTGGTGGTTGTTCTTGAGGTCTCGCCCGACTTGCTTTGGTCATTTGAAGGGTAAGTGACTTATAAAGCCTAGCCTAGTGTGCTAAGAAGTTAGTTGATAGAATTAAGAGTGATTCTTGTGGATTTCCATGGCTGATTCCTTGTAAAATTCAAGGAGGACCGAATCAGTTTTGCTTACTAGCTTGAGCCGTGACTTTGCGCCACATATTTCGTGAAATTGGTTGGCTTAATCTTGTGGTAAGTCACTCTTAAACTTTACCTAGGGCTTTAGGCCACTAATAGACGCATTTATTTGTGGATTTGAAGGTGATTACAAGTGATTTAAGGGCTATGATTGTTGAGGATAACTTCCCCTTTTATCCGTTGCTTCTGAACGTTTGTTGCTGAACATTTCCTTCTGAACGTTGCTTCTGATCAGTCCTCCTGAACGTTGCTTCTGAACGTTTCTTTCAGAACGTTGCTTCTGAAAGTTGCTTCTGAACATTTCTTCTGGACGTTTCTTTTGAACTGTGCTTGAGGTGTTCTTGAACCAAAATTGTGTTGTCTGAGTTAATCGTGCTCGTTGTATATTCGGCCATGAGTGATTGTGAGAAAATGACTAAGTTGAGGCTGAAATATGCAATTGATTGCAATTGGTCTTGATTGATTGAATTATGAGCTCTGTAAGTTTGATCACAAGTTTAACCTGACGAGGTTAAGTGCGACTCGAGAGTCATTATAATCGACCGAATCATCTTGAGGGCGATGGAAGTCGAGAGTCGCTATAATTGACCGAATCATCTCGAGGGTCAGATGCGAGAGTCATTTAATCAACCGAATCATCTCAAAGGTGCTTGAGTCGAGAGTCGTTATAATTGACCGAATCATCTCGCAGTACTTGGAAGCATCAAAGGTCGATGTGATTGAATGAAATATCATATGTGGCTAATTGATTGTTTATATGCCTTAAGTACGAAGTTTAGTCTTATTTGTCAATTGAATTCCTTGACCATGACTTTATTGTGGAAGTGTGAAGCGCCATGTATAATGACTGGAATAAAGTACTGTTGGCCTAGTGATTTCCTTTAGACTTGACCTGCATGTTTTAAAAGTGCCTGGAGGTACTATTGACATAGTTTAAGTTGAGGATCAACTTGCTGAGATTTATTCTCACCTTGTCGTGGGATAACATTTTCAGGTCCCGAATGACGAATGTCTCGCGATTGCCATGAATTTGACTTCTGAAGATGCCCTTTTTGAAGTAGATGAACCTTAACCTTATCTGACTGCATTTCTTTTGTAGTCTTAGAGAGATGCTTTTATATTTAGGGTTGTATACGCCTGTATAGACTTCATCTACCTTGTGTTATTAAAGGAAGATGTATTTTGGAAACTCAATTCTCTCAATCCACTCAATTCTCTCAATTTTCTAAATCCGTTTTCCGCTTAATTCTCTCAAAAAGTAGCAAGTGAAAGCAGAGCTAGTGACAAGGGAAAGAACAATATGGGGGAATTAGGGGTGTGCATGGTCCGAGCCAGTCCGGTCCCGGCATGAACCAGGGGACCGGACCAATAGTCTGGTCCCCATAATTTCGAGACTAGGGACCAAGGACCAAACAGGATCAGGGACCAAGGACCGGATAGGACCAGGACCGGCAGTCCTGTCCGGTCCCGGTCCTGACCCAACCTGTGGCGTCACAGACCGCCACCCTACGGTCATAGGTCTCTAATAGCGATAAATAGAGATTTACTTAATAATAAGTATCCACAGGCCACATAATAATGACAACTTAGTGAATCATCAAGGCAAACAAGCATAAGAACTAGAACTTCATATATATATATATATATATATATATATATATATATATATATATATATATATATATATGCGTCATACACGATCACAAGAGTTCATACATATATATATATATATATATAACAAAAGATGACTCAGTCGTGAAACCCTAGGCATAATTTGGGATGGCCAAAATAAAACTACTCCATGCTACATCAGTTGCCTACTCCAAAAAGTCGCCAAGACTAACTCCAAATCCTCAGTCCTCCTCAGACAGGTCGGAGGGAAACATCTCCTCATCCTCGGACTCCTCAAGTGGCTCGGGTGGAGGAACAAACACAGCTGGCTCGGGTGCTGGAGCATGAATAGGAGCAGCGACAATTGGGACAGCAGGGACAACAGGTGGAGGTGGCGCAGGAGCAGTAGGAGCTACGGGCTCAACAGGAGCTACTGGTACGGCAGGGACGGGAGGTGCATCAAAAGTGCTCTCAGAAAACGGACCAATGAGCCTATTGCCCTCGCGAATATAGATAGCATACCCACGATAAATAGTCTACGCGGGCTCACCCTCGTCGACCCACATAGTATGTACATGAGCTACTAACTTCAGATACGGAACATCTAAATGTATCATATCACGATAGTAAGAATCATAGTCAACAGGAACTCCAAAGCGCCTGTGAATGGTCACCATGATGCTAATCTGAAAAATATGTCCACAAACGTGGGTTAGCGCGACGGCTAGCAAGAAAACATTCAATCCCACCATAGGGGTCCTACGACTCCCTAGGACAAACTATGGGACATGTCTATGACAATAAAGTACCGTAACAATTCACAAATTCATACTCATGAGATATGTCATCAAAATAATCAATCGAGCAAAGCATCATGTCGCGAGTCTCGTCGATTATGAAAACAGTTAAACTATTAACCTTTACGGGACGATTTCTATCTAGTAGAGTCTCCAATGTTCGGCATCAAGATCAATAATAAAGTACTCCGCGAGTCCTTCATATCCATCAATCACAAGACGACTCAGATTAACCACTTTCTTCCAAACTCAAGTCAGAAAATCTGATTTGTCCTTAATCAGAATAGAGTCGGTTTTCACCCTTAAGACCAACCTAGTCCTTTTCAGTTTAACCTATTACTCATACTCCTACATTACCGAGACAAGGCCACGAGATAATTAGGGTAATTCAACACGATATAGTTTAGTCTTCACAATCGAGACCAACCACAAAGTCGGAACCGATACTACACTAGAAACCGAACCTAAGCTCGGTACTAACCTGAAATTCAGTCCCCAAACCGTCTTGATACTACCGGTCACTCTACCATCCATGTGTCCCAGCTTGACTCAACTAAAATTTAGCTCAAGATCATGAACGTAGCTTGATTTAGCCACAGACGTGACTCCAAACAGAATGTAATTGACCAATCCTAACCTCAATACTGCTTCGGTTTTCAATGACAAATTAGGCCTTAGCCTCCTCCAATTCATCCAACAATTGGTACACTCATGTCATGCTAAACTAGTTCTTCAATAGGTAGTTCAAGAACTAACAATACAACTCATTCTAATTCCATTCACTCAACGGAACAGATGAGGGTAGTGCTGAAACCGAACTCCCTTTCGGTTCTGTACATGCAACTCATTTTAAATCATCACATTCTAACTAGGTTCCGTCCATTCTCGACATTTCAGTCCTATTCCTCGAAGTCTACTACAAATTCCTTGCAATGTAACTCAAAAATAAATCTCGACTTCGTATTTAAACTAGAACCGAAACCTCACAGCCTCATAATAGACCACATCAACGATTTCTAGTTCATAGGACTTCATACGAGCTTCCTAATGAATCAATCACACGGCATCCATCTAACCTAGGGCGAAATTGAAGGAGTTCTTGCCTTGGTAGCTAGCTTAGCTCGAGCTCGTGGTCTTCTTCTTCTCGTCTCCCCCTTCGACGACGAGCCGGCTTCTTCTTCTTCCCGTCACCCTCTCGGCCTCTCACTCTCAAGCTCTCTCTCTCTCTCTCGCTCACTTGCTCGAACTCTCCTTCTCTCTCTCACTACTAGCTCCCGGTCGAATGAAAATGGGAAAAAGGGAAAGGGAGGTGAAAGGTCTTCTTTTGTTGCATGGCTTAGAGAAGATTTTGAATGACACTTGCCATGGGTGCCTTCTTTCTTAGTTTTCGCATGCCACATGGCGTTGCCCCCAATGGCCGCCAATCATCATCACAAAAGTTGAGGGGATGGAAGACCAATGGAATTTCTTGCCACTTCCCCATGAATTTTCGCCCATTGAGAGTCCATGGAAGGAAGAACCCTTGTGCCACATGGCGCTACCCTCATTGCTCCATTCTCTAAGGTAGATTTTGATATGACATAGGCCAATGAATGGCCTTTGCTTCACACGCCACACCCATGCTCCCTTCGGCCAATAGAGCTTCATGCATCGAGAAGGAAATCATCACTTGTCAATCCACTCAATGGCCGAACCTATGGCCTTCTTGCAATTCCTATGCATGATCGGCAAATAGAAAAATTCTATGCGCCCCTAGTCATTCATCTTATGGCCGAGCATCACTTGCCCTTCGAGCTTGGGGAAAATTTTCGGACATAGGCTCATGCATAATTTAATCCTTGCGACTTCTTGCTTGCTATTCGCCCTTGCACAATCTAATTCACGTCCATCTCAATCATGGTGGTAAAGTCCTTAACAGTCGATCAATTCATCCATCAAGCTTAGGAATTTTCGAGTATAGGCTCTATATATAAAATCCTCAAAATTCATAGGTAAATTAATCAATCCAATAGTCGTCGCTTCTTAAAATAGAATCCTCAATTGTTTCTCCATCGTCCATCTTATGATTTCCAATTCCTTACGTCAAAAGCCAGCTTCAAAACCCATTTGACCAATCCTGGTCATTAGGAATCTAATAAATGAGGGATGCCACACAACCGCTATAAAGCCTACTACTACGTTCAATTAAAAAAAATTCAAATGTGCGTGTACTGGACGGTTGAGAGTTTTTTCATTCTAAAAGCCATATTGACCAGACTTTAGTATCTCATCCATCATTTGTTTCCCACTGCGTCTCTTTTTATGTCTCATGTGTTTGTTAGCTTTTCTTTTGTTCCCTTCACAAGAAGTATGTCCAATTTATGTTTCATTACTTTATTTTTTAAAAACAAAAATCATTAGGTTAACTAGATTAGATTTTTTTATTAAAAAAAATTTGCCGGTCCGGTCCGGTCCCAAACCATGGAACCCAGGGACCGGACCGCCCAGTCACCGGTCCCGTTTATTGGGATCGGGGATCGGATCGCCAACCTTAAGGACCAGACCAACCAGCCCGGGCCTGGCCGATCCCGCGCCGATCCGGTCCGATTTGCACACCCCTAGGGGGAATTCGATTATCCTCATGATCCTCGTGATTTTGCATATTGTGGAGACGATGTTAATAATATCAACATTATTCCCAACGTCAAGCATGTCTCAACGCAAGAAATTCTTTATCTTCTTACTAGTATCGAAGAAATGTCAACAACAAAGGAGCCGGAATGGAAGAGTACATCTGACATATGAGACCACTTCGAGAAGGGGCAAAGATTTGATTTAGGTGAAAAAAGGTATGAAGTAATTTATAAAAATTGTGGGGCAACATACAAATATAAAAGTGGAGCCGGTTATGGAACATTTAAATAGCATATTGTGGCAAAATATTTAACCCAAGCAGGGATTGACACTAATCAACTATAAATTTTCGAGTACGCCAATCCTAACGCTCCTCCTTTAATTCGTTACAATGACAAAATTTATATTAAAAAAATTAGCTAGATGTGTTTCTGTTGAACGTTTATCATTTAATTTTGGTGAAAATTTTGATTTTAATCATTTTATACAAACTGTATGTACTCCACAAGCAAAATATGTTTCGAGAAATACACTTAAACGCCAAAAATTTTATCTTTATAAAAGAGGAAAAAGAGATTTATAAAAATAAATTATGAATTTTAATGGATGTGTGCATATAGGTAGCGACATTTGGAGTGATCATTGACAAACTCATTCTTATATGGCTTTACATGTCATTGGATAGATGTTGAACGAAACATTCAAAAAAGATTTATTGCATTTCGAGTTTTTGATGATAGACATATGGAAAATAATATTTATAGAATAGTTAGGCAAGTTTTAGAAGAATATTTTTTGCTTAATAAAATTTTTTCAATTGGTTTTGATAATGCCGCGGCAAATACAGCTTCAATTCCCGAGTTAGAAAAGATTTGTAAACCTGCTTTTGATGAACGATTTTTTCACATTAGATGCGCTTGACATATTTTAAATTTATTATGCAAGATGGTTTAAAAACTCTTGATGTTTTTCTCAACCCAATAAAAATAACAATTCAATTTTTATGGAAACATCCCCACATTATGAAAAAAATGAAGCAAATTTTGTAGAATGCATGGAAGAAAAAGAAAAAAAAAATTCAAGAGATGTTTCAACTTGTTGGGATTCTAGTATGAGTTGCTTAATCAATCTGTTGCATATAAAGATTTATTATGTACATTTATTTCGGATAATGTTTCTCAAATTAGTTTATACCCACAATAGTGGGTTATTTGCAAAAAAAAAAATAGATTTTTTAAATGTTTTTAATAATGTAACTTATACTTTATCCGTTGTTTATTATCCTACTACGTATTTATTTTTAATAGAGTGTATTAATATTGCTAGTGTTTTTGAAGAAAATGAAAAAGATGATCAATTAGGTCATACTATAGCAATGCGAACAAAATGGCTTCATTATTATACCAAAATTCCTCTTATTTATTTGGTTGTTTGTATTTTCAATCCACGTATCAAATTGGATTATTCAGGTGATTATTTGACTACGTATTATGACTGTTTACATTTGATTGAAATGGTAGATGTTAGTGGTATACAAACAGTGGTTAAAAACGCAATAGTAGAATTGTATAATGAATTTTGTAGTAAATATAATATAGGTGATAGTGGATCTTCCCAACCTAATGATGTACAAAGCGGGGACCTAAGTAAAATTAATAGAGGGTACAAACTTCAGATGAATAGGCAAAAAAATAAAAGGGAGCAAAAAGAAATATTTCTAAAATAGAGACTTATTTAACTATTTCTTTTGAGTTTGGTGAATCCGAAGGCGGCACAGATTTCACAATTCTAGAGTAATGGAAGAGACATTCAACCCAATTCTCAATTCTCGCTCTCATCGCAAGACAGGTTTTAACAACCCATTGTTTAATAATTGCGATTGAACAAACATTTAGCGCTGGAGGCAACATTTTGGATGATTGATATTCAAGATTAGCTTCAAATTCGGTGGAGACTCAAGCTTGTATCGATAATTGGACAAAGGCTCAATATCGACAACGAGAGCTGGATCGCAACAATGAAGCCGAATTCTTCGATGATGGAAATACCAACGCCACGGGTACCGATACCAGAACGGATAGCGACGATTGATGATGAGACAAGTATGAGGTTATCAAAGATAAAAGAACTACATGAGTTTTGATTCTTCTATCTCCAAAAAGATGTGTAGGCGCTTAATGATAATTCATTAAGTTCAAGCATCTTCCCCCTCCCTTTTACCCCCCAAATTTGATTACAATTTATATTTAATAATTTATTATTTCATAATTTCATAATTTATTATTTTTTATTTCATAATTAATTATTTAAAATTAAATTTAAAAACTGTCACGCCCCGAACTCGTTTGATCCGCGAACATCCCACCAAGGCCTTGCCATTCACTTTGGCTGCCCAGGACTCAATGCCCTTCAAGCATCACTATCCATTAAGACTAAGGAAGCGAAAAACAACTCCATTAATAAAAACAACAAGATGACTTGGGACAGGAACAAGGCACACTTCTCACATGAATAAATGAACATCAGGGGTTCCCGTAGTCAAATACCAAGGGCTCAATTGCTAATCCACAAAAACAATTCTAAACCCTAAGGTCACAAAATATCTTGCAATCAGTCAACTAACTACTTCCTCGAATGCCAATCCTTGGCCAACTGATACTTCCTCGCCTGGAACCTGAAAAATGTTAATTCCCAACGGGGTGAGATATAAATCTCAGTAAGTAAACCCTAAACCTAAATTAGACCGCCGGTCCTCCCAGACTATGCCACAAAGTAGTAAACAGAAGCTCATCGAGGCACTAGCATATAGCATCTCAATAATACTTTCTCCTGACACTTGATATGAAGAAAGTCACTATCAAGTACACCACATAACATGAGATCCAACTTCACACATTAGCATAAACAAGCACACAACTTCATAAGTCATCACTGTGACAAACCATTTAATCATCGCTAGTGCCCACGGCTACGATGTATCGCCAGGAGTCCAAGCCGCGATATAATTTCATAGGGCTCCAAGCCAAATCATTGCCAGGGCCCACGGCCGCGATGTAGTTCACAAGGGCATCACAGCCAATTTAATAGCAATGACAGGGCCCACAGCCAATTCAATAGCAATAGCAGGGCCCACGGCCAACGATCGCTCGGGCACTCTAGCCCATTCACATCTCAAGGCATACGCCAATTCACATATTAGGCAATTATATTGCAGACATCACACAACCAAGTCAATCATCATCTCAACTGAATTCATAGAGGCATTATAGCCAAATCATTTCACATGGGCATTCAAGCCAAATCCTTTCACATACTCATATTTGTTGACACCTGATTTTTGACCAATCTATTATTGTGATTTTCATTTTTTTAAAAATTAATTAAAAATAGCAAACAAAATCATAAAATTGCAAAATCAACTTTGGAAGCCTTGGCTTAGCCTCAAGAACCAATTTTGAACAAAAAAATATTTTTCGTAATTTTTAATAGTTTTTCGAATTTATTTAATTATTAAAAATACCAAAAAAATCAGAAAAATACCATCCGTGGTCAGAAAAATACACAAAAATATTCAATAATTTTGTTTTAATTTCCTCTTCAAGTGTGTCACTTTAAGTCTCAAAAATTCGGCTCGGATCACTATGTTCCTTCACAAACATAAACCCGAACCGTGCCTAAAAAATTCCTTTTCGAGTCTTTTAATTTTCAATTCTCACTTTTCTAAGCTATGACATTGGATTCTAAAGTCTCGAAGTGCAATTGGGTCAATTTGCCCTCTAATTTAATCAATTTTTACCAAAAGGGCTTAATTGCACATTTTTGTTTCAATTAGTCCTCGGTTTCACGGATGTATACGTATGCTCTACGTATTTATACGTCATACGTATTTATACGTTATGCGTATTTGTACTATTTGGTAACCTCTTTAACTCTTGTAATAATAATAATGGTTATTATTTTTAACACCTTTGTTAATGCTTTTTTAATAGCATTTTTGTATTGTGAGTGCTATTGTTAGTGCTATTTTTAAATAATATTTTTGTATTATAAATTGTGAGTGCTATTGTTAGTGCTATTTTTAAATAGCATTTTTGTATTATAAATTGTGAGTGCTATTTTTAGTGCTATTTTTAAATGTCATTTATTTATCATAAATTGTGAGTGCTATTATTAGATAGAATTTATAATTGTTAGTGCTATTTTTAAATAACATTTTTGTATTATAAATTGTGAGTGCTATTGTTAGTGCTATTTTTAAATAGCATTTTTGTATTATAAATTGTGAGTGCTATTGTTAGTGCTATTTTTAAATGTCATTTATTTGTGAGTGCTATTTTTAGATAGAATTTATAATTGTTAGTGCTATTTTTAAATACAATTTATTGGAAGGTATTTTTGGCTATAAAAGGATGGCAAGAGTTTTGAGGTTGGGGAGGGAGACATTTTGTAGAGTATGCAAATTTTTGAGAGCTTAGAGAGAAGAACACAAACACTCTCTATATTCTCATAATCTTGAGTGAGCAAAATATACTAAGTTCGGAATATTGATTCCGCATATTGCTAGCACAATTGTTGTGGAGTTATTAGTCGTCTCCCCGTTCGTCAATTGGTGGTGCGTCCGAACTAGATGCCTAACACTTGTGGAGGCTGAGATCGAAGAACATCGAACCGACACCTCCGTTCAAGCACGCTACGAGAGGTAATCCATTTACTCCCTTTGAGGCTTTGTGATTTTTTTTCGATTGAAATGCACGAAGTACGCCTCTGGAGATACATGTATGGGTTGTTATTTATTTCCGCTACGTGTTACGTGGATCCCAACAGTGGTATCAGAGCCGATCCTTAGGTGTTTTCGTGCATTTAATTGATTTTTTGCAATTTTTGCAATACTATGGCCAATATGTATTAACGAATTGTTCGTCTTACATGGCTAATGGAGGTTGATTATTTTATATGATAAATTAATCAACGTAGCAAAAATTGAGACTAAATCAATTTTGAATCGAAAATTTATGGCTATCTTATTTTACGTAAAAATTCTGAATATGATTCAACGTAGAATTTTTATTGTGCCTTCCTAAGTTTTAAATTGTGAATTTATTACTTACGTGGAAGGGTGGTGATCATGAAAAAATCCCTAATCAATGTGATTGATGTATGTATGAATGTATGGTGATTATTTATATATTTGGGGTTGTAATTATTAAATGGAGGCTGCGTACTCCTTTTATTTTTCATGTAATCTTTATTTTTAGCATAGTCAATTGTTGATGTAAATGCTACGAGGATTACGTGGAGGAGCCTTTTAAGTCGGCGAGCTCTTTGGGGCCCGATTCTTGAAGAGTTCAAGAAACCAAGAAGAAGAGAAGAGCGGCTCTCCGTTATTAAAATATTAAAATGATTAAATGTGGTCTCATTGGCTCGAGACCCATTAAATCATAATTCCATGATCACCACGTAGGATAGATGTTTATGTGATTGACATCTATTTTTTTTATGATTACGTGAGCATGTTAAACTGGTTAATGTGCAAAGTCGGACTTACCTCACCCAAAATTGCGCCTGCATGAAATCCTAGTTAGGGAAAATCACTCGCGTTAGGTACCGAAAGGGCGTTGGTAATGACATCAACGTAACCAAGTCCCCGAACTCAAAATCTCTGGTTCCGCAGAATTGATCGATCTCTCCCAATCGGTCAATAAGGTTTCCGGTCTACCCTCCAAGAAAGACCGGTGGCGACTCCAAATGCATGCACAAGTTGCACATGCCACCACGACCACACTAAGGTCGAAAGCGATCGACTGTTATCGTCGAATCCCTTTGAAAAATACCCCCGCCGCGATTTGGTATGGGCCTGGGAGGGCCCGCGCCGATCCAAGACCCGCGATCGGTAATCCATTAGCCGCGTCCGCTTTCGGACGGGTCGCGACAATATTCGATCAAAATAAATCAAAGTTTAATCAATCCACTCATTGATCAAGTCATCAGTCAAACGCATCCAGTAGTGTCCTAACGTCCTAGTAGAGGTTTAAGGAACACTTACCTCATTAAGCAAGTTAGCAAATTCCATCCAAATGAGTTACCTAGCTCAGCAAGCTCACGGCCAAACATGGCTCTCACGACGTGCCTAGGAAAACCACATCGAAACTCGATTATTTCTCAATCCCATCACGCCAATTCCTTAATAACATCGACAACACCTTATTCTCAAGTCGTTACAGTGTTAATTCGATGCCCTTAAGCATGCCAATGTCGTTCTATCAAGGCAAGTCATCATAACTTTCATTCCACCCAAGTCTGTCCCTTTTCTAGGCTCCACGACCAGGTTCATTCTCTTAAAACTGCAATTTGACTACTGACTTTTTGAGAAAAAAAATTCAATGATCTTAAACTTCAAGATCTTATGGACACGTTGGCGAAAACGGAGCTCAATTTGAATATCGGACGACTTAGAACGGCTCAATTCACAATCAGTACGTGTTATGGACGAATTGGTCAGCCCTTCACGTTTTTCACTTCAATAGCCCTTAAATCACTTCTAATTCTCAATCAACTTCACATACTTCACACTAACACCGTAATAAACATTTTAAGTAGTCTCTTGAGTCATTTTGAAGTTAAAATATCAATCAAAGAACCCCCATCAGGTTTGACCAAAACAGAACAGCAACACAACAAATTCTGTTTTGATTCCAATTATTTCCATCCAAAATTCAACCCTATGTGACATTCTGAATTCCGACCCTATCTCAAAGCTTTTGAATGAATGAATGCCTATCGATGTATTTCAGCAATTCTCACTCAGAATTGATCTCTCTTGAGTCGACTAACCAAAAGGGAAAGGCTAAATAGGATTTAAGTACGTGGACTAAAGAACTCAACCACGAGTCGGTACTTTGACCATAAGGATTGCCGAAGGAATATTTTGGACCACTAAAGGTCGATCTAAGATTGATTTCAGAACAATTTGCTAGTGTCATGCGATTGGTCCACGGGTGATTCTGGATGACCATAGTATGATTTGCGAATTAACCTAAACCAATTCCTAACGATCGCAACCTTCAGGACTAGCAACTAAACCTCGCAATTACATGACAACCAAAGTCGCCGTGGCATGAGTAATTCTTAAACGCGACATTAGTCGCGGGTCGATACGCGTAGCTCCTAAGAGCCGCCCGTTAGTCTGAGATATGCCGGAATGACAAACGATTGGATTTAGCCATAAAATTGGACTTCGAGACTAGAGGCCGGATATTCGAGGATTCCAACGGGAATAAATTGGACGTCGCCTCATCGGGAACCATTAGGATTAGAATTCGCCCTTAGCATTTAGAAAAGTGAAATTCGGATCGACGATTAGGAAATTACCTTTATACCATTGGATTAATACCATTTTCCTTAGAAATGAGTAAGGGCAATTTGGACATTTGCCATCCCCACTCTTGGCCGAAATATGAAGGGTAGTATGGTCATTTGGGCTCTTGAATTATTGGATGATGGAAAGACTAATTGACATGACCATTGGACTTGATTTCCCCATGAACTACTCCTACCAACTTGTCATTCAAGCTTACTATTCATTGTCATTCACTCACTACCAACTCCACTAGCAATTTCCCTCCTTTTTCTCTCTTGCTCTTGAAGTGGATGACAAGATCATACACTCCCTCTCATCCTCTCAGGCCGAACCATCACCCCCCTCACTCTCTCTTTCGCCCCACCGCCGCCGAGCAAGGAAAAAACCGTGAAGAACAAGGGTTGTTTTGGAGTTCTTGTTCAATTCTAAGGTATATGATCTCTAAAGCTTAGCCTAGTAGATGTTAGAGCTGAGTAGTGAGGTTAAGGTTGAGTTTCAGTATATTGTAATGGCTAAGAAAGAGTTGGTTTCATGGATTAGAAACCGAGACCCTGCTGTCCAAAGTTGGTTGTGGACTTGCAGCCCTTGTCGGAGGATTTTTTTGCTTGCTCAACCCTTCGGTAAGTTATCCCTAACCCTTTATTAGGATGTTAGGTTACTAATAGTTGTTTTATGGTTGGATTGGTAGAGTTTAAGGGCTGTTTTTGGTGAGAAAAACGTTGATACCCGAGAGCCCGTGTAATCCCGTTTTCAGCGCGCGTCGAAAATAGAATTGGTCGTTCTAAGTCATCCGGAGTCCAAATTAAGCTCCGTTTTCGTTCACGCGACCGTAAGATCATGAGGAACGAGGCTATAAAGTTATATTGCTAAAATATTAAGCAGATTTATGTCAGTTTTTCTGAGAGTAAGCCTGGTCATGGAAAAAACCGAACCTGCCATGAGATGGATGAACCGCGCTTGGTCGTTTCTTGGGTTAAAAATGGCGAAATTGAGTTTAAATGATAAAGTCCTATTCTGGTCATGAATGATCTTAGGGTCTTGAGCATGCATCGAAGTCATTTTAACTTAATTTGAGCAAGTGAAGTGGTTTAATAGACTAAACCGGAGTTTGAATGGGAAGTGTAAAAAAATCGAATGCTCATAGATGACCTATGATCGTGGCTATATTCCTTGATGGTTAATTGCTTGACTGAGTGATCTTGAGTGCAATTAGCCGTTGGAATGAGATGTATAAGTACTAAATCACATATTAACCTATTAAGGTTAAAGCATGACCCGAGGGCCGTTTTACGGGGGGTCCTGGTAAACATATAATAGCCTGGGCGTTACGACGAGGGCGTTTATCGAATGCAAGCATGACCCGAGAGCCATTTTTACGGGGGGTCCTGGTAAACATATAATAGCATGGGCGTTATGACGAGGGCGTTTACCAAATGCAAGTATGACCTAAGAGCCGTTTCTACGGGGGGTCCGGGCAGATGAATTTATTAGACCTGGACGTTACGACGAGGGTCCTGCCTAATACAATGTGATTATTAAGCTATGTCCCGGGCGCTACGGCGAGGGCTGAATAGCTAGAACCGAGTTATTGATGGAATGCCTTATTCGAGTAGTTGATTGTTTAAATGTCTAAAGTACGATGCTTAGCTTAAATCGTGAAATCGCATCTTGAATTGGGTTGAATGGAGTGTCTATTTGTTGTACTCCTATTTATTGTCTTAAATGCCATGATTATACTTTCTATTAGAATTGTTTACTTTCAGGTGTTAGGAGGTACTAATGGCCTAGTTTAGGGTTAGGAATGACTTGCTGAGATTTATTATCACCCCGCTGTGGGACAACATTTTCAGGTCCCGAATGACGAGGTCCCTTGAATACTATGGACTGACTTTTGAAGATACCCTTTGGAAGTAGATGAACCGTTAACCTTACCTGACTATATTTCTTTTTGTCTGAGGGAGCTGCTTTCTTATTTTGGGTTGTTCACGCCTATATAGCTTTGTAGGGTTAAACTTCATCTACTGTTGTTTTATTAAAGGAAGTTGTATTTTGGGAGATGGCAAGTTGTAACCCTGTTGTGTATTTGACGCTTTTAAGGAATGTTTGAAGTAAGTTTCAAATCTCTAATTTCATCCTGAGTCATTGTGTTCAGAAAGAAAATTTTAAGAAATGAGATTGTTCGTCGCTTCCGCATGTACATTTGGTATTGCGCTTAAGTCGTTCGCCGTTGATCCTGGGAACTAATCTATGCAAACGGCCGTGGCAGGATGTTAGCAAGCCCGAGAAGGGTATGGGGCGTTACATCCCCGTTTAAGTGGTATCAGAGCAAGGTCAGCCTGATTCAAGTTGATTGAGACCTGGAGTAATAAGGTGCGATGACTTTAGGATGGTTAGATAGTGAGACCTTATGAGTTCGCTAGAGTTAGGCATAAAATGCATGACATATGAAATGGCGCTTGTGATTGGCATATCGGATTGGCATCACTTTAAGTGATTATAAGGCTATAGAACTTCGTACTGGGCACTGTGTGTTGTTTGCTAAATGATTGATTGGATTGTTGATTGTGATTATACTAAGTTACAGATGCGTCTGGACTTGAGGTATGAATGAAAACCCTTGATGTGATGCCTTTGACTGCTTGACTGTGATAGAATATTGGCTGTGATTGTTGTTGTGGTAAATAGCCTGGAACTGCTAGATTTAAGTAGATGGCTTAAGTCCCTAATTCCTGAGTGGGATTATAGTTGTTCAGGTACTGTGAGAATTAGTGAGAATGAGCAATCGTGGTAGAGGTACCAGAGGAGCGTCTAGCTCGAGAACACTAGAGGCTGAGGGTCCGACCATGGAAGGAGTTATGAGGGCCTTGGCCCAGATTGGAGAGATAATGGGGAAGGAAGCCCAGGATAGAGCTGCTGCGGCCCTTCGACAGGCTTAGGATAGAGCTGAGATTATAGCTCAGGCTGCTGAAGCTGCTGTTGCAGCCGTGAATAAGGTGAATGGGACCAACGGAATTGGTAATGGAGGTGGAAATGCTAATGTTCATGGTAATGAGAACCGACCGATGGGTAACTTAGTAGAGCAGTTCATGAAGCTGAAGCCATTCAAATTCGATGGCAAATGGGATCTTGAGACTGCCCCTAGGTGGATTGAGGAACTAGAGAAAGCTTTTACTGTATTAGGGTGCACTGAGGCTGAGAAAGTGACCTTAGCAGTGTATCAGCTTCAAGATACTGCGAATGATTGGTGGAAGGCCACCCAGGGAAGAGTTTTTCCAGAAGGTGTCGCACCCAATTGGACCGCCTTCGCGGAGGCCTTCAACGCAAAGTATTTTTCTGAAACTGCCTAAGAGCAGAAGCTGGTTGAATTTCAAAACCTTCGGCAGAACCAATTGACCATTGATCAATACGAAGGTGAATTCGCAAGACTTTCTAAGTATGCCCCGAGGATGGTTGAAAATCCTGTGGATAAGGCTCGGATATTTAGAGATGGATTAAGGCCTGAACTTCGTAGTCAATTGATACTCCTGAACTTGAGGGACTACGATGAGCTGTATGAAAGGGGCCAGATGGTGGAGCGAGATATGAGGGAAAGAGGAACCGCTTCTGGATCGCGATTTAATCCGGTCAGGGACAATCGGAATTTTAGAAAGAGGCCTATGGTGAATAATAGGCGATTTGTTCCTCCTGTTAAAAAGAATATTGGGAAGCCCGTTTATCAGAACAACTGGAACTGTCGCCTATGTGGACAGAAGCACGGAAGTGGGCCATGCCCAAGTCGGTCAGGAACATGCTTCAAGTGTGGTCGGATGGGCCATCATGCGAGGCACTGTGGAAATCAAGCTGCGAGACCTCAGTTTCAGCCACCGCGACCCCAACCAGGACCGCAAGTTGCAGCTGCCCCACTACCTAATCTGAATAGGCCGCCAGCTCAAGGAAAAGTTTATGCTGTGGCGCGTAAAGAGGCAGAGAATGCGCCCGGCGTGGTCACAGGTACGGTTACTTTATGTGATCATGCTGCCTATGCATTGTTTGACCCTGGGGCATCGCATTCGTTCATATCTGCTCAGTTTGCTGATTTGGTTGGAATTGAATTGAAACCACTAGATATGAAAATGCATGTTACTACCCCGTTAAAGGATAAAGTACTAGTCTCGCTAGGTTGTTCGGATCGTAAGATAGTCATTGGTGGTAGTGAAGAACAGATAGACCTAGCAGTGCTGCCTATGTATGATTTTGATGTTATCATTGGAATGGATTGGTTGAGTAAGCAGGGAGCTGTTGTTGATTGTGGTAGCAGGGTGATTCATTTCCATCCGAATGATCACCCTAGATTCGAGTTTGTAGGAAGTCGAGGAGGAACCTCGATTCCTTTAATTTCATCGCTTGAAGTGACTAAGTTATTGGATGACGGATGTCAAGCGTACTTAGCTGCTGTGGTTGATCCGATGATTGAGGAACCCAAGCTAGAGGACATAGCTGTAGTACGTGACTTTCCAGATGTCTTTCCTCAAGAATTACCAGGGTTGCCACCGGAGAGAGAAATAGAGTTCGTGATTGAGTTAGCTCCTAGAACAGAGCCGATCTCAAAAGCACCATATAGGATGTTCTTGTCAGAGTTAAAGGAACTAAAGGTTCAGATGCAGGAATTGCTAGACAAAGGATTTATTCGTCCAAGCGCGTCACCGTGGGGAGCGCCAGTTTTGTTCGTAAGGAAAAAGGACGGATCATTGCGCTTATGCATCGATTACAGACAACTGAATCAGGTAACCATCAAGAACAAGTATCTGTTGCCAAGGATAGACGACTTGTTTGATCAATTGCAAGGAGCGTCTGTGTTCTCCAAGATAGACCTAAGGATGGGTTATCACCATTGAGGATTAAGAAGGAGGATATACCGAATACAGCCTTTCGGACAAGATATGGGCATTATGAGTTTACAGTCATGCCATTTGGATTGACTAATGCCCCAGCTGCTTTTATGGACTTGATGCGCCGAGTATTCAAGGAGTACTTGGACCAATTCGTCATTGTCTTCATAGATGACATCTTGATTTACTCGAGGAGGCCTGAAGAGCATGAGAAGCAATTGAGTGTAATTCTACGGACGTTAAGAGAATAATCACTTTACGCGAAGTTCAGTAAGTGTGAGTTTTGGCTTAACGAAGTTGCGTTTCTTGGACACGTCATATCTGGAAATGGAATTTCAGTGGACCCAGCCAAAATTGAGGCAGTAACGAATTGGCCTAGACCTACGTCAGTAACAGAGGTTCGAAGCTTTTTAGGTTTGGCGAGCTACTACAGGAGGTTTGTGGAAAAGTTCTCCTCTATAGCCACTCCTTTGACGAGGTTGACGAAGAAGGATACGCGATTCGAATGGACGGATAAGTGCGAAAGGATTTTTAAGGAACTTAAGCATCGATTGACGACCGCGCCAGTTTTGACGATTCCTTCTGGACCTGGAGTTTATGAGATCTATAGTGATGTGTCGTTAAATGGACTAGGATGCGTTCTAATGCAGCATGGAAGAGTTGTTGCTTACGCATCACGACAATTAAGACCTCACGAGATGAACTAACCGACGCACGATTTGGAATTGGCAGCTATCATCTTCGCATTGAAAATTTGGAGGCATTATTTGTGCGGAGAAAGGTTTCAGATTTATACGGACCATCAGAGTTTGAAGTACTTGTTTTCTCAAAAGGAATTGAACATGAGGCAACGCCGATGGATGGAGTTGCTCAAGGATTATGATTGTGATATCTTGTACCACTCCGGGAAGGCAAATAAGGTTGCGGATGAACTTAGTCGGAAATCGAGCATCGCGCACATGATGGTTAGGGAATGGACTCTGTTGGAGGGAATAAGGGATTCAGAGTTTAAGCTTGAAGTTTGTCAGCTGTCTTGTTTCCTAGCCACATTGGGGATTGAACCAGAAATTCATGAGAAGGTGAAAGCGTTGTAATCTACGGACCCCGACATCCAAAAGATCCTGGAAATGGATGCCGCGAAAAGGAAACCTGACTTTCAAGTATCTGATGATGGGATTCTGAAGTTTCGTGGACGCCTGTGCGTACCCAGTGACGAGGAGCTAAGAGAAAGGATCTTATCGGAGGCTTATAGGAGCAACTACAGCATTCATCCGGGTAGCACGAAGATGTATCAGAATTTGCGTCAGCACTACTGGTGGAACGGAATGAAAGTGGATGTAGCCAAGCACGTTGCGAAGTGTACGTTGCGAAGTGTTTGACGTGCCAGCAAGTTAAGGCACAACATTGTAAGCCTGGTGGAATGTTACAGCCTTTGGAAATTCTCGAGTGGAAATGGGAACACATCACCATGGACTTTGTGATGGGCTTACCGAGGAGTCAGAAAGGACATGACTCGATTTGGATAATAGTGGATAGACTAACTAAGTCCGCACATTTCTTGGCAGTGAGAAAGGATTTCGCCATGGATAGGTACGCAGAATTGTACATGCGATACATAGTTCGTCTTCATGGAGTCCCTGTGACAATCACTTCGGATAGAGATCCCAAGTTCACCGCTTCATTTTGGAAAAGCCTACAAGAGGCTCTGGGGACGAAACTACAATATAGTACGGCCTATCACCCTCAAACGGATGGACAGTCTGAAAGGACGATTCAGACTCTTGAGGATTTGCTAAGAGCCTGTGTGATAGATTTCAAAGGAGGTTGGGAAGACCAGCTACACCTAGTAAAGTTCGCCTATAATAACAGTTACCAGCAGAGTATCAGAATGGCACCGTTTGAAGCACTGTATGGTAGGGCATGCAGAACTCCGGTATGTTGGGATGAAGTTGGTGGAAGAAGCATAACAGGCCCAGAGTTAGTAGAACAGTCAGTGGAGGCAGTAAAAGTCATAAGGGAAAGATTGAAAACCGCACAAAGTCGCCAGAAAAGTTATGCCGACAAGCGGCGCATGCCTTTGGAATTTCAAGTGGGAGACCATGTTTTCTTGAAAGTATCGCCGATGCGAGGACTATCTCGGTTCGGAAAGAAGGGAAAGCTAAGCCCGAGGTACGTAGGCCCTTTCGAAGTTTTGGAACGAATTGGAACTCTGGCCTATAGACTAGCCTTGCCACCAAGTTTATCGCAGGTCCATAATGTATTCCATGTTTCGATGCTGAGGAAGTATGAACCGGACGCGACTCATGTGTTGGACCATGAAGTGATAGAAGTGGATGATCAGGTGGCGTACGTGGAAAGGCCGATTAGGATTGAGGACAGGAAAGAGCAAGTCCTAAGGCACAAGACGATTCCGTTAGTAAAGGTGATTTGGGAGCACTACGAGACTGAAGAAGCCACCTGGGAAAGCGAGGAAGCGATGAGGCGTCAGCACCCCCATTTGTTTGAGTAGATGGTTGTAATGTAAATTTCGACGACGAAATTTTTGTAAGGGGGGAAGAGTTGTGACATTCTGAATTCCGACCCTATCTCGAAGCTTTTGAATGAATGAATGCCTATCGATGTATTTCAGTAATTCTCACTTAGAATTGATCTCTCTTGAGTCGACTAACCAAAAGGGAAAGGCTAAATAGGATTTAAGTACGTGGACTAAAGAACTCAACCACGAGTCGGTACTTTGACCATAAGGATTGCCGAGGGAATATTTTGGACCACTAAAGGTTGATCTAAGATTGATTTCAGAACAATTTGCTCGTGTCATGCGATTGGTCCACGGGTGATTCTGGATGACCATAGTATGATTTGCGAATTAACCTAAACCAATTCCTAACGATCGCAACCTTCAGGACTAGCAATTAAACCTCGCAATTACATGACAACCAAAGTCGCCGTGGCACGAGTAATTCTTAAACGCGACATTAGTCGCGGGTCGATACGCGTAGCTCCTAAGAGCTGCCCGTTAGTCTGAGATATGCCGGAATGACAAACGATTGGATTTAGCCATAAAATTGGACTTCGAGACTAGAGGCCGGATATTCGAGGATTCCAACGGGAATAAATTGGACGTCGCCTCATCGGGAACCATTAGGATTAGAATTCGCCCTTAGCATTTAGAAAAGTGAAATTCGGATCGACGATTAGGAAATTACCTTTATACCATTGGATTAATACCCTTTTCCTTAGAAATGAGTACGGGCAATTTGGACATTTGCCATCCCCCACTCTTGGCCGAAATATGAAGGGTAGTATGGTCATTTGGGCTTTTGAATTATTGGATGATGGAATGACTAAGTGATACGACCATTGGACTTGATTTCCCCATGAACTACTCCTACCAACTTGTCATTCAAGCTTACTATTCATTGTCATTCACTCACTACCAACTCCACTAGCAATTTCCCTCCATTTTCTCTCTTGCTCTTGAAGTGGATGACAAGATCATACACTCCCTCTCATCCTCTCATTCGGCCGAACCATCACCCCCCTCACTCTCTCTTTCGCCCCACCGCCGCCGAGCAAGGAAAAAACCGTGAAGAACAAGGGTTGTTCTTGGAGTTCTTGTTCAATTCTAAGGTAAATGATCCCTAAAGCTTAGCCTAGTAGATGTTAGAGTTGAGTAGTGAGGTTAAGGTTGAGTTTTAATATATTGTAATGGCTAAGAAAGAGTTGGTTTCATGGATTAGAAACCGAGACCCTGCTGTCCAGAGTTGGTTGTGGACTTGCAGCCCTTGTCGGAGGATTTTTTTTGCTTGCTCAACCCTTCGGTAAGTTATCCCTAACCATTTATTAGGATGTTAGGTTACTAATAGATGTTTTATGGTTGGATTGGTAGAGTTTAAGGGCTGTTTTTGGTGAGAAAAACGTTGATACCCGAGAGCCCGTGTAATCCCGTTTTCAGCGCGCGTCGAAAATAGAATGGGTCGTTCTAAGTCGTCTGGAGTCCAAATTGAGCTCCGTTTTCGTCCGCGTGACCGTAAGATCATGAGGAACGAGGCTATAAAGTTAGATTGCTAAAAAAGTAAACAGATTTATGTCAATTTTTCTGAGAGTAAGCCTGATCATGGAAAAAACCGAACCTGCCATGAGATGGATGAACCGCCCTTGGTCGTTTCTTGGGTTAAAAATGGCGAAATTGAGTTTAAATGATGAAGTCCTATTCTGGTCATGAATGATCTTAGGGTCTTGAGCATGCATCGAAGTCATTTTAACTTAATTTGAGCAAGTGAAGTGGTTTAATAGACTAAACCGGAGTTTGAATGGGAAGTGTAAAAAAATCGAATGCTCATGGATGACCTATGATCGTGGCTATGTTCCTTGATGGTTAATTGCTTGACTGAGTGATCTTGAGTGTAATTGGCCGTTGGAATGAGATGTATAAGTACAAAATCACATATTAACCTATTAAGGTTAAAGCATGACCCGAGAGCCGTTTTTACGGGGGGTCCTGGTAAACATATAATAGCCTGGGCGTTACGACGAGGGCGTTTACCGAATGCAAGCATGACCCGAGAGCCGTTTTTACGGGAGGTCCTGGTAAACATATAATAGCCTGGGCGTTATGACGAGAGCGTTTACCAAATGCAAGTATGACCTAAGAGCCGTTTTTACGGGGGTTCCGGGCAGATGAATTTATTAGACCCTGACGTTACGACGAGGGTCCTTCCTAATACAATGTGATTATTAAGCTATGTCTCGGGCGCTACGGCGAGAGCTGAATAGCTAGAACCGAGTTATTGATGGAATGCCTTATTCGAGTAGTTGATTGTTTAAATGCCTAAAGTACGAAGCTTAGGTTAAATCGTGAAATCGCATCTTGAATTGGGTTGAATGGAGTGTCTATTTGTTGTACTCCTATTTATTGTCTTAAATGCCATGATTATACTTTCTATTAGAATTGTTTACTTTCAGGTGTTAGGAGGTACTAATGGCCTAGTTTAGGGTTAGGAATGACTTGCTGAGATTTATTATCACCCCGCTGTGGGACAACATTTTTAGGTCCCGAATGACGAGGTCCCTTGAATACTATGGACTGACTTTTGAAGATACCCTTTGGAAGTAGATGAACCGTTAACCTTACCTAACTATATTTCTTTTTGTCTTAGGGAGCTGCTTTCTTATTTTGAGTTGTTCACGCCTATATAGCTCTGTAGAGTTAAACTTCATCTATTGTTGTTTTATTAAAGGAAGTTGTATTTTGGGAGATGGCAAGTTGTAACCCTGTTGTGTATTTGACGCTTTTAAGGAATGTTTGAAGTAAGTTTCAAATCTCTAATTTCATCCTGAGTCATTGTGCTCGGAAAGAAAATTTTAAGAAAGGAGATTGTTCGTCGCTTCCGCATGTACATTTGGTATTGCGCTTAAGTCGTTCGCCGTTGATCTTGGGAACTAATCTATGCAAACGGCCGTGGCGGGATGTTAGCAAGCCCGAGAAGGGTACGGGGCGTTACACCCTGTATCCCAATTTTTCACAAAATAATCTTTCTAAGACCTCAATATATGTGTTAAGGAGGCTCACCAAGAGTTTTGGAGCAAAAACATCTATTTTGGTCTTCCGTTTATCCCGTTCCCTTTCGGCGCGCAAAAGGTCAGAATCTGTCCAAATTTGGTCACCCACAATCAACCATGAAAATATATTTTAACACCACCAAACTTGTGGCCAAAGCTCATCCAACATGAGTACTAGATGTTATGAAGATCTCACAAAAAGTTTGAGGTCATTTGGAATTTCTAAGAGGGTATAGGGTGGCCTTATCCCAGCTCGCTCAGATTTCGTCCGGTTTTAGTCTCGAACTCACACCGATAAAAATACTTATCCAAATGAAGAAATTCCAATTGGAGCTTGTCAAGGACACATAGATCTTACCTCTGGTGATTGAAGCATAGCAATTGGACATCAGAAAGTGGTGCTCGAGCAGACTGAACAGAGGGGTAGAAGTTGGTCATTTGATAGTGTTCTGCTTGAGAAAGAAGAAGGAAAATGAAGGCAATGAAGGAGGAGAGGGTGTGCACGACTTCAGTTGAAGCTAGGGGTGTCTCACCAAAATAATTGGTGTCAAAAATGGACAAGATTGATTAGCACAACAATTAATGCTTGGCCTCTTCTCCAATTGACACTTGGCAAGCCACCAATAATTGGTCCCAATTACCATTGACTTTCTTTGACTTCCTTGACCCCATCCCCTATCATTTTTGGCAGCTTCCTTGGGAGGGTAGAATGACTATTTTACCCTCCAAATTTTCTTAAGGCAAGGGTTGGCACTTTTCATCCGAAACTTTATTTATCCTATTTTGAGTAACCATTGGCGAGGCGACGTCAAATCCTTTTCCAATTTTGAATTTCTTCATTTCCAATTGCCAATTTCGAGCTTCCAATCCATGTTATTAGCCCCGAGGGTCGAAAATTCGGAATGTCACAATTCTTCCCCCTTAAAGAAATTTCGTCCTCGAAATTTGCATTCTTCTAACCACCCAGTCCTTTGGGGTATCGGCGTCTCATCGCACACTCATTCTTCAGGATAATTCCTTTCATGGCTTAACGTTCTTAGTTGTCCTTTCTGACAAAAGTCATCTTTCCCCATGACTTGTTTCCTTCAGTCCTCAATCTGTATTAACTTCACTCTATTCTCTTTCGACATTCATAACATCTGTCAGCAGTTTACTCTTGAGCATTCACATCGTCTCTTTCAATTACCTAACACCATCATTTCTAATTCCTCGCCAAAACGCACTCTTTAGTGCCCCTACCATTGGCGTATCATTCCCTTCAAACGTCTTTTCGTACCAACGGAGATTCAAGGGCATTATTAACTTGCCCTTCTTTATCCAAATCAAATTATGGCCCTCTCGATTCCTTAAACAATCTCATGATTACTTTCGTAATAATCTAGGGGTGAGCGGTTCTAGGTTCTAGGTAGGTTCCACCTAGAACCTGAACCTACCCGTTACTACAGGTTCCTCAATTTCTAGAACCTAGAACCTACCCTCTATACTCTGGAACCTGGAACCTATCCTGTCACAGGTTCTAGATCCGGTTCCAGGGTACCCTAAAACCTATCAATAAAACTCCATTTGCACCAAAATAGAAGAAAGTAGGGGTGAGCGGTTTCAGGTTCTATCCAGGTTCTACATATATTATTGATTGAACGATCAATGCGAATAATTACCTCCAATGACCACCATCTACTACTAAAATCTATTAACTATAACTCATACATATATACATGAAAAGTATAAAACAATAATAGAGTAAAAAACTCGATGATAAAGTAGTTTCAAATTACATACTCATTATCGTCCTTATGAAATCCCTCATAATGACGTGATGACATATACTAAAAAATAATATAAAAAATTGCTTCAAGTTCCAGGTTCCGGTTCCAGGTTCCACCTTCTTGGAACCTGGAACCTACCCGTCAAAGTAGGTTCCCAAATCTTTGGAACCTGGAACCTACCCTCTTACCTTGGAACCTGGAACCAATCGGTTCCTACCGGTCTGGTTCTACAGGTTCCAGGTTCTACCCTGGAACCATGCTCACCCCTATAATAATCCGTTCTCATTTCCATTCGAAATCCTCTTAAATCAAAGTGATACATCAACCTCATGGTCACGTCTCTCTCTTATCGACGTGTTTAATCCTTGACCATGTAATAGACTAATCCAACTTTCAGTCCTTATCACCGATAGTATTAAAGAAAATCTTGGCACTTCCTCGTGCCATCCTGAAGGACACTATAATTCTCCCTTCAATACTGGACTCATACTTTCGTCCATGAGACCTTAAGGGTTCTACTCATTCTCATAACCCCTTAAGTATCATGGTTCGATCATGGCAATACCTCAATTACCTTCTGACCTTCAGGCTAGGTGCTTCCAGTAGCCGTTAACTAGTCAATTGACAAACTTCCAATTTAGAAGTTGAATCTCTTATTTCTCGAGGGAAGATCTGTTCCTCTATCACCCATTACACAACGCTCAACTCTCAACCTCTTATAGTTCACATAACTTCGATGTCTTTCTTTATACAAGCGACGCTCTCATATTCATCGGCCATTTCATACATCTGCGTTGCCTATTGTTCAATTCCCCCCAAGAAACTACTGCCTTATTTTCTTGTGGCAGTCTAAAGACTTAATATCTTCTTCCATCCAAACAAGATTTTCCAAACTTTGTCGCGAGGACATTCGTAAACCAATTTCAATCATGCTCTAAGCATTCCAACTCATATGGCATTATCGTCACAGCGCATTCGCGCAGTTCGTATCAGTTTACCATACAACAACTCAAATTCCTTTCTTACGCCTCGTCATTATGATTCTTTTGACTCTTTTGATTCCAAACAGGAATGCCACTACCAGCGTAATCGCCAACTTGACTCAAGCCCTCAAAGACTCTTCGCGTTTATTCACCCCTTCGGGTTACATCTCTTCCTGAGTCCATTTCATCAAGGGAACAACTCTCGAGGGGAATCTCCCACAATCCGTCTATAACAATCCATTAATCCCAGAAAACTTCAAGTTTCAGCAACTCACATCGACCCTAGTCGATTCGTCACTTATTCCAATCCTCAAAGATTCCACATGGATTTCATTTCTCATAAATTTCACAACTGAGGAATCTTACCTCATCAAGCACATGGTTCATGCTTTTCACAATTAGAGTACAACGAGCATCTCTTTAAAGTCCATACGATACTCTCGAAAGTTGTTCATGTTTCTCATGACTCCTTAGATGAGTCCAATCATCGTCTCCAAAGACGGTAATAACTAGTCCAATTATTCCTTGAATACTCAATCCGACTATTATCCACTTCATTACTACCAAGTGTTGAATCATTTCAACTGTCCATGGTACCATTCACTTGAGAGCTCATATCTTCGCTCTCTACTCTTAAGGGTCTCCACTTGGACCATACACAACATTTTGTTCATTTTTGTCACTCTTCCCTCAGGAAGCATTAGTGCCTTAGCCTCTGGGTTCCACAACCAGCTAATGCAACCATGTCTCAATTTCATCCATTCAACTGAACGTCAACATTATTCTGGAATTCAACGTTGTCTATAGGATAGTTCCTTAGACTTCACTTCCAGAGATCATTCAAGTTCTACGTCTTCTTTCTCAGTCCAGATGCTCACTCTTAATATCAAGACAATTTGGATTTCTTCTTCCTTCTACACTAGGGTCTCTTAGCCTTTGAAGAATACTATACAACTCAGTGGCATTCTACCACTTCGAATCCACCTTATCCTTCCTTTGCCATAGGACGTCAATCTTGGAGTCTATGTCAACAGCAGTACCTCCACTCCAGGATTCAAATTTCACCATGTCTGACACTCTTCTTCTAGTGACTCAGTCACCTCAAGTGACAAAATTCCAAAGAGTCGAGGTTCTTCCTCGATCTCCACAAATTCTCGTATCGAATACTCAATTCGACTACCTCGAGTCACTTTGTAATTACACTCTAAGCGTTATTTTCGCTTAATCATTCATTCATTCAGATTCCTACAATCAGGACTATCAAGTCCATTCACTTTCCTTTCCCTCAACGACCATCTCATGGTCCAATCGTCCTTTAAGAACGACACCCTACTCTTTAGGGCTGACAACACCCAATTCCACTTCTAGTGGTCCCGATTCAACCTTAATCGATCTCATAAAATCATCAATGCCAAACAACTGACATAACTCTTTTCTCAACTTTCCCCACGACAGAAGGATCGACATGCCAGTCTCTCATTACGAGACTCACACCAAGGTAAAAGCCGTTTCTCGCAAGCACGTTCCATGTTCCATAATGAACATTCCTTTGCTCGTAATCCATGAGCAGAAGTTATCTTATTCACATGTCTTTCGATCATTCTCTTCTTTTACTGAATCCCATTAACATTCCTCAAAGTCGGGAATAACAACTAGCCATAAGGATTTCAAATTCCAATCCACTCGGAGACCTCACGTCTCACTCAAAGGGTCATTAACCACCCTTGGCTCCCTTAGACAACCTTGAGAACTCTGTCTCACACTGGTCGGTCATCCTCTGATCCTTGCAAAATTATCATGATTAAAACTACCTTTGCTCTCAAGCAATCCCAGGAAAATATGTTCCATAGAACAATTCGATAGAGGTAGTCCAGGCAAATATCATGCTCTCAAGAAAAACTCTTCTTTTGGTGACATTTCACCAATCAACGACATCCTCTTAAGGCTAGTAACTGTCGGGGTCACTTTCTTTCCACAGTGTACCCAAAAGGCTAATAACTGTCGGGGTCAAACTCAATAACTCTCAACTTTATACATAGCTTCACAAACTTTGCAAAACTCTCGTGGTTCCTGTCCACGCTTCCACTTTGGGAATGAGTAGTCTCAAGGTTACCTTTCTCGTGACTTTCATCACTTAACTCATCAACACTAGCATCAGTCGTCTCAGCGACTTGGATACAAGGGCAGCTTCTTCTCGATCTTGTATACCCATTGTCGCGACCCGTCCGAAAATCAACGGACGCGGCTAATGGATTATCGATCGTGGACCTTAGATCGGCGCGGGCCCTCCCAGGCCTATACCAAATCGCGGCGGGAGTGTCTTTTGAGGGATTCGACGATAAGAGTCGATCGCTTTCGACCTTAGTGTGGTCGGGGTGGCATGTGCAACTTGTGCATGCATTTGGAGTCGCCACCGGTCTTTCTTGGAGGGTAGACCGGAAACCTTACTGACCGATTGGGAGAGATCGATCAGTTCTGCGGAACCAGAGATTTTGGGTTCGGGGACTTGGTTACGTCGGTGTCATTACCAACGCCCTTTCGGTACCTAACGCGAGTGATTTTCTTAACTAAGAGTTCATGCAGGCGCGATTTTGGGTGAGATAGGTATGAGTCAGGGTTTCATGCAGATTGGAAGACTAGTCCTATCAAATCACAGTCAATATAATAAAAGCGCAAGTCAAGTGCATAAATAAGTCATGTCAATACACATCAATTTCAATCATTGGCCTCCTAGTATAGCCATAAGGGCTCAGGAAAGATGTGATTTAGGGCTAGGGGTAAAATGGAAAGATTCGGGGACAATTAGCCCGAAGGGCAAAATCGTCATTTTTGGAAGGTTTGGATACCTAATTACCCAAAATATTCCATGGCCAGTTGATTGTGGCCATTTCCCATTTTTGAGAATTTTTTTGGAATTTCTTGATTTTTCTTCAATTTTTGGAAGACGATTCGCCCAAAGGGCGAAATCGTCATTTTAAGAAGGGTCAGGGTTTAAAACACCCGGGATGATACTTGGCCAGTTGTTTGTGGCCATTTCCTATTTTTTGGGATTTTCCTGGATTTTTTAGAAATTTTTTGGAAGACGGTTTGCCGAAAGGGCAAAACCGTCATTTTTGGAAGGATCGGGGGTCAAAAGACCCGAAACAGGTCGTGACCAGTTGAATGTGGCCATTTCCTATTTTCTGGAATTTTTTAGAATTTTTCTGAATTTTTCGAATGTTTTGAATATTTCATGATTTTTTATTTTTTTATTGATTTTTTGATTATTTTATTATTTTTTGAATTTTTTTTAATATTTAAAAATATTTTCCGGGCCGGGTCAAACCCGGCCCACGCCTCTCGGGCGCCCGGCCCGACCCTAGGGGTCGAAACCGGCCTAAAACGACGCCGTTTTATATTTTTAAACATTTTTCCATTTTTTAACAATTTTTTGATTTTTTATCTATTTTATTTAATTATCCGAAAATTCCCCGGATCGGACGGTCCACGTTGTGCCACGTGGCTTCGTCTCGTGCGCCCGATCTTCCACTAGATCGGGCGACTCACAGAGAGCCACGTGGCTCAATCACTACCGTCGGATCAAAAATCAATTTATTTTTTCTTTTTTAGAAAACCAATGGATCGAACGGCCCGCGTTGTGCCACGTGGCTCCCCCTAGTGCGTCCGATCTTGAATTAGATCGGACGCTCCACAGGCTGCCACTTGGCACATTCTTAGCCGTCGAATCGATTTTAAATTAATTATCAGAAAATCATTTATTTTATTTGAAAATCATTTTTTAATTTTCCAAAATTACAGGATCGCGACACGTGTCGCGATCCGGACCGTCCGTTCGGTCTTGGTTTGCAAATCAACGGACCGGTCCCACCCGGCTGACGTGGCGCCTACGTGGCATGCCACGTCAGCCGTTGACCGGTTGACCACCGGCGATAGCCGCCGGAGAAGATGATGAATAGTGACTATTCCGGCGGCTATCGCCGGAATTTTCGCCGGAGGCCCCAAATCTTACCCGAAACTCAGTGTTTTTCCCTCATTCCTTCGGCATTTGACTCCCCTAACCACCCAAATTAGTGTACGACTAAAACATGGCATCGAACATCGTCAAGAAGCCCCGAATGGGCGGCCACCGAACCGACTCCGGCGAGGTGGATTCGCAGAAAAATTTTGAGCTTTAAAGTCAATTCTGGACGTCAACATGGCATACACGGGAGTCAAGGAGACCTGCCTACGGTCGCTTGAGGCTCGGCGACCGCCGAAATCCCCCGGTCGAGCTTCCGGCTTGGGCCGCGGCCGGCGAAGCTCGAACCGCCGCCTTCAGCGGTTCCCGACGCAAAAATAGCGGACAATGGAGCGGAGGATCGATGATAGAACAATTTCTAAACTAGATTCGCATGAAATGAAGCTTGGCAAGGCATGGCCGAGGCCCACAAAATACATAGCTCGCTTGGGCAATTTATCGAGCACATGGTGTGCGACCGTGGAGTTAGAGCTTAGAGGGGCTACCGACCTGGTGGTGGCTTGTCGACGGCGGCCGAAGCTTCAACGGTGATCAGTGAGGTTAGCTCGAGGTCCAGGAAGGTCGCTCCAACGCCGGTCTCCGTCCAAAAAAAATCTTCTACCTCTCGGCCTCACTCTCCCCTTTAAACCCGAGCCAGCCTCTACCCCGGTGGCCGACCGCCCGCCTCGACGCCCGCTCATTCTGCCAAAACGCGAATATTCCTCTGCTCGCTGCCTCCCACGCTCGGTTGCCCTTTTTTTCTTCCCCAAAACCGCGCCCCATCTTCCCCTGTTTTTTATCCTTCTCGGCCAAGTGGTCTGCAACAATGTTGCAGACCCGGTCGGACCGGGCCGGGTAGGGTCGGACCCGACCGGCCCGGTTCGACCAATTCTTTCAAATCGGACCCCAAATTGACCTATTTTCGTGAAATTGATGGCATAATCGGACTCCTTGACACATTTTCTATCAAATAAGGGTATTTTCACGAATCGATTGATTGAAATTTTATGAAAACCCCAAATTGTCCCTAGGATCCGAAAATGAATTCCACCAAATCGAAGATCCAAACGATCGAATTATTCAAAATTGAGCCCACCAATGGATTAAGCATGATGAAAACTATAGGGTAGAGGTGTTTGATTTTAATGGGTGTGCCCGTGTGAAATTTAATTTCACAAATTGTAAAACCGGGGACTAAATTGAAAGATTTTTATGCAATTAAGCCCTTTTGGTTAAAATTGATCAAATTGGAGGGCCAATTGACCCAATTGCATTTCAATACTCTAGAATCCAATGTCATAGCTTATAAAAACCGAGAATTGAAAATTAAAAGACTCGAAAAGGATTTTTTAGGCCCGGTTCGGGATTAGGTTTGTGAAGGAACCCCATGAACCGAGCCAAATTTCCCTGGTAAAAAGTGAAAATATTAAAGAGAAAATTAAAATAAAATTTATGAATATTTTTTTGTAATTTTCTGACCACGAATGGTATTTTTCCTGATTTTTTGGGTATTTTTATAATTAAATAAATTCCAAAAAATATTAAAAAATTCAAAAAATATTTTTTGTTCAAAATTGGTTCCTAAGGCTAGGCTAAGGCTCCCAAAGTTGATTTTGCAATTTGTTGACATTTTTTGCTATTTTTAATTAATTTTAGAAATAAAAACTATAATAACGGATGGTCAAAAATCAGGTGTCAACAGCTGACCCTCTTTGAGAGTGAGCTCGTCAGAGGTTGCTTTCAAAGACAAAATGACACCTGGATCTTGACCGACTCGACTGGGGGAAAGAAATGCTATGACATCGGACCTTCAAGTCTTTTGATGAATGCTCAAATTAATCACCGGTTTACTCTTGCAATTCGAACATGGGCCGGAGTGAGAGAGGCTTACCCGAAGCTCACCTGTCAGATGCTGCCGGTTGCGATGACTTTCAAGAAGATACCTAGGACTGGTTCAGAATATCCTAGGGAGATTAAGCTCTGACCTGTATGGTAGGTCATACCATTAGTTGACCCTTATGGCGGTTTCTACCATTGGTTGACCCTTATGGCGGTTTCTACCATCAAGTTGACCCTTATGGCGGTTTCTACCTTTGAATTTAGTTTTGACCCTTATGGCGGTATCTACCTTTGAGTTGATCCTTATGGCGGTTTCTACCATTCAATTGACCCTTATGGCGGTTTCTACCATGGAGTTGACCCTTCAGGCGGTTTCTACCTTTGGTGAGACTCCAGACTGATAGGAATCTAAGGATGACGCGCCCGTTCTGTAGGGTTTGTCGGAGACTCGATCGTTCTGTAGATCGGTCTTGGAAAAGGTTTGCCTACTAAAAGGCTACGCCTATGGAATGACATATCCCTTCTTGTCGGGACTAGTCGAAGACTCGATCGTTCTGTAGATCGGTCTTGGAAAAGGTTTGCCTACTAAAAGGCTCCGCCTATAGATTGACATATCCCTTCTTGTCGGGACTAGTCGAAGACTCGATCGTTCTGTAGATCGGTCTTGGAAAAGGTTTGCCTACTAAAAGGCTCCACCTATGGAATGACATATCCCGTCTTGTTGGGACTAGTCGAAGACTCGATCGTTCTGTAGATCGGTCTTGGAAAAGGTTTGCCTGCTAAAAGGCTCCGCCTATAGATTGACATATCCCTTCTTGTCGGGACTAGTCGAAGACTCGATCGTTCTGTAGATCGGTCTTGGAAAAGGTTTGCCTAACTCTAGGTTCACCTGAAGGCTATTCTGGGATTTAGGGGTTACCTGAAATCTCGCAGAAGGCCGAGTTGTCCTTTCGACATGCGAGGTACCTTTCTGGGATCTAGGGACGCCAATTATCCTGCAGAAAGCTGAAACCTGCAAACTTTTCATTAAAAAGGTATCAGTTTGGGACCTGGGTTCTCCAGGGATCCTGCGAAACATGACCCTATGAGCTTTTCTTGACAGAGCAAGGCATCCTTCCGGGATCATGGGTTCTCCACGTCCGATGAGACTGTCTGAATTTTGAAAAAGGGTCCCGAGACGAGGGCTCCCCACGTCTACTGGGATTGCTTGATTTTTTGACAGGGGTCCTAGGACGAGGGTTCTCTACGTCTAGCTAGGACTGCTTGCTTTTGAAAGAAGGGGTCCCGAGACGAGGGTTCTCCACGTCTACTGGGATTGCTTGATTTTTTGAAAGGGGTCCTAGGACGAGGATTCTCCACGTCATGCTAGGACTGTCTGATATTTTTGAAAGGGGTCCTAGGACGAGGGTTCTCCACGTCAAGCTAGGACATTTTCTTTTAAAAGGGTTTTTCTTCCCCTCTTTTAGAGATCCCGAAGTTTGTCGGGAATTCAGTTTTCGAAGCAGTGAAAGATTTTATTTTGACAAAGCTTCATTTGGGTCTGTTGAGGTGACATTCTGGGAGCTGGGTTCTCCAGGTATCCTGTAGAAAGTTCAAACCCGTGTGCTCCACTCCACGGAGCAAATGTTTTTCTGGGATTTGGGATTTTCAAGAATCCTGCAGGAAGTTTAAACATGCGTGCTCCTTTCATTAGAGCGAGACATTCTTCTTGATATTTGGGGTCTCCAATGGATCCTACAGAAGTTTGAGCCTGAAAGATTTTTCTTCACCAAGAAAACGTTAGTAATCTTTGGGAAGACCACGGCTGTCCATTTGACAAAAACCGTATGATTTAAGTTTTTGTCGTGAAATGCGCATTTTGATGCTGGAGGTTATCCAAAGCATTCTTGCAACATGCAAATGTGATCACAAATTCCTTGCATGGAAAATCTGGATCAACAGTTTGAAAATTCCAAAAAGAGTTTGTTCAAAACATCAATGGGAATATTTCTCGACGAGGTGGTCTTCTCACCTGTTTTGAGGTAATGATTTTTACAGGGGATGTACTCAATTCCCTACTGACCTGTGCCTAGGTTTTAGGCTCATTCGCAGCGCATACATTTTGATCGGTCGGGAGGTCTTCCACGGGACCGTAATGTTGGGCTTGGATATTGATTTTCAAGGGGGACCCGCTTTGGAGTCGAGGCCATTGAATGAAAGTCTTCACCATTTGCTCCAGGTTTACAAGTCGAGAACCCTGCAAAATGAGAAAGAAATAGTCTTGCTCGTACTTCTTCGAGCTAAGAAATATGTTAACCCAAGTGTCTTAGTCAGAGAAGACTGTTTCAGGGTTGTAACTTTGGTAGGATTGGGGACCGAAAAAAAAAAGCTTGTTTTTGGCCCAGAATTCATGAGGGGATTGACGTTGGTGATCATTGCAAACTTGTCACCTATCTTTTTCATTCTGCATCTTCAATTTTTGAGGTGTGCAACCGCTTTTGAGGTGTGCACAAATTCCTGAGAAAGCGCCCCTGGCTGCATTAAGAGACTACCAACTCTATCTGCGTCTTTGCTCCGCGCTTGATACCTTTTGAGGAGTAGTTTTTGGAATCTGACTCCTTCTGAATTTTTCTTCTCCTGTTTCTAAACTGGTTTCACTGGTGAGATTGATACAAATTGTTCACCCAGGCATCGGCCTTGCTTTTACCAGGCACTTTGCTTTTTCTTTATGCCGGGGATTTTTCTCATCATCTTTTCCTTTTCATTTTTCTTTTGAAATCTCGCTTTTTCTCATCTTTGAGAGGTCGTGTTAGACATGTGACCAAATGTCTAAACACGCTTTAAGCATTAGCCTAGGAATTTCTTTGTAATCCCTAAGTCTCGCACTCCTCCGTTTCTGAAGTGATGATGCATTCGTCTTGGAATGTGCAACGATCACCAACGGGTTTATGAAATAATTTGGCAGGCCCAACTTGGCTGTGCAAAGGGTATGGTGTGTGGGATAGAGAAATGAATACTTCTCATCATCCTATGGCACTTGGATTACCATATAAACAACACACAAAGATTGATGTTAGTCCGAGCAAGAAAATTTCTAACCATTTTCTCCTGATGCTGCTGGACTCGCCTCCATTTTGCCCCAATGTGGGGTGGTTCTCGACAGGGTTGAGAATGAAAACCGCCGTTCAAATGGGTTGTCAATGGTCACCTGTAGTGTTTGGGGGTATGAACCAAATGCCTCCGTCATCCCAATCCATGTAATTGCTGCGAATAATCCCTACTCCCGTAGGCCCAGATCTTGCTATCTGATCCGCTCCACTCACCTCTCCAGTGTATGTAGAGCGTGTTTGGATTAGGCTTACCCCCTCGTCTTTTGAGAAAACATCCTTTTGAGAGTTTTGAAACCCTTCTTGGTTTGAAAAAATCTCATTTCGAATGATTTGAAAACCTCTTGCTGAAAATGCTCATTATCACTCTTTTACTCATTTTTGTTAACGCTAGACATTTCGAATACGGACCTTGGGGGTTTTACAGGGTCCTAGAGACTTCTGAACTCAAACGAGTTACGGTAGTCCCTTTTTCCTGTAAATTTGACGATGACCTCGGCTCATTGCAGTCACAGCTCCTATTTCCACGTATCCTCATCAAGGGTCTGGTCCTTGAATCTCTCATCAATCCTGCGAATGTGAAAGATGCGCATGTATGTATGGAATGCATGAAATGCGTGCTGTGGTCCTATAGCGACTCAGATCATTAAGAAGATAGTCAAATCGGCTTCTGATTCTATTTCAAGGATAGTACTTCTTGACCGCATCGGCGTTTACGGGGTATCCCAGTTCTTTCCCGTCTGAATTCACAAGTATCAAGGCTCCTCCTATCAGGACCTTTTTTACAACATACGAGCCCTCGTAGTTCGGAGTGAACTTGCCCCCAGGATGAGCCCCGTTTGGCAATGTCTTCTTCACCACGAGGTCTTCGACTTCAAAATGCCTGGGCTTGACCTTCCGGTTGAACGACTTGGCCACCCTTTTCTGGTAACTTTGGCCGTGGCAGATCGCCCTCAGGCGCCTCTCATCAATGAAACTGAGCTGTTCATATCTGTGTCGTACCCACTCAGCCTCAGAAAGCTTGACCTCCGATAGGATTCGCAATGATGGAATTTCCATTTCCACAGGCAGGACCGCCTCCATGCCGTAAACGAGGGAGTAGGGAGTTGCCGCAGTTGAAGTCCGAATCGACGTCCGATATGCCATTAATGCATAGGGTAACCTCTCATGCCAATCTCTGTAATTCTCGGCAGTCTTTGCCAGAATTTTCTTGATGTTCTTGTTCGCCGCTTCCACTGCTCCGTTCATTTGCGGGCGATAGGGGGATGAGTTGAGATGTCGGATATTGAAGTCATTCAGCAGGTCATCGACCACCTTGTTATTCAAATTAGACCCATTGTCTGTGATGATCGCTTGAGGAGACCCATATCGAGAGATTATGTCCCTCTTAATGAATCTTGATACGTTCTTTGCAGAGACGTTTGTGTATGAACTGGCCTCAATCCACTTGGAGAAGTAATCGATCGCTACTAAGATGAAGCGATGACCATTGGAGGCGGCAGGGTTTATTGGCCCGATCATGTCTATCCCCCACATGGAGAATGGCCAAGCTTCTGACATTTGATGGAGTTCATTCGGAGGCGCATTGATCCGATCTCCGTACACCTGACATTGATGACAAGATCTGACATGTTGATTGCAGTCCGACTCCATGGTCATCCAAAAGTAACCAAGTCGCATGATCTTCCTTGCAAGGAGATGGCCGTTCATATGTGGACCGCATACTCCATCGTGTATTTCTTTCATGAGCAAGTTTGCCTCCTTAGCGTCTACGCATCTCAACAGAATTGAATCGAATGACCTTTTGTACAAGGTCTGACCGCTCAGAAAGAACTTGGTGGCCATCTTAACTATGTATCTCTTATCAACTCCTCGACTTCCTTCGGGAAACGTTCCTTTTAAGAGATAGTTTCTAATGTCATGGTACCATGGTTCACCATCAAATTCCTCCTCGATCGCCATACAATGGGCCGGTTGCCTGATCACGTCTATTCTCAGGGGCTCGATGTTAAGCCCGCCTGCTACTTGCAACATAGAGGATAACGTGGCCAAAGCGTCCGCGAAATGGTTTTGCGTCCTTGGCAGATATTCAAAAGTGATTTCCTCGAATCCTAGAGCTAGCTCCTTCAGCCACTCATGATAAGGAATAAGCTTGGAGTCTCTTGTCTTCCACTCTCCTTGAGTTTGGAGAATGATAAGCATGGAATCCCCATAGACTTGTAATCTTCGCACCTTCATGGAGGCAGCTAGTTGCAAGCCGAGAATACATGCCTCGTATTCTGATATATTGTTGGTGCATGGAAATATCAATTTGGCAGCGACGGGATAATGTTGTCCTTCTGGGGATACCAGTACCGCCCCAGTGCCGGCCCCTGATAGGTTGACCGCGCCATCGAAGTACATGACCCACTTGCCTTCTGATAGCATCAAGACTTGGCCTTTGATTTGAGCTGCCTTCGGGGCTGCCCCTGCATGGGGGTCTTCTGCCAGCATATCCGCGATAGCTCTTCCCTTAACAAACTTTTGGGATGAACTATTTATGTCAAACTCGGATAACATAACCTGCCATTTAGCCAACTTTCCGATTAGAGTCGGCTTCTCTAGCAGGTATTTGATCGGATCGCTCTCGGTCACCAACTGTATGTGATGGTGTAGGGTGTATTGTCTCAACCTGCGAAGCACCCAGACTGCTGCAGCGCACGTTCTTTCCACGGGGGAGTAATTCATCTCGGACGAGGTGAACTTTTTACTCAGATAGTATATGGCCCTTTCCTTGCCATCTCCCGGACTGGTCTGTGCCAGTAGAGCTCCCAGCGACTCTTGATGAACAGTCAAGTACAGAGTCAACGGATGTCCCGGAGTTGGGGGTACTAGAATCGGTGGGGAGGTCAAGTATTCCTTAATCCTCTGTAGTGCCTGATGACATTCCGCATCCCAAGTTACCTTGGCGCCCTTCTTTAAAAGCCGGAAGAATGGCCTAGCTGTGTCAGTTAGTTGGCATATAAACCTGGCAATATAGTTCAATCTCCCTAAAAGGCTTCTAATTTCTTTCACCGTCGACGGGGTTGCTATGTCATTTATAGCTTGGATTTTAGAAGGATCAAGTTCGATGCCTCTATGACTAACTATGAATCCCAGTAGCTTTCCAGACTTTGCCCCAAATATGCACTTATTAGGGTTCAGCCTCAGCCTATACTTCCGCAAACGCTCAAACAACTTCTTTAATACCTGAACATGGTCTTGTCCTGGTCTGGATTTGGCGATCATGTCGTCGACATATACTTCGATTTCCTTGTGGATCATATCGTGGAACAAGGTTACCATGGCCTTTTGGTACGTTGCCCCGGCATTCCTCAACCCAAAAGGCATGACTTTGTAACAGAAATTTCCCCATGGGGTTGTGAACGCGGTTTTAGCCTGATCCTCCTTCTTCATGAGTATCTGATTGTATCCAGAGAATCCGTCCATGAACGAGAACAGTTCATATCCCGCCGTACTGTCTACTAGAACGTCTATGTGGGGAAGCGGGAAGTCATCCTTCGGGCTTGCCTTGTTCAAATCCCGATAGTCTACGCAAATACGGATCCTTCCATCCTTTTTCATCACCGGGACAATGTTGGCGATCCAATCAGAATACGGAATTGCCTCAATAAAGCCCACCCTTAAGAGTTTCATCACTTCTTCTTTGATTCTATCAGACAGTTCCGATTTCATCCTCCTGCTTCCCTGTTTTACGGGCTTGAAACCGGGATTGATGGGCAATGCATGCTCTACGATACTAGGATCCAGGCCTGGCATGTCCGCGTATGACCACGCGAAGATATCCTGATATTCTCTCAGCAGTTTGGTGATTCTGGCCGCCTCCGTTTGAGATAGGTGTCCACCGATCTTTACTTCTTTGACATCTTCTAAGTCTCCCAAGTTAACAGTCAATGGCTCCTCAGTGGTGGGAGGCATGGATTCTTCGAAAGCAATGCACTCTCTCTGGATGGCCCTCTGACCCTCATCTTCAACATCTTCAATATCACAAGAAGAATCTTCCTGATGATCCGAGTCGTCTAATAACCTGGTATGCATGTTCGAGATGATATGCCTGAAATGTCATGAGAATGGTTAGTTCATCCAATTCGTACGAACGAAACTCAGGAAAAATCTTTTTTTTTGTTTTGTTTTGTTTTTTTTCTTTTTCTTTTTAAAATAAAATGAGGAATGCCGAAAGACGGGACCAATCCTCGTATCCCCAGATACTATTGATCTCTGAAACTCACTTGAAAATCAGGGGACATAAGGTAAATCGGGCCTCAAGCCTCAAGCCAAGGAGGCGATCATCATAGGGCCGATCTGTTACCCCATGTGCCCTTAATAAAACCCGAGATGTTTTGCAAAATGGACCGTGTTACAAAGCGTGCCAATTGGACCCACGGTCGGAGATCTGAGAGGCATTATCCGCCCACACCGGAAGTAGAAAGGGAAATGACTAGACTGAATTGAAATGCAACACAAGTAATAAAGCGAAATGCTGAAAGTGAAAGAGAGGTCTCTTTACTCAGTGACGTCATTGTTTGCACCGAGCCAGTCAATGATGACATTCACAGTGTCTTCTAGGAAAGGATTCTCCAGATCAGAATCGATCTCGTCCAGCGCAACTTCGTCTGCCAGCCACTTGGAGGCCTTGGAGAAATACTGCTCAAGCTCGTTGCCAAACGCCTTAGCTTTGCCTTTCCAAACACTTGAGCCAATGAACGAACCGTTTCGCCCTCCTCTGCGTCCGTTGCTTCTTTGATTCTCACCTCTGTTTCGGCCAGAGCCTCTACCTCCAGTACGGCGCCAATTTCGCTCGCCAACATATCCTAAGCCAGCCCTGCCTTCGTTCGAGTTCAGCTTTAAAGGTGCTCGGATTCCCTGGTTATGTTTACCTAAACCGCCTCCTGGAGCGAATCCATAGGATAACAGCATCTTTCCTGGCAGAAGGTCATACTGAGAGAGGGCAGGGGCTCTTAGCTTGGTCCCTACGGGCGTGTGGACGGCTGCCACCAGATCAAAGGAATGGAAACTCGCCTCTTCTTTCCCTTCCGGTTCCACATGCGGAACAGCACTATTCTGGTATGTCATGAGATCCACTTCACCGTGCATAGTGATTACTTTGTTGTTAACTACAAAACGGACCTTCTGATGTAGACTGGACGGTACAGCTCCAGCTATATGGATCCACGGTCTCCCGAGAAGGAATCCGAAGGCACTTGGTAAATCCATCACCTGAAACCCGATGGAAAAGCTGGTCGGGCCTATGAAAACATCCAGTTCGATTTCCCCGACCACGGTTTTCCTCGTTCCGTCAAAGGCTCTAATACTGGCTTTAGAGGTTTTGATCAGTTCTTCATTCACGCCCAGATTCCTCAAAGTGGCCAAAGGGCAGATGTTGAAAGCAGAGCCATTATCGACCAATACATGAGATACTTGCTTGCCATGGCATTTTACTGTTATGTACAGCGCCTTATTATGCGCCCGTCCTTCCATCGGGAAATCTTCATCGGAGAAACTTATCTGATCTTTCAGTAAAATAGCACCTACGAAATTCTCCAATTGAACTTCGTTAATGGATTCTGGCACGTGCACCTCGTTCAGGACTTTCATAAGCGCGTCCTTGTGCTTTTCAGAATTTAAGAACAGATCTAGTAGGGAGATCTGGGCGGGCATCTTCCGCAACTACTCTATGACTTCGAACTCGCTGGTCCTAACGATAGACAACAGCTTTTCGGCGTCTTCTTTAGACACTTCTCTTTTCTCTGGCTCACCCTCTCGTGGTGCGTAGAATCTTCCCGATCGCATCACTGCGCTGATCTTATCTGTCCCATAATCCCAATGGACCTCCTTAGGGTTGTAGTCGTCTACAGGGGGAATTTTTATTATTACCGGCGACATCCTTCTAATTCCCACACTCGATTCATCATCAGCTTCATCGTTAGCGAGGCGGATTACAACTGGCTTAAGCGGGTAGTCACCATCTCCTTTCCAATTGTCAATTCTATTCAGGCTGATGATGAGAGGTTTAGTACTTCCCACCATTCCAACTAGACCGTTGAGCTCCTTTGAATTAAACCTCCTCGACGATTCACCTTGCGACCCCTTGGCCAGGCCGGTTGGAATGACTGTCGGAGCCACGCGAGACTTGCCCGTACCCGTTCCAAATCCAAGGTGATTCTCTTCTTCGTCTTCAAAAATCACCCCTACAACTTGATGATCCGGGAGTGGGTTCTGCTGTACGTTCGGCTCCATTTTGTCGAATTCGAGAATACGACTATCGATGAGAGCTTGCACCTTGCACTTCAGAATAAAGCAGTTATCTACGTTGTGGCCCTTCTCTCCCATGTGATAGACACATGACTGACTCTCGTCATAACCATTAAACTTCACCGGATTTGGCCTCGGGGGCTCTTTAGCGACCAGGCGCTCCTCTAGCAGCATGGGCAGCAACTTTGATAATGATCTAGGCAAGGGTGTGAACTGCTTGAGGGGTAATTTCTTCTTTGGCTCAAATTGCTTCTGTGCCGACCACGATGAGCCTCCTTGGGTTGGGCTTGAATTGGAGAACAGTTTGGGCCTAGGCGGATTCGGTACAAAGGCCACGTCGATCCCGGCTTCCCTCTCCTTCCGAGCCGGATACTGACGCCTTGTCACTATCTCTGGCGCCTTTCTCTCTCTCACCGCCCACTCCAGTCTTTCAGCAACTTTGATCAGATGCGTGAATGTCTGACAGCCCGACGTGTTCAACTTGTCGAAATACTCATATGGTAGTGCATTCAAGAATAGGTCAACCAGCTCGTCTTCCGGAATAGACGGTTTGACTTGTGTGGCTATGGCACGCCACCTTTGAGCGTATGTGCGAATTGTCTCACTCTTCCCTTTCATAGTCCTCAGAAAATCCTCTCTAGAAGGTGCCGCAGCGGTGTTGAACTTATATTGGCATAAAAAATCTTCCGCCAGGTCTTCCCAACCGTCATAGTCTTCCAAATCCACTTCAGTAAACCAAGCTAGTGCCACTCCCGACAAACTTTCTTGAAACGTATTCATCAGCAAGGGGACGTAGTCAGAGTAGTGCGCCATTTTGCGTAGGTAATATTTCAGGTGAGCTCGGGGACAGCCTGTCCCATTATATTTCCTTATGAAGTCGGGTTCTTTGTAATCTGGTGGCGCTTCTATCTTCGCGAATGGTGACATCTTATCGAACCTGGCCAACTCATATCCTTGGCTGCTCAGGCACTCTTCAATTTTTGCTAGCCTCCTTGCACCTTCTTCAGTCTTGCCGACGGGTTTCTCCTTTTTATCTCCCTCTAGACTAATGATCACGGGTGCAACCTTCGGTGGTGCGTCAGCCATCGGCACTTGGTTAACCTTTTCGGTCATGTTTTCCTCTGGAATTTGCGTCGCATCTGAAGCAGCGGATGCCGAAGGGCGCGCAGCTTGGTTAAGATCCGATACCGGTACGGGGTTCCTCTCTTGTGCAGCTACCATCATGGCTTTCATTTCCGCCAGCATAGCGGCCATTGACGTCATTTGCCCTTCCAAGTTATCCACTCGGGATCCCAGCTCCTCTTGTTCCATTCTGACTCGGCGACGAGTTCTAATATGAGCTCTTCTAGGTTCCGTGATTAGAGACTACCTGCTCGAAAGACCAAAAATTAGACGTACGTTGATGGAAAAGCAGTCATAGGGCGCGTGATTCTTTGGCAACATGTTCATGAACAATAATCACCATGCCGCTTGGGCAACGAGTAATCCACGACAACCAAGATGAGGGTTTTCAAAGGATGTTTTAATGCGTAAGCCAAAACGTTCGTTACAGATAAAATGGCTCTCAAAAGAGCTTGATGAGGATGCGATAAAGACATTTCGACATCCTAGGCTTGATGGGAAGGATCGTTCCTTCATCACCCCTCGGTGTTATAAAATTTCTGGCCGCGGACCACTTCGACTTCATGATAAGATGATGGCCCGACATCCTCCGGTATGTATGGCTCCACTCCTGGCTGGTATGGGACAATGTACTCGGGGACGTATGGTTCAACCGGCGTCGGTCGAATCCTCTTGAAGGCTCGGATGTACTCCTCGGAGGCCCGATGTATGTCCATTTCGGGGCCTAGCTGATCCGGCCACTCCACGTCCTGGGGCGGGGAGTCCTTCAGTACTTGTTCTATGTCATCGATCATGGTTTGGAGGTGCGCCTTGGTTTTCTTGGTAATCGTTCCTTGGGGAACATCGAAGGCGAATTTGTCAGGGAGAACTTGGGGAGGGATTTCCTGCAGCATGCCAAATTGTCTGACAACTCTAATCGGATGATATGATACGGCCCTTGTGAATCCTAAGAGTGGGATCGGTCTCCCACCCTCGGTAGTGATGCGTGCCTTGCACATTTTGGGCCGCCTCAGCCGCCATCGGAGTTGTCCGGGTTCTAGCCTTTTTAGGAGATTGTACCAGCCAATGAAAGAACGATTGGAAATGAGCGATTGACATTTGAGGAAGGACTGGATAGGATGGATATCCTCGTCGATTCGGGTGCAGCCCACATGAAGATTGAGCATTTTAAGGTGAGAGGTGATCCACATGAAGAGGAGACCATTGGAGGCTTGAAAGATAGTCTTCCGAGAGGACTGGGAATGGTCTAGAGCAGCTTGGTAGCGATTCAGGGATAGGAAAGTCTCTGCGAGGATCATATGCGAGTAGTCTAAACGGTCGCATGCCTGGTAGACTATGTGGACGATGGAAGGATTGAATGTGGTTCTGGATGTAGGGAACAGTACGAACCCAAAGAACGCTAGGATGAAGATCATTCCCGACTTATGGCCAGTGTCAATAGGCAGATTCGAGTAGTTGTCAAATAGGAATGAGAATGGGAATCTACCGGAGTTAGATTTGAGAATCTTTTCAATCTCGATGGTCTTGAGACGAAGGAATTTGGATAGCAGTTTGGACGGGTTAAGGCCTAAAGGAGGACGAGCTGATTGTTCTTGGAATTTGACTCCGATGACGGCTGTGTACTCCTCCAGTGTGGGCGTGATCTCTAAGCCCTCGAAGTTAAACGTCAGCGTAGTTGGATCCCAGTATCGTGCCAACGCTTGTATGAGTGCTGGTTGATATCTGATTTTGACAAGATCCACGAGGTGCCCCAGTCTTTGCTTGACGTAAGTCTGGTTGGTCTCGTTGAGGCGCCCCCACCACATTTGTAGCTCCTTATGCGGGACCGGGATGATTTGGATGTCACCTCTCCCCATCAAGTCTAGAATATGAGAATGTGATTAATTATCCATGGATTACTCGGGCATCAGATTCGTTCAAATCATTATTTACCCTAGACGTGATGAAGGTTGGGCTCCCCGTTTGGATAAAAGGAATACCAAATTGGGGTTCCAACGCTAACCCCATCAGAGGGTATGATGAAATGGACGAAAATAACGATGCCATGCAGATGATATGCTTATGCATGGCGTGAACTGATTCAATCACATGTCACATGTAATCATGAAATGAGAATTAGATCTTCGCACTGGTGTCGAACAAACCAGACACGAGTTCTAACTAAGATTTCAAATGGCAGCGACATATGATCGGACCAGGGAAGTCTGAATGGTTGGGTGGAATTCCAATGTCGCATTCCGGTGTTTAGGACGCCTATGACTTAGGAATTAAAGCGCAAGGGATAGGAGGGAGATCCACAGGCGGGTGCCCTTTACAGACTCAAAAGACCGACTAACTTTCGAAGACATAGCCGAAAAGCAACCCTAAAGAACCTAAGGTGATCCCCCAAAATCGGATCGTCAGATGATGTCGGGTGCCCCTGCTGTCCTGCCTAGATCGGGCCCTCTTCCTCATCGGGTGGAAAGACCACAGGGTGGGTAGGCGACGCATGTCGTCCAGTAGACTCTTCTCCGTCTGACAAAATCTCGAAAACATCTGGAGGGGGCGCTGGTATCGCTCCTATCCTGCTGAACACGTCCCTGAGTTTCAGATAAATATTCCACATCTTTTCCCTGTCAAGCTCGAACTTGTGTGCGCGCTCGAGTTGTTCCGCGGACTTGGTGTAAAAACAATTCGTTCCTCGGATAAGGTTGCGTCCCGTAAGTGCCCTTCCTTGGATGAAACGAAAGGAGTGGAACCCATTGAATGTCTCGGTGGCTTCATGTCGGACGACGCGTCGCTCGTATTGGAATACCTCTAGGACCTTGGGCCGATTTGGGGAAACCATCTCTATTTTATATGTACTGTACAATGGAATTAGACTCAAACATTCAAACTTGATGAGTGCAGCATGCTATGCAAGAAGTAAAAGACAGCAAGTGGTCCTAATAATAATGAAAAGATCTTACCAGAAGAGATATCCAATGATTTTGGTTTTGGGTATACCAACCATCCATATACATGCGCATGAGACAAGTGAGGCTTGACTCTAAAAATCAAAGGGGCTTAGGTGAGGAACCTAGAGGCTTCCCTCTATCCGAGTCGATAAATTCGTCCATGAGTGCAATCCACAACAAATGGATAAAAGTCTCGACTTGGATAGTGTCGCGACCCTCTCGAGATTCGCCATGGGCTCTCGAGGGCTAATGGGCCGTCCAGTCTGGTCGGACGCGGGCCTCTCCCAAGGCCCGTTACCCAAATCGCAACGGAGGTATACGTAGTCGACCTTCAGTGTGGTCTAGTGATATGTGCTAAGTGTGCATGCCATGGAGTCGCCACCAATCATTTTTTTGGAGGGTATGATTGGACCACCCTATTGAATAGTCGGGAGTTTCTATTCAATTCTGCGATAACCAGGGAAATGGGTTCGGGGACTTAGTTACGTCAACTATCAGAGTTGACGCCCTTTCGGTACCTAAGTTGACTGAGTTTTCTGACTTAAGATTTCATACAGATGAGTGGGGTACGAGTCCTAAATCTAGGAGTTCATGCAGATAGGAATGACTATCCTGGCAATCACAATCAATAATAAAGTGCACAAATCAATGAATTCAAATGTACAAATAAATCACATGGCATTCCTAATAAGGCCATATTGGCCTAGAGAAGCATCAATCAGGCTTAGGAATGATTTAGACATGATTTTGCCCATCAGGGGCCAAAATCGTAATTTTGAGACAAATGGGACAATTTGCCCAAAAAGGACAAAATCATCATTTCGGAATGAATCCGGAGTCAAAACAGGTTTGGTCACTCAATTGACCCATTTCCTATTTTTTGGCAATTTTCGTGATTTTCGGGAATTTTAGAAACCGATTTACCATTCGAAGGGTAAAATCGTCATTTTCTAAAAATGGAAATGAAATGTGGAAATATTAGACATAAGGTTTAACCACCCATCTAGCCCATCACCAAATTCTAAGCAATTTCCACAATTCATCAGAATATCAAAGACGATTTACCCTTTGAGGGGTGAAATCGCCATTTTGGATTAAATGGGAGAAAATCCCAAAAATGAAAACAAATCAATTTTTTGTCATTTTCAGCCTTGGACAATTTTTAGAATTTTTCTGCAATTTTTTCTCAATTTTTTTTTGTTTTTCTTTAATTTTTCCATTTTTTTGGCATTTTTGATTTATTAATATTTTTTTATATTTTCAGAAAATATTTTAACAAAAAGCATGTCTTTGACAATAGATAACACTCAACCAGATAAATAAGCTAACCACTAGACTGAAACAAATACATACAAATCAAGTCTATAAATGCAATATTTTAGAAAAATAATCCTAATATACAGATCGGGTACGTAAAACATACCGGATTGGATACCGGCCTTCAATCGCCCAGCCTCAGCCTGCGACCATCCCCATGCCCGTTACACTGTTCCGACACTGTTCATGCACTGTTCCGACATTGTTCGGACACTGTTCGGACACGGCTCCGACACGGCTCCGACACGTCCGACACGCCCGGACACGCTCCGACACGTCCGACACGTCCGACACGCCCGGACACGTCCGGACACGCTCCGACACGCCCGGACACGTCCGGACACGCTCCGACGCGTCCGGACACGTTCCGACGACGGGGTGGTGACCCGAGGCTGTTTCTGGGCTCCACCAACGGCGCGTAGGCTCCATAAGCTCCGAGGGAGGAGGTAGGACTCCGGGGCTGTCGCCGGAGGCGATAGCGCGCTTTGGCGATGACGGATTTGGCCCGATCCGAAACAATCCCGAACCAAACTCCGAAACGGGTGGAGGCCGGAGGTCTTGGGTTGTTCACGGCGGCTTTGAGGTACGACGGCTAGCGACGACGGCGGAAGGGGGGGTTCCATTTTAGGCGTCCACGAAGAAGAAGAAAAGAAAAGGAAGAAGAAGCTACGGGGGAGGAAGGAGAAGAAGAAGAGGAGAAAGAAGAAGAAGAAGAAAGAAGAAGAAAGAAGGAAGAAGAGGAGGCGACGGATGATGAGGGGGAGGGAGGAAGAGTAAAATAATAATAATAATAAAATAATAAAAAAAATAATATAATAATAATATAATAAAATACTAAAAAGTAAAAATAATAATAAAATAATCAAAAGCGAAGACAAAATGATTAATCCCCTTTTCCTTTTAAATGATGATGTTTTCACTCCTTTTCCTTTTAATCATTATTAATATTTTTGCCAAATTCAATTTTATGGTGATCAGATAACACCTAAAATCGAACCTGAATTTTACTATTTTATGAGGTCCTAAAGTAAAGAAAATTAAAAATAAAAATACCGACTATTTGTATATATTTTTGTGACCTCGAATACTACTTTTTTTATTTTCTTTTTATTTTATATTTTTCGAAAATAATAATAATAAAAAATATGAAAAAATATTTTTTTTATCCAAAATGGTCCCTTTAGCTTGGCCAAGGCTACCAAAGTTGATTTTGTAATTTTTCAGTTTTTTATGGATTTTCTATGAATTTTCGAAAAATAAAGGAAAAAAAGTTGATCAAAATTTAGGTGTCAACAGCTGCCCCTCTTTGATAGGAATCTCGTCAGAGGAATCCCCTCAGAGGTTTCTCTCAAAGACAAGGTGACACCTGAGTCCTGATCGACTCGACTCGTGAAACTAAAGGAAAAGGAGTCATGATATCCAGTTTTTCATGCTTGTCGATGTATGCTCTTTCTTGAAGGGAGAAACATTTATTTGACATGAGAGAGTGAGATAATAGAGAGACATACATGCCACTTACCTGTTCGATGTTTGTGCGATTTTCGCGGTGTTTGATGGATTCAAGAGAATTTCTAGAAACTCGTTACTAGAGTATTCTAGAGAGGTTAAGCTCTGACCTGTATGGTAGGTCAAACCATAATGGGATTCCTAACTGATAGGAATCTAAGGAAGACGCATCCCACATTTGGGAATTTGCCAAGGGTTTTGATTCGTATGGTGGATCGGACCATTGAGTTGATCATTTAAGTGATTTTTACTATTGGGTTGACCCTTCAGGCGGTTTCTACCGTTGTGTTAACCCTTCAGGCGGTTTTTACCATTGGTTGACCCTTCAGGCGGTTTCTACCTTTGGTTTGACCCTTTAGGCGGTATCTACCTTTGGTTGACCCTTCAGGCGGTTTCTACCTTTGAGTTGACCCTTCAGGCGGTTTCTACCTTGGTTTGACCCTTCAGGCGGTATCTACCTTCATTTGACCCTTCAGGCGGTATCTACCTTTGTTTTGGTTTGAAAAGGGGTCTCATGACGAGGGTTCTCCACGTCCGATGAGACTGTTTGATATTTGAAAAGGGGTCCTAGGACGAGGGTTCTCCACGTCGTGCCAGGACTGTTTGATATTTTTGAAAAAGGGATCCTAGGACGAGGGTTCTCCACGTCAAGCTAGGACTGCTTGATTTTTGAAAAGGGGTCTCATGACGAGGGTTCTCCACATCCGATGAGACCGCCTAAATTTTGAAATGGGATCTCATGACGAGGGTTCTCCACGTCCGATGAGACTGCCTGATTTTTGAAAATGTGTCTCATGACGAGGGTTCTCCACGTCCGATGAGACTGTTTCTTTTAAAAGGGTTTTTCTTCCCCTTTTTTTTAGAGATCCCGAAGTTTGTCGGGAATTCAGTTTTGAAGCAGTGAAAGATTTTATTTTGACAAAGCTTCACTTGAGTCTGCTGAGCCGACATTCTGAGAGCTGGGTTCTCCAGGTATCTTGCAGAAAGTTCAAACCTGAAAGATTTTTCTTCACCAAGAAAATGTTAATAATCTTTGGGAAGACAATAATTGCCCAATTGACAAAATTTTATGACTTAAGTTTTAGTCATGAAATGTGCATTTTGATGCTGGAGGTTATCCAAAGCATTCTTACAACATGCAAATGTGATCACAAATTCCTTGCATGGAAAATTCGGATCAACAGTTTGAAAATTCCAAAAAGAGTTTGTTCAAAACATCAATTGGAATATTTCTCGACAAGGAGGCCATCTCATCTGTTTTGAGGTAATGATTTTTATAGGGGATGTACTCAATTCCCTACTGACCTGTGCCTAGGTTTTAGGCTCATTCGCAGCGCATACATTTTGATCGGTCGGGAGGTCTTCCACGGGACCGTAATGTTGGGCTTGGATATTGGTTTTCAAAGGGGGGACTCACTTTTGAGTCGGGGCCATTGAATGAAAGTCTTCACCATCTGCTCCGGGTTTACAAGTCAAGAACCCTGCAAAATGAGAAAGAAATAGTCTTGCTCGTACCTCTTCGAGCTAAGCAATATGTTAACCCAAGTGTCTTAGTCAGAGAAGACTGTTTCAGGGTTGTGACATTGGTAGGATTGGGGACCGAAAAAGGCTTGTTTTTGGCCCAGAATTCGTGACGGGTTTGACATTGGTGATCATTGCTGATTTGCCTCCTGTCATTTCCATTCTGCATCTTTAGTCTTTGAGGTGCGCAACCGATTTTGAGGTGTGCACTAGCTCTTTAGTGAGCGTCTCTTGTGGTATTAAGAGGTTGACAACTCTTTCTGTGTTTTTGCTCCACGGCTGACATCATTTGGGGAGCAGTCTTCTTGATCTGACTCCATTAGGGGTTTTTCCCTCTTCTTTTCCCTACCAGGTTTATTTAGGGATCGATCAAATTGTTCACCCGAGCATCGGCCTCGCTTTTACCAAGCACTTTGTTTTTTCTTGATGCTGGGGATTTCTTTAATCTCTTGTTGAAAGTGGGATGCTTGGCAATTGTGCTAGATATATGACTTGGCTCTTAGCACGCTTGAGTATCAACTTAGTAGTTTTCTTCGTAAACCCTAAGTCTTGAACTTCTCCGTTCCTGAAGTGATTTGTCTTTGCTTTGGAACTTGCAATGATCACCAATGGGTTTATGAAATGAATTTGCAGGCTCAACTTGGCTATGCAAAGGATATGGCGTGTGGGATAGAGAAATGAATGCTTCTCATCATCCTATGACATTTGGATTACCATATAAACAATACACAAAGATTGATGTTAGTCCGAGCAAGAAAATTTCTAACCATTTTCTCCTGATGTTGCTGGACTCACCTCCATTTTGCCCCAATGTGGGGTGGTTCTTGACAGGGTTGAGAATGAAAACCGCCGTTCGAAGGGGTTGTCAATGGTCACCTGTAGTGTTTGGGGATAAGAAACGAATGCCTCCGTCGTCCCAACCCATGTAATCGCTGCGAATGGTCCCTACTTCCGTAGGTCCAGATTTTGCTGTCTTATCCGCTCCACTTCTCTCTTAAGTGTGTATAGGACGTGTTTGGACCAGGCTTTGCCTCTCGTCTTTTGAGAAAACGTCCTTTTGAAAGTTTTGAACAACTTTTGATTGGAAAAATCTCTTTCGTTTTCTCCAAAAATTTTACCCGCCAAGGGGATTTTATGATGCACAACGCATGTTCAGATAACCTCATGTTTCAAAACATGAATGCCAATGAAGTTTGAATTCTATGTCTTTTCTAGACATTAGATTCTGAAAGCTTTTCTTTTTCTCTCTGTTTTTTATTTAACATCTTCAATGGATTGGGGAAAGGGATACTTACCTGTCCCTCGCGGCTGGAGATCCCTGAAAATGCGGAAGATACATGTTATTGTACGTTCACGAATTTTTCAAAAAATTAGAACGATACAATTTACCCTTGGTCATGTATTCCAACGGGTAATACATAGGATGTGAAAACCCGTTTTGCCTTGATGGCGAGCCCCTGTAAAAAACAAACAATAAGTGTCAGTTTGCGTTCCAAAATTCAAGACAAATTGGAACGATACCGCCTTGTTCTTGCTTGGCGTTTTCATTTGAACACAAACGCGCGGCTTGCAGAATTTGGCCAACTATATTGTGGCCACGATCTCCCATCTGGTTGGGCGACGAATCCTTCTCAAGAATTTGCCCCAGAGAAGATCCATTTGTGTTTTTGGGCGCACTCCAGCGCCATTCTTCAAGGTTCCTTTTATTCAAGGAAAAAAAGAAGATTTTATCAAAATGCATGTCAAAGCATGTGACGTAGGAGCGATACTTTTTACCATCCACTAGGTCTTATAATCAAAGACCATCTCTTGGAATCCTGACTTCTAAGGCCAATGATTCTATTCGCCTCCCTGTTAGCGCGCTATTTTCATTTGAGGCTTTCAGCGCCAACAACTTCCTGTAAAATGAGTAAAAACTCACGTTAGGCATGTGGTCTCGGAAGACCAAATTGGAACGATACAAGGTTACCGTTCACCCAAATTCGTATCTTGGGGTTTGATTCTGATGCGGACGACTCTGTTATTGTGTCTATTGACTTTGTCAGAGGAGAGACGTCCTGAGATAAAAAGAATGGAGAAAAACTTATCCCCAGATCTGATTAAAAATCAATTAGGAACGATACGTCCTTTCACCAAACGAGTGGCTCTGCGGCCCAATGTGTTTTGCACTGAAGGGACGAATTCCACTATGCTCCACGGGTTTGGGGAATTTGCCCCCATTTTCGATAGAAATGAGCCTTATCAAGATGTATACAATACAAATAGATCCCTAATACAATCAATCTACGGGACGAGATATAGAGGATATCAGCAAAATTAATTTTATACAAGAGGACTAAGAATGTCAAATCAATCAAAGGAATGTGGCCCGAACACTTGGAGATGCCCCAGTTCCAATCTTCGAGATGTGACTCCAGGATCACCGATTTTTTTTTTAGGTGGTTTTAGATATACCAACCATCTAAAGACATGCACATGAGACAAGGGAGGATAAAACTTCTAAAAATCAAAGGATTTGGCACCTAAGGTCAAGGTTCCCACCTCGAGTTCTAGAAAGAGCCGATTCCATTGCACAGCTATCGTTGCATTGGGACTCGATCCATAGTTCGAAGTGAGCGGAATTGAAAAGTGGATTACCCCGTGTTTTTCCTCACGGAGATTCCATTTTCAATCCCTTCTATTGTTTTCCTATAGGTGGCGCCCGGGGTTTTAGGCGCGGTTGTGTGTATTTTCGGTGTCGTGCTAAAGCGATAAACATGCATCTTATTTAACAATCACCGCTTCAATATAAAACATACACACAATCATTCATTCCTACGCCCAACCTGCATAAAACAAAGTTAACAAGTACTCCACCCCTTATTTCTCCAATCTGCAAAAACATTTAACACCTCAAGGGTTAAAGTACGTACCTCACCTTGAAGAGCATCTGCATAAAACATGTTAGAAAAATCAATCACCTTTTTAATCGGCTCAAGTTCTCTAAAGTCCCCAGCGGAGTCGCCAGTCTGTCGCGACCCTCTCGAGATTCGCCATGGGCTCTCGAGGGCTAATGGGCCGTCCAGTCTGGTCGGACGCGGGCCTCTCCCAAGGCCCGTTACCCAAATCGCAACGGAGGTATACGTAGTCGACCTTCAGTGTGGTCTAGTGATATGTGCTAAGTGTGCATGCCATGGAGTCGCCACCAATCATTTTTTTGGAGGGTATGATTGGACCACCCTATTGAATAGTCGGGAGTTTCTATTCAATTCTGCGATAACCAGGGAAATGGGTTCGGGGACTTAGTTACGTCAACTATCAGAGTTGACGCCCTTTCGGTACCTAAGTTGACTGAGTTTTCTGACTTAAGATTTCATACAGATGAGTGGGGTACGAGTCCTAAATCTAGGAGTTCATGCAGATAGGAATGACTATCCTGGCAATCACAATCAATAATAAAGTGCACAAATCAATGAATTCAAATGTACAAATAAATCACATGGCATTCCTAATAAGGCCATATTGGCCTAGAGAAGCATCAATCAGGCTTAGGAATGATTTAGACATGATTTTGCCCATCAGGGGCCAAAATCGTAATTTTGAGACAAATGGGACAATTTGCCCAAAAAGGACAAAATCATCATTTCGGAATGAATCCGGAGTCAAAACAGGTTTGGTCACTCAATTGACCCATTTCCTATTTTTTGGCAATTTTCGTGATTTTCGGGAATTTTAGAAACCGATTTACCATTCGAAGGGTAAAATCGTCATTTTCTAAAAATGGAAATGAAATGTGGAAATATTAGACATAAGGTTTAACCACCCATCTAGCCCATCACCAAATTCTAAGCAATTTCCACAATTCATCAGAATATCAAAGACGATTTACCCTTTGAGGGGTGAAATCGCCATTTTGGATTAAATGGGAGAAAATCCCAAAAATGAAAACAAATCAATTTTTTGTCATTTTCAGCCTTGGACAATTTTTAGAATTTTTCTGCAATTTTTTCTCAATTTTTTTTTGTTTTTCTTTAATTTTTCCATTTTTTTGGCATTTTTGATTTATTAATATTTTTTTATATTTTCAGAAAATATTTTAACAAAAAGCATGTCTTTGACAATAGATAACACTCAACCAGATAAATAAGCTAACCACTAGACTGAAACAAATACATACAAATCAAGTCTATAAATGCAATATTTTAGAAAAATAATCCTAATATACAGATCGGGTACGTAAAACATACCGGATTGGATACCGGCCTTCAATCGCCCAGCCTCAGCCTGCGACCATCCCCATGCCCGTTACACTGTTCCGACACTGTTCATGCACTGTTCCGACACTGTTCGGACACTGTTCGGACACGGCTCCGACACGGCTCCGACACGTCCGACACGCCCGGACACGCTCCGACACGTCCGACACGTCCGACACGCCCGGACACGTCCGGACACGCTCCGACACGCCCGGACACGTCCGGACACGCTCCGACGCGTCCGGACACGTTCCGACGACGGGGTGGTGACCCGAGGCTGTTTCTGGGCTCCACCAACGGCGCGTAGGCTCCATAAGCTCCGAGGGAGGAGGTAGGACTCCGGGGCTGTCGCCGGAGGCGATAGCGCGCTTTGGCGATGACGGATTTGGCCCGATCCGAAACAATCCCGAACCAAACTCCGAAACGGGTGGAGGCCGGAGGTCTTGGGTTGTTCACGGCGGCTTTGAGGTACGACGGCTAGCGACGACGGCGGAAGGGGGGGTTCCATTTTAGGCGTCCACGAAGAAGAAGAAAAGAAAAGGAAGAAGAAGCTACGGGGGAGGAAGGAGAAGAAGAAGAGGAGAAAGAAGAAGAAGAAAAAGAAGAAGAAAGAAGGAAGAAGAGGAGGCGACGGATGATGAGGGGGAGGGGGGAAGAGTAAAATAATAATAATAATAAAATAATAATAAAAAAATAATATAATAATATAATAATAAAATACTAAAAAGTAAAAATAATAATAAAATAATCAAAAGCGAAGACAAAATGATTAATCCCCTTTTCCTTTTAAATGATGATGTTTTCACTCCTTTTCCTTTTAATCATTATTAATATTTTTGCCAAATTCAATTTTATGGTGATCAGATAACACCTAAAATCGAACCTGAATTTTACTATTTTATGAGGTCCTAAAGTAAAGAAAATTAAAAATAAAAATACCGACTATTTGTATATATTTTTGTGACCTCGAATACTACTTTTTTATTTTCTTTTTATTTTATATTTTTCGAAAATAATAATAATAAAAAATATGAAAAAATATTTTTTTTATCCAAAATGGTCCCTTTAGCTTGGCCAAGGCTACCAAAGTTGATTTTGTAATTTTTCAGTTTTTTATGGATTTTCTATGAATTTTCGAAAAATAAAGGAAAAAAAGTTGATCAAAATTTAGGTGTCAACAGATAGTGAGTGGGATCGAATATGATCGACCCCAGCGCAATCCACGCTAGGGCGTTGCATATCGATCCCTGATCTATGGCTACCTGAAAAGGTGATTTCGCGGCCTGGGTTTGGGCGCTTTGTGCAAAGTGTCGTGATCCTCAAATATGCAGTGAATCATGCGCAACAATTTATATATCAATCAGCGCTTCAAATCATCCATATAGCATACATTCCTACGTCCATCCTGCATAAGACAATGTTAATCACAGACTACTCCCCTTATCACTCCAATCTGCAAAAACATATAACACCTATCGTGAGCGGACTTACCTCACCTTCAAGAGCGCCTGCAGGGTTAGAAAAATCACTCAACGTTTTAATTACGGCCTAAGTCCACTTGAGGTCCAGAACCAAGTGTTCTAGAACAAAGTCCCCAGCGGAGTCGCCAGCTGTCGCGACCCGTCCGAAAATCAACGGACGCGGCTAATGGATTACCGATCGTGGACCTTAGATCGGCGCGGGCCCTCCCAGGCCTATACCAAATCGCGGCGGGAGTGTCTTTTGAGGGATTCGACGATAAGAGTCGATCGCTTTCGACCTTAGTGTGGTCAGGGTGGCATGTGCAACTTGTGCATGCATTTGGAGTCGCCACCGGTCTTTCTTGGAGGGTAGACCGGAAACCTTACTGACCGATTGGGAGAGATCGATCAGTTCTGCGGAACCAGAGATTTTGGGTTCGGGGACTTGGTTACGTCGGTGTCATTACCAACGCCCTTTCGGTACCTAACGCGAGTGATTTTCTTAACTAAGAGTTCATGCAGGCGCGATTTTGGGTGAGATAGGTATGAGTCAGGGTTTCATGCAGATTGGAAGACTAGTCCTATCAAATCACAGTCAATATAATAAAAGCGCAAGTCAAGTGCATAAATAAGTCATGTCAATACACATCAATTTCAATCATTGGCCTCCTAGTATAGCCATAAGGGCTCAGGAAAGATGTGATTTAGGGCTAGGGGTAAAATGGAAAGATTCGGGGACAATTAGCCCGAAGGGCAAAATCGTCATTTTTGGAAGGTTTGGATACCTAATTACCCAAAATATTCCATGGCCAGTTGATTGTGGCCATTTCCCATTTTTGAGAATTTTTTTGGAATTTCTTGATTTTTCTTCAATTTTTGGAAGACGATTCGCCCAAAGGGCGAAATCGTCATTTTAAGAAGGGTCAGGGTTTAAAACACCCGGGATGATACTTGGCCAGTTGTTTGTGGCCATTTCCTATTTTTTGGGATTTTCCTGGATTTTTTAGAAATTTTTTGGAAGACGGTTTGCCGAAAGGGCAAAACCGTCATTTTTGGAAGGATCGGGGGTCAAAAGACCCGAAACAGGTCGTGACCAGTTGAATGTGGCCATTTCCTATTTTCTGGAATTTTTTAGAATTTTTCTGAATTTTTCGAATTTTTTGAATATTTCATGATTTTTTATTTTTTTATTGATTTTTTGATTATTTTATTATTTTTTGAATTTTTTTTAATATTTAAAAATATTTTCCGGGCCGGGTCAAACCCGGCCCACGCCTCTCGGGCGCCCGGCCCGACCCTAGGGGTCGAAACCGGCCTAAAACGACGCCGTTTTATATTTTTAAACATTTTTCCATTTTTTAACAATTTTTTGATTTTTTATCTATTTTATTTAATTATCCGAAAATTCCCCGGATCGGACGGTCCACGTTGTGCCACGTGGCTTCGTCTCGTGCGCCCGATCTTCCACTAGATCGGGCGACTCACAGAGAGCCACGTGGCTCAATCACTACCGTCGGATCAAAAATCAATTTATTTTTTCTTTTTTAGAAAACCAATGGATCGAACGGCCCGCGTTGTGCCACGTGGCTCCCCCTAGTGCGTCCGATCTTGAATTAGATCGGACGCTCCACAGGCTGCCACTTGGCACATTCTTAGCCGTCAGATCGATTTTAAATTAATTATCAGAAAATCATTTATTTTATTTGAAAATCATTTTTTAATTTTCCAAAATTACAGGATCGCGACACGTGTCGCGATCCGGACCGTCCGTTCGGTCTTGGTTTGCAAATCAACGGACCGGTCCCACCAGGCTGACGTGGCGCCTACGTGGCATGCCACGTCAGCCGTTGACCGGTTGACCACCGGCGATAGCCGCCGGAGAAGATGATGAATAGTGACTATTCCGGCGGCTATCGCCGGAATTTTCGCCGGAGGCCCCAAATCTTACCCGAAACTCAGTGTTTTTCCCTCATTCCTTCGGCATTTGACTCCCCTAACCACCCAAATTAGTGTACGACTAAAACATGGCATCGAACATCGTCAAGAAGCCCCGAATGGGCGGCCACCGAACCGACTCCGGCGAGGTGGATTCGCAGAAAAATTTTGAGCTTTAAAGTCAATTCTGGACGTCAACATGGCATACACGGGAGTCAAGGAGACCTGCCTACGGTCGCTTGAGGCTCGGCGACCGCCGAAATCCCCCGGTCGAGCTTCCGGCTTGGGCCGCGGCCGGCGAAGCTCGAACCGCCGCCTTCAGCGGTTCCCGACGCAAAAATAGCGGACAATGGAGCGGAGGATCGATGATAGAACAATTTCTAAACTAGATTCGCATGAAATGAAACTTGGCAAGGCATGGCCGAGGCCCACAAAATACATAGCTCGCTTGGGCAATTTATCGAGCACATGGTGTGCGACCGTGGAGTTAGAGCTTAGAGGGGCTACCGACCTGGTGGTGGCTTGTCGACGGCGGCCGAAGCTTCAACGGTGATCAGTGAGGTTAGCTCGAGGTCCAGGAAGGTCGCTCCAACGCCGGTCTCCGTCCAAAAAAAATCTTCTACCTCTCGGCCTCACTCTCCCCTTTAAACCCGAGCCAGCCTCTACCCCGGTGGCCGACCGCCCGCCTCGACGCCCGCTCATTCTGCCAAAACGCGAATATTCCTCTGCTCGCTGCCTCCCACGCTCGGTTGCCCTTTTTTTCTTCCCCAAAACCGCGCCCCATCTTCCCCTGTTTTTTATCCTTCTCGGCCAAGTGGTCTGCAACAATGTTGCAGACCCGGTCGGACCGGGCCGGGTAGGGTCGGACCCGACCGGCCCGGTTCGACCAATTCTTTCAAATCGGACCCCAAATTGACCTATTTTCGTGAAATTGATGGCATAATCGGACTCCTTGACACATTTTCTATCAAATAAGGGTATTTTCACGAATCGATTGATTGAAATTTTATGAAAACCCCAAATTGTCCCTAGGATCCGAAAATGAATTCCACCAAATCGAAGGTCCAAACGATCGAATTATTCAAAATTGAGCCCACCAATGGATTAAGCATGATGAAAACTATAGGGTAGAGGTGTTTGATTTTAATGGGTGTGCCCGTGTGAAATTTAATTTCACAAATTGTAAAACCGGGGACTAAATTGAAAGATTTTTATGCAATTAAGCCCTTTTGGTTAAAATTGATCAAATTGGAGGGCCAATTGACCCAATTGCATTTCAATACTCTAGAATCCAATGTCATAGCTTATAAAAACCGAGAATTGAAAATTAAAAGACTCGAAAAGGATTTTTTAGGCCCGGTTCGGGATTAGGTTTGTGAAGGAACCCCATGAACCGAGCCAAATTTCCCTGGTAAAAAGTGAAAATATTAAAGAGAAAATTAAAATAAAATTTATGAATATTTTTTTGTAATTTTCTGACCACTAATGGTATTTTTCCTGATTTTTTGGGTATTTTTATAATTAAATAAATTCCAAAAAATATTAAAAAATTCAAAAAATATTTTTTGTTCAAAATTGGTTCCTAAGGCTAGGCTAAGGCTCCCAAAGTTGATTTTGCAATTTTTTGACATTTTTTGCTATTTTTAATTAATTTTAGAAATAAAAACTATAATAACGGATGGTCAAAAATCAGGTGTCAACACCCATCAAATTTCCTCATTTCCATTTAAAGTTCTCACGACCCATTATTACACTCGGGTCTCGCACGATTAACTAATCGAGCCACATTCTCTTATAGTACTCATACTCCAGTCGTTCAGCTTTGCTCAATTCTCATGATCCATCTCAGTTCTTGGATCTTCTCATATCTCGCGAATACGAGCCAAGTGCTCCTCTAACGACCGTACTCTGGTCTTTCAACCTTTTTAGGTTCTCATGTCACTTGAACTACTATGATTCCCTCCAGGAATCAAAGACTTAAGTCATCTACTCAAGTCTAGCAGTCTCAGGCTGCTCATCTCATCATTCATCACCACCAATCAACCATCCACTGGTTCCCGAACAACTCTCAACTAGTTGTCCATCATTCAAGGATTCTAAATCATCCTTAAGCAGTAACCACATAACAAGCAAGCCTCAACGAGACAACTTCTCAAATAACAGCCAATAACTAGGCAAGCCTCAACTAGGTCAATGTCAAGTAAGTACTCAAAGTACTATTTCAATCGTTCATGCCTTAGATCCAAGGGCATCTTCCACTCTAGCATAAACACGACAGGCTTTCTCATTCTCAACAGGTATCAGTTCAACGGGGCATAAACTCCCCATACGCTGTCTAATCTCTCAATTAGACCTTGGCCATAACAATCACACGATGCCAATCATAAAACACGCCTAACAGGCCAATCACAACATCACTTTTCTTTTTCAAACGGCATCCACTACCAAGCACGAAGCTTTTAACCATGCCAATCATAGGCGTCATTTCACATGCCATGCCACTTTCAAACATTCACTTCAAGAATCAATCTCGTGCCATATATCTCTTAACCACAATCAGACTCAACCCGATACCTAGGCTTTCCCTTTCAATTTATGACTTAGGTCATCCCTACCTCCACGCTATCTTAGAAGCCTGTCAAGAGCCGCTCCTTGTCCGGACCTCTCTGTCCCGACAATCACTCCTCGCCCTCATCAGACCTGATTTTTACAGGTTGTCCCAAGTCATACACCTACGGAGGAAGCCCCGTTCCACACGCCCCATAATATGCTTCATTACTGTTTATAGGTATCTCATCAACTCGTCACCTACCAAGCTGTTGACACCTAATTTTGGATCAGCCTTTTTTAGCTTATCTTTAGAAAATTCATAAAAAAAAATTCATAAAAAGTCAAAAAAATTACAAAATCAACTTTGGTGGCCTTGGCCAAGCCTAAGGAACCATTTTTGACAAAAAATAATAATAATTTTTCATATTTTTTGCATTTTTTAATATTTTCGAAAATTAGAAAAATACTTGAAAATTCAAGAAAAATAGCATTTGAGGTCACAAAAATATGGGAAAATATCCAATATTTTTCTTTTAAATCCCTTATCTTTTTGGCCTCACAAAAAGTCCAAAATCAAATTCAACTTTATGTGTTCCTTTGTAACACATATGATTGAATTTGATAAAAAAAAATGACAATTGAGTCTTTTAATTTATAATTTTGGCATTTTTTAGGATCTTGACATTCAATCTAATTGTCCCTTATTACAATTTAACCCAATTATCCTCACATAATGTTTAATTGCATAAATTGGGCAAAATTATGTACTAAATTGCATTTTAGTCCTTGAAATTGGGCATAATTGAAATTACTTTCAATTCAATGACTACCATTACAAATTAAAGACACTGCCCAATGGTTTTCATCATTTTGAATCGATTGGCATAGGTAATTTGGTCCAATTTGATCATTTAAACCTTCAATTTCACGATTTGCCCAATTCCAATTAAAGGAAAATTTGGGGTTTTTGTTGAAATTGATATGAACTTTTGGCAAAACTACATTTTTAGATAAAATTCATGCCCTAAATTCGATTCTGAGGTCTAATTACAAAAATTTCCCATCAATTTGGGTTTAATTTGAAAAATTGCAAGTCGAAACCGTTTCAGACCGGTCAGACGGCCCGGTCAGACCGGTCGAACCGGTCTGGAACAGTGTCTTCTTCCCCAAAGCTTCACATGGCTACTGCAGGTTTGAAGCCCGAATTTCCACGAGAAAATTGAAGGGAAATTCGCGTCTAATTGGAAGGGAGATGGTGGGCGTTTTGTTCCTATCATCATCCCTCGTCGATCGACACCGACGGCATCACCTGACGTCGCCGGGAGGAGGAGTAATTAGCCGGTCAACCTCGCGGGGCCTGCAAAAGTCAGCCAAGACAAAAACAAACCAAATTCGTGCCAAATTCTCATGAAATGGAGCTCGCCGGAGGACCAAACGGAGTTGGACGGAATACCAAGCATCTCCGTCGCCGTTAGCGTACCATTTGGCACGTGAGGGCACGTGAATTCAAGTGGACAGAGGCCCCCCGATTCGCGGTAAAAATTCTTGAAATGGTATATAGTCCGCGAGAGCTTTCAAGAAAAAAAGGTTAGTTGATTCAGTTAGAAGGGAGTGAACAGAATCGAAAGAGAGATAGAACGAAGGAGAGAGAGCTCGCCCTCCATCGCCATTGTCGAGGGCAGAGCTCGAATCTGCAAAGCATCGGTCAGGCCTTTCTAGGCTAGACCAAAGCTTAAAGAGGCTGTCAGGAGGCTGCCCATAGTGGGAGGAAGCGATCGCCGTCGACCGCGCGAGCCAAAACCACAAAAACAGGTGAGTCTGGTCTTCAAGCTTTCGCACTGTGCTTTAATGGCGGAACTTGATTCTGACCATGATTCTTCGAGTTAGGGTAGGCGTTTTACTCCTCAAACATCCCTAACCATCATTGCATCTTCATTTTGCATCGACTTCGTGCGAATACCTCGAATCGAGTCTTCAAAATTAGCCTCCATAGCCAATCCATGTTCATCCTTGCCTAGCCAAATCTAGGCCGTGCGAGCTCGATCGAAGCTCGAGGCAAGTTTTCTGAATCTCCATTGATGCTATCATGTGATTGAATTGCCAAGATTTGATGTGAATCGAGCGATCGAACTCCCATGGCCGTACTCGGCATTCTACATGATGTTCGCGATTCTGTGAATTGGATACTCTGATTCTTAGATATGTTAGACTAGAGATGATTGCAAGTCGATTGGTGCTGGTCTCGGGCGATTTTGTTAAGATTCCACCGTTGGATCGCCGTCGGAGGAGCTCAGCCGTTCGTTTCACCGGGGTCGAGAGGTTGAAGATGAAGCTGACGTGGCGGAGTCAACGAGTCAAAGGCCCAGGTGTCATCCCGTGGTTGGTCCGCGGAGGTGTCGAGTCAGCACGACTGTTAGTCTGTTATGCTGAGTTGGATTAGATCCAACGGCTGGGATAAATCGTGTCCAATAATTGATGGCCGTTCGATTAGTAATTAGGTTTATTCGAAAATGTTTTAAAATCAAAAAATCAAAATGGTTTGAAACGGTGCCGTTTGGGTTAGTGACAGTGCGGCATCGTTTAGGTTAGTGAGGGTGGACGGTCCAGATCGAGTTTTGTGTTCTAATCCTGACCGTAGGTTTTAGTAGGTTGATTGGATGGTCCAGATCGAGTCTTCGTTCAATCTAGGCCGTAGGTTTTAGTAGTCTGATCCGGCGGCCGTGGATTAGCCACGCGGTTCAATAGGAACCGTCAGATCAAGTCTAGATAATCCGAAAAAAAAAAAAAAAAAAAAAAAAAAAAAAAAAAAAAACTGGTACGGCGTCGTTTTGGGCGCAAGTCGCGCGGATCCGGGTCTAGGCCGGGTTCCGACCCGAGTGGGTCGGGTTGACCCGGTCCGAAGCATTTTTCTTAATAAAAAATTCGAAATATGATTTTAAAAATAAAAAAAATCAGAAAAATTCTAGAAAATCCTAAAAAAATACTAGAAAACCCTAGAAAATCCCAAAAAAATATAGGAAAATTGTGGGAAAATCCTAGATATTCCAGAATTCCCCAAAAATTGAGGATTGACCACAGACAACTGGTCAACCCTATTTTTGGGGTTTCTTATCTGTTTTTTCGAGAATTGACGATGTTACCCTTTAGAGGTAAGTCGCCTCTGTTGCGTAAGCGAGATAAAATCGAGAATGCCAAGGTAAGAATTAGGGTCGGTTAGGCGACCAATTCTTAGGCTTGGGTTTTCGAGTCCCATCCCTTTTCTCAAAATGACGATTTTGCCCCTCAATGGGAAAATCGTCTTTCTTGTTCCAATCGAGTCTTGAGAATGGCTTAAAATTATGGTTTGGGTCAGGTGGGTGACCAACCCTAATATTTGAGATTTTCAGTTCTCATCTTCGTTCAAAATGACGATTTTACCCCTCGAGGGTAAAATCACTTCTAAATTCCAGAAAAATCCCGGAAATTCCCGAAAAATAAGAAATGGAAGGGTTTGATCGCCAATCCTATTTCCACCATCTTTTGACTATATATTCCATATGAAATGACAATTTTACCCTTTTAGGGCAAATTGTCCCCAAATTTCTCAAAATTACGATTCTGCCCCTCATGGGCGAATCATGTCAAAGTCATTCCTAAACCTTGATTGATATTTCTCTAGGCTAATATAGCCTTATTAGGGATACCATGCTACTTTCATGTGATTTATCCGCATGTATTGGATCCTTGATTTGCGCATTTATTTTTATTGACTGTGAGTGATAGGGTAGCCATTCCTGTCTGCATGAACTCCTAGATTTATGATCCATACCCCACTCGTCTGCATGAATCTTAAGACTAGATAAATCATTCAACTTAGGTGCCGAAAGGGCGTCAACTCTGACAATTGGCGTAACAAAGTCCCCGATCCCATTTCTCTAGTTTTCGCAGAATCGAATAGATCGCTCCCAACTATTCGATAAGGTTTTCTGATCGTACCCTCCACGAAACGATTGGTGGTGACTCCTTGACATGTACACATATCACATGTCACCAGACCACACCGAAGGTCGACCACGTATATCTAGCCGTTGTGATTTGGGTAATGGACCTTAGGAGAGGCCCGCGTCCGATCAGGCGATGATCCGGCGGCCCATTAGCCCCATCTTCCTCCTCCGCGAGAGGATCGCAACACAAGCAACAGTTTATTAAGTTTGATAGTGATAAGTTCATGCATACACCCTCATCAACTTTCATTTTAATGCCACAAACACATGTACAATATAACTGTCCTCACTACTTGTCATACCTCAATCCCCTTCAGATCAATTCTTATCCATCGAAGATTTCTAATTCCCACAAGTGGTTGCGCCTCTCACCGATCAATCGCTTGTATTCCCTTATATACCTCAAGTCCAGTCACTATTCAAATCAAATCCTTATGCATTCGATCACAACTGGTCTTTAATCCAAATATTCCTTATCTACTCCCCTATACGCATCTCATCTCACAGAATCCAAGGCTGTCAATAGTAATCGATAACTAAACCATCAAGGTACGACGCAATTCAAGCCTGAATCCACTAATGCCAATCGTCTACTTATAACTCATACTCCTCAAGTTGGGTCATTGACAAACCACAATTACAATCATACACTCCAATTGACCATTCATTCAGAAACTATTCTCTAACAACCTCAAATCCATGACTCTTCAATCTCTACTCACTTCCTTGTGAGCCTTATTTATAAAATCACTCAAGACCATCCATTAAATCGACACTAGGACCATTAGAATATCTCACAAGTTCAAGCCTATAGTCCTCAAGATTCAGCAATTCATGCTTAACCCTAAAGGTCCCATTACCTAATTGTCCCCAAGTCATCACTCCTTATCACTCCAAACATCAATCACGTTGGATCGAGCTGACCTTGCTCTGATACCACTTAAACAGGGGTGTCACGCCCCGAACTCGTTTGGTCCGTGAACATCCCACCAAGGCCTTGCCATTCACTTTGGCTTCCCAGGACTCATTGCCCTTCAAGCATCACTATCCATTAAGACTAAGGAAGCAAGAAACAACTCCATTCATAAAAACAACAAGATGACTTGGGACATGAACAAGGCACACTTCTCACATGAATAAATGAACATCAGGGATTCCCGTAGTCAAATACCAAGGGTTCAATTGCTAATCCACAAAAACAATTCCAAACCTTAAGGTCACAAAATATCTTACAATCAGTCAACTAACTACTTCCTCGAATGTCAATCCTTGGCCAACTGATGCTTCCTTGCCTGGAACCTGAAAAATGTTAATCCCCAACGGGGTGAGATATAAATATCAGTAAGTAAACCTTAAACCTAGACCAGACCATCAGTCCTCCCAAACTATGCCACAAAAAAGTAAACAGAAGCTCATCGAGGCACTAGCATGTAGCATCTCAATAATACTTTCTCCCGGCACTTGATATGAAGAAAGTCACCATCAAGTACACCACATAACATGAGATCTAACTTCACACATTAGCATAAACAAGAACACAACTTCATAAGTCATCACTGTGACAAATCATTTAATCATTGCCAAGGCCCACGGTCACGATGTATCGCCAGGGCTCCAAGCCGCGATATAATTTCATAGGGCTCCAAGCCAAATCATCGCCAGTGCCCACGGTCGCGATGTAGTTCACAAGGGCATCACAGCCAATTTAATAACAATAACAAGGCACACGGCCAATTCAATAGCAATAACAGGGCCCACGGCCAACGATCGCTTAGGCACTCTAGCCCATTCACATCTCAAGGCATCACGCCAATTCACATCTCAGGCAATTATATTGTAGACATCACACAACCAAGTCAATCCTCATCTCAATCAAATTCATATAGGCATTCTAGCCAAATCATTTCACATGGGCATTCATGCCAAATCCTTTCACATACTCATATTCGATCATCATAAATCAAAGTTTAATCAATCCACTCATTGATCAAGTCACCAGTCAAACGCATCCAGTAGTGTCCTAACGTCCTAGTAGAGGTTTAATGAACACTTACCTCATTAAGCAAGCTAGCAAATTCCATCCAAATGAGCTACCTAGCTCAGCAAGCTCACGGCCAAACATAGCTCTTACGGCGTGCTTGGGAAAACCACATCGAAACTCGATTATTTCTCGATCACATCGCGTCACTTCCTTAATAACACCGACAACACCTTATTCTCAAGTCATCACAGTGTTAATTCGATGCTCCTAAGCATGCCAATGTCGTTCTATCAAGGCAAGTCATCATAACTTTCATTCCACCAAAGTCTATCCCTTTTCTAGGCTCCACGATCAGGTTCATTCTCTCAAAATTATAATTTTTCTACTGACTTTTTGAGAAAAAAATTTAGGATCTTAAACTTCAAGATCTTACAGACACGTGAGCGAAAACGGAGCTTAATTTGAATACTGGACGACTTAGAACGACTCAATTCAAAATCAATGCGCGTTATGGACGAATTGGTCGGCCCTTCACGTTTTTCACTTCAATAACCCTTAAATCACTTCTAATTCTCAATCCACTTCACATACTTCCCACTAACACCTTAACAAACATTTTAAGTAGTCTTTTGAGTCATTTTGAAGTCAAAATATCCATCAAAGAACCCCCATCAAGTTCGACCAAAACAGAATAGCAACACAACAAATTCTGTTTTGATTCCAATCACATATTTCCATCCAAAACCCAACCATATATCTCAATTGTTCACAAAATAATCTTTCTAAGACCTCAATATATGTGTTAAGGAGGCTCACGAAGAGTTTTGGAGCAAAAACATCTATTTTGGTCTTCCGTTCATCCCGTTTCCTTTCAGCGCGCAAAAGGTCAGAATCTGTCCAAATTTAGTCACCCACAATCAGCCATGAAACCCTATTTTAACACCACCAAACTTGTGGCCAAAGCTCATCCAACATGAGTACTAGATGTTATGAAGATCTCACAAAAAGTTTGAGGTCATTTGGAATTTCTAAGAGGGTATACGGTGGCCTTATCCCAGCTCGCTCAGATTTCATCTGGTTTTAGTCTCGGACTCACACCGATAAAAATACTTATCCAAATGAAGAAACTCCAATTGGAGCTTGTCAAAGACACATAGATCTTACCTCTGGTGGTCGAAGCACAGCAATTGGTCGTCGAAAAGTGGTGCTCGAGCAGACCGAACAGAGGGGCAGAAGCTGGTCGTCTGACAGTGTTCTGCTTGAGAAAGAAGAAGAAGGAAAATGAAGGCAATGAAGGAGGAGAGGGTGTGCACGACTTCAGCTGAAGCTAGGGGTGTCTCACCAAAATAATTGGTGTAAAAAATGGACAAGATTGATTAGCACAACAATTAATACTTGGCCTCTTCTCCAATTGACACTTGGCAAGCCACCAATAATTGGTCCCAATTACCATTGACTTTCTTTGACTTCCTTGACCCCATCCCCTATCATTTTCGACAGCTTCCTTGGGAGGGTAGAATGACTATTTTGCCCTCCAAATTTTCTTATGGCAAGGGTAAAAGGTTGAGGGGCAAAACGGTCATTTGGCATTTTTCGTCCGAAACTTCATTTTTCCTATTTTGAGTAACCATTGGCGAGGCGATGTTAAATCCTTTTTCAATTTTGAAATTCTTCATTTTCAATTGTCAATTTCGAGCTTCCAATCCATGTCATTAGCCCCGAGGGTCGAAAATTCGGAATGTCACAAAAACCATAACCGGAATAGAAATCGGCGGTTTCATTTTCATTTTTAACCGGAACAGGACCTTGAACTGGCCTAGAACTGCTAGTTCAAAATCGGAACTTCCCTTTAAAGTTCTAGTTCCTGGTTCCGATTCACCCCATGGCCACGAATAGGAACCGTTAGGTTTCGGCCCATGGCCATGACTAATCGGCATTGACATGGATAATTTTTAATAATATTTTAATACTTTTCAAAAAAATTATTTTCTTTTTCTTTCCTTTGATTTCTTTGTCCTCCAGCTAGTTGTTGTTGACGACCGACCAAAGGCTTGGGTCGGCGGTCGCCGACCACTGGCGGGGGCAAGCTGGCATTAAGCTTTTTATCATCTTGGCATTGAGCTCACTCCGAGTAGTTATATGGAAGCGTAGAATTAGTTGAAGATCACCAAGCGATGACGTTGGGGGAGCCACGACCTCGCCTAGGCCAGATCTCGCCCTCGCCAGTGGCCAATGGGGCAAGCTTTCCTTGAGGCCGGTCATGTTGATCTCATTGGCGAATGGCTGGAGCAGGAAGAAAAGTAAAGAAAAATTAAAATCAAAAATTAAAGAAAATATTTTGAAAAAAAAAAAACAAATTATTATTGAAAATTGTCATCGTCAGCAACGATGTCCACGTCAATGTAACCGGCATCTACATAACTGCCGACTAGCTAAAATCGACTGGATGGACTGAATTAATATAAATATAAAAAAATTCAATTGGCAAAAATGCAAAAAAAATTAGGACTGAATTGACATTTTTTTTTTGGAAAGACATAAAAAAAAAATTGAGGACTAAATTAACAAAGATGCAATAAATTTAGGAATTTTTTACAAAGGACTAAGAAAGACTTCAAAGTAAACCTCAAAAGTTAACCTACTGAGAACGACGTATGAAGTCATCCACGAGTTGCATTGTACTATGTGAAAATCGACCCCTTCAAAAAACTTGATGGAAAATCTAGAAAGATTCCTACGTTGTACCTATCCATGAAGTCCGCATTCGTATCTCTCCAATTCATGTGTTTTTTCTTTTTTTCTTTTTAATTTTTATTTTTATTTTTATTTTTCATTAACTTATCGAGAAGGGATAATATTATCCCAACACGATAGTGTACGGGGCATTTTTTTTGGACTTATTCTATTATCAGTGTACCACCAAATACTAAGGTGCATTTATTTGAGTGAAAGTATTTTTCGGAAATTAATTTTTTGGACTTTCGCCTATTCAATTCGCTGACAATGACTTAGTCAACGGAAAATGCATGTATAAAAGTAGAAAAGTGATTTTATAAATCTAAAGAGGTGAAAACACTTTACGGAATTGGTCATCTCGAATTTTTTAATATATTTTTATCTTTTTTTTATGTTCTTATTTTCTTAATTTTATGTTAAATTTTTTCCTTTCTCCTTTTGCCTTTTGTCTCAGCTGATCGCCGGCCGTCGCGGCCCCACGACTGGTGGAGTAGGAAAAAGAAAAAAAAATATATAATATAAAATAAAAATACTTAAAATTCGAATTTTCTTTTGGCTTGAGATATGGTCACCAAATTGAAATTATTTTTCAAATGAGATCCAAAACCAAAAAACGTTTTCGATCACACATCACTGAATAAGAAAAACTAATCATAAAGTACTTTCTTTAACATAAAATGTTCCCCCTTTCGACAAAATAAAAATAAAAATAAAAAATTCCCCCAAATAAGCGTACCCATATGATAGTTTTTTACTAAGGTGAGCACATGTAGATCCATAGCCGTTCCATTAATCACAAGAGGAATTGTTTAGAAGGGCAAAAACAAACCCTCAAAGGTATTGGACAGATTCATTCCGCCGCAGTTATAAAGGACGACATGCATTTAAAATTGTATCGCAGATCGAACCGAACCGTAGTGATACATGATTAGATCGGGTTAAACATGTCAAAATCGAAAAAGAACAGTCGGAAAGACGATTCGATCTTTGCGATACTGGATCGCAACGGATTCCATGGTGGGGGGTTGTGAAAAAAACGCGCTCGATTCCATCAACAACAAGGGGTCTAGAGAGGGATTCCGCAGCGCTTCTCGACCTTTCGGGTAATCCGAGGGCACGAGCGCGGATGGAAATCATGTCTTAAGAACCATCCATTCCGAAAGAGTTGTTGCGAGTTTGTGGGGGCCCCTTTTGAATTTTGGCAAAAATATGTAGAATGTGACGTGTTCTGCAGTTCAGCCTAAAAGGCATTATTTGGCCCAACCCCAGAAGACTGGGCTTGGACGTTCCAAGCACCGCCCGATCATACAAGAAAAGCTTGGAATGAATGAACTAAAGTGGCCCAGCACAAGCTTGGGCCTGAATTTTTATTAGGGAAAATTCTAAATAAGAACTTGAAGTGCCATCATTTCCTTAAATAAGGGCCTGAAATAAATCTTGTTTCAAATAAGGGCATGAAATACTTAAATTATTTTAAAGAGACTTATGCTTAGTCATCTGTGGACTAGTGAGAGTTGTTTGGTCCTCTGTGGACATGTGGGAGCTGTTTGCGCTACATGGGCGAGTGAGAGATGTTAGAAAAAGAGTCTTACGGTGTGTGCCCGTTCAGGCAATCACACTTGCCCCCACAGATTGCGGTTATCTAGAATTTGAAACGACGTGACTTTAAACGTCAGTTTTTTATGGACGTGAAAACTGACGTTCTCCCTACTCCTCAGTGAATATACGTTCGTTCAAAGAAAAAAGCAAGGACGACGAACGTCTCTCCCTCTTTACGTCGAATCGCATCAGAGGCGAAGAAACTCTTGAGACTGTGAAGGAGACACTTAATTTGTGGATAGTGAGTATGGTTGCTCGTGTGATCGTATTCTGATCGGTGATACAAGTAAGTTGATCTTGGGTATAATACAGTAGTTTTCCACATGTAATTCGTTTAAAATCAAGGAATTTATTTCCTTCAAGTCCCGTTGCCGACCACCGTCGTCTGACTTGTCGCGCGGCCAAATCAACCTAATTTGTTGTGAACGCTAGTTGTCGGCTTAAACACGAGCATCCACAAGTTGTCTACCTAAAACCAGCAGCTTACGTGACAATGGGTAACTAGCTTTCCTTTGGCAGCGTAACATAAGACCTTTATGATTTTGGGAATTTATGATAGATAGTTTATTCGAATTGACAGGATACGTTCAAGTGGAAAGTGCTCAGGGTTTTTTCTTTCCCGTGGTCAAAAAGTCAATTGGTCGATCGGAATTGTGACTAAAGCTTACCTTACGTTGAGAATAGTCCGAACCATATTCTGAACTTCATAGATGAGCTTCATCCATCTAGACCTCTCTTTTTATAATCGTTATGTTCATTAAATTTGTCGGTTCAATATTCTACCCTCCGAGTGTGTCACCTCTCGATTTCAAGAGTAAGATTTGAAGCTAGAAGTACCAAGATTTTCGGTGCATCGAGAATCAAATATCAAGAGGATGATCAAAATTCAAAAGTTCATAAAAGCTGGATTGAACATCGAATGTCTGTAATCATATTTATAGTTTGAATCACGATAAATGTCTAAGACTTCTTAGATGCGATTCAAGCGATAGGGCGATGGCTTGATTTCACAACATCATCGTTCAAATTCGTCAATCTCGAGTGGATCGCTCTGGCCAAAACTCAAGTCTATCGCATTCTTGGAAATGAGCCCATTAATATTAGGGCTCATTAGCGAGTACATCAAGAAGGGCCACGAAAGCAAAGCACGAAATAGCCTGCTCATTTCCTCTTCTCTCACAAGGAAATCACCTCTATGCTTCCGAGTTCCGAGCCAGATAACTTTGGTTCTTGAAAAGTGTTCTGATGGGAGATACCATCTTTCTTCGGCTTCAAGGAACGTGGTCAATTTCTCTCCTTTAGGATAATGTCCATCCTTTTGCCACGTCATGCATGACGTTCCTCTTGAAAATAGGACTTTTTTGCCCTTTTTCTGGCCAGCTGATTTAGCTCATGAGATTTCCTTCGCGTGTAATTTTACTCATGAAGCCAACTCCAGGTGGAGATTGGAAACCATTCATGCTAGGAGTAAGCAAAAGAGACCACCCGGATGAAGACCGTCTGGATCGAACCGAGACCGATGATTCGATTTCCAATTTTAGGGAGATCCGATTTGGTGTCCGGTTCCTAAAATTGAAATCGGTGACCGGACGGTCCGGTTCTCGATTCCAAGGCTCAGGAATCGGACCAGACCAATCCCTTAAAAAAATAATAAATAAATAAACCTCACGTTTACTTGTTTACGTTTAGAGTTTCTTTCTTTGCTTCTCTTCAGTTTTCAGCGCAAACATACCTCTTCACTTCTCTCGCTACACACAATTCCCAGATTGGCTCTCCTTCGAGAACCACCGGCTCTCGTCTCTCTCCACTTCGACACCCACTCTCAGCTCCTCGGCCAGCAGCCTCGAGTTCAAGATCTGGTCGCCCAGGTGCGGGACCATCACTATTTACCAATCGCACATCGATTCCTACATCGACCCGAACCTACAGTGGCTCACGAATCACCCGACCGATGGGTGGCTCAAGATTGTTGGGGAAAAACGGGCAGCACCTCGGCACAAATATAGCCAATCCAGGATCAAATAATAACCCCCGACACTACTCCAATATAATCCAGCAACAACCAACAATTATATCCAGCAAAATATCAACCTCGCAGCAACGAATATAATACCGGAACGATAAAGAAATATAACACCAAGATTTACGTGGAAAACCCGAATCGGGAAAAACCACGGACGACCCAAAAATTTCCACTAATCACCAAGAATAGCATAATACACCAAGTATTTCGCTCTAGTCACACACTAGAGCTTAACAACAATATTCCAGGAGCAATCCCTCAAAAGGGGGCTAGAAAACCCTAATCACAATAGGAGAGCCGGAGACAAATCTCAACAAACGAAACCTATCAATTTGTAGATCTCAGTCTCACGAACAACATACTGAAATTTGAGACGATTCCGGTAATGTTTGGCCACCGAAATCACACCGGAGGTCGTCGCCCTTTCTCTCCTTCCCTGCGTTCACCGAGAGCTTCCCCTGTTTTTCTTCACTCTCGGCTCACTTCTCTCTCTCCTGTTGTCTCTACCGCTCCCTCTTCTCTCTCTCCTTTGCACACACGCGAACACAACACACCAAATAAAAAAAGAGCAAAGAAATGATGGCTGCCCATCATTTTGTTTCTTTCTTTTTCTCTTTTGATTTCTTTTGATTTCTTTTGCTTTCTTTTGCAAACAATTAAAATAATAAAAAAAATGCTGGTTGTCCCCCACAAGTGGCGTACCAGCCAACAAATCGCCCCCTACGCCTCATGTGGGGAGTTCCATCATACCTGCTTTGCTTCTACAAGAGTCAAGTTTCACCATGGGTAAGGCTTTGGTCATCATGTCGGATCCGTTGTCGTCAGTACGGACCTTCTCAAGAAGAAAAGACTTTTCTTCTAACTTCTCTCGAACCCAATGATACTTCACATCGATATGCTTCGATCTTGAATGCAAAACTGGATTCTTGCTAAGATAAATAGCACTCATGCTATCGCAAAATAGAACGAACTTTTCTTGCTTCAAACCCAACTCTTGTAAGAATTTCTGCATCCACAAGAGTTCCTTGCTTCCTTCGGTGATAGCTATATACTCCGCTTCAGTCGTAGACAAAGCAATGCATTTTTGTAGTCTCGACTGCCATGAAACTGCTCCCCCTGCAAAAGTCATCATATAACCCGAAGTAGACTTTCGGGAATCACCATCTCCGGCATAATCAGAATCTGAGTAGCCGCTCAATTCAGGCTTTCCATTTCCATAACATAGGCAAAATCTGGAAGTGCCTCTAAGATACCTCAAAATCCATTTCACACCATTCCAATGCTCTTTACCTGGATTTGAGAGAAATCTACTCACAACACCAACTGCATGAGCAATATCTGGTCTTGTGCAAACCATGGCATACATCAAACTACCCACGGCAGATGCATAAGGAACTTTCATCATCTCTTCCTTCTCTTTCTCACTCGTAGGACATTCATTGCTACTCAATTTAAAGTGACCAGCAAGTGGAGTACTTACCGGTTTACATGTGCTCATGTTGAATCTTTCAAGCACCTTTTCAATATACTTCTCCTGAGATAGCCATAGTTTTCTATTCTTCCTATCACGAGTGATTCTCATGCCAAGTATTTGTTTAGCTGACCCTAGATCCTTCATCGCAAAAGCCTTACTCAACTCACTTTTCAAGCTTTTGATTTTGTTAGCATCATGCCCAACTATCAACATATCATCCACATAAAGCAGGAGGATAATAAAATCATCATCTGAGAATCTTTTCATAAAGACACAAGAGTCTGAAATGGTCTTACCATATCCATGAGCTTCCATGAATGAATCAAACTTCAAGTACCACTGTCTTGGCGCTTGCTTGAGACCATATAGACTTTTTCTCAATCTACATACAAGATGCTCCTTGCCTTTAACCTTAAAACCCTCTGGTTGCTCCATGTATATCTCTTCTTCTAGGTCTCCATGAAGAAAAGCTGTCTTTACATCAAGTTGTTCGATTTCTAAATTCAAACTGGCGGCCAAACCAAGAACAACTCTAATAGAAGACATTTTCACTACCGGTGAAAAAATCTCTTCAAAGTCGATTCCCTTCTTTTGACGAAAACCCTTCACAACAAGCCTAGCCTTGTATCGTGGCTTCAAACTGCTTTCATCTGTCTTTAACTTATACACCCACTTATTTGTGAGTGTCCTCTTGCCCTTAGGCAACTTCACCAACTCAAATGTATGGTTTCGTGCCACTTATTCTTTTGATCGCATGACATAGCTTCTTCATAAGTTTCAGGCTCCCATGCATCAGTAAGTAGCACATACTCATGTGGCTGATATCTTTGTGAATGTCTACGCTCTCTATCTGATCTTCTAACTTGAGGTTGGACTGCTTCTTCTTGTTCAACTGTTTGCTCTTGCTCAACAGTTTGCTCTGTCTCAACTGTTTCACCTGTCTCAGCTGAAGAACTAACATTCTGTGAGGATTCATCTACTTCATGATTTCCCTGCACTTCTCCCCCGTGATTTTCACCCAATACGGTAGGAGGATTTGGGCTGAAACTGACACTATGTTGAGCTGCATTCTTTGGCTTCTCTGACTTGTCTATGTCTTCAATGGTCTGATGCTCAAAGAATACCACATCACTGCTTCTAATGACTTTCTTTGTAGCTGGATCCCATAATCTGTAGCCAAACTCTTCATGTCCATAACCCAAGAAGATACACTGTTTAGACCTGTTGTCAAGCTTGGACCTTTCATCTCTTGGAACATGCACAAATGCCCGGCATCCAAACACCCTCAGATAACTGTAGGAGACATCTTTCCCACTCCATACTCTTTGTGGAACATCTCCCTTAAGAGGAACTGATGGAGATAGATTTATCAAGTCAACTGTCGTTCTCATCGCTTCGCCCCAGAATGGCTTAGGTAATTTCGCATGAGACAGCATACACCGAATCCAATCATTAATCGTCCGGTTCATTCTCTCTGCTACTCCATTATGCTGTGGTGTTTTCGGAACAGTCTTCTCAAGCTTGATACCATAGTCCCTGCAGTAATGCTCAAACGGTCCTCTATATTCACCACCGTTGTCAGCCCGAACACATTTCAGCTTTTTCCCTGTTTCCCTTTCAACACTGATATGAAATTGTTTGAAGGCTGCAAGCACCTGGTCTTTTGATTTCAAAGCAAAAGCCCACACTTTTCTAGAGCAGTCATCAATAAATGTGACAAAATACAATGCACCACCAAGTGTTCTAGCATCCATGCAGCAAACATCAGTGTGAACTAAATCAAGTACATCAGATTTTGTGTGTGGAGACGAACTATGAAATGAGAATCGATGTTGCTTACCCGTGAGGCAATGAGTACACTCCATCAGATTTTTCTCCTTTAATGATAGAAGATTCTTCCTAGCAAGAGTTTCAAGTCCCTTCTCGCTAAGATGACCAAGTCTCATATGCCATAGATCAACTGAGGAATCCTCCACTGCATTTAACTCTTGTCGCATCAAATTTGCTTGCATGATATAAAGACTACATGTCTTCTTGCCTTTTGCCATCACCATAGAGCCTTTAGTCAATTTCCATTTGCCATCGTAGAAGGAGTTGCAATAACCGTCGTCATCTAAGGCACCTGTGGAGATCAAGTGAAGTCGAATATCTGGAACATGTCTCACATTTTTCAAAAGTAAAGTACATCCCATATCAGTCTTCAGATAAACATCTCCCATGCCAATAACCTTGGAAACACCACTGTTTCCCATCCTAACACAACCGAAATCACCGCTGCAATAGGATGTAAAGAAGTCACGACGTGAAGTGACATGATAAGAAGCTGCAGAATCAACAACCCAGCTAGAATCTTGGCATGTGAGATTTACATAACCGTCATCACAAATGAACACAATATCACCGTCAGCTGCAACTGCTGTTGTAGGCTGATTTTCTTCTTTCTTTTTATCTCCATTTCTATGATGGGATTTATCTCTCTTCGGTTGCCAACACTCTTTGGCATAATGTCCCATTTTGCCACAGTTGAAGCACTTCACACTTCTTCTTGGCCTTGACTTCGATCTTCCTCTTGACTTGCCCCTGTCATTACTTTGAAACTTTCTTGACTGACTTCTGCCTCTATGTTCTACGACAAGTGCTTCCGATTTGGAAGCATAATTCAAACTTTTCCTCCTTGTTTCTTCATTGAACAAGCTTTCTTTAACCATGCTCATAGAAAGCACACCATAAGGAGCAGAATTATTTAACGCCACAACCAAGGTGTCCCAGCTGTCAGGAAGTGTACCAAGCAATAAACAAGATTGCAATTCATCACCAAGGTCAATCTCAAGATTTGTCAATTGATTTACAACATCTTGAAATTCACTCAAGTGCTCCGTCATGCTACTCCCTTCCTTGTATCTCAAGTTCACAAGTCTTTTCACTAGAAGAGCTTTATTTTGTGGAGTTCTCCTCTCATAGAGATCTTGCAATTTTTTCCACAAAGTATCCGCCTTCGTTTCTTGAGCAACATGATGAAACACACTATCATCAATCCATTGTCGGATAAACCCAACCGTCTTCCGATTCATTCGCTCCCACTCTTTATCTTCCGTATCTCCTTTAGCTTCATCGCCTTCGACCGTATCATACAAATCTTTGCAATATAATACGTCTTCCATCCGAGGCTTCCATATAGAGTAATTCGAGGCATTTAACTTAAACATAGTGCCACTCGTATTCTCCATCTAATACTAGAATCTCAACTCTAGCTCTGATACCACTTTGTTGGGGGAAAACGGGCAGCACCTCGGCACAAATATAGCCAATCCAGGATCAAATAATAACCCCCGACACTACTCCAATATAATCCAGCAACAACCAACAATTATATCCAGCAAAATATCAATCTCGCAGCAACGAATATAATACCGGAACGATAAAGAAATATAACACCAAGATTTAGGTGGAAAACCCGAATCGGGAAAAACCACGGACGACCCAAAAATTTCCACTAATCACCAAGAATAACAGAATACACCAAGTATTTCGCTCTAGTCACACACTAGAGCTTAACAACAATATTCCAGGAGCAATCCCTCAAAAGGGGGCTAGAAAACCCTAACCACAATAGGAGAGCCGGAGACAAATCTCAACAAACGAAACCTATCAATTTGTAGATCTCAGTCTCACGAACAACATACTGAAATTTGAGACGATTCCGGTAATGTTTGGCCGCCGAAATCACACCGGAGGTCGTCGCCCTTTCTCTCCTTCCCTGCGTTCACCGAGAGCTTCCCCTGTTTTTCTTCACTCTCGGCTCACTTCTCTCTCTCCTGTTGTCTCTACCGCTCCCTCTTCTCTCTCTCCTTTGCACACACGCGAACACAACACACCAAATAAAAAAAGAGCAAAGAAATGATGGCTGCCCATCATTTTGTTTCTTTCTTTTTCTCTTTTGATTTCTTTTGCTTTCTTTTGCAAACAATTAAAATAATAAAAAAAATGCTGATTGTCCCCCACAAGTGGCGTACCAGCCAACAAAGATCAATGGCTATTGGACCCAACCGCCGTGAACCGCTCGTCTCCCTTCGACCCTCTCTTCGAAACCCTCAGGAAAAGCTTCTTCTACTGAGTTTGTCCTGATTGGTGGTCTGAGAGCTACTAGAAATGGCAAGCCTGTTGACTCGAACCCTAGCAGGAGTTTTTGGAACTGGCACTTTTGGAGAACGTGCTGGCTCCCCAACGAGCAGAACAGCACAGGTTTGTATTCCCCGATTCCTACACGGAATTTAAGAGACACCCAGTTTTCGCTCTCCTCTCTGTATTCCCCGATTCGTTTGGCAAGAAATTCTTGCCAATTTCAGTCCGGTCCGGTTCCCGATTTTGAGGGACGCCGGTCCGGTCCGCTGTTTCGAAAAATTGGAACTGGGGTCACCGGTCTGATTCCCGATTTTTGATGGGAATCGAATCGGATCGGAAACCGCTCATCCTTAATTCATGCCTAAGGAAAAAAAAAAATATGAGGCACAAGATCAATTTTAAGCATTTTCAATAAATTATGTATCAAAATATAAATTTTTCCAAAATATATATACTCAAGTTATATGCCTAGCCACCTCAAAATTAATACACCTACCCAACAAAAAAAAAAAACTAATAGTGAATCCCTCATAGAATTTTGACCAAAAAATAATCCCTTATAGAAGAAGAAAAAATTCATTGCTGATATTTTAAATTTATCATGCATATATGAAAATATACATTTAATAATAAAACGTGTCGAAATTCTCTATTTTTAAAAAAATCAAATACCGTCGTATCGTGTCGATGCTACATAGCTATCAACGAAGCTCAGAGATCGTGCTCACCCAATGGCCTCCTAAGGTCGGCAAGCTCGAGCGAAGGAAAAAAGAGTGTCGCGAATCGGTGGACAGGGAGAGAGCGCGCACAAAAGCAATAATCTCCCTCGACCAGATGGCAGATGCACGAGTCGTACACGAAGATGTTGAGCACGAATCCTAACTACTATTTGGGGCTTCTTCGATTTGGGTAAATCAGAGCATTTCGAACAAAATCACCCTTGATGTTGCCGTCGGAATAGGGAAAAATTTTGGGTGGGGCGCATAGGGCCGCCCCACCCAAAATCTCCTCTCGGAATAGACGTGACAATGTCCGCACTGAAGACTCTCCAGATAAAACAAGCCATACTTCGCATTTTCATTTACAATTTTTCTCAATTTGTTTGGCAAAAAATATTTTTTTGAGTTTTCAGACGTTTGGTTCGCAAAGAGAACTTAAAACTTTTTCAAAAGCGAGGAAAATATTTTTCCTTTTAATAAGAGGAAAACATTTTTTTTCTCATCTTTCCTTCCTCTTCACTTGGCCCAATACCAAAAAAAAAATCCCAATTTTAGCATTTGCGACAATTATATCCAAAACTTTTTTTGTCTCGATCGTAAAATTTTTTTGACTTTTACTTTTGACCCAATTCTACTCCAAACTTTTACTTTTGTCATAATTCTACTGGTATAGTACCAAAAAAACCCTCAACTTTAACATATGACCCAATTATATAATTTTTTTATCTCATAAAAAATTTCAACTTTTACTTTTGTCTCAATTCTACCACCGTTAACTTTCCGTCCATAATTACAATTATTTAATATTATAAGGCATTTCCACGTCGTTAATGAATTACATCTCAGTAAAGCTGACATGAAATAACCCTGAACTTCTCTTCTGTGTTTGCTTTCCCTACATATTTTCGAGAGATACAAAGTCACTCAAGACAGTACATTTCGTGGTCTTTTCGGCACTCAATGGCTCAAAGAACGGCTCGACATAGAGATATTTTAACGAACGATCTAAAATCTCATCGTACCTAAAATATACTATTTCTAAATTTCAAAAATTCATTAATAAAGTTCAGAAAAAAAAAATTAAAGCGACGTAAGATTAATTAACGGTGATTATAGACGGAAGCTGACAATGGCAAAATTAGGATAAAAGTAAAAGATTAGGATATTTTATGAGACAAAAAAATTGGATATAATTGGGACATATACTAAAGTTAAAGGTTTTTTTTGGGTATTATATTGTTAGAATTAGGATAAAAGTAAAAGTTGAGAATTTTTTATGAGACAAAAAAAGTTATGGATATAATTATCACAAAAGTTAAAGTTTGACTTTTTTTTGGGTATTAGACCCCTCTTCTCTTTTCTATTTCCTTTCTTTTAATTATTTTTTACTTTATTTTCATTTTTATTTATTTTTTAAATTCGAAATTTTTAATTTCTTTTTCTTTTTTTCTTTTCCCCTTCTTCCTCCTTCTTTCGCCAGTGGCTCTTTCCTCCTTCCTACATTGACCGCGGACTTCGACGATGGCCGTCAGCTTGACGATTGGTCATGACGCGGGCCGGCGAGCACCCATGACTCGAGCGCATGCGATTCCGTTATTCTCGCTAGCCTTTTTGTTTGCGATTATCCACCACGTTGCCTCTCCTTTCATCGCTAGTTCGTGGCACTAGTATTTCATGGTGTTTTGCTACTTTGGAAGTTCAACCGAAGAACCTAAGACTTCATGAATGCCGACGAGGTTACTTTGGTGTGGCTCTGTATTATTTGGTCTGATGCAGCACATACTGTGGGAAAACCGTGGGAACGTATGTGATTACGTAAACGTTTTTGTCTTATTAAAATCAATGAAAATTTCATACTTAGTTGATCTCTGCATCATTGCACGAGCTCGGGGCTTGTCGAGACCAGCTGAGCCTCGAATTCGCTTGCGGCTGATTGTCGGCAGTCGCCTTGGTTGGCAACTAGCCAAAACCAAAAGGAAAAGAAAAGGACAAAAAAAATTATTGAAACGAGCGTATGGGGGAAAATCCGATTTTCCATACCAAATGATGGAAAATATTTTTTTGGCTCTTTTTTTATATTTTAGCTAAATATAAAAAATATTATTATTTTTCTAAAAAATGACTTTCTGTAAATTAAAATCAGAAAATGCCGGTGGGCAATAAATAACGAAGACCATAAAAAAGACAAAGGGAATGTGGACAATAATGGCAAATGAATTTCATTTTCTGCGTTTCCTTTGACAGAGGAAGTGGCTAGCTTCGACGATGGAGGATCATGTGCTGCTCACGTGCATCCCATGGTTGACCGCCACAACGATAGATCCGGTCAAATCTTTGACCTGCGGCTCCGAAATTGATAAAGAAACTACTCGACTGGAAGCTCTGTCCTCGTGTTGACAATGGCGGCTCTCTCGATTTCTTTATTGGTCTGTTGGAATCATCAGTTCAGAGACAAGTGTTTGATATTTAGGTGTCGAAAGCGAACATGGAGAAACAGCTCCCCATCCACCTCAGCTTCTGCTTGATTTGTTGACCAAGCAATCCCCTCCATTTTCCGTCTTGAAAAGTAAACGGAGGACGAGGAAGACGAAACCAGAGAGGTGATTCCCATGGCCGCGTGAGCCCTTGCTTGTTCTCTCGCGCGCGCGCCGGTTCTTTTGGTTGCTGCTCTTCTGGGTGTTTGTCTCCTATCGCAGATGAACCGTCGCGCTCGTTCGTCCTCCGGCAACGCTTCTCCGTCCGGTTCTCCGGCGAGCCGAGACGGCAGCAATGGCCGAGGGCCCTCGGTCATGCAGAGGCGGCTCACGAGGCAGAGGAAGCTCCGGTACGCGACGGACGACGAGATCGGGTTGGTCCAGGTGGGCGGCTCGCGGTCGATGCCTGTTTCGCCCCAGTCAACGCCGACCCTGCGGTCGCCGAGGAGGTCGGAAAGCTGGTGGTCGACGGCGGTGCCTCAACCGTTGCCTTTGCCCGAGATGGCTTCTTTGTGGGTAGCGCCGGATAGAACTGGATTGACCGAGGAAGGATCCGGCTCCGAGGTAGGGAGGTAGGGCTGCTAATATCTAACGAGCTTAGTGGTAGTTCTGAGTTAGCTTGGCCACAACAATACGAGTCCTATGTTGCCTGGTTTGCCTTGAAATGGTTGTAGAAGAGCATTGGGTTAATGATGACGCTTTGGTCATTGGCGTGGCCATTGGGCACTAAGACTGAAAGCTTGATATGTTTCACCTGCTTTTTGAACTGTTAACGACAGCTGATTGTCTTTGTCAAGAGTTGGTCAAGAAAATCGGTGGAAATTGTTATTGTTGTAAGTCTAATTGATGTAAGCTAGCTAGCTAATTCGACGCCGTCTATATGAAGGATGAATGCTTAAATTAGTGTAATATATGTCTGTAGAATCTCTGTGTCAAGGAGTTCTCTAGATTTTTTGCTTGCTTTTTTACCTTTGAAATCAAAAGCTGTGTGTTTTTCCTGTGTTGGGACAAATAGCAACTTATATAGACTAAACTAAACTATTCAGAGAATGAAAATTCTCTGCAGTAGTCAGACATACCACTCTATGTTTGTTTCGAGTTTCTTTTATGTAGTGACTTTTACTGATCAAACTATTATGGTTATGAAACTCTCAGGAAGAACAATGGTCATGTGTCCCCAAAATCAGCTAAACCTTCGACATACTCCAAAATGAGTTTGGACAATCACAACTTGCGGATCAATATACCAGCTAGGAGTGCTCCAGCTAGTAGTCTGTCAAGTCCTTATCTTAGCCCGCAGAATCCGGCTACTGGATACGTCTTTTCTTGTAAATCGGCGGTTGCAGATGGTTGGTCTACTTTTAAAGGTCAAACTCCAACCTTACCAAAATCTTTGGGTCATCTTTCTCCACTTCAAAGCCCGAGTTCAAGAACTCCCAGCCCGAACGGCAAAAGTCCATGTGGTACTGCATCATGGTATCAACACAAATCTCTTTCCGAGACTGGTATAGCTCAGCTTAATGCCCATCCATTACCTCTTCCCCCTTCAACATCAAATATCAGCCATGCCGCAGAAAGGCAAAACGTGGCATCCGTGACTGGTCAGTGGCAGAAAGGGAAACTTATTGGCCGCGGTACATTTGGGACCGTTTATGTTGCAACCAACAGGTAAGCTCATGCTTAAGAGAATCTACAGATTCTTCATGGTCTGGGACATGATTAACTCCTCGTCTCTTTATCAGAGAAACAGGAGCTTTATGTGCAATGAAAGAAGTCAACCTAATAATGGACGACCCTAAATCTGTTGAATGTGTGAAGCAGCTGGAACAGGTTACTTCTGATAACTTCATCTCAAATGGCACCTTATAACAGTTATTCTTTGTATGAGCATTGATATGAATCATCGATCTGACAATTAGCTGTGCTCTTGTCCTCCTCATTATCTCATGGTTGCAGGAAATCAGAATTCTTAGACAATTCAAGCATCCGAATATCGTGCAATATTATGGTAGTGAAATTGTAAGTGTTTTCTAGTCTTCGCATCTCATATCGATCGGATTATAATGCCATTCGGAAACTTTATAACGAAGGGAGCTCATTCTATCTGCAGGTTGATGATCACTTCTACATATATTTGGAGTATGTCCATCCGGGATCAATTAACAAATATGTCCGTGAACATTGTGGAACTAATATGACTGAATCAGTTGTTCGCAGTTTCACCCGTCACATTTTATCTGGGCTTGCTTATTTGCACGGCAAACGCACAATTCACAGGTAAGCAACCGTTTACATGGGATACATATGTATGACTCTCTTTAGCATAAAACTGTGGACAAGTTTCAAATAACAATACCGACTTTGAATATCATTACCGTGGCAAAACTTTTTGATTGAAAAGGAATGGTCTCTGTTTTATTACAAGAATACTCTGTGCTTTATTTACTCTTGCCTGAAATGTAGTTTTAAAGATTCACAACCTCTTTTGGTGAATACATTTCCAACATGAATTGTGCTTGGAACTGTACTCATTTATGTGATTCTTTTGCCAATAGGGATATAAAAGGGGCGAATTTACTTGTTGATGCCACTGGTGTAGTCAAGCTTGCTGATTTTGGGATGGCAAAACATGTAAGCTTAGTTTGCTTGTGCAACTTAAGTTTGTTGTAGAATGTGTCTTCATGTGTATTTGCATGTTCCAAGAACTTTTCATGTTTCCACATTCCAGTTTCTTACGAGAAACTATCCTTGATTTACCTTTGGCGCATCTTTTTTTTTTTTTTTCTGTTTATTATTAGATGGATTACATTCTCATTGTGTATTTTTCATTCTTTAAACATTAAAAGTGCTTGAAAGAAACGATTCAGATCATATATATGCACTTGTTAAATTGAAGTTGTCCTTTGAGAAGATAGAAAACTAGCTGTAGATTCTTAATCATTCTTCTTCCACCTAGGGACAAATTGTTGGTTAAATCCATGTTCATAACTCATTGAAGTCAAAAACTTGTTTTTTTTTGTTTTTGTTTTTACAAGGTCACTTTTAGGAGCATGGATCATGTGGTCCCATTGTTTATCTAGTTCGCGAGAATGAGACACTAAAAAAAATCTCACACTTCGTTTTCAGGCAATTTTTTTGTTTATTAGCTATGTGTTCAAATAATTTATATATTGGTGTTCAATAACTATGGAATTGTTTGTAGCAAGTTTCATACAAAAAGTACATGCATCAAAAGAATCAATTGCGTTTTTCAATGACGGATAAGAAAATTAATCGGGTTTCCTTGATGGAAGTAGTCATTCTACTCCCAGTTATATCTAATAAAAGGAATTATGCTACACTTGATTATTGAAAAGTTTTGTTTTTCACAAATAGTCATGTGATCCTCACACGGCTCCGGATCCCCCGCCTTAAAAGCAGGGGATCCTTGAATTTGAGACCACTAGATCTTCCCCCCTTTTATAGGGGGGGAAGACCCAATGGTCTTCAGGCGGCAAGTCACCTGCCTTCAAGGCAGGTGATCCTGATGCTCCTCACACATGAGCAAGCACAATTAAGCCAATTGAAATATTCACGAATATCTAACGAATAAGTCTATGCTTGAACATCCGTGTAATAAGCAACATTTTCATTAATGCAGAAATCCATATCGTATAAATGCATGAAAATTGCTTACTAAATTTATAATGATAAATAATGCATAACTAGTATGAAAAACATCTACTAATATAAAAATATTGTATTGCTCAACTCATTTCGCAATGAGAAAATATATTACCCATAAAAAGCATAATTTGGAAATTGCAAGTTTTGGGGAAGTTTATTTGACATGTAGAAAAGTTGGTTTTTAGCTAAAAATTCAAGGAAAGGTGGGCAAAGCGGGTGGTTGGATTCAGCAAAATTCAAGAGATTAAAAAACATAACCAAAGTAGAAATAGGTGCTGTCGTGGGTGATAAGGGCACCACCTTTGCATTCCATGCATCAACTTTTTTAGTTGCTTGTGTGCTAACTCAAAGCTTGTATACAGCTCAAAGGACAGGTTTCCATTCTCTCTCTGAAGGGTAGTCCTTATTGGATGGCTCCGGAGGTAGCATACCTTAAACTACTTTCAACTCGTGTTCCATGCAAGTGCAAGCTCTGATGTGATATCTCAAATTATCATGCAGGTCCTGCTGGGATCTATGACAAAGAAGAAGACGAGTCCCGAGATTGCTTTTGCTGTTGATATATGGAGCGTTGGTTGTACCATAATTGAAATGCTGAACGGAGTGCCTCCTTGGGGTGAACTAGAAGGGGTTAGTGCGACAACTACTCAGCATCATTCAATTTCATTTCTGAAAGTTTTGCGATTTTCTGCTTCAAGGCTTTTTCTTAATTGCAGCCAATATTTTGATTGCTTGTGTAAGTTCCAGTTTTGGCATCAACAATTGGCCTTTTGCACCAATACTTAATGTGCACATGCACGGTCAATTTTCTGAGATTTTATGAGCACAAAACCCTTACTTTCGTTGTTTTTCGATAGTTTATCCTTCAGGGATCACTCTTCCAGTCAATTATTTCTTGAGATATTGCATGGAAAGATAGTTTTCTGTAGTACTTAAGTGTTGACGTCAGATATTTTTCACCAAAAACAGGTTCTTAATCTTCACTTGGTCGCTGCTTCTTACTGGTTTTACTGTATTCACACATGATAGTGTTCAGAATAATGCTTTTATTTTGATAGTCCGGCATTCTTCTATGAATCAGCCTCAAGCGATGTTCAAAGTTTTGAATCGAAGCCCTCCCATACCAGAGAAACTGTCATCAGAAGGAAAGGATTTCCTACAGCGTTGCTTCCAAAGAAATCCTGCGCAGAGGCCCTCTGCTAAGGAGCTGCTAAAGCATCCTTTCTTGAGAAACTCATGCGATCAAAACGGTTCAGGCTTTAGACCACATTGCGAACTCAAATGGATGGTAAGTTATGACTTCTTTCTCTGTCGAAGCATCCTCTATTACATCCTACAACCTAGGAAAATGTGACCATTCTTGTTCTGTCTCTAACGAGCATCATGCCGTGTACGCTGTAAGACATGAATTTGATTGTTTCTCTATGACTTCAGGCACGAAGATGACAAAGGACCCCTTGGTATGCAAATGAGGAGTACTTCTTTGAGGTGCTTTTCTTGTCATCATTCCTGTACCATAGTCTTGCTCTAGAGACTTGGAATTTTATTTCTAGTAGACATAAGACACCTGATGCCGCTCTATCGTGTCGGCTATGCAGATACTCCCTGGTACATGATGTGATGCACTTAAATCTGCACCATGACCCTGTTGCGTCTTACATAGAGTCGCCCTATTCCTCTCTTGCCATGGCTTCATTCTCATCCATTCTTTTGGTGACTAACCCAGTTCAGCGATTAACGAAAAGAAATTAGTATGGCAGTTGCAATACAAGTCTGTGTTATCCAGTTCGATCTGCAGAGTAAGATCTGTGGATGAGGCTACTCACCCGGCACATAAAGAGCTGTCGAATATAAAACTTGCTATACGGGACATCAAGTCCTCGGACCGGTGTACAGCTTGTAATTGATTGGGATGTGTCCTTTTTGCCTCAATTCGGAGGAGGATATCCCTGTTTGGAAATCAAAGGGACCAAGGATTGGGAAACTTGTGTCTTTCATCCATCATAATGGAGCAACTAAAGCAGAAAGAATCACGGATCAGCATGGTGATACTGAGTAGTCCTGAAGGTGCTACAAAATCTGTTGAGAGTGAGAAAGAACACTAGAAATGTGCTGGATAACTTGGTTCCAGGCAAATTATGCTGCTTTTCTTCTTATGAACTGAAAATTACTTGCATTTAATCCCCTTTTTCACGTATTCTCTGTCACCATTGATGGATATGGGTTGTGTTGAGGAAAGTGTATATAGGTTGGATACTTAGAATTTTTCTAATTAAATTTTCATTCCTCGCATTTTTCCTGTATGTCAAATATCGCATTGGTGATCAAAGTTTTAACTGAATTTCTTCCTGAGTCAAGGAAAGATTGAGATGATTATCAAATCATTCCTAAATTTAGTGTGTTGGTGTCAATTAAGTCATAAACTTTTCAATTTTATCAATGTATTCATTAATTTAATGCGAAATTTCAATGTAATAATTGCAGCCAATTGCAATTGAAACTTAATGGTTCGGCCGTAGCATGCAGATGTAGACAACTTTACCGGAAACGTCTTACGTTGGACCTCTATGCTAGGGCATCGCCGATGGAGAAGGCAGAAGCGTTCGTCGGACCACTTTGCTAGGGTGTCGTCGATTTGGGTGGGAGACTCCCAAAGGCATCACTGAAAAATCTCGAGAGAGGGAGGGAGTTCATAACTTTTCTGTCAAGTGAGGCCACTGTCACAAATTCACAATGTCGCAAGCTCAATGGTACTTGGTACCTGATACCACATCAGCTATGCCCGTGGGTACGCAATATTTTCTCCATATGAAAACCCATGGACACCAAGTTAAAAAAAGAAAAAGAAAAAGAAAAATGAACGGTCTAGATTGGATTGCTTACAATTTCTCTCTGTTCAATGGTAGAAGATCTAATCTCAGGTGGAAAAAGACAAAAAAGAAAAAGAAAAAAATAATAATGCATGTTATCCAGAAATAAACTAATTTCCTGTTTATTTATGTTTCCCAAAGAGGCAGAAACAAACGAAGGGTCTTTTGTTTCGAAAAAAAAGCATTCAGCTCCCTCCATTTCAATGAACGGCTTCGAGCAAGCAGTGAACCACTGATCTACAACAAGCCGTCTTCTTTGATCCGCATTCTGCGAGAAGTCGTCTTCTTCGGTTCGGCGTGATCTCTGCAAGAAGTCGTGTCTTTTTCTTTTTCTTTTTTCACACTGTCCGTTGGTTTCTACGTCGCGCGTTTCTCGCCGTCCTGCGACTCTTTTCCACAGTTAAGTTTCTGCTTCACACTGTGTTGGATCGCTCGTTGTTACTGTTTTGGATCGCTCGTTGTTGAGTGGAAATTGAATTCGCTATCAGGGTCCGTCGTATTGGGAATCGTTGAAATGGAGAAGCCTCTTCGCTACGGTATGACCATCTCAATCTTCTTGCTCCCTCTGCTTTTTTTGCTTTTTCTTCCTTTTTGTTGGGGGGATGGGGGTGGGGTGGGGTGTTAATTTTGCTGGCGAATTCACTTCTAGCACCCGGGCTTTGGTCAAGTTTTTCAGGTGCAGTGTGCGGGTTGGTGAGTGGTTTTCACTTGCTTGCTAATTGCTCCGTTTTATCGCCGACGGAATGTGTGAAGTTTGAGATTGTCCTTTGGGGTTCATTTTTTCTTTTTCCTGGACTTGAGGGATTTACAGTATTGGAGTCGTCGCTGCGTGAATGTCATTCACATTTTCAATAAGGGAGAGTTTTGCGTGATGATAATGCCGTCTCTTTCTGTAATTAGCTTTTGCATTCGGCCAATTTTGTTCGTGGGTTTTCCACTTTCCAGGCAAAGCTCTCTTTTAACTGTAAATGATGGTTCTGGGATCTATCCCAAGCATATTTGTCAAGCATGACAAGAATAGATGTACAGTGAATTGGCACATTTCATGGTATGTGAGCTTACTAGAAAGGAGTGGATTTTGATTATGAGATTTTAGTGGATTGGACCAATGGGAGCTCTCATTAAACACTTCCACGAGAGTCAAAGGGCTGTATGAGGCCAGGAACAATGACGAACTCGGATGCTACTATTTGAGCGAACTATACATTGGGAATTATGTCAATATAAGAGCTGGATTAGCCGCTTATGATGCAGCATGGATGAGCAACTTGTGCTAGCGTTTAACGACCTCTCTTGTTTCTCGGTTTTGAAGTCTGTTGATATTAATTCATGTTGAAGCTTCATAAGGTCAATGATTTTGCCTTTCCACTTAGCAGATGAGGCAGACATAAATGTGTCTATGAGTTTGGTTGATAAGATATATGGTGGTTTCTCTGATGGTTTGCATTTCGCTACTCCAAGTTCGAGCTTGAGGACAAATGAAGTTGACCTGGTATGTCTCATGTCAGTATTCGTACATGGAACATTTTCGTACTCATAGACTTCCTTCTCACTTTGTTTCCTCTAGGTAAGAGGTGTCTTGCAGATATTGCAAGGTTTGTCTAGTTCTTTATTCAATTGGGACCAAGGCAAGAAGTGTTTCTGTGCCACAACTGGGATATATGTCACCCATCTTTCTCGGACAAGTCTTCATGCCATTCTGAGCCAGTTTAGCTATGCTGCTACTTGCTTAAAGCTGGTTGATCTTATAGTTGATAGGGTAAAGACGTCTTCAAGATCACCTCCCCCAACCTTGAGGGCATTTGCATGTTCTGTTTCCTCATGGATTGTGGTAAGTATTTTGGACTGACCACGCGAGAATTATTGGCTCATAACTGGTTGAAAAACCTAGATTGATCTTGGATTTATTTCTTGCTATAGAGATTGCGGCAGATTGCTTTGAAGGAGGAAATTCAGATGAGAAATTCAAATAGTGGAATGACACCAACCCTGTTGGGACTAGCAAGTTCTTTATCCAGGTTTGACAGTAGACATATATCAGTGATTTAGATTATAGTCACACCATTAATTTTAGGGATGATGTAATTATTTTGGTACATAATTGTTTTTGTCATGCTCTCTTGCTTCCTGCACCTTTGTAAGAGGAGATGTTTGCCTTCAGTTCCTGCTATATTTTCTCAAACTTCTATCATGGAGGAGCTCATTCTAGGTTTCAGTTTCAAAATCTGTTCTTTGTAGGTATATGTTTTTTTTTGGGTAAGGAACTTTGTAGGTATATGTTGGTCAAGTCTTGTTATAGTATTTCTTATGATGTTTGGTCATGTACCAGTCTTTGCTCAGGTGCTGAGTATCTTTTGGAAGTCGTTCATGGAACAATTCCTCTGGCGTACTTTGAGCCTATGTCTTCTGTTACAGCTTCTGAAGTGGCGGTTCATATCCTTGACTCACTTTATAAGAGGCTAGACGAAGCTTATCTAGTACAAGGTGGTGAGGTGCTGTTCTTTTATCGAGATTTGCTCTCTTTCAGTTTTCAGTTTTTCTTTTTGTGATTTCTCTGGTAGAAGCTCTTCAAAGAAGTTAAATAACTGCTAATTACAGGAGGAAGATTATCAGATGCTACTTTATTTATTCGTTGGAAGCGCCTTACCATATATAGAGGGTCTGGATTCCTGGCTTTATGAAGGAATATTGGATGATCCTTTTGAGGAGGTAATTGAGATTGATATTTCCCGTTGCTTCTCTCTCTTCTCACTTTACAAAGTGAACCGTTATTACAGGATAGATACCTCATGCAGTATTCATTCTACAACTCCGATGAAGCTTTGGGTTAACTTTCTGTTAATTATGCTGAATTAATAGTTTGTCAAATCAAAAGCTTTTTATGACCACGCTGGTGGAATTGTATTTGCACAACATTTTTCCAGTAATCTTCTTTGATTTTGTTACGATGATGCTGAAGTTCTCCTTTAAGCTTTGGTCGGAAGATGGGAGGGGGGAGGAAAATGAGAGCTGAGGTAAAATGTTGGGACCCAATTGGAAATTTTTGTGAGATAAATTTCAAATCCCCATTTTCTACCCCCAACACCTATTTCACAAACACCACCAACACCACCCCCACCCCCTCCCCCCCCCCCCCCCCCCCACACACACACACACACACACACACAAACAAAACCAAAATCTTCCAAATAAAGCTGTCTGTGTTATTTGTGAATATTTGTTGTGTTCTTTTTGTTCGTTTCTAATTGGCTTTCTTGCTTATACTGTTACCTTTTACCTATCTGGCAGATGTTCTTTTATGCTAACAAGGATGTCACGGTCGAGGATGCTGACTTTTGGGACAGGAGTTATCTTTTGAGACTAGCACAAGATCGCAAGTTCGATGTTAACTCTAAGGATCATGTACCTTCAACGGGTGATAGGAAGGAAACAATGCAAAGGGAACTGAATCCTGGCTCTTTGAAAGCTAGGGAGTGGAGCGATAGAGATAGGCAAGTGTGTCCTATGTTTATGAAGGACATTTCTAAATCAATTGTTTCTGCTGGCAAGTCATTCCAGCTAATACAGCACGTTCCAACAATTTCCTCTGATGCTCGGAGAAGCGACTATGAAACTGATGCTTTAGGAGGTTCTGTTAATCCTAACGGCTTAAAAAAGATTTATTGTAGGCAGAGCATGGCCGGATTGACTCTATCAGAAACCTTTTCTGTGTCACTAGCTGGTCTTATTGGCCATGTTGATGAATTGTCGAGATACTTTCAGCAACGTGACTGCTTCCAATTGGACATGAGACGTTTTGAAAGCCATGCCGATCACCAAAAAAAAGTGGGGAAAGGAGAGGAAGCTTTGCCTTCTTCTTACCTCTCAGAGAAGACATGGTTCAAGCTTTTGATGAATACAATTTCTCAAAGGAAAGAGATTTATTGTGATACTAGGGCAGCAAGTGATGTTCTTAATGTGGAACACCATACTATAGGTTCAGAAGTAATTGATGATGAACTTTCTGTCGGGTCATTTTGTCCTGAGAATCCAGTTCTTACTGTTTGCCATAAAAGACTAGCTAAGAGTGTTGATGCCTGGAAATGGCTAAACTTATCTAAATGCTATCATCTTCCTCCACTGAATGATGAGGTCCTGTGGAAGGCAATTTTTGGTGAAGAGAGTGGACAAACTCAAGGAACTGATTTTGCATTTAAATTTAGTTTTGGCCAGATTGAATATCAACATGCGCACAATGACACAAAGCTATTAGAAGGGTTGTTTCCTTTTCCTACTCTTCTTCCTTCCTTTCAGGTATTCCATTTTGTTACTTCTTTGGACTATTTTCTCTTTGACTTCAATGGAATTCGTAGCAATAGTCCTAATGGATAATACTGAAACAGGATGACATCCATGTGTCCGGACTCTTGCCATTTCAGAGAAATAGTACACTTCCATCAAGAACGCTTGGTTGGATTCAACTTGTTGAACCAAGAAGTACTCCCCTTCCTCTGGCCATTATGCAGGAATGCCTTGTGGTTTACATAGAGAAGCAGGTGATGGCACCGCTACACAAGTCCATTACTTTCATGTCCTTTTCCAGACATTTACATTTAAAGTGCTGCTGACTTGCTTATATGTCTCATAGGTGGATTATATAGGCAAGCAAATATTATCAAAGTTAATGCATGACTGGAGACTGATGGATGAACTAGCGGTGTTGCGTGCCATATACTTGTTAGGTTCAGGTGATTCCAGTGATTCCAGCATTTTGTACTGCCATCTTATTTGTCAAGAGTTAGCATTTGACCTCAATTTCATGGCTCACGAGTTCAAGCAATAATTCAGGTGATCTATTGCAGCACTTTTTGACGGTGATATTCAATAAGCTGGATAGGGGGGAGAAGTGTGACGATGATTTTGAATTAAACACATTATTACAGGTGTAGTAGGTTTCTTTGAGCATTACATACAAGTTCTGAGTGAGGTTATGTCAACTTTTAATATAGTTTATTCTGATCAGGTTATTTTCATCCTTGCAAGTTTTTATTCGGATTCGACAATTGTTTATTGACTTTGTTTTTCAGTCTTCTTCTCTCCAGGGTTTTTTTTTTTTTTTAAAAAATAAGTAATCTACATCATGTTTCTGCTATCATCATGAGCCGGAAAAATTTCTTGAACGAAGTTCATGAGTTGATGAAACCGGAAACTTTGAGTAGGACAGCCCCTGTAGAGGTTATCCTTTTCCATGTAAATGTTTTTGTTTGCATAATCTGGTTATCATTTAGCTTCTGATTGTGTCGCTATTGTAACTTTTTAGGAAGATCTTATATGTTATATACATTATTTGATGTCCATTGTCTGCTCTTTTGAAGTTCCATTTTCTTTGATTTTTGTGATAATAGTAATAGAACAACCAAACAAAGGACTAAACATCTGCTTGTTCAAACTGAAAATTAAATGCAGAAAACTTATAGTGAATTTTAAGTGTTGACCATTTTAAGTGCTGAAAAATGAAAATAAAATGTTGCTCGATTATTGATTGATAAATATTTTGCCTTGGATGATACTTCTTTTATCTTGCCAAATATTGAGATATGAATATCATTGGCCAGTTTTGAGCTTTTATTGATGAATATCTAGTATTGAATGATACTTTTTTTATCTTGCCAAATATTGAGCTGTGAATATTCTTGGCAGTTTATAGGCTTTTAGAAATGTAATACGGAATGTTGTATTTCCTATTTGGACGCCTTTTCTAGTGAATGAATTAAGTAACCCCATCCTTAGCGAAATAAGTGATTTTTTGACCTAATTAAATCTTTTAAGTCAAAATTGGTTATGGTTATCAAACGTGCTTAATTTTATTTGCTGGATATATTCATTTTCAGTACTTATTGGAGTTATCAAACAGGCCCTGAGTGTATGGTCTGGCCTAAGAATGCTAAGAAGACATCACTGCGCACATTCATCTTGACTGCAATATTGCATAATTGAGTTTAAGTTTTAACATACTCAATTTGTCAGATTTTACTTGCTTTGAATGTATCATTAGAGTGGCTGGCTTTTGAGTACAATCAGATGAATGGGGTAGACCATGTGTTTTAGGCAAGCGTGCATGAGTGTGTGGTACAATGTTGACACGGGGAATGCTCAATCAACATAACGACTTCCCTAATTGACTCTGTGCATTGACTACAGGAGTCCATTAGGAATTCTGCTGATGGCAATCTACTGACTACTCCTGATTCGTTAATTGTGTCTATCTCTAGAAGTCAAGGCTCTAATAATGATGAGCAAAATACCACGACGGCCTTTGCCTCCACCCCTCATAAAATATCTGTACAGAGCTTTGGAATTGATGGTTTGGATTCTCTGAATTTTTCATATAAGGTTACTACAATGCCAAAAGACTCTTCAGAATGTATTGCTCTTACTCTATTTTTCTTGATAACTGCCATGTAGTTAAGCATCTATATGTGTTAATTGTGACAGGTTTCTTGGCCACTTGAACTTATTGCAAACACAGAAGCTATTAAGAAATATAACCAGGTAATACTTACAAGTAGATTGTTTTATTGAACCCATTCTTCCTTTCTCTCATGGTTATTTGGCTTTGTCCACAGGTTATGGGGTTCTTATTAAAGGTCAAGCGTGCAAAGTTTGTTCTGGATAAAGCTCGGAGGTGGATGTGGAAGGTATTCGTTTCTTATGGCATATCTTATGGGTTCTTCGAAACATGGTTGTGACTTAAGGCTAGAAATTCTCCAGACAGAGTTTTTCTAACATTGGCAGTATGAGTATTCTAAACTTTTGTCCTACATTCCAGGGCAAAGGAATTGCATCATACAGCCGCAAGCATCACTGGTTGGTCGAGCAAAAGCTTCTCCATTTTGTAGATGCCTTTCACCAATATGTGATGGACAGAGTAGGACTCTTCCCTTTTTGTTGCTGTACTCGCATATGTTGTTGAGGAGTAGTTGCACCATTTTGTAATTAATATCTCTTCGCATGGTCACTAGCTTGTTCTGCTTTGGCATGCTATTTGCTTATTTGCTTGCCACTCCTAAATTTCACTTCCAGGACCATGCTTTCAGCGAATTTGGGACATCTTATGGTAAAATTTTATTATGCAGAAGATATTTGCATGCAGTGTCTTTGTTTGTATACTGACTTCATCATTAATTATTTTAAACAGGTTCAAATCTTGGTACTATTTTATTAATATGCGGGCATGAAACCTACAGACTAGCTTTTGAATTTTTGTCGTTTTCTTTTCATTCACTTTGGTTGCCGTGTTGAGAGAGTTTGGCTTTCATGCTTATATACCTCTCTGTTGACAGAGTATCCTCAATTTAAAATCGTGATGCTGGAGTACTTTTGAACACTCATTTCATCATATTTTTTTAGTAGCATACTATGACGGAAGAGGACAGTTGTAAGAACGTCAAGGGTAGAGAGAGTGATATTAGGATTTACCTGGCTTGACTCAGAAATTGTGTTCCTGAGTTCTAAAACGTTTAGATGACAAACAAACTGTTTATTGTCTTTATTAATATTTTGCAAATCTCTTTGGTGTCTCACCAAGTCTCATCCATGCAATCTATTTTCTGCATTGTCCATTCCAGATCATTATATTAAACATGCCTCGTGGTGTTACTGAAGATAGCTTGAGTCCCGGTGGGGGAAGCTTTGTCTTTGATCTCAGTTATATCCGGTCTGAATTTGAAATGGTTTTAAAGTGAAGGAACTTAAGATTATCTATATTATGCAACATTGAGGTTATATCATAGCAAGAGTTTGCAAAATATTTTGATTCTTCAAGAGGAAGATTTAGTGACGTAAATGTTGGACGTTTTGCATTATGGATGAGAAAATGATCTACCATCATTCCTCAACACTAGATTTTCATGTTGGTAGTTGTATTGTTGGATATGCCTCTCCTTTACATGATAGTTGACATGTTGTCATGTGGATTGTAGTTGTGCTGATTAACTTAGGGAATTTGAATGAAGCAAAATGGCTATCTTCACCTATGTAGATTGAAACTGCTGTAGGATATGATGCACTGGATGTCTTGCTTTTATCGATTGGCTGGTGAATGAATCAACATCAATGGTGGCAGATTGAGAATAGCATTAGTTAATAGATAAATAATAGTGGATGGATGAGACATGATAGCAATGACTTTACAATCTCATTTATCCATTGGAAGTTCCAGTGGACGATGCGACCCATGGTTCTTTTTTTTTTTGGCCAATTGACTGGTGGATAACAAACTGAGGTAATGTATGGATATAAAGTAGGGTTATGGCTAGTGGAAAGTTTGTTCCAGAACAGGACGGCATACTTTGTGAGTATTGTTTTGTCAGCATGTCATGTTTGTGTAAATGGTTTTCGTCAATTTGTTTCGGCTTAGGAACATGATTGATCAACCCATTTATTCTGCAACCTTGTTTAATAGTGTCCATTTTCAAGTTAAAGAATTTTCTGCATTATAATCTGGTTTCTCTTAAGTTGTTCAAGTCTATGTGATCAGATCTTCTGTAGTTGCTGCATAGAGGAGGTGTGATCAAGTTTAGTCCAAAGGGGAAAACTTAGTTCCTTTGTATTGATAGAATGTAGATGATGCAGTTGAAAATGTTAAGAAAGGGATGGATCAGGTATGGAGCATAATAACGGACGGAAAAGGAGCTGTTTAGATTTTCTGCATTTAATATAAACCATAAGCTCCTAATTTCCACACTTCATATGTCTAAATATGCTGCTTTTAGCACAGCATCTTATCTGAGCGTGTCAAGGTAGAATGACGTCATAGTGGGAATAGGCACATTGGTATTAATCAATCCATATTGAAGCCTAGAGTAGGCACAGATCTCTGATGCATAAGTTACATTCAGGTATATCACAGTGCATGGCGCGAACTCTGTGAGGGTATGGCAACTGCCCGATCACTGGATGAGGTCATGGAAGTGCATGAGGCCTACTTACTGTCAATTCAGCGGCAATGTTTTGTAGTTCCAGATAAGTTGGTGGGTAGAAATCTTATTTCCATTGATGTTTGTGGTCTTTCTATTGAAGGAATTTTTTTCCCTGAAATCTGATTGTTGAGTATTTAATGCGTGCGTTGGCATGTAGTGGGCTCTGATTGCCAGCCGGATCAACAGCATCCTCAGTTTAGCTTTGGACTTCTATTCTGTACAACAGACACTTAGCAGTGGGGGAGCAATTCCTACTATCAAGGCCAGATGCGAGATGGAAGTGGAAAGGATCGAGAAACAGTTTGATGATTGTATCGCTTTCCTTCTTAGGGTACGGCACTGTCTTCTCAGTCTGCAATCACCAATTCAATCTCAGCTTGATTTGCCTGAAGTGAAATTTCTGCTTGCACTGTGGATTTACGTTTAGAAAATACAAGCAGTCATGTCACCGTATGCAGACTAGTTACCCGTTCATGTGTATTGCGTGGTATAGTAAAGTCAGGCGAATTGACACGTTTAATGTTTCTGATATGCAGGTTCTATCGTTCAAGCTTAACGTGGGAAACTTTCCTCATTTGGCTGATCTAGTGACGAGGATAAATTACAACTATTTCTACATGTCTGACGGTGGAAACTTGAAAACTCGCACCGGCACTGAAAGCGTGGCTTCTAGATTTGGGAAAGCCCCTTCTGGTGGAGCTGAGTAGATAATGCTGATGGATTGACTAGTCACACGTGAAGAGACAAGGTTTTGTTGAATCTGGCGTTGCTCACTGAACATCAGCTCCGAGCTGCATATGGGAGGACATCGAAGGGGAGACGTATGCACGGAAAATGGGGCAAGGAGAACAAGCAGAAAAGTTCATTTGGTGTCGACCTCTTTCCATTGTTAGGGTGGTAGTTTTTTCATGTGTAACTCTCTCTCTGTCTTTCTCTCTCTGATGGTCGAGTTGTAAATTCCCTGTAAAGCATAGACTATATTTCTCTCTTGTGCTTTTGGCTGGCTAGTGATGAGTGCTCCAAAACCGCTTGTGTTTTGGTAATTCTGTTGTTCTGAGTTCGTCGGAAACGATTAAAATGCACATCAAGAAGGATCAAGTTCTGAGCACGTGATCCATGTACCATATGACCCGCAAGTTTATTCCCAATGAATGCTTGTGATTTCTTATTTTAAGGATTAATATTATGAAAAACCTTCAACTGGTACATGTGTTAAATTTACTTCAAATTAATTTTTGGGTTAATACCACAAAAAACCCTAAATTGATATACTTGTGACAAATTTATCCTAAGTTATTTTTTTAACCACAAAAAATCTCAAATTAGTACACTTGTAACAATTTTACCCTAAACTGATATATTTGTGACAAATTTATCATATCTTAGTTTTTGTTAAATTTAATCGTTAAAGTGTTAAGTTTATGACACGTGACAATTGACAGAAGTATTAGCTTGTGATTTTTAACCTATGTTTGTCACATGTGCATCAATTTGAAATTTTTCATGGTATTAACACAACTTAACAGAGAGTAAATTTGTCATGGGTATACCAGTTTAGGGTTTTTGGTGGTCAAAAAATAGTTGGAGGTAAATTTGTCACAACTGTACCGGTTTGGGGTTTTTGTGGTCAAAAAAATAATTTGGGGTAAATTTGTTACGGGTGTACCAGTTTGGGGTTTATCATGGTATTAACCTTTAATTTTTTTAGTACCAAAAGCCTCAAATTGGCATATTTGTGATAATTTAATCCAAACTAATTTTTTAATTAGGAAAACCCCAAAACTGATTATTGGACCACGAAAACCCTAAATTGGTACATCTGTGATAAATTTATTTTTTTATTATTTTCCGTTAAATTTGGTTAATACCATGAAAAGTTTCAAACAGATACACGTGACAAACATAGGGTAAAAATCCTAAATTGGTATACCCGTCAACTGTCAAGCATTATTATAAGCTATATTTCATGACATTATTGAGTGAACCTCACTTAAGAAAAAAAAAAAAAGAGTACCTCTCTTTAACAATTATACAATTCACGATTTCAAATACAAAGTATATCAAATTCATTACACCAACGTATCTCAGTGTTAGAAACTTTATTTGCTTTACAAAGTACTTTTCAGCATCACTGGGCGGATAAATTTGATTTGACTCCTAAAAAGTATTGGAATTATACCAGTTATAAAACAGTATAAACGTCTTATCCTTCTTGACGTAAAATGGAGAAATTAAAGAACCTAAAATCATGTCTTATCAGGAAAACATTCATTTATAATTCAATTATAGCTTTCGCCAGTAATGAAGTAAAACCCCCTTCAGACAACAACAATTATGTAATTGTCAATTAAGCATCACGAATTTCATTTAAATAATTTGTATTAAACGGATCGCATGAGCAAACAAATCACCTACCTTGAGAAATATAGAAAGTTTTAAAAGAATGTCACTCTTTTATAACGCAATATACTAAATTTACTTATTTTAAGTACGAGGAAATGAAACAGAATAAGTAACTGATTTTACTTTGGTATCTTGAAGGAATTTACATTTATCTTAAACTTGCAATATAGTCTGTAAAATAAATAAATGATAAAATAAATTGCAACTCATTTAAACATACAGAATCATATTTTAGTCAGTTTTATTGTATTTTTTGGTTGGAATTATTTTAAATATTACTTCCGCGATGTATGCTAAAAAATCTTTTTTTTTTTCTGTTTATATGTTACATGCCTGCAAAAGAAAACATTGTAGCATCTTTTCTACCTCATATAAATCTTAGTCCTCCATAAATTTGATCTTATTTTAGAAAATAATATATATTGCTTTGGATTTGGAATAAGTCTCGTCCCTTCCTCTAACCTCATAAGTCATATCTAACATTATTATTAAGGATTCACAGACACGACTAAATCCCACCAAGTCATTTCTCGACTCATACAAAGCAAGATTGACTGAAACAGGCCTTCAAACAAAAGCAAGGATAGAGAGAAAATTCTGCATGTGACCACGTTGTCGATCTCAATACAATTGATCCCACTACTAGTTCACTTCCATGCTTTGCTTCTTTTAAGTTGCAATTTCGTCTTCTCTCTGTGCATGAATTATCGAAATCGACTAAGTTTGGAATTACATTTGACAGGAAATTCAGGGGTTACTCTTTCAAATTTATTCTCATAGGGTAAATTAAGTATTATGAGAATCAGACACGTGACACACATGTGATTGCCGTCGGACAATTTTTTTCGACCGCCAATGAGCTCAAGGGGTCAGTTGACACGGTTACTAACTTCAAAGGATTTTTCTATTTTATTTTATTTTATTTTTAATGAAAGTTCACTTTGGGTGGAATTTGAGAAAATGGCTCTACTAAAAAGGTTGTAGTTCTCTCTCTCTCTCTCTCTCTTTTTTTCGAAATTTCTCCAATGGTCTACAATGGGCTTGGGCTTAGGTTGGCTTTTAGTCCATCTATTAATTACGGTCCGGCCCAACAAGAAGCCCAAGGCCCAATAGCCTCTATCAAGTTAAAAAGCCCTTGGCTTTCCCGCCACGACATTCCTCATTTTCCCTCCATTCAAGAAATCCCAGTCACGGTCACAGAGTCGATCAAGCCTCTTCCGCCGCGTGTTGTTGATTCTTTCACGAGGTGACGGCGATGGAGGATTCCGACGCGAAGGCGCTCTCAATCTCTGAGCTGCTCCGTCAGTCTCGTCCCTTCTCCGCCACGTCATCTCTCTGGTTGACCTCCCGCCGTCGGTTCTCTCCTCCGCCTCCGGAGTCGAGCTGCCGCGAGGAGTTTCACGATCCCAACCCTAGCCCTAGGGTTCTTACTCCTCTGAACCACCCCGTGATGCTCGTAGGGACCGTGACGATCCCTGTCTTCGACGGCGACGGCCATGGCCACTCTCCCGCAGCTCTCAAGTGCTCGAACAACGGCACTTGCTTCCAGTTCTCCGACGGTGCTTCAGGAATCTGCTGCGACGTGTTCGACTTCAGCGCTCACCTTTTGGGGAAGAGAATCCGTGTGGTCGCTTTCAATTTCATTCCGTTTAAGCACGGCGGGGGGTTTCTGGAGATTATTAGATGGAGCTTTGCCCAGTCCCATGGTGGGCTTCGGCCTTGTTCGAGCTCTAGCGCGCTTGCATTGGGTTCAGGTTCCTCCTCCGAAGACTGTTCCAAAGCGCGTTATTATGTTCGTGGCACGGTGGAGTCTATCAGTCCCGTTTCTGTTGTTCCCTGTACCTCTGGGACTAGCTTGGACTCTGGCTGCGCAAGGAATCTTCGTGGTTTCCTAGCTCGAATCTTGATTTGTCGATGTAAATTATGCGGCTCCAGAGACATAACTAAGGTTTTAACGGATAATTCAAACGGATGTTCTGGAGGTCACGCTTATTCTCTGCCCGAGTTTGTGTACTTCTGCGGGTCTGCTTCGTTTTGGCATCCTGCAATTACTAAGCTAATAGGGGATGTTGTAGTGTTATCGCGATTGAAAAAGAAGTTGGTTTACATAGGGAAGGACGAGTCTCAGGTGATGTTTGTGACGACGGAAAAATCCCTTTTGCATCTGCTGTCTTCAAAAATGTCAGCGCATGAGAGGACTAGTATTGGGAAAGCAAGTGATTATAGTACTTATACTGGCCTTGCGACTGGGATCTACATGCAAGGAATGATTGTTGAGCTGGATAAAAAAGTTTGGCTTTTGCTAACTGATCAGCAATTCCAACCGCCCCATAGTCTGAGAGTTGGTGCTGTCGTGCGTACTTCGTCTTCCTCAATGTTTGTACACAAAGTGAAATTTGCTGAAAAGAAATTGAGAAAAAATATTGAAACTGGCAAGGGTTGTACTACTAGCTTTCATCACCATAATATTTCTTCTCTTGTTCTTGCAGGTATCTGTGAAAAACGCTCATCTTCTGAGTGGAAAATATTCTTGGGCAGAAATGCTGATACTTGGAGGTTGCTTTAGGACTAGCATTTTGGTAGAGTCCTCGTCCCCTTTTGAAACGAGGTATTATTACTTCTTCTTAATTTGTTGAGCAAATAGATAGACAAGGTCGACTGATCTTGCTCGACACCCCATGCTTTGCTTATAGAAACAAATCAATTTGACAGTTGAATTACCCAGTCATGAGTAATGTCTGCAAATGTTAAAAAATCCTTTTTGCTCTCACGTTTCTGGCATCATATTTAATAAAAGTGTGTATTCTCCTTACAGATGCAAAGTTCGTACCATCTTCCGTTGTTCTGTGAAACATGAAAGTTCTTTTATTGTTCCCTACATTACTCTGTTTTACTCCACTTACTCAGTAGTGAGTCGTTCGGGAGTGCTTCTCTTAAAGATGTTGGCACGATGTACAGTAAGTACTGCTTTCATGGGTGTTGTTGACGAGGGTAATGTGTTGTTGACTGAAGACCAAGTCCTTTACTTGGGGATTTCTGGCCTCAATAAAAGTTCCCTCCAATGAACAATGATTGTCTAATTTACCTTTTGCAGTTGCTATAATTTCCCAGATATGCACAGCATGTTGGGGAAATTCATCGCAACCCTGTCATATCCTGCCAGGTTATGGTAGGGACATTTCATGTTCTTATAATTAATATAGTTTTTATGGTTATTCTTATTCTGTCAATCTTATTGGTCTGATTTATTTTTTGATTTTCCCAGGGTTCTCCTCACAATTTCATGTTTCCGCAAAAAGTTTTCTGGGATCTTTTCTGAGAAGGAGATTCTGGGATCGAAAAACGTTACTTTTTGCCACACAATTTCTGTCATTTCAATGGACTTGTTTTCACGTCTTACCTCTTGAATTCTCTTTCCCCGTCTTATCATATGGCTTTCTCTTTGGCTAACTAATGGTTGAAAGGTGATTGCAGAAGGAAGGACTGTTGCAGATGTATGCTAGTTCACATTTACCTTCCTGGGCATTTCGAAATAGGGTAAGTAAACTGCTGTTGGACGGAGCAATGCTGTATATATTTTGCAGATATTTGTTTTTCACTTTCTTTCTTTGTTCCCCGTGATCTACTATCAAAACTCACTTGGTGGCAGCATGGTGTTTTCATGGAGATGTGTAAGCATGATTTCTGTGGCTTTGGTTGTGAACTGGGCTACACGAAGCTGAAATTGGTAGGTCAAGGGCTTAGCTTCTCTGTTATGCTTCTAGGAATCATTCTTTTCTCTTTTATCCTATAAGGAGAAGCATCAGTCCCTTATTTTTTTCCGAGTGCTATCTTTTGGCAAAAATTTCTATTTGACGAGGGAAAGTACTTAAGACATTTTCTTCACTAACTCAGACAGTACCCTTCTCCTTGTTGGTTCGTCATTGTGAATCCATGTGGGAAGGATTGTTGGTGGAATCAGAAAAAGCTTGTAAAGTATCGGATGACGACAACAAAAGCGGCAATCTTTATGGTGTCAGAGGATCTTATAGTCAGTTAATTAAGAGGATCATTCCAAGCGACAACATTGGTATCACTCTACTTGGAAATCTCAAGGTTCCTCTTTGATCTTGTGCTTCCCTGGTTTACTGGAAGATCTATCTTTATCCAACAGTCTGAATATTTATAGTCTTAATTGAAGTTTTCTTACTAACTTACAGGTACATGGGTGATTTTCTTTTGGCCATGTATGAAAATCAACATGGGTGTAAGAACTGGATATGTCATAAAGTTGGAAGGAGCCATAGAGTTCCAGCCAACAAATTAATTTAAGTTACAAGAGTAGGAAATCTGACATATTCATAAGTGGTTTTGTTATGGAAAATACATCACTCAAATGGCAAACATGATAATACTAGCACATTCATAACTTAGCATTTCCTCTTTCTTTGGAAATAACAATCTGACATTTCATTGATAGGAAGAGTATTGACTCAATACATTCAGCAGGTATAGACTTGGTCTCATTTAGATGTTGGGGATGCTGGTTAAAAGGTATAATAAGGGAACAAGGAAGACATGGATGAAACATATTCAGCAGGTATTGTCATAAGAAGATTCAAGAAGCCAACCTTATTTGGAGAGGATAGGCTTTGCTGTCATGTCTATTCTAATTTACAGTCATCTTTGCTTCCAGTTATTTGCGTGAATGGTGAAAATTGGCTTTCCCAGATCTAATTAGTATTGTCCTTTCCATTTTCTCCCATAAGGTTTCTCCATTCACTGGAAGGTTGCAGTTGGTTGATGCCATTAGAAGCCTTGATGTTGTTATTCCTGACCTTCCATCAACTTGGAATTCCAACAGCATATATGAGGTCATATGTGAAAATGATGTCATAATTTTGTCCTTTCATATATACTTGTTGAAGTTAGTAGGAAAAACTTCTACTTGGACTTGATTTATTTAGGATCTGGAGTAACTTTATTCTCTCACATGTCCAGGTAAATGACTATAGTGTTATTATAATGGGTGTATCTCAGCGGACGGGCCAACTTAGACCATTTGATCGAGAATCCTTTTCCTGTACAAGTATTTTTAATTACATACCCATGGTGAGGGAGACGGGATTGGACATTTCCATTTGTTTTCATTTGAAGGATGCGAACTGCATAGATTTTCATGAGACCTCTGAGGATGAACATGAGGAACTTGGCAGTGGCAGTTATCATATATTGCGTATAGTGCACAAGTTTCCTCTATTGCAAAAGGTGCGCACAATTGGTTATGTTGTTTGATTGCTAATGGAAATGGTTGTGTGAGGACCTTTCTCTATTTTCACAGTCATCAGCTGATCCTGTGATATCGGCATCTATATTTGTCGAGGCCATAATCTTACCATGGTACTTGTTTCTTGCGGATAAAGATGGAGTGGAATGTCTACCATATGCTTTGATGGACCAGCTGGAGGAAACCGTGGGACGTAATTCCAATAAATGGGCTGATGGTTTCTCGAAGAGACTTAAAACTGATAGTACACTGAGTAAATGCTTTCTCTTTCAGGCCAATAAATAAAGCTTGTGATGTTGGGACAGATAATAAAGCCTGTTTATATTTTCATGCAGGCACTTGCGATGGAAGGTTCCATGACTTGAATTATCATAAAGTACCATGCCAAGTTACTGTTAGAGGGATAAAAACAGGCTTGCCCTCTAGGCCAGGATCCTTGGGCCGTGTTAAAGGCAATAGCAGGAATGGCATTGCCTATAACATAAGCCCTCACAAGGTATGGCTGGAGTTCCAGCCCTCTGATGTCTCCAAGTATCAGGTATCAATTTTCCAGTAACATTCGCTCTACATTTGTTTTTCACCAGATCTTGCTTGGCATAGAATGAGTAATGTTGATCTCGTTTATGACAGATGCTGAATATCGGTGGTTATTATGTTCTAAAACACGGTAAAGAAGAAAAGCTCTGTCTTCTTGAGGATTCTGCTAGGGGTTTTAAAATTCATTTCCCCTCTAAAACAAAGTTGTGGAGCCTTTCGTTCTCTTCTAGAGATACTCTCCTTCACAATTTACCCCCTGATTCTCCATTGTGCACTGATCAAGTTCTTTTGGGAGAAGAAACTGGAAATTTCACAAAGGCATTCTCTGGCTATTCTTCAGAAATTTCTGCTGATATTTGTCTTGATGTATCCACCGAGGCAGCAGGTCCCTTTCAGATGGATCTTCTGGAAATAGAACATAGCTTGACAAATCCAACTGTCAATATAGAAGATATCACTGTGTCTTCATGTAGCGGGGACACGATTTCTTGCCTTTCCAGTAAATTTCCTGGTCATGGTCATCTTTTTCCAGATGGGGATCTTGTCAGTATTAATGGAGATGTCATTGCCATTCAGAGATTTGAAAGCACTTCTTGCAATCTGTATCCGAGCCATGAAAACCTTCTCATAAGCAGTCAGCCGTCCAGAGATTTTATTGGAGATACAATTAGTGTCTGGGTTCACGTCAAAACGGGCAATGGCACTGTACTATCCCTTTAATGTCTTTTTGAGATTTAAGATGAATTGAACATGTTATCTTATTTCATTCCTTCTAATAGCAGGTGCAGATATTTGGCACTTTGGGAAACCATGCTTATCCAAGTGGTTTTGGACCTGGTGTAAACGCAACATTCTGTAGAATCCTGAAGCTCGGGTACCTTTTCCTACAAAGTGCAAATTCAGTGTTCCAAGCTTTATTACATGCAGTTCAATGACCAGTGATTTAATATACTATTGTATGCTCTCTTGATTCTTGTGAACATTATTATTTTACTATGCAAAACTAAATATTGGTATCATGTGCATTTGTATGTGTTCAAATGTCCTTGATTAGAATCATCTTTTGGGATTCCACATGTATTATATATGTGTGATGTCTGAAGATAAATCATTCCTAAGAGTTCCAAGGTACAAAGAGGGTGGTAATCAAATTTTAGCAGCCAATTAGTGAACTATGTGGTAACTTGCAAGTGCTGTACTTGGTAGTTATTCTGGGAGGATTAATTCAGTCTTGGACAAAAGGATTTCGATTGATTTCCATGGGAAGAGGAATAAATGTGGTTAGACTCTATCTTATAGCTGAATGGAGAGAGTGACGCCAGGAGGCTGTGCAAGTCAAAAGCCGATATTGCTACATGATTTTTTGCATAGGAAATTGGAAGTTCATTATGTCTTAAGTTGCCAATTTTTCTGAAGTTCTACCCCTTTCCCTACTCAAGACCTAATCCACTGTGCAAATTTGTTACTTATTCCCCAAACGATATGCAGTTGGTCCATTTTGCCTCTGGCTAATTGGAATCTATTTCCAGCACATGTGTAGGCTTGTAGTTTCTACACACCTCGTTATGCTGTTTTGCTCTTGCCGGGTGGCCGGTTTATTGCGGTTTTTTCTGACATTATATATGAGCTGAAGTTAATGTATTTCATTTGCGGTTTTAAGTGTGCTAAAACATGGGTCATTTTTTTTTTTGTCCTTTAGTGGGCGGGAAGGATTCTTGTTGACACCAATATCATTCATCATGATAAATTCTATGAGGATGATCAATGAGCAGTGTGGGACTAAGGATACTACCATGCAGTCTGTGCCCGATAGAAGGGTTGCCTTCAATGGTGCTCCTTCAGGTTTTATTTCTGAATTGACACAAGACCCTGGATGCAGCACGATGCAACTCCGTTGCAAGGTATATTCTCATGAATAGGTACAATAAATCGCTTGACAATTATTACTATGGCCTCCTCCCTATTGTTGTTCACTTTATCGTTTGGAAGGGTCCTACTCATTGCAGTTTGATATGATGAAGGTTATTGCTGTCCACATTCTGATACTGGAGAAGACCAGTATACAAAAAGATTGTTTACCATCGGGGTTCTCTCACCGGTCCTCTCCCACTAACATTCCAATTGCTGGTTTTGTACTTGGTAATTTTGCCTCCTCTCGAGAAAAAAACAAATCAGTTGTCTGTAATTTTCCTTGCATGACATGGTTTAGTTTTGCCCTTTATCTTCACTTTTTCATGGCTTGTGTTATCTTATTTGCACAGAAGACGGCTCCTCTTTATGTTTTTGCTGGGCTAATGCTGGCCGGGCATCAACCTTGTTAAGATTGAATGAAAAGCTCCCAAAGACAGCTATAGAGAGCACTAGCTGGACACTAAAATGGGCTGGAAAAGGACAAAATGCCTCCAGAACAGGTGCATATTATGTCGATAGGTTTCTGAAGAAGCATGTCAAAATCACTGTGAGAAATTGTGGGTCCATGCTGGATTCTTCTCGTCAAGATCTTATGTTCTCGGTGGGTTCACATAATGTTCTTAGCAACTTTGAGGAGGACATTCTCTGTTACATTCTCCTTAATGCTAGCTTTGCCACTGATTGGGTAAGTTAACATTACTGCAGGATCCGTTGCATAAGTTCATCTAAGATAATCAATACTTTCTCTATGATTGTCTTGGTGGCCTCTCACACTTAAACCGAAAGTCCTCAGTTTCTCTGGAGAACTCTGGTTTGACTTAACTTGCTCATGCTGGCATACGCGGAACTTAATGCATTTTGCCTCTTTGATTATGGCAGAACATAGTTGGAACTGCCTTGGATTTAAATACTGCTCGACAGTTGGAGAAGCAGCACTTCTTGGAAACGGAGATGGAATTGGAGTCGATTCAGCACATATGGGCAGTGGACGTTTCTCATGTAAACCATCGTAATGAGGCAAAAAGGAATATCGAAGAGTTACTACCCTGCAGTCATTGCAATGATTAGATTGATGGCAGGACAGATGTCTACTCATCTGCGGGAGCGTTGTCCGGGTGCTTTTCAGTGGCCCTGGCTGTTGCCATAGACTATGCTCGGCAAGTGCAGAAACATGTCCCACAGATCAAAATGCATTTGAGTGCTCAGATGTTAAGATTCAGAAAATTAATATGGCGAGGCCCAAGGTCTATGCCAAAGGCTTGAGTTCTCGGTATCCCCACGGATTGTAGGCAACTTGAGAGGTACCATAATTTCTCGGCCCTAAAATGCCTTGATATAGGCTGCTACGTTTTGTGCGCTGTGCTCCCGTAGCTCGAGCCTAGTGATGGGATCAGTGTTCACCATTTCTTCGAAGATACCTTGTTCTCCAACTTAAACTTAATTGATCACATGAGAGTTGCGTTATCAGAAGTTGATATTGTCCAGTGAAATAAAGTAAGCAAATATTAATAGTGAGAGAGAGCTCTCAGTGGTTGGAAATCCGAATGAAGGGCGACTGGTGTGGGATTGCTGCTCAGCTCAAGCTGATTCTAATATGTATTTTTTTTTTTGGCTTAGTTGGTAAATGGTGCCTTTTTCTAGATGCAAGTAGTTTGTGGATGCTGCTTAGGAGGCAGAAATGTTAGTTCATCTATGTTGACACCTGATTTTTGACCAAGTCTTTTTCAATCTCATTTTGAAAAAAAAATCACAAAAAATCCATAAAAAGTCAAAAAATTAGAAATTCAACCTTGGTGACCTGGGCCAAGCCCAATGAATCATTTTTGACCAAAAAATAATTTTTCATATTTTTCGCATTTTTTAATATTTTCAGAAATTAGGAAAATACTAGAAAAATCAAGAAAAATAGCATTTGAGGTCACAAAAATATGGAAAAATAGCCAATATTTTTATTTTAAATCCCTTGTATTTTTGACCGCACAAAAAGTCTAAAATAAAATTCAATATAGGTGTTCTTTTGTTACACATATGATTGAATTTGAGAAAAAAAATGTCAATTGAGTCTTTTAATTCGCAATTTTAGCATTTTTTTAGGATCTTGACATTCAATATAATTGTCCCTTATTGTAATTTAGCCAAATTGTTTACACAAATTGCCCAATTGCATGAATTTGGCAAAATTGCATACTAAATTGCATTTTAGTCATTGAAATTGGGCATATTTGAAATTACTTTCAATTCAGGGACTATCATTGCAAATTGAACATACTGCCCAATGGGTTTCACCATTTTGAATCCATTGGCATAGGCAATTTGCTCTAATTTGATCATTTGAGCCTTCAATTGCACAATTCCCCGATTTGCAATCAAACGAAAATTTGGGGTTTTTATAGTAATTGATGTGAACTTTTGGGCAAAATCACATTTTTAGATATAATCCATGCCCTAAGTTCGATTTTGAGGTCCAATTGCAAAAATTTCCCATTAATTTGGGCTTAATTGGAAAAATTGTAATTCGGAACCGGTTCAGACCGGTTTGACCGCCGGTCGGACCGGTCCGCTACAGTGTCATCATCTGCCTCAGGTTCCTGCGCAAGAAAACAGTAGAAGGTCGAACTTTGGTGGAGAAATTGATAGACCAATCGACTTCAATTGAAGACGAAATGGTGGGCGTTTAATTCTTCAAGCCATTCCCCGTCGATTGGGACCAGAATCATGATCAATGGCCGCCGGAGGAAGATGGAATTGGTCAGTCAAACCCGCTAAGCAGCGAAAGTCAACATTCTCAAACGCAGGACAAATTCGTGCCAAATTCGCGAGGAATGAGACTCGCCGGAGAACCAAATGGACCTAGACGAATTGCCCATTCTCCCCGACGCCGTTCGGACCTAAAATCACGTGGTTGCACATGCAATTTGAGTCAGTTAGCCGTTCCCCGATTCGGCGCCAAAATCTCAAAAGCTATATAAGCCAATAGATCTTCGCGAAGCAAGGAGGTGGTGGTTTCAGTTAGAGAGAGAGGAACTGAATTGAACGGAGGGAGAAGGAGAGAGAGAGAGCTCGTCCTCCAACTGCTATTGTCGATGACAGAGCTCGAATCCACAAAGTATCGGTCAGGCCTTTCCAGGATAGACCAAAGCTCGAGGAGATCGTCAGGAGGTTGCCCATACTGAGAGGAAGCTGTTGTCGTCGATCGCGCAGCCTGAAATCGCCGGAACAGGTGAGTCACAGCCTCGAGTTCTTTACTGCACTTCAATGGCGACTCATGCATTTCTTGTTCATTCTTGCGATTACTATGTGCGTTTTGCTCCTTGAACATCACTAACCATCAACGCGTATCTGTTTTGCATCGACTTCACTTGAACTCCCCGAATCGAGTCTTCCAATTCAACCTCCATTATCGCATCCTGTTCATTCTTGCCCAGCCAAATCTGGGCCGAGCGAGCTCAATCGGAGCTCGAGGTAAGTCTCCTGAACATCGGTTGATGCTATACTGTGATGGAATTGTCTTGATTTGATGTGAATCATGCGATCGAACTCCCATAGCCGTACTCGGCACTTTGCATGATACTCGTGATTTTGTGAATGAGATGCCACGATTCTTAGATATGTTAAACTAGAGACGATCGCGAGTTGATTAGAGTTAGTCTCGCACGATTTCATCGAGATCCTACCGTCGGATCGTCCCCGGAGATCCTCAGCCGTCCAATCCGCCGGGTCGAGAGGTTGAAGATGAAGCTGACGTGGCGCGGTCAACAGGTCAAAGTCATAGGTGTCAGTCCGCCATTGGTCACGTGTCAGTCTAGTCAGCAGGCCGTTGGGGGGTTGTTATTCGAATAAACAGATCCAACGGTTGAGGTTAATCGATTCTAATAAATGGTGACCGTCCGATTAGTAATTAGGATTATTCGAAAATGTTTTAAAATCGGAAAATCAAAACCAGCTGAAACAGTGCTGTTTAGATAAAGGATCAAGCGGCGTCGTTTAGGTTAATGAGAATAGACGGTCCAGATCAAATCTCAGGTTCTAATCCTGGCCGTAGGTTTTAATAGACCAATCGGACGGTCCTAGTCGGGTCTTCGTTTAATCTAGACCGTAGGTTCTAGTAATCAGATCCGATGGCTGTGGATTAGCCACGCGGCTCAATAAGGACCGTCGGATCAAGGCCGATAATCTGAAAATAAAAAAAAGGGCTGAAACGGTGTCGTTTTGATCGTGGATTTGCGCGCATCCGTGTCTGGGCCGGGTTCCGACCCGAGTGGGTCGGGTCGACCCGGTCCGAATCACATTTTTAAATATAAAATTCAGAAAATGATTTAAAAAATAAAATCAAAAATCAAAAAATTCTAAAAAATCCTAAAAAATGCTAGAAAATCCCAGAAAATAAAAAAAATATAGGGAAATTGTGGGAAAATCCTAGACACTCCAGAAATCCCCAAAAATTGAGGATTGACCACAGACAATTGGTTTACCCTGTTTTTTGGGGTTTCTTATCCGTTTTTCCAAGACTTGACGACATTACCCTTCAAGGGTAAGTCGCCTCTGCTGTATATGCAAGATAAGACCGATAATGCCAAGGTAAGAATTAGGGTCGATCAGGCGACCAATTCTTGGGCTTTGGTTTTCGAGTCTCATTCCTTCTCTCAAAATGACGATTTTGCCCCTCAATGGGAAAATCATCTTTCTTGTCCCAGTCAAGCCCTGAAAATTGCTTAAAATTAGGGTTTGGGTCAGGTGGACGATCAACCTTAATGTTTGAGATTTTCAGTTCTCATTTTCGTCTAAAATGACGATTTTACCCATCCGAAAGTAAAATCACTTTTAAATTCCAGAAAAATCCTGGAAATTCTCGAAAAATAGGAAATGGAAGGATTTGATCGCCAATTCCTTTTCCACCCTATTTTGACTGCATATTTCATCTGAAATGACGATTTTGTCCTTCTAAAGCAAATTATCCCCAAATTCCTCAAAATTACAATTCTGCCCCTCATGGGCGAATCATGTCAAATTACTCATAAGCCTTGATTGATATTTCTCTAGGCTAATAGGGCCTCATTAGGGATGCCATGTTACTTTCATGTGTTTTATCCGCATGTACTGGGTCCTTGATTTGCGCATTTACTTTTAATGATTGTGAGTGATAGGGTAGCCATTTCCATCTGCATGAACTCCTAGATTTAGGTTCGTACCTCTACTCATCTGTATGAAATCCTAGGTCAGATAAATCATTCAACTTAGGTGCTGAAAGGGCGCCAACTCTAGCAGTTAGCGTAACAAAGTCCCCGATCCCGTTTCTCTGGTTTTCGCAGAATCGAATAGATCGCTCCCAACTATTCGATAGGGTTTCCAATCGTACCCTCCACAAAACGATTGGTGGCGACTCCTTGGCATGTACACATATCACATGTCACCAGACCACACCGAAGGTCGACCACGTATATCCAGCCGTTGCGATTTGGGTAATGGACCTTGGGAGAGGCCCGTGTCCGATCAGGCGACGATCGGGCGGCCCATTGGCCCCCTCCGGTAGGCAACTCGCGAGAGGGTCGCGACAATCTATTTGATATCTTGAGCTTGTAATTGGCAGACTTCACCGAGTGGTACTCTTTTGGAAAATGTGGGTGATTTTGTGTGGTCCAGTTCCTTAGTAGGATTCATCTTCTTAGCTCCGGCCATTAATCCGGAAAGAACAAGCTTTGAGGGAACTCCACCTCTTAAAATCCATTTCCATACCATTCTATATGCCATTTCCCTACCATTTTCGAAAGAACAAGCTTGTCGGGTTTCTATGTGGTTTTGAACCATTCAACTCGTTAACTAATAGGCCCGGAAAGTAGACATCAATCTAACAAATTTGGGCTTTGGCGGAAACCACAAAGGCTAGAAAGCATCTAATCCTTACCTCTGCTACAACTTGTAAGGGAAACTAAAGCCAAAAAAAAACACGCAAAGTACAAAGCTTTCTGCCATATCATCTGTGAACTCCAAAGAACACGGTATTATCTGAATTCTGGACTTAATTACCCAATCTGTCGTAAACCTATTATTATACGGATGCAAGTTCAGCTCTAAACTTTTCAATTTTGCCAAATTAATTCTGAACCATGGTCTAAACTTCAAAACAGTCATCCTGATCAATTTTTGCTGGAGAATCGCTGACGTAGCGGTCCAATCATCTTCAGCCGTCCTACATGGCACATCACCACGTTAGGATGAAAATTGATTGGAAGGATTGCATTGAAATTTCGCGCAAAAGATTTATGGCTTAATTAGCAAATTTGAAAGTTTAGGACCCAAATGAAGTTTGTATAATAGGTTTAAGATTAATTGGGCAATTTCCCCTTTTAACAACATCATCGATGGCGAAACATGTGAATATATTACTCTTGTGCAATCGACATTGCTAGTATTAAAAAAAAAATGTTACATCCACTTTAGTTGATGATGCGTGCATGGGTGAGTGATTTCGTCATAAAGTGTTTTTGCGCGTGAAGTGTTGCAAACGGTTTTAATGGACTAAAGTGTATGGATGATGTATGGGGAAATTTCGGGATTGAGTGTATTCATAGTGTAAGAGAATAGCAAAGAACTGATAGGTATCGAACTATATTGCTGGTTAAATATATCACCAGCCAACAGTACAGAATGAATGATAGAATGATCACTACCAAGGCCTAAGATAACACCTGTCGAAGATAAAGATCGGGATTGGATAGAGAGATAATGAAAGGAAATGTGAATAGATCAAAGTGTATGGAGCACAAAATTTGAAGGATGAATGCTGATGCATGATAGATTACGATCTACACCGATGCGTAAAGGACGAACCATCGACCAACGATACAGATCGGGATTGATGAAGCTTGCTACAACGACATAAATACTACGACACCAACTGAGAATAAATGGCTTAAGGATAGAAAAGCTCACTACCAAGACCTAAAGATATCACCAGCCAATGATAAAGGACATTTTGGCTTACCACTGAGGAGTAATCAACTCCAAGCAGTTATCCACGCTCCGAAGTTATTCACTCAAACACTAGGAAAATCTCACAAGAATTTTCATTTATCAAATTGTCGTGTTCTCTTTTCTACATTGGAGATTTCACCTCATTATAAGAGGGACAAGACAAAGCAAATTGAAAAAGGAAATAAAAGACAATCAATCTCGTCCGCCAGTCTTGTATAGCTAATAACAACATTAAAAAATCTACTAATTGCAAAAGAAATAACTCCAATCAACTTCTCATTGATTTGTCTTGGATTTAGCATCAAATCAGCAATTAATCAGGCAACCGGCAAGAATATATTTGATGGAATCAGCGACCAAATTTGCTAAGCTATCAATCTGATGAATCAACATGAAATCCGCAATTAATCGATTAGCAATCAATCTGGTGACTCGTCATGGAATCAGCAACGAATTTGATGAATCAACAATCTTATTGGTAAGGGAAATAATGAATACGTTATTATTAACAGTCATAGCCAATAGTCTTCATGACGAATAATTGGATGCTCCGCATCATTTGACGCAACAAAAATCCAAAACTTTTCTTTTTTCAACATAACATAATTTTGAATGACTGAAAAGAATCCAGAAATTCTACGGCCTAGAAAGAAAAAGAGGCATGCCCTAGCTCGACCGTAGGAAGAGCTCAAATTGCTGAAGGGAAAACACCCCGTTTTTTCCTTCTCTGCAGGACGTGGATAAGTGCCAAACTGAGGAAGACCTGATCTACTCAGTCAACCCCTCAAATTCAACCTATTCTCCTCATTAAAAGTCAAATCTTCAATTCAATGACTATGCAAAAAACTCCATAAAGATGACAACAGCCTGCAGAACGGGATGGTTCTAAGGTTAAATTGCAAACGAGAAGAGAATTGGAGGTACCAACAGCCGCAATTATAAGCTTATTATTAGAGAAAAACAGATCATATGACCTAACATATCCACAGTGGAAAGAGTACCAAAAAAGTCATAAATCTATTCCATTAGTACCAATTCAGCTAAACTTTTCAATTGGATTAATTTAGTCTTAAAAACCTTGTTACATTGGTACCAAATTAGTCCCTCCAGCCAATTTAGGCTGAAGTTGATAACTTGGATGCCGGTCGTTTTACGTGGTACGACCGATGCTGATGTAAATAATTTAATTTTAGATTATTTTAAAATAATTTTATTTTTTTCCATTCTTCATGGAGAGGGCAGGCCTTGCGACTAGGGTGGCGTCGCCCTTCTATCGCTTGGGTGACGGTTTGCCTCGTCGGGCCTAGGCGATGCCCAGTGGGGCGAACCCTCACACTCGTCTATGGAGATGAGGGCAACCCTCGCCTGTGGCGGCTAGAAAGAAAGAAAAAGAAAAGAAAAATAATTATTTCAAAATTATAAAATAAATGTCCATGTAAGCATTGGTAATGCCACGTAGGACAGCCGGTCTCTACGTCAACGATTTTCAATTTAAATTGGCTAGATGGACTAAATTGGTATTAACATAAAAATATTTTTAACTAAATTGGTCCAGTTAAAAGGTTTAGGACCGATTTGTTACCAATGCAATAGCTTTAGCACTTTTTGGTACTTTTTCATGTTCAAAATCTTGGAAAAACTGGTTCTCTTCATTCTTCAATTCAATCCATCCGATCTTGTGCCAGGCAAGTTGAGATAATTTAGCTGACTTTGTTGCGAGTTTTTGTGTATATAAACCTCCCATCGAGGTAGTACTCGGAACACAGATTCAATTGCCAAACCAATTTGATCTTATCATTGTCTTTGAGTGCACTAATGGAGAGATCTTGTGACTAGTATTAAACAAAATGGCAGGATGGCAATGTGCAGGACTATTGTGGCTAGGGGTGAGCAAATCGGACCGCCTGGACTGGGACCCCCTGGATCGGTGATCCGATTCTCAGTTCTGGGGTCTTAGGATCGGACCGATATATATATATATATAAAGTTACCCTCTCTTTATGAACCGAATTGAGCTATCATGGTAAGGTGATAATCTTCTGAATAGTTACCCTAATTTGAGGTAAATCATTTTGAAGGCCCTTGAGGATGGGCTGTTTCTCAGCATTTAGTTAAGGACTGAAAATTAGGTGTATTGGTTATTTTTTGTTTCTTTTCTGGTAGAACTGAGAGTCGATTGAATTTATCCTCATCAGAGACAAACAAACCACATCTTAGATATTTTAAGGGTTGGAGGACAAAGGGGACATGTTGGTAATAAACTTTTTTTGCCACATGTCCAGCACCAAGGCGAATTAGAATACACTTCAAGAATTCTATCTTTGGATTTGGATACGTTCACATAAGCTCTTTAGAGATGCTTTCTCTTGTCAGCCTGAGAATATTTTAGATTTCCTCAAGTTTTGATCCTTTCCTCAAATTTTTGACGCATCCGCTGAGCAAAGCCGAAGATGGTTGGGAAAAGTCTCCCAATGGTTGCGCCACCAGCAAGATAATCGTGGACCCATAAGACTTTTAAGTGTACCATTCCGCATTTTTTTTTGGCATGTCTCCGTTCCAATGGAACCTGAAACCGTCCTGGAACCGGACCGGACCAGTGGTCCGGTTCCCTATTCCGAAAAATTGAGAACCGTGATCAGTGGTCCGGTTCTCGATTCTTGAGGGGAACCGGACCGGCCAGAAACCTATCATCCCTAATTATGGCTAGTGATAGCAACAACCACGGCTCTCTTTATTTCTCGAAAAAAACCTTTTAGAAAAAAAAATTCCAAATTTTCCGACATTTAGTTCATAAAAAATAAAATAATTAAAGAAAACATTCTCCTCCAATGAAAAAGTACCTTCAAGATAGGGACAAATAATTTCCGAAAAACGCTTTCCTCATCTTTCCTCCTTATACTCTTTCACATTCTTTGTTTCTAATTATTTTTATTTTATTTTATTTTAAAATTTTTAGGCAACAACAACTGGCCACATGTGAGAGATGAGCTCGTCTAAGGCTGGCGAGGCTCCACCTGGCCAGATCCAACGAGGTCGAGCTTGCCTGTGGCTAGCGAGCTCGGTGATTAGGCTCGAGCTCGTCGTCGGCTAGCAGAGGAAGAAAGAAAAGTATATAAAAATATAGTATTAATAAATAATTTGAGCTTATTTTAAGTTACAAAAATTATCCATGTCAATGTCAGCCTTGCCATGTAGAACGGCCGGGTCCACGTCGGCAATTTTCGATCAAACAACAACACAAAAAATCTAATGAGATTCTCCTTACCAAACGATGCTGCAGATCATTTTGACGTCTTATCCAAACATCGAAAAAAATTCTCATTTTCTTGGAATGACTTTCCATAAAACATTTTTCATAAAGGTCATAATTTTCACAAAACAAAAAAAAACCTTATTTTCAGTTCATCATAATGGAAAGGAAATTTTTTAAATTTTTGGAAAATGGGGCATTATTTTTTTCGCAAAAAACTAATGAGTTGGAAAACATTTTTGAGAAATAATCGCTTCAATAACTTATAAAAAATGAATGAAAATAAGTTAATTAGACATAAATTTTCATCGATGATGAAAATATTTTCATTGACTAATTATTTTAAGCTATATAAACGATTGCTCTTTGGAAAATGTTTTCTGAATCATTCATTTTCTGCGGAAAGGCTAGAGAAAAATTATCCAATCAGTTGTAAACCTAGTGTACGGATGCTAGTTATGTCTTAAACTTTTTAATTTTGCCGAATTAGTCTTAAACCTTTGCTCAATATTCCAAATATAGTTAATTTGATCATTTTTTGCCGGAAAATTGCTGACGTGGCGTGGTCCAGTCATCGCCAGCCATCCTACGTTGCACACCACCACGTTGGAGATTTCCGGTGAAAGTTAGTCGGAAGGATTACATTGGAATCCACGGTAAGTTTAGAAAGTTGAGGAATGGATTAACATTTAATTATACAATAGGTTTAAGAGTGACTGGACAATGTCCCCCTTTAACAACATCATTGATGGCGAGAGATGTGAAATGTAAGATGTTACTCTTGTGTAATCGACAATGCTTGTATAAGAAAAAATTCCATCCACTTTAGTTGACTGGACAAAAATGCAAAAACATTTTTCCCCCTTGCAAACATAATTTTAGATGACTGAAAATAATCCAGAAATTCAACGGCCTACCAAGAAAAAGAGGCATGCCGTAGGTTGACCGTAGGAAGAGCTCTAATTGCAGAAGAGAGAAAACCGTCCTCACCAACCCCCATTTCACATACGCAAGTCCATAATCATTTCATTACCTTGCTCTCTTTCTTTGTCTCTGCAAGAAGTGGATAAGTGCCAAACTGAGTAAGACCTCATCTACTCAGTCAACCCCTCAAATTCTACCTCTTCTCCTCGTTATAGTCAATCGTGAATTTAATGACGATGCAAAAAACTCCATAAATATGACAACGGCCTGAAGAATGGGATGGTTCTAAGGTGTGAATAGAATAGAATTGGAGGTACCAACAGCCGCAATCTAGAAGCAATTTACTAGAGAAAAACAGATTGTATGACTTAAACATATTCAGAATCTTGGAAAAACGGGTTTCCGTCATTCTTGAATTCCATGCGTTCGATCTTGTGCCGAGCAAGTCGAGACAATTTAGCGGACTACCGTTGCGAGAAATTGTGTATATAAACCCCCCATCGACGTAGTACTCGGAACACACAGATTCAATTACCAAACCAATTTCACACGGTCATCGTCTTTGAGTGCACTAGAGGGAGAGATCTTGAGAATAGTATTAACGAAAGATGGCGGGATGGAAGTGTGCGGGACTTGTGTTGCTAGTGATGGCCACGACCATGGCGATCACCGAGGCCAGGACTATCGTTGTGGGTGGATCTGAGAACTGGCGTTACGGCTATAACTACACGGATTGGGCTCTTAAGAACAGTCCCTTCTTCTTCAATGATAAGCTTGGTGAGTGTGTAACCAACCGACATCTAATTTAAACATACAGAAAGGCATGTTTTCATAGATATTTCCATTGGCTCGCGAGAGACGCTTGTTAATTTTTTCTTCACAAGATATTTGATCGGTCTATTTGATTGAACTAGTTAGAGTTAGTATTGGTTATGATTCGATCGAGTTTAGTTACTTGCACTAAAGTCCCGAATCACTCTTTTGTTAGTGTTCAAGTATGGTCCGCCCCACAACGTGTACTTGCTGCCCAACCTCTATAGTTACATAAAGTGCGACTTCAGGGGTGCGACGTTGCTCGCTGGCCCGTCGAACGGGGCCGGAAATGGCTTTGAAGTCGTGCTGAACCAGTACAGGCTCTACTACTTTGCTTCTTCGAGTGACAAGGACTGCTCCGATGGCTTGATGAAGTTCTTCGCCTTTCCGCTGCCGCGTTGGCAGTGATCGACCAGGATGATCATGGAATAAGAACTCGGGTGATAGAAACTGATTGTGGTTGTCCTTTTATTGGGGTTTGAATAAAGAGCTACTTATCTGGAGGAAACTTATAGCTGGACTAATAAAAAGTTTCCTCCAAAATGAAGTTCCTTTGTTGTTGGACGCTAGTTGTGTTGCGAATTTGAAGAGTGTTCTCTTCAGTTTTTACTTATTTTATGTAATAATGTCTTCACAACCGAAGTACATACATCTGATGTGATTTCGGGGGTTAATAGCAGTCAATGTAACGTTCGTGTTCTTATCTTTCAACGAGCTTAACTATATGTAATATCATGAGCTGAGTGATATAGTGTTCTCTTATATTATGCAAATTCGCGATACTTGCAATTATTAGGACATGATTTGAAGATACGAACAGGAGATGTTTGACATAATCGAATATTAATTAATTAATTACGTTTTATGATTGATTTCACGGAAAGTGATGATGACTACTTATTGAATTCATTGGGGGATTAAACATGATCCGCTCACAATGCTGCTGATCTAATACGCGTGCAGATTTGTCGGAATGGAGGCGAAATAGCAATGTTTTTTTCCCCCTCCCTCAAATAGAGATCTTATTTAAATTATCATCGGAGGCAGAAGGTTTGAAACCGATCGAGAATATGGAGCGAGTTTTGTTTTGTTTTGTTTTTCCGAAGTCCCTTGTAAACCTATTAGCATTAGTTTTTTTCAATGCGCGTTGACTTATAAAATACGTTGAGATAATGAAACCGGTTCATGAGGCTTATTGGGTGCTTCATGGCCTGTAGGGCTGCGCATGATAACCATTCTAATTCTGATTTCTGATTCTGATTAAAATGATTTTTTTCTGATTCTGTTCCTGAATGAGTTTTAGAGAATGAGAATGTGTTTGATAACTGCCTAACATTTCTGTTCCTGGATGAGAATGCGTTTGATAACTGCACAAAGTTTATATTTCTAAAAACTGTTTCGCTTCCTAATTTTTTACATTTAAATCAAATAAATATGTAATCAGCATAATCAGTGATCCCGTAATCACCTGCAACAATACCTTCATCCTCCTCCTATCGCATCGCTTCCTCAAGTTCTCTGTAGAAGAACAGATCCACCTACACCCAAGTTACAAGGCTGGATTCAATGTTGAAGACATATGCTCTATGTCATTCATAGCTATGTGAAACAAATCCCTAACCAAAAACACCAAGCCAACAGCAACATGTTCAAACAAGCAAATATGCAGCCCAAATAACATTTCTTTCTCCAGAAACATTGTAGTTAAGAGTACCTACCCCATTTCATAGAGCTAAACTCAACGTATAAAATTGCGCAAAATCGTATTGCTAACTAGAATTGCCAAGAATTTCGAGCATGATATCTTAGAGAGGGATGATGACTGTTGCTTAAAAGAACCAAACCGAAAGAAAACGAGATTACAGGATGTCTGAAGCCACGAGTAGGGTTAAGACAGTTTCCAGCTAACCAATACCAGGAATCCTTTGGGTTCAGCCTCGCGATTTCATATGACGGTACTCACAATCAAGCCCCTGAAAATGGAAAGCAACATCATATTACTACTGGAACAAACATGAAGAAGTAACAACCACACCATTTGAAACCAGAGTCCGATCTTCTAAAGACTATGGCACGGTATGCTCAACCCTGCAGGTGCTCTGCGCTCATCCTTGTAACAACTAAAAAACCCCTTCGAAAGGAGCTTGCAATGAACGCGCGCAATAACAACATTGACTCACTGAGAAGAAAACGGCGAACAGCGAATCAGCAAGCACTAAACACAACTATGCGATCAATCGGGAGGAGAACCACGAGCACGCGGCAACAATGCGATCAACGAGAGATCACGAAGTGGGACGATCGAGGCGCGTAGGACTAACCTTCTTGCAGGTAAGAGGCGAGGCCAGGTAGAAGACGCAATCGATGTTCCGCTTCTGCGTCCCGTCGCTCATTCTGGAAGGGGAAAAACGGAATCGGCCGAGAGTCGACCAACGACTCCACCAGTAGGTAGATGTCTACAGAACATTGATGAAGGTCGCAGTAGCAGTGCGGTCCACCTTCTGATCAGAGAACTTCCATGGAGGATCGGGTAACGACAATGACGCAAGACGAGGGAGAGCCGCAGTTCGGTCACCGATCATCGACGAGATGAATGGACGTTTTTGCTTTTCTCGGTTTATGACTGGGGGCGAGAGAAGGTGGAGCGATCGAGCAGCTCGGGCCAGAGGCGGCAGGTGGAGGAGGAGAGGCGGGAGAGGAAGGCGCGGAGGGACGCGACGGTGGTGGGGGAGGCGGCGGCGGCGGCGGTGGAGGAGGAGTGGAGTTGGGGTTGCGGGTTGGAGGAGGTGGGGAGTGCGGAGGAAGATAGTGTGTTTTATCTCAGAATGGCTTTAGCTAAAAAGTGGTTCTTTTTCAAGAAGCAACATTTTTCTGCTTCTTTTTTTTTAGCTTTAAAGTGATTCTCGTCCAGAATGAGAATCACTTTTATTTGCGATATCAAACGCGATTCTCATTTTTTTTTGTTCCAGAACCAGAATCAGAGAATGAGAATGGTTACCATGCAGGCCCTGGCCTGTAGGTTGCCAAGCCTCCGCACTCGTATCCTTGGATTATGAAAAGGAAATGCTGAGAGTGTTTTTAGGCCTTCAAGAGTAGTTCACAATATTGATTCTCTAAATGATGTGGTGAAGCCAGAGGAGTGCTTAAACAAGCAATTTACATTTTTAGCACTCCTTGCACTATTCTTATGCCAAAATGTTTAGACAGGTGAATTAAGGGTTTCTTTCATGTGAAAGAGGGGGCTTCATTACCAAAAAAGTCCTAAACCTTTTGCAGTTATGCCAATTCAGTCATAAACTTTTTTTTAGCCGATTCAGTCCTAAACCTTTTGTAATTGTGCCATTTAAGTCCATCCGGCGAATTTTGGCCGGCCGGCGCTGATGTGGACGTCGGCCGACCGGCGACCTAATATTTTAATATTATTTTTTAATATTTAATATAATTTTGAGGACTTTTTTCTTTTTTCTTTTTTCTCCTTCCACCTCCTTCTTCCTCCTCCCTCCAGACCGCCGCTCCTGCTGCTTCATCCTCTGCTCCGTCCTCCTCCCGTCGACCGCCCGGTGATGGCCATGGCTCGGTCCGGCGAGCTCGAGGTGGCTGGTTCCGGCGATCTCGGGCTTGCCCCGAGGCCGGCGTGTGACCGGCGTGTGACGAACTCGCCAGATCCAGGTGAGCTCAAGCTCGGCCAAGGCCGGCGAGCTCGAGGCTTGCCAGATTAGCGAGCTCCGCCGAAGCCATGAAAGAGCAGCGCGTAGCCACAACGGCGACGGTGGAGCATGAGGACGAGGAAGGCTGCGATTTTCTGCACGAGGAAACCCAGGAGCTTCACCTTCGTTCTCCATCGCCAGAAATCAGAGCAATGGGCCTGGGAATATGGAAAGCCAAGGCTCACCTTCGTTCACCAGAAATCAGAAAATCGAGGCTTGCTTCACATTCGTTCTCCATTGCCAGAAATCAGAACAATTGAAAGTTTCCGAGGCCCATTGTTCTGATTTTCTGCACGAGGAAAATCGAGGCTCGATTTTCTGCACCATCGTCCCAGCCGAGGCTTGATTTTCTGCACGAGGAAACCCATGATAATGGATGCATACTCGGACCAAGAGAGATCACAACTGCCATTTGAGATGGTTTTATTATCCGAGCTTGATCTCAAGCTCACCAGATCCAGTCGATCTTGGCCATGGTGTGGCGCTCGAGCTCGCCAGATCGGCCAACCTCGGCTCAGGCAAAGCCAACGAGCTCCTGCCTCGCTGGCTTCGGCGGAGCTTGGAGCTTGCTAATCTGGCAAGCCTCGAGCTCGCCGGCCATGGCCGAGCTCGAGCTCACCTGGATCTGGCGAGTTCGTCACTCGCCGGCCTCGGGCGAGCCCGAGATCGCCGGGACCAGCCGCCTCGAGCTCGCCGGGCCGAGTCATGGCCATCACCGGGCGCCGACGGAAGGAGGACGGAGCGGAGGATGAAGCAGCAGGAGCGGTGGTCTGGAGGGAGGAGGAAGAAGGAGGTGAAAAAAGAAAAAAGTCCTAAAAATTATAAAAATTAAAAAATAATATTAAAATATTGGATCGCCGGCCGGTCGGTGTCCACGTCAGCGCTGGACAGCCAAAATTCGCCGGATGGACTTAAATGGCACAATTACAAAAGGTTTAGGACTGAATCGGCAAGAAAAAAAGATTTAGGACTGAATTGGTACAATTGCAAAAAGTTTAGGACTTTTTTGGTAATTTTCCCTGAAAGAGGAGCAGGGAAACAATCTGTTGTCAACAGAAAAGTACAAGAGGACCCAGCTTGCATTACTACATTGAGAGGGCTAGACAAGTGCAGCTTGCAACGGGCTGCTGTGGAGATCTTGAATACTGAATCCAAGAATGGAGATTCAACCTTTCTTTCATCCGCATCTCGTGTTTTTAGAAGAAAAGGATGATGATGATGATGATACTTGTTTATTCCAGTGCGGCGGATGATGGGATAAATAGAAAGTGGGCTCTCAACAAACACTCACAACTCAACTTTACTCACGAAGGAAGATGAGACCGAAGATGGCTTTTCAATATTCTGTATTCTTAATCAATTCATCCATATTGAAATGGTTACAAGACATACCTATTTATAGGTTTGAAATACGACTCTTGAACTACTCTAGAAAAACGTACATACACAATGTATATACATAGCATTTACTAAACATCAAATATGAACAGACCCACCACGGGCATGGCGCGTTTGGTGAGCTTTGAGCTCTTTGGCCTTAAAGCGTAAGCTGGTCGAAGGTTCAAAACCCTCCCAACGCGTTTCTCGGACTTAAGTGGGGGGCCCCGGCTGGTGGGTTGCTGGACCAGTCCCCCTCGAGGTATAGTCATCGTACTCTGGTTCGGACGTAAGTCCGGCGGCGGGCGTAAGCCTGGACGGGGTTGGTGGAAGCTCGGTCATAAAAAAAAAATGAACAGATTCTTGAAAGACTCAACTAATAATAACTCTTGAAAACTACACAACAATAAAAATAAATCTTGATTCGTTCACTAGGTCGTGTATGCATCTTGAGAGTCCAACGAACATTGATAACCAATCGACACCTAGTTCATTATATCGACACCTTGGAAGTCGATCGATAGCCTCAACATTCATGAATTTGGTTTAATTTCCAACACTCCCCCTTAAATCAAATTCTCTTCCATCGATCATTCCAAGTAGGCTTTTGAATTTTTGAAACACATCAATCTCGAGAGGTTTCTTAAAAATATCAGTAACTTGATCTCCTGTCTTCATGTTTGTTACTTCGATTTCTTTGTCTCTAACTTGCTCCCGAATAAAATGATATCGAATATCGATATGTTTGCTTCTTTCATGAAAAACTTGATTTTTTTTGGCAATGCAAGGGCTGAAATATTATCGACACAAATCTCTGTCGCATTCTTCTACTCCATATAGATTTCTTTAAGCATTTTTCTCAACCATATTGCATGACAAACACATGACGATGCAGCCACATATCCAGCTTCGCATGTTGATAGAGTAACACTCGGTTATTTCTTTGATGACCACGTAAAAGCAGTCTCACCCAGAAAAAAATACAAAGCCCGTAGTGCTTTTTCGATCATTGACATATCCACCATAATCACCATTTGAATAACCTCTAAGCTGAAATGATTCAGATTGATAATAATATAAGCCAAGAGATACCTTTGATGTACCAAAGTATCATCTTTGCTGCTTTAAGATGAGATGCCTTCGATTTCTCAATGTATCAACTTATAATTCCGACACTGTACATAATATCCGGTCTAGTACACGTCAAATACCTCAAACTTCCAATCAAGCTTCTATAATATGTCGAATCAAAATCAGCACCTTCATCGAACTTTGAAAGTTTAACATCAGCCTTCATCGGTGTATTAATAGATATGCAATTCTTCATGTTAAGTTTTTCAATGATATTTTCAACATATCTTTTTTGGGAAATAAAAATTCCATCTCCATTTTGCTTTACTTCGATGCCGAGAAAATAATTCATCATACAGTTACCAGTCATCTCGAATTCTTTCACCATTGACACTTTAAAAGTATCGATCAATGCAAAGTTATTTCCTATAAAGACAAGATCATCGACATATAAACAAGCCAGTAAAACATCTCCTTTTTCTTGCTTAAAGTAGAGTGCATGCTCGTACGGACATTGTAGGAAGCCATTCGTCTTGAAATATGCATCGATTCTGGAATCCCAAGCTCTCGATGTCACGCCTCGATCCTCGATCTCGCGGCATCCCTAACAAATCGCCTATGGTCATAAGGGATAACGTCCCAAGCACGCTATCGACCCTTGAGATTAACTACACATTGTTGACACCTAAATTTTGATCAACTTTTTTTTTTTTTTATTTTGAAAATTCATAGAAAATCCATAAAAAGTTGAAAAAATTGAAAAATCAATTTTGGTGACCTTAGCCAAGCTAAATGAACCATTTTGACCAAAAAAATAGTTTTCATAATTTTCATTTTTTTATATATATTTTCGAAAAATACAAAAAAAAAAAGAAAAAAAAGAAAATCAAGAAAATCAAGAAAAATAATATTTGAGGTCACAAAGATATATAAAAATAGTCGGTATTTTTATTTTTATTTTATCTATTTTCTAACCTCATAAATAGTAAAATTCAGGTTTGATTTTAGGTGTTTTCTGATCACCATAAAATTGAATCTGGCAAAAATATTAGTAATGATTAAAAGGAAAAGGAGTGAAAACATCATCATTCAAAAGGAAAAGGAAACTAATCATTTTGTCTTTTCTTTTGATTATTTTATTATTATTCTTACTTTTTAATATTTTATTTTATTATTATTTTATTTTTTTATTATTATTCACTCACCTTTTCCCTCATCCGTCGCTGGCTTCTTCTCCCCCCGCGACTTCATCTTCTTCTCCTGCTTCCTCTTCTTCCTCGCCCGTAGCTTCTTCTTCTTCTTTTCTTCTTCTTCTTCTTAAAAATAAAATGGAATCCTCACCTTCGTGCACTATTTTCCTTCGCCTTCGACCCTTCCGCCGTCGTCGCTAGCCGTCGTACCTCAAAGCCGCCGTGAATAACCCAAGACCCGCGGCCTCCACCCGTTTCGGAGTTTGGTTCGGGATTGTTTCGGATCGGGCCAAATCCGTCATCGCCAAAGCGCGCTATCGCCTCCGGCGACAGCCCCGGAGTCCTACCTCCTCCCTCGGAGCTTATGGAGCCTACGCGCCGCTGGTGGAGCTCAGAAACAGCCTCGGGTCACCACCCCGTCGTCGGAGCGTATCCGGACGTGTCGGAACGTGTCCGGACGTGTCGGAGCGTGTCCGGAAGTGTCGGGCGTGTCGGAATGTGTCCGGACGTGTCCGGACGTGTCGGAGCGTGTCGGGCGTGTCGGGGCCGTGTCCGAGCAGTGTCGGAACAGTGCATGAACAATGTCGGAACAGTGCATGAACAGTGTCCAATTTTTAAATTTTTTTATTTTTTTATTTTTTAGTCTTAATTTGTGAAATTGACTATCGACATTCTAATGGCGATCGACAGGTAACGGGCATGGGGATGGTCGCAGGCTGGGGCTGGGCGATTGAAAGCTGGTGTCCAATCCGGTATGTTTTACGTACCCGATCCGTATATCAGGATTATTTTTCTAAAATATTGCATTTATAGACTTGATTTGTATGTATTTGTTTCAGTCTAGTGGTTAGCTTATTTATCTGGTTGAGTGTTATCTATTGTCAAAGACATGCTTTTTGTTAAAATATTTTCTGAAAATATAAAAAAATATTAATGAATCAAAAATGCCAAAAAAATGGAAAAATTAAAGAAAAACAAAAAAATTGAGAAAAATTGCAGAAAAATTCTAAAAATTGTCCAAGGCTGAAAATGACAAAAAATTGATTTGTTTTCATTTTTGGGATTTTCTCCCATTTAATCCAAAATGGCGATTTCACCCCTCAAAGGGTAAATCGTCTTTGATATTCTAATGAATTGTGGAAATTGCTTAGAATTTGGTGATGGGCCAGATGGGTGGTTAAACCTTATGTCTAAGATTTCCACATTTCATTTCCATTTTAGAAAATGACGATTTTACCCTTCGAATGGTAAATCGGTTTCTAAAATTCCCGAAAATCACGAAAATTGCCAAAAAAATAGGAAATGGGTCAATTGAGTGACCAAACCTGTTTTGACTCCGGATTCATTCCGAAATGATGATTTTGTCCTTTTTGGGCAAATTGTCCCCTTTGTCTCAAAATTACGATTTTGCCCCTGATGGGCAAAATCATGTCTAAATCATTCCTAAGCCTGATTGATGCTTCTCTAGGCCAATATGGCCTTATTAGGAATGCCATGTGATTTATTTGTACATTTGAATTCATTGATTTGTGCACTTTATTATTGATTGTGATTGCCAGGATAGTCATTCCTATCTGCATGAACTCCTAGATTTAGGACTCGTACCCCACTCATCTGTATGAAATCTTAAGTTAGAAAACTCAGTCAACTTAGGTACCGAAAGGGCGTCAACTCTGATAGTTGACGTAACTAAGTCCCCGAACCCATTTCCCTGGTTATCGCAGAATTGAATAGAAACTCCCGACTATTCAATAGGGTGGTCCAATCATACCCTCCAAAAAATGATTGGTGGCGACTCCATGACATGCACACTTAGCACATATCACTAGACCACACTGAAGGTCGACTACGCATACCTCCATTGCGATTTGGGTAACAGGCCTTGGGAGAGGCCCGCGTCCGACCAGACTGGACGGCCCATTAGCCCTCGAGAGCCCATGGCGAAATTCGAGAGGGTCGCGACAGACTGGCGACTCCGCTGGGGACTTTAGAGAACTTGAGCCGATTAAAAAGGTGATTGATTTTTCTAACATGTTTTATGCAGATGCTCTTCAAGGTGAGGTACGTACTTTAACCCTTGAGGTGTTAAATGTTTTTGCAGATTGGAGAAATAAGAGGTGGAGTACTTGTTAACTCTGTTTTATGCAGGTTGGGCGTAGGAATGAATGATTGTGTGTATGTTTTATATTGAAGCGGTGATTGTTAAATAAGATGCATGTTTATCGCTTTAGCACGACACCGAAAATACACACAACCGCGCCTAAAACCCCGGGCGCCGCCTATAGGAAAACAATAGAATGGATTGAAAATAGAATCTCCGTGAGGAAAAACACGGGGTAATCCACTTTTCAATTCCGCTCACTTCGAACTATGGATCGAGTCCCAATGCAACGATAGCTGTGCAATGGAATCGGCTCTTTCTAGAACTCGAGGTGGGAACCTTGACCTTAGGTGCCAAATCCTTTGATTTTTAGAAGTTTTATCCTCCATTGTCTCATGTGCATGTCTTTAGATGGTTGGTATATCTAAAACCACCTAAAAAAAAAAAATCGGTGATCCTGGAGTTACATCTCGAAGATTGGAACTGGGGCATCTCCAAGTGTTCGGGCCACATTCCTTTGATTGATTTGACATTCTTAGTCCTCTTGTATAAAATTAATTTTGCTGAGATCCTCTATATCTCGTCCCGTAGATTGATTGTATTAGGGATCTATTTGTATTGTATACATCTTGATAAGGCTCATTTCTATCGAAAATGGGGGCAAATTCCCCAAACCCGTGGAGCATAGTGGAATTCGTCCCTTCAGTGCAAAACACATTGGACCGCAGAGCCACTCGTTTGGTGAAAGGACGTATCGTTCCTAATTGATTTTTAATCAGATCTGGGGATAAGTTTTTCTCCATTCTTTTTATCTCAGGACGTCTCTCCTCTGACAAAGTCAATAGACGCAATAACAGAGTCGTCCGCATCAGAATCAAACCCCAAGATACGAATTTGGGTGAACGGTAACCTTATATCGTTCCAATTTGGTCTTCCAAGACCACATGCCTAACGTGAGTTTTTACTCATTTTACAGGAAGTTGTTGGCGCTGAAAGCCTCAAATGAAAATAGCACGCTAATAGGGAGGCGAATAGAATCATTGGCCTTAGAAGTCAGGATTCCAGGAGATGGTCTTTGATTATAAGACCTAGTGGATGGTAAAAAGTATCGCTCCTACGTCACATGCTTTGACATGCATTTTGATAAAATCTTCTTTTTTTCCTTGAATAAAAGGAACCTTGAAGAATGGCGCTGAAGTGCGCCCAAAAACACAAATGGATCTTCTCTGGGGCAAATTCTTGAGAAGGATTCGTCGCCCAACCAGATGGGAGATCAAGGACACAAGATAGAGGGCCAAATTATGCAAGCCGCGCGTGTGTGTTCAAACGGAAACACAAAACAAGAACAAGGCGGTATCGTTCCAATTTGTCTTGAATTTTGGAACGCAAACTGACACCTAATTCCCTTCTTTGACAGGGGCTCGCCATCAAGGCGAAACAGGTTTTCACATCCCGTGTATTACCCAACGGAACACATGACCAAGGGTAAGATGTATCGTTCTAATTTATTGAAAAATTCATGAACGTACAATAACATGTTTCTTCCGCATTTTCAGGGATCTCCAGCCGTGACGGGAAGGTAAGTATCCCTTTTCCCAGTTAGCTGGAGATAAAAAAAAAATGTCAGAATCCTTTCAATAATCATGCCTAAAAAGGATAGAGATTTTTCAATGCATCGATATTCATGATTTAAAACAGGAGGTTGTTTGAACATGAATAAAACATGCATGGGGCATCGTAAGATTCCCTTGAGGGGTAAATTTTTGGAGAAAAAGAAAGAGATTTTTCCAATCAAAAATTGTTCAAAACTTCCAGAAGGACGTTTTCTCAAAAGACGAGAGGCAAAGCCTAATCCAAACACGTCCTATACACACTTGAGAGAGAAGTGGAGCGGATCAAATAGTAAAATCTGGACCTACGGAAGTATGGACCATTCGCAGCGATTACATGGGTTGGGACGACGGAGGCATTCGTTTCTTATCCCCAAACACTACAGGTGACCATTGACAACCCCTTCGAACGGCGGTTTTCATTCTCAACCCTGTCAAGAACCATCCCACACCGGGGCAAAATGGAAGTAAGTCCAGCGGCATCAGGAGAAAATGGTTAGAAATTTTCTTGCTCGGACTAATTAATCTTTGTGTGTTGTTTATATGGTAATCCAAGTGCCATAGGATGACGAGAAGCATTCATTCTTTATCCCATACACTGTATCATTTGCACAGCCAAGTTGAGCCTGCAAATTCATTTCATGAACCCATTGGTGATCATTCCAAGACGGATGTCGCACCACTTCAAAAATGGAAGAGTTCAAGACTCAGGGATTACGAAGAGAATTCTCGGACTGATATTTAAAGCATGTTTAGACTATATGTCTAACATGATCCCATGAAGATGAGAAAAAGGGGGATTTCAAAAATGAAAATGAGAAAAATCCCCGGCATCAAGAAAAAGCAAAGTGCCTAGTAAAAGCAAGGCCGATGCTCGTGCTAGTTGTTTAATTGGTCCGCAATGAAGCTGGATGGGAAAAGGGGAAATCCCTGAAGGAGCCAAATCCAAAAGGACTGCTCCCCAAATGCTATCAAGCGCAGAACAAAGACATAGAAAGAGTCAGTCTCTGAATGCAACAAGAGACGCTCTTTAAAGAGCTGGTGCACATCGCGAGATAGGTTGCGCGCCTCAAAGGCTAAAGATGCAGAAAAGAAAGGACAGGTGGCAAATCAGCAATGATCACCAATGTCAAACCCGTCACGAATTCTGGGCCAAAAATAAGCCTGTTTCGGTCCCCAATCCTACCAATGTTACAACCCCGAAACAGTCTTCTCTGACTAAGACACTTGGGTTAACATATAGCTTAGCTCGAAGAAGTACGAGGAAGATTATTTCTTTCTCATTTTGCAGGGTTCTTGACTTGTAAACCCGGAGCAGATGGTGAAAATTTTTGTTCAATGGCCTTGACTCAAAAGTGAGTCCCCCTTGAAGATCAAGAACCAAGCCCAACATTACGGTCCCGTGGAAGACCTCCCGACCGATCAAAATGTATGCGCTGCGAATGAGCCTAAAACCTAGGCACAAGTTAGTAGGGAATTGAGTGCATCCCCTACAAAAAAAAAAAAAAACCACTATCGCAAAACAGGTGAGAAGACCTCATTGTCGAGAAATATTCCAATTGATGTTTTGAACAAACTCTTTTTGGAATTTTCAAACTGTTGATCCAGATTTTCCGTCCAAGGGATTTGTGATCACATTTGCATATTGCAAGAATGCTTTGGATAACCTCCAGCATCAAAATGCACATTTCATGATTAAAACTTAAAACATACGGTTTTGTCAAATGGACAGCCGTGGCCTTCCCAAAGATTACTAACGTTTTCTTGGTGAAGAAAAATCTTCCAGGCTCGAACTTCTGCAGGATTCTTGGAAACCCCAAATCCCAGAAAAACATTTGCTCCGTGGAGTGGAGCACGCAGGTTTGAACTTTCTACAGGATACCTGGAGAACACAGCTTCCAGAATGTCGTCTCAACAGACTCAACTGAAGTTTTGTCAAAATAAAATCTTTCACTGCTTCAAAACTGAATTCCCGACAAATTTCGGGATCTTTCAAAAGAAGGGGTGAGGATGTGATCCCATTTCAAAATTTAGGCGGTCTCATCGGATGTGGAGAACCCTCGTCATGAGACCCCTTTTCAAAAATCAAGCAGTCCTAGCTTGACGTGGAGAACCCTCGTCCTAGGATCCCTTTTTCAAAAATATCAAACAGTCCTGGCATGACGTGGAGAACCCTCGTCCTAGGACCTCTTTTCAAATATCAAACAGTCTCATCGGACGTGGAGAACCCTCGTCATGAGACCCCTTTTCAAACCAAAACAAAGGTAGATACCGCCTGAAGGGTCAAATGAAGGTAGATACCGCCTGAAGGGTCAAATCAAAGGTAGATACCGCCTGAAGGGTCAACACAAGGTAGAAACCGCCTGAAGGGTCAAATAAAGGTAGATACCGCCTGAAGGGTCAAATGAAGGTAGATACCGCCTGAAGGGTCAAATGAAGGTAGATACCGCCTGAAGGGTCAACTTAAGGTAGAAACCGCCTGAAGGGTCAACTTAAGGTAGAAGCCGCCTGAAGGGTCAACTCATGGTAGAAACCGCCTGAAGGGTCAACTCGAGGTAGATACCGCCTGAAGGGTCAACTCCAGGTAGAAACCGCCTGAAGGGTCAACCAATGGTAGAAACCGCCTGAAGGGTCAATCAAAGGTAGAAACCACCTGAAGGGTCAATCCAATAGTGAAAATCACTTAAATGGTCAACTCAATGGTCCAATCCACCATACGGATCAAAATCATTGGCAAATCTCAAATGTGACGCGTCTTCCTTAGATTCCTATCAGTTAGGAATCCCATTATGGTTTGACCTACCATACGGGTCAGAGCTTAACCTCTCTAGGATACTCTAGTAACGAGTTCCTAGAAATTCTCTTGAATCCATCAAACACCGCGAAAATCGCACAAACATCGAACAGGTAAGTGGCAGGTATGTCTCTCTATTATCTCACTCTCTCATGTCAAAATGTTTCCCCCTTCAAGAAAGAGCATACATGGACAAGCATGAAAATTGGATGTCATGACTCATTTTCCTTTAGTTTCCCGAGTCGAGTCGATCAGGACTCAGGTGTCACCTTATCTTTGAGAGAAACCTCTAACGAGATTCCTCTCAAAGAGGGGCAGCTGTTGACACCTAAATTTTGATCAACTTTTTTTTTTTTTTATTTTGAAAATTCATAGAAAATCCATAAAAAGTTGAAAAAATTGAAAAATCAATTTTGGTGACCTTAGCCAAGCTAAATGAACCATTTTGACCAAAAAAATAGTTTTCATAATTTTCATTTTTTTATATATATTTTCGAAAAATACAAAAAAAAAAGAAAAAAAAGAAAATCAAGAAAATCAAGAAAAATAATATTTGAGGTCACAAAGATATATAAAAATAGTCGGTATTTTTATTTTTATTTTATCTATTTTCTAACCTCATAAATAGTAAAATTCAGGTTTGATTTTAGGTGTTTTCTGATCACCATAAAATTGAATCTGGCAAAAATATTAGTAATGATTAAAAGGAAAAGGAGTGAAAACATCATCATTCAAAAGGAAAAGGAAACTAATCATTTTGTCTTTTCTTTTGATTATTTTATTATTATTCTTACTTTTTAATATTTTATTTTATTATTATTTTATTTTTTTATTATTATTCACTCACCTTTTCCCTCATCCGTCGCTGGCTTCTTCTCCCCCCGCGACTTCATCTTCTTCTCCTGCTTCCTCTTCTTCCTCGCCCGTAGCTTCTTCTTCTTCTTTTCTTCTTCTTCTTCTTAAAAATAAAATGGAATCCTCACCTTCGTGCACTATTTTCCTTCGCCTTCGACCCTTCCGCCGTCGTCGCTAGCCGTCGTACCTCAAAGCCGCCGTGAATAACCCAAGACCCGCGGCCTCCACCCGTTTCGGAGTTTGGTTCGGGATTGTTTCGGATCGGGCCAAATCCGTCATCGCCAAAGCGCGCTATCGCCTCCGGCGACAGCCCCGGAGTCCTACCTCCTCCCTCGGAGCTTATGGAGCCTACGCGCCGCTGGTGGAGCTCAGAAACAGCCTCGGGTCACCACCCCGTCGTCGGAGCGTATCCGGACGTGTCGGAACGTGTCCGGACGTGTCCGGACGTGTCGGAGCGTGTCCGGAAGTGTCGGGCGTGTCGGAATGTGTCCGGACGTGTCCGGACGTGTCGGAGCGTGTCGGGCGTGTCGGGCGTGTCGGGGCCGTGTCCGAGCAGTGTCGGAACAGTGCATGAACAGTGTCGGAACAGTGCATGAACAGTGTCCAATTTTTAAATTTTTTTATTTTTTTATTTTTTAGTCTTAATTTGTGAAATTGACTATCGACATTCTAATGGCGATCGACAGGTAACGGGCATGGGGATGGTCGCAGGCTGGGGCTGGGCGATTGAAAGCTGGTGTCCAATCCGGTATGTTTTACGTACCCGATCCGTATATCAGGATTATTTTTCTAAAATATTGCATTTATAGACTTGATTTGTATGTATTTGTTTCAGTCTAGTGGTTAGCTTATTTATCTGGTTGAGTGTTATCTATTGTCAAAGACATACTTTTTGTTAAAATATTTTCTGAAAATATAAAAAAATATTAATGAATCAAAAATGCCAAAAAAATGGAAAAATTAAAGAAAAACAAAAAAATTGAGAAAAATTGCAGAAAAATTCTAAAAATTGTCCAAGGCTGAAAATGACAAAAAATTGATTTGTTTTCATTTTTGGGATTTTCTCCCATTTAATCCAAAATGGCGATTTCACCCCTCAAAGGGTAAATCGTCTTTGATATTCTAATGAATTGTGGAAATTGCTTAGAATTTGGTGATGGGCCAGATGGGTGGTTAAACCTTATGTCTAAGATTTCCACATTTCATTTCCATTTTAGAAAATGACGATTTTACCCTTCGAATGGTAAATCGGTTTCTAAAATTCCCGAAAATCACGAAAATTGCCAAAAAAATAGGAAATTGGTCAATTGAGTGACCAAACCTGTTTTGACTCCGGATTCATTCCGAAATGATGATTTTGTCCTTTTTGGGCAAATTGTCCCCTTTGTCTCAAAATTACGATTTTGCCCCTGATGGGCAAAATCATGTCTAAATTATTCCTAAGCCTGATTGATGCTTCTCTAGGCCAATATGGCCTTATTAGGAATGCCATGTGATTTATTTGTACATTTGAATTCATTGATTTGTGCACTTTATTATTGATTGTGATTGCCAGGATAGTCATTCCTATCTGCATGAACTCCTAGATTTAGGACTCGTACCCCACTCATCTGTATGAAATCTTAAGTTAGAAAACTCAGTCAACTTAGGTACCGAAAGGGCGTCAACTCTGATAGTTGACGTAACTAAGTCCCCGAACCCATTTCCCTGGTTATCGCAGAATTGAATAGAAACTCCCGACTATTCAATAGGGTGGTCCAATCATACCCTCCAAAAAATGATTGGTGGCGACTCCATGACATGCACACTTAGCACATATCACTAGACCACACTGAAGGTCGACTACGCATACCTCCGTTGCGATTTGGGTAACAGGCCTTAGGAGAGGCCCGCGTCCGACCAGACTGGACGGCCCATTAGCCCTCGAGAGCCCATGGCGAAATTCGAGAGGGTCGCGACACACATGCAGAAACATCTAATACTCCCAAACGATAACATATCACAGGGATGGAAAAGCAGGAAACCCATCAACTCAAAAACATCATTTCATTTACAAACAAGTCTTAACCCAACAGAGATATTACACTATTCAACCCCACACTTCGAGGCTAGGGGTGTGCATGGTCCGGGCCAGTCCGGTCCCGGCATGGAACCGGGGACCGGACCAGTAGTCCGGTCCCCATATTTTCGGGACCAGGGACCGGACCGGGACCGGCGGTCCGGGCCGGTCTTAGTCCGGGTCGGTCCTGGTCCGAGCCGATCCTTGTCCCGGCCTAGTAGGACCGCTAATTCTAACTGCTTATGAAAATTGCATGTTTCTTCGGTGGAGTTTTTATGCAACAATAGGAATGCTAGAATTTTTGCTATCCCTGTTAACTCATGGCTAATCTCAACTGGAAGGAAATATTTCAAAATGATAGAACTGATATAAAATTTTTATTTGAGCTCCAAAACCGGTTTAATTTTCTCCATGATGATTTTCTATACTTTAATAGAAGCTATAGGAATGTCACTAGTAAATGTGCGTGTACTGGACGGTTGACAGTTTTTTCATTCTAAAAGCCACATTGACCAGACTTTAGTATGTCATCCATAATTTGTTTCCCACTGCGTCTCCTTTTATGTCTCCGGTGTTTGTTAGCTTTCCTTTTGTTCCATTCTCAAGAAGTATGTCCAATTGGTGTTTCATTACTTTATTTTTTTTAAACAAAAATCATTAGGTTAACTAGATTAGTTTTTTTTTAAAAAATATTGTCGGTCAGGTCCCAAACCATGGAACCCAGGAACCGGACTGCCCAGTCATCGGTCCCGTTTATTGGGATCGGGGACCGGACCGCCAACCTCAAGGACCGGACCAATCTGCCTGGGTCGGGCTGGGCCGGTTCAGTCCAGTTTGCACATCCCTATTTGGGGCGGCCTTCTAAGACCAACAAAAATGGTAGATGGGTTGGAAAGAGTTAGCTTCTCATCTACTCCAATAGAGGGCTACGTCACCCTTGTCCTCATCAACTTCAAAAAGGAACTATTAGCTTCCTTACCTTGGACCTGAAAATAGTAACCATGATGGGGTGAGATAAATCTTAGTGAGTCAACGCTTAAGCCCGGCTAGGGCGTTGATTTGCTTAGAGCCCCTACTAAGCAATCACAAAATCATAGTACTAAAATCTAAATCACATGCAAGTTTACCTACCGGAAGCCACGCATAATGCAATGTATAACATGACACGACCGTCATATCAACCAATCCACTGGCGAGGCATTACATCAACTTGCATACATAATTCATCACACATATTTCGGTTATTAATGGCCAATAGGCCTGGACACTGGGCAGTTGGTGCCCACACACTAGGCATTTGGTGCTCTACTGGAAGGACTAGGCTTCGTCCCTTGCTTCCGACGATGACATCCAATAGTCCATGTGATTCCGATTGTCATGGTACGGAATTACCGGGAATCCCTATAGGGGCTTCGGTCCGTCACAAGCTACGATCGGCATATGCTCAACCTGATGTCACGAATTGACGTGCATCGAACAAGTCGTGGAATTTCGATCGGCATGGCACGACCTTGTTAAGAATCCCATTAAATGACCACTCAAGCACATTCGACAACCAACCTATTTATATTCATACATTTAGCCATATGCTTATACGACGTGCTCAAAAACTTGACCCAAGGCCATTTTCATGATAAAACATGCAGCTTGGGTCCACACCAGGTCATATGAATTGATAGAATTATCCACTAGACTCTGCATCTCTTACAGGATGATTAACCCCCAAACAGTCACCCAATCAATCAAGAGTCTATCAATATATTCAATCAAATAATCGATATAGATGATCGATCAAACGAGGCCAACTAATTCAATAGCAAACATTCAATCCAACAATGCTCATTAAAGCTCAGTTTGTATGTCAAGTCATTATTAACCAATTCGATTCGTCAATCGAACATATGTTCATCTCTAGCCTATCATTTGCTTGCGATCAAGCAATAACAGTCATTCAATCAATCAATCTAATCCCAAATAGCCACAGTTTCCTAGCTAATCGGACTAACTTAACTAATTAAGGCCATTTAGCCTAAATCAAGTTTTTAACCTAAATTGACCCTAATTAATCTATCTAAACACAATAATGATCTAATTAACTAATCCAAACGTAATTAATGACTTGACCAACAGTTAGGGGTTAACTCACAGTCAATTACGCAAGGCAAGTGCGATGACGATCCTTGAAAAGTTTCGGCTCGAACTCGAGATGCGGCTCGGTTCATGGTCCACGGCTCGATTACTCGGCCCAAAGTCTCAGCGTACGAGTCTAATTTCTAGAACACTTGGCCCATGGACTCGGTACACAGCCCGCGAACCAAGCCCAAGATAGGGCACACGGTCCGAACATGGGACATGGCACGGACATGGCTGAGCTTCGGGTTTTCAACTACCACGAGCAACATATGGCTGAAACGGCGACGAAGGTAGGTGGTGGTGGTTCGAGGGGTGTCGGGCTCGACTAGGGAGTTTGGAATAGCCACAAACAGTAGAAAAAGAAGCTGGAGCAGAATAGGCCAGGGTCGTACCGAAACAGGACAGAGCAGGCTAGTCAAGGGCTTTTCGCGGCTCAACGGACAACGAACAATCACCGATGGACCTAGCTGGCGTTGGGGGGTTCGAAGGCAGCAACTGGAAGCGCTCGAGCTTGGTTGAGGAGATCGAGATAGGGCATGGCAGCAGCAAAAAGAAGCTGCAGGGAAGGCTAGAGCAGAGGATAAAAACAAGGCAATGGTTGGTTCGGCTTCGGGGCTGCTTGTTTAGGGCTCGAGCGGCGTCACACGGCCTTCGGGGTCCTCAAACAGTGGCTGAGGGACGATGACGAGGAAGACTAGAGGCAATGGAGCAGCGTCGGGGGTAGATCTGAAGCAGAGCAGGGCAACGAGCCCCAAAACAGGGCACTGGAGCAAGGGACAACTTCGGGAGGCTGCTCGGCGGTCCATCGGTAGCCCACGGTGGTCTGAGGTGGTCGGAAGAGGACCTATAGGTGGTGTGATGGATGATGGAGATGGTGGTAGCGCGATACAAGATAACCAAAGAGAGAAGAAATGGACGTAGGCGTAAATAAAGCCGAACTACCATAAATTCTCTGTGCAGTTTTTTATCCATTACTTATCTCTAATTATATTTTGCGATGGTAAAACCGTGCTTGCTATCTATTTTGGAGTATTGCGGGTGTTTATCACTTGAGGATTAAGCCTTGAGCCTATTCGTTTATAATTCCGCAATTGTTTATCAAAATACTTTATAAACACCTATTCACTACCCTCTAGGTGATAACACTAGCCCCAACATTAGAAACTCAGCTATCTTCTGTTCTCGAGCACAGTCTGAGAAGTACTTTTCGTTAAATGCTTCCACGAATGCATCCCACACCGGGACTATACATTCGGGAAAGATCCTTCCTCGAGAGGCTTTCCACCAAGTGCTAGCATTATCCTGCAACTGTTAAACAGCCAGGTCATTTTATCTTCCTCCGAACACCTCAACAGGGCAAAAGCCTCTTCTAACTCCTTGATCCACAAGGTGGTAGCCTCTAGATCACCAATTCCCAAAAACTTCGGTAGTTTAAGCTTCAAGAACTGCTCCACCGACTTATGCATTTGTTAACCACCATTCCCGTTCCCAGGCAGTGGGTCTTCATTAGGGGTGGCGGCAACAGCAGCAGCTTGGTTCCTCGTTTCCTGCCCAACTATATCTCCTAAGGTTTTTAATGCCTGCAGGATCCCGCCCCACTTTGAAATTCTCCTGAGTTGCCCTTCCTCTAGGCACCCTCGTATTATGTTTGCTCATTCCATAGGACCTTATGAGCTCCTACTCGCTCAACAACAATGCTTAATAAGAACTTATGTCTACAACCTAAAACTTAGTTAACAAACATAAGCATAGGATTTTCATCATATTAACTATCCTAAAACCCATTGCACCTTATCACTTCAGGCCATGATCAAATGAATCAGGCTGATCTTGCTATGATACCAATCTTGGTCGGTGATATCACGCTTCGATCCTCGGGTACACAATAACCCTACCTAACGCCTCAAGTCATTTAAGTATGACGTCTCAGGCATGTCATTGACCCATTCTTCTTTTCTTTTCCTTAAGCGCATGCGGAATGTGCTACTTCCCCAGAAAATAATATAAATAATAGGCATAGAAAAGTAAGGCATCAAATTACACATCAAGAAAAGACTACTTCATTTATAGATATTTATTAACCCTTGCAAATCTACAATATCTACAAGCCCATTCTTCAGGGATGCTTGTCGTGACCCTTCCCGCTGGAGGCGGAGGGGCTAATGGGCCGTCTCTTCTGGTTGGACGCGGGTCTCTCCCAAGGCTCATTACCCAAGTCACAACGGAGGTATATGTGGTCGGGTATGGTCTAGTGACATGTGATACGTGTGCATGCCAAGGAGTTGCCACCAATCATTTCATAGAGGGTACGATTGGAAACCCTATCGAATAGTTGGGAGCTTCTATTCGATTCCGCGAGAATTAGAAAAGTGGGATCAGGGACTTAGTTACGCTAACTATCAGAGTTGATGCCCTTTCGGTACCTAAGTTGACTGAATTATCTAACCTATGATTTCTTGCAGATGAGTGGGGTATAAACCCCAAATCTAGGAGTTCATGCAGATGAGAGCGATTACTCTAGCACTCATAATCAATAAAAGAAGGCGCAAATCAAGGAACCAAGACATGCAAATAAATCGCATCAAATCAATCATGGAATTCCTAGTAAGGCCTTATTGGCCTAGAGAAGTATCAATTACAGCTCACGAGTGATTTAGACATGATTTGCCTATGAGAGGAAAAATCGTAATTTCGAAAAAATCTAGGACTATTTGCCAAAAAAAAGTTAAATCATCATTTCAGAAGAAATCTGGAGTCAAAAGGCGTCGAAAATAGGATTGGCCACCTAGCTGACCTATTTCCCATTCTTCGACAATTTTCTGAAATTCTTGAAGACATTTTACCCTTTAAATGGTAAAATTGTCATTTCAAGAAAAAAGAAACAAGATGTGAAAATTCCAGATAAAAGGATTAGTCACCCACTTGATCCAAATCCTAATTATGAGCAATTTGCACGACTTATTGGAATATCAAAGGCGATTTAAGGGGTAAAATTGTCATTTCAGAAAAAGACGAGACTCGAAAACCCAAACAGAAGGATCGACCACCTAACTGACCCAAACCCTAATTCTGGCATTTTCACAGATCTCAAACAATAGGCAGAGGCAATTTTCCCCTAAAGGTTATAATCGTCAATTACAGATAGAACGGATAAAACTTCAAAAATAAGATTGACCAATTGTCTGTGATCATTCCTCATTTTTTGGGAATTTCTGGAGTATCTAGGAATTTTCTACAAATTTTCTTGATTTTTTTTTTGGATTTTCTAGGATTTCTCTAAAATTTTATCCTATTTTCTGAATTTTCGAAAATCTAATTACCTATACTACGGTCCAGACTCACCTACATGGCTAAGCCACCGCCCTCGGATCGGTCGACTAGAACCTACGGCCACGATCAAACGACGACTGAGCCTGATCTGTTCGATCTGATTACTAAGACGGACGGCTGAGATTGAATGGGGAGACTAACTATCAGTCGTTCAATCTGTGTACTAAACCTACGACCAAGATCAGATGGCGAGACTAATTATCGACTGTCCGATCGTTCGACCCCGAAATGACGCCGCTCGACTACTCATAAATGATACCATTCTAATCTTTCTTTGATTTTCTAATTTTTGAAAATCTAAAACTATTTTATGAAATCTAATTACTAATTGGACGGCCTCTATACTACCACGTGTCCTAACCTAGGCTGTCCGATCGCCTGCCTATGCTTAAACTAACCTTACGGACGAGCTGACGTGGCTGCCACATGTCTAGCCATATGGCGCCACGTCAGCGCCAGCTTAGACCTTTGACCTGTTGACTACGCCATGCCATCCTCTTCTTCTTCTTCCTCTCGACGACGACTAAACGGACGGCCGAGAGTTTCCCAGCGAGATCTAACGGTGAAACCTCGGCCAATCGACCTCAGACCACCACAATTCGACTCGTCTACTCCCCATCTTCAACATATATGAAAATCAAGCAACATTATCCACATAATCAACATGAATCGGGCTCGAACCAGTACGGCCATGGCAAGTTCAATCATGCGAAATAAAGGAAACCGAAGTAATTCCTTCACACATCACACTCAATTCAATTTCAGGAGACTTTCCTCGAGCTCCGATTGAGCTCGCAAGATCTAGATTTAGCTAGGAAAGCTTCGACAGATCCGAGAATAGCGACGAAGCTTGGGGGGCTCTGATGAGGGGTTCCATGCAAAATCGAGATACATCCAAGATACGATCGAGCTTAGAGTAGTTCAAGGAGTAAAACGCCTAGCCTAATTGCAAGAACCAAGGTCGGAGGAAAGCTCCGCCATGGATGCACTGTATAGAGCTCGAAGAAGTGAACTACCTTTTCTGGTGATGTTGAACTGATCGAAAGGATTGGCTACAATCCTGGAGACCTAAGGAAGCTTCTTAAAGTGGCTGCGAGGCTTGATTTGGCCTTGGTTGTTCCGACTAGCTCCTCACAGTCAAAGCTCGAACTCGCAGGAATGGTGATCGTGAGACTTTCTCTCTAACTTTTTCTATTTTTCTCTCTCTATTATGTTGCTCTCAGAACATGAATGTGCCTCTCTCTCCTTCTAGAATCATTCAAAAGTAAGTATAGCCAAATTCTAGCTTTACGCACGAGCTTGGGTTTCAAATGAGCTCAGGTGATTTTAGGTCCAAACGGCGTTGAGAACGGAGGGGATTCCGTCCAACTCCGTTAGCTTCTCCGGCGTGCACCAATTTGATGTGAATTTGCTCAAAATTTGGCTTGCATTTGTCCAAGCTTGGCCGACGCACGAATCAACCTCGTCATCGCAGCTCCAACGGCTATTGACTTTGATAATGGTCTCGATTAGTTCGGACGGATGAAGGAATCAATGCCCACTCTATAGGAGCTCCAATCATGGTCGAATTGGTTTTCAATTTGATTGTCGAAATTCGGCATGGAATTTCAAATCGCGCGGGAGTTAATTTGGGGAAGATGACACTGTTCGACCGGGTTGCTGGGTCGAACCCGGTTCAATTCGACACACCTAGTGTGGCATCCCCCATTTGTGAGTTTCCTAATGAGCAAGGATATCCGAAAGGGATTAGAGAATTGACTTTAAGAACAAGGAATTCAAGACCTTAATATATTGGATTAACAATGAGGCCATGAGGTGTCAAGGCGACATATGTGGAAGTGAGCTAGGAATTTATAGATTTTGGATTCGTTAAGGCTCAAGTGATAATACAAGGAATGGCCGTGTGCATTGAAGAACATTATGGCAAGAATTCAAATTTAAATATTAAGGAGATCAATTGAAGAATTTCGAATTCAAGGACTAAGGTACATTAGTCGAGAATTATAGTCTCAAGAATCATATTGCTATTAAGTGGAGTTGATTGGAAAATAGAAATTTAATTGATCTAGCCATGGCCGAGAATTGAGAGACTTTAGTCACCATTAGATCAAGCTTAGTGACCAAAGAATTAAGGTATTGGTCGATCAATCAAGGACCTACGAGGATTAGTATAAGCTTGACTTAATGGAATTAATTCTCATGGACTTGGGGAGCAAGGAATTCGGAGCAATAGGGGCAAGGACACTTGGCAAGATCATTCCATGTGCATGAAATGCTAGTGGTCAAATAGCATTGGAAATTAGCAATGAAAGATGGCCAATCATTGGCTCTTAGTCCCATCAAGATCTTACAAGAGATAGTTGGCCATTAAGGGTAAGGACAAGTGGCGGCATTGTCTCCTATTGCATGAAAGGGCATTGGTCGAAAATGCCTAGGGAAAATGCAATGAAAATCATTCGCCTAAGATCTTAACACAATCTAGCCAAGGGAACTCGACCAATGGGGGTAATGCAAGATGGCATCATTAATTTTTATTGATGAAAATTGATTGGATGAGCAACCTTGGGAATAAGCAAACATTTGTATTGGAAATTTGACCACTTGGGGTAGTGCAAAGTGGCACAAGCTTATACGAGAAGTAATCATATTATGGGATGAAAGACAAGTGTCAAAAGAAGGAACTCTTAAGACATGCAAGAAGAAGTTGCTTATCTTCATCTTTCCCTCACCATTTCCTCCGACCGAATGAGAGAAAGAGAGAGAATTAAGGAGGAAACAGCTCGGCAATGTCACCCAACCCGAGAGCCCGTATTTTCGTTTTTCAACGCGCGTCGAAAGTAAAACGGCTCGTTCGAAGTCGTCCGGAGTCCAAATTGAGCTCCGTTTTCTCCCACGCGACCGTAAGACGATGAGGAACAAGAATATGAGACCTGATTGCCTAAAAATTTGGCGAAAAATTGTCAGTTTTACTGGGACTATAGCTGGACGTGAAAATTCAACATCGTTTATGGATGCCCGAGGAATTCTTGTATATGGCCACGCACGATCCTCTCTATACTACCTTGGTGTACATGAATATGACCATAGATGGCTTGATTACCCTTGAATTAAATTGGAGGACATAAAGCTAAGAATGGACGGCTAGATGAGAAGAGCCTATGGGGATTACTATGCAATTGATCATAAGAATCATTTGCCATTTTCTATCTTGGGCAACAAGGAAAAATTGACCAATAGGGAAGAGGGGATGCAACAAGTGGCGAACATGCAATAACTTGAAGGACAAGTGGAGAACATACAATAACTTGAAGGACAAGTGGCGCAAAATGGGGGCAAAGCACATGCATTGGGACACTTGGTTAATGGCCATTAGACCTCTTGTATATGGCCGCCACTTGTCAAACATGCACAACCCTCTCTCTCTCTTCTTCTCATCTATATATATGGCCTTGAGAAATTAAGCAAAGGTTTTCTCTCTTCCCCTAATTCGACCAAGAGAGAGAGAGAGAGAGAGAGAGAGAGAGAGAGAGAGAGAGAGAGAGAGAGAGACCAAGAGAGAGGGAGCTGGCCGGTGAATTCTCGAGAAGCACGGAGGAGATCGAGCAAGTTCAAGCCGGTTCAATGCTTCATCGAGGCAAGAGATTCATTCAATCTTGCTATAGGATAGATGTTCATTGTGTTGTCGCCATGCTAGGGGGTTTGGATTACGTTTTAGGTCAAGAAACCCAATATGTGGAATTCGGATCTAGATTGTGCTTCCTGTGTTGTGAATTTTGTCGAGCTCTACACGTTGAGAATCTGACTTTCCTTCATGAAACTTGTTCGTCACATCCTTGGCTATAACGTAATTTAATTTCATAATTTTTGGATTTGAGGTGATGTTTATAATCTCCTTAGAACCACACGGGCTTAACTTGTTTCTGGTGAGTTTAGCCAAGACCCCTTACAGTTCGTGAATTTACATTGTTTTTTGGAGAACAATTTAGACCAACTTCCCTTCATAAAAGTTTAAGAGGACGTCTTGGAATATAACATATAAAATTTTGAGAATTTTATGAACTGTTTAACCCTACGAAATAGAGTTATTTCTTTACCGAAGGCAGATTTCCTCTAGAATGCGTGAATTACTGCAATTTTTCTAGATGGAATCAATTCTAGATTTCTTGACACAATGTTCCCTCAAGGTCTTAAGTACAACGTGGCAAAATTTGATGATTTTAGGACTCATTTACTAATTTAAAACGGACAACTCGCGTAACTACGCAGTGCTGAAATTCCCTGCTTAAGAACCGAGTTATGATTACTTTAGCTTGATAAGAATGTGATTTGATTGGCTAGAACCTCGGTGACCCGAGAGCTTCAATGAGAGGAAGTGGTAGTCTTTTGGTCTTGATGATTCATTTCTCATGTGCTCTGCTTGATTAAATTCAATGCTGTGATATTTGTTTTCCATGTACTTGTCATTGTGGACATTGACATTGGTATGTTGGCTTTGCGATTGAGTTATCGCCTGCAAGAATTGAGATTGTGACTCATGACATACATGGCCAAGCATACATTGTACATGGAATGATATTGATGAGATATGTGGAGATATTTACTCTTCAGTGCACTGAATTGAGTTGACGCCCCTGAGCTGTGTGCGGGGATTTGTACGCACTTGACGACCCTGTGCTGTGTGCTGGGTAGAGTCTTACCATGCGTCGTGACGCCCCTGAGCTGTGTGCGGGGATTTGTACGTACTTGAGGATCCTGAGCTGTGTGCGGGGGAGAGTCGTACCATGCGTCGTGGATGCCCTGGAGTAGGGGTCGCAAGTCAATTGACTTAGCGATGGTGAGATGATTGAAGAGCACGTCATTCCATATTGCATTGGCATTCTCATTACTTTATATTGTTGATGCCTAATGATATGAATTGACGTTGTTACATGCTCTTGATGCCTTGATTATATGATTATCCTTTTTAGTTGGTTTTAGGGAGTCTTAGGACCCCTAAGGTGGGGTTGAATCTCTTTCTTGCTAGCCGTCGTGCTAACCCACGTTGTGGGAATATTTTTCAGATTGGGAGAATTGACAGCTAGGCTTTGGGTATCAGAGCTAGAGGCTAGGAGGTACTTGGGATGCCACACCCAGTCGACCTGATTTCTTTAAATTGACCTAAAAATCCTTGGAATTTGTCAAATTAAATCATAAAATTAAAGTCAGAGGGGCCAATTCTGTCTAAAAATGTGATTTTTCCCAAAAAATTCCAATGAATTGCATGAAAACCTCAAATTTGACTAAGGATTTGAGAATTGAAATCCTCCAAATTGAAGCACTTAATGGCCAAATTAGATTAAAATGATCATGCCAATTGATTCAGACTATCAAAAGAAAAAAATAATAATAAGGGAGAGGTCTTACCTTTGCATGGCAGTCCCTGAATTTAAAGTAATTTCATTTTTGGAAAAATCTAGGGACTAAATTACAATAAAAGTATGCAATTTTGCTCAATTTGTGCAATCATGTAATTTCTGTGAACAATTGGACTAAACTGCAATGCAGGGCAATCGAATTGAATAGCAAGACTTTAAAAATGCAAAAATTACAAATTAAAGGACTCAAATGACATTTTTTGACCAAGTTCAACTCTATGTGTAATAAATGAACACCTAAAATTGAACTTGAATTTTGACTTTTTATGAGGTTAGAATGAAGAGGGAATTTTGACTTTTTTTATATTTTTATTACCTCAAATGCTATTTTTCTTGATTTTCCACATATTTTTCTATTTTCCAAAAAATGCTAAAAAAATGCTAAAAATATGAAAAAAAATTGATCAAAAATAGTTTCTTAGGCTTGGACAAGGCTACCAAAGTTGATTTTGCAATTTTTTAGTTTTTTTTTATGAATTTTTCAAAAATAAAGGAAAAAGACTTAAATCAGATGTCAACAATGCTCCCCACGACCATAAAAAAGATACCAGGTCAGGGAAGAGTATCCCAGTGTAGCTATCTTGTTCAAGTTATGGATCAACTAAGAGAAGGAGTGTGAAAGATTCAAACGCGAGATCTCTTCTTGATTCGGTAATAGGGATATCTACAACTCCACAAGAGGGCCAATGTTACCCTCCTCAACCACAACAAAAGGTCTCCACTAAAAGGGCTGCTCGACCACTCCCACTCAGAGGTAGTAGCCGGCAGGGTCTTCGAGTCCTCATCCTGGGCGATCTTCGAGTCCTCCATTTCCCTGACCAAGGTGTCGATGTCCATGGGATCCCAGGCTTGGATCATCAAAGTCACAGTGGGGGTTTCATCAAACCCATGATTGGCCACGAAAAGGAGATCCTAGTGACGGAAAATCATGCCTTAAAGTAATGAGGTACTAGGTACCCCAATCCCTCTTCGACCTAGAGGGTCGTAAAATGTGTTCCCAGACTCAGTCCGACCCTGGGATCGGATGGTGCGTGACCTCAACGAACTGGTCAAGTGGAGCCCTAAACCTAACAGGCGGACCTCCATGGCTACGGTCTTGAAAACATTTAAGAACGACAAGTGAGATATAAAATCTTCGTGAGTCAATGCATAAGTCCGAGCAGGACACTAATTCTCTTAGGGTGACCTAAACAAGCAGGTCAATATCGATAAGAGATCGATAGCGTGCGACTCTCGCAATGCTCTAGCTACCACAGGATAAGGCACAACTCAACAGTCAATCATCAATCACATGCAAGCTTATCCCGCCTTGGTCCCCACATTATCTAATAGGTATCATGGCAATCAATCACACACAAACCAAGGCACACAACCAGAACACTCATCACAACTTTCATGCACAATGCATAACACGTGTTCCGATTATTATTGGCCATTCGACTCCAGCACACTAGATAGTGGGTGCTCTTTCGACATGATTAGGCTTCGTCCCATTCCTCCGGCGACGACAATCAATAAGTCATGTAGTTCCAAGTACCCTTGGCATGGACTAGCAATCAGGCATTCTTGCAGGGAGTGTCAGTCCGCACCTTGCTGTGACCAGTATCCGATAAGTCGTGTGGTTTCAAGTACCCTCGGTACGAACATACCAGGCTCGACCCCAAGTGCCCTCGAGTGTCCACTTCGTCGCCAAGTACTCTCAGGCGACAATAACCATCATGTAATCACACAAGCACGCGAGGCAATTAAACCAGTTTATATCTTTGAATTTAGTCCAATGCACACATGATCATGCTCAAAACTCAGCTCAAGGCCATTTTTAATGCTAAAAAGGCAATGGAATATTCACACACGGTCACATGAACATACCTTATCCACTAGACTTTGCATTCATTAAAGGGTGATCAATCATCATATCCATATAGATATACACAATCAAGGCATATAGCAATCATCAGACAATCACCCAATAATAATTAATTAATTATTCTGATCAAGGTTAATTAGTATAACTGTAATTAATTATCCCATTTATAATTAATTAAATCCATCTCAATTAATTAACCCGACTTTAATTAATTAGGTCTACCTCAATTAATTAGCACGATAATAACCAGCCAACTCGACTTTAGTCAATTTATCTGACCACGGTTAATTAAAGTAACAATTAGGGGTGATCGGTTCACAGGGTGGGTGGTTTTACCCTAGAACCGAGAACCATCCGCTAGGAACTGGTTCCGCAAAATACAAACCATGAACCAACCACTTCTTTTATGAACTGTGAACCAACCGAACCATCGGTCCGGTCCGGTTTTTGGTTGGATTTCGGTTACGTTTCTACTAAGCAAAAAATAAAAAAATAAAAATAGGCGAGGAAACAAATTCGCCTTGTTCCATCGCAAGTAGCCACATGATTATGCTCCAAGGAAGCATAAAGACAAAATAAAATAACAAAATAAAGGAACGCAGTAAAACATGATATGTAGCACCTGCATAATAATGAGAACCGAACCGATAAAATAATATACATTCATATTATATAAGGGGGCCGGTTCATGGGCTGGTTGGATGGTTCGCATTCAAATCCGTAAACCGAACCGATAAAATCGGTTCTGAAAAATTGAAATCGAGAACCAAACCGTACCCGCTAAAAACCATCCAAAATCAACCGGTTGGGTACGATCGGGTCCGGTTTGGTTGGATCGTGATTTTTCTGCTCACCCCTAGTAACAATAGTTAAATAAAGTAACTATAGTTAAATTAAAATAACTATGATTAATCTAATATAACCATGACTAACATTAAGTGATAATGACTAAACTAAAGTAACTACGGTTACTTTAACCCAACTGAGATTAACCTAACCTAACCATAGTTAGTTAATTAACCGAACCATGATTAACTAAACTAACCATGGCAGTGGTGCAACTCGGGGCTGGCGGACTCGGCCGATGGCTATGACGAAGGTGGACGGTGACTAGAGGAGGATGAGGAGGTGGTGGGTTGTGGCCGGCCAAAGGAAAATGCAAGGGGGAGGGGGTGTTGTCGGGTAGGGAGAGTGAGGAGAGAGAAGAGAGGAGGAGAGAAAGAGTAGGGTTAATTTGTCTTATATGCATAATATCTAAGGGCGTTCTGGTAATTTAGCCAGCTGGGGGTGAATTAATCTGTCGGTACTAAAAACTGAGGGCTTATTGGTATTTTCAAATCTAGGGTCGATCACGGCTAGGCTCGGGCGTGAAGGGTCTTGATATTACGATGTGATGGCTTGACTACCCGGACTTGATTTTCTCTGAACGACGTCTCAGGATAATCTAATATCCATTTCAGACGTACAAATCAATATCCAAATATTGTCCCTTAATCCTCAGAAATCCAATATTATTTACCAAGTTGGAATTCATGGTTACAATTCATCGAATCCAGTTATCTTACAGACATCGAAATTTTGAGACGTCACACGAAAATTTTTAAAATGATCACTGCAAGTGCTACATTGTGTGAAAGTTTATAAAAAATTTTGGCATTTAAGTGATCGACTGAAAGTTATGGCACTCAAGTGAACGTTTTTTTTTAGAAGTTATAATACTTAAGTGATCCAAAAAAAAGTTATGGCACTCAAGTAAGCGCCGTACGAAAGTAATGACACTTATATTGTCCCTATCCTGGAGTCTTAAGGATGTTTATGGAAAAGAACCATCGAGAAAGGGATCTCTGTAGAATCTAAAACATCGGCCACCGTGAGAGACGTGGCAAAAATGAGTGGATGAAATTATAGCTAACATGGTGCACCGGGACAACCCAATATTTTCTCCAACCCGTAAGGAAAAGGACATGCAACCTTTTTTTATACTTTTAGACCATTTATAGAATAAAAGTTGGATAGTTGTGTTTAATCTCGGTTCTCAAGGACCAGACCGGTCCTTATTGGTCCAGTTCCTGATTCCAAACTTATGGAAGCGAGAGTCATAATGTCGATTCCTCGCTCCAGATCACAGACTGGCCCACTTAGAAACCGATCATCCATGAAAATTGCAGGACAAATGTTTGTGTTTAGGTTCGGTAGAAATATGTGACAAGTTACCGTGCTTGGTCCGGGACGGGTCTCTTCCTATTTTCAGACATTGGTGGATATTCAGCGTCATCTATCAATGCGAACACCCTCTGATAATCACTTTCACGGGTTTTTTTCCAATTTAATACAAAAAAAAAATATTTACAAAATTAGACACTATTTAAAAGAATTTACAATTTTAGGTCTCGCGCGCTGGGCGGGGCAACGTGCGAGACCTGAGATCTGCTAGTGCTAGCGCGCCACCGTCGCGCGCTGTCTGAAGCAGCGCGCGACGGTGGCGCGCTGTGAGAAACAGCGCGCGGCCATCGCGCGCTGGGCTCAGCAGCGCCCAGCAGCGCGCGGCCGGTCGCGCGCTGGGCCCAGCAGCGCGCAACCAGTCGCGCGCTGAGCCCAGCAGCGCGCAACCAGTCGCGCGCAACAGCGCGCGACTGCTGGCCGCCCTTCACCGACAGTCGCGCGACGCCACGCGTCGCGCGACTGTGGGTGGCCTGAAGAGGCTCTCTGCCCAGCAGAGAGCCTTTCCAGGCTTTGCGCCCGTGAGCCTGAAAAGACTCTCTTTTCATTTTCTACCTTTTAGGCTCTGCGCTCCTCCTTCTTCCTCTTTTCATTTTCTACCTTCTTCTTCGCCTTCTTCTACTCTTCTGTTTTTGCTCTCATTTCCCTTGCTCGTCTTCATCGTCCAGATCGTTTCCAAGGCATCCCTGTCGCGACCCGTCCGGAGCGGACGCGGCTAATGGATTACCGATCACGAGTCTTGGATCGGCGCGAGCCCTCCCAGGCCCATACCAAATCGCGGCGGGAGTATTTTTCAGAAGGATTCGACGATAAGAGTCGATCGCTTTCGACCTTAGTGTGGTCGTGGTGGCATGTGCAACTTGTGCATGCATTTGGAGTCGCCACCGGTCTTTCTTGGAGGGTAGACCGGAAACCTTACCAACCGATTGGGAGAGATCGATCAGTTCTACGGAACCAGAGATTTTGGGTTCGGGGACTTGGTTACGCTGGTGTCGTTACCAACGCCCTTTCGGTACCTAACGCGAGTGATTTTCTTAGCTAAGAGTTCATGCAGGCGCAATTTTGGGTGAGGTAAGTTTGACTTTGCACATTAACCAGTTTAACATGCTCACGTAATCATAATAAATAAATAGATGCCAATCACATAAACATCTATCCTACGTGGTGATCATGGAATTATGATTTAATGGGTCTCGAGCCAATGAGACCACATTTAATCATTTTAATAACGGAGAGCCGCTCTTCGCTTCTTCTTGGTTTCTTGAACTCTTCAAGAATTGGGCCCCAAAGAGCTCGCCGACTTAAAAGGCTCCTCCACGTAATCCTCGTAGCATTTACATCAACAATTGACTATGCTAAAAATAAAGATTACATGAAAAATAAAAGGAGTACGCAACCTCCATTTAATAATTACAACCCCAAATATATAAATACTCACCATACATTCATACATACATCAATCACATTGATTAGGGATTTTTCCATGATCACCACCCTTTCACGTAAGTAATAAATTCACAATTTAAAACTTAGGAAGGCACAATAAAAATTCTACGTTGAATCATATTCAGAATTTTTACGTAAAATAAGATAGCCATAAATTTTCGATTCAAAATTGATTTAGTCTCAATTTTTGCTACGTTGATTAATTTATCATATAAAATAATCAATCTCCATTAGCCATGTAAGACGAACAATTCGTTAATACATATTGGCCCATAGTATTGCAAAAATTGCAAAAAATCAATTAAATGCACGAAAACACCTAAGGATTGGCTCTGATACCACTGTTGGGATCCACGTAACACGTAGCGGAAATAAATAACAACCCATACATGTATCTCCAGAGGCGTACTTCGTGCATTTCAATCGAAAAAAATCACAAAGTCTCAAAGGGAGTAAATAGATTACCTCTCGTAGCGTGCTTGAACGGAGGTGTCGGTTCGATGTTCTTCGATCTCAGCCTCCACAAGTCTTAGGCATCTAGTTCGGACGCACCACCAATTGACGAACGGGGAGACGACTAATAACTCCACAACAATTGTGCTAGCAATATGCGGAATCAATATTCCGAACTTAGTATATTTTGCTCACTCAAGATTATGAGAATATAGAGAGTGTTTGTGTTCTTCTCTCTAAGCTCTCAAAAATTTGCACACTCTACAAAATGTCTCTCTCCTCTCAACCTCAAAACTCTTGCCATCCTTTTATAGCCAAAAATACCTTCCAATAAATTGTATTTAAAAATAGCACTAACAATTATAAATTCTATCTAAAAATAGCACTCACAAATAAATGACATTTAAAAATAGCACTAACAATAGCACTCACAATTTATAATACAAAAATGTTATTTAAAAATAGCACTAACAATAGCACTCACAATTTATAATACAAAAATGCTATTTAAAAATAGCACTAACAATTATAAATTCTATCTAATAATAGCACTCACAATTTATGATAAATAAATGCCATTTAAAAATAGCACTAACAATAGCACTCACAATTTATGATAAATAAATGTCATTTAAAAATAGCACTAACAATAGCACTCACAATTTATAATACAAAAATGCTATTTAAAAATAGCACTAGCAATAACACTCACAATACAAAAATGCTAAAAAAAGGCACTAACAAAGGTGTTAAAAATAATAACCATTATTATTATTACAAGAGTTAAAGAGGTTACCAAACAGTACAAATACGCATAATGTATAAATACGTATGACGTATAAATACGTAGAGCATACGTATACATCCGTGAAACCGGGGACTAATTGAAAGAAAAATGTGCAATTAAGCCCTTTTGGTAAAAATTGATTAAATTGGAGGGCAAATTGACCTAATTGCACTTTAAGACTTTAGAATCCAATGTCATAGCTTATAAAAAGTGAGAATTGAAAACTAAAAGACTCGAAAAGGATTTTTTTTTTTTTTAGGCTCGGTTCGGGTTTATGTTTGTGAAGGAACATAGTGACCCGAGCCGAATTTTTGAGATTTAAAGTGACACACTTGAAGAGGAAATTAAAAAAAAATTATCGAATATTTTTGGGTATTTTTCTGACCACGAATGGTATTTTTCTGATTTTTTGGGTATTTTATAATTAAATAAACTCGAAAAATATTAAAAATACCGAAAAATATTTTTTGTTCAAAATTGGTTCCTAAGGCTAAACCAAGGCTTCCAAAGTTGATTTTGTGATTTTATGAAATTTTTTGATATTTTTAATTAATTTTAAAGAATAAAAATCACAATAATAAATTGTCAAAAATCAGGTGTCAACAGCTGCCCCTCTTTGAGAGGAATCTCGTTAGAGGTTTCTCTCAAAGATAAGGTGGCACCTGATTCCTAACCGACTCAACTGGGAAAATGAGAGAAGAAATGCTACGACATTGAATCCTTAAGGCCCTTTAATAAAAGCTCAAATTAATCATCGGTTCGTTCTTGCAGTTTGAACCTGGGTTGAGGGGAGGATGCTTACCTGAAGCTCACCTGTCGGGTGCTGCCGGTTGCGACAACTTTCAAGAAGATACCTAGGACTCGTCATTCTGAATATCCTAGGGAGATTAAGCTCTAACCTGTTTGGTAGGTCATACCATTATGGAATTTCTAACTGGTAGGAACCTAAGGAAGGCGCATCCCACGCTTTGGGATTTGCCAAGGATTTTGATCCGTATGGTGGATCGGACCTTTGTGTTGATCCCTACGGCGATATTTACCAATGAGGTGACCCTTATGGCGGTTTCTACCAATGAATTGACCCTTATGGAGGTTTCTACCATATGTGACCCTTCAGGCGGTTTCTACCATTAATGTGACCCTTCAGGCGGTTTCTACCTTGGTTTGACCCTTTAGGCGGTTTCTACCTTTGATTGACCCTTCAGGCGGTTTCTACCTTTGATTGACCCTTTAGGCGGTTTCTACCTTTGATTGACCCTTCAGGCGGTTTCTACCTTGAGTTGACCCTTCAGGCGGTTTCTACCATGATTTGACCCTTCAGGCGGTTTCTACCTTTGTGTTGACCCTTCAGGCGGTTTCTACCATGAGTTGACCCTTCAGGCGGTTTCTACCTTGAGTTGACCCTTCAGGCGGTTTCTACCTTTGGTTGACCCTTCAGGCGGTTTCTACCTTTGAGTTTGACCCTTCAGGCGGTTTCTACCATTGGTTGACCATTCAGGCGGTTTCTACCATTGGTTGACCATTCAGGCGGTATCTACCTTGAGTTGACCCTTCAGGCGGTTTCTACCATGAGTTGACCCTTCATGCGGTTTCTACCTTGAGTTGACCCTTCAGGCGGTATCTACCTTGAGTTGACCCTTCAGGCGGTATCTACCTTGAGTTGACCCTTCAGGCGGTGTCTACCATGTGTTGACCCTTCAGGCGGTATCTACCTCGAGTTGACCCTTCAGGCGGTTTCTACCTTGAGTTGACCCTTTAGGCGGTTTCTACCATGAGTTGACCCTTCAGGCGGTTTCTACCTTGAGTTGACCCTTCAGGCGGTATCTACCTTGAGTTGACCCTTCAGGCGGTATCTACCTTGAGTTGACCCTTCAGGCGGTGTCTACCATGTGTTGACCCTTCAGGCGGTATCTACCTCGAGTTGACCCTTCAGGCGGTATCTACCTTGAGTTGACCCTTCAGGCGGTTTCTACCATCAGTTGACCCTTCAGGCGGTATCTACCTTGATTTTGCTTTGAAAAGGGGTCTCATGACGAGGGTTCTCCACGTCCGATGAGACTGCCTAAATTTTGAGAAGGGGTCTCATGACGAGGGTTCTCCACGTCCGATGAGACTGCTTGAATTTTGAAAAAGGGTCTCATGACGAGGGTTCTCTACGTCCGATGAGACTGCCTAACTTTTGAAAAGGGGTCTCATGACGATGGTTCTCCACGTCCATTGAGACTGCCTAAATTTTGAAAAGGGGGTCTCATGACGAGGGTTCTCCACGTCCGATGAGACTGCTTGATTTTTGAAAAAGGGTCCCGGGACGAGGGTTCTCCACGTCATGCTAGGACTTTTTCTTTTAAAAGGGTTTTTCTTCCCCCTTTTTTCAGAGATCCCGAAGTTTGTCGAGAATTCAGTTTTGAAGCAGTGAAAGATTTTATTTTGACAAAGCTTCACTTGAGTCTGTTGAGACGACATTCTGGGAGCTGGGTTCTCCAGGTATCCTGCAGAAGTTTGAGCCTGAAAGATTTTTCTTCACCAAGAAAACGTTAGTAATCTTTGGGAAGACCACGGATGTCCATTTGACAAAAACCGTATGACTTAAGTCTTAATCATGAAATGTGCATTTTGATGCCGGAGGCTATCCAAAGCATTCTTGCAACACGCAAATATGATCACAAATTCCTTGCATGGAAAATCTGGATCAACAGTTTGAAAATTCCAAACAGAGTTTGTTCAAAACATCAATTGGAATATTTCTCGACAATGAGGTCTTCTCACCTGTTTTGAGATAATGGTTTTTATAGGGGATGCACTCAATTCCCTACTAACCTGTGCCTAGGTTTTAGGCTCATTCGCAACGCATACATTTTGATCGGTCGGGAGGTCTTCCACGGGACCGTAATGTTGGGCTTGGATATTGGCCTTCAAGGGGGACTCACTTTTGAGTCAAGGTCATTGAATGAAAGTTTTCACCATCTGCTCCGGGTTTACAAGTCGAGAACCCTGCAAAATGAGAAAGAAATAGTCTTGCTCGTACCTCTTCGAGCTAAGTTATATGTTAACCCAAGTGTCTTAGTCAGAGAAGACTGTTTCAGGGTTATGATGTTGGTAGGATTGGGGACCGAAAGAAGTTTTTTTTTGGCCCAGATTTTATGAGGGGATTGACATTGGTGATCATTGCAAATTTGTCACCTGTCTTTTCCATTCTGCATCTTCTGTTTTTGAGGTGTGTGCAACCGCTTTTGAGGTGTGCACAAGTCCTTTAGAGAGCGTCTCTTGTTGCATTAAGAAGGTTGACAACTCTGTCCGCGTCTTTCCTCCGCGCTTGACATCATTTGGAGAGCAGTCTTTTTTATCTGACTCCTTTAGGAATTTTCTCTTTTCCCATCCAAGTTTCACTAGGGATCAAGCAAACAGCTTGCACGAGCATCGGCCTTGCTTTTACTAGGCACTTTGCTTTTTCTTGATGCCGGGGATTTTTTCTCATTTTCATTTTTGAAATCCCACTTTTTCTCATCTTCATGGGATCATATTAGACATATAGTCTAAACATGCTTTAAATATCAGTCTGGGAATTCTCTTCGTAATCCCTGAGTCTTGAACTCTTCCATTTTTGAAGTGGTGCGGCATCCGTCTTGGAATGATCACCAATGGGTTCATGAAATGAATTTGCAGGCTCAAGTTGGCTGTGCAAAGGATTCGGTGTGTGGGATAGAGAAATGAATGCTTCTCGTCATCCTATGGCACTTGGATTACCATATAAACAACACACAAAGATTAATGTTAGTCCGAGTAAGAAAATTTCTAACCATTTTCTCCTGATGCTGCTGGACTCATCTCCATTTTGCCCCGATGTGGGGTGGTTCTTGACAGGGTTAAGAATGAAAACCGCCGTTCAAAGGGGTTATCAACGGTCAGCTGTAGTGTTTGAGGGATATGAAACGAATGCCTCCGTCGTCCCAACCCATGTAATCGCTGCGAATGGTCCCTACTTCCGTAGGTCCAGATTTGGCTGTCTTATCTGCTCCATTTCTCTCTTAAGTGTGTATAGGACGTGTTTGGACTAGTCTTTGCCTCTCGTCTTTTGAGAAAACGTCCTTTTGAAAGTTTTGAACAACTTTTGATTGGAAAAATCTCTTTCTTTTTCTCCAAAAATTTTATCCATCAATGGGATTTTATGATGCATCATGCACGTTCTTATTCATGTTCAGACAACCTCCTGTTTCAAAACATGAATGCCAATGAAGTTAGAATTCTATGTCTTTTCTAGACATCAGATTCTGAAACATCTTCAATGGATTGGGGAAAGGGATACTTACCTGTCCCCAGAGGCTGGAGATCCCTGAAAATGCGGAAGAAACATGTTATTGTACGTTCACGAATTTTTCAAAAAATTAGAACGATACAATTTACCCTTGGTCATGTATTTCCAACGGGTAATACATGGGATGTGAAAATCCGTTTTGCCCTGATGGCGAGCCCCTGTCAAAACAAACAATAAGTGTCAGTTTGTGTTCCAAAATTCAAGACAAATTGGAACGATACCGCTTTGTTCTTGTTTGGCGTTTTCATTTGAACACAAACGCGCGGCTTGCAGAATCTGGCCCTCTATCTTGTGGCCTTGATCCCTCCGTTTGGTTGGCAATGAATCATTCTCAAGGATTTGCCCCAGAGGAGATCCATTTGTATTTTTGGACGCATTCCAGCGCCACTCTTCAGAGTTCCTTTTATTCAAGGAAAAAGGAAATTGTTATCGAAATGCATGTCAAAGCATGAAGTGTGGAAGCGATACTTTTTACCCTCCACTTGATCTTGTAATCAAAGACCATTTCTTGGAGTGCTGACTCCCAAGGTCAATAATTTTATTCGCCTCCACGTTGGCGAGTTCTTTTCTTTTGAGGCTTTCGGTGCCAACGACTTCCTGTTAAGTGAGTAAAAACTCATGTTAGGCATGTGGTCTTCGAAGACCAAATTGGAATGATACAATGTTACCGTTCACCCATATTCGTATCTTGGGGTTTGATTATGATGCGGACGACTCTGTTATTGCGTCCATTAACTTTGCCAGAGGAGAAACGTCATTCTTTGTCCGGCGCACAAATGATTCACTTGCCTCAGTTGGGTGTAATTTGTCGTAGCTAGGTGACGCTTGCCCCAGCTAACTTCATTCCTGCATTTTGTTGCAATCCACATCCTCTTTGGGGGTGTCTTTTCTCTTGGGATTCATGATGACGTCTTACTGATGTATTCCCTTCTTTCGCCGATTATTGACGCTTCTCATTTGATGGAGGTCGTTTCAATATCGTATATTGATGTGGATGATGAGTATTGCTTCATCTCGTCTGCATTTGTGGGTGTTGTTCGTGAGATGATTCCTGATTACTTCCAAAACTGCTTTGCCCCAGTTGGGCGGTGTTCGTCTTGGCAACATGCCTTAGCACTTTCCGTGTTTGTTGGCAATTTTCAATTCAATTTTGACAACGTCCCTGCACTCCCATGGGTTTCACCGATTCTGATCTTCTATCTCAATTGTCAGAATCTTCAATTATTTTTATCCGTCTCTAGGTGGCTTGACGGCCTTGGGATTTGTCGTGTGGCGGTTTTGTGATTCTCTCGATCATCGTCGCCATTTGAAGTATTTGATGTTTGCCTGTTGAAGAGAAGAGACCTCATGAGTGAAAGGCATGTATAATTGACTATTGGAGTCGATACAATTTACCCTTGAAAATTATCCTGCGGGAACCGGCATTTCTCCCTTTGGGTTCTCTGTATGCAGGATATGTGCATGATATACATGATGCATGTTAGGTATGCTTGCAACGAAAAATGAGTTCGAGCTTTTCACTCTATTCAGAGAAAGCATTTTTATCAGATGTGTCATTCTGCAAAACTTGAATTTTTCTTTTCAAGTGTTCTTTTCACGGAGATTTCTAAATGATGAGAAACTTCTTCAGGTTTTCTCAAAGGTTTTGTTCACAAATTGAGCCATTAGAATGCTCTTGAAAATATTTAGCCACAGTGCATGTCTGAGATGCCATGAAAAGGGGTACTCCTTGTTTGTCATTGGAAAGCACTGCATCCTGAGTCCTCTGCTTTTGATCATCATCTGAGAGGAAAAGGAAGGAAGCATTATTCCCATATAGAAAAAACAATCATTTTGGAACGATACGTCCTTTTACCAAATGGATGGCTCCGCTTTAATTGAAACGACTACGGATTTACTATCCCTGCTCTGGTCACTTCTGGCATCCAAGATGCTGGAAATTTTTCAGTGGTCCCATTCATTTTTGTCATCACCTGCAAGAATGGAAAACCATATCAACTCGTGAACCGGTCAATCCGATTTGGAACGGATACAACTTTTTCGACTTAGGGAGAGTCGAGCCAAATTAGGTTGCCCCAGCTTCACGTTGTCTACTTAAGGCTCATCACAATAAATCCATCTTGTTTTTGCAAACCCAATGGGTGATGCCCGATGAAGGTGCACTCATTTCCATTTTGTAGGGAAGGCAAGCTCCCTTTTGTTGGTCTTTAACCATCTTATCCTGAGAGGAAGAGATATGAAATATTATGTTATTATCTGATTGAAAATCAATTAGGAATGACACGTCCTTATCCTTGATTCGGTTGCCCGGTCAAGAGGCATTTGCCCTCGTCAGTTGACTCTCCAAGGTGGTCCAGCGCTTTTCCATGCCATCCTGGTTCGTTTCAACTCGCGACTGATTCTTCACACAAGTTTTTGGATTTTGATTCATAAGCGGCGCTGAATGACCTTTTGGTTTCGAGGTGTACCAATCATTCACATACATACGCATGAGACCAGTGAGGTTTGACTCTAAGAATCAAGATAGGGTTTGGAACCTAAGGCCAAGGCTCCCACCTCGAGTTCTAGAAAGGGTAGATTCCATTGCACAACTATCGTTGCATTGGGACCCAATCCATAATTCGAAATGAGCGGAATTGAAAAGTGGATTACCCCGTGTTTTTCCTCACGGAGATTCCATTTTCAATCCATTCTATTGTTTTCCTATAGGCGGCGCCCGGGGTTTTAGGCGCGATTGTGTGTGTTCATGTGTTGTGAGTATCACAATGCAAGTCATGTACAACAGTTTATCAATCGGCGCTTCAAATCATCCATACAACATACATTCCTACGCCAACCTGCATAAGACAATGTTAATCACGGACTACACCCCTTATCTCTCCAATCTGCAAAAAACATATAACACCTACCATGAGTGGACTTACCTCACCTTCAAGAGCGCCTGCAGGGTTAGAAAAATCACTCAGCGTTTTAATTACGGCCTAAGTCCACTTGAGGTTTAGAACCATAGGTTCTAGAACAACGTCCCCAGCGGAGTCGCCAGCTGTCGCGACCCGTCCGGAGCGGACGCGGCTAATGGATTACCGATCACGAGTCTTGGATCAGCGCGAGCCCTCCCAGGCCCATACCAAATCGCGGCGGGAGTATTTTTCAGAAGGATTCGACGATAAGAGTCGATCGCTTTCGACCTTAGTGTGGTCGTGGTGGCATGTGCAACTTGTGCATGCATTTGGAGTCGCCACCGGTCTTTCTTGGAGGGTAGACCGGAAACCTTACCAACCGATTGGGAGAGATCGATCAGTTCTACGGAACCAGAGATTTTGGGTTCGGGGACTTGGTTACGCTGGTGTCGTTACCAACGCCCTTTCGGTACCTAACGCGAGTGATTTTCTTAGCTAAGAGTTCATGCAGGCGCAATTTTGGGTGAGGTAAGTTTGACTTTGCACATTAACCAGTTTAACATGCTCACGTAATCATAATAAATAAATAGATGCCAATCACATAAACATCTATCCTACGTGGTGATCATGGAATTATGATTTAATGGGTCTCGAGCCAATGAGACCACATTTAATCATTTTAATAACGGAGAGCCGCTCTTCGCTTCTTCTTGGTTTCTTGAACTCTTCAAGAATTGGGCCCCAAAGAGCTCGCCGACTTAAAAGGCTCCTCCACGTAATCCTCGTAGCATTTACATCAACAATTGACTATGCTAAAAATAAAGATTACATGAAAAATAAAAGGAGTACGCAACCTCCATTTAATAATTACAACCCCAAATATATAAATACTCACCATACATTCATACATACATCAATCACATTGATTAGGGATTTTTCCATGATCACCACCCTTTCACGTAAGTAATAAATTCACAATTTAAAACTTAGGAAGGCACAATAAAAATTCTACGTTGAATCATATTCAGAATTTTTACGTAAAATAAGATAGCCATAAATTTTCGATTCAAAATTGATTTAGTCTCAATTTTTGCTACGTTGATTAATTTATCATATAAAATAATCAATCTCCATTAGCCATGTAAGACGAACAATTCGTTAATACATATTGGCCCATAGTATTGCAAAAATTGCAAAAAATCAATTAAATGCACGAAAACACCTAAGGATTGGCTCTGATACCACTGTTGGGATCCACGTAACACGTAGCGGAAATAAATAACAACCCATACATGTATCTCCAGAGGCGTACTTCGTGCATTTCAATCGAAAAAAATCACAAAGTCTCAAAGGGAGTAAATAGATTACCTCTCGTAGCGTGCTTGAACGGAGGTGTCGGTTCGATGTTCTTCGATCTCAGCCTCCACAAGTCTTAGGCATCTAGTTCGGACGCACCACCAATTGACGAACGGGGAGACGACTAATAACTCCACAACAATTGTGCTAGCAATATGCGGAATCAATATTCCGAACTTAGTATATTTTGCTCACTCAAGATTATGAGAATATAGAGAGTGTTTGTGTTCTTCTCTCTAAGCTCTCAAAAATTTGCACACTCTACAAAATGTCTCTCTCCTCTCAACCTCAAAACTCTTGCCATCCTTTTATAGCCAAAAATACCTTCCAATAAATTGTATTTAAAAATAGCACTAACAATTATAAATTCTATCTAAAAATAGCACTCACAAATAAATGACATTTAAAAATAGCACTAACAATAGCACTCACAATTTATAATACAAAAATGCTATTTAAAAATAACACTAACAATAGCACTCACAATTTATAATACAAAAATGCTATTTAAAAATAGCACTAACAATTATAAATTCTATCTAATAATAGCACTCACAATTTATGATAAATAAATGCCATTTAAAAATAGCACTAACAATAGCACTCACAATTTATGATAAATAAATGTCATTTAAAAATAGCACTAACAATAGCACTCACAATTTATAATACAAAAATGCTATTTAAAAATAGCACTAGCAATAGCACTCACAATACAAAAATGCTAAAAAAAGGCACTAACAAAGGTGTTAAAAATAATAACCATTATTATTATTACAAGAGTTAAAGAGGTTACCAAACAGTACAAATACGCATAATGTATAAATACGTATGACGTATAAATACGTAGAGCATACGTATACATCCGTGAAACCGGGGACTAATTGAAAGAAAAATGTGCAATTAAGCCCTTTTGGTAAAAATTGATTAAATTGGAGGGTAAATTGACCTAATTGCACTTTAAGACTTTAGAATCCAATGTCATAGCTTATAAAAAGTGAGAATTGAAAACTAAAAGACTCGAAAAGGATTTTTTTTTTTTTTTAGGCTCGGTTCGGGTTTATGTTTGTGAAGGAACATAGTGACCCAAGCCGAATTTTTGAGATTTAAAGTGACACACTTGAAGAGGAAATTAAAAAAAAATTATCGAATATTTTTGGGTATTTTTCTGACCACGAATGGTATTTTTCTGATTTTTTGGGTATTTTATAATTAAATAAACTCGAAAAATATTAAAAATACCGAAAAATATTTTTTGTTCAAAATTGGTTCCTAAGGCTAAACCAAGGCTTCCAAAGTTGATTTTGTGATTTTATGACCTTTTTTGATATTTTTAATTAATTTTAAAGAATAAAAATCACAATAATAAATTGTCAAAAATCAGGTGTCAACAATCCCTTGCAAATTTGTTGAAGGTAAAGTTCTTTAGGTAGAGATTGCAATTCAATCATTTGTTAGCTAGACATGGAAAACTATGATAACCCCTGCACTTCATTTGTTAGCCTTCTTTGAGGAATCATTAAACAGGCATCTGTTTCAAGAAAAGTATTGGACAAGTATAGCCTACATTCCTTCTAGACTCAGGTTTTAGATTCGGCAAATGCAATGTCGAATTTATATCTAGTTATTTCATTTGTGGTATAAGACTGAATGTCGATTTAAGAATTGGCGAACTTCTATAAAAGATCAGTGAATTTTTTAATTTGAGGTAAATTCCTACGTAGGAATTTTTTTCAATTTGTTGGGTTTAGATAGATATTTATTTTTATTATTCATAGATGAATAAAAATTTATTTATGTTTCTTATAGTATTGTTAATATTTTTGGAAATGTTTCAAATAATTAGTGAATTTTTTACTTTGTAGAATTTGAGAAAAAAAACTCCAATCGGCGTCCTCCCTCCGCGCGCGCACTCTGCCAGCAGCTTGAGCTTGAGGTAAATTCCTACGTAGGAATTTTTTTCAATTTGTTGGGTTTAGATAGATATTTATTTTTATTATTCATAGATGAATAAAAAATTATTTACGTTTCTTATAGTATTGTTAATATTTTTGGAAATGTTTCAAATAATTAGTGAATTTTTTACTTTGTAGAATTTGACATTTTCTAAATTAGAGGTGTGACCTTAAACCATATTGTAATTTTAAGATGCTTTTTATAATGCTCCATTTTTTATGTTGATGCATTCTTTACTACATTTGCACGTTCTGCATTTGGTATCATTGGCAAATTGAGCATGTTTGTTTTGATTTATGGCCATCAAAACATTGCTCCTGACACTAAATGGGATTGCACTGCGTTATGCAATCATGATTCTTTATTAGCCATATAAGAATGGTGAGACGGGAATGTGTGCGTATTTGATCTGTAGGTGCACTTATGCATGTAGACCTAATTGTACGCACCCAGTTTTGCAACTTTGCATGTTCCAGTCTTTTCTCTTCCTTGTGTTGACTGATTTCTAGGTCCTATGTTTGACTTTCTGATAGTAGGTTGCATGATCTCAATTTAGTTTACAATTTGTCCAAGCAATAGATGTTTACAGTAAGTTCTCTACTTAAGAAAATGGGGGGCCAACAGTAAGTTCTCTACTTAATGGGGGGCCAACGGTAAATTCCTACGTAGGAATTTTTTTCAATTTGTTGGGTTTAGATAGATATTTATTTTTATTATTCATAGATGAATAAAAATTTATTTACGTTTCTTATAGTATTGTTAATATTTTTGGAAATGTTTCAAATAATTAGTGAATTTTTTACTTTATAGAATTTGAGAAAAAAAACTCCAATCGGCGTCCTCCCTCCGCGCGTGCACTGCGCCAGCAGCTTGAGCTTGAGGTAAATTCCTACGTAGGAATTTTTTTCAATTTGTTGGGTTTAGATAGATATTTGTTTTTATTATTCATAGATGAATAAAAATTTATTTACGTTTCTTATAGTATTGTTAATATTTTTGGAAATGTTTCAAATAATTAGTGAATTTTTTACTTTGTAGAATTTGAGAAGAAAAAACTCCAATCGGCGTCCTCCCACCACGCGTGCACTTCGCCAGCAGCTTGAGCTTGAGGTAAATTCCTACGTAGGAATTTTTTTCGATTTGTTGGGTTTAGATAGATATTTATTTTTATTATTCATAGATGAATAAAAATTTATTTACTTTTCTTATAGTATTGTTAATATTTTTGGAAATGTTTCAAATAATTAGTGAATTTTTTACTTTGTAGAATTTGAGAAAAAAAACTCCAATCGGCGTCCTCCCTCCGCGCGTGCACTCCGCCAGCAGCTTGAGCTTGAGGTAAATTCCTACGTAGGAATTTTTTTCAATTTGTTGGGTTTAGATAGATATTTATTTTTATTATTCGTAGATGAATAAAAATTTATTTACGTTTCTTATAGTATTGTTAATATTTTTGGAAATGTTTCAAATAATTAGTGAACTTTTTACTTTGTAGAATTTGAGAAAAAAAACTCCAATCGGCGTCCTCCCTCCGCGCGTGCACTCCGCCAGCAGCTTGAGCTTGAGGTAAATTCCTACGTAGGAATTTGTTTCAATTTGTTGGGTTTAGATAGATATTTATTTTTATTATTCATAGATGAATAAAAATTTATTTACGTTTCTTATAGTATTGTTAATATTTTTGGAAATGTTTCAAATAATTAGTGAATTTTATACTTTGTAGAATTTGAGAAAGAAAACTCCAATCGGCGTCCTCCCTCCGCGCGTGCACTCCGCCAGCAGCTTGAGCTTGAGGTAAATTCCTACGTAGGAATTTTTTTCAATTTGTTGGGTTTAGATAGATATTTATTTTTATTATTCATAGATGAATAAAAATTTATTTACTTTTCTTATAGTATTGTTAATATTTTTGGAAATGTTTCAAATAATTAGTGAATTTTTTACTTTGTAGAATTTGAGAAAGAAAACCCCAATCGGCGTCCTACCTCCGCGCGTGCACTCCGCCAGCAGCTTGAGCTTGAGGTAAATTCCTACGTAGGAATTTTTTTCAATTTGTAGGTTTAGATAGATATTTATTTTTTTTATTCATAGATGAATAAAAATTTATTTACGTTTCTTATAGTATTGTTAATATTTTTGGAAATGTTTCAAATAATTAGTGAATTTTTTACTTTGTAGAATTTGAAAAAGAAAACTCCAATCGGCGTCCTCCCTCCACACGTGCACTCCGCCAGTAGCTTGAGCTTGAGGTCAATTCCTACGTAGAAATTTTTTCAATTTGTTGGGTTTAGATAGATATTTATTTTTATTATTCATAGATGAATAAAAATTTATTTACGTTTCTTATAGTATTGTTAATATTTTTGGAAATGTTTCAAATAATTAGTGAATTTTTTACTTTGTAGAATTTGAGAAAAAAAACTCCAATCGGCGTCCTCCCTCCGCGCGCGCACTCTGCTAGCAGCTTGAGCTTGAGGTAAATTCCTACGTAGGAATTTTTTTCAATTTGTTGGGTTTAGATAGATATTTATTTTTATTATTCATAGATGAATAAAAATTTATTTACGTTTCTTATAGTATTGTTAATATTTTTGGAAATGTTTCAAATAATTAGTGAATTTTTTACTTTGTAGAATTTGAGAAAGAAAACTCCAATCGGCGTCCTCCCTCCACACGTGCACTCCGCCAGTAGCTTGAGCTTGAGGTCAATTCCTACGTAGAAATTTTTTCAATTTGTTGGGTTTAGATAGATATTTATTTTTATTATTCATAGATGAATAAAAATTTATTTACGTTTCTTATAGTATTGTTAATATTTTTGGAAATGTTTCAAATAATAAGTGAATTTTTTACTTTGTAGAATTTGAGAAAAAAAACTCCAATCGGCGTCCTCCCTCCACGCGTGCACTCTGCCAGCAGCTTAAGCTTGAGGTCAATTCCTACGTAGGAATTTTTTTCAATTTGTTGGGTTTAGATAGATATTTATTTTTATTATTCATAGATGAATAAAAATTTATTTACTTTTCTTATAGTATTGTTAATATTTTTGGAAATGTTTCAAATAATTACTGAATTTTTTTCTTTGTAGAATTTGAGAAAAAAAACTCCAATCGGCGTCCTCCCTCCGCGCGTGCACTCCGCCAGCAGCTTGAGCTTGAGGTAAATTCCTACGTAGGAATTTTTTTCAATTTGTGGGGTTTAGATAGATGTTTATTTTTTTTATTCATATATGAATAAAAATTTATTTACGTTTCTTATAGTATTGTTAATATTTTTGGAAATGTTTCAAATAATTAGCGAATTTTTTACTTTGTAGAATTTGAGAAAAAAAACTCCAATCGGCGTCCTCCCTCCACGCGTGCACTCCGCCAGCAGCTTGAGCTTGAGGTCAATTCCTACGTAGGAAATTTTTTCAATATGTTGGGTTTAGATAGATATTTATTTTTATTATTCATAGATGAATAAAAATTTATTTACGTTTTTTATAGTATTGTTAATATTTTTGGAAATGTTTCAAATAATTAGTGAATTTTTTACTTTGTAGAATTTGAGAAAAAAAACTCCAATCGGCGTCCTCCCTCCGCGCGTGCACTTTGCCAGCAGCTTGAGCTTGAGGTAAATTCATACGTAGGAATTTTTTTAAATTTTTGGGGTTTAGATAGATATTTATTTTTTTTTATTCATAGACGAATAAAAATTTATTTACGTTTCTTATAGTATTGTTAATATTTTTGGAAATGTTTCAAATAATTAGTGAATTTTTTACTTTGTAGAATTTGAGAAAAAAAACTCCAATCGGCGTCCTCCCTCCACGCGTGCACTCTGCCAGCAGCTTAAGCTTGAGGTCAATTCCTACGTAGGAATTTTTTTCAATTTGTTGGGTTTAGATAGATATTTATTTTTATTATTCATAGATGAATAAAAATTTATTTACTTTTCTTATAGTATTGTTAATATTTTTGGAAATGTTTCAAATAATTACTGAATTTTTTTCTTTGTAGAATTTGAGAAAAAAAACTCCAATCGGCGTCCTCCCTCCGCGCGTACACTCCGCCAGCAGCTTGAGCTTGAGGTAAATTCCTACGTAGGAATTTTTTTCAATTTGTTGGGTTTAGATAGATATTTATTTTTTTTATTCATAGATGAATAAAAATTTATTTACGTTTATTAGTATTGTTAATATTTTTGGAAATGTTTCAAATAATTAGTGAATTTTTTACTTTGTAGAATTTGAGAAAAAAAACTCCAATCGGCGTCCTACCTCCGCGCGCGCACTCTGCCAGCAGCTTGAGCTTGAGGTAAATTCCTACGTAGGAATTTTTTTCAATTTGTTGGGTTTAGATAGATATTTATTTTTATTATTCATAGATGAATAAAAATTTATTTACGTTTCTTATAGTATTGTTAATATTTTTGGAAATGTTTCAAATAATTAGTGAATTTTTTACTTTGTAGAATTTGAGAAAGAAAACTCCAATCGGCGTCCTCCCTCCACACGTGCACTCCGCCAGTAGCTTGAGCTTGAGGTCAATTCCTACGTAGAAATTTTTTCAATTTGTTGGGTTTAGATAGATATTTATTTTTATTATTCATAGATGAATAAAAATTTATTTACGTTTCTTATAGTATTGTTAATATTTTTGGAAATGTTTCAAATAATAAGTGAATTTTTTACTTTGTAGAATTTGAGAAAGAAAACTCCAATCGGCGTCCTCCCTCCACACGTGCACTCCGCCAGTAGCTTGAGCTTGAGGTCAATTCCTACGTAGAAATTTTTTCAATTTGTTGGGTTTAGATAGATATTTATTTTTATTATTCATAGATGAATAAAAATTTATTTACGTTTCTTATAGTATTGTTAATATTTTTGGAAATGTTTCAAATAATTAGTGAATTTTTTACTTTGTAGAATTTGAGAAAAAAAACTCCAATCGGCGTCCTCCCTCCGCGCGCGCACTCTGCTAGCAGCTTGAGCTTGAGGTAAATTCCTACGTAGGAATTTTTTTCAATTTGTTGGGTTTAGATAGATATTTATTTTTATTATTCATAGATGAATAAAAATTTATTTACGTTTCTTATAGTATTGTTAATATTTTTGGAAATGTTTCAAATAATTAGTGAATTTTTTACTTTGTAGAATTTGAGAAAGAAAACTCCAATCGGCGTCCTCCCTCCACACGTGCACTCCGCCAGTAGCTTGAGCTTGAGGTCAATTCCTACGTAGAAATTTTTTCAATTTGTTGGGTTTAGATAGATATTTATTTTTATTATTCATAGATGAATAAAAATTTATTTACGTTTCTTATAGTATTGTTAATATTTTTGGAAATGTTTCAAATAATAAGTGAATTTTTTACTTTGTAGAATTTGAGAAAAAAAACTCCAATCGGCGTCCTCCCTCCACGCGTGCACTCTGCCAGCAGCTTAAGCTTGAGGTCAATTCCTACGTAGGAATTTTTTTCAATTTGTTGGGTTTAGATAGATATTTATTTTTATTATTCATAGATGAATAAAAATTTATTTACTTTTCTTATAGTATTGTTAATATTTTTGGAAATGTTTCAAATAATTACTGAATTTTTTTCTTTGTAGAATTTGAGAAAAAAAACTCCAATCGGCGTCCTCCCTCCGCGCGTGCACTCCGCCAGCAGCTTGAGCATGAGGTAAATTCCTACGTAGGAATTTTTTTCAATTTGTGGGGTTTAGATAGATGTTTATTTTTTTTATTCATATATGAATAAAAATTTATTTACGTTTCTTATAGTATTGTTAATATTTTTGGAAATGTTTCAAATAATTAGCGAATTTTTTACTTTGTAGAATTTGAGAAAAAAAACTCCAATCGGCGTCCTCCCTCCACGCGTGCACTCCGCCAGCAGCTTGAGCTTGAGGTCAATTCCTACGTAGGAAATTTTTTCAATATGTTGGGTTTAGATAGATATTTATTTTTATTATTCATAGATGAATAAAAATTTATTTACGTTTTTTATAGTATTGTTAATATTTTTGGAAATGTTTCAAATAATTAGTGAATTTTTTACTTTGTAGAATTTGAGAAAAAAAACTCCAATCGGCGTCCTCCCTCCGCGCGTGCACTTTGCCAGCAGCTTGAGCTTGAGGTAAATTCATACGTAGGAATTTTTTTAAATTTTTGGGGTTTAGATAGATATTTATTTTTTTTTATTCATAGACGAATAAAAATTTATTTACGTTTCTTATAGTATTGTTAATATTTTTGGAAATGTTTCAAATAATTAGTGAATTTTTTACTTTGTAGAATTTGAGAAAAAAAACTCCAATCGGCGTCCTCCCTCCACGCGTGCACTCTGCCAGCAGCTTAAGCTTGAGGTCAATTCCTACGTAGGAATTTTTTTCAATTTGTTGGGTTTAGATAGATATTTATTTTTATTATTCATAGATGAATAAAAATTTATTTACTTTTCTTATAGTATTGTTAATATTTTTGGAAATGTTTCAAATAATTACTGAATTTTTTTCTTTGTAGAATTTGAGAAAAAAAACTCCAATCGGCGTCCTCCCTCCGCGCGTACACTCCGCCAGCAGCTTGAGCTTGAGGTAAATTCCTACGTAGGAATGTTTTTCAATTTGTTGGGTTTAGATAGATATTTATTTTTATTATTCATAGATGAATAAAAATTTATTTACTTTTCTTATAGTATTGTTAATATTTTTGGAAATGTTTCAAATAATTACTGAATTTTTTTCTTTGTAGAATTTGAGAAAAAAAACTCCAATCGGCGTCCTCCCTCCGCGCGTACACTCCGCCAGCAGCTTGAGCTTGAGGTCAATTCCTACGTAGGAAATTTTTTCAATATGTTGGGTTTAGATAGATATTTATTTTTATTATTCATAGATGAATAAAAATTTATTTACATTTCTTATAGTATTGTTAATATTTTTGGAAATGTTTCAAATAATTAGCGAATTTTTTACTTTGTAGAATTTGAGAAAAAAAACTCCAATCGGCGTCCTCCCTCCACGCGTGCACTCCGCCAGCAGCTTGAGCTTGAGGTCAATTCCTACGTAGGAAATTTTTTCAATATGTTGGGTTTAGATAGATATTTATTTTTATTATTCATAGATGAATAAAAATTTATTTACGTTTTTTATAGTATTGTTAATATTTTTGGAAATGTTTCAAATAATTAGTGAATTTTTTACTTTGTAGAATTTGAGAAAAAAAACTCCAATCGGCGTCCTCCCTCCGCGCGTGCACTTTGCCAGCAGCTTGAGCTTGAGGTAAATTCATACGTAGGAATTTTTTTAAATTTTTGGGGTTTAGATAGATATTTATTTTTTTTATTCATAGACGAATAAAAATTTATTTACGTTTCTTATAGTATTGTTAATATTTTTGGAAATGTTTCAAATAATTAGTGAATTTTTTACTTTGTAGAATTTGAGAAAAAAAACTCCAATCGGCGTCCTCCCTCCACGCGTGCACTCCGCCAGCAGTTTGAGCTTGAGGTCAATTCCTACGTTGGAATTTTTTTCAATTTGTTGGGTTTAGATAGATATTTATTTTTATTATTGATAGATGAATAAAAATTTATTTACATTTCTTATAGTATTGTTAATATTTTTGGAAGTGTTTCAAATAATTACTGAATTTTTTACTTTGTAGAATTTGAGAAAAAAAACTCCAATCGGCGTCCTCCTTCCGCGCGTGCACTTTGCCGGCAGTTTGAGCTTGAGGTAAATTCCTACGTATGAATTTTTTTCAATTTGTGGGGTTTGGATAGATATTTATTTATTTTATTCATAGATGAATAAAAATTTATTTACGTTTCTTATAGTATTGTTAATATTTTTGGAAATGTTTCAAATAATTACTGAATTGTTTACTTTGTAGAATTTGAAAAAGAAAACTCCAATCGGCGTCCTCCCTCCCGCGTGCACTCTGCCAGCAGCTTGAGCTTGAGGTCAATTCCTACGTAGGAATTTTTTTCAATTTGTTGGGTTTAGATAGATATTTATTTTTATTATTCATAGATGAATAAAAATTTATTTACTTTTCTTATAGTATTGTTAATATTTTTGGAAATGTTTCAAATAATTACTGAATTTTTTACTTTGTAGAATTTGAGAAGAAAAACTCCAATCGGCGTCCTCCCTCCGCGCGTGCACTCCGCCAGCAGCTTGAGCTTGAGGTAAATTCCTACGTAGGAATTTTTTTCAATTTGTGGGGTTTAGATAGATATTTATTTTTATTATTCATAGATGAATAAAAATTTATTTACATTTCTTATAGTATTGTTAATATTTTTGGAAATGTTTCAAATAATTAGTGAATTTTTTACTTTGTAGAATTTGAGAAAGAAAACTCCAATCGGCGTCCTCCCTCCGCACGTGCACTCCTCCAGCAGCTTGAGCTTGAGGTCAATTCCTACGTAAGAATTTTTTTCAATTTGTTGGGTTTAGATAGATATTTATTTTTTTTATTCATAGATGAATAAAAATTTATTTACGTTTCTTATAGTATTGTTAATATTTTTGGAAATGTTTCAAATAATTAGTGAATTTTTTACTTTGTAGAATTTGAGAAAAAAAACTCCAATCGGCGTCCTCCCTCCGCGCGTGCACTTTGCCAGGAGCTTGAGCTTGAGGTAAATTCCTACGTAGGAATTTTTTTCAATTTGTGGGTTTAGATAGATATTTATTTTTTTTATTCATAGATGAATAAAAATTTATTTACGTTTCTTATAGTATTGTTAATATTTTTGGAAATGTTTCAAATAATTAGTGAATTTTATACTTTGTAGAATTTGAGAAAGAAAACTCCAATCGGCGTCCTCCATCCACACGTGCACTCCGCCAGTAGCTTGAGCTTGAGGTCTATTCCTACGTAGAAATTTTTTCAATTTGTTGGGTTTAGATAGATATTTATTTTTATTATTCATAGATGAATAAAAATTTATTTACGTTTTTATATTATTGTTAATATTTTTGGAAATGTTTCAAATAATTAGTGAATTTTTTACTTTGTAGAATTTGAGAAAAAAAACTCCAATCGGCGTCCTCCCTCCGCGCGCGCACTCTGCCAGGAGCTTGAGCTTGAGGTAAATTCCTACGTAGGAATTTTTTTCAATTTGTTGGGTTTAGATAGATATTTATTTTTATTATTCATAGACGAATAAAAATTTATTTACGTTTCTTATAGTATTGTTAATATTTTTGGAAATGTTTCAAATAATTAGTGAATTTTTTACTTTGTAGAATTTGAGAAAAAAAACTCCAATCGGCGTCCTCCCTCCACGCGTGCACTCTGCCAGCAGCTTAAGCTTGAGGTCAATTCCTACGTAGGAATTTTTTTCAATTTGTTGGGTTTAGATAGATATTTATTTTTATTATTCATAGATGAATAAAAATTTATTTACTTTTCTTATAGTATTGTTAATATTTTTGGAAATGTTTCAAATAATTACTGAATTTTTTTCTTTGTAGAATTTGAGAAAAAAAACTCCAATCGGCGTCCTCCCTCCGCGCGTACACTCCGCCAGCAGCTTGAGCTTGAGGTAAATTTCTACGTAGGAATTTTTTTCAATTTGTTGGGTTTAGATAGATATTTATTTTTTTTATTCATAGATGAATAAAAATTTATTTACGTTTATTAGTATTGTTAATATTTTTGGAAATGTTTCAAATAATTAGTGAATTTTTTACTTTGTAGAATTTGAGAAAAAAAACTCCAATCGGCGTCCTACCTCCGCGCGCGCACTCTGCCAGGAGCTTGAGCTTGAGGTAAGTTCCTACGTAGGAATTTTTTTCAATTTGTTGGGTTTAGATAGATATTTATTTTTATTATTCATAGATGAATAAAAATTTATTTACGTTTCTTATAGTATTGTTAATATTTTTGGAAATGTTTCAAATAATTAGTGAATTTTTTACTTTGTAGAATTTGAGAAAAAAAACTCCAATCGGCGTCCTCCCTCCACGCGTGCACTCTGCCAGCAGCTTAAGCTTGAGGTCAATTCCTACGTAGGAATTTTTTTCAATTTGTTGGGTTTAGATAGATATTTATTTTTATTATTCATAGATGAATAAAAATTTATTTACTTTTCTTATAGTATTGTTAATATTTTTGGAAATGTTTCAAATAATTACTGAATTTTTTTCTTTGTAGAATTTGAGAAAAAAAACTCCAATCGGCGTCCTCCCTCCGCGCGTACACTCCGCCAGCAGCTTGAGCTTGAGGTAAATTCCTACGTAGAAATTTTGTCAATTTGTTGGGTTTAGATAGATATTTATTTTTATTATTCATAGATGAATAAAAATTTATTTACGTTTCTTATAGTATTGTTAATATTTTTGGAAATGTTTCAAATAATTAGTGAATTTTTTACTTTGTAGAATTTGAGAAAAAAAACTCCAATCGGCGTCCTACCTCCGCGCGCGCACTCTGCCAGGAGCTTGAGCTTGAGGTAAGTTCCTACGTAGGAATTTTTTTCAATTTGTTGGGTTTAGATAGATATTTATTTTTATTATTCATAGATGAATAAAAATTTATTTACGTTTCTTATAGTATTGTTAATATTTTTGGAAATGTTTCAAATAATTAGTGAATTTTTTACTTTGTAGAATTTGAGAAAAAAAACTCCAATCGGCGTCCTCCCTCCACGCGTGCACTCTGCCAGCAGCTTAAGCTTGAGGTCAATTCCTACGTATGAATTTTTTTCAATTTGTTGGGTTTAGATAGATATTTATTTTTATTATTCATAGATGAATAAAAATTTATTTACTTTTCTTATAGTATTGTTAATATTTTTGGAAATGTTTCAAATAATTACTGAATTTTTTTCTTTGTAGAATTTGAGAAAAAAAACTCCAATCGGCGTCCTCCCTCCGCGCGTGCACTCCGCCAGCAGCTTGAGCTTGAGGTAAATTCCTACGTAGGAATTTTTTTCAATTTGTGGGGTTTAGATAGATGTTTATTTTTTTTATTCATAAATGAATAAAAATTTATTTACGTTTCTTATAGTATTGTTAATATTTTTGGAAATGTTTCAAATAATTAGTGAATTTTTTACTTTGTAGAATTTGAAAAACAAAACTCCAATCGGCGTCCTCCCTCCACTCGTGCACTCCGCCAGCAGCTTGAGCTTGAGGTCAATTCCTACGTAGGAAATTTTTTCAATATGTTGGGTTTAGATAGATATTTATTTTTATTATTCATAGATGAATAAAAATTTATTTACGTTTGTTATAGTATTGTTAATATTTTTGGAAATGTTTCAAATAATTAGTGAATTTTTTACTTTGTAGAATTTGAGAAAAAAAACTCCAATCGGCGTCCTCCCTCCGCGCGTGCACTTTGCCAGCAGCTTGAGCTTGAGGTAAATTCATACGTAGGAATGTTTTTTCAATTTTTGGGGTTTAGATAGATATTTATTTTTTTTATTCATAAATGAATAAAAATTTATTTACGTTTCTTATAGTATTGTTAATATTTTTGGAAATGTTTCATATAATTAGTGAATTTTTTACTTTGTAGAATTTGAGAAAAAAAAACTCCAATCGGAGTCCTCCCTCCGCGCGTGCACTCCGCCAGCAGCTTGAGCTTGAGGTAAATTCCTACGTAGGAATTTTTTTCAATTTGTGGGGTTTAGGTAGATGTTTATTTTTTTTATTCATAAATGAATAAAAATTTATTTACGTTTCTTATAGTATTGTTAATATTTTTGGAAATGTTTCAAATAATTAGTGAATTTTTTACTTTGTAGAATTTGAGAAAAAAAACTCCAATCGGCGTCCTCCCTCCGCGCGTGCACTCCGCCAGCAGCTTGAGCTTGAGGTCAATTCCAACGTAGGAATTTTTTTCAATTTGTTGGGTTTAGATAGATATTTGTTTTTTTTATTCATAGATGAATAAAAATTTATTTACGTTTCCTATAGTATTGTTAATATTTTTGGAAATGTTTCAAATAATTAGTGAATTTTTTACTTTGTAGAATTTGAGAAAAAAAACTCCAATCGGCGTCCTCCCTCCGCGCGTGCACTTTGCCAGCAGCTTGAGCTTGAGGTAAATTCCTACGTAGGAATTTTTTCAATTTGTTGGGTTTAGATAGATATTTATTTTTATTATTCATAGATGAATAAAAATTTATTTACGTTTCTTATAGTATTGTTAATATTTTTGGAAATGTTTCAAATAATTAGTGAATTTTTTACTTTGTAGAATTTGAGAAAGAAAACTCCAATCGGCGTCCTCCCTCCGCGCGTGCACTCCGCCAGCAGCTTGAGCTTGAGGTAAATTCCTACGTAGGAATTTTTTTCAATTTGTTGGGTTTAGATAGATATTTATTTTTATTATTCATAGATGAATAAAAATTTATTTACGTTTCTTATAGTATTGTTAATATTTTTGGAAATGTTTCAAATAATTAGTGAATTTTTTACTTTGTAGAATTTAAGAAAAAAAACTCCAATCGGCGTCCTCCCTCCACGCGTGCACTCTGCCAGCAGCTTAAGCTTGAGGTCAATTCCTACGTAGGAATTTTTTTCAATTTGTTGGGTTTAGATAGATATTTATTTTTATTATTCATAGATGAATAAAAATTTATTTACTTTTCTTATAGTATTGTTATTATTTTTGGAAATGTTTCAAATAATTACTGAATTTTTTTCTTTGTAGAATTTGAGAAAAAAAACTCCAATCGGCGTCCTCCCTCCGCGCGTGCACTCCGCCAGCAGCTTGAGCTTGAGGTAAATTCCTACGTAGGAATTTTTTTCAATTTGTGGGGTTTAGATAGATGTTTATTTTTTTTATTTATAAATGAATAAAAATTTATTTACGTTTCTTATAGTATTGTTAATATTTTTGGAAATGTTTCAAATAATTAGTGAATTTTTTACTTTGTAGAATTTGAGAAAAAAAACTCCAATCGGCGTCCTCCCTCCACGCGTGCACTCCGCCAGCAGCTTGAGCTTGAGGTCAATTCCTACGTAGGAAATTTTCTCAATATGTTGGGTTTAGATAGATATTTATTTTTATTATTCATAGATGAATAAAAATTTATTTACATTTCTTATAGTATTGTTAATATTTTTGGAAATGTTTCAAATAATTAGTGAATTTTTTACTTTGTAGAATTTGAGAAAGAAAACTCCAATCGGCGTCCTCCCTCCGCGCGTGCACTCCGCCAGCAGCTTGAGCTTGAGGTCAATTCCTACGTAGGAATTTTTTTCAATTTGTTGGGTTTAGATAGATATTTATTTTTTTTATTCATAGATGAATAAAAATTTATTTACGTTTCTTATAGTATTGTTAATATTTTTGGAAATGTTTCAAATAATTAGTGAATTTTTTACTTTGTAGAATTTGAGAAAAAAAACTCCAATCGGCGTCCTCCCTCCGCGCGTGCACTTTGCCAGCAGCTTGAGCTTGAGGTAAATTCCTACGTAGGAATTTTTTTCAATTTGTGGGTTTAGATAGATATTTATTTTTTTTATTCATAGATGAATAAAAATTTATTTACGTTTCTTATAGTATTGTTAATATTTTTGGAAATGTTTCAAATAATTAGTGAATTTTTTACTTTGTAGAATTTGAGAAAGAAAACTCCAATCGGCGTCCTCCCTCCGCGCGTGCACTCCGCCAGCAGCTTGAGCTTGAGGTCAATTCCAACGTAGGAATTTTTTTCAATTTGTTGGGTTTAGATAGATATTTGTTTTTTTTATTCATAGATGAATAAAAATTTATTTACGTTTCTTATAGTATTGTTAATATTTTTGGAAATGTTTCAAATAATTAGTGAATTTTTTACTTTGTAGAATTTGAGAAAAAAAACTCCAATCGGCGTCCTCCCTCCGCGCGTGCACTTTGCCAGCAGCTTGAGCTTGTGGTAAATTCCTACGTAGGAATTTTTTTCAATTTGTGGGTTTAGATAGATATTTATTTTTTTTATTCATAGATGAATAAAAATTTATTTACATTTCTTATAGTATTGTTAATATTTTTGGAAATGTTTCAAATAATTAGTGAATTTTTTACTTTGTAGAATTTGAGAAAGAAAACTCCAATCGGCGTCCTCCCTCCACACGTGCACTCCGCCAGTAGCTTGAGCTTGAGGTCAATTCCTACGTAGAAATTTTTTCAATTTGTTGGGTTTAGATAGATATTTATTTTTATTATTCATAGATGAATAAAAATTTATTTACGTTTGTTATAGTATTGTTAATATTTTTGGAAATGTTTCAAATAATTAGTGAATTTTTTACTTTGTAGAATTTGAGAAAAAAAACTCCAATCGGCGTCCTACCTCCGCGCGCGCACTCTGCCAGGAGCTTGAGCTTGAGGTAAATTCCTACGTAGGAATTTTTTTCAATTTGTTGGGTTTAGATAGATATTTATTTTTATTATTCATAGATGAATAAAAATTTATTTACGTTTCTTATAGTATTGTTAATATTTTTGGAAATGTTTCAAATAATTAGTGAATTTTTTACTTTGTAGAATTTGAGAAAAAAAACTCCAATCGGCGTCCTCCCTCCACGCGTGCACTCCGCCAGCAGCTTGAGCTTGAGGTCAATTCCTACGTAGGAAATTTTTTCAATATGTTGGGTTTAGATAGATATTTATTTTTATTATTCATAGATGAATAAAAATTTATTTACATTTCTTATAGTATTGTTAATATTTTTGGAAATGTTTCAAATAATTAGTGAATTTTTTACTTTGTAGAATTTGAGAAAGAAAACTCCAATCGGCGTCCTCCCTCCGCGCGTGCACTCCGCCAACAGCTTGAGCTTGAGGTCAATTCCTACGTAGGAATTTTTTTCAATTTGTTGGGTTTAGATATATATTTGTTTTTTTTATTCATAGATGAATAAAAATTTATTTACATTTCTTATAGTATTGTTAATATTTTTGGAAATGTTTCAAATAATTAGTGAATTTTTTACTTTGTAGAATTTGAGAAAAAAAACTCCAATCGGCGTCCTCCCTCCACGCGTGCACTCCGCCAGCAGCTTGAGCTTGAGGTCAATTCCTACGTAGGAAATTTTTTCAATATGTTGGGTTTAGATAGATATTTATTTTTATTATTCATAGATGAATAAAAATTTATTTACATTTCTTATAGTATTGTTAATATTTTTGGAAATGTTTCAAATAATTAGTGAATTTTTTACTTTGTAGAATTTGAGAAAGAAAACTCCAATCGCCGTCCTCCCTCCGCGCGTGCACTCCGCCAGCAGCTTGAGCTTGAGGTCAATTCCTACGTAGGAATTTTTTTCAATTTGTTGGGTTTAGATAGATATTTATTTTTTTTATTCATAGATGAATAAAAATTTATTTACGTTTCTTATAGTATTGTTAATATTTTTGGAAATGTTTCAAATAATTAGTGAATTTTTTACTTTGTAGAATTTGAGAAAAAAAACTCCAATCGGCGTCCTCCCTCCACGCGTGCACTCCGCCAGCAGCTTGAGCTTGAGGTCAATTCCTACGTAGGAAATTTTTTCAATATGTTGGGTTTAGATAGATATTTATTTTTATTATTCATAGATGAATAAAAATTTATTTACATTTCTTATAGTATTGTTAATATTTTTGGAAATGTTTCAAATAATTAGTGAATTTTTTACTTTGTAGAATTTGAGAAAGAAAACTCCAATCGGCGTCCTCCCTCCGCGCGTGCACTCCGCCAGCAGCTTGAGCTTGAGGTCAATTCCTACGTAGGAATTTTTTTCAATTTGTTGGGTTTAGATATATATTTGTTTTTTTTATTCATAGATGAATAAAAATTTATTTACATTTCTTATAGTATTGTTAATATTTTTGGAAATGTTTCAAATAATTAGTGAATTTTTTACTTTGTAGAATTTGAGAAAAAAAACTCCAATCGGCGTCCTCCCTCCACGCGTGCACTCCGCCAGCAGCTTGAGCTTGAGGTCAATTCCTACGTAGGAAATTTTTTCAATATGTTGGGTTTAGATAGATATTTATTTTTATTATTCATAGATGAATAAAAATTTATTTACATTTCTTATAGTATTGTTAATATTTTTGGAAATGTTTCAAATAATTAGTGAATTTTTTACTTTGTAGAATTTGAGAAAGAAAACTCCAATCGCCGTCCTCCCTCCGCGCGTGCACTCCGCCAGCAGCTTGAGCTTGAGGTCAATTCCTACGTAGGAATTTTTTTCAATTTGTTGGGTTTAGATAGATATTTATTTTTTTTATTCATAGATGAATAAAAATTTATTTACGTTTCTTATAGTATTGTTAATATTTTTGGAAATGTTTCAAATAATTAGTGAATTTTTTACTTTGTAGAATTTGAGAAAAAAAACTCCAATCGGCGTCCTCCCTCCGCGCGTGCACTTTGCCAGCAGCTTGAGCTTGAGGTAAATTCCTACGTAGGAATTTTTTTCAATTTGTGGGTTTAGATAGATATTTATTTTTTTTATTCATAGATGAATAAAAATTTATTTACGTTTCTTATAGTATTGTTAATATTTTTGGAAATGTTTCAAATAATTAGTGAATTTTTTACTTTGTAGAATTTGAGAAAGAAAACTCCAATCGGCGTCCTCCCTCCGCGCGTGCACTCCGCCAGCAGCTTGAGCTTGAGGTCAATTCCAACGTAGGAATTTTTTTCAATTTGTTGGGTTTAGATAGATATTTGTTTTTTTTATTCATAGATGAATAAAAATTTATTTACGTTTCTTATAGTATTGTTAATATTTTTGGAAATGTTTCAAATAATTAGTGAATTTTTTACTTTGTAGAATTTGAGAAAAAAAACTCCAATCGGCGTCCTCCCTCCGCGCGTGCACTTTGCCAGCAGCTTGAGCTTGAGGTAAATTCCTACGTAGGAATTTTTTTCAATTTGTGGGTTTAGATAGATATTTATTTTTTTTATTCATAGATGAATAAAAATTTATTTACGTTTCTTATAGTATTGTTAATATTTTTGGAAATGTTTCAAATAATTAGTGAATTTTTTACTTTGTAGAATTTGAGAAATAAAACTCCAATCGGCGTCCTCCCTCCACACGTGCACTCCGCCAGTAGCTTGAGCTTGAGGTCAATTCCTACGTAGAAATTTTTTCAATTTGTTGGGTTTAGATAGATATTTATTTTTATTATTCATAGATGAATAAAAATTTATTTACGTTTCTTATAGTATTGTTAATATTTTTGGAAATGTTTCATATAATTAGTGAATTTTTTACTTTGTAGAATTTGAGAAAAAAAACTCCAATCGGCGTCCTACCTCCGCGCGCGCACTCTGCCAGGAGCTTGAGCTTGAGGTAAATTCCTACGTAGGAATTTTTTTCAATTTGTTGGGTTTAGATAGATATTTATTTTTATTATTCATAGATGAATAAAAATTTATTTACGTTTCTTATAGTATTGTTAATATTTTTGGAAATGTTTCAAATAATTAGTGAATTTTTTACTTTGTAGAATTTGAGAAAAACAACTCCAATCGGCGTCCTCCCTCCGCGCGTGCACTTTGCCAGCAGCTTGAGCTTGAGGTAAATTCATACGTAGGAATTTTTTTTCAATTTTTGGGGTTTAGATAGATATTTATTTTTTTTTATTCATAGATGAATAAAAATTTATTTACGTTTCTTATAGTATTGTTAATATTTTTGGAAATGTTTCATATAATTAGTGAATTTTTTTCTTTGTAGAATTTGAGAAAAAAAAACTCCAATCGGAGTCCTCCCTCCGCGCGTGCACTCCGCCAGCAGCTTGAGCTTGAGGTAAATTCCTACGTAGGAATTTTTTTCAATTTGTGGGGTTTAGATAGATGTTTATTTTTTTTATTCATAAATGAATATAAATTTATTTACGTTTCTTATAGTATTGTTAATATTTTTGGAAATGTTTCAAATAATTAGTGAATTTTTTACTTTGTAGAATTTGAGAAAAAAAACTCCAATCGGCGTCCTCCCTCCACGCGTGCACTCCGCCAGCAGCTTGAGCTTGAGGTCAATTCCTACGTAGGAAATTTTTTCAATATGTTGGGTTTAGATAGATATTTATTTTTATTATTCATAGATGAATAAAAATTTATTTACGTTTGTTATAGTATTGTTAATATTTTTGGAAATGTTTCAAATAATTAGTGAATTTTTTACTTTGTAGAATTAGAGAAAAACAACTCCAATCGGCGTCCTCCCTCCGCGCGTGCACTTTGCCAGCAGCTTGAGCTTGAGGTAAATTCATACGTAGGAATTTTTTTTCAATTTTTGGGGTTTAGATAGATATTTATTTTTTTTTATTCATAGATGAATAAAAATTTATTTACGTTTCTTATAGTATTGTTAATATTTTTGGAAATGTTTCATATAATTAGTGAATTTTTTACTTTGTAGAATTTGAGAAAAAAAAACTCCGATCGGAGTCCTCCCTCCGCGCGTCCACTCCGCCAGCAGCTTGAGCTTGAGGTAAATTCCTACGTAGGAATTTTTTTCAATTTGTGGGGTTTAGATAGATGTTTATTTTTTTTATTCATAAATGAATAAAAATTTATTTACGTTTCTTATAGTATTGTTAATATTTTTGGAAATGTTTCAAATAATTAGTGAATTTTTTATTTTGTAGAATTTGAGAAAGAAAACTCCAATCGGCGTCCTCCCTCCACGCGTGCACTCCGCCAGCAGTTTGAGCTTGAGGTCAATTCCTACGTCGGAATTTTTTTCAGTTTGTTGGGTTTAGATAGATATTTATTTTTATTATTGATAGATGAATAAAAATTTATTTACATTTCTTATAGTATTGTTAATATTTTTGGAAATGTTTCAAATAATTACTGAATTTTTTACTTTGTAGAATTTGAGAAAAAAAACTCCAATCGGCGTCCTCTTTCCGCGCGTGCACTTTGCCGGCAGTTTGAGCTTGAGGTAAATTCCTACGTATGAATTTTTTTCAATTTGTGGGGTTTAGATAGATATTTATTTTTTTTATTCATAGATGAATAAAAATTTATTTACATTTCTTATAGTATTGTTAATATTTTTGGAAATGTTTCAAATAATTAGTGAATTTTTTACTTTGTAGAATTTGAGAAAGAAAACTCCAATCGGCGTCCTCCCTCCACACGTGCACTCCGCCAGTAGCTTGAGCTTGAGGTCAATTCCTACGTAGAAATTTTTTCAATTTGTTGGGTTTAGATAGATATTTATTTTTATTATTCATAGATGAATAAAAATTTATTTACGTTTGTTATAGTATTGTTAATATTTTTGGAAATGTTTCAAATAATTAGTGAATTTTTTACTTTGTAGAATTTGAGAAAAAAAACTCCAATCGGCGTCCTACCTCCGCGCGCGCACTCTGCCAGGAGCTTGAGCTTGAGGTAAATTCCTACGTAGGAATTTTTTTCAATTTGTTGGGTTTAGATAGATATTTATTTTTATTATTCATAGATGAATAAAAATTTATTTACGTTTCTTATAGTATTGTTAATATTTTTGGAAATGTTTCAAATAATTAGTGAATTTTTTACTTTGTAGAATTTGAGAAAAAAAACTCCAATCGGCGTCCTCCCTCCACGCGTGCACTCCGCCAGCAGCTTGAGCTTGAGGTCAATTCCTACGTAGGAAATTTTTTCAATATGTTGGGTTTAGATAGATATTTATTTTTATTATTCATAGATGAATAAAAATTTATTTACATTTCTTATAGTATTGTTAATATTTTTGGAAATGTTTCAAATAATTAGTGAATTTTTTACTTTGTAGAATTTGAGAAAGAAAACTCCAATCGGCGTCCTCCCTCCGCGCGTGCACTCCGCCAACAGCTTGAGCTTGAGGTCAATTCCTACGTAGGAATTTTTTTCAATTTGTTGGGTTTAGATATATATTTGTTTTTTTTATTCATAGATGAATAAAAATTTATTTACATTTCTTATAGTATTGTTAATATTTTTGGAAATGTTTCAAATAATTAGTGAATTTTTTACTTTGTAGAATTTGAGAAAAAAAACTCCAATCGGCGTCCTCCCTCCACGCGTGCACTCCGCCAGCAGCTTGAGCTTGAGGTCAATTCCTACGTAGGAAATTTTTTCAATATGTTGGGTTTAGATAGATATTTATTTTTATTATTCATAGATGAATAAAAATTTATTTACATTTCTTATAGTATTGTTAATATTTTTGGAAATGTTTCAAATAATTAGTGAATTTTTTACTTTGTAGAATTTGAGAAAGAAAACTCCAATCGCCGTCCTCCCTCCGCGCGTGCACTCCGCCAGCAGCTTGAGCTTGAGGTCAATTCCTACGTAGGAATTTTTTTCAATTTGTTGGGTTTAGATAGATATTTATTTTTTTTATTCATAGATGAATAAAAATTTATTTACGTTTCTTATAGTATTGTTAATATTTTTGGAAATGTTTCAAATAATTAGTGAATTTTTTACTTTGTAGAATTTGAGAAAAAAAACTCCAATCGGCGTCCTCCCTCCACGCGTGCACTCCGCCAGCAGCTTGAGCTTGAGGTCAATTCCTACGTAGGAAATTTTTTCAATATGTTGGGTTTAGATAGATATTTATTTTTATTATTCATAGATGAATAAAAATTTATTTACATTTCTTATAGTATTGTTAATATTTTTGGAAATGTTTCAAATAATTAGTGAATTTTTTACTTTGTAGAATTTGAGAAAGAAAACTCCAATCGGCGTCCTCCCTCCGCGCGTGCACTCCGCCAGCAGCTTGAGCTTGAGGTCAATTCCTACGTAGGAATTTTTTTCAATTTGTTGGGTTTAGATATATATTTGTTTTTTTTATTCATAGATGAATAAAAATTTATTTACATTTCTTATAGTATTGTTAATATTTTTGGAAATGTTTCAAATAATTAGTGAATTTTTTACTTTGTAGAATTTGAGAAAAAAAACTCCAATCGGCGTCCTCCCTCCACGCGTGCACTCCGCCAGCAGCTTGAGCTTGAGGTCAATTCCTACGTAGGAAATTTTTTCAATATGTTGGGTTTAGATAGATATTTATTTTTATTATTCATAGATGAATAAAAATTTATTTACATTTCTTATAGTATTGTTAATATTTTTGGAAATGTTTCAAATAATTAGTGAATTTTTTACTTTGTAGAATTTGAGAAAGAAAACTCCAATCGCCGTCCTCCCTCCGCGCGTGCACTCCGCCAGCAGCTTGAGCTTGAGGTCAATTCCTACGTAGGAATTTTTTTCAATTTGTTGGGTTTAGATAGATATTTATTTTTTTTATTCATAGATGAATAAAAATTTATTTACGTTTCTTATAGTATTGTTAATATTTTTGGAAATGTTTCAAATAATTAGTGAATTTTTTACTTTGTAGAATTTGAGAAAAAAAACTCCAATCGGCGTCCTCCCTCCGCGCGTGCACTTTGCCAGCAGCTTGAGCTTGAGGTAAATTCCTACGTAGGAATTTTTTTCAATTTGTGGGTTTAGATAGATATTTATTTTTTTTATTCATAGATGAATAAAAATTTATTTACGTTTCTTATAGTATTGTTAATATTTTTGGAAATGTTTCAAATAATTAGTGAATTTTTTACTTTGTAGAATTTGAGAAAGAAAACTCCAATCGGCGTCCTCCCTCCGCGCGTGCACTTCGCCAGCAGCTTGAGCTTGAGGTCAATTCCAACGTAGGAATTTTTTTCAATTTGTTGGGTTTAGATAGATATTTGTTTTTTTTATTCATAGATGAATAAAAATTTATTTACGTTTCTTATAGTATTGTTAATATTTTTGGAAATGTTTCAAATAATTAGTGAATTTTTTACTTTGTAGAATTTGAGAAAAAAAACTCCAATCGGCGTCCTCCCTCCGCTCGTGCACTTTGCCAGCAGCTTGAGCTTGAGGTAAATTCCTACGTAGGAATTTTTTTCAATTTGTGGGTTTAGATAGATATTTATTTTTTTTATTCATAGATGAATAAAAATTTATTTACGTTTCTTATAGTATTGTTAATATTTTTGGAAATGTTTCAAATAATTAGTGAATTTTTTACTTTGTAGAATTTGAGAAAGAAAACTCCAATCGGCGTCCTCCCTCCACACGTGCACTCCGCCAGTAGCTTGAGCTTGAGGTCAATTCCTACGTAGAAATTTTTTCAATTTGTTGGGTTTAGATAGATATTTATTTTTATTATTCATAGATGAATAAAAATTTATTTACGTTTCTTATAGTATTGTTAATATTTTTGGAAATGTTTCATATAATTAGTGAATTTTTTACTTTGTAGAATTTGAGAAAAAAAACTCCAATCGGCGTCCTACCTCCGCGCGCGCACTCTGCCAGGAGCTTGAGCTTGAGGTAAATTCCTACGTAGGAATTTTTTTCAATTTGTTGGGTTTAGATAGATATTTATTTTTATTATTCATAGATGAATAAAAATTTATTTACGTTTCTTATAGTATTGTTAATATTTTTGGAAATGTTTCAAATAATTAGTGAATTTTTTACTTTGTAGAATTTGAGAAAAACAACTCCAATCGGCGTCCTCCCTCCGCGCGTGCACTTTGCCAGCAGCTTGAGCTTGAGGTAAATTCATACGTAGGAATTTTTTTTCAATTTTTGGGGTTTAGATAGATATTTATTTTTTTTTATTCATAGATGAATAAAAATTTATTTACGTTTCTTATAGTATTGTTAATATTTTTGGAAATGTTTCATATAATTAGTGAATTTTTTTCTTTGTAGAATTTGAGAAAAAAAAACTCCAATCGGAGTCCTCCCTCCGCGCGTGCACTCCGCCAGCAGCTTGAGCTTGAGGTAAATTCCTACGTAGGAATTTTTTTCAATTTGTGGGGTTTAGATAGATGTTTATTTTTTTTATTCATAAATGAATATAAATTTATTTACGTTTCTTATAGTATTGTTAATATTTTTGGAAATGTTTCAAATAATTAGTGAATTTTTTACTTTGTAGAATTTGAGAAAAAAAACTCCAATCGGCGTCCTCCCTCCACGCGTGCACTCCGCCAGCAGCTTGAGCTTGAGGTCAATTCCTACGTAGGAAATTTTTTCAATATGTTGGGTTTAGATAGATATTTATTTTTATTATTCATAGATGAATAAAAATTTATTTACGTTTGTTATAGTATTGTTAATATTTTTGGAAATGTTTCAAATAATTAGTGAATTTTTTACTTTGTAGAATTAGAGAAAAACAACTCCAATCGGCGTCCTCCCTCCGCGCGTGCACTTTGCCAGCAGCTTGAGCTTGAGGTAAATTCATACGTAGGAATTTTTTTTCAATTTTTGGGGTTTAGATAGATATTTATTTTTTTTTATTCATAGATGAATAAAAATTTATTTACGTTTCTTATAGTATTGTTAATATTTTTGGAAATGTTTCATATAATTAGTGAATTTTTTACTTTGTAGAATTTGAGAAAAAAAAACTCCGATCGGAGTCCTCCCTCCGCGCGTCCACTCCGCCAGCAGCTTGAGCTTGAGGTAAATTCCTACGTAGGAATTTTTTTCAATTTGTGGGGTTTAGATAGATGTTTATTTTTTTTATTCATAAATGAATAAAAATTTATTTACGTTTCTTATAGTATTGTTAATATTTTTGGAAATGTTTCAAATAATTAGTGAATTTTTTATTTTGTAGAATTTGAGAAAGAAAACTCCAATCGGCGTCCTCCCTCCACGCGTGCACTCCGCCAGCAGTTTGAGCTTGAGGTCAATTCCTACGTCGGAATTTTTTTCAGTTTGTTGGGTTTAGATAGATATTTATTTTTATTATTGATAGATGAATAAAAATTTATTTACATTTCTTATAGTATTGTTAATATTTTTGGAAATGTTTCAAATAATTACTGAATTTTTTACTTTGTAGAATTTGAGAAAAAAAACTCCAATCGGCGTCCTCTTTCCGCGCGTGCACTTTGCCGGCAGTTTGAGCTTGAGGTAAATTCCTACGTATGAATTTTTTTCAATTTGTGGGGTTTAGATAGATATTTATTTTTTTTATTCATAGATGAATAAAAATTTATTTACATTTCTTATAGTATTGTTAATATTTTTGGAAATGTTTCAAATAATTAGTGAATTTTTTACTTTGTAGAATTTGAGAAAGAAAACTCCAATCGGCGTCCTCCCTCCACACGTGCACTCCGCCAGTAGCTTGAGCTTGAGGTCAATTCCTACGTAGAAATTTTTTCAATTTGTTGGGTTTAGATAGATATTTATTTTTATTATTCATAGATGAATAAAAATTTATTTACGTTTCTTATAGTATTGTTAATATTTTTGGAAATGTTTCATATAATTAGTGAATTTTTTACTTTGTAGAATTTGAGAAAAAAAACTCCAATCGGCGTCCTACCTCCGCGCGCGCACTCTGCCAGGAGCTTGAGCTTGAGGTAAATTCCTACGTAGGAATTTTTTTCAATTTGTTGGGTTTAGATAGATATTTATTTTTATTATTCATAGATGAATAAAAATTTATTTACGTTTCTTATAGTATTGTTAATATTTTTGGAAATGTTTCAAATAATTAGTGAATTTTTTACTTTGTAGAATTTGAGAAAAACAACTCCAATCGGCGTCCTCCCTCCGCGCGTGCACTTTGCCAGCAGCTTGAGCTTGAGGTAAATTCATACGTAGGAATTTTTTTTCAATTTTTGGGGTTTAGATAGATATTTATTTTTTTTTATTCATAGATGAATAAAAATTTATTTACGTTTCTTATAGTATTGTTAATATTTTTGGAAATGTTTCATATAATTAGTGAATTTTTTTCTTTGTAGAATTTGAGAAAAAAAAACTCCAATCGGAGTCCTCCCTCCGCGCGTGCACTCCGCCAGCAGCTTGAGCTTGAGGTAAATTCCTACGTAGGAATTTTTTTCAATTTGTGGGGTTTAGATAGATGTTTATTTTTTTTATTCATAAATGAATATAAATTTATTTACGTTTCTTATAGTATTGTTAATATTTTTGGAAATGTTTCAAATAATTAGTGAATTTTTTACTTTGTAGAATTTGAGAAAAAAAACTCCAATCGGCGTCCTCCCTCCACGCGTGCACTCCGCCAGCAGCTTGAGCTTGAGGTCAATTCCTACGTAGGAAATTTTTTCAATATGTTGGGTTTAGATAGATATTTATTTTTATTATTCATAGATGAATAAAAATTTATTTACGTTTGTTATAGTATTGTTAATATTTTTGGAAATGTTTCAAATAATTAGTGAATTTTTTACTTTGTAGAATTAGAGAAAAACAACTCCAATCGGCGTCCTCCCTCCGCGCGTGCACTTTGCCAGCAGCTTGAGCTTGAGGTAAATTCATACGTAGGAATTTTTTTTCAATTTTTGGGGTTTAGATAGATATTTATTTTTTTTTATTCATAGATGAATAAAAATTTATTTACGTTTCTTATAGTATTGTTAATATTTTTGGAAATGTTTCATATAATTAGTGAATTTTTTACTTTGTAGAATTTGAGAAAAAAAAACTCCAATCGGAGTCCTCCCTCCGCGCGTCCACTCCGCCAGCAGCTTGAGCTTGAGGTAAATTCCTACGTAGGAATTTTTTTCAATTTGTGGGGTTTAGATAGATGTTTATTTTTTTTATTCATAAATGAATAAAAATTTATTTACGTTTCTTATAGTATTGTTAATATTTTTGGAAATGTTTCAAATAATTAGTGAATTTTTTATTTTGTAGAATTTGAGAAAGAAAACTCCAATCGGCGTCCTCCCTCCACGCGTGCACTCCGCCAGCAGTTTGAGCTTGAGGTCAATTCCTACGTCGGAATTTTTTTCAGTTTGTTGGGTTTAGATAGATATTTATTTTTATTATTGATAGATGAATAAAAATTTATTTACATTTCTTATAGTATTGTTAATATTTTTGGAAATGTTTCAAATAATTACTGAATTTTTTACTTTGTAGAATTTGAGAAAAAAAACTCCAATCGGCGTCCTCCTTCCGCGCGTGCACTTTGCCGGCAGCTTGAGCTTGAGGTAAATTCCTACGTATGAATTTTTTTCAATTTGTGGGGTTTAGATAGATATTTATTTTTTTTATTCATAGATGAATAAAAATTTATTTACGTTTCTTATAGTATTGTTAATATTTTTGGAAATGTTTCAAATAAATAGTGAATTGTTTACTTTGTAGAATTTGAGAAAGAAAACTCCAATCGGCGTCCTCCCTCTCGCGTGCACTCCGCCAGCAGTTTGAGCTTGAGGTCAATTCCTACGTTGGAATTTTTTTCAATTTGTTGGGTTTAGATAGATATTTATTTTTATTATTGATAGATGAATAAAAATTTATTTACATTTCTTATAGTATTGTTAATATTTTTGGAAATGTTTCAAATAATTACTGAATTTTTTACTTTGTAGAATTTGGGAAAAAAAACTCCAATCGGCGTCCTCCTTCCGCGCGTGCACTTTGCCGGCAGCTTGAGCTTGAGGTAAATTCCTACGTATGAATTTTTTTCAATTTGTGGGGTTTAGATAGATATTTATTTTTTTTATTCATAGATGAATAAAAATTTATTTACGTTTCTTATAGTATTGTTAATATTTTTGGAAATTTTCAAATAATTAGTGAATTGTTTACTTTGTAGAATTTGAGAAAGAAAACTCCAATCGGCGTCCTCCCTCCCGCGTGCACTCCGCCAGCAGCTTGAGCTTGAGGTCAATTCCTACGTAGGTATTTTTTCCAATTTGTTGGGTTTAGATAGATATTTATTTTTATTATTCAAAGATGAATAAAAATTTATTTACGTTTCTTATAGTATTGTTAATATTTTTGGAAATGTTTCAAATAATTAGTGAATTTTTTACTTTGTAGAATTTGAGAAAAAAAACTCCAATCGGCGTCCTCCCTCCGCGCCTGCGCTCTGCCAGCAGCTTGAGCTTGAGGTAAATTCCTACGTAGGAATTTTTTTAAATTTGTGGGGTTTAGATAGATATTTATTTTTTTTATTCATAGATGAATAAAAATTTATTTACGTTTCTTATAGTATTGTTAATATTTTTGGAAATGTTTCAAATAATTAGTGAAAGTTTTACTTTGTAGAATTTGAGAAAGAAAACTCCAATCGGCGTCCTCTCTCCGCGCGTGCACTCCGCCAGCAGCTTGAGCTTGAGGTAAATTCCTACGTAGGAATTTTTTTCAATTTGTTGGGTTTAGATAGATATTTATTTTTATTATTCATTGATGAATAAAAATTTATTTACGTTTCTTATATTATTGTTAATATTTTTGGAAATGTTTCAAATAATTAGTGAATTTTTTACTTTGTAGAATTTGAGAAAAAAAACTCCAATCGGCCTCCTCCCTCCGCGCGTGCACTCTGCCAGCAGCTTAAGCTTTAGGTAAATTCCTACGTAGGAATTTTTTTCAATTTGTGGGGTTTAGATAGATATTTATTTTTTTAATTCATAGATGAATAAAAATTTATTTACGTTTCTTATAGTATTGTTAATATTTTTGGAAATGTTTCATATAATTAGTGAATTTTTTACTTTGTAGAATTTGAGAAAGAAAACTCCAATCGGCGTCCTCCCTCCACGCGTGCACTCCGCCAGCAGTTTGAGCTTGAGGTCAATTCCTACGTTGGAATTTTTTTCAATTTGTTGGGTTTAGATAGATATTTATTTTTATTATTGATAGATGAATAAAAATTTATTTACATTTCTTATAGTATTGTTAATATTTTTGGAAATGTTTCAAATAATTAATGAATTTTTTACTTTGTAGAATTTGAGTAAAAAAACTCCAATCGGCGTCCTCCTTCCGCGCGTGCACTTTGCCGGCAGCTTGAGCTTGAGGTAAATTCCTACGTATGAATTTTTTTCAATTTGTGGGCTTTAGATAGATATTTATTTTTTTTATTCATAGATGAATAAAAATTTATTTACGTTTCTTATAGTATTGTTAATATTTTTGGAAATGTTTCAAATAATTAGTGAAATGTTTACTTTGTAGAATTTGAGAAAGAAAACTCCAATCGGCGTCCTCCCTCCCGCGTGCACTCCGCCAGCAGCTTGAGCTTGAGGTCAATTCCTACGTAGGAATTTTTTTCAATTTGTTTGGTTTAGATAGATATTTATTTTTATTATTCATAGATGAATAAAAATTTATTTACGTTTCTTATAGTATTGTTAATATTTTTGGAAATGTTTCAAATAATTAGTGAATTTTTTACTTTGTAGAATTTGAGAAAAAAAACTCCAATCGGCGTCCTCCCTCCGCGCCTGCACTCTGCCAGCAGCTTGAGCTTGAGGTAAATTCCTACGTAGGAATTTTTTTCAATTTGTGGGGTATAGATAGATATTTATTTATTTTATTCATAGATGAATAAAAATTTATTTATGTTTCTTATAGTATTGTTAATATTTTTGGAAATGTTTCAAATAATTAGTGAATTTTTTACTTTGTAGAATTTGAGAAAAAAAGCTCCAATCGGCGTCCTCCCTCCGCGCGTGCACTCCGCCAGCAGTTTGAGCTTGAGGTCAATTCCTACGTTGGAATTTTTTTCAATTTGTTGGGTTTAGATAGATATTTATTTTTATTATTGATAGATGAATAAAAATTTATTTACATTTCTTATAGTATTGTTAATATTTTTGGAAATGTTTCAAATAATTACTGAATTTTTTACTTTGTAGAATTTGAGAAAAAAAACTCCAATCGGCGTCCTCCTTCCGCGCGTGCACTTTGCCGGCAGCTTGAGCTTGAGGTAAATTCCTACGTATGAATTTTTTTCAATTTGTGGGGTTTAGATAGATATTTATTTTTTTTATTCATAGATGAATAAAAATTTATTTACGTTTCTTATAGTATTGTTAATATTTTTGGAAATTTTCAAATAATTAGTGAATTGTTTACTTTGTAGAATTTGAGAAAGAAAACTCCAATCGGCGTCCTCCCTCCCGCGTGCACTCCGCCAGCAGCTTGAGCTTGAGGTCAATTCCTACGTAGGAATTTTTTTCAATTTGTTGGGTTTAGATAGATATTTATTTTTATTATTCAAAGATGAATAAAAATTTATTTACGTTTCTTATAGTATTGTTAATATTTTTGGAAATGTTTCAAATAATTAGTGAATTTTTTACTTTGTAGAATTTGAGAAAAAAAACTCCAATCGGCGTCCTCCCTCCGCGCCTGCGCTCTGCCAGCAGCTTGAGCTTGAGGTAAATTCCTACGTAGGAATTTTTTTAAATTTGTGGGGTTTAGATAGATATTTATTTTTTTTATTCATAGATGAATAAAAATTTATTTACGTTTCTTATAGTATTGTTAATATTTTTGGAAATGTTTCAAATAATTAGTGAAAGTTTTACTTTGTAGAATTTGAGAAAGAAAACTCCAATCGGCGTCCTCTCTCCGCGCGTGCACTCCGCCAGCAGCTTGAGCTTGAGGTAAATTCCTACGTAGGAATTTTTTTCAATTTGTTGGGTTTAGATAGATATTTATTTTTATTATTCATTGATGAATAAAAATTTATTTACGTTTCTTATATTATTGTTAATATTTTTGGAAATGTTTCAAATAATTAGTGAATTTTTTACTTTGTAGAATTTGAGAAAAAAAACTCCAATCGGCCTCCTCCCTCCGCGCGTGCACTCTGCCAGCAGCTTAAGCTTTAGGTAAATTCCTACGTAGGAATTTTTTTCAATTTGTGGGGTTTAGATAGATATTTATTTTTTTAATTCATAGATGAATAAAAATTTATTTACGTTTCTTATAGTATTGTTAATATTTTTGGAAATGTTTCATATAATTAGTGAATTTTTTACTTTGTAGAATTTGAGAAAGAAAACTCCAATCGGCGTCCTCCCTCCACGCGTGCACTCCGCCAGCAGTATGAGCTTGAGGTCAATTCCTACGTTGGAATTTTTTTCAATTTGTTGGGTTTAGATAGATATTTATTTTTATTATTGATAGATGAATAAAAATTTATTTACATTTCTTATAGTATTGTTAATATTTTTGGAAATGTTTCAAATAATTAATGAATTTTTTACTTTGTAGAATTTGAGTAAAAAAACTCCAATCGGCGTCCTCCTTCCGCGCGTGCACTTTGCCGGCAGCTTGAGCTTGAGGTAAATTCCTACGTATGAATTTTTTTCAATTTGTGGGCTTTAGATAGATATTTATTTTTTTTATTCATAGATGAATAAAAATTTATTTACGTTTCTTATAGTATTGTTAATATTTTTGGAAATGTTTCAAATAATTAGTGAAATGTTTACTTTGTAGAATTTGAGAAAGAAAACTCCAATCGGCGTCCTCCCTCCCGCGTGCACTCCGCCAGCAGCTTGAGCTTGAGGTCAATTCCTACGTAGGAATTTTTTTCAATTTGTTTGGTTTAGATAGATATTTATTTTTATTATTCATAGATGAATAAAAATTTATTTACGTTTCTTATAGTATTGTTAATATTTTTGGAAATGTTTCAAATAATTAGTGAATTTTTTACTTTGTAGAATTTGAGAAAAAAAACTCCAATCGGCGTCCTCCCTCCGCGCCTGCACTCTGCCAGCAGCTTGAGCTTGAGGTAAATTCCTACGTAGGAATTTTTTTCAATTTGTGGGGTATAGATAGATATTTATTTATTTTATTCATAGATGAATAAAAATTTATTTATGTTTCTTATAGTATTGTTAATATTTTTGGAAATGTTTCAAATAATTAGTGAATTTTTTACTTTGTAGAATTTGAGAAAAAAAGCTCCAATCGGCGTCCTCCCTCCGCGCGTGCACTCCGCCAGCAGCTTGAGCTTGAGGTAAATTCCTACGTAGGAATTTTTTTCAATTTGTGGGGTTTAGATAGATATTTATTTTTTTTATTCATAGATGAATAAAAATTTATTTACGTTTCTTATAGTATTGTTAATATTTTTGGAAATGTTTCAAATGATTAGTGAATTTTTTACTTTGTAGAATTTGAGAAAAAAAACTCCAATCGGCTTCCTCCCTCCGCGCCTGCACTCTGCCAGCAGCTTGAGCTTGAGGTAAATTCCTACGTAGGAATTTTTTTCAATTTGTGGGGTTTAGATAGATATTTATTTTTTTTATTCATAGATGAATAAAAATTTATTTACGTTTCTTATAGTATTGTTAATATTTTTGGAAATGTTTCAAATAATTAGTGAATTTTTTACTTTGTAGAATTTGAGAAAGAAAGCTCCAATCGGCGTCCTCCCTCCGCGCGTGCACTCCGCCAGCAGCTTGAGCTTGAGGTAAATTCCTACGTAGGAATTTTTTTCAATTTGTTGGGTTTAGATAGATATTTATTTTTATTATTCATAGATGAATAAAAATTTATTTACGTTTCTTATAGTATTGTTAATATTTTTGGAAATGTTTCAAATAATTAGTGAATTGTTTACTTTGTAGAATTTGAGAAAGAAAACTCCAATCGGCGTCCTCCCTCCACGCGTGCAATCCGCCAGCAGCTTGCGCTTGAGGTCAATTCCTACGTAGGAATTTTTTTTCAATTTGTTGGGTTTAGATAGATATTTATTTTTTTTATTCATAGATGAATAAAAATTTATTTACGTTTCTTATAGTATTGTTAATATTTTCGGAAATGTTTCATATAATTAGTGAATTTTTTACTTTGTAGAATTTGAGAAAAAAAAACTCCAATCGGAGTCCTCCCTCCGCGCGTGCACTCCGCTAGCAGCTTGAGCTTGAGGTAAATTCCTACGTAGGAATTTTTTTCAATTTGTGGGGTTTAGATAGATGTTTATTTTTTTTATTCATAAATGAATAAAAATTTATTTACGTTTCTTATAGTATTGTTAATATTTTTGGAAATGTTTCAAATAATTAGTGAATTTTTTACTTTGTAGAATTTGAGAAAGAAAACTCCAATCGGCGTCCTCCCTCCACGCGTGCACTCCGCCAGCAGTTTGAGCTTGAGGTCAATTCCTACGTTGGAATTTTTTTCAATTTGTTGGGTTTAGATAGATATTAATTTTTATTATTGATAGATGAATAAAAATTTATTTACATTTCTTATAGTATTGTTAATATTTTTGGAAATGTTTCAAATAATTACTGAATTTTTTACTTTGTAGAATTTGAAAAAAAAAAACTCCAATCGGCGTCCTCCCTCCGCGCGTGCACTTTGCCGGCAGCTTGAGCTTGAGGTAAATTCCTACGTATGAATTTTTTTCAATTTGTGGGGTTTAGATAGATATTTATTTTTTTTATTCATAGATGAATAAAAATTTATTTACGTTTCTTATAGTATTGTTAATATTTTTGGAAATTTTCAAATAATTAGTGAATTTTTTACTTTGTAGAATTTGAGAAAGAAAACTCCAATCGGCGTCCTCCCTCCACGCGTGCACTCCGCCAGCAGCTTGAGCTTGAGGTCAATTCCTACGTAGGAATTTTTTTCAATTTGTTGGGTTTAGATAGATATTTATTTTTATTATTCATAGATGAATAAAAATTTATTTACTTTTCTTATAGTATTGTTAATATTTTTGGAAATGTTTCAAATAATTACTGAATTTTTTACTTTGTAGAATTTGAGAAGAAAAACTCCAATCGGCGTCCTCCCTCCGCGCGTGCACTCCGCCAGCAGCTTGAGCTTGAGGTAAATTCCTACGTAGGAATTTTTTTCAATTTGTGGGGTTTAGATAGATATTTATTTTTATTATTCATAGATGAATAAAAATTTATTTACATTTCTTATAGTATTGTTAATATTTTTGGAAATGTTTCAAATAATTAGTGAATTTTTTACTTTGTAGAATTTGAGAAAGAAAACTCCAATCGGCGTCCTCCCTCCGCACGTGCACTCCGCCAGCAGCTTGAGCTTGAGGTCAATTCCTACGTAGGAATTTTTTTCAATTTGTTGGGTTTAGATAGATATTTATTTTTTTTATTCATAGATGAATAAAAATTTATTTACGTTTCTTATAGTATTGTTAATATTTTTGGAAATGTTTCAAATAATTAGTGAATTTTTTACTTTGTAGAATTTGAGAAAAAAAACTCCAATCGTCGTCCTCCCTCCGCGCGTGCACTTTGCCAGCAGCTTGAGCTTGAGGTAAATTCCTACGTAGGAATTTTTTTCAATTTGTGGGGTTTAGATAGATGTTTATTTTTTTTATTCATAGATGAATAAAAATTTATTTACGTTTCTTATAGTATTGTTAATATTTTTGGAAATGTTTCAAATAATTAGTGAATTTTTTACTTTGTAGAATTTGAGAAAAAAAACTCCAATCGGCGTCCTCCCTCCACGCGTGCACTCCGCCAGCAGCTTGAGCTTGAGGTCAATTCCTACGTAGGAAATTTTTTCAATATGTTGGGTTTAGATAGATATTTATTTTTATTATTCATAGATGAATAAAAATTTATTTACGTTTTTTATAGTATTGTTAATATTTTTGGAAATGTTTCAAATAATTAGTGAATTTTTTACTTTGTAGAATTTGAGAAAAAAAACTCCAATCGGCCTCCTCCCTCCGCGCGTGCACTTTGCCAGCAGCTTGAGCTTGAGGTAAATTCATACGTAGGAATTTTTTTAAATTTTTGGGGTTTAGATAGATATTTATTTATTTTTATTCATAGACGAATAAAAATTTATTTACGTTTCTTATAGTATTGTTAATATTTTTGGAAATGTTTCAAATAATTAGTGAATTTTTTACTTTGTAGAATTTGAGAAAAAAAACTCCAATCGGCGTCCTCCCTCCACGCGTGCACTCCGCCAGCAGTTTGAGCTTGAGGTCAATTCCAACGTTGGAATTTTTTTCAATTTGTTGGGTTTAGATAGATATTTATTTTTATTATTGATAGATGAATAAAAATTTATTTACATTTCTTATAGTATTGTTAATATTTTTGGAAATGTTTCAAATAATTACTGAATTTTTTACTTTGTAGAATTTGAGAAAAAAAACTCCAATCGGCGTCCTCCTTCCGCGCGTGCACTTTGCCGGCAGTTTGAGCTTGAGGTAAATTCCTACGTATGAATTTTTTTCAATTTGTGGGGTTTGGATAGATATTTATTTATTTTATTCATAGATGAATAAAAATTTATTTACGTTTCTTATAGTATTGTTAATATTTTTGGAAATGTTTCAAATAATTACTGAATTGTTTACTTTGTAGAATTTGAAAAAGAAAACTCCAATCGGCGTCCTCCCTCCCGCGTGCACTCTGCCAGCAGCTTGAGCTTGAGGTCAATTCCTACGTAGGAATTTTTTTCAATTTGTTGGGTTTAGATAGATATTTATTTTTATTATTCATAGATGAATAAAAATTTATTTACTTTTCTTATAGTATTGTTAATATTTTTGGAAATGTTTCAAATAATTACTGAATTTTTTACTTTGTAGAATTTGAGAAGAAAAACTCCAATCGGCGTCCTCCCTCCGCGCGTGCACTCCGCCAGCAGCTTGAGCTTGAGGTAAATTCCTACGTAGGAATTTTTTTCAATTTGTGGGGTTTAGATAGATATTTATTTTTATTATTCATAGATGAATAAAAATTTATTTACATTTCTTATAGTATTGTTAATATTTTTGGAAATGTTTCAAATAATTAGTGAATTTTTTACTTTGTAGAATTTGAGAAAGAAAACTCCAATCGGCGTCCTCCCTCCGCACGTGCACTCCTCCAGCAGCTTGAGCTTGAGGTCAATTCCTACGTAAGAATTTTTTTCAATTTGTTGGGTTTAGATAGATATTTATTTTTTTTATTCATAGATGAATAAAAATTTATTTACGTTTCTTATAGTATTGTTAATATTTTTGGAAATGTTTCAAATAATTAGTGAATTTTTTACTTTGTAGAATTTGAGAAAAAAAACTCCAATCGGCGTCCTCCCTCCGCGCGTGCACTTTGCCAGCAGCTTGAGCTTGAGGTAAATTCCTACGTAGGAATTTTTTTCAATTTGTGGGTTTAGATAGATATTTATTTTTTTTATTCATAGATGAATAAAAATTTATTTACGTTTCTTATAGTATTGTTAATATTTTTGGAAATGTTTCAAATAATTAGTGAATTTTATACTTTGTAGAATTTGAGAAAGAAAACTCCAATCGGCGTCCTCCCTCCACACGTGCACTCCGCCAGTAGCTTGAGCTTGAGGTCTATTCCTACGTAGAAATTTTTTCAATTTGTTGGGTTTAGATAGATATTTATTTTTATTATTCATAGATGAATAAAAATTTATTTACGTTTTTATATTATTGTTAATATTTTTGGAAATGTTTCAAATAATTAGTGAATTTTTTACTTTGTAGAATTTGAGAAAAAAAACTCCAATCGGCGTCCTCCCTCCGCGCGCGCACTCTGCCAGGAGCTTGAGCTTGAGGTAAATTCCTACGTAGGAATTTTTTTCAATTTGTTGGGTTTAGATAGATATTTATTTTTATTATTCATAGAAGAATAAAAATTTATTTACGTTTCTTATAGTATTGTTAATATTTTCGGAAATGTTTCATATAATTAGTGAATTTTTTACTTTGTAGAATTTGAGAAAAAAAACTCCAATCGGCGTCCTCCCTCCGCGCCTGCACTCTGCCAGCAGCTTGAGCTTGAGGTCAATTCCTACGTAGGAATTTTTTTCAATTTGTGGGGTATAGATAGATATTTATTTTTTTTATTCATAGATGAATAAAAATTTATTTATGTTTCTTATAGTATTGTTAATATTTTTGGAAATGTTTCAAATAATTAGTGAATTTTTTACTTTGTAGAATTTGAGAAAAAAAACTCCAATCGGCGTCCTCCCTCCGCGCCTGCGCTCTGCCAGCAGCTTGAGCTTGAGGTAAATTCCTACGTAGGAATTTTTTTAAATTTGTGGGGTTTAGATAGATATTTATTTTTTTTATTCATAGATGAATAAAAATTTATTTACGTTTCTTATAGTATTGTTAATATTTTTGGAAATGTTTCAAATAATTAGTGAAAGTTTTACTTTGTAGAATTTGAGAAAAAAAACTCCAATCGGCGTCCTCCCTCCACGCGTGCACTCCGCCAGCAGCTTGAGCTTGAGGTCAATTCCTACGTAGGAAATTTTTTCAATATGTTGGGTTTAGATAGATATTTATTTTTATTATTCATAGATGAATAAAAATTTATTTACGTTTTTTATAGTATTGTTAATATTTTTGGAAATGTTTCAAATAATTAGTGAATTTTTTACTTTGTAGAATTTGAGAAAAAAAACTCCAATCGGCCTCCTCCCTCCGCGCGTGCACTTTGCCAGCAGCTTGAGCTTGAGGTAAATTCATACGTAGGAATTTTTTTAAATTTTTGGGGTTTAGATAGATATTTATTTATTTTTATTCATAGACGAATAAAAATTTATTTACGTTTCTTATAGTATTGTTAATATTTTTGGAAATGTTTCAAATAATTAGTGAATTTTTTACTTTGTAGAATTTGAGAAAAAAAACTCCAATCGGCGTCCTCCCTCCACGCGTGCACTCCGCCAGCAGTTTGAGCTTGAGGTCAATTCCAACGTTGGAATTTTTTTCAATTTGTTGGGTTTAGATAGATATTTATTTTTATTATTGATAGATGAATAAAAATTTATTTACATTTCTTATAGTATTGTTAATATTTTTGGAAATGTTTCAAATAATTACTGAATTTTTTACTTTGTAGAATTTGAGAAAAAAAACTCCAATCGGCGTCCTCCTTCCGCGCGTGCACTTTGCCGGCAGTTTGAGCTTGAGGTAAATTCCTACGTATGAATTTTTTTCAATTTGTGGGGTTTGGATAGATATTTATTTATTTTATTCATAGATGAATAAAAATTTATTTACGTTTCTTATAGTATTGTTAATATTTTTGGAAATGTTTCAAATAATTACTGAATTGTTTACTTTGTAGAATTTGAAAAAGAAAACTCCAATCGGCGTCCTCCCTCCCGCGTGCACTCTGCCAGCAGCTTGAGCTTGAGGTCAATTCCTACGTAGGAATTTTTTTCAATTTGTTGGGTTTAGATAGATATTTATTTTTATTATTCATAGATGAATAAAAATTTATTTACTTTTCTTATAGTATTGTTAATATTTTTGGAAATGTTTCAAATAATTACTGAATTTTTTACTTTGTAGAATTTGAGAAGAAAAACTCCAATCGGCGTCCTCCCTCCGCGCGTGCACTCCGCCAGCAGCTTGAGCTTGAGGTAAATTCCTACGTAGGAATTTTTTTCAATTTGTGGGGTTTAGATAGATATTTATTTTTATTATTCATAGATGAATAAAAATTTATTTACATTTCTTATAGTATTGTTAATATTTTTGGAAATGTTTCAAATAATTAGTGAATTTTTTACTTTGTAGAATTTGAGAAAGAAAACTCCAATCGGCGTCCTCCCTCCGCACGTGCACTCCTCCAGCAGCTTGAGCTTGAGGTCAATTCCTACGTAAGAATTTTTTTCAATTTGTTGGGTTTAGATAGATATTTATTTTTATTATTCATAGATGAATAAAAATTTATTTACATTTCTTATAGTATTGTTAATATTTTTGGAAATGTTTCAAATAATTAGTGAATTTTTTACTTTGTAGAATTTGAGAAAGAAAACTCCAATCGGCGTCCTCCCTCCGCACGTGCACTCCGCCAGCAGCTTGAGCTTGAGGTCAATTCCTACGTAGGAATTTTTTTCAATTTGTTGGGTTTAGATAGATATTTATTTTTTTTATTCATAGATGAATAAAAATTTATTTACGTTTCTTATAGTATTGTTAATATTTTTGGAAATGTTTCAAATAATTAGTGAATTTTTTACTTTGTAGAATTTGAGAAAAAAAACTCCAATCGTCGTCCTCCCTCCGCGCGTGCACTTTGCCAGCAGCTTGAGCTTGAGGTAAATTCCTACGTAGGAATTTTTTTCAATTTGTGGGGTTTAGATAGATGTTTATTTTTTTTATTCATAGATGAATAAAAATTTATTTACGTTTCTTATAGTATTGTTAATATTTTTGGAAATGTTTCAAATAATTAGTGAAAGTTTTACTTTGTAGAATTTGAGAAAAAAAACTCCAATCGGCGTCCTCCCTCCACGCGTGCACTCCGCCAGCAGCTTGAGCTTGAGGTCAATTCCTACGTAGGAAATTTTTTCAATATGTTGGGTTTAGATAGATATTTATTTTTATTATTCATAGATGAATAAAAATTTATTTACGTTTTTTATAGTATTGTTAATATTTTTGGAAATGTTTCAAATAATTAGTGAATTTTTTACTTTGTAGAATTTGAGAAAAAAAACTCCAATCGGCCTCCTCCCTCCGCGCGTGCACTTTGCCAGCAGCTTGAGCTTGAGGTAAATTCATACGTAGGAATTTTTTTAAATTTTTGGGGTTTAGATAGATATTTATTTATTTTTATTCATAGACGAATAAAAATTTATTTACGTTTCTTATAGTATTGTTAATATTTTTGGAAATGTTTCAAATAATTAGTGAATTTTTTACTTTGTAGAATTTGAGAAAAAAAACTCCAATCGGCGTCCTCCCTCCACGCGTGCACTCCGCCAGCAGTTTGAGCTTGAGGTCAATTCCAACGTTGGAATTTTTTTCAATTTGTTGGGTTTAGATAGATATTTATTTTTATTATTGATAGATGAATAAAAATTTATTTACATTTCTTATAGTATTGTTAATATTTTTGGAAATGTTTCAAATAATTACTGAATTTTTTACTTTGTAGAATTTGAGAAAAAAAACTCCAATCGGCGTCCTCCTTCCGCGCGTGCACTTTGCCGGCAGTTTGAGCTTGAGGTAAATTCCTACGTATGAATTTTTTTCAATTTGTGGGGTTTGGATAGATATTTATTTATTTTATTCATAGATGAATAAAAATTTATTTACGTTTCTTATAGTATTGTTAATATTTTTGGAAATGTTTCAAATAATTACTGAATTGTTTACTTTGTAGAATTTGAAAAAGAAAACTCCAATCGGCGTCCTCCCTCCCGCGTGCACTCTGCCAGCAGCTTGAGCTTGAGGTCAATTCCTACGTAGGAATTTTTTTCAATTTGTTGGGTTTAGATAGATATTTATTTTTATTATTCATAGATGAATAAAAATTTATTTACTTTTCTTATAGTATTGTTAATATTTTTGGAAATGTTTCAAATAATTACTGAATTTTTTACTTTGTAGAATTTGAGAAGAAAAACTCCAATCGGCGTCCTCCCTCCGCGCGTGCACTCCGCCAGCAGCTTGAGCTTGAGGTAAATTCCTACGTAGGAATTTTTTTCAATTTGTGGGGTTTAGATAGATATTTATTTTTATTATTCATAGATGAATAAAAATTTATTTACATTTCTTATAGTATTGTTAATATTTTTGGAAATGTTTCAAATAATTAGTGAATTTTTTACTTTGTAGAATTTGAGAAAGAAAACTCCAATCGGCGTCCTCCCTCCGCACGTGCACTCCTCCAGCAGCTTGAGCTTGAGGTCAATTCCTACGTAAGAATTTTTTTCAATTTGTTGGGTTTAGATAGATATTTATTTTTTTTATTCATAGATGAATAAAAATTTATTTACGTTTCTTATAGTATTGTTAATATTTTTGGAAATGTTTCAAATAATTAGTGAATTTTTTACTTTGTAGAATTTGAGAAAAAAAACTCCAATCGGCGTCCTCCCTCCGCGCGTGCACTTTGCCAGCAGCTTGAGCTTGAGGTAAATTCCTACGTAGGAATTTTTTTCAATTTGTGGGTTTAGATAGATATTTATTTTTTTTATTCATAGATGAATAAAAATTTATTTACGTTTCTTATAGTATTGTTAATATTTTTGGAAATGTTTCAAATAATTAGTGAATTTTATACTTTGTAGAATTTGAGAAAGAAAACTCCAATCGGCGTCCTCCCTCCACACGTGCACTCCGCCAGTAGCTTGAGCTTGAGGTCTATTCCTACGTAGAAATTTTTTCAATTTGTTGGGTTTAGATAGATATTTATTTTTATTATTCATAGATGAATAAAAATTTATTTACGTTTTTATATTATTGTTAATATTTTTGGAAATGTTTCAAATAATTAGTGAATTTTTTACTTTGTAGAATTTGAGAAAAAAAACTCCAATCGGCGTCCTCCCTCCGCGCGCGCACTCTGCCAGGAGCTTGAGCTTGAGGTAAATTCCTACGTAGGAATTTTTTTCAATTTGTTGGGTTTAGATAGATATTTATTTTTATTATTCATAGAAGAATAAAAATTTATTTACGTTTCTTATAGTATTGTTAATATTTTCGGAAATGTTTCATATAATTAGTGAATTTTTTACTTTGTAGAATTTGAGAAAAAAAACTCCAATCGGCGTCCTCCCTCCGCGCCTGCACTCTGCCAGCAGCTTGAGCTTGAGGTCAATTCCTACGTAGGAATTTTTTTCAATTTGTGGGGTATAGATAGATATTTATTTTTTTTATTCATAGATGAATAAAAATTTATTTATGTTTCTTATAGTATTGTTAATATTTTTGGAAATGTTTCAAATAATTAGTGAATTTTTTACTTTGTAGAATTTGAGAAAAAAAACTCCAATCGGCGTCCTCCCTCCGCGCCTGCGCTCTGCCAGCAGCTTGAGCTTGAGGTAAATTCCTACGTAGGAATTTTTTTAAATTTGTGGGGTTTAGATAGATATTTATTTTTTTTATTCATAGATGAATAAAAATTTATTTACGTTTCTTATAGTATTGTTAATATTTTTGGAAATGTTTCAAATAATTAGTGAAAGTTTTACTTTGTAGAATTTGAGAAAAAAAACTCCAATCGGCGTCCTCCCTCCACGCGTGCACTCCGCCAGCAGCTTGAGCTTGAGGTCAATTCCTACGTAGGAAATTTTTTCAATATGTTGGGTTTAGATAGATATTTATTTTTATTATTCATAGATGAATAAAAATTTATTTACGTTTTTTATAGTATTGTTAATATTTTTGGAAATGTTTCAAATAATTAGTGAATTTTTTACTTTGTAGAATTTGAGAAAAAAAACTCCAATCGGCCTCCTCCCTCCGCGCGTGCACTTTGCCAGCAGCTTGAGCTTGAGGTAAATTCCTACGTAGGAATTTTTTTCAATTTGTGGGTTTAGATAGATATTTATTTTTTTTATTCATAGATGAATAAAAATTTATTTACGTTTCTTATAGTATTGTTAATATTTTTGGAAATGTTTCAAATAATTAGTGAATTTTATACTTTGTAGAATTTGAGAAAGAAAACTCCAATCGGCGTCCTCCCTCCACACGTGCACTCCGCCAGTAGCTTGAGCTTGAGGTCTATTCCTACGTAGAAATTTTTTCAATTTGTTGGGTTTAGATAGATATTTATTTTTATTATTCATAGATGAATAAAAATTTATTTACGTTTTTATATTATTGTTAATATTTTTGGAAATGTTTCAAATAATTAGTGAATTTTTTACTTTGTAGAATTTGAGAAAAAAAACTCCAATCGGCGTCCTCCCTCCGCGCGCGCACTCTGCCAGGAGCTTGAGCTTGAGGTAAATTCCTACGTAGGAATTTTTTTCAATTTGTTGGGTTTAGATAGATATTTATTTTTATTATTCATAGAAGAATAAAAATTTATTTACGTTTCTTATAGTATTGTTAATATTTTCGGAAATGTTTCATATAATTAGTGAATTTTTTACTTTGTAGAATTTGAGAAAAAAAACTCCAATCGGCGTCCTCCCTCCGCGCCTGCACTCTGCCAGCAGCTTGAGCTTGAGGTCAATTCCTACGTAGGAATTTTTTTCAATTTGTGGGGTATAGATAGATATTTATTTTTTTTATTCATAGATGAATAAAAATTTATTTATGTTTCTTATAGTATTGTTAATATTTTTGGAAATGTTTCAAATAATTAGTGAATTTTTTACTTTGTAGAATTTGAGAAAAAAAACTCCAATCGGCGTCCTCCCTCCGCGCCTGCGCTCTGCCAGCAGCTTGAGCTTGAGGTAAATTCCTACGTAGGAATTTTTTTAAATTTGTGGGGTTTAGATAGATATTTATTTTTTTTATTCATAGATGAATAAAAATTTATTTACGTTTCTTATAGTATTGTTAATATTTTTGGAAATGTTTCAAATAATTAGTGAAAGTTTTACTTTGTAGAATTTGAGAAAAAAAACTCCAATCGGCGTCCTCCCTCCACGCGTGCACTCCGCCAGCAGCTTGAGCTTGAGGTCAATTCCTACGTAGGAAATTTTTTCAATATGTTGGGTTTAGATAGATATTTATTTTTATTATTCATAGATGAATAAAAATTTATTTACGTTTTTTATAGTATTGTTAATATTTTTGGAAATGTTTCAAATAATTAGTGAATTTTTTACTTTGTAGAATTTGAGAAAAAAAACTCCAATCGGCCTCCTCCCTCCGCGCGTGCACTTTGCCAGCAGCTTGAGCTTGAGGTAAATTCATACGTAGGAATTTTTTTAAATTTTTGGGGTTTAGATAGATATTTATTTTTTTTTATTCATAGACGAATAAAAATTTATTTACGTTTCTTATAGTATTGTTAATATTTTTGGAAATGTTTCAAATAATTAGTGAATTTTTTACTTTGTAGAATTTGAGAAAAAAAACTCCAATCGGCGTCCTCCCTCCACGCGTGCACTCCGCCAGCAGTTTGAGCTTGAGGTCAATTCCAACGTTGGAATTTTTTTCAATTTGTTGGGTTTAGATAGATATTTATTTTTATTATTGATAGATGAATAAAAATTTATTTACATTTCTTATAGTATTGTTAATATTTTTGGAAATGTTTCAAATAATTACTGAATTTTTTACTTTGTAGAATTTGAGAAAAAAAACTCCAATCGGCGTCCTCCTTCCGCGCGTGCACTTTGCCGGCAGTTTGAGCTTGAGGTAAATTCCTACGTATGAATTTTTTTCAATTTGTGGGGTTTGGATAGAAATTTATTTATTTTATTCATAGATGAATACAAATTTATTTACGTTTCTTATAGTATTGTTAATATTTTTGGAAATGTTTCAAATAATTACTGAATTGTTTACTTTGTAGAATTTGAAAAAGAAAACTCCAATCGGCGTCCTCCCTCCCGCGTGCACTCTGCCAGCAGCTTGAGCTTGAGGTCAATTCCTACGTAGGAATTTTTTTCAATTTGTTGGGTTTAGATAGATATTTATTTTTATTATTCATTGATGAATAAAAATTTATTTACTTTTCTTATAGTATTGTTAATATTTTTGGAAATGTTTCAAATAATTACTGAATTTTTTACTTTGTAGAATTTGAGAAGAAAAACTCCAATCGGCGTCCTCCCTCCGCGCGTGCACTCCGCCAGCAGCTTGAGCTTGAGGTAAATTCCTACGTAGGAATTTTTTTCAATTTGTGGGGTTTAGATAGATATTTATTTTTATTATTCATAGATGAATAAAAATTTATTTACATTTCTTATAGTATTGTTAATATTTTTGGAAATGTTTCAAATAATTAGTGAATTTTTTACTTTGTAGAATTTGAGAAAGAAAACTCCAATCGGCGTCCTCCCTCCGCACGTGCACTCCTCCAGCAGCTTGAGCTTGAGGTCAATTCCTACGTAAGAATTTTTTTCAATTTGTTGGGTTTAGATAGATATTTATTTTTTTTATTCATAGATGAATAAAAATTTATTTACGTTTCTTATAGTATTGTTAATATTTTTGGAAATGTTTCAAATAATTAGTGAATTTTTTACTTTGTAGAATTTGAGAAAAAAAACTCCAATCGGCGTCCTCCCTCCGCGCGTGCACTTTGCCAGCAGCTTGAGCTTGAGGTAAATTCCTACGTAGGAATTTTTTTCAATTTGTGGGTTTAGATAGATATTTATTTTTTTTATTCATAGATGAATAAAAATTTATTTACGTTTCTTATAGTATTGTTAATATTTTTGGAAATGTTTCAAATAATTAGTGAATTTTATACTTTGTAGAATTTGAGAAAGAAAACTCCAATCGGCGTCCTCCCTCCACACGTGCACTCCGCCAGTAGCTTGAGCTTGAGGTCTATTCCTACGTAGAAATTTTTTCAATTTGTTGGGTTTAGATAGATATTTATTTTTATTATTCATAGATGAATAAAAATTTATTTACGTTTTTATATTATTGTTAATATTTTTGGAAATGTTTCAAATAATTAGTGAATTTTTTACTTTGTAGAATTTGAGAAAAAAAACTCCAATCGGCGTCCTCCCTCCGCGCGCGCACTCTGCCAGGAGCTTGAGCTTGAGGTAAATTCCTACGTAGGAATTTTTTTCAATTTGTTGGGTTTAGATAGATATTTATTTTTATTATTCATAGACGAATAAAAATTTATTTACGTTTCTTATAGTATTGTTAATATTTTTGGAAATGTTTCAAATAATTAGTGAATTTTTTACTTTGTAGAATTTGAGAAAGAAAACTCCAATCGGCGTCCTTCCTCCCGCGTGCACTCCGCCAGCAGCTTGAGCTTGAGGTCAATTCCTACGTAGGAATTTTTTTCAATTTGTTTGGTTTAGATAGATATTTATTTTTATTATTCATAGATGAATAAAAATTTATTTACGTTTCTTATAGTATTGTTAATATTTTTGGAAATGTTTCAAATAATTAGTGAATTTTTTACTTTGTAGAATTTGAGAAAAAAAACTCCAATCGGCGTCCTCCCTCCGCGCCTGCACTCCGCCAGCAGCTTGAGCTTGAGGTAAATTCCTACGTAGGAATTTTTTTCAATTTGTGGGGTATAGATAGATATTTATTTATTTTATTCATAGATGAATAAAAATTTATTTATGTTTCTTATAGTATTGTTAATATTTTTGGAAATGTTTCAAATAATTAGTGAATTTTTTACTTTGTAGAATTTGAGAAAAAAAGCTCCAATCGGCGTCCTCCCTCCGCGCGTGCACTCCGCCAGCAGCTTGAGCTTGAGGTAAATTCCTACGTAGGAATTTTTTTCAATTTGTGGGGTTTAGATAGATATTTATTTTTTTTATTCATAGATGAATAAAAATTTATTTACGTTTCTTATAGTATTGTTAATATTTTTGGAAATTTTCAAATAATTAGTGAATTTTTTACTTTGTAGAATTTGAGAAAGAAAACTCCAATCGGCGTCCTCCCTCCACGCGTGCACTCCGCCAGCAGCTTGAGCTTGAGGTCAATTCCTACGTAGGAATTTTTTTCAATTTGTTTGGTTTAGATAGATATTTATTTTTATTATTCATAGATGAATAAAAATTTATTTACGTTTCTTATAGTATTGTTAATATTTTTGGAAATGTTTCAAATAATTAGTGAATTTTTTACTTTGTAGAATTTGAGAAAAAAAACTCCAATCGGCGTCCTCCCTCCGCGCCTGCACTCTGCCAGCAGCTTGAGCTTGAGGTAAATTCCTACGTAGGAATTTTTTTCAATTTGTGGGGTATAGATAGATATTTATTTATTTTATTCATAGATGAATAAAAATTTATTTATGTTTCTTATAGTATTGTTAATATTTTTGGAAATGTTTCAAATAATTAGTGAATTTTTTACTTTGTAGAATTTGAGAAAAAAAGCTCCAATCGGCGTCCTCCCTCCGCGCGTGCACTCCGCCAGCAGCTTGAGCTTGAGGTAAATTCCTACGTAGGAATTTTTTTCAATTTGTGGGGTTTAGATAGATATTTATTTTTTTTATTCATAGATGAATAAAAATTTATTTACGTTTCTTATAGTATTGTTAATATTTTGGGAAATGTTTCGAATGATTAGTGAATTTTTTACTTTGTAGAATTTGAGAAAAAAAACTCCAATCGGCTTCCTCCCTCCGCGCCTGCACTCTGCCAGCAGCTTGAGCTTGAGGTAAATTCCTACGTAGGAATTTTTTTCAATTTGTGGGGTTTAGATAGATATTTATTTTTTTTATTCATAGATGAATAAAAATTTATTTACGTTTCTTATAGTATTGTTAATATTTTTGGAAATGTTTCAAATAATTAGTGAATTTTTTACTTTGTAGAATTTGAGAAAGAAAGCTCCAATCGGCGTCCTCCCTCCGCGCGTGCACTCCGCCAGCAGCTTGAGCTTGAGGTAAATTCCTACGTAGGAATTTTTTTCAATTTGTTGGGTTTAGATAGATATTTATTTTTATTATTCATAGATGAATAAAAATTTATTTACGTTTCTTATAGTATTGTTAATATTTTTGGAAATGTTTCAAATAATTAGTGAATTGTTTACTTTGTAGAATTTGAGAAAGAAAACTCCAATCGGCGTCCTCCCTCCACGCGTGCAATCCGCCAGCAGCTTGCGCTTGAGGTCAATTCCTACGTAGGAATTTTTTTTCAATTTGTTGGGTTTAGATAGATATTTATTTTTTTTATTCATAGATGAATAAAAATTTATTTACGTTTCTTATAGTATTGTTAATATTTTCGGAAATGTTTCATATAATTAGTGAATTTTTTACTTTGTAGAATTTGAGAAAAAAAAACTCCAATCGGAGTCCTCCCTCCGCGCATGCACTCCGCTAGCAGCTTGAGCTTGAGGTAAATTCCTACGTAGGAATTTTTTTCAATTTGTGGGGTTTAGATAGATGTTTATTTTTTTTATTCATAAATGAATAAAAATTTATTTACGTTTCTTATAGTATTGTTAATATTTTTGGAAATGTTTCAAATAATTAGTGAATTTTTTACTTTGTAGAATTTGAGAAAGAAAACTCCAATCGGCGTCCTCCCTCCACGCGTGCACTCCGCCAGCAGTTTGAGCTTGAGGTCAATTCCTACGTTGGAATTTTTTTCAATTTGTTGGGTTTAGATAGATATTAATTTATATTATTGATAGATGAATAAAAATTTATTTACATTTCTTATAGTATTGTTAATATTTTTGGAAATGTTTCAAATAATTACTGAATTTTTTACTTTGTAGAATTTGAAAAAAAAAAACTCCAATCGGCGTCCTCCCTCCGCGCGTGCACTTTGCCGGCAGCTTGAGCTTGAGGTAAATTCCTACGTATGAATTTTTTTCAATTTGTGGGGTTTAGATAGATATTTATTTTTTTTATTCATAGATGAATAAAAATTTATTTACGTTTCTTATAGTATTGTTAATATTTTTGGAAATTTTCAAATAATTAGTGAATTTTTTACTTTGTAGAATTTGAGAAAGAAAACTCCAATCGGCGTCCTCCCTCCACGCGTGCACTCCGCCAGCAGCTTGAGCTTGAGGTCAATTCCTACGTAGGAATTTTTTTCAATTTGTTGGGTTTAGATAGATATTTATTTTTATTATTCATAGATGAATAAAAATTTATTTACTTTTCTTATAGTATTGTTAATATTTTTGGAAATGTTTCAAATAATTACTGAATTTTTTACTTTGTAGAATTTGAGAAGAAAAACTCCAATCGGCGTCCTCCCTCCGCCCGTGCACTCCGCCAGCAGCTTGAGCTTGAGGTAAATTCCTACGTAGGAATTTTTTTCAATTTGTGGGGTTTAGATAGATATTTATTTTTATTATTCATAGATGAATAAAAATTTATTTACATTTCTTATAGTATTGTTAATATTTTTGGAAATGTTTCAAATAATTAGTGAATTTTTACTTTGTAGAATTTGAGAAAGAAAACTCCAATCGGCGTCCTCCCTCCACGCGTGCACTCCGCCAGCAGTTTGAGCTTGAGGTCAATTCCTACGTTGGAATTTTTTTCAATTTGTTGGGTTTAGATAGATATTAATTTTTATTATTGATAGATGAATAAAAATTTATTTACATTTCTTATAGTATTGTTAATATTTTTGGAAATGTTTCAAATAATTACTGAATTTTTTACTTTGTAGAATTTGAAAAAAAAAAACTCCAATCGGCGTCCTCCCTCCGCGCGTGCACTTTGCCGGCAGCTTGAGCTTGAGGTAAATTCCTACGTATGAATTTTTTTCAATTTGTGGGGTTTAGATAGATATTTATTTTTTTTATTCATAGATGAATAAAAATTTATTTACGTTTCTTATAGTATTGTTAATATTTTTGGAAATTTTCAAATAATTAGTGAATTTTTTACTTTGTAGAATTTGAGAAAGAAAACTCCAATCGGCGTCCTCCCTCCACGCGTGCACTCCGCCAGCAGCTTGAGCTTGAGGTCAATTCCTACGTAGGAATTTTTTTCAATTTGTTGGGTTTAGATAGATATTTATTTTTATTATTCATAGATGAATAAAAATTTATTTACTTTTCTTATAGTATTGTTAATATTTTTGGAAATGTTTCAAATAATTACTGAATTTTTTACTTTGTAGAATTTGAGAAGAAAAACTCCAATCGGCGTCCTCCCTCCGCGCGTGCACTCCGCCAGCAGCTTGAGCTTGAGGTAAATTCCTACGTAGGAATTTTTTTCAATTTGTGGGGTTTAGATAGATATTTATTTTTATTATTCATAGATGAATAAAAATTTATTTACATTTCTTATAGTATTGTTAATATTTTTGGAAATGTTTCAAATAATTAGTGAATTTTTTACTTTGTAGAATTTGAGAAAGAAAACTCCAATCGGCGTCCTCCCTCCGCACGTGCACTCCGCCAGCAGCTTGAGCTTGAGGTCAATTCCTACGTAGGAATTTTTTTCAATTTGTTGGGTTTAGATAGATATTTATTTTTTTTATTCATAGATGAATAAAAATTTATTTACGTTTCTTATAGTATTGTTAATATTTTTGGAAATGTTTCAAATAATTAGTGAATTTTTTACTTTGTAGAATTTGAGAAAAAAAACTCCAATCGTCGTCCTCCCTCCGCGCGTGCACTTTGCCAGCAGCTTGAGCTTGAGGTAAATTCCTACGTAGGAATTTTTTTCAATTTGTGGGGTTTAGATAGATGTTTATTTTTTTTATTCATAGATGAATAAAAATTTATTTACGTTTCTTATAGTATTGTTAATATTTTTGGAAATGTTTCAAATAATTAGTGAATTTTTTACTTTGTAGAATTTGAGAAAAAAAACTCCAATCGGCGTCCTCCCTCCACGCGTGCACTCCGCCAGCAGCTTGAGCTTGAGGTCAATTCCTACGTAGGAAATTTTTTCAATATGTTGGGTTTAGATAGATATTTATTTTTATTATTCATAGATGAATAAAAATTTATTTACGTTTTTTATAGTATTGTTAATATTTTTGGAAATGTTTCAAATAATTAGTGAATTTTTTACTTTGTAGAATTTGAGAAAAAAAACTCCAATCGGCCTCCTCCCTCCGCGCGTGCACTTTGCCAGCAGCTTGAGCTTGAGGTAAATTCATACGTAGGAATTTTTTTAAATTTTTGGGGTTTAGATAGATATTTATTTATTTTTATTCATAGACGAATAAAAATTTATTTACGTTTCTTATAGTATTGTTAATATTTTTGGAAATGTTTCAAATAATTAGTGAATTTTTTACTTTGTAGAATTTGAGAAAAAAAACTCCAATCGGCGTCCTCCCTCCACGCGTGCACTCCGCCAGCAGTTTGAGCTTGAGGTCAATTCCAACGTTGGAATTTTTTTCAATTTGTTGGGTTTAGATAGATATTTATTTTTATTATTGATAGATGAATAAAAATTTATTTACATTTCTTATAGTATTGTTAATATTTTTGGAAATGTTTCAAATAATTACTGAATTTTTTACTTTGTAGAATTTGAGAAAAAAAACTCCAATCGGCGTCCTCCTTCCGCGCGTGCACTTTGCCGGCAGTTTGAGCTTGAGGTAAATTCCTACGTATGAATTTTTTTCAATTTGTGGGGTTTGGATAGATATTTATTTATTTTATTCATAGATGAATAAAAATTTATTTACGTTTCTTATAGTATTGTTAATATTTTTGGAAATGTTTCAAATAATTACTGAATTGTTTACTTTGTAGAATTTGAAAAAGAAAACTCCAATCGGCGTCCTCCCTCCCGCGTGCACTCTGCCAGCAGCTTGAGCTTGAGGTCAATTCCTACGTAGGAATTTTTTTCAATTTGTTGGGTTTAGATAGATATTTATTTTTATTATTCATAGATGAATAAAAATTTATTTACTTTTCTTATAGTATTGTTAATATTTTTGGAAATGTTTCAAATAATTACTGAATTTTTTACTTTGTAGAATTTGAGAAGAAAAACTCCAATCGGCGTCCTCCCTCCGCGCGTGCACTCCGCCAGCAGCTTGAGCTTGAGGTAAATTCCTACGTAGGAATTTTTTTCAATTTGTGGGGTTTAGATAGATATTTATTTTTATTATTCATAGATGAATAAAAATTTATTTACATTTCTTATAGTATTGTTAATATTTTTGGAAATGTTTCAAATAATTAGTGAATTTTTTACTTTGTAGAATTTGAGAAAGAAAACTCCAATCGGCGTCCTCCCTCCGCACGTGCACTCCTCCAGCAGCTTGAGCTTGAGGTCAATTCCTACGTAAGAATTTTTTTCAATTTGTTGGGTTTAGATAGATATTTATTTTTTTTATTCATAGATGAATAAAAATTTATTTACGTTTCTTATAGTATTGTTAATATTTTTGGAAATGTTTCAAATAATTAGTGAATTTTTTACTTTGTAGAATTTGAGAAAAAAAACTCCAATCGGCGTCCTCCCTCCGCGCGTGCACTTTGCCAGCAGCTTGAGCTTGAGGTAAATTCCTACGTAGGAATTTTTTTCAATTTGTGGGTTTAGATAGATATTTATTTTTTTTATTCATAGATGAATAAAAATTTATTTACGTTTCTTATAGTATTGTTAATATTTTTGGAAATGTTTCAAATAATTAGTGAATTTTATACTTTGTAGAATTTGAGAAAGAAAACTCCAATCGGCGTCCTCCCTCCACACGTGCACTCCGCCAGTAGCTTGAGCTTGAGGTCTATTCCTACGTAGAAATTTTTTCAATTTGTTGGGTTTAGATAGATATTTATTTTTATTATTCATAGATGAATAAAAATTTATTTACGTTTTTATATTATTGTTAATATTTTTGGAAATGTTTCAAATAATTAGTGAATTTTTTACTTTGTAGAATTTGAGAAAAAAAACTCCAATCGGCGTCCTCCCTCCGCGCGCGCACTCTGCCAGGAGCTTGAGCTTGAGGTAAATTCCTACGTAGGAATTTTTTTCAATTTGTTGGGTTTAGATAGATATTTATTTTTATTATTCATAGACGAATAAAAATTTATTTACGTTTCTTATAGTATTGTTAATATTTTCGGAAATGTTTCAAATAATTAGTGAATTTTTTACTTTGTAGAATTTGAGAAAAAAAACTCCAATCGGCGTCCTCCCTCCGCGCCTGCACTCTGCCAGCAGCTTGAGCTTGAGGTCAATTCCTACGTAGGAATTTTTTTCAATTTGTGGGGTATAGATAGATATTTATTTTTTTTATTCATAGATGAATAAAAATTTATTTATGTTTCTTATAGTATTGTTAATATTTTTGGAAATGTTTCAAATAATTAGTGAATTTTTTACTTTGTAGAATTTGAGAAAAAAAACTCCAATCGGCGTCCTCCCTCCGCGCGTACACTCCGCCAGCAGCTTGAGCTTGAGGTAAATTCCTACGTAGGAATTTTTTTCAATTTGTGGGGTTTAGATAGATATTTATTTTTTTTATTCATAGATGAATAAAAATTTATTTACGTTTCTTATAGTATTGTTAATATTTTTGGAAATGTTTCAAATAATTAGTGAATTTTTTACTTTGTAGAATTTGAGAAAAAAAACTCCAATCGGCGTCCTCCCTCCACGCGTGCACTCCGCCAGCAGCTTGAGCTTGAGGTCAATTCCTACGTAGGAAATTTTTTCAATATGTTGGGTTTAGATAGATATTTATTTTTATTATTCATAGATGAATAAAAATTTATTTACGTTTTTTATAGTATTGTTAATATTTTTGGAAATGTTTCAAATAATTAGTGAATTTTTTACTTTGTAGAATTTGAGAAAGAAAACTTCAATCGGCGTCCTCCCTCCGCGCGTGCACTCCGCCAGCAGCTTGAGCTTGAGGTCAATTCCTACGTAGGAATTTTTTTCAATTTGTTGGGTTTAGATAGATATTTATTTTTTTTATTCATAGATGAATAAAATTTATTTACGTTTCTTATAGTATTGTTAATATTTTTGGAAATGTTTCAAATAATTAGTGAATTTTTTACTTTGTAGAATTTGAGAAAGAAAACTCCAATCGGCGTCCTCCCTCCGCGCGTGCACTCCGCCAGCAGCTTGAGCTTGAGGTAAATTCCAACGTAGGAATTTTTTTCAATTTGTTGGGTTTAGATAGATATTTGTTTTTTTTATTCATAGATGAATAAAAATTTATTTACGTTTCTTATAGTATTGTTAATATTTTTGGAAATGTTTCAAATAATTAGTGAATTTTTTACTTTGTAGAATTTGAGAAAAAAAACTCCAATCGGCGTCCTCCCTCCGCGCGTGCACTTTGCCAGCAGCTTGAGCTTGAGGTAAATTCCTACGTAGGAATTTTTTTCAATTTGTGGGTTTAGATAGATATTTATTTTTTTTATTCATAGATGAATAAAAATTTATTTACGTTTCTTATAGTATTGTTAATATTTTTGGAAATGTTTCAAATAATTAGTGAATTTTTTACTTTGTAGAATTTGAGAAAAAAAACTCCAATCGGCGTCCTCCCTCCACGCGTGCACTTTGCCAGCAGCTTGAGCTTGAGGTAAATTCCTACGTAGGAATTTTTTTCAATTTGTGGGTTTAGATAGATATTTATTTTTTTTATTCATAGATGAATAAAAATTTATTTACGTTTCTTATAGTATTGTTAATATTTTTGGAAATGTTTCAAATAATTAGTGAATTTTTTACTTTGTAGAATTTGAGAAAGAAAACTCCAATCGGCGTCCTCCCTCCACACGTGCACTCCGCCAGTAGCTTGAGCTTGAGGTCAATTCCTACGTAGAAATTTTGTCAATTTGTTGGGTTTAGATAGATATTTATTTTTATTATTCATAGATGAATAAAAATTTATTTACGTTTCTTATAGTATTGTTAATATTTTTGGAAATGTTTCAAATAATTAGTGAATTTTTTACTTTGTAGAATTTGAGAAAAAAAACTCCAATCGGCGTCCTACCTCCGCGCGCGCACTCTGCCAGGAGCTTGAGCTTGAGGTAAGTTCCTACGTAGGAATTTTTTTCAATTTGTTGGGTTTAGATAGATATTTATTTTTATTATTCATAGATGAATAAAAATTTATTTACGTTTCTTATAGTATTGTTAATATTTTTGGAAATGTTTCAAATAATTAGTGAATTTTTTACTTTGTAGAATTTGAGAAAAAAAACTCCAATCGGCGTCCTCCCTCCACGCGTGCACTCTGCCAGCAGCTTAAGCTTGAGGTCAATTCCTACGTAGGAATTTTTTTCAATTTGTTGGGTTTAGATAGATATTTATTTTTATTATTCATAGATGAATAAAAATTTATTTACTTTTCTTATAGTATTGTTAATATTTTTGGAAATGTTTCAAATAATTACTGAATTTTTTTCTTTGTAGAATTTGAGAAAAAAAACTCCAATCGGCGTCCTCCCTCCGCGCGTGCACTCCGCCAGCAGCTTGAGCTTGAGGTAAATTCCTACGTAGGAATTTTTTTCAATTTGTGGGGTTTAGATAGATGTTTATTTTTTTTATTCATAAATGAATAAAAATTTATTTACGTTTCTTATAGTATTGTTAATATTTTTGGAAATGTTTCAAATAATTAGTGAATTTTTTACTTTGTAGAATTTGAAAAACAAAACTCCAATCGGCGTCCTCCCTCCACTCGTGCACTCCGCCAGCAGCTTGAGCTTGAGGTCAATTCCTACGTAGGAAATTTTTTCAATATGTTGGGTTTAGATAGATATTTATTTTTATTATTCATAGATGAATAAAAATTTATTTACGTTTGTTATAGTATTGTTAATATTTTTGGAAATGTTTCAAATAATTAGTGAATTTTTTACTTTGTAGAATTTGAGAAAAAAAACTCCAATCGGCGTCCTCCCTCCGCGCGTGCACTTTGCCAGCAGCTTGAGCTTGAGGTAAATTCATACGTAGGAATGTTTTTTCAATTTTTGGGGTTTAGATAGATATTTATTTTTTTTATTCATAGATGAATAAAAATTTATTTACGTTTCTTATAGTATTGTTAATATTTTTGGAAATGTTTCATATAATTAGTGAATTTTTTACTTTGTAGAATTTGAGAAAAAAAAACTCCAATCGGAGTCCTCCCTCCGCGCGTGCACTCCGCCAGCAGCTTGAGCTTGAGGTAAATTCCTACGTAGGAATTTTTTTCAATTTGTGGGGTTTAGGTAGATGTTTATTTTTTTATTCATAAATGAATAAAAATTTATTTACGTTTCTTATAGTATTGTTAATATTTTTGGAAATGTTTCAAATAATTAGTGAATTTTTTACTTTGTAGAATTTGAGAAAAAAAACTCCAATCGGCGTCCTCCCTCCGCGCGTGCACTCCGCCAGCAGCTTGAGCTTGAGGTCAATTCCAACGTAGGAATTTTTTTCAATTTGTTGGGTTTAGATAGATATTTGTTTTTTTTATTCATAGATGAATAAGAATTTATTTACGTTTCCTATAGTATTGTTAATATTTTTGGAAATGTTTCAAATAATTAGTGAATTTTTTACTTTGTAGAATTTGAGAAAAAAAACTCCAATCGGCGTCCTCCCTCCGCGCGTGCACTTCGCCAGTAGCTTGAGCTTGAGGTCAATTCCTACGTAGAAATTTTGTCAATTTGTTGGGTTTAGATAGATATTTATTTTTATTATTCATAGATGAATAAAAATTTATTTACGTTTCTTATAGTATTGTTAATATTTTTGGAAATGTTTCAAATAATTAGTGAATTTTTTACTTTGTAGAATTTGAGAAAAAAAACTCCAATCGGCGTCCTACCTCCGCGCGCGCACTCTGCCAGGAGCTTGAGCTTGAGGTAAGTTCCTACGTAGGAATTTTTTTCAATTTGTTGGGTTTAGATAGATATTTATTTTTATTATTCATAGATGAATAAAATTTATTTACGTTTCTTATAGTATTGTTAATATTTTTGGAAATGTTTCAAATAATTAGTGAATTTTTTACTTTGTAGAATTTGAGAAAAAAAACTCCAATCGGCGTCCTCCCTCCACGCGTGCACTCTGCCAGCAGCTTAAGCTTGAGGTCAATTCCTACGTAGGAATTTTTTTCAATTTGTTGGGTTTAGATAGATATTTATTTTTATTATTCATAGATGAATAAAAATTTATTTACTTTTCTTATAGTATTGTTAATATTTTTGGAAATGTTTCAAATAATTACTGAATTTTTTTCTTTGTAGAATTTGAGAAAAAAAACTCCAATCGGCGTCCTCCCTCCGCGCGTGCACTCCGCCAGCAGCTTGAGCTTGAGGTAAATTCCTACGTAGGAATTTTTTTCAATTTGTGGGGTTTAGATAGATGTTTATTTTTTTTATTCATAAATGAATAAAAATTTATTTACGTTTCTTATAGTATTGTTAATATTTTTGGAAATGTTTCAAATAATTAGTGAATTTTTTACTTTGTAGAATTTGAAAAACAAAACTCCAATCGGCGTCCTCCCTCCACTCGTGCACTCCGCCAGCAGCTTGAGCTTGAGGTCAATTCCTACGTAGGAAATTTTTTCAATATGTTGGGTTTAGATAGATATTTATTTTTATTATTCATAGATGAATAAAAATTTATTTACGTTTGTTATAGTATTGTTAATATTTTTGGAAATGTTTCAAATAATTAGTGAATTTTTTACTTTGTAGAATTTGAGAAAAAAAACTCCAATCGGCGTCCTCCCTCCGCGCGTGCACTTTGCCAGCAGCTTGAGCTTGAGGTAAATTCATACGTAGGAATGTTTTTTCAATTTTTGGGGTTTAGATAGATATTTATTTTTTTTATTCATAGATGAATAAAAATTTATTTACGTTTCTTATAGTATTGTTAATATTTTTGGAAATGTTTCATATAATTAGTGAATTTTTTACTTTGTAGAATTTGAGAAAAAAAAACTCCAATCGGAGTCCTCCCTCCGCGCGTGCACTCCGCCAGCAGCTTGAGCTTGAGGTAAATTCCTACGTAGGAATTTTTTTCAATTTGTGGGGTTTAGGTAGATGTTTATTTTTTTATTCATAAATGAATAAAAATTTATTTACGTTTCTTATAGTATTGTTAATATTTTTGGAAATGTTTCAAATAATTAGTGAATTTTTTACTTTGTAGAATTTGAGAAAAAAAACTCCAATCGGCGTCCTCCCTCCGCGCGTGCACTCCGCCAGCAGCTTGAGCTTGAGGTCAATTCCAACGTAGGAATTTTTTTCAATTTGTTGGGTTTAGATAGATATTTGTTTTTTTTATTCATAGATGAATAAGAATTTATTTACGTTTCCTATAGTATTGTTAATATTTTTGGAAATGTTTCAAATAATTAGTGAATTTTTTACTTTGTAGAATTTGAGAAAAAAAACTCCAATCGGCGTCCTCCCTCCGCGCGTGCACTTTGCCAGCAGCTTGAGCTTGAGGTAAATTCCTACGTAGGAATTTTTTCAATTTGTTGGGTTTAGATAGATATTTATTTTTATTATTCATAGATGAATAAAAATTTATTTACGTTTCTTATAGTATTGTTAATATTTTTGGAAATGTTTCAAATAATTAGTGAATTTTTTACTTTGTAGAATTTGAGAAAGAAAACTCCAATCGGCGTCCTCCCTCCGCGCGTGCACTCCGCCAGCTGCTTGAGCTTGAGGTAAATTCCTACGTAGGAATTTTTTTCAATTTGTTGGGTTTAGATAGATATTTATTTTTATTATTCATAGATGAATAAGAATTTATTTACGTTTCTTATAGTATTGTTAATATTTTTGGAAATGTTTCAAATAATTAGTGAATTTTTTACTTTGTAGAATTTAAGAAAAAAAACTCCAATCGGCGTCCTCCCTCCACGCGTGCACTCTGCCAGCAGCTTAAGCTTGAGGTCAATTCCTACGTAGGAATTTTTTTCAATTTGTTGGGTTTAGATAGATATTTATTTTTATTATTCATAGATGAATAAAAATTTATTTACATTTCTTATAGTATTGTTAATATTTTTGGAAATGTTTCAAATAATTAGTGAATTTTTTACTTTGTAGAATTTGAGAAAGAAAACTCCAATCGGCGTCCTCCCTCCACACGTGCACTCCGCCAGTAGCTTGAGCTTGAGGTCAATTCCTACGTAGAAATTTTTTCAATTTGTTGGGTTTAGATAGATATTTATTTTCATTATTCATAGATGAATAAAAATTTATTTACATTTCTTATAGTATTGTTAATATTTTTGGAAATGTTTCAAATAATTAGTGAATTTTTTACTTTGTAGAATTTGAGAAAGAAAACTCCAATCGGCGTCCTCCCTCCACACGTGCACTCCGCCAGTAGCTTGAGCTTGAGGTCAATTCCTACGTAGAAATTTTTTCAATTTGTTGGGTTTAGATAGATATTTATTTTTATTATTCATAGATGAATAAAAATTTATTTACGTTTGATATAGTATTGTTAATATTTTTGGAAATGTTTCAAATAATTAGTGAATTTTTTACTTTGTAGAATTTGAGAAAAAAAACTCCAATCGGCGTCCTCCCTCCGCGCGTGCACTTTGCCAGGAGCTTGAGCTTGAGGTAAATTCCTACGTAGGAATTTTTTTCAATTTGTTGGGTTTAGATAGATATTTATTTTTATTATTCATAGATGAATAAAAATTTATTTACGTTTCTTATAGTATTGTTAATATTTTTGGAAATGTTTCAAATAATTAGTGAATTTTTTACTTTGTAGAATTTGAGAAAGAAAACTCCAATCGGCGTCCTCCCTCCGCGCGTGCACTCCGCCAGCTGCTTGAGCTTGAGGTAAATTCCTACGTAGGAATTTTTTTCAATTTGTTGGGTTTAGATAGATATTTATTTTTATTATTCATAGATGAATAAAAATTTATTTACGTTTCTTATAGTATTGTTAATATTTTTGGAAATGTTTCAAATAATTAGTGAATTTTTTACTTTGTAGAATTTGAGAAAGAAAACTCCAATCGGCGTCCTCCCTCCACACGTGCACTCCGCCAGTAGCTTGAGCTTGAGGTCAATTCCTACGTAGAAATTTTTTCAATTTGTTGGGTTTAGATAGATATTTATTTTTATTATTCATAGATGAATAAAAATTTATTTACGTTTGATATAGTATTGTTAATATTTTTGGAAATGTTTCAAATAATTAGTGAATTTTTTACTTTGTAGAATTTGAGAAAAAAAACTCCAATCGGCGTCCTACCTCCGCGCGCGCACTCTGCCAGGAGCTTGAGCTTGAGGTAAATTCCTACGTAGGAATTTTTTTCAATTTGTTGGGTTTAGATAGATATTTATTTTTATTATTCATAGATGAATAAAAATTTATTTACGTTTCTTATAGTATTGTTAATATTTTTGGAAATGTTTCAAATAATTAGTGAATTTTTTACTTTGTAGAATTTGAGAAAAAAAACTCCAATCGGCGTCCTCCCTCCGCGCGTGCACTTTGCCAGGAGCTTGAGCTTGAGGTAAATTCCTACGTAGGAATTTTTTTCAATTTGTTGGGTTTAGATAGATATTTATTTTTATTATTCATAGATGAATAAAAATTTATTTACGTTTCTTATAGTATTGTTAATATTTTTGGAAATGTTTCAAATAATTAGTGAATTTTTTACTTTGTAGAATTTAAGAAAAAAAACTCCAATCGGCGTCCTCCCTCCACGCGTGCACTCTGCCAGCAGCTTAAGCTTGAGGTCAATTCCTACGTAGAAATTTTTTTCAATTTGTTGGGTTTAGATAGATATTTATTTTTATTATTCATAGATGAATAAAAATTTATTTACTTTTCTTATAGTATTGTTAATATTTTTGGAAATGTTTCAAATAATTAGTGAATTTTTTACTTTGTAGAATTTGAGAAAGAAAACTCCAATCGGCGTCCTCCCTCCACACGTGCACTCCGCCAGTAGCTTGAGCTTGAGGTCAATTCCTACGTAGAAATTTTTTCAATTTGTTGGGTTTAGATAGATATTTATTTTTATTATTCATAGATGAATAAAAATTTATTTACATTTCTTATAGTATTGTTAATATTTTTGGAAATGTTTCAAATAATTAGTGAATTTTTTACTTTGTAGAATTTGAGAAAGAAAACTCCAATCGGCGTCCTCCCTCCACACGTGCACTCCGCCAGTAGCTTGAGCTTGAGGTCAATTCCTACGTAGAAATTTTTTCAATTTGTTGGGTTTAGATAGATATTTATTTTTATTATTCATAGATGAATAAAAATTTATTTACGTTTGATATAGTATTGTTAATATTTTTGGAAATGTTTCAAATAATTAGTGAATTTTTTACTTTGTAGAATTTGAGAAAAAAAACTCCAATCGGCGTCCTACCTCCGCGCGCGCACTCTGCCAGGAGCTTGAGCTTGAGGTAAATTCCTACGTAGGAATTTTTTTCAATTTGTTGGGTTTAGATAGATATTTATTTTTATTATTCATAGATGAATAAAAATTTATTTACGTTTCTTATAGTATTGTTAATATTTTTGGAAATGTTTCAAATAATTAGTGAATTTTTTACTTTGTAGAATTTGAGAAAAAAAACTCCAATCGGCGTCCTCCCTCCGCGCGTGCACTTTGCCAGCAGCTTGAGCTTGAGGTAAATTCCTACGTAGGAATTTTTTTCAATTTGTGGGTTTAGATAGATATTTATTTTTTTTATTCATAGATGAATAAAAATTTATTTACGTTTCTTATAGTATTGTTAATATTTTTGGAAATGTTTCAAATAATTAGTGAATTTTTTACTTTGTAGAATTTGAGAAAGAAAACTCCAATCGGCGTCCTCCCTCCACACGTGCACTCCGCCAGGAGCTTGAGCTTGAGGTCAATTCCTACGTAGAAATTTTTTCAATTTGTTGGGTTTAGATAGATATTTATTTTTATTATTCATAGATGAATAAAAATTTATTTACGTTTCTTATAGTATTGTTAATATTTTTGGAAATGTTTCAAATAATTAGTGAATTTTTTACTTTGTAGAATTTGAGAAAAAAAACTCCAATCGGCGTCCTCCCTCCGCGCGTGCACTTTGCCAGCAGCTTGAGCTTGAGGTAAATTCCTACGTAGGAATTTTTTTCAATTTGTGGGTTTAGATAGATATTTATTTTTTTTATTCATAGATGAATAAAAATTTATTTACGTTTCTTATAGTATTGTTAATATTTTTGGAAATGTTTCAAATAATTAGTGAATTTTTTACTTTGTAGAATTTGAGAAAGAAAACTCCAATCGGCGTCCTCCCTCCACACGTGCACTCCGCCAGTAGCTTGAGCTTGAGGTCAATTCCTACGTAGAAATTTTTTCAATTTGTTGGGTTTAGATAGATATTTATTTTTATTATTCATAGATGAATAAAAATTTATTTACGTTTCTTATAGTATTGTTAATATTTTTGGAAATGTTTCATATAATTAGTGAATTTTTTACTTTGTAGAATTTGAGAAAAAAAACTCCAATCGGCGTCCTACCTCCGCGCGCGCACTCTGCCAGGAGCTTGAGCTTGAGGTAAATTCCTACGTAGGAATTTTTTTCAATTTGTTGGGTTTAGATAGATATTTATTTTTATTATTCATAGATGAATAAAAATTTATTTACGTTTCTTATAGTATTGTTAATATTTTTGGAAATGTTTCAAATAATTAGTGAATTTTTTACTTTGTAGAATTTGAGAAAAAAAACTCCAATCGGCGTCCTACCTCCGCGCGCGCACTCTGCCAGGAGCTTGAGCTTGAGGTAAATTCCTACGTAGGAATTTTTTTCAATTTGTTGGGTTTAGATAGATATTTATTTTTATTATTCATAGATGAATAAAAATTTATTTACGTTTCTTATAGTATTGTTAATATTTTTGGAAATGTTTCAAATAATTAGTGAATTTTTTACTTTGTAGAATTTGAGAAAAAAAACTCCAATCGGCGTCCTCCCTCCACGCGTGCACTCCGCCAGCAGCTTGAGCTTGAGGTCAATTCCTACGTAGGAAATTTTTTCAATATGTTGGGTTTAGATAGATATTTATTTTTATTATTCATAGATGAATAAAAATTTATTTACATTTCTTATAGTATTGTTAATATTTTTGGAAATGTTTCAAATAATTAGTGAATTTTTTACTTTGTAGAATTTGAGAAAGAAAACTCCAATCGGCGTCCTCCCTCCACACGTGCACTCCGCCAGTAGCTTGAGCTTGAGGTCAATTCCTACGTAGAAATTTTTTCAATTTGTTGGGTTTAGATAGATATTTATTTTTATTATTCATAGATGAATAAAAATTTATTTACGTTTCTTATAGTATTGTTAATATTTTTGGAAATGTTTCATATAATTAGTGAATTTTTTACTTTGTAGAATTTGAGAAAGAAAACTCCAATCGGCGTCCTCCCTCCACACGTGCACTCCGCCAGTAGCTTGAGCTTGAGGTCAATTCCTACGTAGAAATTTTTTCAATTTGTTGGGTTTAGATAGATATTTATTTTTATTATTCATAGATGAATAAAAATTTATTTACGTTTCTTATAGTATTGTTAATATTTTTGGAAATGTTTCAAATAATTAGTGAATTTTTTACTTTGTAGAATTTGAGAAAAAAAACTCCAATCGGCGTCCTCCCTCCGCGCGTGCACTCCGCCAGCAGCTTGAGCTTGAGGTCAATTCCTACGTAGGAATTTTTTTCAATTTGTTGGGTTTAGATATATATTTGTTTTTTTTATTCATAGATGAATAAAAATTTATTTACATTTCTTATAGTATTGTTAATATTTTTGGAAATGTTTCAAATAATTAGTGAATTTTTTACTTTGTAGAATTTGAGAAAAAAAACTCCAATCGGCGTCCTCCATCCACGCGTGCACTCCGCCAGCAGCTTGAGCTTGAGGTCAATTCCTACGTAGGAAATTTTTTCAATATGTTGGGTTTAGATAGATATTTATTTTTATTATTCATAGATGAATAAAAATTTATTTACATTTCTTATAGTATTGTTAATATTTTTGGAAATGTTTCAAATAATTAGTGAATTTTTTACTTTGTAGAATTTGAGAAAGAAAACTCCAATCGCCGTCCTCCCTCCGCGCGTGCACTCCGCCAGCAGCTTGAGCTTGAGGTCAATTCCTACGTAGGAATTTTTTTCAATTTGTTGGGTTTAGATAGATATTTATTTTTTTTATTCATAGATGAATAAAAATTTATTTACGTTTCTTATAGTATTGTTAATATTTTTGGAAATGTTTCAAATAATTAGTGAATTTTTTACTTTGTAGAATTTGAGAAAAAAAACTCCAATCGGCGTCCTCCCTCCGCGCGTGCACTTTGCCAGCAGCTTGAGCTTGAGGTAAATTCCTACGTAGGAATTTTTTTCAATTTGTGGGTTTAGATAGATATTTATTTTTTTTATTCATAGATGAATAAAAATTTATTTACGTTTCTTATAGTATTGTTAATATTTTTGGAAATGTTTCAAATAATTAGTGAATTTTTTACTTTGTAGAATTTGAGAAAGAAAACTCCAATCGGCGTCCTCCCTCCGCGCGTGCACTCCGCCAGCAGCTTGAGCTTGAGGTCAATTCCAACGTAGGAATTTTTTTCAATTTGTTGGGTTTAGATAGATATTTGTTTTTTTTATTCATAGATGAATAAAAATTTATTTACGTTTCTTATTGTATTGTTAATATTTTTGGAAATGTTTCAAATAATTAGTGAATTTTTTACTTTGTAGAATTTGAGAAAAAAAACTCCAATCGGCGTCCTCCCTCCGCGCGTGCACTTTGCCAGCAGCTTGAGCTTGAGGTAAATTCCTACGTAGGAATTTTTTTCAATTTGTGGGTTTAGATAGATATTTATTTTTTTTATTAATAGATGAATAAAAATTTATTTACGTTTCTTATAGTATTGTTAATATTTTTGGAAATGTTTCAAATAATTAGTGAATTTTTTACTTTGTAGAATTTGAGAAAGAAAACTCCAATCGGCGTCCTCCCTCCACACGTGCACTCCGCCAGTAGCTTGAGCTTGAGGTCAATTCCTACGTAGAAATTTTTTCAATTTGTTGGGTTTAGATAGATATTTATTTTTATTATTCATAGATGAATAAAAATTTATTTACGTTTCTTATAGTATTGTTAATATTTTTGGAAATGTTTCATATAATTAGTGAATTTTTTACTTTGTAGAATTTGAGAAAAAAAACTCCAATCGGCGTCCTACCTCCGCGCGCGCACTCTGCCAGGAGCTTGAGCTTGAGGTAAATTCCTACGTAGGAATTTTTTTCAATTTGTTGGGTTTAGATAGATATTTATTTTTATTATTCATAGATGAATAAAAATTTATTTACGTTTCTTATAGTATTGTTAATATTTTTGGAAATGTTTCAAATAATTAGTGAATTTTTTACTTTGTAGAATTTGAGAAAAACAACTCCAATCGGCGTCCTCCCTCCGCGCGTGCACTTTGCCAGCAGCTTGAGCTTGAGGTAAATTCATACGTAGGAATTTTTTTTCAATTTTTGGGGTTTAGATAGATATTTATTTTTTTTTATTCATAGATGAATAAAAATTTATTTACGTTTCTTATAGTATTGTTAATATTTTTGGAAATGTTTCATATAATTAGTGAATTTTTTTCTTTGTAGAATTTGAGAAAAAAAAACTCCAATCGGAGTCCTCCCTCCGCGCGTGCACTCCGCCAGCAGCTTGAGCTTGAGGTAAATTCCTACGTAGGAATTTTTTTCAATTTGTGGGGTTTAGATAGATGTTTATTTTTTTTATTCATAAATGAATAAAAATTTATTTACGTTTCTTATAGTATTGTTAATATTTTTGGAAATGTTTCAAATAATTAGTGAATTTTTTACTTTGTAGAATTTGAGAAAAAAAACTCCAATCGGCGTCCTCCCTCCACGCGTGCACTCCGCCAGCAGCTTGAGCTTGAGGTCAATTCCTACGTAGGAAATTTTTTCAATATGTTGGGTTTAGATAGATATTTATTTTTATTATTCATAGATGAATAAAAATTTATTTACGTTTGTTATAGTATTGTTAATATTTTTGGAAATGTTTCAAATAATTAGTGAATTTTTTACTTTGTAGAATTAGAGAAAAACAACTCCAATCGGCGTCCTCCCTCCGCGCGTGCACTTTGCCAGCAGCTTGAGCTTGAGGTAAATTCATACGTAGGAATTTTTTTTCAATTTTTGGGGTTTAGATAGATATTTATTTTTTTTTATTCATAGATGAATAAAAATTTATTTACGTTTCTTATAGTATTGTTAATATTTTTGGAAATGTTTCATATAATTAGTGAATTTTTTACTTTGTAGAATTTGAGAAAAAAAAACTCCAATCGGAGTCCTCCCTCCGCGCGTGCACTCCGCCAGCAGCTTGAGCTTGAGGTAAATTCCTACGTAGGAATTTTTTTCAATTTGTGGGGTTTAGATAGATGTTTATTTTTTTTATTCATAAATGAATAAAAATTTATTTACGTTTCTTATAGTATTGTTAATATTTTTGGAAATGTTTCAAATAATTAGTGAATTTTTTATTTTGTAGAATTTGAGAAAGAAAACTCCAATCGGCGTCCTCCCTCCACGCGTGCACTCCGCCAGCAGTTTGAGCTTGTTGTCAATTCCTACGTCGGAATTTTTTTCAGTTTGTTGGGTTTAGATAGATATTTAGTTTTATTATTGATAGATGAATAAAAATTTATTTACATTTCTTATAGTATTGTTAATATTTTTGGAAATGTTTCAAATAATTAGTGAAATGTTTACTTTGTAGAATTTGAGAAAGAAAACTCCAATCGGCGTCCTCCCTCCCGCGTGCACTCCGCCAGCAGCTTGAGCTTGAATTCAATTCCTACGTAGGAATTTTTTTCAATTTGTTTGGTTTAGATAGATATTTATTTTTATTATTCATAGATGAATAAAAATTTATTTACGTTTCTTATAGTATTGTTAATATTTTTGGAAATGTTTCAAATAAATAGTGAATTGTTTACTTTGTAGAATTTGAGAAAGAAAACTCCAATCGGCGTCCTCCCTCCCGCGTGCACACCGCCAGCAGTTTGAGCTTGAGGTCAATTCCTACGTTGGAATTTTTTTCAATTTGTTGGGTTTAGATAGATATTTATTTTTATTATTGATAGATGAATAAAAATTTATTTACGTTTCTTATAGTATTGTTAATATTTTTGGAAATGTTTCAAATAATTAATGAATTTTTTACTTTGTAGAATTTGAGTAAAAAAACTCCAATCGGCGTCCTCCTTCCGCGCGTGCACTTTGCCGGCAGCTTGAGCTTGAGGTAAATTCCTACGTATGAATTTTTTTCAATTTGTGGGGTTTAGATAGATATTTATTTTTTTTATTCATAGATGAATAAAAATTTATTTACGTTTCTTATAGTATTGTTAATATTTTTGGAAATGTTTCAAATAATTAGTGAAATGTTTACTTTGTAGAATTTGAGAAAGAAAACTCCAATCGGCGTCCTCCCTCCCGCGTGCACTCCGCCAGCAGCTTGAGCTTGAATTCAATTCCTACGTAGGAATTTTTTTCAATTTGTTTGGTTTAGATAGATATTTATTTTTATTATTCATAGATGAATAAAAATTTATTTACGTTTCTTATAGTATTGTTAATATTTTTGGAAATGTTTCAAATAATTAGTGAATTTTTTACGTTGTAGAATTTGAGAAAAAAAACTCCAATCGGCGTCCTCCCTCCGCGCCTGCACTCTGCCAGCTGCTTGAGCTTGAGGTAAATTCCTACGTAGGAATTTTTTTCAATTTGTGGGGTATAGATAGATATTTATTTATTTTATTCATAGATGAATAAAAATTTATTTACGTTTCTTATAGTATTGTTAATATTTTTGGAAATGTTTCAAATAATTAGTGAATTTTTTACTTTGTAGAATTTGAGAAAAAAAGCTCCAATCGGCGTCCTCCCTCCGCGCGTGCACTCCGCCAGCAGCTTGAGCTTGAGGTAAATTCCTACGTAGGAATTTTTTTCAATTTGTTGGGTTTTGATAGATATTTATTTTTATTATTCATTGATGAATAAAAATTTATTTACGTTTCTTATAGTATTGTTAATATTTTTGGAAATGTTTCAAATAATTAGTGAATTGTTTACATTGTAGAATTTGAGAAAGAAAACTCCAATCGGCGTCCTCCCTCCACGCGTGCACTCCGCCAGCAGCTTGAGCTTGAGGTCAATTCCTACGTAGGAATTTTTTTTCAATTTGTTGGGTTTAGATAGATATTTATTTTTTTTTATTCATAAATGAATAAAAATTTATTTACGTTTCTTATAGTATTGTTAATATTTTTGGAAATGTTTCATATAATTAGTGAATTTTTTACTTTGTAGAATTTGAGAAAGAAAACTCCAATCGGCGTCCTCCCTCCACGCGTGCACTCCGCCAGCAGTTTGAGCTTGAGGTCAATTCCTACGTTGGAATTTTTTTCAATTTGTTGGGTTTAGATAGATATTTATTTTTATTATTGATAGATGAATAAAAATTTATTTACATTTCTTATAGTATTGTTAATATTTTTGGAAATGTTTCAAATAATTACTGAATTTTTTACTTTGTAGAATTTGAGAAAAAAAACTCCAATCGGCGTCCTCCTTCCGCGCGTGCACTTTGCCGGCAGCTTGAGCTTGAGGTAAATTCCTACGTATGAATTTTTTTCAATTTGTGGGGTTTAGATAGATATTTATTTTTTTTATTCATAGATGAATAAAAATTTATTTACGTTTCTTATAGTATTGTTAATATTTTTGGAAATGTTTCAAATAATTAGTGAATTGTTTACTTTGTAGAATTTGAGAAAGAAAACTCCAATCGGCGTCCTCCCTCCCGCGTGCACTCCGCCAGCAGCTTGAGCTTGAGGTCAATTCCTACGTAGGAATTTTTTTCAATTTGTTGGGTTTAGATAGATATTTATTTTTATTATTCATAGATGAATAAAAATTTATTTACGTTTCTTATAGTATTGTTAATATTTTTGGAAATGTTTCAAATGATTAGTGAATTTTTTACTTTGTAGAATTTGAGAAAAAAAACTCCAATCGGCGTCCTCCCTCCGCGCCTGCACTCTGCCAGCAGCTTGAGCTTGAGGTAAATTCCTACGTAGGAATTTTTTTCAATTTGTGGGGTTTAGATAGATATTTATTTTTTTTATTCATAGATGAATAAAAATTTATTTACGTTTCTTATAGTATTGTTAATATTTTTGGAAATGTTTCAAATAATTAGTGAATTTTTTACTTTGTAGAATTTGAGAAAGAAAGCTCCAATCGGCGTCCTCCCTCCGCGCGTGCACTCCGCCAGCAGCTTGAGCTTGAGGTAAATTCCTACGTAGGAATTTTTTCAATTTGTTGGGTTTAGATAGATATTTATTTTTATTATTCATTGATGAATAAAAATTTATTTACGTTTCTTATAGTATTGTTAATATTTTTGGAAATGTTTCATATAATTAGTGAATTTTTTACTTTGTAGAATTTGAGAAAAAAAAACTCCAATCGGAGTCCTCCCTCCGCGCGTGCACTCCGCTAGCAGCTTGAGCTTGAGGTAAATTCCTACGTAGGAATTTTTTTCAATTTGTGGGGTTTAGATAGATGTTTATTTTTTTTATTCATAAATGAATAAAAATTTATTTACGTTTCTTATAGTATTGTTAATATTTTTGGAAATGTTTCATATAATTAGTGAATTTTTTACTTTGTAGAATTTGAGAAAGAAAACTCCAATCGGCGTCCTCCCTCCACGCGTGCACTCCGCCAGCAGTTTGAGCTTGAGGTCAATTCCTACGTTGGAATTTTTTTCAATTTGTTGGGTTTAGATAGATATTTATTTTTATTATTGATAGATGAATAAAAATTTATTTACATTTCTTATAGTATTGTTAATATTTTTGGAAATGTTTCAAATAATTACTGAATTTTTTACTTTGTAGAATTTGAGAAAAAAAACTCCAATCGGCGTCCTCCTTCCGCGCGTGCACTTTGCCGGCAGCTTGAGCTTGAGGTAAATTCCTACGTATGAATTTTTTTCAATTTGTGGGGTTTAGATAGATATTTATTTTTTTTATTCATAGATGAATAAAAATTTATTTACGTTTCTTATAGTATTGTTAATATTTTTGGAAATGTTTCAAATAATTAGTAAAATGTTTACTTTGTAGAATTTGAGAAAGAAAACTCCAATCGGCGTCCTCCCTCCCGCGTGCACTCCGCCAGCAGCTTGAGCTTGAGGTCAATTCCTACGTAGGAATTTTTTTCAATTTGTTTGGTTTAGATAGATATTTATTTTTATTATTCATAGATGAATAAAAATTTATTTACGTTTCTTATAGTATTGTTAATATTTTTGGAAATGTTTCATATAATTAGTGAATTTTTTACTTTGTAGAATTTGAGAAAGAAAACTCCAATCGGCGTCCTCCCTCCACGCGTGCACTCCGCCAGCAGTTTGAGCTTGAGGTCAATTCCTACGTTGGAATTTTTTTCAATTTGTTGGGTTTAGATAGATATTTATTTTTATTATTGATAGATGAATAAAAATTTATTTACATTTCTTATAGTATTGTTAATATTTTTGGAAATGTTTCAAATAATTAATGAATTTTTTACTTTGTAGAATTTGAGTAAAAAAACTCCAATCGGCGTCCTCCTTCCGCGCGTGCACTTTGCCGGCAGCTTGAGCTTGAGGTAAATTCCTACGTATGAATTTTTTTCAATTTGTGGGGTTTAGATAGATATTTATTTTTTTTATTCATAGATGAATAAAAATTTATTTACGTTTCTTATAGTATTGTTAATATTTTTGGAAATGTTTCAAATAATTAGTAAAATGTTTACTTTGTAGAATTTGAGAAAGAAAACTCCAATCGGCGTCCTCCCTCCCGCGTGCACTCCGCCAGCAGCTTGAGCTTGAGGTCAATTCCTACGTAGGAATTTTTTTCAATTTGTTTGGTTTAGATAGATATTTATTTTTATTATTCATAGATGAATAAAAATTTATTTACGTTTCTTATAGTATTGTTAATATTTTTGGAAATGTTTCAAATAATTAGTGAATTTTTTACTTTGTAGAATTTGAGAAAGAAAACTCCAATCGGCGTCCTCCCTCCGCGCCTGCACTCTGCCAGCAGCTTGAGCTTGAGGTAAATTCCTACGTAGGAATTTTTTTCAATTTGTGGGGTATAGATAGATATTTATTTATTTTATTCATAGATGAATAAAAATTTATTTACGGTTCTTATAGTATTGTTAATATTTTTGGAAATGTTTCAAATAATTAGTGAATTTTTTACTTTGTAGAATTTGAGAAAAAAAACTCCAATCGGCGTCCTCCCTCCGCGCCTGCACTCTGCCAGCAGCTTGAGCTTGAGGTAAATTCCTACGTAGGAATTTTTTTCAATTTGTGGGGTATAGATAGATATTTATTTATTTTATTCATAGATGAATAAAAATTTATTTACGTTTCTTATAGTATTGTTAATATTTTTGGAAATGTTTCAAATAATTAGTGAATTTTTTACTTTGTAGAATTTGAGAAAAAAAGCTCCAATCGGCGTCCTCCCTCCGCGCGTGCACTCCGCCAGCAGCTTGAGCTTGAGGTAAATTCCTACGTAGGAATTTTTTTCAATTTGTTGGGTTTAGATAGATATTTATTTTTATTATTGATAGATGAATAAAAATTTATTTACGTTTCTTATAGTATTGTTAATATTTTTGGAAATGTTTCAAATAATTAATGAATTTTTTACTTTGTAGAATTTGAGTAAAAAAACTCCAATCGGCGTCCTCCTTCCGCGCGTGCACTTTGCCGGCAGCTTGAGCTTGAGGTAAATTCCTACGTATGAATTTTTTTCAATTTGTGGGGTTTAGATAGATATTTATTTTTTTTATTCATAGATGAATAAAAATTTATTTACGTTTCTTATAGTATTGTTAATATTTTTGGAAATGTTTCAAATAATTAGTGAAATGTTTACTTTGTAGAATTTGAGAAAGAAAACTCCAATCGGCGTCCTCCCTCCCGCGTGCACTCCGCCAGCAGCTTGAGCTTGAATTCAATTCCTACGTAGGAATTTTTTTCAATTTGTTTGGTTTAGATAGATATTTATTTTTATTATTCATAGATGAATAAAAATTTATTTACGTTTCTTATAGTATTGTTAATATTTTTGGAAATGTTTCAAATAATTAGTGAATTTTTTACGTTGTAGAATTTGAGAAAAAAAACTCCAATCGGCGTCCTCCCTCCGCGCCTGCACTCTGCCAGCTGCTTGAGCTTGAGGTAAATTCCTACGTAGGAATTTTTTTCAATTTGTGGGGTATAGATAGATATTTATTTATTTTATTCATAGATGAATAAAAATTTATTTACGTTTCTTATAGTATTGTTAATATTTTTGGAAATGTTTCAAATAATTAGTGAATTTTTTACTTTGTAGAATTTGAGAAAAAAAGCTCCAATCGGCGTCCTCCCTCCGCGCGTGCACTCCGCCAGCAGCTTGAGCTTGAGGTAAATTCCTACGTAGGAATTTTTTTCAATTTGTTGGGTTTAGATAGATATTTATTTTTATTATTCATTGATGAATAAAAATTTATTTACGTTTCTTATAGTATTGTTAATATTTTTGGAAATGTTTCAAATAATTAGTGAATTGTTTACATTGTAGAATTTGAGAAAGAAAACTCCAATCGGCGTCCTCCCTCCACGCGTGCACTCCGCCAGCAGCTTGAGCTTGAGGTCAATTCCTACGTAGGAATTTTTTTTCAATTTGTTGGGTTTAGATAGATATTTATTTTTTTTTATTCATAAATGAATAAAAATTTATTTACGTTTCTTATAGTATTGTTAATATTTTTGGAAATGTTTCATATAATTAGTGAATTTTTTACTTTGTAGAATTTGAGAAAGAAAACTCCAATCGGCGTCCTCCCTCCACGCGTGCACTCCGCCAGCAGTTTGAGCTTGAGGTCAATTCCTACGTTGGAATTTTTTTCAATTTGTTGGGTTTAGATAGATATTTATTTTTATTATTGATAGATGAATAAAAATTTATTTACATTTCTTATAGTATTGTTAATATTTTTGGAAATGTTTCAAATAATTACTGAATTTTTTACTTTGTAGAATTTGAGAAAAAAAACTCCAATCGGCGTCCTCCTTCCGCGCGTGCACTTTGCCGGCAGCTTGAGCTTGAGGTAAATTCCTACGTATGAATTTTTTTCAATTTGTGGGGTTTAGATAGATATTTATTTTTTTTATTCATAGATGAATAAAAATTTATTTACGTTTCTTATAGTATTGTTAATATTTTTGGAAATGTTTCAAATAATTAGTGAATTGTTTACTTTGTAGAATTTGAGAAAGAAAACTCCAATCGGCGTCCTCCCTCCCGCGTGCACTCCGCCAGCAGCTTGAGCTTGAGGTCAATTCCTACGTAGGAATTTTTTTCAATTTGTTGGGTTTAGATAGATATTTATTTTTATTATTCATAGATGAATAAAAATTTATTTACGTTTCTTATAGTATTGTTAATATTTTTGGAAATGTTTCAAATGATTAGTGAATTTTTTACTTTGTAGAATTTGAGAAAAAAAACTCCAATCGGCGTCCTCCCTCCGCGCCTGCACTCTGCCAGCAGCTTGAGCTTGAGGTAAATTCCTACGTAGGAATTTTTTTCAATTTGTGGGGTTTAGATAGATATTTATTTTTTTTATTCATAGATGAATAAAAATTTATTTACGTTTCTTATAGTATTGTTAATATTTTTGGAAATGTTTCAAATAATTAGTGAATTTTTTACTTTGTAGAATTTGAGAAAGAAAGCTCCAATCGGCGTCCTCCCTCCGCGCGTGCACTCCGCCAGCAGCTTGAGCTTGAGGTAAATTCCTACGTAGGAATTTTTTCAATTTGTTGGGTTTAGATAGATATTTATTTTTATTATTCATTGATGAATAAAAATTTATTTACGTTTCTTATAGTATTGTTAATATTTTTGGAAATGTTTCATATAATTAGTGAATTTTTTACTTTGTAGAATTTGAGAAAAAAAAACTCCAATCGGAGTCCTCCCTCCGCGCGTGCACTCCGCTAGCAGCTTGAGCTTGAGGTAAATTCCTACGTAGGAATTTTTTTCAATTTGTGGGGTTTAGATAGATGTTTATTTTTTTTATTCATAAATGAATAAAAATTTATTTACGTTTCTTATAGTATTGTTAATATTTTTGGAAATGTTTCATATAATTAGTGAATTTTTTACTTTGTAGAATTTGAGAAAGAAAACTCCAATCGGCGTCCTCCCTCCACGCGTGCACTCCGCCAGCAGTTTGAGCTTGAGGTCAATTCCTACGTTGGAATTTTTTTCAATTTGTTGGGTTTAGATAGATATTTATTTTTATTATTGATAGATGAATAAAAATTTATTTACATTTCTTATAGTATTGTTAATATTTTTGGAAATGTTTCAAATAATTACTGAATTTTTTACTTTGTAGAATTTGAGAAAAAAAACTCCAATCGGCGTCCTCCTTCCGCGCGTGCACTTTGCCGGCAGCTTGAGCTTGAGGTAAATTCCTACGTATGAATTTTTTTCAATTTGTGGGGTTTAGATAGATATTTATTTTTTTTATTCATAGATGAATAAAAATTTATTTACGTTTCTTATAGTATTGTTAATATTTTTGGAAATGTTTCAAATAATTAGTAAAATGTTTACTTTGTAGAATTTGAGAAAGAAAACTCCAATCGGCGTCCTCCCTCCCGCGTGCACTCCGCCAGCAGCTTGAGCTTGAGGTCAATTCCTACGTAGGAATTTTTTTCAATTTGTTTGGTTTAGATAGATATTTATTTTTATTATTCATAGATGAATAAAAATTTATTTACGTTTCTTATAGTATTGTTAATATTTTTGGAAATGTTTCATATAATTAGTGAATTTTTTACTTTGTAGAATTTGAGAAAGAAAACTCCAATCGGCGTCCTCCCTCCACGCGTGCACTCCGCCAGCAGTTTGAGCTTGAGGTCAATTCCTACGTTGGAATTTTTTTCAATTTGTTGGGTTTAGATAGATATTTATTTTTATTATTGATAGATGAATAAAAATTTATTTACATTTCTTATAGTATTGTTAATATTTTTGGAAATGTTTCAAATAATTAATGAATTTTTTACTTTGTAGAATTTGAGTAAAAAAACTCCAATCGGCGTCCTCCTTCCGCGCGTGCACTTTGCCGGCAGCTTGAGCTTGAGGTAAATTCCTACGTATGAATTTTTTTCAATTTGTGGGGTTTAGATAGATATTTATTTTTTTTATTCATAGATGAATAAAAATTTATTTACGTTTCTTATAGTATTGTTAATATTTTTGGAAATGTTTCAAATAATTAGTAAAATGTTTACTTTGTAGAATTTGAGAAAGAAAACTCCAATCGGCGTCCTCCCTCCCGCGTGCACTCCGCCAGCAGCTTGAGCTTGAGGTCAATTCCTACGTAGGAATTTTTTTCAATTTGTTTGGTTTAGATAGATATTTATTTTTATTATTCATAGATGAATAAAAATTTATTTACGTTTCTTATAGTATTGTTAATATTTTTGGAAATGTTTCAAATAATTAGTGAATTTTTTACTTTGTAGAATTTGAGAAAGAAAACTCCAATCGGCGTCCTCCCTCCGCGCCTGCACTCTGCCAGCAGCTTGAGCTTGAGGTAAATTCCTACGTAGGAATTTTTTTCAATTTGTGGGGTATAGATAGATATTTATTTATTTTATTCATAGATGAATAAAAATTTATTTACGGTTCTTATAGTATTGTTAATATTTTTGGAAATGTTTCAAATAATTAGTGAATTTTTTACTTTGTAGAATTTGAGAAAAAAAACTCCAATCGGCGTCCTCCCTCCGCGCCTGCACTCTGCCAGCAGCTTGAGCTTGAGGTAAATTCCTACGTAGGAATTTTTTTCAATTTGTGGGGTATAGATAGATATTTATTTATTTTATTCATAGATGAATAAAAATTTATTTACGTTTCTTATAGTATTGTTAATATTTTTGGAAATGTTTCAAATAATTAGTGAATTTTTTACTTTGTAGAATTTGAGAAAAAAAGCTCCAATCGGCGTCCTCCCTCCGCGCGTGCACTCCGCCAGCAGCTTGAGCTTGAGGTAAATTCCTACGTAGGAATTTTTTTCAATTTGTTGGGTTTAGATAGATATTTATTTTTATTATTGATAGATGAATAAAAATTTATTTACGTTTCTTATAGTATTGTTAATATTTTTGGAAATGTTTCAAATAATTAATGAATTTTTTACTTTGTAGAATTTGAGTAAAAAAACTCCAATCGGCGTCCTCCTTCCGCGCGTGCACTTTGCCGGCAGCTTGAGCTTGAGGTAAATTCCTACGTATGAATTTTTTTCAATTTGTGGGGTTTAGATAGATATTTATTTTTTTTATTCATAGATGAATAAAAATTTATTTACGTTTCTTATAGTATTGTTAATATTTTTGGAAATGTTTCAAATAATTAGTGAAATGTTTACTTTGTAGAATTTGAGAAAGAAAACTCCAATCGGCGTCCTCCCTCCCGCGTGCACTCCGCCAGCAGCTTGAGCTTGAATTCAATTCCTACGTAGGAATTTTTTTCAATTTGTTTGGTTTAGATAGATATTTATTTTTATTATTCATAGATGAATAAAAATTTATTTACGTTTCTTATAGTATTGTTAATATTTTTGGAAATGTTTCAAATAATTAGTGAATTTTTTACGTTGTAGAATTTGAGAAAAAAAACTCCAATCGGCGTCCTCCCTCCGCGCCTGCACTCTGCCAGCAGCTTGAGCTTGAGGTAAATTCCTACGTAGGAATTTTTTTCAATTTGTGGGGTATAGATAGATATTTATTTATTTTATTCATAGATGAATAAAAATTTATTTACGTTTCTTATAGTATTGTTAATATTTTTGGAAATGTTTCAAATAATTAGTGAATTTTTTACTTTGTAGAATTTGAGAAAAAAAGCTCCAATCGGCGTCCTCCCTCCGCGCGTGCACTCCGCCAGCAGCTTGAGCTTGAGGTAAATTCCTACGTAGGAATTTTTTTCAATTTGTTGGGTTTAGATAGATATTTATTTTTATTATTCATTGATGAATAAAAATTTATTTACGTTTCTTATAGTATTGTTAATATTTTTGGAAATGTTTCAAATAATTAGTGAATTGTTTACATTGTAGAATTTGAGAAAGAAAACTCCAATCGGCGTCCTCCCTCCACGCGTGCACTCCGCCAGCAGCTTGAGCTTGAGGTCAATTCCTACGTAGGAATTTTTTTTCAATTTGTTGGGTTTAGATAGATATTTATTTTTTTTTATTCATAAATGAATAAAAATTTATTTACGTTTCTTATAGTATTGTTAATATTTTTGGAAATGTTTCATATAATTAGTGAATTTTTTACTTTGTAGAATTTGAGAAAGAAAACTCCAATCGGCGTCCTCCCTCCACGCGTGCACTCCGCCAGCAGTTTGAGCTTGAGGTCAATTCCTACGTTGGAATTTTTTTCAATTTGTTGGGTTTAGATAGATATTTATTTTTATTATTGATAGATGAATAAAAATTTATTTACATTTCTTATAGTATTGTTAATATTTTTGGAAATGTTTCAAATAATTACTGAATTTTTTACTTTGTAGAATTTGAGAAAAAAAACTCCAATCGGCGTCCTCCTTCCGCGCGTGCACTTTGCCGGCAGCTTGAGCTTGAGGTAAATTCCTACGTATGAATTTTTTTCAATTTGTGGGGTTTAGATAGATATTTATTTTTTTTATTCATAGATGAATAAAAATTTATTTACGTTTCTTATAGTATTGTTAATATTTTTGGAAATGTTTCAAATAATTAGTGAATTGTTTACTTTGTAGAATTTGAGAAAGAAAACTCCAATCGGCGTCCTCCCTCCCGCGTGCACTCCGCCAGCAGCTTGAGCTTGAGGTCAATTCCTACGTAGGAATTTTTTTCAATTTGTTGGGTTTAGATAGATATTTATTTTTATTATTCATAGATGAATAAAAATTTATTTACGTTTCTTATAGTATTGTTAATATTTTTGGAAATGTTTCAAATGATTAGTGAATTTTTTACTTTGTAGAATTTGAGAAAAAAAACTCCAATCGGCGTCCTCCCTCCGCGCCTGCACTCTGCCAGCAGCTTGAGCTTGAGGTAAATTCCTACGTAGGAATTTTTTTCAATTTGTGGGGTTTAGATAGATATTTATTTTTTTTATTCATAGATGAATAAAAATTTATTTACGTTTCTTATAGTATTGTTAATATTTTTGGAAATGTTTCAAATAATTAGTGAATTTTTTACTTTGTAGAATTTGAGAAAGAAAGCTCCAATCGGCGTCCTCCCTCCGCGCGTGCACTCCGCCAGCAGCTTGAGCTTGAGGTAAATTCCTACGTAGGAATTTTTTCAATTTGTTGGGTTTAGATAGATATTTATTTTTATTATTCATTGATGAATAAAAATTTATTTACGTTTCTTATAGTATTGTTAATATTTTTGGAAATGTTTCATATAATTAGTGAATTTTTTACTTTGTAGAATTTGAGAAAAAAAAACTCCAATCGGAGTCCTCCCTCCGCGCGTGCACTCCGCTAGCAGCTTGAGCTTGAGGTAAATTCCTACGTAGGAATTTTTTTCAATTTGTGGGGTTTAGATAGATGTTTATTTTTTTTATTCATAAATGAATAAAAATTTATTTACGTTTCTTATAGTATTGTTAATATTTTTGGAAATGTTTCATATAATTAGTGAATTTTTTACTTTGTAGAATTTGAGAAAGAAAACTCCAATCGGCGTCCTCCCTCCACGCGTGCACTCCGCCAGCAGTTTGAGCTTGAGGTCAATTCCTACGTTGGAATTTTTTTCAATTTGTTGGGTTTAGATAGATATTTATTTTTATTATTGATAGATGAATAAAAATTTATTTACATTTCTTATAGTATTGTTAATATTTTTGGAAATGTTTCAAATAATTACTGAATTTTTTACTTTGTAGAATTTGAGAAAAAAAACTCCAATCGGCGTCCTCCTTCCGCGCGTGCACTTTGCCGGCAGCTTGAGCTTGAGGTAAATTCCTACGTATGAATTTTTTTCAATTTGTGGGGTTTAGATAGATATTTATTTTTTTTATTCATAGATGAATAAAAATTTATTTACGTTTCTTATAGTATTGTTAATATTTTTGGAAATGTTTCAAATAATTAGTAAAATGTTTACTTTGTAGAATTTGAGAAAGAAAACTCCAATCGGCGTCCTCCCTCCCGCGTGCACTCCGCCAGCAGCTTGAGCTTGAGGTCAATTCCTACGTAGGAATTTTTTTCAATTTGTTTGGTTTAGATAGATATTTATTTTTATTATTCATAGATGAATAAAAATTTATTTACGTTTCTTATAGTATTGTTAATATTTTTGGAAATGTTTCATATAATTAGTGAATTTTTTACTTTGTAGAATTTGAGAAAAAAAACTCCAATCGGCGTCCTCCCTCCGCGCCTGCACTCTGCCAGCAGCTTGAGCTTGAGGTAAATTCCTACGTAGGAATTTTTTTCAATTTGTGGGGTATAGATAGATATTTATTTATTTTATTCATAGATGAATAAAAATTTATTTACGTTTCTTATAGTATTGTTAATATTTTTGGAAATGTTTCAAATAATTAGTGAATTTTTTACTTTGTAGAATTTGAGAAAAAAAGCTCCAATCGCCGTCCTCCCTCCGCGCGTGCACTCCGCCAGCAGCTTGAGCTTGAGGTAAATTCCTACGTAGGAATTTTTTTCAATTTGTTGGGTTTAGATAGATATTTATTTTTATTATTCATTGATGAATAAAAATTTATTTACGTTTCTTATAGTATTGTTAATATTTTTGGAAATGTTTCAAATAATTAGTGAATTTTTTACTTTGTAGAATTTGAGAAAGAAAGCTCCAATCGGCGTCCTCCCTCCGCGCGTGCACTTTGCCGGCAGCTTGAGCTTGAGGTAAATTCCTACGTATGAATTTTTTTCAATTTGTGGGGTTTAGATAGATATTTATTTTTTTTATTCATAGATGAATAAAAATTTATTTACGTTTCTTATAGTATTGTTAATATTTTTGGAAATGTTTCAAATAATTAGTGAATTGTTTACTTTGTAGAATTTGAGAAAGAAAACTCCAATCGGCGTCCTCCCTCCCGCGTGCACTCCGCCAGCAGCTTGAGCTTGAGGTCAATTCCTACGTAGGAATTTTTTTCAATTTGTTGGGTTTAGATAGATATTTATTTTTATTATTCATAGATGAATAAAAATTTATTTACGTTTCTTATAGTATTGTTAATATTTTTGGAAATGTTTCAAATAATTAGTGAATTTTTTACTTTGTAGAATTTGAGAAAAAAAACTCCAATCGGCGTTCTCCCTCCGCGCCTACACTCTGCCAGCAGCTTGAGCTTGAGGTAAATTCCTACGTAGGAATTTTTTTCAATTTGTGGGGTTTAGATAGATATTTATTTTTTTTATTCATAGATGAATAAAAATTTATTTACGTTTCTTATAGTATTGTTAATATTTTTGGAAATGTTTCAAATAATTAGTGAATTTTTTACTTTGTAGAATTTGAGAAAGAAAGCTCCAATCGGCGTCCTCCCTCCGCGCGTGCACTCCGCCAGCAGCTTGAGCTTGAGGTAAATTCCTACGTAGGAATTTTTTTCAATTTGTTGGGTTTAGATAGATATTTATTTTTATTATTCATAGATGAATAAAAATTTATTTACGTTTCTTATAGTATTGTTAATATTTTTGGAAATGTTTCAAATAATTAGTGAATTGTTTACTTTGTAGAATTTGAGAAAGAAAACTCCAATCGGCGTCCTCCCTCCACGCGCGCACTCCGCCAGCAGCTTGAGCTTGAGGTCAATTCCTACGTAGGAATTTTTTTTCAATTTGTTGGGTTTAGATAGATATTTATTTTTTTTATTCATAGATGAATAAAAATTTATTTACGTTTCTTATAGTATTGTTAATATTTTTGGAAATGTTTCATATAATTAGTGAATTTTTTACTTTGTAGAATTTGAGAAAAAAAAACTCCAATCGGAGTCCTCCCTCCGCGCGTGCACTCCGCTAGCAGCTTGAGCTTGAGGTAAATTCCTACGTAGGAATTTTTTTCAATTTGTGGGGTTTAGATAGATGTTTATTTTTTTTATTCATAAATGAATAAAAATTTATTTACGTTTCTTATAGTATTGTTAATATTTTTGGAAATGTTTCAAATAATTAGTGAATTTTTTACTTTGTAGAATTTGAGAAAGAAAACTCCAATCGGCGTCCTCCCTCCACGCGTGCACTCCGCCAGCTGTTTGAGCTTGAGGTCAATTCCTACGTTGGAATTTTTTTCAATTTGTTGGGTTTAGATAGATATTAATTTTTATTATTGATAGATGAATAAAAATTTATTTACATTTCTTATAGTATTGTTAATATTTTTGGAAATGTTTCAAATAATTACTGAATTTTTTACTTTGTAGAATTTGAGAAAAAAAACTCCAATCGGCGTCCTCCTTCCGCGCGTGCACTTTGCCGGCAGCTTGAGCTTGAGGTAAATTCCTACGTATGAATTTTTTTCAATTTGTGGGGTTTAGATAGATATTTATTTTTTTTATTCATAGATGAATAAAAATTTATTTACGTTTCTTATAATATTGTTAATATTTTTGGAAATTTTCAAATAATTAGTGAATTGTTTACTTTGTAGAATTTGAGAAAGAAAACTCCAATCGGCGTCCCCCCTCCACGCGTGCACTCCGCCAGCAGTTTGAGCTTGAGGTCAATTCCTACGTTGGAATTTTTTTCAATTTGTTGGGTTTAGATAGATATTAATTTTTATTATTGATAGATGAATAAAAATTTATTTACATTTCTTATAGTATTGTTAATATTTTTGGAAATGTTTCAAATAATTACTGAATTTTTTACTTTGTAGAATTTGAGAAAAAAAACTCCAATCGGCGTCCTCCTTCCGCGCGTGCACTTTGCCGGCAGCTTGAGCTTGAGGTAAATTCCTACGTATGAATTTTTTTCAATTTGTGGGGTTTAGATAGATATTTATTTTTTTTATTCATAGATGAATAAAAATTTATTTACGTTTCTTATAGTATTGTTAATATTTTTGGAAATTTTCAAATAATTAGTGAATTGTTTACTTTGTAGAATTTGAGAAAGAAAACTCCAATCGGCGTCCTCCCTCCCGCGTGCACTCCGCCAGCAGCTTGAGCTTGAGGTCAATTCCTACGTAGGAATTTTTTTCAATTTGTTGGGTTTAGATAGATATTTATTTTTATTATTCATAGATGAATAAAAATGTATTTACGTTTCTTATAGTATTGTTAATATTTTTGGAAATGTTTCAAATAATTAGTGAATTTTTTACTTTGTAGAATTTGAGAAAAAAAACTCTAATCGGCGTCCTCCCTCCGCGCCTGCACTCTGCCAGCAGCTTGAGCTTGAGGTAAATTCCTATGTAGGAATTTTTTTCAATCTGTGGGGTTTAGATAGATATTTATTTTTTTTATTCATAGATGAATAAAAATTTATTTACGTTTCTTATAGTATTGTTAATATTTTTGGAAATGTTTCAAATAATTAGTGAATTTTTTACTTTGTAGAATTTGAGAAAGAAAACTCCAATCGGCGTCCTCCCTCCGCGCGTGCACTCCGCCAGCAGCTTGAGCTTGAGGTAAATTCCTACGTAGGAATTTTTTCAATTTGTTGGGTTTAGATAGATATTTATTTTTATTATTCATTGATGAATAAAAATTTATTTACGTTTCTTATATTATTGTTAATATTTTTGGAAATGTTTCAAATAATTAGTGAATTTTTTACTTTGTAGAATTTGAGAAAAAAAAACTCCAATCGGCGTCCTCCCTCCGCGCGTGCACTCTGCCAGCAGCTTAAGCTTGAGGTAAATTCCTACGTAGGAATTTTTTTCAATTTGTGGGGTTTAGATAGATATTTATTTTTTTTATTCATAGATGAATAAAAATTTATTTACGTTTCTTATAGTATTGTTAATATTTTTGGAAATGTTTCAAATATTTAGTGAATTGTTTACTTTGTAGAATTTGAGAAAGAAAACTCCAATCGGCGTCCTCCCTCCACGCGTGCGCTCCGCCAGCAGCTTGAGCTTGAGGTCAATTCCTACGTAGGAATTTTTTTTCAATTTGTTGGGTTTAGATAGATATTTATTTTTTTTATTCATAGATGAATAAAAATTTATTTACGTTTCTTATAGTATTGTTAATATTTTTGGAAATGTTTCAAATAATTAGTGAATTTTTTACTTTGTAGAATTTGAGAAAGAAAACTCCAATCGGCGTCCTCCCTCCGCGCGTGCACTCCGCCAGCAGCTTGAGCTTGAGGTAAATTCCTACGTAGGAATTTTTTCAATTTGTTGGGTTTAGATAGATATTTATTTTTATTATTCATTGATGAATAAAAATTTATTTACGTTTCTTATAGTATTGTTAATATTTTTGGAAATGTTTCAAATAATTAGTGAATTGTTTACTTTGTAGAATTTGAGAAAGAAAACTCCAATCGGCGTCCTCCCTCCACGCGCGCACTCCGGCAGCAGCTTGAGCTTGAGGTCAATTCCTACGTTGGAATTTTTTTTCAATTTGTTGGGTTTAGATAGATATTTATTTTTATTATTCATAGATGAATAAAAATTTATTTACGTTTCTTATAGTATTGTTAATATTTTTGGAAATGTTTCATATAATTAGTGAATTTTTTACTTTGTAGAATTTGAGAAAAAAAAACTCCAATCGGAGTCCTCCCTCCGCGCGTGCACTCCGCTAGCAGCTTGAGCTTGAGGTAAATTCCTACGTAGGAATTTTTTTCAATTTGTGGGGTTTAGATAGATATTTATTTTTTTTATTCATAGATGAATAAAAATTTATTTACGTTTCTTATAGTATTGTTAATATTTTTGGAAATGTTTCAAATAATTAGTGAATTGTTTACTTTGTAGAATTTGAGAAAGAAAACTCCAATCGGCGTCCTCCCTCCACGCGTGCACTCCGCCAGCAGCTTGAGCTTGAGGTCAATTCCTACGTAGGAATTTTTTTTCAATTTGTTGGGTTTAGATAGATATTTATTTTTATTATTCATATATGAATAAAAATTTATTTACGTTTCTTATACTATTGTTAATATTTTTGGAAATGTTTCAAATAATTAGTGGATTTTTTACTTTGTAGAATTTGAGAAAAAAAACTCCAATCGGCGTCCTCCCTCCGCGCGCGCACTCTGCCAGCAGCTTGAGCTTGAGGTAAATTCCTACGTAGGAATTTTTTTCAATTTGTTGGGTTTAGATAGATATTTATTTTTATTATTCATAGATGAATAAAAATTTATTTACGTTTCTTATAGTATTGTTAATATTTTTGGAAATGTTTCAAATAATTAGTGAATTTTTTACTTTGTAGAATTTGAGAAAAAAAACTCCAATCGGCGTCCTCCCTCCGCGCGTGCACTCCGCCAGCAGCTTGAGCTTGAGGTAAATTCCTACGTAGGAATTTTTTCAATTTGTTGGGTTTAGATAGATATTTATTTTTATTATTCATTGATGAATAAAAATTTATTTACGTTTCTTATATTATTGTTAATATTTTTGGAAATGTTTCAAATAATTAGTGAATTTTTTACTTTGTAGAATTTGAGAAAAAAAAACTCCAATCGGCGTCCTCCCTCCGCGCGTGCACTCTGCCAGCAGCTTAAGCTTGAGGTAAATTCCTACGTAGGAATTTTTTTCAATTTGTGGGGTTTAGATAGATATTTATTTTTTTTATTCATAGATGAATAAAAATTTATTTACGTTTCTTATAGTATTGTTAATATTTTTGGAAATGTTTCAAATAATTAGTGAATTGTTTACTTTGTAGAATTTGAGAAAGAAAACTCCAATCGGCGTCCTCCCTCCACGCGTGCACTCCGCCAGCAGCTTGAGCTTGAGGTCAATTCCTACGTAGGAATTTTTTTTCAATTTGTTGGGTTTAGATAGATATTTATTTTTTTTATTCATAGATGAATAAAAATTTATTTACGTTTCTTATAGTATTGTTAATATTTTTGGAAATGTTTCATATAATTAGTGAATTTTTTACTTTGTAGAATTTGAGAAAAAAAAACTCCAATCGGAGTCCTCCCTCCGCGCGTGCACTCCGCTAGCAGCTTGAGCTTGAGGTAAATTCCTACGTAGGAATTTTTTTCAATTTGTGGGGTTTAGATAGATGTTTATTTTTTTATTCATTGATGAATAAAAATTTATTTACGTTTCTTATAGTATTGTTAATATTTTTGGAAATGTTTCAAATAATTAGTGAATTGTTTACTTTGTAGAATTTGAGAAAGAAAACTCCAATCGGCGTCCTCCCTCCACGCGCGCACTCCGGCAGCAGCTTGAGCTTGAGGTCAATTCCTACGTTGGAATTTTTTTTCAATTTGTTGGGTTTAGATAGATATTTATTTTTATTATTCATAGATGAATAAAAATTTATTTACGTTTCTTATAGTATTGTTAATATTTTTGGAAATGTTTCATATAATTAGTGAATTTTTTACTTTGTAGAATTTGAGAAAAAAAAACTCCAATCGGAGTCCTCCCTCCGCGCGTGCACTCCGCTAGCAGCTTGAGCTTGAGGTAAATTCCTACGTAGGAATTTTTTTCAATTTGTGGGGTTTAGATAGATATTTATTTTTTTTATTCATAGATGAATAAAAATTTATTTACGTTTCTTATAGTATTGTTAATATTTTTGGAAATGTTTCAAATAATTAGTGAATTGTTTACTTTGTAGAATTTGAGAAAGAAAACTCCAATCGGCGTCCTCCCTCCACGCGTGCACTCCGCCAGCAGCTTGAGCTTGAGGTCAATTCCTACGTAGGAATTTTTTTTCAATTTGTTGGGTTTAGATAGATATTTATTTTTATTATTCATATATGAATAAAAATTTATTTACGTTTCTTATACTATTGTTAATATTTTTGGAAATGTTTCAAATAATTAGTGAATTTTTTACTTTGTAGAATTTGAGAAAAAAAACTCCAATCGGCGTCCTCCCTCCGCGCGCGCACTCTGCCAGCAGCTTGAGCTTGAGGTAAATTCCTACGTAGGAATTTTTTTCAATTTGTTGGGTTTAGATAGATATTTATTTTTATTATTCATAGATGAATAAAAATTTATTTACGTTTCTTATAGTATTGTTAATATTTTTGGAAATGTTTCAAATAATTAGTGAATTTTTTACTTTGTAGAATTTGAGAAAAAAAACTCCAATCGGCGTCCTCCCTCCGCGCGTGCACTCCGCCAGCAGCTTGAGCTTGAGGTAAATTCCTACGTAGGAATTTTTTCAATTTGTTGGGTTTAGATAGATATTTATTTTTATTATTCATTGATGAATAAAAATTTATTTACGTTTCTTATATTATTGTTAATATTTTTGGAAATGTTTCAAATAATTAGTGAATTTTTTACTTTGTAGAATTTGAGAAAAAAAAACTCCAATCGGCGTCCTCCCTCCGCGCGTGCACTCTGCCAGCAGCTTAAGCTTGAGGTAAATTCCTACGTAGGAATTTTTTTCAATTTGTGGGGTTTAGATAGATATTTATTTTTTTTATTCATAGATGAATAAAAATTTATTTACGTTTCTTATAGTATTGTTAATATTTTTGGAAATGTTTCAAATAATTAGTGAATTGTTTACTTTGTAGAATTTGAGAAAGAAAACTCCAATCGGCGTCCTCCCTCCACGCGTGCACTCCGCCAGCAGCTTGAGCTTGAGGTCAATTCCTACGTAGGAATTTTTTTTCAATTTGTTGGGTTTAGATAGATATTTATTTTTTTTATTCATAGATGAATAAAAATTTATTTACGTTTCTTATAGTATTGTTAATATTTTTGGAAATGTTTCATATAATTAGTGAATTTTTTACTTTGTAGAATTTGAGAAAAAAAAACTCCAATCGGAGTCCTCCCTCCGCGCGTGCACTCCGCTAGCAGCTTGAGCTTGAGGTAAATTCCTACGTAGGAATTTTTTTCAATTTGTGGGGTTTAGATAGATGTTTATTTTTTTATTCATAAATGAATAAAAATTTATTTACGATTCTTATAGTATTGTTAATATTTTTGGAAATGTTTCAAATAATTAGTGAATTTTTTACTTTGTAGAATTTGAGAAAGAAAACTCCAATCGGCGTCCTCCCTCCACGCGTGCACTCCGCCAGCAGTTTGAGCTTGAGGTCAATTCCTACGTTGGAATTTTTTTCAATTTGTTGGGTTTAGATAGATATTTATTTTTATTATTGATAGATGAATAAAAATTTATTTACATTTCTTATAGTATTGTTAATATTTTTGGAAATGTTTCAAATAATTACTGAATTTTTTACTTTGTAGAATTTGAGAAAAAAAACTCCAATCGGCGTCCTCCTTCCGCGCGTGCACTTTGCCGGCAGCTTGAGCTTGAGGTAAATTCCTACGTATGAATTTTTTTCAATTTGTGGGGTTTAGATAGATATTTATTTTTTTTATTCATAGATGAATAAAAATTTATTTACGTTTCTTATAGTATTGTTAATATTTTTGGAAATGTTTCAAATAATTACTGAATTTTTTACTTTGTAGAATTTGAGAAAAAAAACTCCAATCGGCGTCCTCCCTCCCGCGTGCACTCCGCCAGCAGCTTGAGCTTGAGGTCAATTCCTACGTAGGAAATTTTTTCAATTTGTTGGGTTTAGATAGATATTTATTTTTATTATTCATAGATGAATAAAAATTTATTTACGTTTCTTATAGTATTGTTAATATTTTTGGAAATGTTTCAAATAATTAGTGAATTTTTTACTTTGTAGAATTTGAGAAAAAAAACTCCAATCGGCGTCCTCCCTCCGCGCCTGCACTCTGCCAGCAGCTTGAGCTTGAGGTAAATTCCTACGTAGGAAATTTTTTCAATTTGTGGGGTTTAGATATATATTTATTTTTTTTATTCATAGATGAATAAAAATTTATTTACGTTTCTTATAGTATTGTTAATATTTTTGGAAATGTTTCAAATAATTAGTGAATTTTTTACTTTGTAGAATTTGAGAAAGAAAACTCCAATCGGCGTCCTCCCTCCGCACGTGCACTCCGCCAGCAGCTTGAGCTTGAGGTAAGTTCCTACGTAGGAATTTTTTTCAATTTGTTGGGTTTAGATAGATATTTATTTTTATTATTCATATATGAATAAAAATTTATTTACGTTTCTTATTGTCGCGACCCGTCCGAAAGCGGACGCGGCTAATGGATTACCGATCGCGGGTCTTGGATCGGCGCGGGCCCTCCCAGGCCCATACCAAATCGCGGCGGGAGTATTTTTCAAAGGGATTCGACGATAACAGTCGATCGCTTTCGACCTTAGTGTGGTCGTGGTGGCATGTGCAACTTGTGCATGCATTTGGAGTCGCCACCGGTCTTTCTTGGAGGGTAGACCGGAAACCTTATTGATCGATTGGGAGAGATCGATCAATTCTGCGGAACCAGAGATTTTGAGTTCGGGGACTTGGTTACGTTGATGTCATTACCAACGCCCTTTCGGTACCTAACGCGAGTGATTTTCCCTAACTAGGATTTCATGCAGGCGCAATTTTGGGTGAGGTAAGTCTGACTTTGCACATTAACCAGTTTAACATGCTCACGTAATCATAAAAAAAAAATAGATGTCAATCACATAAACATCTATCCTACGTGGTGATCATGGAATTATGATTTAATGGGTCTCGAGCCAATGAGACCACATTTAATCATTTTAATATTTTAATAACGGAGAGCCGCTCTTCTCTTCTTCTTGGTTTCTTGAACTCTTCAAGAATCGGGCCCCAAAGAGCTCGCCGACTTAAAAGGCTCCTCCACGTAATCCTCGTAGCATTTACATCAACAATTGACTATGCTAAAAATAAAGATTACATGAAAAATAAAAGGAGTACGCAGCCTCCATTTAATAATTACAACCCCAAATATATAAATAATCACCATACATTCATACATACATCAATCACATTGATTAGGGATTTTTCCATGATCACCACCCTTCCACGTAAGTAATAAATTCACAATTTAAAACTTAGGAAGGCACAATAAAAATTCTACGTTGAATCATATTCAGAATTTTTACGTAAAATAAGATAGCCATAAATTTTCGATTCAAAATTGATTTAGTCTCAATTTTTTCTACGTTGATTAATTTATCATATAAAATAATCAACCTCCATTAGCCATGTAAGACGAACAATTCGTTAATACATATTGGCCATAGTATTGCAAAAATTGCAAAAAATCAATTAAATGCACGAAAACACCTAAGGATCGGCTCTGATACCACTGTTGGGATCCACGTAACACGTAGCGGAAATAAATAACAACCCATACATGTATCTCCAGAGGCGTACTTCGTGCATTTCAATCGAAAAAAAATCACAAAGCCTCAAAGGGAGTAAATGGATTACCTCTCGTAGCGTGCTTGAACGGAGGTGTCGGTTCGATGTTCTTTGATCTCAGCCTCTACAAGTGTTAGGCATCTAGTTCGGACGCACCACCAATTGACGAACGGGGAGACGACTAATAACTCCACAACAATTGTGCTAGCAATATGCGGAATCAATATTCCGAACTTAGTATATTTTGCTCACTCAAGATTATGAGAATATAGAGAGTGTTTGTGTTCTTCTCTCTAAGCTCTCAAAAATTTGCATACTCTACAAAATGTCTCCCCCCCAACCTCAAAACTCTTGCCATCCTTTTATAGCCAAAAATTCCTTCCAATAAATTGTATTATAAAATAGCACTCACAAATAATAAATACTTTCTAAAAATAGCACTCACAAATAAATGACATTTAAAAATAGCACTAACAATAGCACTCACAATTTATAATACAAAAATGCTATTTAAAAATAGCACTAACAATAGCACTCACAATTTATAATACAAAAATGCTATTTAAAAATAGCACTAACAATTATAAATTCTATCTAATAATAGCACTCATAATTTATGATAAATAAATGCCATTTAAAAATAGCACTAACAATAGCACTCACAATTTATGATAAATAAATTTTATTTAAAAATAGCACTAACAATTGCACTCACAATTTATAATACAAAAATGCTATTTAAAAATAGCACTAACAATAGCACTCACAATACAAAAATGCTATTTAAAAAAGCACTAACAAAGGTGTTAAAAATAATAACCATTATTATTATTACAAGAGTTAAAGAGGTTACCAAACAGTATAAATACGCATAACGTATAAATACGTATGACGTATAAATACGTAGAGCATACGTATACATCCAAACGACCAAATTAGCCTGAATTGAGGCCGCCAATGGATTGGGCATGATGAAAATTATGGGTAGAGGTGTTGAATTTTAATGGGTATGCCCGTGTGAAATTCAAGATCCGTGAAACCGGGGACTAATCGAAAGAAAAATATGCAATTAAGCCCTTTTGGTTAAAATTGATCAAATTGGAGGGCAAATTGACCCAATTGCACTTCTAGCCTTTAGGATTCAATGTCATGGCTTATAAAAAGTGAGAATTGAAAATTAAAAGACTCGCAAAGGAATTTTTTTGCTCGGTTCGAGTTTATGTTTGTGAAGAAACATAGTGACCCAAGCCGCATTTTCAAGATTTAAGGTGACACACTTGAAGATGAAATTAAAACAAAATTATTGAATATTTTTGTGTATTTTTCTGACCACGAATGGTATTTTTCTGATTTTTTGGGTATTTTTATAATTAAATAAATTAAAAAAATATTATAAAATACCAAAAAATATTTTTTGTTCAAAATTGGTCCCCGAGGCTAGGCCAAGGCTTCCAAAGTTGATTTTGTGATTTTATGACATTTTTTGATATTTTTAATTAATTTTAAAGAATAAAAATCACAATAATAAATGGTCAAAAATCAGGTGTCAACACTTATACTATTGTTAATATTTTTGGAAATGTTTCAAATAATTAGTGAATTTTTTACTTTGTAGAATTTGAGAAAAAAAACTCCAATCGGCGTCCTCCCTCCGCGCGCGCACTCTGCCAGCAGCTTAAGCTTGAGGTCAATTCCTACGTAGGAATTTTTTCAATTTGTTGGGTTTAGATAGATATTTATTTTTATTATTCATAGATGAATAAAAATTTATTTACTTTTCTTATAGTATTGTTAATATTTTTGGAAATGTTTCAAATAATTAGTGAATTTTTTTCTTTGTAGAATTTGAGAAAAAAAACTCCAATCGGCGTCCTCCCTCCGCGCGTGCACTCCGCCAGCAGCTTGAGCTTGAGGTAAATTCCTACGTAGGAATTTTTTTCAATTTGTGGGGTTTAGATAGATGTTTATTTTTTTTTATTCATAAATGAATAAAAATTTATTTACGTTTCTTATAGTATTGTTAATATTTTTGGAAATGTTTCAAATAATTAGTGAATTTTTTACTTTGTAGAATTTGAGAAAGAAAACTCCAATCGGCGTCCTCCCTCCACGCGTGCACTCCGCCAGCAGCTTGAGCTTGAGGTCAATTCCTACGTAGGAAATTTTTTCAATTTGTTGGGTTTCGATAGATATTTATTTTTATTATTCATAGATGAATAAAAATTTATTTACGTTTCTTATAGTATTGTTAATATTTTTGGAAATGTTTCAAATAATTAGTGAATTTTTTACTTTGTAGAATTTGAGAAAAAAAACTCCAATCGGCGTCCTTGTTGACACCTGATTTTTGACTATCTTTTATTATAGTTTTAATTTCTAAAATTAATTAAAAATAGCAAAAAAGATCAAAAAATTGAAAAATCAACTTTGGAAGCCTTAGCCTAGCCTTAGGAACCAATTTTGAACAAAAAATATTTTTTGTATTTTTTAATATTTTTTGGAATTTATTTAATTATTAAAATACCCAAAAAATCAGAAACAATTCCATCCGTGGTCAGAAAATTACACAAGAATATTCAGAAATTTTATTTTAATTCTATATTTAATATTTTCACTAGTTATTAGGGAAATTTGGCTTGGTTCATGGGGTTCCTTCACAAACCTAATCCCGAACCGGGCCTAAAAAATCCTTTTCGAGTCTTTTAATTTTCAATTCTTGGTTTTTATAAGCTACGACATTGGACTCTAAAGTATTGAAATGCAATTGGGTCAATTTGCCCTCCAATTTGATCAATTTTAGCCAAAAGGGCTTAATTGCATAAAAATCTTTCAATTTAGTCCCCGGTTTTACAATTTGTGAAATTAAATTTCACACGGGCACACCCATTAAAATTAAACACCTCTACCCAACAGTTTTCATCATGCTGAATCCATTGGTGGGCTCAATTTTGGCTAATTCGATCGTTTAGGCCTTCGATTTGGCGAAATTAAATTTCGGATCCTAGGGACAATTTGGGGTTTTCACAGAATTTCAATAAATTGATTCACGAAAATACCCATATTTGATGGAAAACATGTCAAGGAATCCGATTTTGCCATCAATTTCATGAAAAGAGGTCATTTGGGGGGTCAATTTGGCGATTTGGCCGAACCGGGCAGGTCGGGTCCGACCCGATCCGACCCGGCCCGACCCGGGTCTGCAAATGCACAGAATGTGCAGCAACGTGGGCAGTGAGGCAGGGGACTGAAGAACGAGCATGGGCGGCCGATTTTTCTAAAAAAAATGACAGCACAAGCATGGGGAACAACGGGGCAGGGGTGCAGGTCGCTTTGGCAGAGGAATGGGAGCCCGAGGCGGGCGGTCGGCCACGCGAAACCGGGGATATTCTCGGTTTAAGAGGCTTGGCCGAGAGAGAGAGAGAGGGGATTTTTTGGGGGGAGTAAGGACGAAGCCGGAATGTGGCAAGGCTTCCCCGCACACCACGGAACCCCATCGGAGCTTCGGCGGTCGTCGGCAATCTCCGGATAGGTCGGTATTCTCTCCCGACCTCCATTTCTCGCGTGCCTATAACGTGTTCGACGAAATGCCTGAATGAGGGCTTGACATTTTGGCTCTCGGCCGAGCTATCCCCGAGCTCTATTTGCGCGAAAACCGCCTTTAAGCTTCATTAGAATTTGTTATAAGCTTGTTTCCGTGTTTATTTTGCATTGGAACCATGCCGGGAGCGATGGCCGGAGTTCGATGTGCTCGGGCCGAACCAAGAGCTCACGCCGGCGAAGCCCACGGCCACCGACCATCAAAGGACCATAGGTAAGCTTCTAAACCTTCCTTAGATGCCATGTGAATGCCTAGAATCGAGTTTAAACGAATAAATTTTTTTTGTGAATTCTTCGCCGGAGCCGGTTCGGTCGCCGGATTTTTGGGGCGGTTACCGACGCGATTTTTGTCCCTTTTTGGTTGAATATTGATGTTGAGTGTTTAAGGAGTCGAATGCCGCAAGAACGGGCGAAAAATACCAAGTTTCGGGCCCGTTTCGCAATTTTCCGGCGACCTCGCCGGAATTTTTACTATTCCCGCCGGATTTTTCACTGTTCATCGTCTTCTCCGGCGACCCTCCGGCCGGTCAACGGTCAACGGCCGACGTGGCGTGCCACGTAGGCAGCCACGTCAGCCGGGTGGGGTCCGGTCCGCTTATTTTCAAATAAAACAAACGGACGGCCACGATCGCGACACGTGTCGCGATCCTGGAATTTTTGGAAAATTAATAAATGATTTTCGGATAATTAATTCAAATCGATCTGACGGCCGAGAATGTGCCAAGTGGCTTTCTGTGGATCGTCCGATCTTGTCCAAGATCGGACGCACCAGGAGTAGCCACGTGGCACAACGTGGAGCGTTCGATCCGGAGGTTTTTCTAAAAAGGAAAATAAATCAATTTTTGATCCAACGGCCAAAATCACGCCAAGTGGCACCCCTAAGGTCGTCTGATCTAGCCCAAGATCGGATGCGCCTGGAGAGGCCACGTGGCGCATCCTGAACCGTCGGATCCGGGGAATTTTCGGATAATTAAATAAAATAGATAAAAAATCAAAAAAATTGTTAAAAAATGGAAAAATGTTTAAAAATATAAAACGGCGTCGTTTTAGGCTGGTTTCGACCCCTAGGGTCGGGCCGGGCGCCCGAGAGGCGTGGGCCGGGTTTGACCCGGCCCGGAAAATATTTTTAAATATGAAAAAATTCAGAAAATAATAAAAAATAATAAAAAATTCAAAAAATCAATAAAAAAATAGAAAATTCATAAAAAAATTCAAAAAATTCGGAAAATTCATAAAAATTCTAAAAAAATTCCAGAAAATAGGAAATGGCCACATTCAACTGGCCACGACCTGTTTCGGGTCTTTCGACCCCCGATCTTTTCAGAAATGACGGTTTTGCCCTTCCGGCAAACCGTCTTCCAAAAAATTCTAAAACATTCAGGAAAATCCCAAAAAATAGGAAATGGCCACAAACAACTGGCCAAGGCTCATTCCGGGTGTTTTGAACCCCGACCCTTCTTAAAATGACGATTTCTCCCTTTGGGCGAATCGTCTTCCAAAAATTGAAGAAAAGTCAAGAAATTCCAAAAAATTCTCAAAAATGGGAAATGGCCACGAACAACTGGCCATGGAATATTTTGGGTAATTCGGTATCCAAACCTTCCAAAAAATGACAATTTTGCCCTTCGGGCTAATTGTCCCCGAATCTTCCCATTTTACCCCTAGCCCTAAATCGCATCTTCCCTAAGCCCTTATGGCTATACTAGGAGGCCAATGATTGAAATTGATGTGCATTGACATGATTTATTTATGCACTTGACTTGCGCTTTCATTATATTGACTGTGATTTGATAGGACTAGTCTTCCAATCTGCATGAAACCCTGACTCATACCTATCTCACCCAAAATCGCGCCTGCATGAACTCTTAAGTAGGAAAATCACTCGCGTTAGGTACCGAAAGGGCGTTGGTAATGACACCGACGTAACCAAGTCCCCGAACCCAAAATCTCTGGTTCCGCAGAACTGATCGATCTCTCCCAATCGGTCAGTAAGGTTTCCGGTCTACCCTCCAAGAAAGACCGGTGGCGACTCCAAATGCATGCACAAGTTGCACATGCCACCACGACCACACTAAGGTCGAAAGCGATCGACTCTTATCGTCGAATCCTTAAAGATATACTCCCGCCGTGATTTGGTACGGGCTTGGGAGGGCCCGCGCCGATCTAAGGTCCACGATCGGTAATCCATTAACCGCGTCCGTTTTTTCGGACGGGTCGCGACAGCTGGCGACTCCACTGGGGACATTGTTCTAGAACACTTGGTTCTGGACCTCAAGTGGACTTAGGCCGTAATTAAAACGTTGAGTGATTTTTCTAACCCTGCAGGCGCTCTTGAAGGTGAGGTAAGTCCGCTCACGATAGGTGTTATATGTTTTTGCAGATTGGAGTGATAAGGGGTGTAGTCTATGATTAACATTGTCTTATGCAGGTTGGGCGTAGGAATGTATGTTATATGGATGATTTGAAGCGCTGATTGATATATAAATTGTTGTGCATGATTCACTGCATATTTGAGGATCACGACACTTTGCACAAAGCGCCCAAACCCAAGCCGCGAAATCACTTTTCAGGTAGCCATAGATCAGGGATCGATATGCAACGCTCTAGCGTGGATTGCGCTGGGGTCGACCATATTCGATCCCACTCACTATCCAAGTCGAGACTTTTATCCATTTGTTGTGGATTGCGCTCATGGACGAATTTATCGACTCGGATAGAGGGAAGCCTCTAGGTTCCTCACCTAAGCCATTTTGATTTCTAGAGTCAAGCCTCACTTGTCTCATGCGCATGTATATGGATGGTTGGTATACCTAAAACCAAAAAAATCATTGGGTACCTCTCATGGTAAGGTCTTGCCATTTCTATTTAAATTCACTTGCAGCCTTTCATTTTGCACAACATGTTGCATTCATCAAGTCCGATGGTCGAGTTTAATTCCACTTTAGAGTACGGATAGAAGAGATGATCTCTCCAAGTCGGTCCCACATCCCGGACGTATTCAAGTATGAGCGACGCGTCATCCGCCATCAGACTGTCGGGACATTCAACGGAGCTTACCCTTTTCAAGTTGTCCAAGGAATGATCCAGTAACCATACCGGAAGTTGAAGGACAGGCGGTAACAGCAAATTCGAGACACCTACCGGACATTATCAGAAGGGCATCTGATGAAAATGAAGACCCGAAATAGCCGAACCGAAGACACCAAGTGCCGTCCTCTTAAGACCCGACTTGGGGCATCTCTTTAGGTTCATAAGGGCCACGTTCCAATCGTCCCTTTCCTTTTATCAAGATCATCGAGTCTGTAAGGAGAACCCGTCTGTGGGTCTCCCATCTATCTTTTACACCTCGATTCTTAAGTCTTATCTAAGTGTCTTGACATTGGAATGTGACACTGGAATTTCTCTCAACCATTCAGATTTTCCAGTTCAATTGCGTGTCTTACCCAGATGAAATTTTCGTTAGAACTCACACTTGGCATGTTTAACCCAAGTACGAGAATCTAACATTCATTTCATGGTACGCCGGACATGGAATTGAACCGGTCTATAGCATGCATCATTGGTAATCCTTGGTAATTAACTAAAGTCGTCCATGTTTCCTGAGTTCAAGAGGGGACATGATACCCAAATTACCTTCGGGAAATCATTTCAATTTGGATGTCCTATCTCTAATCGAATTTAGGACACATTGGAATTGCATTTTTATCTTCTTGGAAATTCCACAGATTTTCTGGGGATTTACCAAAAGTGATAACCATGGATTACGCTCCTTTTAGTTTTATGTTTTCTCTTGAAAAACATCGATAAGAATTTTTCACATGAGGTTAAGGCTTGTGTAAAAGTCCTTATCTTCGTTAATTACAAGAAAGCATAAAATTGAAAGGATTTATGCTTTACTTCCCTTTCTGACATATTCCTGTCATTCGAACAGGTAATTTCCATAATCGAAATTCGGGGATTTGTGTGAAGAATCAGTCGCAATTTAAAATGGACCAGGATGGCCTAGAAAATCGCTTGACCACCCTAGAGAGTCAGTTGGCTCAGGTGCTCGCAATGATGACAGAAATGAAGACACTCACCCTCACCACACAGGGGGTACCCCGACAGCCTTAAATTCTAACCTGACTGACCGACCAGGGAATCATCAAGAAAAACAGTTAGCTGAAAAAGGGCATATTTCCTGTTGCCATCTTTCAAGACGTGGAACAGCATGCAATCAAAGGAGCCACATGCAGAAGAGAATTAGCTGTAACCCAATATCTTTAAATTTGAAAATTTGTTGATTGTGTTTTATTGACCCTCAAGAATGGTCCTTCAAGAAGATCGAAGCTGGTCGACAACTCAAGCCACAGGAAGGGATGTTTGAAGACAGACAAAGGAGTCGACTTCTCACCAAGAAGGCACATTGGGGCAAAAGCCCACCAAGATGAAAAGAGATGGGAAACTCCAAACAGCAGATATCCCCTAATTGAAAAGGGAACCGTAAAAATTGTGAAAGGATCAAAGCAGTCGATTGGGGCATATCCCACTCAACTAGGGCAAACGCCACCTGACCGGGGCAGCCGGGTCAAGTGTAAAGACGTGTCGTTCCTAATTGATTTTCAATCAGATACCGGCATAATATTTTCTATCTTTTCCTCTCAGGTGAAAAACAGGTGGAGAAGGAAAATCCATTTGTGGATAGACACGAGGGACATGTTTTACATGGCATACATTTGTCGAAAATGCCCTCATCCGACCACATGCAAGATGATCATAAAACGATGGTGAAACTGTAATCGTTCCAATAAGCCTTTCGAATGTTATACCTGACGGGGACCTTTATGTTTTTTGTCTACAGGATAAGGTGGTCAAAGACGAACGAGGGAAAATTTGTCTTCCCTATAAGATGAAAAGAAATGCGCCTTCAGCAGATGTCACCCATTGGGATTCCAATGACAAAATGAATCAAATTATGAAGAAGGAGCAACCTAATTAGGATTGGCTCTCCCTAAGTCGAAAAAGTTGTATCCGTTCCAAATCGGACTGACTGGTTCACGAGCTGATATGGTTTCCCATTCTTGCAGGTGATGACGAGAATGAACGAGCCCACTGAAAAATTTCCAGCATCTTGGATGCCAGAAGTGACTAGAGCGGGGATAGTAAATCCGTAGTCGTTTCAATTAAAGCTCCTTATGCAGCAATCGAGTCATTCATTCATTTCATCGCACAGGTGGAATAAAAGATTGTTAAAGCGTGAGGTGAATGCGACAGGTCACAATGAAGAAAATTGTTGCCGGTGAAGTAACACTTCAGGATGTTGAAGTACTCAGCCACAAGTAAACCCGTGCTTGTTGATGTCAAATAACAAGATGCTCGAGGGACGTCATGAAACGATGACAAGGCAAAAATGCCTGAAGAAATCAAAACGCATTGATGAGACTAAGAAGTGTCGGAACACCAAATGCTGAAATCTTCGAAGGATTGTATGAGCATATCATCTGGTATACCAAAAGAGAATACAGAGTAGATACCAGGCGTCAGAGAATTTGAAAGGTGCGGGATGCCAAAATCACCTGACACGGAGTGGATCGGCTCCGACTAAGTGGGAATGCATCAACACGGCATGATCAAACTACCCATAAATAAATCAGTCAGCCCCAGACAACGCATCCAGTTGCTGGGGGCAAATCACTCTCTACCCAGAAAGGGTATCGAATGTAGGATATGCCGAATTCACCATGGGGATACGTAGGGGAAGTCCCTGAAGCAATTATCACCCATGAATCATGATGAAGTGGAATAATCAATCAAAGAAAAAACACATCAAACCCTTCTAAATGAGAAGGAGGACGATACGGAGCCATCGATTCTGGTAAAAGGACGTATCGTTCCAAAATGATTATTTTCTTGATATGAGAATAATGTTTCATTTCTTTTTCCTTTCAGGTTGGGAACAGAAGCAAAGGGCCCAAGAAGCAATGCCTTCAAATGACAAACAGGGAGTACCCCTTTTCATGGCATCTCAGACATGCACTTTGGCTAAATATTTTTAAGAGCATTCTAATAGCTCAATTTGCGAACAAAACCTTTGAGAAAACTTGAAGAAGTTTATCATCATTTAGAAATCTCTGTGAAAAGAACACTTAAAAAGAAAAATTCAAGTTTTCCAGATTGACATATCTGATAAAAAATGCTTTCTCTGAATAGAATGAAAAGCACGAACTCATGTTTCGTTGCTGGCACACATAACATGCATCATGCATATCATGCACATATCCTGCATACAGAGAACCCAAAGGGAGAAATGCCGGTTCCCGCAGGATAAATTTCAAGGGTAAATTGTATCGACTCCAATAGTCAATTAAACATGCCCTTTACTCATGAGATTTCTCCTTTTCAACAGGGGAACATCGAACATCTCAAATGGCGACTGTGATCGAGAGAATCACCAAACCGCCACATGACAAATCCCCAGATTGTCAGGCTGTCTAGGGACAGAGAAAAAATAATCGAAGAATCTGGCAATCGAGATAGATGACCAGAATCGACAAAAATTCATGAGAGCGGGCTCCCCCATCTGCTTCGAGGAGCCAAGCCGGGGGCAAATTCTCACGATCCCCCATGAAAGTGCATCGAACCAGGGTTATCAAACCCAGAGATGACAAACACCAAGACAAGCCTCACTGGGGCAAAATACTTGGAAAACACTACTCCTTCAAATGTTGGAAGGACGAAGTCTCGAAGTTAGTACCTTCTTCCTGAAATTTCAAATGAAGCCAGATAAATCCCCACACCTGTCTCTTCATATGCAGGTGCATGAATGTCTTCAAATCGGATTGAAAATCGTCCAGGAGCATGGGAATGCCAAGGCACGCTGCCAAGATGAACACCGCCCAACTGGGGCAAAGCAGTTGTCGACGTGATTGAGGATCGTCTCGCGAACAACACCCACAAATACAGACGAGATGAAGCAGCATCCATCATTCACATCAAATGAGAAGCGTCAATAATCGACGAAGGAAAGGAATACGTCAGTAAGGCGTCATCAGGAATCCCAAGAGGGAAGACATCCCCAAAGAGGATGGAGATTATAGCAAAACGCAGGAATGAATTTAGCTGGGGCAGGCATCACCTAGCCATGATAAACCACGTCTAACCGGGGCAAGTGAATCATTTGTGCGCCGGACAAAGGAAGGACATTTCTTCTCTGGCAAAATCCATGGACGCAATGACAGAGTCGTCCTCATCGGAAGTAAACCCCAGGATACAAACCTGGGTGAACGGTAACTTTGTATCGTTCCAAATTGATCTCCCAAAGATCTCATGCTTAACATGAGTTTGTTCTCATTTGACAGAAAATTGGTGGCACCAAAAAGCCACAAAAGAAAGGATCTCGCCCAACGTGGAAGCGAAAAGAAATATCTGTTGTAGGGGGCAAGCTGCCAGGAAATGGAACCCCGCAAAATGGCGTTAGAATACGTCCAAAAGCACAAATTGATCTCATCCGGTTCAAATCCTAGAGAAGGATTTCGTTGCCAAACAAACGGGTAGATCATGGCCACGAGCTAGATGGCCGACTTCAACAAGCCTTACATTTGCGTTCAAATGGAGGCGTGAAGCGAGAGTAAAGCAGTATCGTTTCGATTCGTCTTGAATTTCGAAACACGAACTTACACTTAATGTTTATTGTTGACAGGGATTCACCGTCAAGATGGACAGAAAACTGTTGGCACCAGAAGGCCGCAAAATAAAAGAACTCGCCGACAATGAGGCAAATAGAATTATCGACCTTGGAAGTCAGGACTCCAAGAAATGGTCTTTGATTATAAGACTGAGTGGAGGGTAAAAAGTATCGCTCCCACATTACATGCTTTGACATGCATTCTGATAGAAATTTCCTTTTTCCTTGAATAAAAGGAACTCTGAAGAGTGGCGCTGGAATGCGTCCAAAATCACAAATGGATCTCCCATAGGGCAAATCCTTGAGAAGGATTTATCGCCAACCAAACGGAGGGATCAAGGACACAAGATAGAGGGCCAAATTCTACAAGCCGTGCGTTTGTGTTCAAATGGAAACACAAAGCAAGAACAAGGCTGTATCGTTCCAATTTGCCTTGAATTTTGGAACGCAAACTGACACCTAATTCCCGTCTTTGACAGGGGCTCGCCATCAAGGCGAAACAGGTTTTCACATCCCATGTATTACCCATTGGAACACATGACCAAGGGTAAGATGTATCGTTCTAATTTTTTGAAAAATTCATGAACGTACAATAACATGTTTCTTCCGCATTTTCAGGGATCTCCAGCCGCGGGGGACAGGTAAGTATCCCTCTCCCAAATCCATTGGAGATGTTGAATAAAAAACAGAGAAGAAAAGAAAATCTTTCAGAATCTAATGTCTAGAAAAGGCATAGAATTCCAACTTCATTGGCATTCATGTTTTAAAACAAGAGGCTGTCCAAACATGAATAACAACATGCATTGTGCATCATAAAATCCTCTTTGATGGGTAAAATTTTTGGAGAAAATGAAAGAGATTTTTCCAATCAAAGGTTGTTCAAAACCTTCAAAAGGACGTTTTCTCAAAAGACGAGAGGCAAGGCCTAATCTAAACACGTCCTACACACACTTGAGAGAAGAGTGGAGCGAATCAGGTAGCAAAATCTGGACCTACGGAAGTAGGGATCATTCGCAGCAATTACATGGATTGGGACGATGGAGGCATTCGTTTCATATCCCCAAACACTACAGGCGACTATTGACAACCCCTTTGAACGGCGGTTTTCATTTTCAACCCTGTCAAGAACCACCCCACATTGGGGCAAAATGGAGACGAGTCCAGCAACATCAGGAGAAAATGGTTAGAAATTTTCTTGCTCGGACTAACATCAATCTTCCTGTGTTGTTTATATGGTAATCCAAGTGCCATAGGATGACGAGAAGCATTCATTTCTCTATCCCACACACCGAATCCTTTGCGTAGCCAAGTTGAGCCTGCAAATTCATTTCATAAACCCGTTGGTGGTCATTGCAAGTTCCAGGACAGAGGCAGCGCCAATTCAAAAACGGAAGAGTTCAAACTTAGGGTTTGCAAAGAAATCCCTAAGTTAATGCTGAAGCCTGTTAGACCTTTGGTCACATGTCTAACACGATCTCTCGAAGATGAGAAAAAGCGGGATTTCAAAAGAAAAATGAAAAGGAAAAGATGATGAGGAAAATCCCCAGCATCAAGAAAAAGCAAAGTGCCTGGTAAAAGCAAGGCCGATGCCTGGGTGAACAATTTGTATCAATCCCCCAGTGAAACCTGTTTGAAAAGGGGAGAAGAAAAATTCAGAAGGAGTCAGATTCCAAAAACTACTCCTCAAACAGTATCAAGCGCGGAGCAGAGACGCAGATAGAGTTGTTAGTCTCTTAATGCAGCCAGAGTCGCTTTCACAAGAATTTGTGCACACCTCAAAAGCGGTCGTGCACCTCAAAAGTTGAAGATGCAAAACGGAAAAGACAGGTGACAAGTTTACAATGATCACCAACGTCAATCCCCTCATGAATTCTGGGCCAAAAAACAAGCCTTTTTCGGTCCCCAATCCTACCAAAGTTACGACCCAAAAACAGTCTTCTCTGATTAAGACACTTGGGTTAACATATAGCTTAGCTCGAAGAAGTACGAGCAAGACTATTTCTTTCTCATTTTGCAGGGTTCTTGACTTGTAAACCCGGAGCAGATGGTGAAGACATTCATTCAATGGCCTCGACTCCAAAGCGGGTCCCCCTTGAAAATCAATATCCAAGCCCAACATTACGGTCCCGTGGAAGACCTCCCGACCAATCAAAATGCATGCGCTGCGAATGAGCCCAAAACCTAGGCACAGGTTAGTAGGGAATTGAGTGCATCTCTTATAAAGGACCACTATCTCAAAACAGGTAAGAAGACCTCTTGAACGAGAAATGTTCCAATTGATGTGTTGAGCAAACTCTTTTTGGAATCTTCAAATTATTTGATCCAGATTTTCCGTGCAAGGGATTTGTGATCACATTTGCATGTTGCAAGAATGCTTTGGATAACCTCCAGCATCAAAATGCACATTTCACGATTAAAACTTAAGTCATATGGTTTTTGTCAAATGGACAGCCGTGGTCTTCCCAAAGATTACTAACATTTTCTTGGTGAAGAAAAATATTTCAGGCTCAAACTTCTGCAGGATACCTGGAGAACCCAGCTCCTAGAATGTCGCCTCAATCAACTCAAAGGTAGAAACCGCCTGAAGGGTCAGTCAAAGGTAGAAACCGCCTGAAGGGTCAAACCAAAGGTAGATATCGCCTGAAGGGTCAACCAAAGGTAGAAACCGCCTGAAGGGTCAACTAAAGGTAGATACCGCATGAAGGGTCAAACCAAAGGTAGAAACCGCCTGAAGGGTCAACTAAAGGTAGATACCGCCTGAAGGGTCAACCAAAGGTAGAAACTGCCTGAAGGGTCAAATCAAAGGTAGAAACCGCCTAAAGGGTCAAACCAAGGTAGAAACCGCCTGAAGGGTCAACTCAAGGTAGAAACCGCCTGAAGGGTCAAATCAAGGTAGAAACCGCCTAAAGGGTCAAACCAAGGTAGAAACCGCCTGAAGGGTCAAATCATGGTAGAAACCGCCTGAAGGGTCAAATCAAAGGTAGAAACCGCCTAAAGGGTCAAACCAAAGGTAGAAACCGCCTGAAGGGTCAACCAATGGTAGAAACCGCCTGAAGGGTCAACTCAAAGGTAGAAACCGCCTGAAGGGTCAAACCAAGGTAGATACCGCCTGAAGGGTCAACCAAAGGTAGAAACCGCCTGAAGGGTCAACCAATGGTAGAAACCGCCTAAAGGGTCAGACCAAGGTAGAAACCGCCTGAAGGGTCAACTCAAAGGTAGAAACCGCCTGAAGGGTCAAACCAAGGTAGAAACTGCCTGAAAGGTCAAATCATGGTAGAAACCAAGTAGTCCCATCACGTGGAAAACCTCCGTTTTGGGAACCTTTTCAAAAAATCAGACAGTCTCATCAGACGTGGAGAAACCTCGTCATGAGACCCCTCTTCAAAATCAGGCAGTCTCATCGGACGTGGAGAAACCTCGTCATGAGACCCCTTTTCAAAATATCAAACAGTCCTAGCATGACGAGGAGAACCCTCGTCCTAGGACCCCTTTACAAAATATCAAACAGTCCTAGCATGACGAGGAGAACCCTCGTCCTAGGACCCCTTTTCAAAAGTCAGGCAGTCTCATCAGACGTGGAGAAACCTCGTCATGAGACCCCTCTTCAAAATCAGGCAGTCTCATCGGACGTGGAGAAACCTCGTCATGAGACCCCTTTTCAAAATATCAAACAGTCCTAGCATGACGAGGAGAACCCTCGTCCTAGGACCCCTTTTCAAAATATCAAACAGTCCTAGCATGACGAGGAGAACCCTCGTCCTAGGACCCCTTTTCAAAAGTCAGGAAGTCTCATCAGACGTGGAGAAACCTCGTCATGAGACCCCTCTTCAAAATCAGGCAGTCTCATCAGACGTGGAGAAACCTCGTCATGGGACCCCTTTTCAAAAGAACAGGTAATCTCATCAGGCGTGGAGAAACCTCGTCATGAGACCCCTACCAGAAAAACAGGTAATCTCATCAGGCGTGGAGAAACCTCGTCATAAGACCCCTTCCCAGAAAAACAGGTAATCTCATCAGGCGTGGAGAAACCTCGTCATGGGACCCCCTTTCGAAATTCAGGAAATCTCATCAGCCGTGGAGAAACCTCGTCATGAGACCCCTACCAGAAAAACAGGTAATCTCATCAGGCGTGGAGAAACCTCGTCATGAGACCCCTTCCCAGAAAAACAGGTAATCTCATCAGGCGTGGAGAAACCTCGTCATGGGACCCCTTTTCAAAATTCAGGAAATCTCATCAGGCGTGGAGAAACCTCGTCATGAGACCCCTTCCCAGGAAAACAGGTAATCTCATCAGGCGTGGAGAAACCTCGTCATGGGACCCCTTTTCAAAATTCAGGTAATCTCATCAGGAGTGGAGAAACCTCGTCATGAGACCCCTTCCCAGAAAAACAGGTAATCTCATCAGGCGTGGAGAAACCTCGTCATGGGACCCCTTTTCAAAATTCAGGTAATCTCATCAGACGTGGAGAAACCTCGTCATGAGACCCCTTCCCAGAAAAACAGGTAATCTCATCAGGCGTGGAGAAACCTCGTCATGAGACCCCTTTTCAAAATTCAGGTAATCTCATCGGACGTGGAGAAACCTCGTCATGGGACCCCTTTTCAAAAGAACAGGTAATCTCATCAGGCGTGGAGAAACCTCGTCATGAAACCCCTACCAGAAAAACAGGTAATCTCATCAGGCGTGGAGAAACCTCGTCATGAGACCCCTTCCCAGAAAAACAGGTAATCTCATCAGGCGTGGAGAAACCTCGTCATGGGACCCCTTTTCAAAATTCAGGAATTCTCATCAGGCGTTGAGAAACCTCGTCATGAGACCCCTTCCCAGGAAAACAGGTAATCTCATCAGGCGTGGAGAAACCTCGTCATGGGACCCCTTTTCAAAATTCAGGTAATCTCATCAGGCGTGGAGAAACCTCGTCATGAGACCCCTTCCCAGAAAAACAGGTAATCTCATCAGGCGTGGAGAAACCTCGTCATGGGACCCCTTTTCAAAATTCAGGTAATCTCATCAGACGTGGAGAAACCTCGTCATGAGACCCCTTCCCAGAAAAACAGGTAATCTCATCAGGCGTGGAGAAACCTCGTCATGGGACCCCTTTTCAAAATTCAGGTAATCTCATCGGACGTGGAGAAACCTCGTCATGGGACCCCTTTTCAAAAGAACAGGTAATCTCATCAGGTGTGGAGAAACCTCGTCATGAGACCCCTTCTCAGAAAAACAGGTAATCTCATCGGACGTGGAGAACCCTCGTCATGAGACCCCTTTTGAAAAATCAGAATATCCCCTTGGACTTGGAGAACCCTTGTCCCGGGAACCTTTTCAAAAGATCAAACCATCCCAGCGGACGTGGAAAACCTCCGTTTTGGGAACCTTTTCAAAAATCAGAAAATCCCCTTGGACTTGGAGAACCCTTGCCCGGGAACCTTTTCAAAAGATCAAACTGTCTCGCCGGACGTAGCAAACCTCCGACTGAGAAATCCCCTCTGGCCCCGCTAGTCAGCGCCATGGGATCCCCTTTCAAGCCAAAAATATCCCCTCTGTCACCGCTAGTCAGCGTCATGGGATCCCCAAAGCTCGGGGTGCTCGATAAATCTTTTTGTGAGTGTTTCCTGTCAGTAGCCGGGAAAGGTTTTCGAGGAATAAAGCCTGGGATAGTGTGTCAGAAGCTACGAGGGCCTATATTAAAAAAAAAACAAAAAAACAAAACAAACAAAAACAAACAAAAAAAAAGAAGAAAACAAAAAAAAGGGAACAAGCCCCTCCTTTTTCCGGCATCCTGAGAGCGCAGTGATAAAACCTCAGACTCCGTATGCGCAGGATCCAATGGGCAGACTTCAGGTAAGCCGCTCTCCCTCAGGCCCACGTTCGAATTGCAAGAGTAAACCGGTGATTAATTTGAGCATTCATCAAGGACTTAAGGGTTCGATGTCATAGCATTTTTTTCCCCAGTCGAGTCGGTTAAGATTCAGGTGTCATTTTGTCTTTGAAAGCAACCTCTGACGAGCTCACTCTCAAAGAGGGGCAGCTGTTGACACCTGATTTTTGACTATCTTTTATTATAGTTTTAATTTCTAAAATTAATTAAAAATAGCAAAAAAGATCAAAAAATTGCAAAATCAACTTTGGAAGCCTTAGCCTAGCCTTAGGAACCAATTTTGAACAAAAAATATTTTTTGTATTTTTTAATATTTTTTGGAATTTATTTAATTATTAAAATACCCAAAAAATCAGAAAAAATACCATCCGTGGTCAGAAAATTATACAAGAATATTCATAAATTTTATTTTAATTCTATATTTAATATTTTCACTAGTTATTAGGGAAATTTGGCTTGGTTCATGGGGTTCCTTCACAAACCTAATCCCGAACCGGGCCTAAAAAATCCTTTTCGAGTCTTTTAATTTTCAATTCTTGGTTTTTATAAGCTACGACATTGGACTCTAAAGTATTGAAATGCAATTGGGTCAATTTGCCCTCCAATTTGATCAATTTTAGACAAAAGGGCTTAATTGCATAAAAATCTTTCAATTTAGTCCCCGGTTTTACAATTTGTGAAATTAAATTTCACACGGGCACACCCATTAAAATTAAACACCTCTACCCAACAGTTTTCATCATGCTGAATCCATTGGTGGGCTCAATTTTGGCTAATTCGATCGTTTAGGCCTTCGATTTGGCGAAATTAAATTTCGGATCCTAGGGACAATTTGGGGTTTTCACAGAATTTCAATAAATTGATTCACGAAAATACCCATATTTGATGGAAAACATGTCAAGGAATCCGATTTTGCCATCAATTTCATGAAAAGAGGTCATTTGGGGGGTCAATTTGGCGATTTGGGCGATTTGGCCGAACCGGGCCGGTCGGGTCCGACCCGACCCGACCCGGCCCGACCCGGGTCTGCAAATGCACAGAATGTGCAGCAACGTGGGCAGTGAGGCAGGGGACTGAAGAACGAGCATGGGCGGCCGATTTTTCTAAAAAAAATGACAGCACAAGCGTGGGGAACAACGGGGCAGGGGTGCAGGTCGCTTTGGCAGAGGAATGGGAGCCCGAGGCGGACGGTCGGCCACGCGAAACCGGGGATATTCTCGGTTTAAGGGGCTTGGCCGAGAGAGAGAGAGAGGGGATTTTTTGGGGGGAGTAAGGACGAAGCCGGAAGGTGGCAAGGCTTCCCCGCACACCACGGAACCCCATCGGAGCTTCGGCGGTCGTCGGCAATCTCCGAATAGGTCGGTATTCTCTCCCGACCTCCATTTCTCGCGTGCCTATAACGTGTTCGACGAAATGCCTGAATGAGAGCTTGACATTTTGGCTCTCGGCCGAGCTATCCCCGAGCTCTATTTGCGCGAAAACCGCCTTTAAGCTTCATTAGAATTTGTTATAAGCTTGTTTCCGTGTTTATTTTGCATTGGAACCATGCCGGGAGCGATGGCCGGAGTTCGATGTGCTCGGGCCGAACCAAGAGCTCACGCCGGCGAAGCCCACGGCCACCGACCATCAAAGGACCATAGGTAAGCTTCTAAACCTTCCTTAGATGTCATGTGAATGCCTAGAATCGAGTTTAAACGAATAAATGTTTTTGTGAATTCTTCGCCGGAGCCGGTTCGGTCGCCGGATTTTTGGGGCGGTTACCGACGCGATTTTTGTCCCTTTTTGGTTGAATATTGATGTTGAGTGTTTAAGGAGTCAAATGCCGCAAGAACGGGCGAAAAATACCAAGTTTCGGGCCCGTTTCGCAATTTTCCGGCGACCTCGCCGGAATTTTTACTATTCCCGCCGGATTTTTCACTGTTCATCATCTTCTCCGGCGACCCTCCGGCCGGTCAACGGTCAACGGCCGACGTGGCGTGCCACGTAGGCAGCCACGTCAGCCGGGGTGGGGTCCGGTCCGCTTATTTTCAAATAAAACAAACGGACGGCCACGATCGCGACACGTGTCGCGATCCTGGAATTTTTGGAAAATTAATAAATGATTTTCGGATAATTAATTCAAATCGATCTGACGGCCGAGAATGTGCCAAGTGGCTTTCTGTGGATCGTCCGATCTTGTCCAAGATCGGACGCACCAGGAGTAGCCACGTGGCACAACGTGGAGCGTTCGATCCGGAGGTTTTTCTAAAAAGGAAAATAAATCAATTTTTGATCCAACGGCCAAAATCACGCCTAGTGGCACCCCTAAGGTCGTCTGATCTAGCCCAAGATCGGATGCGCCTGGAGAGGCCACGTGGCGCATCCTGAACCGTCGGATCCGGGGAATTTTCGGATAATTAAATAAAATAGATAAAAAATCAAAAAAATTGTTAAAAAATGGAAAAATGTTTAAAAATATAAAACAGCGTCGTTTTAGGCTGGTTTCGACCCCTAGGGTCAGGCCGGGCGCCCGAGAGGCGTGGGCCGGGTTTGACCCGGCCCGGAAAATATTTTTAAATATGAAAAAATTCAGAAAATAATAAAATAATAATAAAAAATTCAAAAAATCCATAAAAAATAGAAAATTCATAAAAAATTCAAAAAATTCGGAAAATTCAGAAAAATTCTAAAAAAATTTCAGAAAATAGGAAATGGCCACATTCAACTGGCCACGACCTGTTTCGGGTCTTTCGGCCCCCGATCTTTTCAGAAATGACGGTTTTGCCCTTCCGGCAAACCGTCTTCCAAAAAATTCTAAAAAATTCAGGAAAATCCCAAAAAATAGGAAATGGCCACAAACAACTGGTTTAGATAGATATTTATTTTTTTTATTCATAGATGAATAAAAATTTATTTACGTTTCTTATAGTATTGTTAATATTTTTGGAAATGTTTCAAATAATTAGTGAATTTTTTACTTTGTAGAATTTGAGAAAAAAAAACTCCAATCGGCGTCCTCCCTCCATGCGTGCACTCCTCCAGCAGCTTGAGCTTGAGGTAAATTCCTACGTAGGAATTTTTTTCAATTTGTTGGGTTTAGATAGATATTTATTTTTATTATTCATAGATGAATAAAAAATTATTTACGTTTCTTATAGTATTGTTAATAATTTTGGAAATGTTTCAAATAATTAGTGAATTTTTTACTTTGTAGAATTTGAGAAAGAAAACTCCAATCGGCGTCCTCCCTCCGCGCGTGCACTCCGCCAGCAGCTTGAGATTGTGGTAAATTCCTACGTAGGAATTTTTTTCAATTTGTGGGGTTTAGATAGATATTTATTTTTTTTATTTATAGATGAATAAAAATTTATTTACGTTTCTTATAGTATTGTTAATATTTTTGGAAATGTTTCAAATAATTAGTGAATTTTTTACTTTGTAGAATTTGAGAAAAAAAACTCCAATCGGCGTCCTCCCTCCGCGCGTGCACTCTGCCAGCAGCTTGAGCTTGAGGTAAATTCCTACGTAGGAATTTTTTTCAATTTGTGGGGTTTAGATAGATATTTATTTTATTTATTCATAGAAGAATAAAAATTTATTTACGTTTCTTATAGTATTGTTAATATTTTTGGAAATGTTTCAAATAATTAGTGAATTTTTTACTTTGTACAATTTGAGAAAGAAAACTCCAATCGGCGTCCTCCCTCCACGCGTGCACTCTGCCAGCAGCTTGAGCTTGAGGTCAATTCCTACGTAGGAATTTTTTTCAATTTGTTGGGTTTAGATAGATATTTATTTTTATTATTCATAGATGAATAAAAAATTATTTACGTTTCTTATCGTATTGTTAATATTTTTGGAAATGTTTCAAATAATTAGTGAATTTTTTACTTTGTAGAATTTGAGAAAAAAAACTCCAATCGGCGTCCTCCCTCCGCGCGTGCACTCTGCCAGCAGCTTGAGCTTGAGGTAAATTCCTACGTAGGAATTTTTTTCAATTTGTGGGGTTTAGATAGAAATTTATTTTTTTTATTCATAGATGAATAAAAATTTATTTACGTTTCTTATAGTATTGTTAATATTTTTGGAAATGTTTCAAATAATTAGTGAATTTTTTACTTTGTAGAATTTGAGAAAGAGAACTCCAATCGGCGTCCTCCCTCCACGCGTGCCAGCAGCTTGAGCTTGAGGTCAATTCCTACGTAGGAATTTTTTTCAATTTGTTGGGTTTAGATAGATATTTATTTTTATTATTCATAGATGAATAAAATTTATTTACTTTTCTTATAGTATTGTTAATATTTTTGGAAATGTTTCAAATAATTAGTGAATTTTTTACTATGTAGAATTTGAGAAAAAAAACTCCAATCGGCGTCCTCCCTCCGCGCGTGCACTCGGCCAGCAGCTTGAGCTTGAGGTAAATTCCTACGTAGGAATTTTTTTCAATTTGTGGGGTTTAGATAGATATTTATTTTATTTATTCATAGAAGAATAAAAATTTATTTACGTTTCTTATAGTATTGTTAATATTTTTGGAAATGTTTCAAATAATTAGTGAATTTTTTACTTTGTACAATTTGAGAAAGAAAACTCCAATCGGCGTCCTCCCTCCACGCGTGCACTCCGCCAGCAGCTTGAGCTTGAGGTCAATTCCTACGTAGGAATTTTTTTTCAATTTGTTGGGTTTAGATAGATATTTATTTTTATTATTCATATATGAATAAAAATTTATTTACGTTTCTTATAGTATTGTTAATATTTTTGGAAATGTTTCAAATAATTAGTGAATTTTTTACTTTGTAGAATTTGAGAAAAAAAACTCCAATCGGCGTCCTCCCTCCGCGCGCGCACTCTGCCAACAGCTTGAGCTTGAGGTAAATTCCTACGTAGGAATTTTTTTCAATTTGTTGGGTTTAGATAGATATTTATTTTTATTATTCATAGATAAATAAAAATTTATTTACGTTTCTTATAGTATTGTTAATATTTTTGGAAATGTTTCAAATAATTAGTGAATTTTTTACTTTGTAGAATTTGAAAAAAAAACTCCAATCGGCGTCCTCCCTCCACGCGTGCACTCTGCCAGCAGCTTAAGCTTGAGGTCAATTCCTACGTAGGAATTTTTTTCAATTTGTTGGGTTTAGATAGATATTTATTTTTATTATTCATAGATGAATAAAAATTTATTTACTTTTCTTATAGTATTGTTAATATTTTTGGAAATGTTTCAAATAATTAGTGAATTTTTTACTATGTAGAATTTGAGAAAAAAAACTCCAATCGGCGTCCTCCCTCCGCGCGTGCACTCGGCCAGCAGCTTGAGCTTGAGGTAAATTCCTACGTAGGAATTTTTTTCAATTTGTGGGGTTTAGATAGATATTTATTTTATTTATTCATAGAAGAATAAAAATTTATTTACGTTTCTTATAGTATTGTTAATATTTTTGGAAATGTTTCAAATAATTAGTGAATTTTTTACTTTGTACAATTTGAGAAAGAAAACTCCAATCGGCGTCCTCCCTCCACGCGTGCACTCCGCCAGCAGCTTGAGCTTGAGGTCAATTCCTACGTAGGAATTTTTTTCAATTTGTTGGGTTTAGATAGATATTTATTTTTATTATTCATAGATGAATAAAAATTTATTTACGTTTCTTATAGTATTGTTAATATTTTTGGAAATGTTTCAAATAATTAGTGAATTTTTTACTTTGTAGAATTTGAGAAAAAAAACTCCAATCGGCGTCCTCCCTCCGCGCGTGCACTCTGCCAGCAGCTTGAGCTTGAGGTAAATTCCTACGTAGGAATTTTTTTCAATTTGTGGGGTTTAGATAGAAATTTATTTTTTTTATTCATAGATGAATAAAAATTTATTTACGTTTCTTATAGTATTGTTAATATTTTTGGAAATGTTTCAAATAATTAGTGAATTTTTTACTTTGTAGAATTTGAGAAAGAGAACTCCAATCGGCGTCCTCCCTCCACGCGTGCCAGCAGCTTGAGCTTGAGGTCAATTCCTACGTAGGAATTTTTTTCAATTTGTTGGGTTTAGATAGATATTTATTTTTTTTATTCATAGATGAATAAAAATTTATTTACGTTTCTTATAGTATTGTTAATATTTTTGGAAATGTTTCAAATAATTAGTGAATTTTTTACTTTGTAGAATTTGAGAAAAAAAAACTCCAATCGGCGTCCTCCCTCCACGCGTGCACTCCGCCAGCAGCTTGAGCTTGAGGTCAATTCCTACGTAGGAATTTTTTTTCAATTTGTTGGGTTTAGATAGATATTTATTTTTATTATTCATATGTGAATAAAAATTTATTTACGTTTCCTATAGTATTGTTAATATTTTTGGAAATGTTTCAAATAATTAGTGAATTGTTTACTTTGTAGAATTTGAGAAACAAAACTCCAATCGGCGTCCTCCCTCCATGCGTGCACTCCTCCAGCAGCTTGAGCTTGAGGTGAATTCCTACGTAGGAATTTTTTTCAATTTGTTGGGTTTAGATAGATATTTATTTTTATTATTCATAGATGAATAAAAATTTATTTACGTTTCTTATAGTATTGTTAATATTTTTGGAAATTTTTCAAATAATTAGTGAATTGTTTACTTTGTAGAATTTGAGAAAGAAAACTCCAATCGGCGTCCTCCCTCCACGCGTGCACTCCGCCAGCAGCTTGAGCTTGAGGTCAATTCCTACGTAGGAATTTTTTTTCAATTTGTTGGGTTTAGATAGATATTTATTTTTATTATTCATATATGAATAAAAATTTATTTACGTTTCTTATAGTATTGTTAATATTTTTGGAAATGTTTCAAATAATTAGTGAATTTTTTACTTTGTAGAATTTGAGAAAAAAAACTCCAATCGGCGTCCTCCCTCCGCGCGCGCACTCTGCCAACAGCTTGAGCTTGAGGTAAATTCCTACGTAGGAATTTTTTTCAATTTGTTGGGTTTAGATAGATATTTATTTTTATTATTCATAGATTAATAAAAATTTATTTACGTTTCTTATAGTATTGTTAATATTTTTGGAAATGTTTCAAATAATTAGTGAATTTTTTACTTTGTAGAATTTGAGAAAAAAAACTCCAATCGGCGTCCTCCCTCCACGCGTGCACTCTGCCAGCAGCTTAAGCTTGAGGTCAATTCCTACGTAGGAATTTTTTTCAATTTGTTGGGTTTAGATAGATATTTATTTTTATTATTCATAGATGAATAAAAATTTATTTACTTTTCTTATAGTATTGTTAATATTTTTGGAAATGTTTCAAATAATTAGTGATTTTTTTACTATGTAGAATTTGAGAAAAAAAACTCCAATCGGCGTCCTCCCTCCGCGCGTGCACTCGGCCAGCAGCTTGAGCTTGAGGTAAATTCCTACGTAGGAATTTTTTTCAATTTGTGGGGTTTAGATAGATATTTATTTTATTTATTCATAGAAGAATAAAAATTTATTTACGTTTCTTATAGTATTGTTAATATTTTTGGAAATGTTTCAAATAATTAGTGAATTTTTTACTTTGTACAATTTGAGAAAGAAAACTCCAATCGGCGTCCTCCCTCCACGCGTGCCAGCAGCTTGAGCTTGAGGTCAATTCCTACGTAGGAATTTTTTTCAATTTGTTGGGTTTAGATAGATATTTATTTTTTTTATTCATAGATGAATAAAAATTTATTTACGTTTCTTATAGTATTGTTAATATTTTTGGAAATGTTTCAAATAATTAGTGAATTTTTTACTTTGTAGAATTTGAGAAAAAAAAACTCCAATCGGCGTCCTCCCTCCACGCGTGCACTCCGCCAGCAGCTTGAGCTAGAGGTCAATTCCTACGTAGGAATTTTTTTTCAATTTGTTGGGTTTAGATAGATATTTATTTTTATTATTCATATATGAATAAAAATTTATTTACGTTTCTTATAGTATTGTTAATATTTTTGGAAATGTTTCAAATAATTAGTGAATTTTTTACTTTGTAGAATTTGAGAAACAAAACTCCAATCGGCGTCCTCCCTCCATGCGTGCACTCCTCCAGCAGCTTGAGCTTGAGGTGAATTCCTACGTAGGAATTTTTTTCAATTTGTTGGGTTTAGATAGATATTTATTTTTATTATTCATAGATGAATAAAAATTTATTTACGTTTCTTATAGTATTGTTAATATTTTTGGAAATGTTTCAAATAATTAGTGAATTGTTTACTTTGTAGAATTTGAGAAAAAAAACACCAATCGGCGTCCTCCCTCCACGCGTGCACTCCGCCAGCAGCTTGAGCTTGAGGTCAATTCCTACGTAGGAATTTTTTTTCAATTTGTTGGGTTTAGATAGATATTTATTTTTATTATTCATATATGAATAAAAATTTATTTACGTTTCTTATAGTATTGTTAATATTTTTGGAAATGTTTCAAATAATTAGTGAATTTTTTACTTTGTAGAATTTGAGAAAAAAAACTCCAATCGGCGTCCTCCCTCCGCGCGTGCACTCGGCCAGCAGCTTGAGCTTGAGGTAAATTCCTACGTAGGAATTTTTTTCAATTTGTGGGGTTTAGATAGATATTTATTTTATTTATTCATAGAAGAATAAAAATTTATTTACGTTTCTTATAGTATTGTTAATATTTTTGGAAATGTTTCAAATAATTAGTGAATTTTTTACTTTGTAGAATTTGAGAAATAAAACTCCAATCGGCGTCCTCCCTCCGCGCGTGCACTCCGCCAGCAGCTTGAGCTTGAGGTAAATTCCTACGTAGGAATTTTTTCAATTTGTTGGGTTTAGATAGATATTTATTTTTATTATTCATTGATGAATAAAAATTTATTTACGTTTCTTATATTATTGTTAATATTTTTGGAAATGTTTCAAATAATTAGTGAATTTTTTACTTTGTAGAATTTGAGAAAGAAAACTCCAATCGGCGTCCTCCCTCCGCGCGTGCACTCCGCCAGCAGCTTGAGCTTGAGGTAAATTCCTACGTAGGAATTTTTTCAATTTGTTGGGTTTAGATAGATATTTATTTTTTTTATTCATAGATGAATAAAAATTTATTTACGTTTCTTATAGTATTGTTAATATTTTTGGAAATGTTTCAAATAATTAGTGAATTTTTTACTTTGTAGAATTTGAGAAAGAGAACTCCAATCGGCGTCCTCCCTCCACGCGTGCCAGCAGCTTGAGCTTGAGGTCAATTCCTACGTAGGAATTTTTTTCAATTTGTTGGGTTTAGATAGATATAAATTTTTTTTATTCATAGATGAATAAAAATTTATTTACGTTTCTTATAGTATTGTTAATATTTTTGGAAATGTTTCAAATAATTAGTGAATTTTTTACTTTGTAGAATTTGAGAAAAAAAAACTCCAATCGGCGTCCTCCCTCCATGCGTGCACTCCTCCAGCAGCTTGAGCTTGAGGTGAATTCCTACGTAGGAATTTTTTTCAATTTGTTGGGTTTAGATAGATATTTATTTTTATTATTCATAGATGAATAAAAAATTATTTACGTTTCTTATAGTATTGTTAATATTTTTGGAAATGTTTCAAATAATTAGTGAATTTTTTACTTTGTAGAATTTGAGAAAGAAAACTCCAATCGGCGTCCTCCCTCCGCGCGTGCACTCTGCCAGCAGCTTGAGCTTGAGGGAAATTCCTACGTAGGAATTTTTTTCAATTTGTTGGGTATAGATAGATATTTATTTTTATTATACATAGATGAATAAAAATTTATTTACGTTTCTTATGGTTTTGTTAATATTTTTGGAAATGTTTCAAATAATTAGTGAATTTTTTACTTTGTAGAATTTGAGAAAACAAAACTCCAATCGGCGTCCTCCCTCCATGCGTGCACTCCTCCAGCAGCTTGAGCTTGAGGTAAATTCCTACGTAGGAATTTTTTTCAATTTGTTGTGTTTAGATAGATATTTATTTTTATTATTCATAGATGAATAAAAATTTACTTACGTTTCTTATAGTATTGTTAATATTTTTGGAAATGTTTCAAATAATTAGTGAATTTTTTACTTTGTAGAATTTGAGAAAGAGAACTCCAATCGGCGTCCTCCCTCCACGCGTGCCAGCAGCTTGAGCTTGAGGTCAATTCCTACGTAGGAATTTTTTTCAATTTGTTGGGTTTAGATAGATATTTATTTTTTTTATTCATAGATGAATAAAAATTTATTTACGTTTCTTATAGTATTGTTAATATTTTTGGAAATGTTTCAAATAATTAGTGAATTTTTTACTTTGTAGAATTTGAGAAAAAAAACTCCAATCGGCGTCCTCCCTCCGCGCGTGCACTCTGCCAGCAGCTTGAGCTTGAGGTAAATTCCTACGTAGGAATTTTTTTCAATTTGTGGGGTTTAGATAGATATTTATTTTATTTATTCATAGAAGAATAAAAATTTATTTACGTTTCTTATAGTATTGTTAATATTTTTGGAAATGTTTCAAATAATTAGTGAATTTTTTACTTTGTACAATTTGAGAAAGAAAACTCCAATCGGCGTCCTCCCTCCACGCGTGCACTCCGCCAGCAGCTTGAGCTTGAGGTCAATTCCTACGTAGGAATTTTTTTCAATTTGTTGGGTTTAGATAGATATTTATTTTTATTATTCATAGATGAATAAAAAATTATTTACGTTTCTTATCGTATTGTTAATATTTTTGGAAATGTTTCAAATAATTAGTGAATTTTTTACTTTGTAGAATTTGAGAAAAAAAACTCCAATCGGCGTCCTCCCTCCGCGCGTGCACTCTGCCAGCAGCTTGAGCTTGAGGTAAATTCCTACGTAGGAATTTTTTTCAATTTGTGGGGTTTAGATAGAAATTTATTTTTTTTATTCATAGATGAATAAAAATTTATTTACGTTTCTTATAGTATTGTTAATATTTTTGAAAATGTTTCAAATAATTAGTGAATTTTTTACTTTGTAGAATTTGAGAAAGAGAACTCCAATCGGCGTCCTCCCTCCACGCGTGCCAGCAGCTTGAGCTTGAGGTCAATTCCTACGTAGGAATTTTTTTCAATTTGTTGGGTTTAGATAGATATTTATTTTTATTATTCATAGATGAATAAAATTTATTTACTTTTCTTATAGTATTGTTAATATTTTTGGAAATGTTTCAAATAATTAGTGAATTTTTTACTATGTAGAATTTGAGAAAAAAAACTCCAATCGGCGTCCTCCCTCCGCGCGTGCACTCGGCCAGCAGCTTGAGCTTGAGGTAAATTCCTACGTAGGAATTTTTTTCAATTTGTGGGGTTTAGATAGATATTTATTTTATTTATTCATAGAAGAATAAAAATTTATTTACGTTTCTTATAGTATTGTTAATATTTTTGGAAATGTTTCAAATAATTAGTGAATTTTTTACTTTGTACAATTTGAGAAAGAAAACTCCAATCGGCGTCCTCCCTCCACGCGTGCACTCCGCCAGCAGCTTGAGCTTGAGGTCAATTCCTACGTAGGAATTTTTTTTCAATTTGTTGGGTTTAGATAGATATTTATTTTTATTATTCATATATGAATAAAAATTTATTTACGTTTCTTATAGTATTGTTAATATTTTTGGAAATGTTTCAAATAATTAGTGAATTTTTTACTTTGTAGAATTTGAGAAAAAAAACTCCAATCGGCGTCCTCCCTCCGCGCGCGCACTCTGCCAACAGCTTGAGCTTGAGGTAAATTCCTACGTAGGAATTTTTTTCAATTTGTTGGGTTTAGATAGATATTTATTTTTATTATTCATAGATGAATAAAAATTTATTTACGTTTCTTATAGTATTGTTAATATTTTTGGAAATGTTTCAAATAATTAGTGAATTTTTTACTTTGTAGAATTTGAGAAAGAGAACTCCAATCGGCGTCCTCCCTCCACGTGTGCCAGCAGCTTGAGCTTGAGGTCAATTCCTACGTTGGAATTTTTTTCAATTTGTTGGGTTTAGATAGATATTTATTTTTTTTATTCATAGATGAATAAAAATTTATTTACGTTTCTTATAGTATTGTTAATATTTTTGGAAATGTTTCAAATAATTAGTGAATTTTTTACTTTGTAGAATTTGAGAAAAAAAAAACTCCAATCGGCGTCCTCCCTCCATGCGTGCACTCCTCCAGCAGCTTGAGCTTGAGGTAAATTCCTACGTAGGAATTTTTTTCAATTTGTTGGGTTTAGATAGATATTTATTTTTATTATTCATAGATGAATAAAAAATTATTTACGCTTCTTATAGTATTATTAATATTTTTGGAAATGTTTCAAATAATTAGTGAATTTTTTACTTTGTAGAATTTGAGAAAGAAAACTCCAATCGGCGTCCTCCCTCCGCGCGTGCACTCCGCCAGCAGCTTGAGCTTGTGGTAAATTCCTACGTAGGAATTTTTTTCAATTTGTGGGGTTTAGATAGATATTTATTTTTTTTATTCATAGATGAATAAAAATTTATTTACGTTTCTTATAGTATTGTTAATATTTTTGGAAATGTTTCAAATAATTAGTGAATTTTTTACTTTGTAGAATTTGAGAAAAAAAACTCCAATCGGCGTCCTCCCTCCGCGCGTGCACTCTGCCAGCAGCTTGAGCTTGAGGTAAATTCCTACGTAGGAATTTTTTTCAATTTGTGGGGTTTAGATAGAAATTTATTTTTTTTATTCGTAGATGAATAAAAATTTATTTACGTTTCTTATAGTATTGTTAATATTTTTGGAAATGTTTCAAATAATTAGTGAATTTTTTACTTTGTAGAATTTGAGAAAGAGAACTCCAATCGGCGTCCTCCCTCCATGCGTGCACTCCTCCAGCAGCTTGAGCTTGAGGTAAATTCCTACGTAGGAATTTTTTTCAATTTGTTGGGTTTAGATAGATATTTATTTTTATTATTCATAGATGAATAAAAATTTATTTACGTTTCTTATAGTATTGTTAATATTTTTGGAAATGTTTCAAATAATTAGTGAATTTTTTACTATGTAGAATTTGAGAAAAAAAACTCCAATCGGCGTCCTCCCTCCGCGCGTGCACTCGGCCAGCAGCTTGAGCTTGAGGTAAATTCCTACGTAGGAATTTTTTTCAATTTGTGGGGTTTAGATAGATATTTATTTTTTTTATTCATAGAAGAATAAAAATTTATTTACGTTTCTTATAGTATTGTTAATATTTTTGGAAATGTTTCAAATAATTAGTGAATTTTTTAATTTGTACAATTTGAGAAAGAAAACTCCAATCGGCGTCCTCCCTCCACGCGTGCACTCCGCCAGCAGCTTGAGCTTGAGGTCAATTCCTACGTAGGAATTTTTTTCAATTTGTTGGGTTTAGATAGATATTTATTTTTATTATTCATAGATGAATAAAAATTTATTTACGTTTCTTATAGTATTGTTAATATTTTTGGAAATGTTTCAAATAATTAGTGAATTTTTTACTTTGTAGAATTTGAGAAAAAAAACTCCAATCGGCGTCCTCCCTCCGCGCGTGCACTCTGCCAGCAGCTTGAGCTTGAGGTAAATTCCTACGTAGGAATTTTTTTCAATTTGTGGGGTTTAGATAGAAATTTATTTTTTTTATTCATAGATGAATAAAAATTTATTTACGTTTCTTATAGTATTGTTAATATTTTTGGAAATGTTTCAAATAATTAGTGAATTTTTTGCTTTGTAGAATTTGAGAAAGAGAACTCCAATCGGCGTCCTCCCTCCACGCGTGCCAGCAACTTGAGCTTGCGGTCAATTCCTACGTTGGAATTTTTTTCAATTTGTTGGGTTTAGATAGATATTTATTTTTATTATTCATAGATGAATAAAAATTTATTTACGTTTCTTATAGTATTGTTAATATTTTTGGAAATGTTTCAAATAATTAGTGAATTTTTTACTTTGTAGAATTTGAGAAAAAAAACTCCAATCGGCGTCCTCCCTCCGCGCGTGCACTCTGCCAGCAGCTTGAGCTTGAGGTAAATTCCTACGTAGGAATTTTTTTCAATTTGTGGGGTTTAGATAGTTATTTATTTTTTTTATTCATAGATGAATAAAAATTTATTTACGTTTCTTATAGTATTGTTAATATTTTTGGAAATGTTTCAAATAATTAGTGAATTTTTTACATTGTAGAATTTGAGAAAGAGAACTCCAATCGGCGTCCTCCCTCCACGCGTGCCAGCAGCTTGAGCTAGAGGTCAATTCCTACGTAGGAATTTTTTTCAATTTGTTGGGTTTAGATAGATATTTATTTTTTTTATTCATAGATGAATAAAAATTTATTTACGTTTCTTATAGTATTGTTAATATTTTTGGAAATGTTTCAAATAATTAGTGAATTTTTTACTTTGTAGAATTTGAGAAAAAAAACTCCAATCGGCGTCCTCCCTCCGCGCGTGCACTCTGCCAGCAGCTTGAGCTTGAGGTAAATTCCTACGTAGGAATTTTTTTCAATTTGTGGGGTTTAGATAGATATTTATTTTATTTATTCATAGAAGAATAAAAATTTATTTACGTTTCTTATAGTATTGTTAATATTTTTGGAAATGTTTCAAATAATTAGTGAATTTTTTACTTTGTACAATTTGAGAAAGAAAACTCCAATCGGCGTCCTCCCTCCACGCGTGCACTCCGCCAGCAGCTTGAGCTTGAGGTCAATTCCTACGTAGGAATTTTTTTCAATTTGTTGGGTTTAGATAGATATTAATTTTTATTATTCATAGATGAATAAAAAATTATTTACGTTTCTTATCGTATTGTTAATATTTTTGGAAATGTTTCAAATAATTAGTGAATTTTTTACTTTGTAGAATTTGAGAAAAAAAACTCCAATCGGCGTCCTCCCTCCGCGCGTGCACTCTGCCAGCAGCTTGAGCTTGAGGTAAATTCCTACGTAGGAATTTTTTTCAATTTGTTGGGTTTAGATAGATATTTATTTTTTTTATTCATAGATGAATAAAAATTTATTTACGTTTCTTATAGTATTGTTAATATTTTTGGAAATGTTTCAAATAATTAGTGAATTTTTTACTTTGTAGAATTTGAGAAAGAGAACTCCAATCGGCGTCCTCCCTCCACGCGTGCCAGCAGCTTGAGCTTGAGGTCAATTCCTACGTAGGAATTTTTTTCAATTTGTTGGGTTTAGATAGATATTTATTTTTTTTATTCATAGATGAATAAAAATTTATTTACGTTTCTTATAGTATTGTTAATATTTTTTGAAATGTTTCAAATAATTAGTGAATTTTTTACTTTGTAGAATTTGAGAAAGAAAACTCCAATCGGCGTCCTCCCTCCGCGCGTGCACTCTGCCAGCAGCTTGAGCTTGAGGGAAATTCCTACGTAGGAATTTTTTTCAATTTGTTGGGTATAGATAGATATTTATTTTTATTATACATAGATGAATAAAAATTTATTTACGTTTCTTATGGTTTTGTTAATATTTTTGGAAATGTTTCAAATAATTAGTGAATTTTTTACTTTGTAGAATTTGAGAAAACAAAACTCCAATCGGCGTCCTCCCTCCATGCGTGCACTCCTCCAGCAGCTTGAGCTTGAGGTAAATTCCTACGTAGGAATTTTTTTCAATTTGTTGTGTTTAGATAGATATTTATTTTTATTATTCATAGATGAATAAAAATTTACTTACGTTTCTTATAGTATTGTTAATATTTTTGGAAATGTTTCAAATAATTAGTGAATTTTTTACTTTGTAGAATTTGAGAAAGAGAACTCCAATCGGCGTCCTCCCTCCACGCGTGCCAGCAGCTTGAGCTTGAGGTCAATTCCTACGTAGGAATTTTTTTCAATTTGTTGGGTTTAGATAGATATTTATTTTTTTTATTCATAGATGAATAAAAATTTATTTACGTTTCTTATAGTATTGTTAATATTTTTGGAAATGTTTCAAATAATTAGTGAATTTTTTACTTTGTAGAATTTGAGAAAAAAAACTCCAATCGGCGTCCTCCCTCCGCGCGTGCACTCTGCCAGCAGCTTGAGCTTGAGGTAAATTCCTACGTAGGAATTTTTTTCAATTTGTGGGGTTTAGATAGATATTTATTTTATTTATTCATAGAAGAATAAAAATTTATTTACGTTTCTTATAGTATTGTTAATATTTTTGGAAATGTTTCAAATAATTAGTGAATTTTTTACTTTGTACAATTTGAGAAAGAAAACTCCAATCGGCGTCCTCCCTCCACGCGTGCACTCCGCCAGCAGCTTGAGCTTGAGGTCAATTCCTACGTAGGAATTTTTTTCAATTTGTTGGGTTTAGATAGATATTTATTTTTATTATTCATAGATGAATAAAAAATTATTTACGTTTCTTATCGTATTGTTAATATTTTTGGAAATGTTTCAAATAATTAGTGAATTTTTTACTTTGTAGAATTTGAGAAAAAAAACTCCAATCGGCGTCCTCCCTCCGCGCGTGCACTCTGCCAGCAGCTTGAGCTTGAGGTAAATTCCTACGTAGGAATTTTTTTCAATTTGTGGGGTTTAGATAGAAATTTATTTTTTTTATTCATAGATGAATAAAAATTTATTTACGTTTCTTATAGTATTGTTAATATTTTTGGAAATGTTTCAAATAATTAGTGAATTTTTTACTTTGTAGAATTTGAGAAAGAGAACTCCAATCGGCGTCCTCCCTCCACGCGTGCCAGCAGATTGAGCTTGAGGTCAATTCCTACGTAGGAATTTTTTTCAATTTGTTGGGTTTAGATAGATATTTATTTTTATTATTCATAGATGAATAAAATTTATTTACTTTTCTTATAGTATTGTTAATATTTTTGGAAATGTTTCAAATAATTAGGAATTTTTTACTATGTAGAATTTGAGAAAAAAAACTCCAATCGGCGTCCTCCCTCCGCGCGTGCACTCGGCCAGCAGCTTGAGCTTGAGGTAAATTCCTACGTAGGAATTTTTTTCAATTTGTGGGGTTTAGATAGATATTTATTTTATTTATTCATAGAAGAATAAAAATTTATTTACGTTTCTTATAGTATTGTTAATATTTTTGGAAATGTTTCAAATAATTAGTGAATTTTTTACTTTGTACAATTTGAGAAAGAAAACTCCAATCGGCGTCCTCCCTCCACGCGTGCACTCCGCCAGCAGCTTGAGCTTGAGGTCAATTCCTACGTAGGAATTTTTTTCAATTTGTTGGGTTTAGATAGATATTTATTTTTTTTATTCATAGATGAATAAAAATTTATTTACGTTTCTTATAGTATTGTTAATATTTTTGGAAATGTTTCAAATAATTAGTGAATTTTTTACTTTGTAGAATTTGAGAAAAAAAACTCCAATCGGCGTCCTCCCTCCGCGCGCGCACTCTGCCAACAGCTTGAGCTTGAGGTAAATTCCTACGTAGGAATTTTTTTCAATTTGTTGGGTTTAGATAGATATTTATTTTTATTATTCATAGATGAATAAAAATTTATTTACGTTTCTTATAGTATTGTTAATATTTTTGGAAATGTTTCAAATAATTAGTGAATTTTTTACTTTGTAGAATTTGAGAAAGAGAACTCCAATCGGCGTCCTCCCTCCACGTGTGCCAGCAGCTTGAGCTTGAGGTCAATTCCTACGTTGGAATTTTTTTCAATTTGTTGGGTTTAGATAGATATTTATTTTTTTTATTCATAGATGAATAAAAATTTATTTACGTTTCTTATAGTATTGTTAATATTTTTGGAAATGTTTCAAATAATTAGTGAATTTTTTACTTTGTAGAATTTGAGAAAAAAAAAACTCCAATCGGCGTCCTCCCTCCATGCGTGCACTCCTCCAGCAGCTTGAGCTTGAGGTAAATTCCTACGTAGGAATTTTTTTCAATTTGTTGGGTTTAGATAGATATTTATTTTTATTATTCATAGATGAATAAAAAATTATTTACGCTTCTTATAGTATTATTAATATTTTTGGAAATGTTTCAAATAATTAGTGAATTTTTTACTTTGTAGAATTTGAGAAAGAAAACTCCAATCGGCGTCCTCCCTCCGCGCGTGCACTCCGCCAGCAGCTTGAGCTTGTGGTAAATTCCTACGTAGGAATTTTTTTCAATTTGTGGGGTTTAGATAGATATTTATTTTTTTTATTCATAGATGAATAAAAATTTATTTACGTTTCTTATAGTATTGTTAATATTTTTGGAAATGTTTCAAATAATTAGTGAATTTTTTACTTTGTAGAATTTGAGAAAAAAAACTCCAATCGGCGTCCTCCCTCCGCGCGTGCACTCTGCCAGCAGCTTGAGCTTGAGGTAAATTCCTACGTAGGAATTTTTTTCAATTTGTGGGGTTTAGATAGAAATTTATTTTTTTTATTCGTAGATGAATAAAAATTTATTTACGTTTCTTATAGTATTGTTAATATTTTTGGAAATGTTTCAAATAATTAGTGAATTTTTTACTTTGTAGAATTTGAGAAAGAGAACTCCAATCGGCGTCCTCCCTCCATGCGTGCACTCCTCCAGCAGCTTGAGCTTGAGGTAAATTCCTACGTAGGAATTTTTTTCAATTTGTTGGGTTTAGATAGATATTTATTTTTATTATTCATAGATGAATAAAAATTTATTTACGTTTCTTATAGTATTGTTAATATTTTTGGAAATGTTTCAAATAATTAGTGAATTTTTTACTATGTAGAATTTGAGAAAAAAAACTCCAATCGGCGTCCTCCCTCCGCGCGTGCACTCGGCCAGCAGCTTGAGCTTGAGGTAAATTCCTACGTAGGAATTTTTTTCAATTTGTGGGGTTTAGATAGATATTTATTTTTTTTATTCATAGAAGAATAAAAATTTATTTACGTTTCTTATAGTATTGTTAATATTTTTGGAAATGTTTCAAATAATTAGTGAATTTTTTAATTTGTACAATTTGAGAAAGAAAACTCCAATCGGCGTCCTCCCTCCACGCGTGCACTCCGCCAGCAGCTTGAGCTTGAGGTCAATTCCTACGTAGGAATTTTTTTCAATTTGTTGGGTTTAGATAGATATTTATTTTTATTATTCATAGATGAATAAAAATTTATTTACGTTTCTTATAGTATTGTTAATATTTTTGGAAATGTTTCAAATAATTAGTGAATTTTTTACTTTGTAGAATTTGAGAAAAAAAACTCCAATCGGCGTCCTCCCTCCGCGCGTGCACTCTGCCAGCAGCTTGAGCTTGAGGTAAATTCCTACGTAGGAATTTTTTTCAATTTGTGGGGTTTAGATAGAAATTTATTTTTTTTATTCATAGATGAATAAAAATTTATTTACGTTTCTTATAGTATTGTTAATATTTTTGGAAATGTTTCAAATAATTAGTGAATTTTTTGCTTTGTAGAATTTGAGAAAGAGAACTCCAATCGGCGTCCTCCCTCCACGCGTGCCAGCAACTTGAGCTTTCGGTCAATTCCTACGTTGGAATTTTTTTCAATTTGTTGGGTTTAGATAGATATTTATTTTTATTATTCATAGATGAATAAAAATTTATTTACGTTTCTTATAGTATTGTTAATATTTTTGGAAATGTTTCAAATAATTAGTGAATTTTTTACTTTGTAGAATTTGAGAAAAAAAACTCCAATCGGCGTCCTCCCTCCGCGCGTGCACTCTGCCAGCAGCTTGAGCTTGAGGTAAATTCCTACGTAGGAATTTTTTTCAATTTGTGGGGTTTAGATAGTTATTTATTTTTTTTATTCATAGATGAATAAAAATTTATTTACGTTTCTTATAGTATTGTTAATATTTTTGGAAATGTTTCAAATAATTAGTGAATTTTTTACATTGTAGAATTTGAGAAAGAGAACTCCAATCGGCGTCCTCCCTCCACGCGTGCCAGCAGCTTGAGCTTGAGGTCAATTCCTACGTAGGAATTTTTTTCAATTTGTTGGGTTTAGATAGATATTTATTTTTTTTATTCATAGATGAATAAAAATTTATTTACGTTTCTTATAGTATTGTTAATATTTTTGGAAATGTTTCAAATAATTAGTGAATTTTTTACTTTGTAGAATTTGAGAAAGAGAACTCCAATCGGCGTCCTCCCTCCACGCGTGCCAGCAGCTTGAGCTTGAGGTCAATTCCTACGTTGGAATTTTTTTCAATTTGTTGGGTTTAGATATATATTTATTTTTTTATTCATAGATGAATAAAAATTTATTTACGTTTCTTATAGTATTGTTAATATTTTTGGAAATGTTTCAAATAATTAGTGAATTTTTTACTTTGTAGAATTTGAGAAAGAAAACTCCAATCGGCGTCCTCCCTCCGCGCGTGCACTCCGCCAGCAGCTTGAGCTTGTGGTAAATTCCTACGTAGGAATTTTTTTCAATTTGTGGGGTTTAGATAGATATTTATTTTTTTTATTCATAGATGAATAAAAATTTATTTACGTTTCTTATAGTATTGTTAATATTTTTGGAAATGTTTCAAATAATTAGTGAATTTTTTACTTTGTAGAATTTGAGAAAAAAAACTCCAATCGGCGTCCTCCCTCCGCGCGTGCACTCTGCCAGCAGCTTGAGCTTGAGGTAAATTCCTACGTAGGAATTTTTTTCAATTTGTGGGGTTTAGATAGAAATTTATTTTTTTTATTCGTAGATGAATAAAAATTTATTTACGTTTCTTATAGTATTGTTAATATTTTTGGAAATGTTTCAAATAATTAGTGAATTTTTTACTTTGTAGAATTTGAGAAAGAGAACTCCAATCGGCGTCCTCCCTCCATGCGTGCACTCCTCCAGCAGCTTGAGCTTGAGGTAAATTCCTACGTAGGAATTTTTTTCAATTTGTTGGGTTTAGATAGATATTTATTTTTATTATTCATAGATGAATAAAAATTTATTTACGTTTCTTATAGTATTGTTAATATTTTTGGAAATGTTTCAAATAATTAGTGAATTTTTTACTATGTAGAATTTGAGAAAAAAAACTCCAATCGGCGTCCTCCCTCCGCGCGTGCACTCGGCCAGCAGCTTGAGCTTGAGGTAAATTCCTACGTAGGAATTTTTTTCAATTTGTGGGGTTTAGATAGATATTTATTTTTTTTATTCATAGAAGAATAAAAATTTATTTACGTTTCTTATAGTATTGTTAATATTTTTGGAAATGTTTCAAATAATTAGTGAATTTTTTAATTTGTACAATTTGAGAAAGAAAACTCCAATCGGCGTCCTCCCTCCACGCGTGCACTCCGCCAGCAGCTTGAGCTTGAGGTCAATTCCTACGTAGGAATTTTTTTCAATTTGTTGGGTTTAGATAGATATTTATTTTTATTATTCATAGATGAATAAAAATTTATTTACGTTTCTTATAGTATTGTTAATATTTTTGGAAATGTTTCAAATAATTAGTGAATTTTTTACTTTGTAGAATTTGAGAAAAAAAACTCCAATCGGCGTCCTCCCTCCGCGCGTGCACTCTGCCAGCAGCTTGAGCTTGAGGTAAATTCCTACGTAGGAATTTTTTTCAATTTGTGGGGTTTAGATAGAAATTTATTTTTTTTATTCATAGATGAATAAAAATTTATTTACGTTTCTTATAGTATTGTTAATATTTTTGGAAATGTTTCAAATAATTAGTGAATTTTTTGCTTTGTAGAATTTGAGAAAGAGAACTCCAATCGGCGTCCTCCCTCCACGCGTGCCAGCAACTTGAGCTTGCGGTCAATTCCTACGTTGGAATTTTTTTCAATTTGTTGGGTTTAGATAGATATTTATTTTTATTATTCATAGATGAATAAAAATTTATTTACGTTTCTTATAGTATTGTTAATATTTTTGGAAATGTTTCAAATAATTAGTGAATTTTTTACTTTGTAGAATTTGAGAAAAAAAACTCCAATCGGCGTCCTCCCTCCGCGCGTGCACTCTGCCAGCAGCTTGAGCTTGAGGTAAATTCCTACGTAGGAATTTTTTTCAATTTGTGGGGTTTAGATAGTTATTTATTTTTTTTATTCATAGATGAATAAAAATTTATTTACGTTTCTTATAGTATTGTTAATATTTTTGGAAATGTTTCAAATAATTAGTGAATTTTTTACATTGTAGAATTTGAGAAAGAGAACTCCAATCGGCGTCCTCCCTCCACGCGTGCCAGCAGCTTGAGCTTGAGGTCAATTCCTACGTAGGAATTTTTTTCAATTTGTTGGGTTTAGATAGATATTTATTTTTTTTATTCATAGATGAATAAAAATTTATTTACGTTTCTTATAGTATTGTTAATATTTTTGGAAATGTTTCAAATAATTAGTGAATTTTTTACTTTGTAGAATTTGAGAAAGAGAACTCCAATCGGCGTCCTCCCTCCACGCGTGCCAGCAGCTTGAGCTTGAGGTCAATTCCTACGTTGGAATTTTTTTCAATTTGTTGGGTTTAGATATATATTTATTTTTTTATTCATAGATGAATAAAAATTTATTTACGTTTCTTATAGTATTGTTAATATTTTTGGAAATGTTTCAAATAATTAGTGAATTTTTTACATTGTAGAATTTGAGAAAGAGAACTCCAATCGGCGTCCTCCCTCCACGCGTGCCAGCAGCTTGAGCTTGAGGTCAATTCCTACGTAGGAATTTTTTTCAATTTGTTGGGTTTAGATAGATATTTATTTTTTTTATTCATAGATGAATAAAAATTTATTTACGTTTCTTATAGTATTGTTAATATTTTTGGAAATGTTTCAAATAATTAGTGAATTTTTTACTTTGTAGAATTTGAGAAAGAGAACTCCAATCGGCGTCCTCCCTCCACGCGTGCCAGCAGCTTGAGCTTGAGGTCAATTCCTACGTTGGAATTTTTTTCAATTTGTTGGGTTTAGATATATATTTATTTTTTTATTCATAGATGAATAAAAATTTATTTACGTTTCTTATAGTATTGTTAATATTTTTGGAAATGTTTCAAATAATTAGTGAATTTTTTAATTTGTACAATTTGAGAAAGAAAACTCCAATCGGCGTCCTCCCTCCACGCGTGCACTCCGCCAGCAGCTTGAGCTTGAGGTCAATTCCTACGTAGGAATTTTTTTCAATTTGTTGGGTTTAGATAGATATTTATTTTTATTATTCATAGATGAATAAAAATTTATTTACGTTTCTTATAGTATTGTTAATATTTTTGGAAATGTTTCAAATAATTAGTGAATTTTTTACTTTGTAGAATTTGAGAAAAAAAACTCCAATCGGCGTCCTCCCTCCGCGCGTGCACTCTGCCAGCAGCTTGAGCTTGAGGTAAATTCCTACGTAGGAATTTTTTTCAATTTGTGGGGTTTAGATAGTTATTTATTTTTTTTATTCATAGATGAATAAAAATTTATTTACGTTTCTTATAGTATTGTTAATATTTTTGGAAATGTTTCAAATAATTAGTGAATTTTTTACATTGTAGAATTTGAGAAAGAGAACTCCAATCGGCGTCCTCCCTCCACGCGTGCCAGCAGCTTGAGCTTGAGGTCAATTCCTACGTAGGAATTTTTTTCAATTTGTTGGGTTTAGATAGATATTTATTTTTTTTATTCATAGATGAATAAAAATTTATTTACGTTTCTTATAGTATTGTTAATATTTTTGGAAATGTTTCAAATAATTAGTGAATTTTTTACTTTGTAGAATTTGAGAAAGAGAACTCCAATCGGCGTCCTCCCTCCACGCGTGCCAGCAGCTTGAGCTTGAGGTCAATTCCTACGTTGGAATTTTTTTCAATTTGTTGGGTTTAGATATATATTTATTTTTTTATTCATAGATGAATAAAAATTTATTTACGTTTCTTATAGTATTGTTAATATTTTTGGAAATGTTTCAAATAATTAGTGAATTTTTTACTTTGTAGAATTTGAGAAAAAAAAACTCCAATCGGCGTCCTCCCTCCATGCATGCACTCCTCCAGCAGCTTGAGCTTGAGGTAAATTCCTACGTAGGAATTTTTTTCAATTTGTTGGGTTTAGATAGATATTTATTTTTATTATTCATAGATGAATAAAAAATTATTTACGTTTCTTATAGTATTATTAATATTTTTGGAAATGTTTCAAATAATTAGTAAATTTTTTACTTTGTAGAATTTGAGAAAGAAAACTCCAATCGGCGTCCTCCCTCCGCGCGTGCACTCCGCCAGCAGCTTGAGCTTGTGGTAAATTCCTACGTAGGAATTTTTTTCAATTTGTGGGGTTTAGATAGATATTTATTTTTTTTATTCATAGATGAATAAAAATTTATTTACGTTTCTTATAGTATTGTTAATATTTTTGGAAATGTTTCAAATAATTAGTGAATTTTTTACTTTGTAGAATTTGAGAAAAAAAACTCCAATCGGCGTCCTCCCTCCGCGCGTGCACTCTGCCAGCAGCTTGAGCTTGAGGTAAATTCCTACGTAGGAATTTTTTTCAATTTGTGGGGTTTAGATAGAAATTTATTTTTTTTATTCGTAGATGAATAAAAATTTATTTACGTTTCTTATAGTATTGTTAATATTTTTGGAAATGTTTCAAATAATTAGTGAATTTTTTACTATGTAGAATTTGAGAAAAAAAACTCCAATCGGCGTCCTCCCTCCGCGCGTGCACTCGGCCAGCAGCTTGAGCTTGAGGTAAATTCCTACGTAGGAATTTTTTTCAATTTGTGGGGTTTAGATAGATATTTATTTTTTTTATTCATAGAAGAATAAAAATTTATTTACGTTTCTTATAGTATTGTTAATATTTTTGGAAATGTTTCAAATAATTAGTGAATTTTTTAATTTGTACAATTTGAGAAAGAAAACTCCAATCGGCGTCCTCCCTCCACGCGTGCACTCCGCCAGCAGCTTGAGCTTGAGGTCAATTCCTACGTAGGAATTTTTTTCAATTTGTTGGGTTTAGATAGATATTTATTTTTATTATTCATAGATGAATAAAAATTTATTTACGTTTCTTATAGTATTGTTAATATTTTTGGAAATGTTTCAAATAATTAGTGAATTTTTTACTTTGTAGAATTTGAGAAAAAAAACTCCAATCGGCGTCCTCCCTCCGCGCGTGCACTCTGCCAGCAGCTTGAGCTTGAGGTAAATTCCTACGTAGGAATTTTTTTCAATTTGTGGGGTTTAGATAGAAATTTATTTTTTTTATTCATAGATGAATAAAAATTTATTTACGTTTCTTATAGTATTGTTAATATTTTTGGAAATGTTTCAAATAATTAGTGAATTTTTTGCTTTGTAGAATTTGAGAAAGAGAACTCCAATCGGCGTCCTCCCTCCACGCGTGCCAGCAACTTGAGCTTGCGGTCAATTCCTACGTTGGAATTTTTTTCAATTTGTTGGGTTTAGATAGATATTTATTTTTATTATTCATAGATGAATAAAAATTTATTTACGTTTCTTATAGTATTGTTAATATTTTTGGAAATGTTTCAAATAATTAGTGAATTTTTTACTTTGTAGAATTTGAGAAAAAAAACTCCAATCGGCGTCCTCCCTCCGCGCGTGCACTCTGCCAGCAGCTTGAGCTTGAGGTAAATTCCTACGTAGGAATTTTTTTCAATTTGTGGGGTTTAGATAGTTATTTATTTTTTTTATTCATAGATGAATAAAAATTTATTTACGTTTCTTATAGTATTGTTAATATTTTTGGAAATGTTTCAAATAATTAGTGAATTTTTTACATTGTAGAATTTGAGAAAGAGAACTCCAATCGGCGTCCTCCCTCCACGCGTGCCAGCAGCTTGAGCTTGAGGTCAATTCCTACGTAGGAATTTTTTTCAATTTGTTGGGTTTAGATAGATATTTATTTTTTTTATTCATAGATGAATAAAAATTTATTTACGTTTCTTATAGTATTGTTAATATTTTTGGAAATGTTTCAAATAATTAGTGAATTTTTTACTTTGTAGAATTTGAGAAAGAGAACTCCAATCGGCGTCCTCCCTCCACGCGTGCCAGCAGCTTGAGCTTGAGGTCAATTCCTACGTTGGAATTTTTTTCAATTTGTTGGGTTTAGATATATATTTATTTTTTTATTCATAGATGAATAAAAATTTATTTACGTTTCTTATAGTATTGTTAATATTTTTGGAAATGTTTCAAATAATTAGTGAATTTTTTACTTTGTAGAATTTGAGAAAAAAAAACTCCAATCGGCGTCCTCCCTCCATGCATGCACTCCTCCAGCAGCTTGAGCTTGAGGTAAATTCCTACGTAGGAATTTTTTTCAATTTGTTGGGTTTAGATAGATATTTATTTTTATTATTCATAGATGAATAAAAAATTATTTACGTTTCTTATAGTATTATTAATATTTTTGGAAATGTTTCAAATAATTAGTAAATTTTTTACTTTGTAGAATTTGAGAAAGAAAACTCCAATCGGCGTCCTCCCTCCGCGCGTGCACTCCGCCAGCAGCTTGAGCTTGTGGTAAATTCCTACGTAGGAATTTTTTTCAATTTGTGGGGTTTAGATAGATATTTATTTTTTTTATTCATAGATGAATAAAAATTTATTTACGTTTCTTATAGTATTGTTAATATTTTTGGAAATGTTTCAAATAATTAGTGAATTTTTTACTTTGTAGAATTTGAGAAAAAAAACTCCAATCGGCGTCCTCCCTCCGCGCGTGCACTCTGCCAGCAGCTTGAGCTTGAGGTAAATTCCTACGTAGGAATTTTTTTCAATTTGTGGGGTTTAGATAGAAATTTATTTTTTTTATTCGTAGATGAATAAAAATTTATTTACGTTTCTTATAGTATTGTTAATATTTTTGGAAATGTTTCAAATAATTAGTGAATTTTTTACTTTGTAGAATTTGAGAAAGAGAACTCCAATCGGCGTCCTCCCTCCACGCGTGCCAGCAGCTTGAGCTTGAGGTCAATTCCTACGTAGGAATTTTTTTCAATTTGTTGGGTTTAGATATATATTTATTTTTTTATTCATAGATGAATAAAAATTTATTTACGTTTCTTATAGTATTGTTAATATTTTTGGAAATGTTTCAAATAATTAGTGAATTTTTTACTTTGTAGAATTTGAGAAAAAAAAACTCCAATCGGCGTCCTCCCTCCATGCATGCACTCCTCCAGCAGCTTGAGCTTGAGGTAAATTCCTACGTAGGAATTTTTTTCAATTTGTTGGGTTTAGATAGATATTTATTTTTATTATTCATAGATGAATAAAAAATTATTTACGTTTCTTATAGTATTATTAATATTTTTGGAAATGTTTCAAATAATTAGTAAATTTTTTACTTTGTAGAATTTGAGAAAGAAAACTCCAATCGGCGTCCTCCCTCCGCGCGTGCACTCCGCCAGCAGCTTGAGCTTGTGGTAAATTCCTACGTAGGAATTTTTTTCAATTTGTGGGGTTTAGATAGATATTTATTTTTTTTATTCATAGATGAATAAAAATTTATTTACGTTTCTTATAGTATTGTTAATATTTTTGGAAATGTTTCAAATAATTAGTGAATTTTTTACTTTGTAGAATTTGAGAAAAAAAACTCCAATCGGCGTCCTCCCTCCGCGCGTGCACTCTGCCAGCAGCTTGAGCTTGAGGTAAATTCCTACGTAGGAATTTTTTTCAATTTGTGGGGTTTAGATAGAAATTTATTTTTTTTATTCGTAGATGAATAAAAATTTATTTACGTTTCTTATAGTATTGTTAATATTTTTGGAAATGTTTCAAATAATTAGTGAATTTTTTACTATGTAGAATTTGAGAAAAAAAACTCCAATCGGCGTCCTCCCTCCGCGCGTGCACTCGGCCAGCAGCTTGAGCTTGAGGTAAATTCCTACGTAGGAATTTTTTTCAATTTGTGGGGTTTAGATAGATATTTATTTTTTTTATTCATAGAAGAATAAAAATTTATTTACGTTTCTTATAGTATTGTTAATATTTTTGGAAATGTTTCAAATAATTAGTGAATTTTTTAATTTGTACAATTTGAGAAAGAAAACTCCAATCGGCGTCCTCCCTCCACGCGTGCACTCCGCCAGCAGCTTGAGCTTGAGGTCAATTCCTACGTAGGAATTTTTTTCAATTTGTTGGGTTTAGATAGATATTTATTTTTATTATTCATAGATGAATAAAAATTTATTTACGTTTCTTATAGTATTGTTAATATTTTTGGAAATGTTTCAAATAATTAGTGAATTTTTTACTTTGTAGAATTTGAGAAAAAAAACTCCAATCGGCGTCCTCCCTCCGCGCGTGCACTCTGCCAGCAGCTTGAGCTTGAGGGTAAATTCCTACGTAGGAATTTTTTTCAATTTGTGGGGTTTAGATAGAAATTTATTTTTTTTATTCATAGATGAATAAAAATTTATTTACGTTTCTTATAGTATTGTTAATATTTTTGGAAATGTTTCAAATAATTAGTGAATTTTTTGCTTTGTAGAATTTGAGAAAGAGAACTCCAATCGGCGTCCTCCCTCCACGCGTGCCAGCAACTTGAGCTTGCGGTCAATTCCTACGTTGGAATTTTTTTCAATTTGTTGGGTTTAGATAGATATTTATTTTTATTATTCATAGATGAATAAAAATTTATTTACGTTTCTTATAGTATTGTTAATATTTTTGGAAATGTTTCAAATAATTAGTGAATTTTTTACTTTGTAGAATTTGAGAAAAAAAACTCCAATCGGCGTCCTCCCTCCGCGCGACTCTGCCAGCAGCTTGAGCTTGAGGTAAATTCCTACGTAGGAATTTTTTTCAATTTGTGGGGTTTAGATAGTTATTTATTTTTTTTATTCATAGATGAATAAAAATTTATTTACGTTTCTTATAGTATTGTTAATATTTTTGGAAATGTTTCAAATAATTAGTGAATTTTTTACATTGTAGAATTTGAGAAAGAGAACTCCAATCGGCGTCCTCCCTCCACGCGTGCCAGCAGCTTGAGCTTGAGGTCAATTCCTACGTAGGAATTTTTTTCAATTTGTTGGGTTTAGATAGATATTTATTTTTTTTATTCATAGATGAATAAAAATTTATTTACGTTTCTTATAGTATTGTTAATATTTTTGGAAATGTTTCAAATAATTAGTGAATTTTTTACTTTGTAGAATTTGAGAAAGAGAACTCCAATCGGCGTCCTCCCTCCACGCGTGCCAGCAGCTTGAGCTTGAGGTCAATTCCTACGTTGGAATTTTTTTCAATTTGTTGGGTTTAGATATATATTTATTTTTTTATTCATAGATGAATAAAAATTTATTTACGTTTCTTATAGTATTGTTAATATTTTTGGAAATGTTTCAAATAATTAGTGAATTTTTTACTTTGTAGAATTTGAGAAAAAAAAACTCCAATCGGCGTCCTCCCTCCATGCATGCACTCCTCCAGCAGCTTGAGCTTGAGGTAAATTCCTACGTAGGAATTTTTTTCAATTTGTTGGGTTTAGATAGATATTTATTTTTATTATTCATAGATGAATAAAAAATTATTTACGTTTCTTATAGTATTATTAATATTTTTGGAAATGTTTCAAATAATTAGTAAATTTTTTACTTTGTAGAATTTGAGAAAGAAAACTCCAATCGGCGTCCTCCCTCCGCGCGTGCACTCCGCCAGCAGCTTGAGCTTGTGGTAAATTCCTACGTAGGAATTTTTTTCAATTTGTGGGGTTTAGATAGATATTTATTTTTTTTATTCATAGATGAATAAAAATTTATTTACGTTTCTTATAGTATTGTTAATATTTTTGGAAATGTTTCAAATAATTAGTGAATTTTTTACTTTGTAGAATTTGAGAAAAAAAACTCCAATCGGCGTCCTCCCTCCGCGCGTGCACTCTGCCAGCAGCTTGAGCTTGAGGTAAATTCCTACGTAGGAATTTTTTTCAATTTGTGGGGTTTAGATAGAAATTTATTTTTTTTATTCGTAGATGAATAAAAATTTATTTACGTTTCTTATAGTATTGTTAATATTTTTGGAAATGTTTCAAATAATTAGTGAATTTTTTACTTTGTAGAATTTGAGAAAGAGAACTCCAATCGGCGTCCTCCCTCCATGCGTGCACTCCTCCAGCAGCTTGAGCTTGAGGTAAATTCCTACGTAGGAATTTTTTTCAATTTGTTGGGTTTAGATAGATATTTATTTTTATTATTCATAGATGAATAAAAATTTATTTACGTTTCTTATAGTATTGTTAATATTTTTGGAAATGTTTCAAATAATTAGTGAATTTTTTACTATGTAGAATTTGAGAAAAAAAACTCCAATCGGCGTCCTCCCTCCGCGCGTGCACTCGGCCAGCAGCTTGAGCTTGAGGTAAATTCCTACGTAGGAATTTTTTTCAATTTGTGGGGTTTAGATAGATATTTATTTTATTTATTCATAGAAGAATAAAAATTTATTTACGTTTCTTATAGTATTGTTAATATTTTTGGAAATGTTTCAAATAATTAGTGAATTTTTTACTTTGTACAATTTGAGAAAGAAAACTCCAATCGGCGTCCTCCCTCCACGCGTGCACTCCGCCAGCAGCTTGAGCTTGAGGTCAATTCCTACGTAGGAATTTTTTTCAATTTGTTGGGTTTAGATAGATATTTATTTTTATTATTCATAGATGAATAAAAATTTATTTACGTTTCTTATAGTATTGTTAATATTTTTGGAAATGTTTCAAATAATTAGTGAATTTTTTACTTTGTAGAATTTGAGAAAAAAAACTCCAATCGGCGTCCTCCCTCCGCGCGTGCACTCTGCCAGCAGCTTGAGCTTGAGATAAATTCCTACGTAGGAATTTTTTTCAATTTGTGGGGTTTAGATAGATATTTATTTTTTTTATTCATAGATGAATAAAAATTTATTTACGTTTCTTATAGTATTGTTAATATTTTTGGAAATGTTTCAAATAATTAGTGAATTTTTTACTTTGTAGAATTTGAGAAAGAGAACTCCAATCGGCGTCCTCCCTCCACGCGTGCCAGCAGCTTGAGCTTGAGGTCAATTCCTACGTAGGAATTTTTTTCAATTTGTTGGGTTTAGATAGATATTTATTTTTTTTATTCATAGATGAATAAAAATTTATTTACGTTTCTTATAGTATTGTTAATATTTTTTGAAATGTTTCAAATAATTAGTGAATTTTTTACTTTGTAGAATTTGAGAAAAAAAACTCCAATCGGCGTCCTCCCTCCGCGCGTGCACTCTGCCAGCAGCTTGAGCTTGAGGTAAATTCCTACGTAGGAATTTTTTTCAATTTGTGGGGTTTAGATAGAAATTTATTTTTTTTATTCATAGATGAATAAAAATTTATTTACGATTCTTATAGTATTGTTAATATTTTTGGAAATGTTTCAAATAATTAGTGAATTTTTTACTTTGTAGAATTTGAGAAAGAGAACTCCAATCGGCGTCCTCCCTCCACGCGTGCCAGCAGCTTGAGCTTGAGGTCAATTCCTACGTTGGAATTTTTTTCAATTTGTTGGGTTTAGATAGATATTTATTTTTTTTATTCATAGATGAATAAAAATTTATTTACGTTTCTTATAGTATTGTTAATATTTTTGGAAATGTTTCAAATAATTAGTGAATTTTTTACTTTGTAGAATTTGAGAAAAAAAAACTCCAAACGGCGTCCTCCCTCCATGCGTGCACTCCTCCAGCAGCTTGAGCTTGAGGTAAATTCCTACGTAGGAATTTTTTTCAATTTGTTGGGTTTAGATAAATATTTATTTTTATTATTCATAGATGAATAAAAATTTATTTACGATTCTTATAGTATTGTTAATATTTTTGGAAATGTTTCAAATAATTAGGGAATTTTTTACTTTGTAGAATTTGAGAAAGGGAACTCCAATCGGCGTCCTCCCTCCACGCGTGCCAGCAGCTTGAGCTTGAGGTAAATTCCTACGTAGGAATTTTTTTCAATTTGTTGGGTTTAGATAGATATTTATTTTTATTATTCATAGATGAATAAAAATTTATTTACGTTTCTTATAGTATTGTTAATATTTTTGGAAATGTTTCAAATAATTAGTGAATTTTTTACTTTGTAGAATTTGAGAAAGAGAACTCCAATCGGCGTCCTCCCTCCACGCGTGCCAGCAGCTTGAGCTTGAGGTCAATTCCTACGTTGGAATTTTTTTCAATTTGTTGGGTTTAGATAGATATTTATTTTTTTTATTCATAGATGAATAAAAATTTATTTACGTTTCTTATAGTATTGTTAATATTTTTGGAAATGTTTCAAATAATTAGTGAATTTTTTACTTTGTAGAATTTGAGAAAAAAAAACTCCAATCGGCGTCCTCCCTCCATGCGTGCACTCCTCCAGCAGCTTGAGCTTGAGGTAAATTCCTACGTAGGAATTTTTTTCAATTTGTTGGGTTTAGATAGATATTTATTTTTATTATTCATAGATGAATAAAAATTTATTTACGATTCTTATAGTATTGTTAATATTTTTGGAAATGTTTCAAATAATTAGTGAATTTTTTACTTTGTAGAATTTGAGAAAGAAAACTCCAATCGGCGTCCTCCCTCCGCGCGTAAACTCTGCCAGCAGCTTGAGCTTGAGGTAAATTCCTACGTAGGAATTTTTTTCAATTTGTTGGGTATAGATAGATATTTATTTTTATTATTCATAGATGAATAAAAATTTATTTACGTTTCTTATGGTTTTGTTAATATTTTTGGAAATGTTTCAAATAATTAGTGAATTTTTTACTTTGTAGAATTTGAGAAAACAAAACTCCAATCGGCGTCCTCCCTCCATGCGTGCACTCCTCCAGCAGCTTGAGCATGAGGTAAATTCCCACGTAGGAATTTTTTTCAATTTGTTGGGTTTAGATAGATATTTATTTTATTTATTCATAGAAGAATAAAAATTTATTTACGTTTCTTATAGTATTGTTAATATTTTTGGAAATGTTTCAAATAATTAGTGAATTTTTTACTTTGTACAATTTGAGAAAGAAAACTCCAATCGGCGTCCTCCTTCCACGCGTGCACTCCGCCAGCAGCTTGAGCTTGAGGTCAATTCCTACGTAGGAATTTTTTTCAATTTGTTGGGTTTAGATAGATATTTATTTTTATTATTCATAGATGAATAAAAATTTATTTACGTTTCTTATAGTATTGTTAATATTTTTGGAAATATTTCAAATTATTAGTGAATTTTTTACTATGTAGAATTTGAGAAAAAAAACTCCAATCGGCGTCCTCCCTCCGCGCGTGCACTCGGCCAGCAGCTTGAGCTTGAGGTAAATTCCTACGTAGGAATTTTTTTCAATTTGTGGGGTTTAGATAGATATTTATTTTATTTATTCATAGAAGAATAAAAATTTATTTACGTTTCTTATAGTATTGTTAATATTTTTGGAAATGTTTCAAATAATTAGTGAATTTTTTACTTTGTACAATTTGAGAAAGAAAACTCCAATCGGCGTCCTCCTTCCACGCGTGCACTCCGCCAGCAGCTTGAGCTTGAGGTCAATTCCTACGTAGGAATTTTTTTCAATTTGTTGGGTTTAGATAGATATTTATTTTTATTATTCATAGATGAATAAAAATTTATTTACGTTTCTTATAGTATTGTTAATATTTTTGGAAATGTTTCAAATAATTAGTGAATTTTTTACTTTGTAGAATTTGAGAAAAAAAACTCCAATCGGCGTCCTCCCTCCACGCGTGCCAGCAGCTTGAGCTTGAGGTCAATTCCTACGTAGGAATTTTTTTCAATTTGTTGGGTTTAGATAGATATTTATTTTTTTTATTCATAGATGAATAAAAATTTATTTACGTTTCTTATAGTATTGTTAATATTTTTGGAAATGTTTCAAATAATTAGTGAATTTTTTACTTTGTAGAATTTGAGAAAGAGAACTCCAATCGGCGTCCTCCCTCCACGCGTGCCAGCAGCTTGAGCTTGAGGTCAATTCCTACGTTGGAATTTTTTTCAATTTGTTGGGTTTAGATAGATATTTATTTTTTTTATTCATAGATGAATAAAAATTTATTTACGTTTCTTATAGTATTGTTAATATTTTTGGAAATGTTTCAAATAATTAGTGAATTTTTTACTTTGTAGAATTTGAGAAAAAAAAACTCCAATCGGCGTCCTCCCTCCATGCGTGCACTCCTCCAGCAGCTTGAGCTTGAGGTAAATTCCTACGTAGGAATTTTTTTCAATTTGTTGGGTTTAGATAGATATTTATTTTTATTATTCATAGATGAATAAAAATTTATTTACGATTCTTATAGTATTGTTAATATTTTTGGAAATGTTTCAAATAATTAGTGAATTTTTTACTTTGTAGAATTTGAGAAAGAAAACTCCAATCGGCGTCCTCCCTCCGCGCGTAAACTCTGCCAGCAGCTTGAGCTTGAGGTAAATTCCTACGTAGGAATTTTTTTCAATTTGTGGGGTTTAGATAGATATTTATTATTTTTATTCATAGATGAATAAAAATTTATTTACGTTTCTTATAGTATTGTTAATATTTTTGGAAATGTTTCAAATAATTAGTGAATTTTTTACTTTGTAGAATTTGAGAAAAAAAAAACTCCAATCGGCGTCCTCCCTCCATGCGTGCACTCCTCCAGCAGCTTGAGCTTGAGGTAAATTCCTACGTAGGAATTTTTTTCAATTTGTTGGGCTTAGATAGATATTTATTTTTATTATTCATAGATGAATAAAAATTTATTTACGTTTCTTATAGTATTGTTAATATTTTTGGAAATGTTTCAAATAATTAGTGAATTTTTTACTTTGTACAATTTGAGAAAGAAAACTCCAATCGGCGTCCTCCCTCCACGCGTGCACTCCGCCAGCAGCTTGAGCTTGAGGTCAATTCCTACGTAGGAATTTTTTTCAATTTGTTGGGTTTAGATAGATATTTATTTTTATTATTCATAGATGAATAAAAATTTATTTACGTTTCTTATAGTATTGTTAATATTTTTGGAAATGTTTCAAATAATTAGTGAATTTTTTACTTTGTAGAATTTGAGAAAAAAAACTCCAATCGGCGTCCTCCCTCCACGCGTGCACTCCGCCAGCAGCTTGAGCTTGAGGTCAATTCCTACGTAGGAATTTTTTTCAATTTGTGGGGTTTAGATAGATATTTATTATTTTTATTCATAGATGAATAAAAATTTATTTACGTTTCTTATAGTATTGTTAATATTTTTGGAAATGTTTCAAATAATTAGTGAATTTTTTACTTTGTAGAATTTGAGAAAGAGAACTCCAATCGGCGTCCTCCCTCCACGCGTGCCAGCAGCTTGAGCTTGAGGTCAATTCCTACGTTGGAATTTTTTTCAATTTGTTGGGTTTAGATAGATATTTATTTTTTTTATTCATAGATGAATAAAAATTTATTTACGTTTCTTATAGTATTGTTAATATTTTTTGAAATGTTTCAAATAATTAGTGAATTTTTTACTTTGTAGAATTTGAGAAAAAAAACTCCAATCGGCGTCCTCCCTCCGCGCGTGCACTCTGCCAGCAGCTTGAGCTTGAGGTAAATTCCTACGTAGGAATTTTTTTCAATTTGTGGGGTTTAGATAGAAATTTATTTTTTTTATTCATAGATGAATAAAAATTTATTTACGATTCTTATAGTATTGTTAATATTTTTGGAAATGTTTCAAATAATTAGTGAATTTTTTACTTTGTAGAATTTGAGAAAGAGAACTCCAATCGGCGTCCTCCCTCCACGCGTGCACTCCGCCAGCAGCTTGAGCTTGAGGTCAATTCCTACGTAGGAATTTTTTTCAATTTGTTGGGTTTAGATAGATATTTATTTTTATTATTCATAGATGAATAAAAATTTATTTACGTTTCTTATGGTTTTGTTAATATTTTTGGAAATGTTTCAAATAATTAGTGAATTTTTTACTTTGTAGAATTTTAGAAAAAAAACTCCAATCGGCGTCCTCCCTCCACGCGTGCACTCCGCCAGCAGCTTGAGCTTGAGGTCAATTCCTACGTAGGAATTTTTTTCAATTTGTGGGGTTTAGATAGATATTTATTATTTTTATTCATAGATGAATAAAAATTTATTTACGTTTCTTATAGTATTGTTAATATTTTTGGAAATGTTTCAAATAATTAGTGAATTTTTTACTTTGTAGAATTTGAGAAAGAGAACTCCAATCGGCGTCCTCCCTCCACGCGTGCCAGCAGCTTGAGCTTGAGGTCAATTCCTACGTTGGAATTTTTTTCAATTTGTTGGGTTTAGATAGATATTTATTTTTTTTATTCATAGATGAATAAAAATTTATTTACGTTTCTTATAGTATTGTTAATATTTTTTGAAATGTTTCAAATAATTAGTGAATTTTTTACTTTGTAGAATTTGAGAAAAAAAACTCCAATCGGCGTCCTCCCTCCGCGCGTGCACTCTGCCAGCAGCTTGAGCTTGAGGTAAATTCCTACGTAGGAATTTTTTTCAATTTGTGGGGTTTAGATAGAAATTTATTTTTTTTATTCATAGATGAATAAAAATTTATTTACGATTCTTATAGTATTGTTAATATTTTTGGAAATGTTTCAAATAATTAGTGAATTTTTTACTTTGTAGAATTTGAGAAAGAGAACTCCAATCGGCGTCCTCCCTCCACGCGTGCACTCCGCCAGCAGCTTGAGCTTGAGGTCAATTCCTACGTAGGAATTTTTTTCAATTTGTTGGGTTTAGATAGATATTTATTTTTATTATTCATAGATGAATAAAAATTTATTTACGTTTCTTATAGTATTGTTAATATTTTTGGAAATGTTTCAAATAATTAGTGAATTTTTTACTTTGTAGAATTTGAGAAAAAAAACTCCAATCGGCGTCCTCCCTCCGCGCGTGCACTCTGCCAGCAGCTTGAGCTTGAGGTAAATTCCTACGTAGGAATTTTTTTCAATTTGTGGGGTTTAGATAGAAATTTATTTTTTTTATTCATAGATGAATAAAAATTTATTTACGTTTCTTATAGTATTGTTAATATTTTTGGAAATGTTTCAAATAATTAGTGAATTTTTTACTTTGTAGAATTTGAGAAAAAAAAACTCCAATCGGCGTCCTCCCTCCATGCGTGCACTCCTCCAGCAGCTTGAGCTTGAGGTAAATTCCTACGTAGGAATTTTTTTCAATTTGTTGGGTTTAGATAGATATTTATTTTTATTATTCATAGATGAATAAAAATTTATTTACGATTCTTATAGTATTGTTAATATTTTTGGAAATGTTTCAAATAATTAGTGAATTTTTTACTTTGTAGAATTTGAGAAAGAAAACTCCAATCTGCGTCCTCCCTCCGCGCGTAAACTCTGCCAGCAGCTTGAGCTTGAGGTAAATTCCTACGTAGGAATTTTTTTCAATTTGTGGGGTTTAGATAGATATTTATTATTTTTATTCATAGATGAATAAAAATTTATTTACGTTTCTTATAGTATTGTTAATATTTTTGGAAATGTTTCAAATAATTAGTGAATTTTTTACTTTGTAGAATTTGAGAAAAAAAAACTCCAATCGGCGTCCTCCCTCCATGCGTGCACTCCTCCAGCAGCTTGAGCTTGAGGTAAATTCCTACGTAGGAATTTTTTTCAATTTGTGGGGTTTAGATAGATATTTATTTTATTTATTCATAGAAGAATAAAAATTTATTTACGTTTCTTATAGTATTGTTAATATTTTTGGAAATGTTTCAAATAATTAGTGAATTTTTTACTTTGTACAATTTGAGAAAGAAAACTCCAATCGGCGTCCTCCCTCCACGCGTGCACTCCGCCAGCAGCTTGAGCTTGAGGTCAATTCCTACGTAGGAATTTTTTTCAATTTGTGGGGTTTAGATAGATATTTATTATTTTTATTCATAGATGAATAAAAATTTATTTACGTTTCTTATAGTATTGTTAATATTTTTGGAAATGTTTCAAATAATTAGTGAATTTTTTACTTTGTAGAATTTGAGAAAGAGAACTCCAATCGGCGTCCTCCCTCCACGCGTGCCAGCAGCTTGAGCTTGAGGTCAATTCCTACGTAGGAATTTTTTTCAATTTGTTGGGTTTAGATAGATATATATTTTTTTTATTCATAAATGAATAAAAATTTATTTACGTTTCTTATAGTATTGTTAATATTTTTTGAAATGTTTCAAATAATTAGTGAATTTTTTACTTTGTAGAATTTGAGAAAAAAAACTCCAATCGGCGTCCTCCCTCCGCGCGTGCACTCTGCCAGCAGCTTGAGCTTGAGGTAAATTCCTACGTAGGAATTTTTTTCAATTTGTGGGGTTTAGATAGAAATTTATTTTTTTTATTCATAGATGAATAAAAATTTATTTACGATTCTTATAGTATTGTTAATATTTTTGGAAATGTTTCAAATAATTAGTGAATTTTTTACTTTGTAGAATTTGAGATAGAGAACTCCAATCGGCGTCCTCCCTCCACGCGTGCACTCCGCCAGCAGCTTGAGCTTGAGGTCAATTCCTACGTAGGAATTTTTTTCAATTTGTTGGGTTTAGATAGATATTTATTTTTATTATTCATAGATGAATAAAAATTTATTTACGTTTCTTATAGTATTGTTAATATTTTTGGAAATGTTTCAAATAATTAGTGAATTTTTTACTTTGTAGAATTTGAGAAAAAAAACTCCAATCGGCGTCCTCCCTCCGCGCGTGCACTCTGCCAGCAGCTTGAGCTTGAGGTAAATTCCTACGTAGGAATTTTTTTCAATTTGTGGGGTTTAGATAGAAATTTATTTTTTTTATTCAGAGATGAATAAAAATTTATTTACGTTTCTTATAGTATTGTTAATATTTTTGGAAATGTTTCAAATAATTAGTGAATTTTTTACTTTGTAGAATTTGAGAAAAAAAAACTCCAATCGGCGTCCTCCCTCCATGCGTGCACTCCTCCAGCAGCTTGAGCTTGAGGTAAATTCCTACGTAGGAATTTTTTTCAATTTGTTGGGTTTAGATAGATATTTATTTTTTTTATTCATAGATGAATAAAAATTTATTTACGTTTCTTATTGTATTGTTAATATTTTTGGAAATGTTTCAAATAATTAGTGAATTTTTTACTTTGTAGAATTTGAGAAAGAGAACTCCAATCGGCGTCCTCCCTCCACGCGTGCCAGCAGCTTGAGCTTGAGGTCAATTCCTACGTAGGAATTTTTTTCAATTTGTTGGGTTTAGATAGATATTTATTTTTTTTATTCATAGATGAATAAAAATTTATTTACGTTTCTTATAGTATTGTTAATATTTTTGGAAATGTTTCAAATAATTAGTGAATTTTTTACTTTGTAGAATTTGAGAAAGAGAACTCCAATCGGCGTCCTCCCTCCACGCGTGCCAGCAGCTTGAGCTTGAGGTCAATTCCTACGTTGGAATTTTTTTCAATTTGTTGGGTTTAGATAGATATTTATTTTTTTTATTCATAGATGAATAAAAATTTATTTACGTTTCTTATAGTATTGTTAATATTTTTGGAAATGTTTCAAATAATTAGTGAATTTTTTACTTTGTAGAATTTGAGAAAAAAAAACTCCAATCGGCGTCCTCCCTCCATGCGTGCACTCCTCCAGCAGCTTGAGCTTGAGGTAAATTCCTACGTAGGAATTTTTTTCAATTTGTTGGGTTTAGATAGATATTTATTTTTATTATTCATAGATGAATAAAAATTTATTTACGATTCTTATAGTATTGTTAATATTTTTGGAAATGTTTCAAATAATTAGTGAATTTTTTACTTTGTAGAATTTGAGAAAGAAAACTCCAATCGGCGTCCTCCCTCCGCGCGTAAACTCTGCCAGCAGCTTGAGCTTGAGGTAAATTCCTACGTAGGAATTTTTTTCAATTTGTGGGGTTTAGATAGATATTTATTATTTTTATTCATAGATGAATAAAAATTTATTTACGTTTCTTATAGTATTGTTAATATTTTTGGAAATGTTTCAAATAATTAGTGAATTTTTTACTTTGTAGAATTTGAGAAAAAAAAACTCCAATCGGCGTCCTCCCTCCATGCGTGCACTCCTCCAGCAGCTTGAGCTTGAGGTAAATTCCTACGTAGGAATTTTTTTCAATTTGTTGGGCTTAGATAGATATTTATTTTTATTATTCGTAGATGAATAAAAATTTATTTACGTTTCTTATAGTATTGTTAATATTTTTGGAAATGTTTCAAATAATTAGTGAATTTTTTACTTTGTACAATTTGAGAAAGAAAACTCCAATCGGCGTCCTCCCTCCACGCGTGCACTCCGCCAGCAGCTTGAGCTTGAGGTCAATTCCTACGTAGGAATTTTTTTCAATTTGTTGGGTTTAGATAGATATTTATTTTTATTATTCATAGATGAATAAAAATTTATTTACGTTTCTTATAGTATTGTTAATATTTTTGGAAATGTTTCAAATAATTAGTGAATTTTTTACTTTGTAGAATTTGAGAAAAAAAACTCCAATCGGCGTCCTCCCTCCACGCGTGCACTCCGCCAGCAGCTTGAGCTTGAGGTCAATTCCTACGTAGGAATTTTTTTCAATTTGTGGGGTTTAGATAGATATTTATTATTTTTATTCATAGATGAATAAAAATTTATTTACGTTTCTTATAGTATTGTTAATATTTTTGGAAATGTTTCAAATAATTAGTGAATTTTTTACTTTGTAGAATTTGAGAAAGAGAACTCCAATCGGCGTCCTCCCTCCACGCGTGCCAGCAGCTTGAGCTTGAGGTCAATTCCTACGTAGGAATTTTTTTCAATTTGTTGGGTTTAGATAGATATTTATTTTTTTTATTCATAGATGAATAAAAATTTATTTACGTTTCTTATAGTATTGTTAATATTTTTTGAAATGTTTCAAATAATTAGTGAATTTTTTACTTTGTAGAATTTGAGAAAAAAAACTCCAATCGGCGTCCTCCCTCCGCGCGTGCACTCTGCCAGCAGCTTGAGCTTGAGGTAAATTCCTACGTAGGAATTTTTTTCAATTTGTGGGGTTTAGATAGAAATTTATTTTTTTTATTCATAGATGAATAAAAATTTATTTACGATTCTTATAGTATTGTTAATATTTTTGGAAATGTTTCAAATAATTAGTGAATTTTTTACTTTGTAGAATTTGAGAAAGAGAACTCCAATCGGCGTCCTCCCTCCACGCGTGCACTCCGCCAGCAGCTTGAGCTTGAGGTCAATTCCTACGTAGGAATTTTTTTCAATTTGTTGGGTTTAGATAGATATTTATTTTTATTATTCATAGATGAATAAAAATTTATTTACGTTTCTTATAGTATTGTTAATATTTTTGGAAATGTTTCAAATAATTAGTGAATTTTTTACTTTGTAGAATTTGAGAAAAAAAACTCCAATCGGCGTCCTCCCTCCGCGCGTGCACTCTGCCAGCAGCTTGAGCTTGAGGTAAATTCCTACGTAGGAATTTTTTTCAATTTGTGGGGTTTAGATAGAAATTTATTTTTTTTATTCATAGATGAATAAAAATTTATTTACGTTTCTTATAGTATTGTTAAAATTTTTGGAAATGTTTCAAATAATTAGTGAATTTTTTACTTTGTAGAATTTGAGAAAGAGAACTCCAATCGGCGTCCTCCCTCCACGCGTGCCAGCAGCTTGAGCTTGAGGTCAATTCCTACGTTGGAATTTTTTTCAATTTGTTGGGTTTAGATAGATATTTATTTTTTTTATTCATAGATGAATAAAAATTTATTTACGTTTCATATAGTATTGTTAATATTTTTGGAAATGTTTCAAATAATTAGTGAATTTTTTACTTTGTAGAATTTGAGAAAAAAAAACTCCAATCGGCGTCCTCCCTCCATGCGTGCACTCCTCCAGCAGCTTGAGCTTGAGGTAAATTCCTACGTAGGAATTTTTTTCAATTTGTTGGGTTTAGATAGATATTTATTTTTATTATTCATAGATGAATAAAAATTTATTTACGATTCTTATAGTATTGTTAATATTTTTGGAAATGTTTCAAATAATTAGTGAATTTTTTACTTTGTAGAATTTGAGAAAGAAAACTCCAATCGGCGTCCTCCCTCCGCGCGTAAACTCTGCCAGCAGCTTGAGCTTGAGGTAAATTCCTACGTAGGAATTTTTTTCAATTTGTTGGGTATAGATAGATATTTATTTTTATTATTCATAGATGAATAAAAATTTATTTACGTTTCTTATGGTTTTGTTAATATTTTTGGAAATGTTTCAAATAATTAGTGAATTTTTTACTTTGTAGAATTTGAGAAAACAAAACTCCAATCGGCGTCCTCCCTCCATGCGTGCACTCCTCCAGCAGCTTGAGCATGAGGTAAATTCCTACGTAGGAATTTTTTTCAATTTGTTGGGTTTAGATAGATATTTATTTTTATTATTCATAGATGAATAAAAATTTATTTACGTTTCTTATAGTATTGTTAATATTTTTGGAAATGTTTCAAATAATTAGTGAATTTTTTACTTTGTAGAATTTGAGAAAGAGAACTCCAATCGGCGTCCTCCCTCCACGCGTGCCAGCAGCTTGCGCTTGAGGTCAATTCCTACGTAGGAATTTTTTTCAATTTGTTGGGTTTAGATAGATATTTATTTTTTTTATTCATAGATGAATAAAAATTTATTTACTTTTCTTATAGTATTGTTAATATTTTTGGAAATGTTTCAAATAATTAGTGAATTTTTTACTATGTAGAATTTGAGAAAAAAAACTCCAATCGGCGTGCTCCCTCCGCGCGTGCACTCGGCCAGCAGCTTGAGCTTGAGGTAAATTCCTACGTAGGAATTTTTTTCAATTTGTGGGGTTTAGATAGATATTTATTTTATTTATTCATAGAAGAATAAAAATTTATTTACGTTTCTTATAGTATTGTTAATATTTTTGGAAATGTTTCAAATAATTAGTGAATTTTTTACTTTGTACAATTTGAGAAAGAAAACTCCAATCGGCGTCCTCCCTCCACGCGTGCACTCCGCCAGCAGCTTGAGCTTGAGGTCAATTCCTACGTAGGAATTTTTTTCAATTTGTTGGGTTTAGATAGATATTTATTTTTATTATTCATAGATGAATAAAAATTTATTTACGTTTCTTATAGTATTGTTAATATTTTTGGAAATGTTTCAAATAATTAGTGAATTTTTTACTTTGTAGAATTTGAGAAAAAAAACTCCAATCGGCGTCCTCCCTCCGCGCGTGCACTCTGCCAGCAGCTTGAGCTTGAGGTAAATTCCTACGTAGGAATTTTTTTCAATTTGTGGGGTTTAGATAGATATTTATTTTTTTTATTCATAGATGAATAAAAATTTATTTACGTTTCTTATAGTATTGTTAATATTTTTGGAAATGTTTCAAATAATTAGTGAATTTTTTACTTTGTAGAATTTGAGAAAGAGAACTCCAATCGGCGTCCTCCCTCCACGCGTGCCAGCAGCTTGAGCTTGAGGTCAATTCCTACGTAGGAATTTTTTTCAATTTGTTGGGTTTAGATAGATATTTATTTTTTTTTATTCATAGATGAATAAAAATTTATTTACGTTTCTTATAGTATTGTTAATATTTTTTGAAATGTTTCAAATAATTAGTGAATTTTTTACTTTGTAGAATTTGAGAAAAAAAACTCCAATCGGCGTCCTCCCTCCGCGCGTGCACTCTCCCAGCAGCTTGAACTTGAGGTAAATTCCTACGTAGGAATTTTTTTCAATTTGTGGGGTTTAGATAGAAATTTATTTTTTTTATTCATAGATGAATAAAAATTTATTTACGATTCTTATAGTATTGTTAATATTTTTGGAAATGTTTCAAATAATTAGTGAATTTTTTACTTTGTAGAATTTGAGAAAGAGAACTCCAATCGGCGTCCTCCCTCCACGCGTGCACTCCGCCAGCAGCTTGAGCTTGAGGTCAATTCCTACGTAGGAATTTTTTTCAATTTGTTGGGTTTAGATAGATATTTATTTTTATTATTCATAGATGAATAAAAATTTATTTACGTTTCTTATAGTATTGTTAATATTTTTGGAAATGTTTCAAATAATTAGTGAATTTTTTACTTTGTAGAATTTGAGAAAAAAAACTCCAATCGGCGTCCTCCCTCCGCGCGTGCACTCTGCCAGCAGCTTGAGCTTGAGGTAAATTCCTACGTAGGAATTTTTTTCAATTTGTGGGGTTTAGATAGAAATTTATTTTTTTTATTCATAGATGAATAAAAATTTATTTACGTTTCTTATAGTATTGTTAATATTTTTGGAAATGTTTCAAATAATTAGTGAATTTTTTACTTTGTAGAATTTGAGAAAAAAAAAACTCCAATCGGCGTCCTCCCTCCATGCGTGCACTCCTCCAGCAGCTTGAGCTTGAGGTAAATTCCTACGTAGGAATTTTTTTCAATTTGTTGGGTTTAGATAAATATTTATTTTTATTATTCATAGATGAATAAAAATTTATTTACGATTCTTATAGTATTGTTAATATTTTTGGAAATGTTTCAAATAATTAGTGAATTTTTTACTTTGTAGAATTTGAGAAAGGGAACTCCAATCGGCGTCCTCCCTCCACGCGTGCCAGCAGCTTGAGCTTGAGGTAAATTCCTACGTAGGAATTTTTTTCAATTTGTTGGGTTTAGATAGATATTTATTTTTATTATTCATAGATGAATAAAAATTTATTTACGTTTCTTATAGTATTGTTAATATTTTTGGAAATGTTTCAAATAATTAGTGAATTTTTTACTTTGTAGAATTTGAGAAAAAAAAAACTCCAATCGGCGTCCTCCCTCCATGCGTGCACTCCTCCAGCAGCTTGAGCTTGAGGTAAATTCCTACGTAGGAATTTTTTTCAATTTGTTGGGTTTAGATAGATATTTATTTTTATTATTCATAGATGAATAAAAATTTATTTACGTTTCTTATAGTATTGTTAATATTTTTGGAAATGTTTCAAATAATTAGTGAATTTTTTACTTTGTAGAATTTGAGAAAGAGAACTCCAATCGGCGTCCTCCCTCCACGCGTGCCAGCAGCTTGCGCTTGAGGTCAATTCCTACGTAGGAATTTTTTTCAATTTGTTGGGTTTAGATAGATATTTATTTTTTTTATTCATAGATGAATAAAAATTTATTTACTTTTCTTATAGTATTGTTAATATTTTTGGAAATGTTTCAAATAATTAGTGAATTTTTTACTTTGTACAATTTGAGAAAGAGAACTCCAATCGGCGTCCTCCCTCCACGCGTGCCAGCAGCTTGAGCTTGAGGTCAATTCCTACGTTGGAATTTTTTTCAATTTGTTGGGTTTAGATAGATATTTATTTTTTTTATTCATAGATGAATAAAAATTTATTTACGTTTCTTATAGTATTGTTAATATTTTTGGAAATGTTTCAAATAATTAGTGAATTTTTTACTTTGTAGAATTTGAGAAAGAGAACTCCAATCGGCGTCCTCCCTCCACGCGTGCCAGCAGCTTGCGCTTGAGGTCAATTCCTACGTAGGAATTTTTTTCAATTTGTTGGGTTTAGATAGATATTTATTTTTATTATTCATAGATGAATAAAAATTTATTTACGTTTCTTATAGTATTGTTAATATTGTTGGAAATGTTTCAAATAATTAGTGAATTTTTTACTATGTAGAATTTGAGAAAAAAAACTCCAATCGGCGTCCTCCCTCCGCGCGTGCACTCGGCCAGCAGCTTGAGCTTGAGGTAAATTCCTACGTAGGAATTTTTTTCAATTTGTGGGGTTTAGATAGATATTTATTTTATTTATTCATAGAAGAATAAAAATTTATTTACGTTTCTTATAGTATTGTTAATATTTTTGGAAATGTTTCAAATAATTAGTGAATTTTTTACTTTGTACAATTTGAGAAAGAAAACTCCAATCGGCGTCCTCCCTCCACGCGTGCACTCCGCCAGCAGCTTGAGCTTGAGGTCAATTCCTACGTAGGAATTTTTTTCAATTTGTTGGGTTTAGATAGATATTTATTTTTATTATTCATAGATGAATAAAAATTTATTTACGTTTCTTATAGTATTGTTAATATTTTTGGAAATGTTTCAAATAATTAGTGAATTTTTTACTTTGTAGAATTTGAGAAAAAAAACTCCAATCGGCGTCCTCCCTCCACGCGTGCACTCTGCCAGCAGCTTGAGCTTGAGGTAAATTCCTACGTAGGAATTTTTTTCAATTTGTGGGGTTTAGATAGATATTTATTTTTTTTATTCATAGATGAATAAAAATTTATTTACGTTTCTTATAGTATTGTTAATATTTTTGGAAATGTTTCAAATAATTAGTGAATTTTTTACTTTGTAGAATTTGAGAAAGAGAACTCCAATCGGCGTCCTCCCTCCACGCGTGCCAGCAGCTTGAGCTTGAGGTCAATTCCTACGTAGGAATTTTTTTCAATTTGTTGGGTTTAGATAGATATTTATTTTTTTTATTCATAGATGAATAAAAATTTATTTACGTTTCTTATAGTATTGTTAATATTTTTTGAAATGTTTCAAATAATTAGTGAATTTTTTACTTTGTAGAATTTGAGAAAAAAAACTCCAATCGGCGTCCTCCCTCCGCGCGTGCACTCTGCCAGCAGCTTGAGCTTGAGGTAAATTCCTACGTAGGAATTTTTTTCAATTTGTGGGGTTTAGATAGAAATTTATTTTTTTTATTCATAGATGAATAAAAATTTATTTACGATTCTTATAGTATTGTTAATATTTTTGGAAATGTTTCAAATAATTAGTGAATTTTTTACTTTGTAGAATTTGAGAAAGAGAACTCCAATCGGCGTCCTCCCTCCACGCGTGCACTCCGCCAGCAGCTTGAGCTTGAGGTCAATTCCTACGTAGGAATTTTTTTCAATTTGTTGGGTTTAGATAGATATTTATTTTTATTATTCATAGATGAATAAAAATTTATTTACGTTTCTTATAGTATTGTTAATATTTTTGGAAATGTTTCAAATAATTAGTGAATTTTTTACTTTGTAGAATTTGAGAAAAAAAACTCCAATCGGCGTCCTCCCTCCGCGCGTGCACTCTGCCAGCAGCTTGAGCTTGAGGTAAATTCCTACGTAGGAATTTTTTTCAATTTGTGGGGTTTAGATAGAAATTTATTTTTTTTATTCATAGATGAATAAAAATTTATTTACGTTTCTTATAGTATTGTTAATATTTTTGGAAATGTTTCAAATAATTAGTGAATTTTTTACTTTGTAGAATTTGAGAAAGAGAACTCCAATCGGCGTCCTCCCTCCACGCGTGCCAGCAGCTTGAGCTTGAGGTCAATTCCTACGTTGGAATTTTTTTCAATTTGTTGGGTTTAGATAGATATTTATTTTTTTTATTCATAGATGAATAAAAATTTATTTACGTTTCTTATAGTATCGTTAATATTTTTGGAAATGTTTCAAATAATTAGTGAATTTTTTACTTTGTAGAATTTGAGAAAAAAAAACTCCAATCCGCGTCCTCCCTCCATGCGTGCACTCCTCCAGCAGCTTGAGCTTGAGGTAAATTCCTACGTAGGAATTTTTTTCAATTTGTTGGGTTTAGATAGATATTTATTTTTATTATTCATAGATGAATAAAAATTTATTTACGATTCTTATAGTATTGTTAATATTTTTGGAAATGTTTCAAATAATTAGTGAATTTTTTACTTTGTAGAATTTGAGAAAGAAAACTCCAATCGGCGTCCTCCCTCCGCGCGTAAACTCTGCCAGCAGCTTGAGCTTGAGGTAAATTCCTACGTAGGAATTTTTTTCAATTTGTTGGGTATAGATAGATATTTATTTTTATTATTCATAGTTGAATAAAAATTTATTTACGTTTCTTATGGTTTTGTTAATATTTTTGGAAATGTTTCAAATAATTAGTGAATTTTTTACTTTGTAGAATTTGAGAAAACAAAACTCCAATCGGCGTCCTCCCTCCATGCGTGCACTCCTCCAGCAGCTTGAGCATGAGGTAAATTCCTACGTAGGAATTTTTTTCAATTTGTTGGGTTTAGATAGATATTTATTTTTATTATTCATAGATGAATAAAAATTTATTTACGTTTCTTATAGTATTGTTAATATTTTTGGAAATGTTTCAAATAATTAGTGAATTTTTTACTTTGTAGAATTTGAGAAAGAGAACTCCAATCGGCGTCCTCCCTCCACGCGTGCCAGCAGCTTGCGCTTGAGGTCAATTCCTACGTAGGAATTTTTTTCAATTTGTTGGGTTTAGATAGATATTTATTTTTTTTATTCATAGATGAATAAAAATTTATTTACTTTTCTTATAGTATTGTTAATATTTTTGGAAATGTTTCAAATAATTAGTGAATTTTTTACTATGTAGAATTTGAGAAAAAAAACTCCAATCGGCGTGCTCCCTCCGCGCGTGCACTCGGCCAGCAGCTTGAGCTTGAGGTAAATTCCTACGTAGGAATTTTTTTCAATTTGTGGGGTTTAGATAGATATTTATTTTATTTATTCATAGAAGAATAAAAATTTATTTACGTTTCTTATAGTATTGTTAATATTTTTGGAAATGTTTCAAATAATTAGTGAATTTTTTACTTTGTACAATTTGAGAAAGAAAACTCCAATCGGCGTCCTCCCTCCACGCGTGCACTCCGCCAGCAGCTTGAGCTTGAGGTCAATTCCTACGTAGGAATTTTTTTCAATTTGTTGGGTTTAGATAGATATTTATTTTTATTATTCATAGATGAATAAAAATTTATTTACGTTTCTTATAGTATTGTTAATATTTTTGGAAATGTTTCAAATAATTAGTGAATTTTTTACTTTGTAGAATTTGAGAAAAAAAAACTCCAATCGGCGTCCTCCCTCCGCGCGTGCACTCTTCCAGCAGCTTGAGCTTGAGGTAAATTCCTACGTAGGAATTTTTTTCAATTTGTGGGGTTTAGATAGATATTTATTTTTTTTATTCATAGATGAATAAAAATTTATTTACGTTTCTTATAGTATTGTTAATATTTTTGGAAATGTTTCAAATAATTAGTGAATTTTTTACTTTGTAGAATTTGAGAAAGAGAACTCCAATCGGCGTCCTCCCTCCACGCGTGCCAGCAGCTTGAGCTTGAGGTCAATTCCTACGTAGGAATTTTTTTCAATTTGTTGGGTTTAGATAGATATTTATTTTTTTTTATTCATAGATGAATAAAAATTTATTTACGTTTCTTATAGTATTGTTAATATTTTTTGAAATGTTTCAAATAATTAGTGAATTTTTTACTTTGTAGAATTTGAGAAAAAAAACTCCAATCGGCGTCCTCCCTCCGCGCGTGCACTCTGCCAGCAGCTTGAGCTTGAGGTAAATTCCTACGTAGGAATTTTTTTCAATTTGTGGGGTTTAGATAGAAATTTATTTTTTTTATTCATAGATGAATAAAAATTTATTTACGATTCTTATAGTATTGTTAATATTTTTGGAAATGTTTCAAATAATTAGTGAATTTTTTACTTTGTAGAATTTGAGAAAGAGAACTCCAATCGGCGTCCTCCCTCCACGCGTGCACTCCGCCAGCAGCTTGAGCTTGAGGTCAATTCCTACGTAGGAATTTTTTTCAATTTGTTGGGTTTAGATAGATATTTATTTTTATTATTCATAGATGAATAAAAATTTATTTACGTTTCTTATAGTATTGTTAATATTTTTGGAAATGTTTCAAATAATTAGTGAATTTTTTACTTTGTAGAATTTGAGAAAAAAAACTCCAATCGGCGTCCTCCCTCCGCGCGTGCACTCTGCCAGCAGCTTGAGCTTGAGGTAAATTCCTACGTAGGAATTTTTTTCAATTTGTGGGGTTTAGATAGAAATTTATTTTTTTTATTCATAGATGAATAAAAATTTATTTACGTTTCTTATAGTATTGTTAATATTTTTGGAAATGTTTCAAATAATTAGTGAATTTTTTACTTTGTAGAATTTGAGAAAGAGAACTCCAATCGGCGTCCTCCCTCCACGCGTGCCAGCAGCTTGAGCTTGAGGTCAATTCCTACGTTGGAATTTTTTTCAATTTGTTGGGTTTAGATAGATATTTATTTTTTTTATTCATAGATGAATAAAAATTTATTTACGTTTCTTATAGTATCGTTAATATTTTTGGAAATGTTTCAAATAATTAGTGAATTTTTTACTTTGTAGAATTTGAGAAAAAAAAACTCCAATCGGCGTCCTCCCTCCATGCGTGCACTCCTCCAGCAGCTTGAGCTTGAGGTAAATTCCTACGTAGGAATTTTTTTCAATTTGTGGGGTTTAGATAGAAATTTATTTTTTTTATTCATAGATGAATAAAAATTTATTTACGATTCTTATAGTATTGTTAATATTTTTGGAAATGTTTCAAATAATTAGTGAATTTTTTACTTTGTAGAATTTGAGAAAGAGAACTCCAATCGGCGTCCTCCCTCCACGCGTGCACTCCGCCAGCAGCTTGAGCTTGAGGTCAATTCCTACGTAGGAATTTTTTTCAATTTGTTGGGTTTAGATAGATATTTATTTTTATTATTCATAGATGAATAAAAATTTATTTACGTTTCTTATAGTATTGTTAATATTTTTGGAAATGTTTCAAATAATTAGTGAATTTTTTACTTTGTAGAATTTGAGAAAAAAAACTCCAATCGGCGTCCTCCCTCCGCGCGTGCACTCTGCCAGCAGCTTGAGCTTGAGGTAAATTCCTACGTAGGAATTTTTTTCAATTTGTGGGGTTTAGATAGAAATTTATTTTTTTTATTCATAGATGAATAAAAATTTATTTACGTTTCTTATAGTATTGTTAATATTTTTGGAAATGTTTCAAATAATTAGTGAATTTTTTACTTTGTAGAATTTGAGAAAGAGAACTCCAATCGGCGTCCTCCCTCCACGCGTGCCAGCAGCTTGAGCTTGAGGTCAATTCCTACGTAGGAATTTTTTTCAATTTGTTGGGTTTAGATAGATATTTATTTTTTTTTATTCATAGATGAATAAAAATTTATTTACGTTTCTTATAGTATTGTTAATATTTTTTGAAATGTTTCAAATAATTAGTGAATTTTTTACTTTGTAGAATTTGAGAAAAAAAACTCCAATCGGCGTCCTCCCTCCGCGCGTGCACTCTGCCAGCAGCTTGAGCTTGAGGTAAATTCCTACGTAGGAATTTTTTTCAATTTGTGGGGTTTAGATAGAAATTTATTTTTTTTATTCATAGATGAATAAAAATTTATTTACGATTCTTATAGTATTGTTAATATTTTTGGAAATGTTTCAAATAATTAGTGAATTTTTTACTTTGTAGAATTTGAGAAAGAGAACTCCAATCGGCGTCCTCCCTCCACGCGTGCACTCCGCCAGCAGCTTGAGCTTGAGGTCAATTCCTACGTAGGAATTTTTTTCAATTTGTTGGGTTTAGATAGATATTTATTTTTATTATTCATAGATGAATAAAAATTTATTTACGTTTCTTATAGTATTGTTAATATTTTTGGAAATGTTTCAAATAATTAGTGAATTTTTTACTTTGTAGAATTTGAGAAAAAAAACTCCAATCGGCGTCCTCCCTCCGCGCGTGCACTCTGCCAGCAGCTTGAGCTTGAGGTAAATTCCTACGTAGGAATTTTTTTCAATTTGTGGGGTTTAGATAGAAATTTATTTTTTTTATTCATAGATGAATAAAAATTTATTTACGTTTCTTATAGTATTGTTAATATTTTTGGAAATGTTTCAAATAATTAGTGAATTTTTTACTTTGTAGAATTTGAGAAAGAGAACTCCAATCGGCGTCCTCCCTCCACGCGTGCCAGCAGCTTGAGCTTGAGGTCAATTCCTACGTTGGAATTTTTTTCAATTTGTTGGGTTTAGATAGATATTTATTTTTTTTATTCATAGATGAATAAAAATTTATTTACGTTTCTTATAGTATCGTTAATATTTTTGGAAATGTTTCAAATAATTAGTGAATTTTTTACTTTGTAGAATTTGAGAAAAAAAAACTCCAATCGGCGTCCTCCCTCCATGCGTGCACTCCTCCAGCAGCTTGAGCTTGAGGTAAATTCCTACGTAGGAATTTTTTTCAATTTGTGGGGTTTAGATAGAAATTTATTTTTTTTATTCATAGATGAATAAAAATTTATTTACGATTCTTATAGTATTGTTAATATTTTTGGAAATGTTTCAAATAATTAGTGAATTTTTTACTTTGTAGAATTTGAGAAAGAGAACTCCAATCGGCGTCCTCCCTCCACGCGTGCACTCCGCCAGCAGCTTGAGCTTGAGGTCAATTCCTACGTAGGAATTTTTTTCAATTTGTTGGGTTTAGATAGATATTTATTTTTATTATTCATAGATGAATAAAAATTTATTTACGTTTCTTATAGTATTGTTAATATTTTTGGAAATGTTTCAAATAATTAGTGAATTTTTTACTTTGTAGAATTTGAGAAAAAAAACTCCAATCGGCGTCCTCCCTCCGCGCGTGCACTCTGCCAGCAGCTTGAGCTTGAGGTAAATTCCTACGTAGGAATTTTTTTCAATTTGTGGGGTTTAGATAGAAATTTATTTTTTTTATTCATAGATGAATAAAAATTTATTTACGTTTCTTATAGTATTGTTAATATTTTTGGAAATGTTTCAAATAATTAGTGAATTTTTTACTTTGTAGAATTTGAGAAAGAGAACTCCAATCGGCGTCCTCCCTCCACGCGTGCCAGCAGCTTGAGCTTGAGGTCAATTCCTACGTTGGAATTTTTTTCAATTTGTTGGGTTTAGATAGATATTTATTTTTTTTATTCATAGATGAATAAAAATTTATTTACGTTTCTTATAGTATCGTTAATATTTTTGGAAATGTTTCAAATAATTAGTGAATTTTTTACTTTGTAGAATTTGAGAAAAAAAAACTCCAATCGGCGTCCTCCCTCCATGCGTGCACTCCTCCAGCAGCTTGAGCTTGAGGTAAATTCCTACGTAGGAATTTTTTTCAATTTGTTGGGTTTAGATAGATATTTATTTTTATTATTCATAGATGAATAAAAATTTATTTACGATTCTTATAGTATTGTTAATATTTTTGGAAATGTTTCAAATAATTAGTGAATTTTTTACTTTGTAGAATTTGAGAAAGAAAACTCCAATCGGCGTCCTCCCTCCGCGCGTAAACTCTGCCAGCAGCTTGAGCTTGAGGTAAATTCCTACGTAGGAATTTTTTTCAATTTGTTGGGTATAGATAGATATTTATTTTTATTATTCATAGATGAATAAAAATTTATTTACGTTTCTTATGGTTTTGTTAATATTTTTGGAAATGTTTCAAATAATTAGTGAATTTTTTACTTTGTAGAATTTGAGAAAACAAAACTCCAATCGGCGTCCTCCCTCCATGCGTGCACTCCTCCAGCAGCTTGAGCATGAGGTAAATTCCTACGTAGGAATTTTTTTCAATTTGTTGGGTTTAGATAGATATTTATTTTTATTATTCATAGATGAATAAAAATTTATTTACGTTTCTTATAGTATTGTTAATATTTTTGGAAATGTTTCAAATAATTAGTGAATTTTTTACTTTGTAGAATTTGAGAAAGAGAACTCCAATCGGCGTCCTCCCTCCACGCGTGCCAGCAGCTTGCGCTTGAGGTCAATTCCTACGTAGGAATTTTTTTCAATTTGTTGGGTTTAGATAGATATTTATTTTTTTTATTCATAGATGAATAAAAATTTATTTACTTTTCTTATAGTATTGTTAATATTTTTGGAAATGTTTCAAATAATTAGTGAATTTTTTACTATGTAGAATTTGAGAAAAAAAACTCCAATCGGCGTGCTCCCTCCGCGCGTGCACTCGGCCAGCAGCTTGAGCTTGAGGTAAATTCCTACGTAGGAATTTTTTTCAATTTGTGGGGTTTAGATAGATATTTATTTTATTTATTCATAGAAGAATAAAAATTTATTTACGTTTCTTATAGTATTGTTAATATTTTTGGAAATGTTTCAAATAATTAGTGAATTTTTTACTTTGTACAATTTGAGAAAGAAAACTCCAATCGGCGTCCTCCCTCCACGCGTGCACTCCGCCAGCAGCTTGAGCTTGAGGTCAATTCCTACGTAGGAATTTTTTTCAATTTGTTGGGTTTAGATAGATATTTATTTTTATTATTCATAGATGAATAAAAATTTATTTACGTTTCTTATAGTATTGTTAATATTTTTGGAAATGTTTCAAATAATTAGTGAATTTTTTACTTTGTAGAATTTGAGAAAAAAAAACTCCAATCGGCGTCCTCCCTCCGCGCGTGCACTCTTCCAGCAGCTTGAGCTTGAGGTAAATTCCTACGTAGGAATTTTTTTCAATTTGTGGGGTTTAGATAGATATTTATTTTTTTTATTCATAGATGAATAAAAATTTATTTACGTTTCTTATAGTATTGTTAATATTTTTGGAAATGTTTCAAATAATTAGTGAATTTTTTACTTTGTAGAATTTGAGAAAGAGAACTCCAATCGGCGTCCTCCCTCCACGCGTGCCAGCAGCTTGAGCTTGAGGTCAATTCCTACGTAGGAATTTTTTTCAATTTGTTGGGTTTAGATAGATATTTATTTTTTTTTATTCATAGATGAATAAAAATTTATTTACGTTTCTTATAGTATTGTTAATATTTTTTGAAATGTTTCAAATAATTAGTGAATTTTTTACTTTGTAGAATTTGAGAAAAAAAACTCCAATCGGCGTCCTCCCTCCGCGCGTGCACTCTGCCAGCAGCTTGAGCTTGAGGTAAATTCCTACGTAGGAATTTTTTTCAATTTGTGGGGTTTAGATAGAAATTTATTTTTTTTATTCATAGATGAATAAAAATTTATTTACGATTCTTATAGTATTGTTAATATTTTTGGAAATGTTTCAAATAATTAGTGAATTTTTTACTTTGTAGAATTTGAGAAAGAGAACTCCAATCGGCGTCCTCCCTCCACGCGTGCACTCCGCCAGCAGCTTGAGCTTGAGGTCAATTCCTACGTAGGAATTTTTTTCAATTTGTTGGGTTTAGATAGATATTTATTTTTATTATTCATAGATGAATAAAAATTTATTTACGTTTCTTATAGTATTGTTAATATTTTTGGAAATGTTTCAAATAATTAGTGAATTTTTTACTTTGTAGAATTTGAGAAAAAAAACTCCAATCGGCGTCCTCCCTCCGCGCGTGCACTCTGCCAGCAGCTTGAGCTTGAGGTAAATTCCTACGTAGGAATTTTTTTCAATTTGTGGGGTTTAGATAGAAATTTATTTTTTTTATTCATAGATGAATAAAAATTTATTTACGTTTCTTATAGTATTGTTAATATTTTTGGAAATGTTTCAAATAATTAGTGAATTTTTTACTTTGTAGAATTTGAGAAAGAGAACTCCAATCGAAGTCCTCCCTCCACGCGTGCCAGCAGCTTGAGCTTGAGGTCAATTCCTACGTTGGAATTTTTTTCAATTTGTTGGGTTTAGATAGATATTTATTTTTTTTATTCATAGATGAATAAAAATTTATTTACGTTTCTTATAGTATCGTTAATATTTTTGGAAATGTTTCAAATAATTAGTGAATTTTTTACTTTGTAGAATTTGAGAAAAAAAAACTCCAATCGGCGTCCTCCCTCCATGCGTGCACTCCTCCAGCAGCTTGAGCTTGAGGTAAATTCCTACGTAGGAATTTTTTTCAATTTGTTGGGTTTAGATAGATATTTATTTTTATTATTCATAGATGAATAAAAATTTATTTACGATTCTTATAGTATTGTTAATATTTTTGGAAATGTTTCAAATAATTAGTGAATTTTTTACTTTGTAGAATTTGAGAAAGAAAACTCCAATCGGCGTCCTCCCTCCGCGCGTAAACTCTGCCAGCAGCTTGAGCTTGAGGTAAATTCCTACGTAGGAATTTTTTTCAATTTGTTGGGTATAGATAGATATTTATTTTTATTATTCATAGATGAATAAAAATTTATTTACGTTTCTTATGGTTTTGTTAATATTTTTGGAAATGTTTCAAATAATTAGTGAATTTTTTACTTTGTAGAATTTGAGAAAACAAAACTCCAATCGGCGTCCTCCCTCCATGCGTGCACTCCTCCAGCAGCTTGAGCATGAGGTAAATTCCTACGTAGGAATTTTTTTCAATTTGTTGGGTTTAGATAGATATTTATTTTTATTATTCATAGATGAATAAAAATTTATTTACGTTTCTTATAGTATTGTTAATATTTTTGGAAATGTTTCAAATAATTAGTGAATTTTTTACTTTGTAGAATTTGAGAAAGAGAACTCCAATCGGCGTCCTCCCTCCACGCGTGCCAGCAGCTTGCGCTTGAGGTCAATTCCTACGTAGGAATTTTTTTCAATTTGTTGGGTTTAGATAGATATTTATTTTTTTTATTCATAGATGAATAAAAATTTATTTACTTTTCTTATAGTATTGTTAATATTTTTGGAAATGTTTCAAATAATTAGTGAATTTTTTACTATGTAGAATTTGAGAAAAAAAACTCCAATCGGCGTGCTCCCTCCGCGCGTGCACTCGGCCAGCAGCTTGAGCTTGAGGTAAATTCCTACGTAGGAATTTTTTTCAATTTGTGGGGTTTAGATAGATATTTATTTTATTTATTCATAGAAGAATAAAAATTTATTTACGTTTCTTATAGTATTGTTAATATTTTTGGAAATGTTTCAAATAATTAGTGAATTTTTTACTTTGTACAATTTGAGAAAGAAAACTCCAATCGGCGTCCTCCCTCCACGCGTGCACTCCGCCAGCAGCTTGAGCTTGAGGTCAATTCCTACGTAGGAATTTTTTTCAATTTGTTGGGTTTAGATAGATATTTATTTTTATTATTCATAGATGAATAAAAATTTATTTACGTTTCTTATAGTATTGTTAATATTTTTGGAAATGTTTCAAATAATTAGTGAATTTTTTACTTTGTAGAATTTGAGAAAAAAAACTCCAATCGGCGTCCTCCCTCCGCGCGTGCACTCTTCCAGCAGCTTGAGCTTGAGGTAAATTCCTACGTAGGAATTTTTTTCAATTTGTGGGGTTTAGATAGATATTTATTTTTTTTATTCATAGATGAATAAAAATTTATTTACGTTTCTTATAGTATTGTTAATATTTTTGGAAATGTTTCAAATAATTAGTGAATTTTTTACTTTGTAGAATTTGAGAAAGAGAACTCCAATCGGCGTCCTCCCTCCACGCGTGCCAGCAGCTTGAGCTTGAGGTCAATTCCTACGTAGGAATTTTTTTCAATTTGTTGGGTTTAGATAGATATTTATTTTTTTTTATTCATAGATGAATAAAAATTTATTTACGTTTCTTATAGTATTGTTAATATTTTTTGAAATGTTTCAAATAATTAGTGAATTTTTTACTTTGTAGAATTTGAGAAAAAAAACTCCAATCGGCGTCCTCCCTCCGCGCGTGCACTCTGCCAGCAGCTTGAGCTTGAGGTAAATTCCTACGTAGGAATTTTTTTCAATTTGTGGGGTTTAGATAGAAATTTATTTTTTTTATTCATAGATGAATAAAAATTTATTTACGATTCTTATAGTATTGTTAATATTTTTGGAAATGTTTCAAATAATTAGTGAATTTTTTACTTTGTAGAATTTGAGAAAGAGAACTCCAATCGGCGTCCTCCCTCCACGCGTGCACTCCGCCAGCAGCTTGAGCTTGAGGTCAATTCCTACGTAGGAATTTTTTTCAATTTGTTGGGTTTAGATAGATATTTATTTTTATTATTCATAGATGAATAAAAATTTATTTACGTTTCTTATAGTATTGTTAATATTTTTGGAAATGTTTCAAATAATTAGTGAATTTTTTACTTTGTAGAATTTGAGAAAAAAAACTCCAATCGGCGTCCTCCCTCCGCGCGTGCACTCTGCCAGCAGCTTGAGCTTGAGGTAAATTCCTACGTAGGAATTTTTTTCAATTTGTGGGGTTTAGATAGAAATTTATTTTTTTTATTCATAGATGAATAAAAATTTATTTACGTTTCTTATAGTATTGTTAATATTTTTGGAAATGTTTCAAATAATTAGTGAATTTTTTACTTTGTAGAATTTGAGAAAAAAAAACTCCAATCGGCGTCCTCCCTCCATGCGTGCACTCCTCCAGCAGCTTGAGCTTGAGGTAAATTCCTACGTAGGAATTTTTTTCAATTTGTTGGGTTTAGATAAATATTTATTTTTATTATTCATAGATGAATAAAAATTTATTTACGATTCTTATAGTATTGTTAATATTTTTGGAAATGTTTCAAATAATTAGTGAATTTTTTACTTTGTAGAATTTGAGAAAGGGAACTCCAATCGGCGTCCTCCCTCCACGCGTGCCAGCAGCTTGAGCTTGAGGTAAATTCCTACGTAGGAATTTTTTTCAATTTGTTGGGTTTAGATAGATATTTATTTTTATTATTCATAGATGAATAAAAATTTATTTACGTTTCTTATAGTATTGTTAATATTTTTGGAAATGTTTCAAATAATTAGTGAATTTTTTACTTTGTAGAATTTGAGAAAGAGAACTCCAATCGGCGTCCTCCCTCCACGCGTGCCAGCAGCTTGCGCTTGAGGTCAATTCCTACGTAGGAATTTTTTTCAATTTGTTGGGTTTAGATAGATATTTATTTTTTTTATTCATAGATGAATAAAAATTTATTTACTTTTCTTATAGTATTGTTAATATTTTTGGAAATGTTTCAAATAATTAGTGAATTTTTTACTTTGTAGAATTTGAGAAAGAGAACTCCAATCGGCGTCCTCCCTCCACGCGTGCCAGCAGCTTGAGCTTGAGGTCAATTCCTACGTTGGAATTTTTTTCAATTTGTTGGGTTTAGATAGATATTTATTTTTTTTATTCATAGATGAATAAAAATTTATTTACGTTTCTTATAGTATTGTTAATATTTTTGGAAATGTTTCAAATAATTAGTGAATTTTTTACTTTGTAGAATTTGAGAAAGAGAACTCCAATCGGCGTCCTCCCTCCACGCGTGCCAGCAGCTTGAGCTTGAGGTCAATTCCTACGTTGGAATTTTTTTCAATTTGTTGGGTTTAGATAGATATTTATTTTTTTTATTCATAGATGAATAAAAATTTATTTACGTTTCTTATAGTATTGTTAATATTTTTGGAAATGTTTCAAATAATTAGTGAATTTTTTACTTTGTAGAATTTGAGAAAAAAAAACTCCAATCGGCGTCCTCCCTCCATGCGTGCACTCCTCCAGCAGCTTGAGCTTGAGGTAAATTCCTACGTAGGAATTTTTTTCAATTTGTTGGGTTTAGATAGATATTTATTTTTATTATTCATAGATGAATAAAAATTTATTTACGATTCTTATAGTATTGTTAATATTTTTGGAAATGTTTCAAATAATTAGTGAATTTTTTACTTTGTAGAATTTGAGAAAGAAAACTCCAATCGGCGTCCTCCCTCCGCGCGTAAACTCTGCCAGCAGCTTGAGCTTGAGGTAAATTCCTACGTAGGAATTTTTTTCAATTTGTTGGGTATAGATAGATATTTATTTTTATTATTCATAGATGAATAAAAATTTATTTACGTTTCTTATGGTTTTGTTAATATTTTTGGAAATGTTTCAAATAATTAGTGAATTTTTTACTTTGTAGAATTTGAGAAAACAAAACTCCAATCGGCGTCCTCCCTCCATGCGTGCACTCCTCCAGCAGCTTGAGCATGAGGTAAATTCCTACGTAGGAATTTTTTTCAATTTGTTGGGTTTAGATAGATATTTATTTTTATTATTCATAGATGAATAAAAATTTATTTACGTTTCTTATAGTATTGTTAATATTTTTGGAAATGTTTCAAATAATTAGTGAATTTTTTACTTTGTAGAATTTGAGAAAGAGAACTCCAATCGGCGTCCTCCCTCCACGCGTGCCAGCAGCTTGCGCTTGAGGTCAATTCCTACGTAGGAATTTTTTTCAATTTGTTGGGTTTAGATAGATATTTATTTTTTTTATTCATAGATGAATAAAAATTTATTTACTTTTCTTATAGTATTGTTAATATTTTTGGAAATGTTTCAAATAATTAGTGAATTTTTTACTTTGTAGAATTTGAGAAAAAAAACTCCAATCGGCGTCCTCCCTCCGCGCGTGCACTCTGCCAGCAGCTTGAGCTTGAGGTAAATTCCTACGTAGGAATTTTTTTCAATTTGTGGGGTTTAGATAGATATTTATTTTTTTTATTCATAGATGAATAAAAATTTATTTACGTTTCTTATAGTATTGTTAATATTTTTGGAAATGTTTCAAATAATTAGTGAATTTTTTACTTTGTAGAATTTGAGAAAGAGAACTCCAATCGGCGTCCTCCCTCCACGCGTGCCAGCAGCTTGAGCTTGAGGTCAATTCCTACGTAGGAATTTTTTTCAATTTGTTGGGTTTAGATAGATATTTATTTTTTTTTATTCATAGATGAATAAAAATTTATTTACGTTTCTTATAGTATTGTTAATATTTTTGGAAATGTTTCAAATAATTAGTGAATTTTTTACTTTGTAGAATTTGAGAAAAAAAACTCCAATCGGCGTCCTCCCTCCGCGCGTGCACTCTGCCAGCAGCTTGAGCTTGAGGTAAATTCCTACCTAGGAATTTTTTTCAATTTGTGGGGTTTAGATAGAAATTTATTTTTTTTATTCATAGATGAATAAAAATTTATTTACGATTCTTATAGTATTGTTAATATTTTTGGAAATGTTTCAAATAATTAGTGAATTTTTTACTTTGTCGAATTTGAGAAAGAGAACTCCAATCGGCGTCCTCCCTCCACGCGTGCACTCCGCCAGCAGCTTGAGCTTGAGGTCAATTCCTACGTAGGAATTTTTTTCAATTTGTTGGGTTTAGATAGATATTTATTTTTATTATTCATAGATGAATAAAAATTTATTTACGTTTCTTATAGTATTGTTAATATTTTTGGAAATGTTTCAAATAATTAGTGAATTTTTTACTTTGTAGAATTTGAGAAAAAAAACTCCAATCGGCGTCCTCCCTCCGCGCGTGCACTCTGCCAGCAGCTTGAGCTTGAGGTAAATTCCTACGTAGGAATTTTTTTCAATTTGTGGGGTTTAGATAAAAATTTATTTTTTTTATTCATAGATGAATAAAAATTTATTTACGTTTCTTATAGTATTGTTAATATTTTTGGAAATGTTTCAAATAATTAGTGAATTTTTTACTTTGTAGAATTTGAGAAAGAGAACTCCAATCGGCGTCCTCCCTCCACGCGTGCCAGCAGCTTGAGCTTGAGGTCAATTCCTACGTTGGAATTTTTTTTCAATTTGTTGGGTTTAGATAGATATTTATTTTTTTTATTCATAGATGAATAAAAATTTATTTACGTTTCTTATAGTATTGTTAATATTTTTGGAAATGTTTCAAATAATTAGTGAATTTTTTACTTTGTAGAATTTGAGAAAAAAAAACTCCAATCGGCGTCCTCCCTCCATGCGTGCACTCCTCCAGCAGCTTGAGCTTGAGGTAAATTCCTACGTAGGAATTTTTTTCAATTTGTTGGGTTTAGATAAATATTTATTTTTATTATTCATAGATGAATAAAAATTTATTTACGATTCTTATAGTATTGTTAATATTTTTGGAAATGTTTCAAATAATTAGTGAATTTTTTACTTTGTAGAATTTGAGAAAGGGAACTCCAATCGGCGTCCTCCCTCCACGCGTGCCAGCAGCTTGAGCTTGAGGTAAATTCCTACGTAGGAATTTTTTTCAATTTGTTGGGTTTAGATAGATATTTATTTTTATTATTCATAGATGAATAAAAATTTATTTACGTTTCTTATAGTATTGTTAATATTTTTGGAAATATTTCAAATAATTAGTGAATTTTTTACTTTGTAGAATTTGAGAAAGAGAACTCCAATCGGCGTCCTCCCTCCACGCGTGCCAGCAGCTTGCGCTTGAGGTCAATTCCTACGTAGGAATTTTTTTCAATTTGTGGGGTTTAGATAGATATTTATTTTTATTATTCATAGATGAATAAAAATTTATTTACGTTTCTTATGGTTTTGTTAATATTTTTGGAAATGTTTCAAATAATTAGTGAATTTTTTACTTTGTAGAATTTGAGAAAAGAAAACTCCAATCGGCGTCCTCCCTCCACGCGTGCACTCCGCCAGCAGCTTGAGCTTGAGGTCAATTCCTACGTAGGAATTTTTTTTCAATTTGTTGGGTTTAGATAGATATTTATTTTTATTATTCATATATGAATAGAAATTTATTTACGTTTCTTATAGTATTGTTAATATTTTTGGAAATGTTTCAAATAATTAGTGAATTTTTTACTTTGTAGAATTTGAGAAAAAAAACTCCAATCGGCGTCCTCCCTCCGCGCGCGCACTCTGCCAACAGCTTGAGCTTGAGGTAAATTCCTACGTAGGAATTTTTTTCAATTTGTTGGGTTTAGATAGATATTTATTTTTATTATTCATAGATAAATAAAAATTTATTTACGTTTCTTATAGTATTGTTAATATTTTTGGAAATGTTTCAAATAATTAGTGAATTTTTTACTTTGTAGAATTTGAGAAAAAAAACTCCAATCGGCGTCCTCCCTCCACGCGTGCACTCTGCCAGCAGCTTAAGCTTGAGGTCAATTCCTACGTAGGAATTTTTTTCAATTTGTTGGGTTTAGATAGATATTTATTTTTATTATTCATAGATGAATAAAAATTTATTTACTTTTCTTATAGTATTGTTAATATTTTTGGAAATGTTTCAAATAATTAGTGAATTTTTTACTATGTAGAATTTGAGAAAAAAAACTCCAATCGGCATCCTCCCTCCGCGCGTGCACTCGGCCAGCAGCTTGAGCTTGAGGTAAATTCCTACGTAGGAATTTTTTTCAATTTGTGGGGTTTAGATAGATATTTATTTTATTTATTCATAGATGAATAAAAATTTATTTACGTTTCTTATAGTATTGTTAATATTTTTGGAAATGTTTCAAATAATTAGTGAATTGTTTACTTTGTAGAATTTGAGAAAGAAAACTCCAATCGGCGTCCTCCCTCCGCGCGTGCACTCCGCCAGCAGCTTGAGCTTGAGGTCAATTCCTACGTAGGAATTTTTTTTCAATTTGTTGGGTTTAGATAGATATTTATTTTTATTATTCATATATGAATAGAAATTTATTTACGTTTCTTATGGTTTTGTTAATATTTTTGGAAATGTTTCAAATAATTAGTGAATTTTTTACTTTGTAGAATTTGAGAAAAAAAACTCCAATCGGCGTCCTCCCTCCGCGCGCGCACTCTGCCAACAGCTTGAGCTTGAGGTAAATTCCTACGTAGGAATTTTTTTCAATTTGTTGGGTTTAGATAGATATTTATTTTTATTATTCATAGATAAATAAAAATTTATTTACGTTTCTTATAGTATTGTTAATATTTTTGGAAATGTTTCAAATAATTAGTGAATTTTTTACTTTGTAGAATTTGAGAAAAAAAACTCCAATCGGCGTCCTCCCTCCACGCGTGCACTCCGCCAGCAGCTTGAGCTTGAGGTCAATTCCTACGTAGGAATTTTTTTCAATTTGTTGGGTTTAGATAGATATTTATTTTTATTATTCATAGATGAATAAAAATTTATTTACTTTTCTTATAGTATTGTTAATATTTTTGGAAATGTTTCAAATAATTAGTGAATTTTTTACTATGTAGAATTTGAGAAAAAAAACTCCAATCGGCGTCCTCCCTCCGCGCGTGCACTCGGCCAGCAGCTTGAGCTTGAGGTAAATTCCTACGTAGGAATTTTTTTCAATTTGTGGGGTTTAGATAGATATTTATTTTATTTATTCATAGAAGAATAAAAATTTATTTACGTTTCTTATAGTATTGTTAATATTTTTGGAAATGTTTCAAATAATTAGTGAATTTTTTACTTTGTACAATTTGAGAAAGAAAACTCCAATCGGCGTCCTCCCTCCACGCGTGCACTCCGCCAGCAGCTTGAGCTTGAGGTCAATTCCTACGTAGGAATTTTTTTCAATTTGTTGGGTTTAGATAGATATTTATTTTTATTATTCATAGATGAATAAAAATTTATTTACGTTTCTTATAGTATTGTTAATATTTTTGGAAATGTTTCAAATAATTAGTGAATTTTTTACTTTGTAGAATTTGAGAAAAAAAACTCCAATCGGCGTCCTCCCTCCGCGCGTGCACTCTGCCAGCAGCTTGAGCTTGAGGTAAATTCCTACGTAGGAATTTTTTTCAATTTGTGGGGATTAGATAGATATTTATTTTATTTATTCATAGATGAATAAAAATTTATTTACGTTTCTTATAGTATTGTTAATATTTTTGGAAATGTTTCAAATAATTAGTGAATTGTTTACTTTGTAGAATTTGAGAAAAAAAACTCCAATCGGCGTCCTCCCTCCGCGCGCGCACTCTGCCAACAGCTTGAGCTTGAGGTAAATTCCTACGTAGGAATTTTTTTCAATTTGTTGGGTTTAGATAGATATTTATTTTTATTATTCATAGATAAATAAAAATTTATTTATGTTTCTTATAGTATTGTTAATATTTTTGGAAATGTTTCAAATAATTAGTGAATTGTTTACTTTGTAGAATTTGAGAAAGAAAACTCCAATCGGCGTCCTCCCTCCACGCGTGCACTCCGCCAGCAGCTTGAGCTTGAGGTAAATTCCTACGTAGGAATTTTTTTCAATTTGTGGGGTTTAGATAGATATTTATTTTTATTATTCATAGATGAATAAAAATTTATTTACGTTTTCTTATAGTATTGTTAATATTTTTGGAAATGTTTCAAATAATTAGTGAATTTTTTACTTTGTAGAATTTGAGAAAGAAAACTCCAATCGGCGTCCTCCCTCCGCGCGTGCACTCCGCCAACAGCTTGAGCTTGTGGTAAATTCCTACGTAGGAATTTTTTTCAATTTGTGGGGTTTAGATAGATATTTATTTATTTTATTCATAGATGAATAAAAATTTATTTACGTTTCTTATAGTATTGTTAATATTTTTGGAAATGTTTCAAATAATTAGTGAATTGTTTACTTTGTAGAATTTGAGAAAAAAAACTCCAATCCGCGTCCTCCCTCCGCGCGCGCACTCTGCCAACAGCTTGAGCTTGAGGTAAATTCCTACGTAGGAATTTTTTTCAATTTGTTGGGTATAGATAGATATTTATTTTTATTATTCATAGATGAATAAAAATTTATTTACGTTTCTTATGGTTTTGTTAATATTTTTGGAAATGTTTCAAATAATTAGTGAATTTTTTACTTTGTAGAATTTGAGAAAACAAAACTCCAATCGGCGTCCTCCCTCCATGCGAGCACTCCTCCAGCAGCTTGAGCTTGAGGTAAATTCCTATGTAGGAATTTTTTTCAATTTGTTGGGTTTAGATAGATATTTATTTTTATTATTCATAGATGAATAAAAATTTATTTACGTTTCTTATAGTATTGTTAATATTTTTGGAAATGTTTCAAATAATTAGTGAATTGTTTACTTTGTAGAATTTGAGAAAGAAAACTCCAATCGGCGTCCTCCCTCCACGCGTGCACTCCGCCAGCAGCTTGAGCTTGAGGTCAATTCCTACGTAGGAATTTTTTTTCAATTTGTTGGGTTTAGATAGATATTTATTTTTATTATTCATATATGAATAGAAATTTATTTACGTTTCTTATAGTATTGTTAATATTTTTGGAAATGTTTCAAATAATTAGTGAATTTTTTACTTTGTAGAATTTGAGAAAAAAAACTCCAATCGGCGTCCTCCCTCCGCGCGCGCACTCTGCCAACAGCTTGAGCTTGAGGTAAATTCCTACGTAGGAATTTTTTTCAATTTGTTGGGTTTAGATAGATATTTATTTTTATTATTCGTAGATAAATAAAAATTTATTTACGTTTCTTATGGTTTTGTTAATATTTTTGGAAATGTTTCAAATAATTAGTGAATTTTTTACTTTGTAGAATTTGAGAAAAAAAACTCCAATCGGCGTCCTCCCTCCACGCGTGCACTCTGCCAGCAGCTTAAGCTTGAGGTCAATTCCTACGTAGGAATTTTTTTCAATTTGTTGGGTTTAGATAGATATTTATTTTTATTATTCATAGATGAATAAAAATTTATTTACTTTTCTTATAGTATTGTTAATATTTTTGGAAATGTTTCAAATAATTAGTGAATTTTTTACTATGTAGAATTTGAGAAAAAAAACTCCAATCGGCGTCCTCCCTCCGCGCGTGCACTCGGCCAGCAGCTTGAGCTTGAGGTAAATTCCTACGTAGGAATTTTTTTCAATTTGTGGGGTTTAGATAGATATTTATTTTATTTATTCATAGAAGAATAAAAATTTATTTACGTTTCTTATAGTATTGTTAATATTTTTGGAAATGTTTCAAATAATTAGTGAATTTTTTACTTTGTACAATTTGAGAAAGAAAACTCCAATCGGCGTCCTCCCTCCACGCGTGCACTCCGCCAGCAGCTTGAGCTTGAGGTCAATTCCTACGTAGGAATTTTTTTCAATTTGTTGGGTTTAGATAGATATTTATTTTTATTATTCATAGATGAATAAAAATTTATTTACGTTTCTTATAGTATTGTTAATATTTTTGGAAATGTTTCAAATAATTAGTGAATTTTTTACTTTGTAGAATTTGAGAAAAAAAACTCCAATCGGCGTCCTCCCTCCGCGCGTGCAATCTGCCAGCAGCTTGAGCTTGAGGTAAATTCCTACGTAGGAATTTTTTTCAATTTGTGGGGTTTAGATAGATATTTATTTTTTTTATTCATAGATGAATAAAAATTTATTTACATTTCTTATAGTATTGTTAATATTTTTGGAAATGTTTCAAATAATTAGTGAATTTTTTACTTTGTAGAATTTGAGAAAAAAAAACTCCAATCGGCGTCCTCCCTCCATGCGTGCACTCCTCCAGCAGCTTGAGCTTGAGGTAAATTCCTACGTAGGAATTTTTTTCAATTTGTTGGGTTTAGATAGATATTTATTTTTATTATTCATAGATGAATAAAAATTTATTTACGTTTCTTATAGTATTGTTAATATTTTTGGAAATGTTTCAAATAATTAGTGAATTTTTTACTTTGTAGAATTTGAGAAAGAAAACTCCAATCGGCGTCCTCCCTCCGCGCGTGCACTCTGCCAGCAGCTTGAGCTTGAGGTAAATTCCTACGTAGGAATTTTTTTCAATTTGTTGGGTATAGATAGATATTTATTTTTATTATTCATAGATGAATAAAAATTTATTTACGTTTCTTATGGTTTTGTTAATATTTTTGGAAATGTTTCAAATAATTAGTGAATTTTTTACTTTGTAGAATTTGAGAAAACAAAACTCCAATCGGCGTCCTCCCTCCATGCGTGCACTCCTCCAGCAGCTTGAGCTTGAGGTAAATTCCTACGTAGGAATTTTTTTCAATTTGTTGGGTTTGGATAGATAATTATTTTTATTATTCATAGATGAATAAAAATTTATTTACGTTTTCTTATAGTATTGTTAATATTTTTCAAATAATGTTTCAAATAATTAGTGAATTTTTTACTTTGTAGAATTTGAGAAAAAAAAACTCCAATCGGCGTCCTCCCTCCATGCGTGCACTCCTCCAGCAGCTTGAGCTTGAGGTAAATTCCTACGTAGGAATTTTTTTCAATTTGTTGGGTTTAGATAGATATTTATTTTTATTATTCATAGATGAATAAAAATTTATTTACGTTTCTTATAGTATTGTTAATATTTTTGGAAATGTTTCAAATAATTAGGGAATTTTTTACTTTGTAGAATTTGAGAAAGAGAACTCCAATCGGCGTCCTCCCTCCACGCGTGCCAGCAGCTTGAGCTTGAGGTAAATTCCTACGTAGGAATTTTTTTCAATTTGTGGGGTTTAGATAGATATTTATTTTATTTATTCATAGAAGAATAAAAATTTATTTACGTTTCTTATAGTATTGTTAATATTTTTGGAAATGTTTCAAATAATTAGTGAATTTTTTACTTTGTACAATTTGAGAAAGAAACTCCAATCGGCGTCCTCCCTCCACGCGTGCACTCCGCCAGCAGCTTGAGCTTGAGGTCAATTCCTACGTAGGAATTTTTTTCAATTTGTTGGGTTTAGATAGATATTTATTTTTATTATTCATAGATGAATAAAAATTTATTTACGTTTCTTATAGTATTGTTAATATTTTTGGAAATGTTTCAAATAATTAGTGAATTTTTTACTTTGTAGAATTTGAGAAAAAAAACTCCAATCGGCGTCCTCCCTCGGCGCGTGCACTCTGCCAGCAGCTTGAGCTTGAGGTAAATTCCTACGTAGGAATTTTTTTCAATTTGTGGGGTTTAGATAGATATTTATTTTATTTATTCATAGAAGAATAAAAATTTATTTACGTTTCTTATAGTATTGTTAATATTTTTGGAAATGTTTCAATTAATTAGTGAATTGTTTACTTTGTAGAATTTGAGAAAAAAAACTCCAATCGGCGTCCTCCCTCCGCGCGCGCACTCTGCCAACAGCTTGAGCTTGAGGTAAATTCCTACGTAGGAATTTTTTTCAATTTGTTGGGTTTAGATAGATATTTATTTTTATTATTCATAGATAAATAAAAATTTATTTATGTTTCTTATAGTATTGTTAATATTTTTGGAAATGTTTCAAATAATTAGTGAATTGTTTACTTTGTAGAATTTGAGAAAGAAAACTCCAATCGGCGTCCTCCCTCCACGCGTGCACTCCGCCAGCAGCTTGAGCTTGAGGTAAATTCCTACGTAGGAATTTTTTTCAATTTGTGGGGTTTAGATAGATATTTATTTTTATTATTCATAGATGAATAAAAATTTATTTACGTTTTCTTATAGTATTGTTAATATTTTTGGAAATGTTTCAAATAATTAGTGAATTTTTTACTTTGTAGAATTTGAGAAAGAAAACTCCAATCGGCGTCCTCCCTCCGCGCGTGCACTCCGCCAACAGCTTGAGCTTGTGGTAAATTCCTACGTAGGAATTTTTTTCAATTTGTGGGGTTTAGATAGATATTTATTTATTTTATTCATAGATGAATAAAAATTTATTTACGTTTCTTATAGTATTGTTAATATTTTTGGAAATGTTTCAAATAATTAGTGAATTGTTTACTTTGTAGAATTTGAGAAAAAAAACTCCAATCCGCGTCCTCCCTCCGCGCGCGCACTCTGCCAACAGCTTGAGCTTGAGGTAAATTCCTACGTAGGAATTTTTTTCAATTTGTTGGGTATAGATAGATATTTATTTTTATTATTCATAGATGAATAAAAATTTATTTACGTTTCTTATGGTTTTGTTAATATTTTTGGAAATGTTTCAAATAATTAGTGAATTTTTTACTTTGTAGAATTTGAGAAAACAAAACTCCAATCGGCGTCCTCCCTCCATGCGAGCACTCCTCCAGCAGCTTGAGCTTGAGGTAAATTCCTATGTAGGAATTTTTTTCAATTTGTTGGGTTTAGATAGATATTTATTTTTATTATTCATAGATGAATAAAAATTTATTTACGTTTCTTATAGTATTGTTTATATTTTTGGAAATGTTTCAAATAATTAGTGAATTGTTTACTTTGTAGAATTTGAGAAAGAAAACTCCAATCGGCGTCCTCCCTCCACGCGTGCACTCCGCCAGCAGCTTGAGCTTGAGGTCAATTCCTACGTAGGAATTTTTTTTCAATTTGTTGGGTTTAGATAGATATTTATTTTTATTATTCATATATGAATAGAAATTTATTTACGTTTCTTATAGTATTGTTAATATTTTTGGAAATGTTTCAAATAATTAGTGAATTTTTTACTTTGTAGAATTTGAGAAAAAAAACTCCAATCGGCGTCCTCCCTCCGCGCGCGCACTCTGCCAACAGCTTGAGCTTGAGGTAAATTCCTACGTAGGAATTTTTTTCAATTTGTTGGGTTTAGATAGATATTTATTTTTATTATTCATAGATAAATAAAAATTTATTTACGTTTCTTATGGTTTTGTTAATATTTTTGGAAATGTTTCAAATAATTAGTGAATTTTTTACTTTGTAGAATTTGAGAAAAAAAACTCCAATCGGCGTCCTCCCTCCACGCGTGCACTCTGCCAGCAGCTTAAGCTTGAGGTCAATTCCTACGTAGGAATTTTTTTTCAATTTGTTGGGTTTAGATAGATATTTATTTTTATTATTCATAGATGAATAAAAATTTATTTACTTTTCTTATAGTATTGTTAATATTTTTGGAAATGTTTCAAATAATTAGTGAATTTTTTACTATGTAGAATTTGAGAAAAAAAACTCCAATCGGCGTCCTCCCTCCGCGCGTGCACTCGGCCAGCAGCTTGAGCTTGAGGTAAATTCCTACGTAGGAATTTTTTTCAATTTGTGGGGTTTAGATAGATATTTATTTTATTTATTCATAGAAGAATAAAAATTTATTTACGTTTCTTATAGTATTGTTAATATTTTTGGAAATGTTTCAAATAATTAGTGAATTTTTTACTTTGTACAATTTGAGAAAGAAAACTCCAATCGGCGTCCTCCCTCCACGCGTGCATTCCGCCAGCAGCTTGAGCTTGAGGTCAATTCCTACGTAGGAATTTTTTTCAATTTGTTGGGTTTAGATAGATATTTATTTTTATTATTCATAGATGAATAAAAATTTATTTACGTTTCTTATAGTATTGTTAATATTTTTGGAAATGTTTCAAATAATTAGTGAATTTTTTAGTTTGTAGAATTTGAGAAAAAAAACTCCAATCGGCGTCCTCCCTCCGCGCGTGCAATCTGCCAGCAGCTTGAGCTTGAGGTAAATTCCTACGTAGGAATTTTTTTCAATTTGTGGGGTTTAGATAGATATTTATTTTTTTTATTCATAGATGAATAAAAATTTATTTACATTTCTTATAGTATTGTTAATATTTTTGGAAATGTTTCAAATAATTAGTGAATTTTTTACTTTGTAGAATTTGAGAAAAAAAAACTCCAATCGGCGTCCTCCCTCCAAGCGTGCACTCCTCCAGCAGCTTGAGCTTGAGGTAAATTCCTACGTAGGAATTTTTTTCAATTTGTTGGGTTTAGATAGATATTTATTTTTATTATTCATAGATGAATAAAAATTTATTTACGTTTCTTATAGTATTGTTAATATTTTTGGAAATGTTTCAATTAATTAGTGAATTTTTTACTTTGTAGAATTTGAGAAAGAAAACTCCAATCGGCGTCCTCCCTCCGCGCGTGCACTCTGCCAGCAGCTTGAGCTTGAGGTAAATTCCTACGTAGGAATTTTTTTCAATTTGTTGGGTATAGATAGATATTTATTTTTATTATTCATAGATGAATAAAAATTTATTTACGTTTCTTATGGTTTTGTTAATATTTTTGGAAATGTTTCAAATAATTAGTGAATTTTTTACTTTGTAGAATTTGAGAAAACAAAACTCCAATCGGCGTCCTCCCTCCATGCGTGCACTCCTCCAGCAGCTTGAGCTTGAGGTAAATTCCTACGTAGGAATTTTTTTCATTTTGTTGGGTTTGGATAGATATTTATTTTTATTATTCATAGATGAATAAAAATTTATTTACGTTTCTTATAGTATTGTTAATATTTTTGGAAATGTTTCAAATAATTAGTGAATTTTTTACTTTGTAGAATTTGAGAAAGAGAACTCCAATCGGCGTCCTCCCTCCACGCGTGCCAGCAGCTTGAGCTTGAGGTCAATTCCTACGTAGGAATTTTTTTCAATTTGTTGGGTTTAGATAGTTATTTATTTTTTTTATTCATAGATGAATAAAAATTTATTTACGTTTCTTATAGTATTGTTAATATTTTTGGAAATGTTTCAAATAATTAGTGAATTTTTTACTTTGTAGAATTTGAGAAAGAAAACTCCAATCGGCGTCCTCCCTCCGCGCGTGCACTCGGCCGGCAGCTTGAGCTTGAGGTAAATTCCTACGTAGGAATTTTTTTCAATTTGTGGGGTTTAGATAGATATTTATTTTTATTATTCATAGATGAATAAAAATTTATTTACGTTTTCTTATAGTATTGTTAATATTTTTCAAATAATGTTTCAAATAATTAGTGAATTTTTTACTTTGTAGAATTTGAGAAAAAAAAACTCCAATCGGCGTCCTCCCTCCATGCGTGCACTCCTCCAGCAGCTTGAGCTTGAGGTAAATTCCTACGTAGGAATTTTTTTCAATTTGTTGGGTTTAGATAGATATTTATTTTTATTATTCATAGATGAATAAAAATTTATTTACGTTTCTTATAGTATTGTTAATATTTTTGGAAATGTTTCAAATAATTAGGGAATTTTTTACTTTGTAGAATTTGAGAAAGAAAACTCCAATCGGCGTCCTCCCTCCGCGCGTGCACTCTGCCAGCAGCTTGAGCTTGAGGTAAATTCCTACGTAGGAATTTTTTTCAATTTGTTGGGTATAGATAGATATTTATTTTTATTATTCATAGATGAATAAAAATTTATTTACGTTTCTTATGGTTTTGTTAATATTTTTGGAAATGTTTCAAATAATTAGTGAATTTTTTACTTTGTAGAATTTGAGAAAACAAAACTCCAATCGGCGTCCTCCCTCCATGCGTGCACTCCTCCAGCAGCTTGAGCTTGAGGTAAATTCCTACGTAGGAATTTTTTTCAATTTGTTGGGTTTGGATAGATATTTATTTTTATTATTCATAGATGAATAAAAATTTATTTACGTTTCTTATAGTATTGTTAATATTTTTGGAAATGTTTCAAATAATTAGTGAATTTTTTACTTTGTAGAATTTGAGAAAGAGAACTCCAATCGGCGTCCTCCCTCCACGCGTGCCAGCAGCTTGAGCTTGAGGTCAATTCCTACGTAGGAATTTTTTTCAATTTGTTGGGTTTAGATAGTTATTTATTTTTTTTATTCATAGATGAATAAAAATTTATTTACGTTTCTTATAGTATTGTTAATATTTTTGGAAATGTTTCAAATAATTAGTGAATTTTTTACTTTGTAGAATTTGAGAAAGAAAACTCCAATCGGCGTCCTCCCTCCGCGCGTGCACTCGGCCAGCAGCTTGAGCTTGAGGTAAATTCCTACGTAGGAATTTTTTTCAATTTGTAGGGTTTAGATAGATATTTATTTTTATTATTCATAGATGAATAAAAATTTATTTACGTTTTCTTAAAGTATTGATAATATTTTTGGAAATGTTTCAAATAATTAGTGAATTTTTTACTTTGTAGAATTTGAGAAAGAAAACTCCAATCGGCGTCCTCCCTCCGCGCGTGCACTCCGCCAGCAGCTTGAGCTTGTGGTAAATTCCTACGTAGGAATTTTTTTCAATTTGTGGGGTTTAGATAGATATTTATTTATTTTATTCATAAATGAATAAAAATTTATTTACGTTTCTTATAGTATTGTTAATATTTTTGGAAATGTTTCAAATAATTAGTGAATTGTTTACTTTGTAGAATTTGAGAAAAAAAACTCCAATCGGCGTCCTCCCTCCGCGCGCGCACTCTGCCAACAGCTTGAGCTTGAGGTAAATTCCTACGTAGGAATTTTTTTCAATTTGTTGGGTTTAGATAGATATTTATTTTTATTATTCATAGATAAATAAAAATTTATTTATGTTTCTTATAGTATTGTTAATATTTTTGGAAATGTTTCAAATAATTAGTGAATTGTTTACTTTGTAGAATTTGAGAAAGAAAACTCCAATCGGCGTCCTCCCTCCACGCGTGCACTCCGCCAGCAGCTTGAGCTTGAGGTAAATTCCTACGTAGGAATTTTTTTCAATTTGTGGGGTTTAGATAGATATTTATTTTTATTATTCATAGATGAATAAAAATTTATTTACGTTTTCTTATAGTATTGTTAATATTTTTGGAAATGTTTCAAATAATTAGTGAATTTTTTACTTTGTAGAATTTGAGAAAGAAAACTCCAATCGGCGTCCTCCCTCCGCGCGTGCACTCCGCCAGCAGCTTGAGCTTGTGGTAAATTCCTACGTAGGAATTTTTTTCAATTTGTGGGGTTTAGATAGATATTTATTTATTTTATTCATAGATGAATAAAAATTTATTTACGTTTCTTATAGTATTGTTAATATTTTTGGAAATGTTTCAAATAATTAGTGAATTGTTTACTTTGTAGAATTTGAGAAAAAAAACTCCAATCCGCGTCCTCCCTCCGCGCGCGCACTCTGCCAACAGCTTGAGCTTGAGGTAAATTCCTACGTAGGAATTTTTTTCAATTTGTTGGGTATAGATAGATATTTATTTTTATTATTCATAGATGAATAAAAATTTATTTACGTTTCTTATGGTTTTGTTAATATTTTTGGAAATGTTTCAAATAATTAGTGAATTTTTTACTTTGTAGAATTTGAGAAAACAAAACTCCAATCGGCGTCCTCCCTCCATGCGTGCACTCCTCCAGCAGCTTGAGCTTGAGGTAAATTCCTATGTAGGAATTTTTTTCAATTTGTTGGGTTTAGATAGATATTTATTTTTATTATTCATAGATGAATAAAAATTTATTTACGTTTCTTATAGTATTGTTAATATTTTTGGAAATGTTTCAAATAATTAGTGAATTGTTTACTTTGTAGAATTTGAGAAAGAAAACTCCAATCGGCGTCCTCCCTCCACGCGTGCACTCCGCCAGCAGCTTGAGCTTGAGGTCAATTCCTACGTAGGAATTTTTTTTCAATTTGTTGGGTTTAGTTAGATATTTATTTTTATTATTCATATATGAATAGAAATTTATTTACGTTTCTTATAGTATTGTTAATATTTTTGGAAATGTTTCAAATAATTAGTGAATTTTTTACTTTGTAGAATTTGAGAAAGAAAACTCCAATCGGCGTCCTCCCTCCTCGCGCGCACTCTGCCAGCAGCTTGAGCTTGAGGTAAATTCCTACGTAGGAATTTTTTTCAATTTGTGGGGTTTAGATAGATATTTATTTTTTTTATTCATAGATGAATAAAAATTTATTTACGTTTCTTATAGTATTGTTAATATTTTTGGAAATGTTTCAAATAATTAGTGAATTTTTTACTTTGTACAATTTGAGAAAGAAAACTCCAATCGGCGTCCTCCCTCCACGCGTGCACTCCGCCAGCAGCTTGAGCTTGAGGTCAATTCCTACGTAGGAATTTTTTTCAATTTGTTGGGTTTAGATAGATATTTATTTTTATTATTCATAGATGAATAAAAATTTATTTACGTTTCTTATAGTATTGTTAATATTTTTGGAAATGTTTCAAATAATTAGTGAATTTTTTACTTTGTAGAATTTGAGAAAAAAAACTCCAATCGGCGTCCTCCCTCCGCGCGTGCAATCTGCCAGCAGCTTGAGCTTGAGGTAAATTCCTACGTAGGAATTTTTTTCAATTTGTGGGGTTTAGATAGATATTTATTTTTTTTATTCATAGATGAATAAAAATTTATTTACGTTTCTTATAGTATTGTTAATATTTTTGGAAATGTTTCAAATAATTAGTGAATTTTTTACTTTGTAGAATTTGAGAAAGAGAACTCCAATCGGCGTCCTCCCTCCACGCGTGCCAGCAGCTTGAACTTGAGGTCAATTCCTACGTAGGAATTTTTTTCAATTTGTTGGGTTTAGATAGAAATTTATTTTTTTTATTCATAGATGAATAAAAATTTATTTACGTTTCTTATAGTATTGTTAATATTTTTGGAAATATTTCAAATAATTAGTGAATTTTTTACTTTGTAGAATTTGAGAAAAAAAAACTCCAATCGGCGTCCTCCCTCCATGCGTGCACTCCTCCAGCAGCTTGAGCTTGAGGTAAATTCCTACGTAGGAATTTTTTTCAATTTGTTGGGTTTAGATAGATATTTATTTTTATTATTCATAGATGAATAAAAAATTATTTACGTTTCTTATAGTATTGTTAATATTTTTGGAAATGTTTCAAATAATTAGTGAATTTTTTACTTTGTAGAATTTGAGAAAGAAAACTCCAATCGGCGTCCTCCCTCCGCGCGTGCACTCTGCCAGCAGCTTGAGCTTGAGGTAAATTCCTACGTATGAATTTTTTTCAATTTGTTGGGTATAGATAGATATTTATTTTTATTATTCATAGATGAATAAAAATTTATTTACGTTTCTTATGGTTTTGTTAATATTTTTGGAAATGTTTCAAATAATTAGTGAATTTTTTACTTTGTAGAATTTGAGAAAACAAAACTCCAATCGGCGTCCTCCCTCCATGCGTGCACTCCTCCAGCAGCTTGAGCTTGAGGTAAATTCCTACGTTGGAATTTTTTTCAATTTGTTGGGTTTAGATAGATATTTATTTTTATTATTCATAGATGAATAAAAATTTATTTACGTTTCTTATAGTATTGTTAATATTTTTGGAAATGTTTCAAATAATTAGTGAATTTTTTACTTTGTAGAATTTGAGAAAGAGAACTCCAATCGGCGTCCTCCCTCCACGCGTGCCAGCAGCTTGAGCTTGAGGTCAATTCCTACGTAGGAATTTTTTTCAATTTGTTGGGTTTAGATAGATATTTATTTTTTTTATTCATAGATGAATAAAAATTTATTTACGTTTCTTATAGTATTGTTAATATTTTTGGAAATGTTTCAAATAATTAGTGAATTTTTTACTTTGTAGAATTTGAGAAAAAAAACTCCAATCGGCGTCCTCCCTCCGCGCGTGCACTCTGCCAGCAGCTTGAGCTTGAGGTAAATTCCTACGTAGGAATTTTTTTCAATTTGTTGGGTTTAGATAGATATTTATTTTATTTATTCATAGAAGAATAAAAATTTATTTACGTTTCTTATAGTATTGTTAATATTTTTGGAAATGTTTCAAATAATTAGTGAATTTTTTACTTTGTACAATTTGAGAAAGAAAACTCCAATCGGCGTCCTCCCTCCACGCGTGCACTCCGCCAGCAGCTTGAGCTTGAGGTCAATTCCTACGTAGGAATTTTTTTCAATTTGTTGGGTTTAGATAGATATTTATTTTTATTATTCATAGATGAATAAAAAATTATTTACGTTTCTTATAGTATTGTTAATATTTTTGGAAATGTTTCAAATAATTAGTGAATTTTTTACTTTGTAGAATTTCAGAAAAAAAACTCCAATCGGCGTCCTCCCTCCGCGCGTGCACTCTGCCAGCAGCTTGAGCTTGAGGTAAATTCCTACGTAGGAATTTTTTTCAATTTGTTGGGTTTAGATAGATATTTATTTTATTTATTCATAGAAGAATAAAAATTTATTTACGTTTCTTATAGTATTGTTAATATTTTTGGAAATGTTTCAAATAATTAGTGAATTTTTTACTTTGTAGAATTTGAGAAAGAGAACTCCAATCGGCGTCCTCCCTCCACGCGTGCCAGCAGCTTGAGCTTGAGGTCAATTCCTACGTAGGAATTTTTTTCAATTTGTTGGGTTTAGATAGTTATTTATTTTTTTTATTCATAGATGAATAAAAATTTATTTACGTTTCTTATAGTATTGTTAATATTTTTGGAAATGTTTCAAATAATTAGTGAATTTTTTACTTTGTAGAATTTGAGAAAGAAAACTCCAATCGGCGTCCTCCCTCCGCGCGTGCACTCGGCCAGCAGCTTGAGCTTGAGGTAAATTCCTACGTAGGAATTTTTTTCAATTTGTGGGGTTTAGATAGATATTTATTTTTATTATTCATAGATGAATAAAAATTTATTTACGTTTTCTTTAAGTATTGATAATATTTTTGGAAATGTTTCAAATAATTAGTGAATTTTTTACTTTGTAGAATTTGAGAAAGAAAACTCCAATCGGCGTCCTCCCTCCTCGCGCGCACTCTGCCAACAGCTTGAGCTTGAGGTAAATTCCTACGTAGGAATTTTTTTCAATTTGTTGGGTTTAGATAGATATTTATTTTTATTATTCATAGATAAATAAAAATTTATTTACGTTTCTTATGGTTTTGTTAATATTTTTGGAAATGTTTCAAATAATTAGTGAATTTTTTACTTTGTAGAATTTGAGAAAAAAAACTCCAATCGGCGTCCTCCCTCCACGCGTGCACTCTGCCAGCAGCTTGAGCTTGAGGTCAATTCCTACGTAGGAATTTTTTTCAATTTGTTGGGTTTAGATAGATATTTATTTTTATTATTCATAGATGAATAAAAATTTATTTACTTTTCTTATAGTATTGTTAATATTTTTGGAAATGTTTCAAATAATTAGTGAATTTTTTACTATGTAGAATTTGAGAAAAAAAACTCCAATCGGCGTCCTCCCTCCGCGCGTGCACTCGGCCAGCAGCTTGAGCTTGAGGTAAATTCCTACGTAGGAATTTTTTTCAATTTGTGGGGTTTAGATAGATATTTATTTTATTTATTCATAGAAGAATAAAAATTTATTTACGTTTCTTATAGTATTGTTAATATTTTTGGAAATGTTTCAAATAATTAGTGAATTTTTTACTTTGTACAATTTGAGAAAGAAAACTCCAATCGGCGTCCTCCCTCCACGCGTGCACTCCGCCAGCAGCTTGAGCTTGAGGTCAATTCCTACGTAGGAATTTTTTTCAATTTGTTGGGTATAGATAGATATTTATTTTTATTATTCATAGATGAATAAAAATTTATTTACGTTTCTTATGGTTTTGTTAATATTTTTGGAAATGTTTCAAATAATTAGTGAATTTTTTACTTTGTAGAATTTGAGAAAACAAAACTCCAATCGGCGTCCTCCCTCCATGCGTGCACTCCTCCATCAGCTTGAGCTTGAGGTAAATTCCTATGTAGGAATTTTTTTCAATTTGTTGGGTTTAGATAGATATTTATTTTTATTATTCATAGATGAATAAAAATTTATTTACGTTTCTTATAGTATTGTTAATATTTTTGGAAATGTTTCAAATAATTAGTGAATTGTTTACTTTGTAGAATTTGAGAAAGAAAACTCCAATCGGCGTCCTCCCTCCGCGCGTGCACTCCGCCAGCAGCTTGAGCTTGAGGTCAATTCCTACGTAGGAATTTTTTTTCAATTTGTTGGGTTTAGATAGATATTTATTTTTATTATTCATATATGAATAGAAATTTATTTACGTTTCTTATAGTATTGTTAATATTTTTGGAAATGTTTCAAATAATTAGTGAATTTTTTACTTTGTAGAATTTGAGAAAAAAAAACTCCAATCGGCGTCCTCCCTCCGCGCGTGCAATCTGCCAGCAGCTTGAGCTTGAGGTAAATTCCTACGTAGGAATTTTTTTCAATTTGTGGGGTTTAGATAGATATTTATTTTTTTTATTCATAGATGAATAAAAATTTATTTACGTTTCTTATAGTATTGTTAATATTTTTGGAAATGTTTCAAATAATTAGTGAATTTTTTACTTTGTACAATTTGAGAAAGAAAACTCCAATCGGCGTCCTCCCTCCACGCTTGCACTCCGCCAGCAGCTTGAGCTTGAGGTCAATTCCTACGTAGGAATTTTTTTCAATTTGTTGGGTTTAGATAGATATTTATTTTTATTATTCATAGATGAATAAAAATTTATTTACGTTTCTTATAGTATTGTTAATATTTTTGGAAATGTTTCAAATAATTAGTGAATTTTTTACTTTGTAGAATTTGAGAAAAAAAACTCCAATCGGCGTCCTCCCTCCGCGCGTGCAATCTGCCAGCAGCTTGAGCTTGAGGTAAATTCCTACGTAGGAATTTTTTTCAATTTGTGGGGTTTAGATAGATATTTATTTTTTTTATTCATAGATGAATAAAAATTTATTTACGTTTCTTATAGTATTGTTAATATTTTTGGAAATGTTTCAAATAATTAGTGAATTTTTTACTTTGTAGAATTTCAGAAAGAGAACTCCAATCGGCGTCCTCCCTCCACGCGTGCCAGCAGCTTGAGCTTGAGGTCAATTCCTACGTAGGAATTTTTTTCAATTTGTTGGGTTTAGATAGATATTTTTTTTTTTTATTCATAGATGAATAAAAATTTATTTACGTTTCTTATAGTATTGTTAATATTTTTGGAAATATTTCAAATAATTAGTGAATTTTTTACTTTGTAGAATTTGAGAAAAAAAAACTCCAATCGGCGTCCTCCCTCCATGCGTGCACTCCTCCAGCAGCTTGAGCTTGAGGTAAATTCCTACGTAGGAATTTTTTTCAATTTGTTGGGTTTAGATAGATATTTATTTTTATTATTCATAGATGAATAAAAAATTATTTACGTTTCTTATAGTATTGTTAATATTTTTGGAAATGTTTCAAATAATTAGTGAATTTTTTACTTTGTAGAATTTGAGAAAGAAAACTCCAATCGGCGTCCTCCCTCCGCGCGTGCACTCTGCCAGCAGCTTGAGCTTGAGGTAAATTCCTACGTATGAATTTTTTTCAATTTGTTGGGTATAGATAGATATTTATTTTTATTATTCATAGATGAATAAAAATTTATTTACGTTTCTTATGGTTTTGTTAATATTTTTGGAAATGTTTCAAATAATTAGTGAATTTTTTACTTTGTAGAATTTGAGAAAACAAAACTCCAATCGGCGTCCTCCCTCCATGCGTGCACTCCTCCAGCAGCTTGAGCTTGAGGTAAATTCCTACGTAGGAATTTTTTTCAATTTGTTGGGTTTAGATAGATATTTATTTTTATTATTCATAGATGAATAAAAATTTATTTACGTTTCTTATAGTATTGTTAATATTTTTGGAAATGTTTCAAATAATTAGTGAATTTTTTACTTTGTAGAATTTGAGAAAGAGAACTCCAATCGGCGTCCTCCCTCCACGCGTGCCAGCAGCTTGAGCTTGAGGTCAATTCCTACGTAGGAATTTTTTTCAATTTGTTGGGTTTAGATAGATATTTATTTTTTTTATTCATAGATGAATAAAAATTTATTTACTTTTCTTATAGTATTGTTAATATTTTTGGAAATGTTTCAAATAATTAGTGAATTTTTTACTATGTAGAATTTGAGAAAAAAAACTCCAATCGGCGTCCTCCCTCCGCGCGTGCACTCGGCCAGCAGCTTGAGCTTGAGGTAAATTCCTACGTAGGAATTTTTTTCAATTTGTGGGGTTTAGATAGATATTTATTTTATTTATTCATAGAAGAATAAAAATTTATTTACGTTTCTTATAGTATTGTTAATATTTTTGGAAATGTTTCAAATAATTAGTGAATTTTTTACTTTGTACAATTTGAGAAAGAAAACTCCAATCGGCGTCCTCCCTCCACGCGTGCACTCCGCCAGCAGCTTGAGCTTGAGGTCAATTCCTACGTAGGAATTTTTTTCAATTTGTTGGGTTTAGATAGATATTTATTTTTATTATTCATAGATGAATAAAAATTTATTTACGTTTCTTATAGTATTGTTAATATTTTTGGAAATGTTTCAAATAATTAGTGAATTTTTTACTTTGTAGAATTTGAGAAAAAAAACTCCAATCGGCGTCCTCCCTCCGCGCGTGCACTCTGCCAGCAGCTTGAGCTTGAGGTAAATTCCTACGTAGGAATTTTTTTCAATTTGTGGGGTTTAGATAGATATTTATTTTTTTTATTCATAGATGAATAAAAATTTATTTACGTTTCTTATAGTATTGTTAATATTTTTGGAAATGTTTCAAATAATTAGTGAATTTTTTACTTTGTAGAATTTGAGAAAGAGAACTCCAATCGGCGTCCTCCCTCCACGCGTGCCAGCAGCTTGAGCTTGAGGTCAATTCCTACGTAGGAATTTTTTTCAATTTGTTGGGTTTAGATAGATATTTATTTTTTTTATTCATAGATGAATAAAAATTTATTTACGTTTCTTATAGTATTGTTAATATTTTTGGAAATGTTTCAAATAATTAGTGAATTTTTTACTTTGTAGAATTGGAGAAAAAAAAACTCCAATCGGCGTCCTCCCTCCATGCGTGCACTCCTCCAGCAGCTTGAGCTTGAGGTAAATTCCTACGTAGGAATTTTTTTCAATTTGTTGGGTTTAGATAGATATTTATTTTTATTATTCATAGATGAATAAAAATTTATTTACGTTTCTTATAGTATTGTTAATATTTTTGGAAATGTTTCAAATAATTAGAGAATTTTTTACTTTGCAGAATTTGAGAAAGAAAACTCCAATCGGTGTCCTCCCTCCGCGCGTGCACTCTGCCAGCAGCTTGAGCTTGAGGTAAATTCCTACGTAGGAATTTTTTTCAATTTGTTGGGTATAAATAGATATTTATTTTTATTATTCATAGATGAATAAAAATTTATTTACGTTTCTTATGGTTTTGTTAATATTTTTGGAAATGTTTCAAATAATTAGTGAATTTTTTACTTTGTAGAATTTGAGAAAACAAAACTCCAATCGGCGTCCTCCCTCCATGCGTGCACTCCTCCAGCAGCTTGAGCTTGAGGTAAATTCCTACGTTGGAATTTTTTTCAATTTGTTGGGTTTAGATAGATATTTATTTTTATTATTCATAGATGAATAAAAATTTATTTACGTTTCTTATAGTATTGTTAATATTTTTGGAAATGTTTCAAATAATTAGTGAATTTTTTACTTTGTAGAATTTGAGAAAGAGAACTCCAATCGGCGTCCTCCCTCCACGCGTGCCAGCAGCTTGAGCTTGAGGTCAATTCCTACGTAGGAATTTTTTTCAATTTGTTGGGTTTAGATAGATATTTATTTTTTTTATTCATAGATGAATAAAAATTTATTTACGTTTCTTATAGTATTGTTAATATTTTTGGAAATGTTTCAAATAATTAGTGAATTTTTTACTTTGTAGAATTTGAGAAAAAAAACTCCAATCGGCGTCCTCCCTCCGCGCGTGCACTCTGCCAGCAGCTTGAGCTTGAGGTAAATTCCTACGTAGGAATTTTTTTAAAATTTGTTGGGTTTAGATAGATATTTATTTTATTTATTCATAGAAGAATAAAAATTTATTTACGTTTCTTATAGTATTGTTAATATTTTTGGAAATGTTTCAAATAATTAGTGAATTTTTTACTTTGTACAATTTGAGAAAGAAAACTCCAATCGGCGTCCTCCCTCCACGCGTGCACTCCGCCATCAGCTTGAGCTTGAGGTCAATTCCTACGTAGGAATTTTTTTCAATTTGTTGGGTTTAGATAGATATTTATTTTTATTATTCATAGATGAATAAAAATTTATTTACGTTTCTTATAGTATTGTTAATATTTTTGGAAATGTTTCAAATAATTAGTGAATTTTTTACTTTGTAGAATTTCAGAAAAAAAACTCCAATCGGCGTCCTCCCTCCGCGCGTGCACTCTGCCAGCAGCTTGAGCTTGAGGTAAATTCCTACGTAGGAATTTTTTTCAATTTGTTGGGTTTAGATAGATATTTATTTTATTTATTCATAGAAGAATAAAAATTTATTTACGTTTCTTATAGTATTGTTAATATTTTTGGAAATGTTTCAAATAATTAGTGAATTTTTTACTTTGTAGAATTTGAGAAAACAAAACTCCAATCGGCGTCCTCCCTCCATGCGTGCACTCCTCCAGCAGCTTGAGCTTGAGGTAAATTCCTACGTAGGAATTTTTTTCAATTAGTTGGGTTTAGATAGATATTTATTTTTATTATTCATAGATGAATAAAAATTTATTTACGTTTCTTATAGTATTGTTAATATTTTTGGAAATGTTTCAAATAATTAGTGAATTTTTTACTTTGTAGAATTTGAGAAAGAGAACTCCAATCGGCGTCCTCCCTCCACGCGTGCCAGCAGCTTGAGCTTGAGGTCAATTCCTACGTAGGAATTTTTTTCAATTTGTTGGGTTTAGATAGATATTTATTTTTTTTATTCATAGATGAATAAAAATTTATTTACGTTTCTTATAGTATTGTTAATATTTTTGGAAATGTTTCAAATAATTAGTGAATTTTTTACTTTGTAGAATTTGAGAAAAAAACTCCAATCGGCGTCCTCCCTCCGCGCGTGCACTCGGCCAGCAGCTTGAGCTTGAGGTAAATTCCTACGTAGGAATTTTTTTCAATTTGTGCGGTTTAGATAGATATTTATTTTTATTATTCATAGATGAATAAAAATTTATTTACGTTTTCTTAAAGTATTGTTAATATTTTTGGAAATGTTTCAAATAATTAGTGAATTTTTTACTTTGTAGAATTTGAGAAAGAAAACTCCAATCGGCGTCCTCCCTCCGCGCGTGCACTCCGCCAGCAGCTTGAGCTTGTGGTAAATTCCTACGTAGGAATTTTTTTCAATTTGTGGGGTTTAGATAGATATTTATTTATTTTATTCATAGATGAATAAAAATTTATTTACGTTTCTTATAGTATTGTTAATATTTTTGGAAATGTTTCAAATAATTAGTGAATTGTTTACTTTGTAGAATTTGAGAAAGAAAACTCCAATCGGCGTCCTCCCTCCGCGCGTGCACTCCGCCAGCAGCTTGAGCTTGTGGTAAATTCCTACGTAGGAATTTTTTTCAATTTGTGGGGTTTAGATAGATATTTATTTATTTTATTCATAGATGAATAAAAATTTATTTACGTTTCTTATAGTATTGTTAATATTTTTGGAAATGTTTCAAATAATTAGTGAATTGTTTACTTTGTAGAATTTGAGAAAAAAAACTCCAATCCGCGTCCTCCCTCCGCGCGCGCACTCTGCCAACAGCTTGAGCTTGAGGTAAATTCCTACGTAGGAATTTTTTTCAATTTGTTGGGTATAGATAGATATTTATTTTTATTATTCATAGATGAATAAAAATTTATTTACGTTTCTTATGGTTTTGTTAATATTTTTGGAAATGTTTCAAATAATTAGTGAATTTTTTACTTTGTAGAATTTGAGAAAACAAAACTCCAATCGGCGTCCTCCCTCCATGCGTGCACTCCTCCAGCAGCTTGAGCTTGAGGTAAATTCCTATGTAGGAATTTTTTTCAATTTGTTGGGTTTAGATAGATATTTATTTTTATTATTCATAGATGAATAAAAATTTATTTACGTTTCTTATAGTATTGTTAATATTTTTGGAAATGTTTCAAATAATTAGTGAATTGTTTACTTTGTAGAATTTGAGAAAGAAAACTCCAATCGGCGTCCTCCCTCCACGCGTGCACTCCGCCAGCAGCTTGAGCTTGAGGTCAATTCCTACGTAGGAATTTTTTTTCAATTTGTTGGGTTTAGTTAGATATTTATTTTTATTATTCATATATGAATAGAAATTTATTTACGTTTCTTATAGTATTGTTAATATTTTTGGAAATGTTTCAAATAATTAGTGAATTTTTTACTTTGTAGAATTTGAGAAAGAAAACTCCAATCGGCGTCCTCCCTCCTCGCGCGCACTCTGCCAGCAGCTTGAGCTTGAGGTAAATTCCTACGTAGGAATTTTTTTCAATTTGTGGGGTTTAGATAGATATTTATTTTTTTTATTCATAGATGAATAAAAATTTATTTACGTTTCTTATAGTATTGTTAATATTTTTGGAAATGTTTCAAATAATTAGTGAATTTTTTACTTTGTACAATTTGAGAAAGAAAACTCCAATCGGCGTCCTCCCTCCACGCGTGCACTCCGCCAGCAGCTTGAGCTTGAGGTCAATTCCTACGTAGGAATTTTTTTCAATTTGTTGGGTTTAGATAGATATTTATTTTTATTATTCATAGATGAATAAAAATTTATTTACGTTTCTTATAGTATTGTTAATATTTTTGGAAATGTTTCAAATAATTAGTGAATTTTTTACTTTGTAGAATTTGAGAAAAAAAACTCCAATCGGCGTCCTCCCTCCGCGCGTGCAATCTGCCAGCAGCTTGAGCTTGAGGTAAATTCCTACGTAGGAATTTTTTTCAATTTGTGGGGTTTAGATAGATATTTATTTTTTTTATTCATAGATGAATAAAAATTTATTTACGTTTCTTATAGTATTGTTAATATTTTTGGAAATGTTTCAAATAATTAGTGAATTTTTTACTTTGTAGAATTTGAGAAAGAGAACTCCAATCGGCGTCCTCCCTCCACGCGTGCCAGCAGCTTGAACTTGAGGTCAATTCCTACGTAGGAATTTTTTTCAATTTGTTGGGTTTAGATAGAAATTTATTTTTTTTATTCATAGATGAATAAAAATTTATTTACGTTTCTTATAGTATTGTTAATATTTTTGGAAATATTTCAAATAATTAGTGAATTTTTTACTTTGTAGAATTTGAGAAAAAAAAACTCCAATCGGCGTCCTCCCTCCATGCGTGCACTCCTCCAGCAGCTTGAGCTTGAGGTAAATTCCTACGTAGGAATTTTTTTCAATTTGTTGGGTTTAGATAGATATTTATTTTTATTATTCATAGATGAATAAAAAATTATTTACGTTTCTTATAGTATTGTTAATATTTTTGGAAATGTTTCAAATAATTAGTGAATTTTTTACTTTGTAGAATTTGAGAAAGAAAACTCCAATCGGCGTCCTCCCTCCGCGCGTGCACTCTGCCAGCAGCTTGAGCTTGAGGTAAATTCCTACGTATGAATTTTTTTCAATTTGTTGGGTATAGATAGATATTTATTTTTATTATTCATAGATGAATAAAAATTTATTTACGTTTCTTATGGTTTTGTTAATATTTTTGGAAATGTTTCAAATAATTAGTGAATTTTTTACTTTGTAGAATTTGAGAAAACAAAACTCCAATCGGCGTCCTCCCTCCATGCGTGCACTCCTCCAGCAGCTTGAGCTTGAGGTAAATTCCTACGTTGGAATTTTTTTCAATTTGTTGGGTTTAGATAGATATTTATTTTTATTATTCATAGATGAATAAAAATTTATTTACGTTTCTTATAGTATTGTTAATATTTTTGGAAATGTTTCAAATAATTAGTGAATTTTTTACTTTGTAGAATTTGAGAAAGAGAACTCCAATCGGCGTCCTCCCTCCACGCGTGCCAGCAGCTTGAGCTTGAGGTCAATTCCTACGTAGGAATTTTTTTCAATTTGTTGGGTTTAGATAGATATTTATTTTTTTTATTCATAGATGAATAAAAATTTATTTACGTTTCTTATAGTATTGTTAATATTTTTGGAAATGTTTCAAATAATTAGTGAATTTTTTACTTTGTAGAATTTGAGAAAAAAAACTCCAATCGGCGTCCTCCCTCCGCGCGTGCACTCTGCCAGCAGCTTGAGCTTGAGGTAAATTCCTACGTAGGAATTTTTTTCAATTTGTTGGGTTTAGATAGATATTTATTTTATTTATTCATAGAAGAATAAAAATTTATTTACGTTTCTTATAGTATTGTTAATATTTTTGGAAATGTTTCAAATAATTAGTGAATTTTTTACTTTGTACAATTTGAGAAAGAAAACTCCAATCGGCGTCCTCCCTCCACGCGTGCACTCCGCCAGCAGCTTGAGCTTGAGGTCAATTCCTACGTAGGAATTTTTTTCAATTTGTTGGGTTTAGATAGATATTTATTTTTATTATTCATAGATGAATAAAAATTTATTTACGTTTCTTATAGTATTGTTAATATTTTTGGAAATGTTTCAAATAATTAGTGAATTTTTTACTTTGTAGAATTTCAGAAAAAAAACTCCAATCGGCGTCCTCCCTCCGCGCGTGCACTCTGCCAGCAGCTTGAGCTTGAGGTAAATTCCTACGTAGGAATTTTTTTCAATTTGTTGGGTTTAGATAGATATTTATTTTATTTATTCATAGAAGAATAAAAATTTATTTACGTTTCTTATAGTATTGTTAATATTTTTGGAAATGTTTCAAATAATTAGTGAATTTTTTACTTTGTAGAATTTGAGAAAGAGAACTCCAATCGGCGTCCTCCCTCCACGCGTGCCAGCAGCTTGAGCTTGAGGTCAATTCCTACGTAGGAATTTTTTTCAATTTGTTGGGTTTAGATAGTTATTTATTTTTTTTATTCATAGATGAATAAAAATTTATTTACGTTTCTTATAGTATTGTTAATATTTTTGGAAATGTTTCAAATAATTAGTGAATTTTTTACTTTGTAGAATTTGAGAAAGAAAACTCCAATCGGCGTCCTCCCTCCACGCGTGCACTCGGCCAGCAGCTTGAGCTTGAGGTAAATTCCTACGTAGGAATTTTTTTCAATTTGTGGGGTTTAGATAGATATTTATTTTTATTATTCATAGATGAATAAAAATTTATTTACGTTTTCTTAAAGTATTGATAATATTTTTGGAAATGTTTCAAATAATTAGTGAATTTTTTACTTTGTAGAATTTGAGAAAGAAAACTCCAATCGGCGTCCTCCCTCCTCGCGCGCACTCTGCCAACAGCTTGAGCTTGAGGTAAATTCCTACGTAGGAATTTTTTTCAATTTGTTGGGTTTAGATAGATATTTATTTTTATTATTCATAGATAAATAAAAATTTATTTACGTTTCTTATGGTTTTGTTAATATTTTTGGAAATGTTTCAAATAATTAGTGAATTTTTTACTTTGTAGAATTTGAGAAAAAAAACTCCAATCGGCGTCCTCCCTCCACGCGTGCACTCTGCCAGCAGCTTGAGCTTGAGGTCAATTCCTACGTAGGAATTTTTTTCAATTTGTTGGGTTTAGATAGATATTTATTTTTATTATTCATAGATGAATAAAAATTTATTTACTTTTCTTATAGTATTGTTAATATTTTTGGAAATGTTTCAAATAATTAGTGAATTTTTTACTATGTAGAATTTGAGAAAAAAAACTCCAATCGGCGTCCTCCCTCCGCGCGTGCACTCGGCCAGCAGCTTGAGCTTGAGGTAAATTCCTACGTAGGAATTTTTTTCAATTTGTGGGGTTTAGATAGATATTTATTTTATTTATTCATAGAAGAATAAAAATTTATTTACGTTTCTTATAGTATTGTTAATATTTTTGGAAATGTTTCAAATAATTAGTGAATTTTTTACTTTGTACAATTTGAGAAAGAAAACTCCAATCGGCGTCCTCCCTCCACGCGTGCACTCCGCCAGCAGCTTGAGCTTGAGGTCAATTCCTACGTAGGAATTTTTTTCAATTTGTTGGGTATAGATAGATATTTATTTTTATTATTCATAGATGAATAAAAATTTATTTACGTTTCTTATGGTTTTGTTAATATTTTTGGAAATGTTTCAAATAATTAGTGAATTTTTTACTTTGTAGAATTTGAGAAAACAAAACTCCAATCGGCGTCCTCCCTCCATGCGTGCACTCCTCCATCAGCTTGAGCTTGAGGTAAATTCCTATGTAGGAATTTTTTTCAATTTGTTGGGTTTAGATAGATATTTATTTTTATTATTCATAGATGAATAAAAATTTATTTACGTTTCTTATAGTATTGTTAATATTTTTGGAAATGTTTCAAATAATTAGTGAATTGTTTACTTTGTAGAATTTGAGAAAGAAAACTCCAATCGGCGTCCTCCCTCCGCGCGTGCACTCCGCCAGCAGCTTGAGCTTGAGGTCAATTCCTACGTAGGAATTTTTTTTCAATTTGTTGGGTTTAGATAGATATTTATTTTTATTATTCATATATGAATAGAAATTTATTTACGTTTCTTATAGTATTGTTAATATTTTTGGAAATGTTTCAAATAATTAGTGAATTTTTTACTTTGTAGAATTTGAGAAAAAAAACTCCAATCGGCGTCCTCCCTCCGCGCGTGCAATCTGCCAGCAGCTTGAGCTTGAGGTAAATTCCTACGTAGGAATTTTTTTCAATTTGTGGGGTTTAGATAGATATTTATTTTTTTTATTCATAGATGAATAAAAATTTATTTACGTTTCTTATAGTATTGTTAATATTTTTGGAAATGTTTCAAATAATTAGTGAATTTTTTACTTTGTACAATTTGAGAAAGAAAACTCCAATCGGCGTCCTCCCTCCACGCTTGCACTCCGCCAGCAGCTTGAGCTTGAGGTCAATTCCTACGTAGGAATTTTTTTCAATTTGTTGGGTTTAGATAGATATTTATTTTTATTATTCATAGATGAATAAAAATTTATTTACGTTTCTTATAGTATTGTTAATATTTTTGGAAATGTTTCAAATAATTAGTGAATTTTTTACTTTGTAGAATTTGAGAAAAAAAACTCCAATCGGCGTCCTCCCTCCGCGCGTGCAATCTGCCAGCAGCTTGAGCTTGAGGTAAATTCCTACGTAGGAATTTTTTTCAATTTGTGGGGTTTAGATAGATATTTATTTTTTTTATTCATAGATGAATAAAAATTTATTTACGTTTCTTATAGTATTGTTAATATTTTTGGAAATGTTTCAAATAATTAGTGAATTTTTTACTTTGTAGAATTTCAGAAAGAGAACTCCAATCGGCGTCCTCCCTCCACGCGTGCCAGCAGCTTGAGCTTGAGGTCAATTCCTACGTAGGAATTTTTTTCAATTTGTTGGGTTTAGATAGATATTTATTTTTTTTATTCATAGATGAATAAAAATTTATTTACGTTTCTTATAGTATTGTTAATATTTTTGGAAATATTTCAAATAATTAGTGAATTTTTTACTTTGTAGAATTTGAGAAAAAAAAACTCCAATCGGCGTCCTCCCTCCATGCGTGCACTCCTCCAGCAGCTTGAGCTTGAGGTAAATTCCTACGTAGGAATTTTTTTCAATTTGTTGGGTTTAGATAGATATTTATTTTTATTATTCATAGATGAATAAAAAATTATTTACGTTTCTTATAGTATTGTTAATATTTTTGGAAATGTTTCAAATAATTTGTGAATTTTTTACTTTGTAGAATTTGAGAAAGAAAACTCCAATCGGCGTCCTCCCTCCGCGCGTGCACTCTGCCAGCAGCTTGAGCTTGAGGTAAATTCCTACGTATGAATTTTTTTCAATTTGTTGGGTATAGATAGATATTTATTTTTATTATTCATAGATGAATAAAAATTTATTTACGTTTCTTATGGTTTTGTTAATATTTTTGGAAATGTTTCAAATAATTAGTGAATTTTTTACTTTGTAGAATTTGAGAAAACAAAACTCCAATCGGCGTCCTCCCTCCATGCGTGCACTCCTCCAGCAGCTTGAGCTTGAGGTAAATTCCTACGTAGGAATTTTTTTCAATTTGTTGGGTTTAGATAGATATTTATTTTTATTATTCATAGATGAATAAAAATTTATTTACGTTTCTTATAGTATTGTTAATATTTTTGGAAATGTTTCAAATAATTAGTGAATTTTTTACTTTGTAGAATTTGAGAAAGAGAACTCCAATCGGCGTCCTCCCTCCACGCGTGCCAGCAGCTTGAGCTTGAGGTCAATTCCTACGTAGGAATTTTTTTCAATTTGTTGGGTTTAGATAGATATTTATTTTTTTTATTCATAGATGAATAAAAATTTATTTACTTTTCTTATAGTATTGTTAATATTTTTGGAAATGTTTCAAATAATTAGTGAATTTTTTACTATGTAGAATTTGAGAAAAAAAACTCCAATCGGCGTCCTCCCTCCGCGCGTGCACTCGGCCAGCAGCTTGAGCTTGAGGTAAATTCCTACGTAGGAATTTTTTTCAATTTGTGGGGTTTAGATAGATATTTATTTTATTTATTCATAGAAGAATAAAAATTTATTTACGTTTCTTATAGTATTGTTAATATTTTTGGAAATGTTTCAAATAATTAGTGAATTTTTTACTTTGTACAATTTGAGAAAGAAAACTCCAATCGGCGTCCTCCCTCCACGCGTGCACTCCGCCAGCAGCTTGAGCTTGAGGTCAATTCCTACGTAGGAATTTTTTTCAATTTGTTGGGTTTAGATAGATATTTATTTTTATTATTCATAGATGAATAAAAATTTATTTACGTTTCTTATAGTATTGTTAATATTTTTGGAAATGTTTCAAATAATTAGTGAATTTTTTACTTTGTAGAATTTGAGAAAAAAAACTCCAATCGGCGTCCTCCCTCCGCGCGTGCACTCTGCCAGCAGCTTGAGCTTGAGGTAAATTCCTACGTAGGAATTTTTTTCAATTTGTGGGGTTTAGATAGATATTTATTTTTTTTATTCATAGATGAATAAAAATTTATTTACGTTTCTTATAGTATTGTTAATATTTTTGGAAATGTTTCAAATAATTAGTGAATTTTTTACTTTGTAGAATTTGAGAAAGAGAACTCCAATCGGCGTCCTCCCTCCACGCGTGCCAGCAGCTTGAGCTTGAGGTCAATTCCTACGTAGGAATTTTTTTCAATTTGTTGGGTTTAGATAGATATTTATTTTTTTTATTCATAGATGAATAAAAATTTATTTACGTTTCTTATAGTATTGTTAATATTTTTGGAAATGTTTCAAATAATTAGTGAATTTTTTACTTTGTAGAATTGGAGAAAAAAAAACTCCAATCGGCGTCCTCCCTCCATGCGTGCACTCCTCCAGCAGCTTGAGCTTGAGGTAAATTCCTACGTAGGAATTTTTTTCAATTTGTTGGGTTTAGATAGATATTTATTTTTATTATTCATAGATGAATAAAAATTTATTTACGTTTCTTATAGTATTGTTAATATTTTTGGAAATGTTTCAAATAATTAGAGAATTTTTTACTTTGCAGAATTTGAGAAAGAAAACTCCAATCGGTGTCCTCCCTCCGCGCGTGCACTCTGCCAGCAGCTTGAGCTTGAGGTAAATTCCTACGTAGGAATTTTTTTCAATTTGTTGGGTATAAATAGATATTTATTTTTATTATTCATAGATGAATAAAAATTTATTTACGTTTCTTATGGTTTTGTTAATATTTTTGGAAATGTTTCAAATAATTAGTGAATTTTTTACTTTGTAGAATTTGAGAAAACAAAACTCCAATCGGCGTCCTCCCTCCATGCGTGCACTCCTCCAGCAGCTTGAGCTTGAGGTAAATTCCTACGTTGGAATTTTTTTCAATTTGTTGGGTTTAGATAGATATTTATTTTTATTATTCATAGATGAATAAAAATTTATTTACGTTTCTTATAGTATTGTTAATATTTTTGGAAATGTTTCAAATAATTAGTGAATTTTTTACTTTGTAGAATTTGAGAAAGAGAACTCCAATCGGCGTCCTCCCTCCACGCGTGCCAGCAGCTTGAGCTTGAGGTCAATTCCTACGTAGGAATTTTTTTCAATTTGTTGGGTTTAGATAGATATTTATTTTTTTTATTCATAGATGAATAAAAATTTATTTACGTTTCTTATAGTATTGTTAATATTTTTGGAAATGTTTCAAATAATTAGTGAATTTTTTACTTTGTAGAATTTGAGAAAAAAAACTCCAATCGGCGTCCTCCCTCCGCGCGTGCACTCTGCCAGCAGCTTGAGCTTGAGGTAAATTCCTACGTAGGAATTTTTTTAAAATTTGTTGGGTTTAGATAGATATTTATTTTATTTATTCATAGAAGAATAAAAATTTATTTACGTTTCTTATAGTATTGTTAATATTTTTGGAAATGTTTCAAATAATTAGTGAATTTTTTACTTTGTACAATTTGAGAAAGAAAACTCCAATCGGCGTCCTCCCTCCACGCGTGCACTCCGCCATCAGCTTGAGCTTGAGGTCAATTCCTACGTAGGAATTTTTTTCAATTTGTTGGGTTTAGATAGATATTTATTTTTATTATTCATAGATGAATAAAAATTTATTTACGTTTCTTATAGTATTGTTAATATTTTTGGAAATGTTTCAAATAATTAGTGAATTTTTTACTTTGTAGAATTTCAGAAAAAAAACTCCAATCGGCGTCCTCCCTCCGCGCGTGCACTCTGCCAGCAGCTTGAGCTTGAGGTAAATTCCTACGTAGGAATTTTTTTCAATTTGTTGGGTTTAGATAGATATTTATTTTATTTATTCATAGAAGAATAAAAATTTATTTACGTTTCTTATAGTATTGTTAATATTTTTGGAAATGTTTCAAATAATTAGTGAATTTTTTACTTTGTAGAATTTGAGAAAACAAAACTCCAATCGGCGTCCTCCCTCCATGCGTGCACTCCTCCAGCAGCTTGAGCTTGAGGTAAATTCCTACGTAGGAATTTTTTTCAATTAGTTGGGTTTAGATAGATATTTATTTTTATTATTCATAGATGAATAAAAATTTATTTACGTTTCTTATAGTATTGTTAATATTTTTGGAAATGTTTCAAATAATTAGTGAATTTTTTACTTTGTAGAATTTGAGAAAGAGAACTCCAATCGGCGTCCTCCCTCCACGCGTGCCAGCAGCTTGAGCTTGAGGTCAATTCCTACGTAGGAATTTTTTTCAATTTGTTGGGTTTAGATAGATATTTATTTTTTTTATTCATAGATGAATAAAAATTTATTTACGTTTCTTATAGTATTGTTAATATTTTTGGAAATGTTTCAAATAATTAGTGAATTTTTTACTTTGTAGAATTTGAGAAAAAAACTCCAATCGGCGTCCTCCCTCCGCGCGTGCACTCGGCCAGCAGCTTGAGCTTGAGGTAAATTCCTACGTAGGAATTTTTTTCAATTTGTGCGGTTTAGATAGATATTTATTTTTATTATTCATAGATGAATAAAAATTTATTTACGTTTTCTTAAAGTATTGTTAATATTTTTGAAAATGTTTCAAATAATTAGTGAATTTTTTACTTTGTAGAATTTGAGAAAGAAAACTCCAATCGGCGTCCTCCCTCCACGCGTGCACTCCGCCAGCAGCTTGAGCTTGAGGTCAATTCCTACGTAGGAATTTTTTTCAATTTGTTGGGTTTAGATAGATATTTATTTTTTTTATTCATAGATGAATAAAAATTTATTTACGTTTCTTATAGTATTGTTAATATTTTTGGAAATGTTTCAAATAATTAGTGAATTTTTTACTTTGTAGAATTTGAGAAAAAAAACTCCAATCGGCGTCCTCCCTCCGCGCGTGCACTCTGCCAGCAGCTTGAGCTTGAGGTAAATTCCTACGTAGGAATTTTTTTCAATTTGTTGGGTTTAGATAGATATTTATTTTATTTATTCATAGAAGAATAAAAATTTATTTACGTTTCTTATAGTATTGTTAATATTTTTGGAAATGTTTCAAATAATTAGTGAATTTTTTACTTTGTACAATTTGAGAAAGAAAACTCCAATCGACGGCCTCCCTCCACGCGTGCACTCCGCCAGCAGCTTGAGCTTGAGGTCAATTCCTACGTAGGAATTTTTTTCAATTTGTTGGGTTTAGATAGATATTTATTTTTATTATTCATAGATGAATAAAAATTTATTTACGTTTCTTATAGTATTGTTAATATTTTTGGAAATGTTTCAAATAATTAGTGAATTTTTTACTTTGTAGAATTTCAGAAAAAAAACTCCAATCGGCGTCCTCCCTCCGCGCGTGCACTCTGCCAGCAGCTTGAGCTTGAGGTAAATTCCTACGTAGGAATTTTTTTCAATTTGTTGGGTTTAGATAGATATTTATTTTATTTATTCATAGAAGAATAAAAATTTATTTACGTTTCTTATAGTATTGTTAATATTTTTGGAAATGTTTCAAATAATTAGTGAATTTTTTACTTTGTAGAATTTGAGAAAACAAAACTCCAATCGGCGTCCTCCCTCCATGCGTGCACTCCTCCAGCAGCTTGAGCTTGAGGTAAATTCCTACGTAGGAATTTTTTTCAATTAGTTGGGTTTAGATAGATATTTATTTTTATTATTCATAGATGAATAAAAATTTATTTACGTTTCTTATAGTATTGTTAATATTTTTGGAAATGTTTCAAATAATTAGTGAATTTTTTACTTTGTAGAATTTGAGAAAGAGAACTCCAATCGGCGTCCTCCCTCCACGCGTGCCAGCAGCTTGAGCTTGAGGTCAATTCCTACGTAGGAATTTTTTTCAATTTGTTGGGTTTAGATAGATATTTATTTTTTTTATTCATAGATGAATAAAAATTTATTTACGTTTCTTATAGTATTGTTAATATTTTTGGAAATGTTTCAAATAATTAGTGAATTTTTTACTTTGTAGAATTTGAGAAAAAAAACTCCAATCGGCGTCCTCCCTCCGCGCGTGCACTCGGCCAGCAGCTTGAGCTTGAGGTAAATTCCTACGTAGGAATTTTTTTCAATTTGTGCGGTTTAGATAGATATTTATTTTTATTATTCATAGATGAATAAAAATTTATTTACGTTTTCTTAAAGTATTGTTAATATTTTTGAAAATGTTTCAAATAATTAGTGAATTTTTTACTTTGTAGAATTTGAGAAAGAAAACTCCAATCGGCGTCCTCCCTCCGCGCGTGCACTCCGCCAGCAGCTTGAGCTTGTGGTAAATTCCTACGTAGGAATTTTTTTCAATTTGTGGCGTTTAGATAGATATTTATTTATATTATTCATAGATGAATAAAAATTTATTTACGTTTTTATAGTATTGTTAATATTTTTGGAAATGTTTCAAATAATTAGTGAATTGTTTACTTTGTAGAATTTGAGAAAAAAAACTCCAATCGGCGTCCTCCCTCCGCGCGCGCACTCTGCCAACAGCTTGAGCTTGAGGTAAATTCCTACGTAGGAATTTTTTTCAATTTGTTGGGTTTAGATAGATATTTATTTTTATTATTCATAGATAAATAAAAATTTATTTATGTTTCTTATAGTATTGTTAATATTTTTGGAAATGTTTCAAATAATTACTGAATTTTTTACTTTGTAGAATTTGAGAAAGAAAACTCCAATCGGCGTCCTCCCTCCGCGCGTGCACTCGGCCAGCAGCTTGAGCTTGAGGTAAATTCCTACGTAGGAATTTTTTTCAATTTGTGGGGTTTAGATAGATATTTATTTTTATTATTCATAGATGAATAAAAATTTATTTACGTTTTCTTAAAGTATTGATAATATTTTTGGAAATGTTTCAAATAATTAGTGAATTTTTTACTTTGTAGAATTTGAGAAATAAAACTCCAATCGGCGTCCTCCCTCCGCGCGTGCACTCCGCCAGCAGCTTGAGCTTGTGGTAAATTCCTACGTAGGAATTTTTTTCAATTTGTGGGGTTTAGATAGATATTTATTTATTTTATTCATAGATGAATAAAAATTTATTTACGTTTTCTTATAGTATTGTTAATATTTTTGGAAATGTTTCAAATAATTAGTGAATTTTTTACTTTGTAGAATTTGAGAAAGAAAACTCCAATCGGCGTCCTCCCTCCGCGCGTGCACTCGGCCAGCAGCTTGAGCTTGTGGTAAATTCCTACGTAGGAATTTTTTTCAATTTGTGGGGTTTAGATAGATATTTATTTATTTTATTCATAGATGAATAAAAATTTATTTACGTTTCTTATAGTGTTGTTAATATTTTTGGAAATGTTTCAAATAATTAGTGAATTGTTTACTTTGTAGAATTTGAGAAAAAAAACTCCAATCGGCGTCCTCCCTCCGCGCGCGCACTCTGCCAACAGCTTGAGCTTGAGGTAAATTCCTACGTAGGAATTTTTTTCAATTTGTTGGGTATAGATAGATATTTATTTTTATTATTCATAGATGAATAAAAATTTATTTACGTTTCTTATGGTTTTGTTAATATTTTTGGAAATGTTTCAAATAATTAGTGAATTTTTTACTTTGTAGAATTTGAGAAAACAAAACTCCAATCGGCGTCCTCCCTCCATGCGTGCACTCCTCCAGCAGCTTGAGCTTGAGGTAAATTCCTATGTAGGAATTTTTTTCAATTTGTTGGGTTTAGATAGATATTTATTTTTATTATTCATAGATGAATAAAAATTTATTTACGTTTCTTATAGTATTGTTAATATTTTTGGAAATGTTTCAAATAATTAGTGAATTGTTTACTTTGTAGAATTTGAGAAAGAAAACTCCAATCGGCGTCCTCCCTCCGCGCGTGCACTCCGCCAGCAGCTTGAGCTTGAGGTCAATTCCTACGTAGGAATTTTTTTTCAATTTGTTGGGTTTAGATAGATATTTATTTTTATTATTCATATATGAATAGAAATTTATTTACGTTTCTTATAGTATTGTTAATATTTTTGGAAATGTTTCAAATAATTAGTGAATTTTTTACTTTGTAGAATTTGAGAAAAAAAACTCCAATCGGCGTCCTCCCTCCGCGCGTGCAATCTGCCAGCAGCTTGAGCTTGAGGTAAATTCCTACGTAGGAATTTTTTTCAATTTGTGGGGTTTAGATAGATATTTATTTTTTTTATTCATAGATGAATAAAAATTTATTTACGTTTCTTATAGTATTGTTAATATTTTTGGAAATGTTTCAAATAATTAGTGAATTTTTTACTTTGTACAATTTGAGAAAGAAAACTCCAATCGGCGTCCTCCCTCCACGCGTGCACTCCGCCAGCAGCTTGAGCTTGAGGTCAATTCCTACGTAGGAATTTTTTTCAATTTGTTGGGTTTAGATAGATATTTATTTTTATTATTCATAGATGAATAAAAATTTATTTACGTTTCTTATAGTATTGTTAATATTTTTGGAAATGTTTCAAATAATTAGTGAATTTTTTACTTTGTAGAATTTGAGAAAAAAAACTCCAATCAGCGTCCTCCCTCCGCGCGTGCAATCTGCCAGCAGCTTGAGCTTGAGGTAAATTCCTACGTAGGAATTTTTTTCAATTTGTGGGGTTTAGATAGATATTTATTTTTTTTATTCATAGATGAATAAAAATTTATTTACGTTTCTTATAGTATTGTTAATATTTTTGGAAATGTTTCAAATAATTAGTGAATTTTTTACTTTGTAGAATTTGAGAAAGAGAACTCCAATCGGCGTCCTCCCTCCACGCGTGCCAGCAGCTTGAACTTGAGGTCAATTCCTACGTAGGAATTTTTTTCAATTTGTTGGGTTTAGATAGAAATTTATTTTTTTTATTCATAGATGAATAAAAATTTATTTACGTTTCTTATAGTATTGTTAATATTTTTGGAAATATTTCAAATAATTAGTGAATTTTTTACTTTGTAGAATTTGAGAAAAAAAAACTCCAATCGGCGTCCTCCCTCCATGCGTGCACTCCTCCAGCAGCTTGAGCTTGAGGTAAATTCCTACGTAGGAATTTTTTTCAATTTGTTGGGTTTAGATAGATATTTATTTTTATTATTCATAGATGAATAAAAAATTATTTACGTTTCTTATAGTATTGTTAATATTTTTGGAAATGTTTCAAATAATTAGTGAATTTTTTACTTTGTAGAATTTGAGAAAGAAAACTCCAATCGGCGTCCTCCCTCCGCGCGTGCACTCTGCCAGCAGCTTGAGCTTGAGGTAAATTCCTACGTATGAATTTTTTTCAATTTGTTGGGTATAGATAGATATTTATTTTTATTATTCATAGATGAATAAAAATTTATTTACGTTTCTTATGGTTTTGTTAATATTTTTGGAAATGTTTCAAATAATTAGTGAATTTTTTACTTTGTAGAATTTGAGAAAACAAAACTCCAATCGGCGTCCTCCCTCCATGCGTGCACTCCTCCAGCAGCTTGAGCTTGAGGTAAATTCCTACGTTGGAATTTTTTTCAATTTGTTGGGTTTAGATAGATATTTATTTTTATTATTCATAGATGAATAAAAATTTATTTACGTTTCTTATAGTATTGTTAATATTTTTGGAAATGTTTCAAATAATTAGTGAATTTTTTACTTTGTAGAATTTGAGAAAGAGAACTCCAATCGGCGTCCTCCCTCCACGCGTGCCAGCAGCTTGAGCTTGAGGTCAATTCCTACGTAGGAATTTTTTTCAATTTGTTGGGTTTAGATAGATATTTATTTTTTTTATTCATAGATGAATAAAAATTTATTTACGTTTCTTATAGTATTGTTAATATTTTTGGAAATGTTTCAAATAATTAGTGAATTTTTTACTTTGTAGAATTTGAGAAAAAAAACTCCAATCGGCGTCCTCCCTCCGCGCGTGCACTCTGCCAGCAGCTTGAGCTTGAGGTAAATTCCTACGTAGGAATTTTTTTCAATTTGTTGGGTTTAGATAGATATTTATTTTATTTATTCATAGAAGAATAAAAATTTATTTACGTTTCTTATAGTATTGTTAATATTTTTGGAAATGTTTCAAATAATTAGTGAATTTTTTACTTTGTACAATTTGAGAAAGAAAACTCCAATCGGCGTCCTCCCTCCACGCGTGCACTCCGCCAGCAGCTTGAGCTTGAGGTCAATTCCTACGTAGGAATTTTTTTCAATTTGTTGGGTTTAGATAGATATTTATTTTTATTATTCATAGATGAATAAAAATTTATTTACGTTTCTTATAGTATTGTTAATATTTTTGGAAATGTTTCAAATAATTAGTGAATTTTTTACTTTGTAGAATTTCAGAAAAAAAACTCCAATCGGCGTCCTCCCTCCGCGCGTGCACTCTGCCAGCAGCTTGAGCTTGAGGTAAATTCCTACGTAGGAATTTTTTTCAATTTGTTGGGTTTAGATAGATATTTATTTTATTTATTCATAGAAGAATAAAAATTTATTTACGTTTCTTATAGTATTGTTAATATTTTTGGAAATGTTTCAAATAATTAGTGAATTTTTTACTTTGTAGAATTTGAGAAAACAAAACTCCAATCGGCGTCCTCCCTCCATGCGTGCACTCCTCCAGCAGCTTGAGCTTGAGGTAAATTCCTACGTAGGAATTTTTTTCAATTTGTTGGGTTTAGATAGATATTTATTTTTATTATTCATAGATAAATAAAAATTTATTTATGTTTCTTATAGTATTGTTAATATTTTTGGAAATGTTTCAAATAATTAGTGAATTGTTTACTTTGTAGAATTTGAGAAAGAAAACTCCAATCGGCGTCCTCCCTCCACGCGTGCACTCCGCCAGCAGCTTGAGCTTGAGGTAAATTCCTACGTAGGAATTTTTTTCAATTTGTGGGGTTTAGATAGATATTTATTTTTATTATTCATAGATGAATAAAAATTTATTTACGTTTTCTTATAGTATTGTTAATATTTTTGGAAATGTTTCAAATAATTAGTGAATTTTTTACTTTGTAGAATTTGAGAAAGAAAACTCCAATCGGCGTCCTCCCTCCGCGCGTGCACTCCGCCAGCAGCTTGAGCTTGTGGTAAATTCCTACGTAGGAATTTTTTTCAATTTGTGGGGTTTAGATAGATATTTATTTATTTTATTCATAGATGAATAAAAATTTATTTACGTTTCTTATAGTATTGTTAATATTTTTGGAAATGTTTCAAATAATTAGTGAATTGTTTACTTTGTAGAATTTGAGAAAAAAAACTCCAATCGGCGTCCTCCCTCCGCGCGCGCACTCTGCCAACAGCTTGAGCTTGAGGTAAATTCCTACGTAGGAATTTTTTTCAATTTGTTGGGTATAGATAGATATTTATTTTTATTATTCATAGATGAATAAAAATTTATTTACGTTTCTTATGGTTTTGTTAATATTTTTGGAAATGTTTCAAATAATTAGTGAATTTTTTACTTTGTAGAATTTGAGAAAACAAAACTCCAATCGGCGTCCTCCCTCCATGCGTGCACTCCTCCAGCAGCTTGAGCTTGAGGTAAATTCCTATGTAGGAATTTTTTTCAATTTGTTGGGTTTAGATAGATATTTATTTTTATTATTCATAGATGAATAAAAATTTATTTACGTTTCTTATAGTATTGTTAATATTTTTGGAAATGTTTCAAATAATTAGTGAATTGTTTACTTTGTAGAATTTGAGAAAGAAAACTCCAATCGGCGTCCTCCCTCCGCGCGTGCACTCCGCCAGCAGCTTGAGCTTGAGGTCAATTCCTACGTAGGAATTTTTTTTCAATTTGTTGGGTTTAGATAGATATTTATTTTTATTATTCATATATGAATAGAAATTTATTTACGTTTCTTATAGTATTGTTAATATTTTTGGAAATGTTTCAAATAATTAGTGAATTTTTTACTTTGTAGAATTTGAGAAAAAAAACTCCAATCGGCGTCCTCCCTCCGCGCGTGCAATCTGCCAGCAGCTTGAGCTTGAGGTAAATTCCTACGTAGGAATTTTTTTCAATTTGTGGGGTTTAGATAGATATTTATTTTTTTTATTCATAGATGAATAAAAATTTATTTACGTTTCTTATAGTATTGTTAATATTTTTGGAAATGTTTCAAATAATTAGTGAATTTTTTACTTTGTACAATTTGAGAAAGAAAACTCCAATCGGCGTCCTCCCTCCACGCGTGCACTCCGCCAGCAGCTTGAGCTTGAGGTCAATTCCTACGTAGGAATTTTTTTCAATTTGTTGGGTTTAGATAGATATTTATTTTTATTATTCATAGATGAATAAAAATTTATTTACGTTTCTTATAGTATTGTTAATATTTTTGGAAATGTTTCAAATAATTAGTGAATTTTTTACTTTGTAGAATTTGAGAAAAAAAACTCCAATCGGCGTCCTCCCTCCGCGCGTGCAATCTGCCAGCAGCTTGAGCTTGAGGTAAATTCCTACGTAGGAATTTTTTTCAATTTGTGGGGTTTAGATAGATATTTATTTTTTTTATTCATAGATGAATAAAAATTTATTTACGTTTCTTATAGTATTGTTAATATTTTTGGAAATGTTTCAAATAATTAGTGAATTTTTTACTTTGTAGAATTTGAGAAAGAGAACTCCAATCGGCGTCCTCCCTCCAAGCGTGCCAGCAGCTTGAGCTTGAGGTCAATTCCTACGTAGGAATTTTTTTCAATTTGTTGGGTTTAGATAGATATTTATTTTTATTATTCATAGATGAATAAAAATTTATTTACGTTTCTTATAGTATTGTTAATATTTTTGGAAATATTTCAAATAATTAGTGAATTTTTTACTTTGTAGAATTTGAGAAAAAAAAACTCCAATCGGCGTCCTCCCTCCATGCGTGCACTCCTCCAGCAGCTTGAGCTTGAGGTAAATTCCTACGTAGGAATTTTTTTCAATTTGTTGGGTTTAGATAGATATTTATTTTTATTATTCATAGATGAATAAAAAATTATTTACGTTTCTTATAGTATTGTTAATATTTTTGGAAATGTTTCAAATAATTAGTGAATTTTTTACTTTGTAGAATTTGAGAAAGAAAACTCCAATCGGCGTCCTCCCTCCGCGCGTGCACTCTGCCAGCAGCTTGAGCTTGAGGTAAATTCCTACGTATGAATTTTTTTCAATTTGTTGGGTATAGATAGATATTTATTTTTATTATTCATAGATGAATAAAAATTTATTTACGTTTCTTATGGTTTTGTTAATATTTTTGGAAATGTTTCAAATAATTAGTGAATTTTTTACTTTGTAGAATTTGAGAAAACAAAACTCCAATCGGCGTCCTCCCTCCATGCGTGCACTCCTCCAGCAGCTTGAGCTTGAGGTAAATTCCTACGTTGGAATTTTTTTCAATTTGTTGGGTTTAGATAGATATTTATTTTTATTATTCATAGATGAATAAAAATTTATTTACGTTTCTTATAGTATTGTTAATATTTTTGGAAATGTTTCAAATAATTAGTGAATTTTTTACTTTGTAGAATTTGAGAAAGAGAACTCCAATCGGCGTCCTCCCTCCACGCGTGCCAGCAGCTTGAGCATGAGGTCAATTCCTACGTAGGAATTTTTTTCAATTTGTTGGGTTTAGATAGATATTTATTTTTTTTATTCATAGATGAATAAAAATTTATTTACGTTTCTTATAGTATTGTTAATATTTTTGGAAATGTTTCAAATAATTAGTGAATTTTTTACTTTGTAGAATTTGAGAAAAAAAACTCCAATCGGCGTCCTCCCTCCACGCGTGCACTCCGCCAGCAGCTTGAGCTTGAGGTCAATTCCTACGTAGGAATTTTTTTCAATTTGTTGGGTTTAGATAGATATTTATTTTTATTATTCATAGATGAATAAAAATTTATTTACGTTTCTTATAGTATTGTTAATATTTTTGGAAATGTTTCAAATAATTAGTGAATTTTTTACTTTGTAGAATTTGAGAAAAAAAACTCCAATCGGCGTCCTCCCTCCGCGCGTGCACTCTGCCAGCAGCTTGAGCTTGAGGTAAATTCCTACGTAGGAATTTTTTTCAATTTGTTGGGTTTAGATAGATATTTATTTTATTTATTCATAGAAGAATAAAAATTTATTTACGTTTCTTATAGTATTGTTAATATTTTTGGAAATGTTTCAAATAATTAGTGAATTTTTTACTTTGTAGAATTTGAGAAAACAAAACTCCAATCGGCGTCCTCCCTCCATGCGTGCACTCCTCCAGCAGCTTGAGCTTGAGGTAAATTCCTACGTAGGAATTTTTTTCAATTAGTTGGGTTTAGATAGATATTTATTTTTATTATTCATAGATGAATAAAAATTTATTTACGTTTCTTATAGTATTGTTAATATTTTTGGAAATGTTTCAAATAATTAGTGAATTTTTTACTTTGTAGAATTTGAGAAAAAAAACTCCAATCGGCGTCCTCCCTCCGCGCGTGCACTCTGCCAGCAGCTTGAGCTTGAGGTAAATTCCTACGTAGGAATTTTTTTCAATTTGTTGGGTTTAGATAGATATTTATTTTATTTATTCATAGAAGAATAAAAATTTATTTACGTTTCTTATAGTATTGTTAATATTTTTGGAAATGTTTCAAATAATTAGTGAATTTTTTACTTTGTACAATTTGAGAAAGAAAACTCCAATCGGCGTCCTCCCTCCACGCGTGCACTCCGCCAGCAGCTTGAGCTTGAGGTCAATTCCTACGTAGGAATTTTTTTCAATTTGTTGGGTTTAGATAGATATTTATTTTTATTATTCATAGATGAATAAAAATTTATTTACGTTTCTTATAGTATTGTTAATATTTTTGGAAATGTTTCAAATAATTAGTGAATTTTTTACTTTGTAGAATTTGAGAAAAAAAACTCCAATCGGCGTCCTCCCTCCGCGCGTGCACTCTGCCAGCAGCTTGAGCTTGAGGTAAATTCCTACGTAGGAATTTTTTTCAATTTGTTGGGTTTAGATAGATATTTATTTTATTTATTCATAGAAGAATAAAAATTTATTTACGTTTCTTATAGTATTGTTAATATTTTTGGAAATGTTTCAAATAATTAGTGAATTTTTTACTTTGTAGAATTTGAGAAAACAAAACTCCAATCGGCGTCCTCCCTCCATGCGTGCACTCCTCCAGCAGCTTGAGCTTGAGGTAAATTCCTACGTAGGAATTTTTTTCAATTAGTTGGGTTTAGATAGATATTTATTTTTATTATTCATAGATGAATAAAAATTTATTTACGTTTCTTATAGTATTGTTAATATTTTTGGAAATGTTTCAAATAATTAGTGAATTTTTTACTTTGTAGAATTTGAGAAAGAGAACTCCAATCGGCGTCCTCCCTCCACGCGTGCCAGCAGCTTGAGCTTGAGGTCAATTCCTACGTAGGAATTTTTTTCAATTTGTTGGGTTTAGATAGATATTTATTTTTTTTATTCATAGATGAATAAAAATTTATTTACGTTTCTTATAGTATTGTTAATATTTTTGGAAATGTTTCAAATAATTAGTGAATTTTTTACTTTGTAGAATTTGAGAAAGAAAACTCCAATCGGCGTCCTCCCTCCGCGCGTGCACTCGGCCAGCAGCTTGAGCTTGAGGTAAATTCCTACGTAGGAATTTTTTTCAATTTGTGCGGTTTAGATAGATATTTATTTTTATTATTCATAGATGAATAAAAATTTATTTACGTTTTCTTAAAGTATTGTTAATATTTTTGGAAATGTTTCAAATAATTAGTGAATTTTTTACTTTGTAGAATTTGAGAAAGAAAACTCCAATCGGCGTCCTCCCTCCGCGCGTGCACTCCGCCAGCAGCTTGAGCTTGTGGTAAATTCCTACGTAGGAATTTTTTTCAATTTGTGGCGTTTAGATAGATATTTATTTATATTATTCATAGATGAATAAAAATTTATTTACGTTTTTATAGTATTGTTAATATTTTTGGAAATGTTTCAAATAATTAGTGAATTGTTTACTTTGTAGAATTTGAGAAAAAAAACTCCAATCGGCGTCCTCCCTCCGCGCGCGCACTCTGCCAACAGCTTGAGCTTGAGGTAAATTCCTACGTAGGAATTTTTTTCAATTTGTTGGGTTTAGATAGATATTTATTTTTATTATTCATAGATAAATAAAAATTTATTTATGTTTCTTATAGTATTGTTAATATTTTTGGAAATGTTTCAAATAATTACTGAATTTTTTACTTTGTAGAATTTGAGAAAGAAAACTCCAATCGGCGTCCTCCCTCCGCGCGTGCACTCGGCCAGCAGCTTGAGCTTGAGGTAAATTCCTACGTAGGAATTTTTTTCAATTTGTGGGGTTTAGATAGATATTTATTTTTATTATTCATAGATGAATAAAAATTTATTTACGTTTTCTTAAAGTATTGATAATATTTTTGGAAATGTTTCAAATAATTAGTGAATTTTTTACTTTGTAGAATTTGAGAAATAAAACTCCAATCGGCGTCCTCCCTCCGCGCGTGCACTCCGCCAGCAGCTTGAGCTTGTGGTAAATTCCTACGTAGGAATTTTTTTCAATTTGTGGGGTTTAGATAGATATTTATTTATTTTATTCATAGATGAATAAAAATTTATTTACGTTTCTTATAGTATTGTTAATATTTTTGGAAATGTTTCAAATAATTAGTGAATTGTTTACTTTGTAGAATTTGAGAAAAAAAACTCCAATCGGCGTCCTCCCTCCGCGCGCGCACTCTGCCAACAGCTTGAGCTTGAGGTAAATTCCTAAGTAGGAATTTTTTTCAATTTGTTAGGTTTAGATAGATATTTATTTTTATTATTCATAGATAAATAAAAATTTATTTATGTTTCTTATAGTATTGTTAATATTTTTGGAAATGTTTCAAATAATTAGTGAATTGTTTACTTTGTAGAATTTGAGAAAGAAAACTCCAATCGGCGTCCTCCCTCCACGCGTGCACTCCGCCAGCAGCTTGAGCTTGAGGTAAATTCCTACGTAGGAATTTTTTTCAATTTGTGGGGTTTAGATAGATATTTATTTTTATTATTCATAGATGAATAAAAATTTATTTACGTTTTCTTATAGTATTGTTAATATTTTTGGAAATGTTTCAAATAATTAGTGAATTTTTTACTTTGTAGAATTTGAGAAAGAAAACTCCAATCGGCGTCCTCCCTCCGCGCGTGCACTCCGCCAGCAGCTTGAGCTTGTGGTAAATTCCTACGTAGGAATCTTTTTCAATTTGTGGGGTTTAGATAGATATTTATTTATTTTATTCATAGATGAATAAAAATTTATTTACGTTTCTTATAGTATTGTTAATATTTTTGGAAATGTTTCAAATAATTAGTGAATTGTTTACTTTGTAGAATTTGAGAAAAAAAACTCCAATCGGCGTCCTCCCTCCGCGCGCGCACTCTGCCAACAGCTTGAGCTTGAGGTAAATTCCTACGTAGGAATTTTTTTCAATTTGTTGGGTATAGATAGATATTTATTTTTATTATTCATAGATGAATAAAAATTTATTTACGTTTCTTATGGTTTTGTTAATATTTTTGGAAATGTTTCAAATAATTAGTGAATTTTTTACTTTGTAGAATTTGAGAAAACAAAACTCCAATCGGCGTCCTCCCTCCATGCGTGCACTCCTCCAGCAGCTTGAGCTTGAGGTAAATTCCTATGTAGGAATTTTTTTCAATTTGTTGGGTTTAGATAGATATTTATTTTTATTATTCATAGATGAATAAAAATTTATTTACGTTTCTTATAGTATTGTTAATATTTTTGGAAATGTTTCAAATAATTAGTGAATTGTTTACTTTGTATTATTTGAGAAAGAAAACTCCAATCGGCGTCCTCCCTCCGCGCGTGCACTCCGCCAGCAGCTTGAGCTTGAGGTCAATTCCTACGTAGGAATTTTTTTTCAATTTGTTGGGTTTAGATAGATATTTATTTTTATTATTCATATATGAATAGAAATTTATTTAAGTTTCTTATAGTATTGTTAATATTTTTGGAAATGTTTCAAATAATTAGTGAATTTTTTACTTTGTAGAATTTGAGAAAAAAAACTCCAATCGGCGTCCTCCCTCCGCGCGTGCAATCTGCCAGCAGCTTGAGCTTGAGGTAAATTCCTACGTAGGAATTTTTTTCAATTTGTGGGGTTTAGATAGATATTTATTTTTTTTATTCATAGATGAATAAAAATTTATTTACGTTTCTTATAGTATTGTTAATATTTTTGGAAATGTTTCAAATAATTAGTGAATTTTTTACTTTGTACAATTTGAGAAAGAAAACTCCAATCGGCGTCCTCCCTCCACGCGTGCACTCCGCCAGCAGCTTGAGCTTGAGGTCAATTCCTACGTAGGAATTTTTTTCAATTTGTTGGGTTTAGATAGATATTTATTTTTATTATTCATAGATGAATAAAAATTTATTTACGTTTCTTATAGTATTGTTAATATTTTTGGAAATGTTTCAAATAATTAGTGAATTTTTTACTTTGTAGAATTTGAGAAAAAAAACTCCAATCGGCGTCCTCCCTCCGCGCGTGCAATCTGCCAGCAGCTTGAGCTTGAGGTAAATTCCTACGTAGGAATTTTTTTCAATTTGTGGGGTTTAGATAGATATTTATTTTTTTTATTCATAGATGAATAAAAATTTATTTACGTTTTCTTATAGTATTGTTAATATTTTTGGAAATGTTTCAAATAATTAGTGAATTTTTTACTTTGTAGAATTTGAGAAAGAGAACTCCAATCGGCGTCCTCCCTCCACGCGTGCCAGCAGCTTGAGCTTGAGGTCAATTCCTACGTAGGAATTTTTTTCAATTTGTTGGGTTTAGATAGATATTTATTTTTTTTATTCATAGATGAATAAAAATTTATTTACGTTTCTTATAGTATTGTTAATATTTTTGGAAATATTTCAAATAATTAGTGAATTTTTTACTTTGTAGAATTTGAGAAAAAAAAACTCCAATCGGCGTCCTCCCTCCATGCGTGCACTCCTCCAGCAGCTTGAGCTTGAGGTAAATTCCTACGTAGGAATTTTTTTCAATTTGTTGGGTTTAGATAGATATTTATTTTTATTATTCATAGATGAATAAAAAATTATTTACGTTTCTTATAGTATTGTTAATATTTTTGGAAATGTTTCAAATAATTAGTGAATTTTTTACTTTGTAGAATTTGAGAAAGAAAACTCCAATCGGCGTCCTCCCTCCGCGCGTGCACTCTGCCAGCAGCTTGAGCTTGAGGTAAATTCCTACGTAGGAATTTTTTTCAATTTGTTGGGTTTAGATAGATATTTATTTTATTTATTCATAGAAGAATAAAAATTTATTTACGTTTCTTATAGTATTGTTAATATTTTTGGAAATGTTTCAAATAATTAGTGAATTTTTTACTTTGTAGAATTTGAGAAAACAAAACTCCAATCGGCGTCCTCCCTCCATGCGTGCACTCCTCCAGCAGCTTGAGCTTGAGGTAAATTCCTACGTAGGAATTTTTTTCAATTAGTTGGGTTTAGATAGATATTTATTTTTATTATTCATAGATGAATAAAAATTTATTTACGTTTCTTATAGTATTGTTAATATTTTTGGAAATGTTTCAAATAATTAGTGAATTTTTTACTTTGTAGAATTTGAGAAAGAGAACTCCAATCGGCGTCCTCCCTCCACGCGTGCCAGCAGCTTGAGCTTGAGGTCAATTCCTACGTAGGAATTTTTTTCAATTTGTTGGGTTTAGATAGATATTTATTTTTTTTATTCATAGATGAATAAAAATTTATTTACGTTTCTTATAGTATTGTTAATATTTTTGGAAATGTTTCAAATAATTAGTGAATTTTTTACTTTGTAGAATTTGAGAAAGAAAACTCCAATCGGCGTCCTCCCTCCGCGCGTGCACTCGGCCAGCAGCTTGAGCTTGAGGTAAATTCCTACGTAGGAATTTTTTTCAATTTGTGCGGTTTAGATAGATATTTATTTTTATTATTCATAGATGAATAAAAATTTATTTACGTTTTCTTAAAGTATTGTTAATATTTTTGGAAATGTTTCAAATAATTAGTGAATTTTTTACTTTGTAGAATTTGAGAAAGAAAACTCCAATCGGCGTCCTCCCTCCGCGCGTGCACTCCGCCAGCAGCTTGAGCTTGTGGTAAATTCCTACGTAGGAATTTTTTTCAATTTGTGGCGTTTAGATAGATATTTATTTATATTATTCATAGATGAATAAAAATTTATTTACGTTTTTATAGTATTGTTAATATTTTTGGAAATGTTTCAAATAATTAGTGAATTGTTTACTTTGTAGAATTTGAGAAAAAAAACTCCAATCGGCGTCCTCCCTCCGCGCGCGCACTCTGCCAACAGCTTGAGCTTGAGGTAAATTCCTACGTAGGAATTTTTTTCAATTTGTTGGGTTTAGATAGATATTTATTTTTATTATTCATAGATAAATAAAAATTTATTTATGTTTCTTATAGTATTGTTAATATTTTTGGAAATGTTTCAAATAATTACTGAATTTTTTACTTTGTAGAATTTGAGAAAGAAAACTCCAATCGGCGTCCTCCCTCCGCGCGTGCACTCGGCCAGCAGCTTGAGCTTGAGGTAAATTCCTACGTAGGAATTTTTTTCAATTTGTGGGGTTTAGATAGATATTTATTTTTATTATTCATAGATGAATAAAAATTTATTTACGTTTTCTTAAAGTATTGATAATATTTTTGGAAATGTTTCAAATAATTAGTGAATTTTTTACTTTGTAGAATTTGAGAAATAAAACTCCAATCGGCGTCCTCCCTCCGCGCGTGCACTCCGCCAGCAGCTTGAGCTTGTGGTAAATTCCTACGTAGGAATTTTTTTCAATTTGTGGGGTTTAGATAGATATTTATTTATTTTATTCATAGATGAATAAAAATTTATTTACGTTTCTTATAGTATTGTTAATATTTTTGGAAATGTTTCAAATAATTAGTGAATTGTTTACTTTGTAGAATTTGAGAAAAAAAACTCCAATCGGCGTCCTCCCTCCGCGCGCGCACTCTGCCAACAGCTTGAGCTTGAGGTAAATTCCTAAGTAGGAATTTTTTTCAATTTGTTAGGTTTAGATAGATATTTATTTTTATTATTCATAGATAAATAAAAATTTATTTATGTTTCTTATAGTATTGTTAATATTTTTGGAAATGTTTCAAATAATTAGTGAATTGTTTACTTTGTAGAATTTGAGAAAGAAAACTCCAATCGGCGTCCTCCCTCCACGCGTGCACTCCGCCAGCAGCTTGAGCTTGAGGTAAATTCCTACGTAGGAATTTTTTTCAATTTGTGGGGTTTAGATAGATATTTATTTTTATTATTCATAGATGAATAAAAATTTATTTACGTTTTCTTATAGTATTGTTAATATTTTTGGAAATGTTTCAAATAATTAGTGAATTTTTTACTTTGTAGAATTTGAGAAAGAAAACTCCAATCGGCGTCCTCCCTCCGCGCGTGCACTCCGCCAGCAGCTTGAGCTTGTGGTAAATTCCTACGTAGGAATTTTTTTCAATTTGTGGGGTTTAGATAGATATTTATTTATTTTATTCATAGATGAATAAAAATTTATTTACGTTTCTTATAGTATTGTTAATATTTTTGGAAATGTTTCAAATAATTAGTGAATTGTTTACTTTGTAGAATTTGAGAAAAAAAACTCCAATCGGCGTCCTCCCTCCGCGCGCGCACTCTGCCAACAGCTTGAGCTTGAGGTAAATTCCTACGTAGGAATTTTTTTCAATTTGTTGGGTATAGATAGATATTTATTTTTATTATTCATAGATGAATAAAAATTTATTTACGTTTCTTATGGTTTTGTTAATATTTTTGGAAATGTTTCAAATAATTAGTGAATTTTTTACTTTGTAGAATTTGAGAAAACAAAACTCCAATCGGCGTCCTCCCTCCATGCGTGCACTCCTCCAGCAGCTTGAGCTTGAGGTAAATTCCTATGTAGGAATTTTTTTCAATTTGTTGGGTTTAGATAGATATTTATTTTTATTATTCATAGATGAATAAAAATTTATTTACGTTTCTTATAGTATTGTTAATATTTTTGGAAATGTTTCAAATAATTAGTGAATTGTTTACTTTGTATTATTTGAGAAAGAAAACTCCAATCGGCGTCCTCCCTCCGCGCGTGCACTCCGCCAGCAGCTTGAGCTTGAGGTCAATTCCTACGTAGGAATTTTTTTTCAATTTGTTGGGTTTAGATAGATATTTATTTTTATTATTCATATATGAATAGAAATTTATTTAAGTTTCTTATAGTATTGTTAATATTTTTGGAAATGTTTCAAATAATTAGTGAATTTTTTACTTTGTAGAATTTGAGAAAAAAAACTCCAATCGGCGTCCTCCCTCCGCGCGTGCAATCTGCCAGCAGCTTGAGCTTGAGGTAAATTCCTACGTAGGAATTTTTTTCAATTTGTGGGGTTTAGATAGATATTTATTTTTTTTATTCATAGATGAATAAAAATTTATTTACGTTTCTTATAGTATTGTTAATATTTTTGGAAATGTTTCAAATAATTAGTGAATTTTTTACTTTGTACAATTTGAGAAAGAAAACTCCAATCGGCGTCCTCCCTCCACGCGTGCACTCCGCCAGCAGCTTGAGCTTGAGGTCAATTCCTACGTAGGAATTTTTTTCAATTTGTTGGGTTTAGATAGATATTTATTTTTATTATTCATAGATGAATAAAAATTTATTTACGTTTCTTATAGTATTGTTAATATTTTTGGAAATGTTTCAAATAATTAGTGAATTTTTTACTTTGTAGAATTTGAGAAAAAAAACTCCAATCGGCGTCCTCCCTCCGCGCGTGCAATCTGCCAGCAGCTTGAGCTTGAGGTAAATTCCTACGTAGGAATTTTTTTCAATTTGTGGGGTTTAGATAGATATTTATTTTTTTTATTCATAGATGAATAAAAATTTATTTACGTTTTCTTATAGTATTGTTAATATTTTTGGAAATGTTTCAAATAATTAGTGAATTTTTTACTTTGTAGAATTTGAGAAAGAGAACTCCAATCGGCGTCCTCCCTCCACGCGTGCCAGCAGCTTGAGCTTGAGGTCAATTCCTACGTAGGAATTTTTTTCAATTTGTTGGGTTTAGATAGATATTTATTTTTTTTATTCATAGATGAATAAAAATTTATTTACGTTTCTTATAGTATTGTTAATATTTTTGGAAATATTTCAAATAATTAGTGAATTTTTTACTTTGTAGAATTTGAGAAAAAAAAACTCCAATCGGCGTCCTCCCTCCATGCGTGCACTCCTCCAGCAGCTTGAGCTTGAGGTAAATTCCTACGTAGGAATTTTTTTCAATTTGTTGGGTTTAGATAGATATTTATTTTTATTATTCATAGATGAATAAAAAATTATTTACGTTTCTTATAGTATTGTTAATATTTTTGGAAATGTTTCAAATAATTAGTGAATTTTTTACTTTGTAGAATTTGAGAAAGAAAACTCCAATCGGCGTCCTCCCTCCGCGCGTGCACTCTGCCAGCAGCTTGAGCTTGAGGTAAATTCCTACGTAGGAATTTTTTTCAATTTGTTGGGTTTAGATAGATATTTATTTTATTTATTCATAGAAGAATAAAAATTTATTTACGTTTCTTATAGTATTGTTAATATTTTTGGAAATGTTTCAAATAATTAGTGAATTTTTTACTTTGTAGAATTTGAGAAAACAAAACTCCAATCGGCGTCCTCCCTCCATGCGTGCACTCCTCCAGCAGCTTGAGCTTGAGGTAAATTCCTACGTAGGAATTTTTTTCAATTAGTTGGGTTTAGATAGATATTTATTTTTATTATTCATAGATGAATAAAAATTTATTTACGTTTCTTATAGTATTGTTAATATTTTTGGAAATGTTTCAAATAATTAGTGAATTTTTTACTTTGTAGAATTTGAGAAAGAGAACTCCAATCGGCGTCCTCCCTCCACGCGTGCCAGCAGCTTGAGCTTGAGGTCAATTCCTACGTAGGAATTTTTTTCAATTTGTTGGGTTTAGATAGATATTTTTTTTTTTTATTCATAGATGAATAAAAATTTATTTACGTTTCTTATAGTATTGTTAATATTTTTGGAAATGTTTCAAATAATTAGTGAATTTTTTACTTTGTAGAATTTGAGAAAGAAAACTCCAATCGGCGTCCTCCCTCCGCGCGTGCACTCGGCCAGCAGCTTGAGCTTGAGGTAAATTCCTACGTAGGAATTTTTTTCAATTTGTGCGGTTTAGATAGATATTTATTTTTATTATTCATAGATGAATAAAAATTTATTTACGTTTTCTTAAAGTATTGTTAATATTTTTGGAAATGTTTCAAATAATTAGTGAATTTTTTACTTTGTAGAATTTGAGAAAGAAAACTCCAATCGGCGTCCTCCCTCCGCGCGTGCACTCCGCCAGCAGCTTGAGCTTGTGGTAAATTCCTACGTAGGAATTTTTTTCAATTTGTGGCGTTTAGATAGATATTTATTTATATTATTCATAGATGAATAAAAATTTATTTACGTTTTTATAGTATTGTTAATATTTTTGGAAATGTTTCAAATAATTAGTGAATTGTTTACTTTGTAGAATTTGAGAAAAAAAACTCCAATCGGCGTCCTCCCTCCGCGCGCGCACTCTGCCAACAGCTTGAGCTTGAGGTAAATTCCTACGTAGGAATTTTTTTCAATTTGTTGGGTTTAGATAGATATTTATTTTTATTATTCATAGATAAATAAAAATTTATTTATGTTTCTTATAGTATTGTTAATATTTTTGGAAATGTTTCAAATAATTACTGAATTTTTTACTTTGTAGAATTTGAGAAAGAAAACTCCAATCGGCGTCCTCCCTCCGCGCGTGCACTCGGCCAGCAGCTTGAGCTTGAGGTAAATTCCTACGTAGGAATTTTTTTCAATTTGTGGGGTTTAGATAGATATTTATTTTTATTATTCATAGATGAATAAAAATTTATTTACGTTTCTTATAGTATTGTTAATATTTTTGGAAATGTTTCAAATAATTAGTGAATTGTTTACTTTGTAGAATTTGAGAAAAAAAACTCCAATCGGCGTCCTCCCTCCGCGCGCGCACTCTGCCAACAGCTTGAGCTTGAGGTAAATTCCTAAGTAGGAATTTTTTTCAATTTGTTGGGTTTAGATAGATATTTATTTTTATTATTCATAGATAAATAAAAATTTATTTATGTTTCTTATAGTATTGTTAATATTTTTGGAAATGTTTCAAATAATTAGTGAATTGTTTACTTTGTAGAATTTGAGAAAGAAAACTCCAATCGGCGTCCTCCCTCCACGCGTGCACTCCGCCAGCAGCTTGAGCTTGAGGTAAATTCCTACGTAGGAATTTTTTTCAATTTGTGGGGTTTAGATAGATATTTATTTTTATTATTCATAGATGAATAAAAATTTATTTACGTTTTCTTATAGTATTGTTAATATTTTTGGAAATGTTTCAAATAATTAGTGAATTTTTTACTTTGTAGAATTTGAGAAAGAAAACTCCAATCGGCGTCATCCCTCCGCGCGTGCACTCCGCCAGCAGCTTGAGCTTGTGGTAAATTCCTACGTAGGAATTTTTTTCAATTTGTGGGGTTTAGATAGATATTTATTTATTTTATTCATAGATGAATAAAAATTTATTTACGTTTCTTATAGTATTGTTAATATTTTTGGAAATGTTTCAAATAATTAGTGAATTGTTTACTTTGTAGAATTTGAGAAAAAAAACTCCAATCGGCGTCCTCCCTCCGCGCGCGCACTCTGCCAACAGCTTGAGCTTGAGGTAAATTCCTACGTAGGAATTTTTTTCAATTTGTTGGGTATAGATAGATATTTATTTTTATTATTCATAGATGAATAAAAATTTATTTACGTTTCTTATGGTTTTGTTAATATTTTTGGAAATGTTTCAAATAATTAGTGAATTTTTTACTTTGTAGAATTTGAGAAAACAAAACTCCAATCGGCGTCCTCCCTCCATGCGTGCACTCCTCCAGCAGCTTGAGCTTGAGGTAAATTCCTATGTAGGAATTTTTTTCAATTTGTTGGGTTTAGATAGATATTTATTTTTATTATTCATAGATGAATAAAAATTTATTTACGTTTCTTATAGTATTGTTAATATTTTTGGAAATGTTTCAAATAATTAGTGAATTGTTTACTTTGTATTATTTGAGAAAGAAAACTCCAATCGGCGTCCTCCCTCCGCGCGTGCACTCCGCCAGCAGCTTGAGCTTGAGGTCAATTCCTACGTAGGAATTTTTTTTCAATTTGTTGGGTTTAGATAGATATTTATTTTTATTATTCATATATGAATAGAAATTTATTTAAGTTTCTTATAGTATTGTTAATATTTTTGGAAATGTTTCAAATAATTAGTGAATTTTTTACTTTGTAGAATTTGAGAAAAAAAACTCCAATCGGCGTCCTCCCTCCGCGCGTGCAATCTGCCAGCAGCTTGAGCTTGAGGTAAATTCCTACGTAGGAATTTTTTTCAATTTGTGGGGTTTAGATAGATATTTATTTTTTTTATTCATAGATGAATAAAAATTTATTTACGTTTCTTATAGTATTGTTAATATTTTTGGAAATGTTTCAAATAATTAGTGAATTTTTTACTTTGTACAATTTGAGAAAGAAAACTCCAATCGGCGTCCTCCCTCCACGCGTGCACTCCGCCAGCAGCTTGAGCTTGAGGTCAATTCCTACGTAGGAATTTTTTTCAATTTGTTGGGTTTAGATAGATATTTATTTTTATTATTCATAGATGAATAAAAATTTATTTACGTTTCTTATAGTATTGTTAATATTTTTGGAAATGTTTCAAATAATTAGTGAATTTTTTACTTTGTAGAATTTGAGAAAAAAAACTCCAATCGGCGTCCTCCCTCCGCGCGTGCAATCTGCCAGCAGCTTGAGCTTGAGGTAAATTCCTACGTAGGAATTTTTTTCAATTTGTGGGGTTTAGATAGATATTTATTTTTTTTATTCATAGATGAATAAAAATTTATTTACGTTTTCTTATAGTATTGTTAATATTTTTGGAAATGTTTCAAATAATTAGTGAATTTTTTACTTTGTAGAATTTGAGAAAGAGAACTCCAATCGGCGTCCTCCCTCCACGCGTGCCAGCAGCTTGAGCTTGAGGTCAATTCCTACGTAGGAATTTTTTTCAATTTGTTGGGTTTAGATAGATATTTATTTTTTTTATTCATAGATGAATAAAAATTTATTTACGTTTCTTATAGTATTGTTAATATTTTTGGAAATATTTCAAATAATTAGTGAATTTTTTACTTTGTAGAATTTGAGAAAAAAAAACTCCAATCGGCGTCCTCCCTCCATGCGTGCACTCCTCCAGCAGCTTGAGCTTGAGGTAAATTCCTACGTAGGAATTTTTTTCAATTTGTTGGGTTTAGATAGATATTTATTTTTATTATTCATAGATGAATAAAAAATTATTTACGTTTCTTATAGTATTGTTAATATTTTTGGAAATGTTTCAAATAATTAGTGAATTTTTTACTTTGTAGAATTTGAGAAAGAAAACTCCAATCGGCGTCCTCCCTCCGCGCGTGCACTCTGCCAGCAGCTTGAGCTTGAGGTAAATTCCTACGTATGAATTTTTTTCAATTTGTTGGGTATAGATAGATATTTATTTTTATTATTCATAGATGAATAAAAATTTATTTACGTTTCTTATGGTTTTGTTAATATTTTTGGAAATGTTTCAAATAATTAGTGAATTTTTTACTTTGTAGAATTTGAGAAAAAAAACTCCAATCGGCGTCCTCCCTCCGCGCGCGCACTCTGCCAACAGCTTGAGCTTGAGGTAAATTCCTACGTAGGAATTTTTTTCAATTTGTTGGGTTTAGATAGATATTTATTTTTATTATTCATAGATAAATAAAAATTTATTTATGTTTCTTATAGTATTGTTATTATTTTTGGAAATGTTTCAAATAATTAGTGAATTGTTTACTTTGTAGAATTTGAGAAAGAAAACTCCAATCGGCGTCCTCCCTCCACGCGTGCACTCCGCCAGCAGCTTGAGCTTGAGGTAAATTCCTACGTAGGAATTTTTTTCAATTTGTGGGGTTTAGATAGATATTTATTTTTATTATTCATAGATGAATAAAAATTTATTTACGTTTTCTTATAGTATTGTTAATATTTTTGGAAATGTTTCAAATAATTAGTGAATTTTTTACTTTGTAGAATTTGAGAAAGAAAACTCCAATCGGCGTCCTCCCTCCGCGCGTGCACTCCGCCAGCAGCTTGAGCTTGTGGTAAATTCCTACGTAGGAATTTTTTTCAATTTGTGGGGTTTAGATAGATATTTATTTATTTTATTCATAGATGAATAAAAATTTATTTACGTTTCTTATAGTATTGTTAATATTTTTGGAAATGTTTCAAATAATTAGTGAATTGTTTACTTTGTAGAATTTGAGAAAAAAAAACTCCAATCCGCGTCCTCCCTCCGCGCGCGCACTCTGCCAACAGCTTGAGCTTGAGGTAAATTCCTACGTAGGAATTTTTTTCAATTTGTTGGGTATAGATAGATATTTATTTTTATTATTCATAGATGAATAAAAATTTATTTACGTTTCTTATGGTTTTGTTAATATTTTTGGAAATGTTTCAAATAATTAGTGAATTTTTTACTTTGTAGAATTTGAGAAAACAAAACTCCAATCGGCGTCCTCCCTCCATGCGTGCACTCCTCCAGCAGCTTGAGCTTGAGGTAAATTCCTATGTAGGAATTTTTTTCAATTTGTTGGGTTTAGATAGATATTTATTTTTATTATTCATAGATGAATAAAAATTTATTTACGTTTCTTATAGTATTGTTAATATTTTTGGAAATGTTTCAAATAATTAGTGAATTGTTTACTTTGTAGAATTTGAGAAAGAAAACTCCAATCGGCGTCCTCCCTCCACGCGTGCACTCCGCCAGCAGCTTGAGCTTGAGGTCAATTCCTACGTAGGAATTTTTTTTCAATTTGTTGGGTTTAGATAGATATTTATTTTTATTATTCATATATGAATAGAAATTTATTTACGTTTCTTATAGTATTGTTAATATTTTTGGAAATGTTTCAAATAATTAGTGAATTTTTTACTTTGTAGAATTTGAGAAAAAAAACTCCAATCGGCGTCCTCCCTCCGCGCGCGCACTCTGCCAACAGCTTGAGCTTGAGGTAAATTCCTACGTAGGAATTTTTTTCAATTTGTTGGGTTTAGATAGATATTTATTTTTATTATTCATAGATAAATAAAAATTTATTTACGTTTCTTATGGTTTTGTTAATATTTTTGGAAATGTTTCAAATAATTAGTGAATTTTTTACTTTGTAGAATTTGAGAAAAAAAACTCCAATCGGCGTCCTCCCTCCACGCGTGCACTCTGCCAGCAGCTTAAGCTTGAGGTCAATTCCTACGTAGGAATTTTTTTCAATTTGTTGGGTTTAGATAGATATTTATTTTTATTATTCATAGATGAATAAAAATTTATTTACTTTTCTTATAGTATTGTTAATATTTTTGGAAATGTTTCAAATAATTAGTGAATTTTTTACTATGTAGAATTTGAGAAAAAAAACTCCAATCGGCGTCCTTCCTCCGCGCGTGCACTCGGCCAGCAGCTTGAGCTTGAGGTAAATTCCTACGTAGGAATTTTTTTCAATTTGTGGGGTTTAGATAGATATTTATTTTATTTATTCATAGAAGAATAAAAATTTATTTACGTTTCTTATAGTATTGTTAATATTTTTGGAAATGTTTCAAATAATTAGTGAATTTTTTACTTTGTACAATTTGAGAAAGAAAACTCCAATCGGCGTCCTCCCTCCACGCGTGCACTCCGCCAGCAGCTTGAGCTTGAGGTCAATTCCTACGTAGGAATTTTTTTCAATTTGTTGGGTTTAGATAGATATTTATTTTTATTATTCATAGATGAATAAAAATTTATTTACGTTTCTTATAGTATTGTTAATATTTTTGGAAATGTTTCAAATAATTAGTGAATTTTTTACTTTGTAGAATTTGAGAAAAAAAACTCGAATCGGCGTCCTCCCTCCGCGCGTGCAATCTGCCAGCAGCTTGAGCTTGAGGTAAATTCCTACGTAGGAATTTTTTTCAATTTGTGGGGTTTAGATAGATATTTATTTTTTTTATTCATAGATGAATAAAAATTTATTTACGTTTCTTATAGTATTGTTAATATTTTTGGAAATGTTTCAAATAATTAGTGAATTTTTTACTTTGTAGAATTTGAGAAAGAGAACTCCAATCGGCGTCCTCCCTCCACGCGTGCCAGCAGCTTGAGCTTGAGGTCAATTCCTACGTAGGAATTTTTTTCAATTTGTTGGGTTTAGATAGATATTTATTTTTTTTATTCATAGATGAATAAAAATTTATTTACGTTTCTTATAGTATTGTTAATATTTTTGGAAATATTTCAAATAATTAGTGAATTTTTTACTTTGTAGAATTTGAGAAAAAAAAACTCCAATCGGCGTCCTCCCTCCATGCGTGCACTCCTCCAGCAGCTTGAGCTTGAGGTAAATTCCTACGTAGGAATTTTTTTCAATTTGTTGGGTTTAGATAGATATTTATTTTTATTATTCATAGATGAATAAAAAATTATTTACGTTTCTTATAGTATTGTTAATATTTTTGGAAATGTTTCAAATAATTAGTAAATTTTTTACTTTGTAGAATTTGAGAAAGAAAACTCCAATCGGCGTCCTCCCTCCGCGCGTGCACTCTGCCAGCAGCTTGAGCTTGAGGTAAATTCCTACGTATGAATTTTTTTCAATTTGTTGGGTATAGATAGATATTTATTTTTATTATTCATAGATGAATAAAAATTTATTTACGTTTCTTATGGTTTTGTTAATATTTTTGGAAATGTTTCAAATAATTAGTGAATTTTTTACTTTGTAGAATTTGAGAAAACAAAACTCCAATCGGCGTCCTCCCTCCATGCGTGCACTCCTCCAGCAGCTTGAGCTTGAGGTAAATTCCTACGTAGGAATTTTTTTCAATTTGTTGGGTTTAGATAGATATTTATTTTTATTATTCATAGATGAATAAAAATTTATTTACGTTTCTTATAGTATTGTTAATATTTTTGGAAATGTTTCAAATAATTAGTGAATTTTTTACTTTGTAGAATTTGAGAAAGAGAACTCCAATCGGCGTCCTCCCTCCACGCGTGCCAGCAGCTTGAGCTTGAGGTCAATTCCTACGTAGGAATTTTTTTCAATTTGTTGGGTTTAGATAGATATTTATTTTTTTTATTCATAGATGAATAAAAATTTATTTACGTTTCTTATAGTATTGTTAATATTTTTGGAAATGTTTCAAATAATTAGTGAATTTTTTACTTTGTAGAATTTGAGAAAAAAAACTCCAATCGGCGTCCTCCCTCCGCGCGTGCACTCTGCCAGCAGCTTGAGCTTGAGGTAAATTCCTACGTAGGAATTTTTTTCAATTTGTGGGGTTTAGATAGATATTTATTTTTTTTATTCATAGATGAATAAAAATTTATTTACGTTTCTTATAGTATTGTTAATATTTTTGGAAATGTTTCAAATAATTAGTGAATTTTTTACTTTGTAGAATTTGAGAAAGAGAACTCCAATCGGCGTCCTCCCTCCACGCGTGCCAGCAGCTTGAGCTTGAGGTCAATTCCTACGTAGGAATTTTTTTCAATTTGTTGGGTTTAGATAGATATTTATTTTTTTTATTCATAGATGAATAAAAATTTATTTACGTTTCTTATAGTATTGTTAATATTTTTGGAAATGTTTCAAATAATTAGTGAATTTTTTACTTTGTAGAATTGGAGAAAAAAAAACTCCAATCGGCGTCCTCCCTCCATGCGTGCACTCCTCCAGCAGCTTGAGCTTGAGGTAAATTCCTACGTAGGAATTTTTTTCAATTTGTTGGGTTTAGATAGATATTTATTTTTATTATTCATAGATGAATAAAAATTTATTTACGTTTCTTATAGTATTGTTAATATTTTTGGAAATGTTTCAAATAATTAGTGAATTTTTTACTTTGCAGAATTTGAGAAAGAAAACTCCAATCGGTGTCCTCCCTCCGCGCGTGCACTCTGCCAGCAGCTTGAGCTTGAGGTAAATTCCTACGTAGGAATTTTTTTCAATTTGTTGGGTATAAATAGATATTTATTTTTATTATTCATAGATGAATAAAAATTTATTTACGTTTCTTATGGTTTTGTTAATATTTTTGGAAATGTTTCAAATAATTAGTGAATTTTTTACTTTGTAGAATTTGAGAAAACAAAACTCCAATCGGCGTCCTCCCTCCATGCGTGCACTCCTCCAGCAGCTTGAGCTTGTGGTAAATTCCTACGTAGGAATTTTTTTCAATTTGTTGGGTTTAGATAGATATTTATTTTTATTATTCATAGATGAATAAAAATTTATTTACGTTTCTTATAGTATTGTTAATATTTTTGGAAATGTTTCAAATAATTAGTGAATTTTTTACTTCGTAGAATTTGAGAAAGAGAAATCCAATCGGCGTCCTCCCTCCACGCGTGCCAGCAGCTTGAGCTTGAGGTCAATTCCTACGTAGGAATTTTTTTCAATTTGTTGGGTTTAGATAGATATTTATTTTTTTTATTCATAGATGAATAAAAATTTATTTACGTTTCTTATAGTATTGTTAATATTTTTGGAAATGTTTCAAATAATTAGTGAATTTTTTACTTTGTAGAATTTGAGAAAAAAAACTCCAATCGGCGTCCTCCCTCCGCGCGTGCACTCTGCCAGCAGCTTGAGCTTGAGGTAAATTCCTACGTAGGAATTTTTTTCAATTTGTTGGGTTTAGATAGATATTTATTTTATTTATTCATAGAAGAATAAAAATTTATTTACGTTTCTTATAGTATTGTTAATATTTTTGGAAATGTTTCAAATAATTAGTGAATTTTTTACTTTGTACAATTTGAGAAAGAAAACTCCAATCGGCGTCCTCCCTCCACGCGTGCACTCCGCCAGCAGCTTGAGCTTGAGGTCAATTCCTACGTAGGAATTTTTTTCAATTTGTTGGGTTTAGATAGATATTTATTTTTATTATTCATAGATGAATAAAAATTTATTTACGTTTCTTATAGTATTGTTAATATTTTTGGAAATGTTTCAAATAATTAGTGAATTTTTTACTTTGTAGAATTTGAGAAAAAAAACTCCAATCGGCGTCCTCCCTCCGCGCGTGCACTCTGCCAGCAGCTTGAGCTTGAGGTAAATTCCTACGTAGGAATTTTTTTCAATTTGTTGGGTTTAGATAGATATTTATTTTATTTATTCATAGAAGAATAAAAATTTATTTACGTTTCTTATAGTATTGTTAATATTTTTGGAAATGTTTCAAATAATTAGTGAATTTTTTACTTTGTAGAATTTGAGAAAACAAAACTCCAATCGGCGTCCTCCCTCCATGCGTGCACTCCTCCAGCAGCTTGAGCTTGAGGTAAATTCCTACGTAGGAATTTTTTTCAATTAGTTGGGTTTAGATAGATATTTATTTTTATTATTCATAGATGAATAAAAATTTATTTACGTTTCTTATAGTATTGTTAATATTTTTGGAAATGTTTCAAATAATTAGTGAATTTTTTACTTTGTAGAATTTGAGAAAGAGAACTCCAATCGGCGTCCTCCCTCCACGCGTGCCAGCAGCTTGAGCTTGAGGTCAATTCCTACGTAGGAATTTTTTTCAATTTGTTGGGTTTAGATAGATATTTATTTTTTTTATTCATAGATGAATAAAAATTTATTTACGTTTCTTATAGTATTGTTAATATTTTTGGAAATGTTTCAAATAATTAGTGAATTTTTTACTTTGTAGAATTTGAGAAAGAAAACTCCAATCGGCGTCCTCCCTCCGCGCGTGCACTCGGCCAGCAGCTTGAGCTTGAGGTAAATTCCTACGTAGGAATTTTTTTCAATTTGTGGGGTTTAGATAGATATTTATTTTTATTATTCATAGATGAATAAAAATTTATTTACGTTTTCTTAAAGTATTGTTAATATTTTTGGAAATGTTTCAAATAATTAGTGAATTTTTTACTTTGTAGAATTTGAGAAAGAAAACTCCAATCGGCGTCCTCCCTCCGCGCGTGCACTCCGCCAGCAGCTTGAGCTTGTGGTAAATTCCTACGTAGGAATTTTTTTCAATTTGTGGCGTTTAGATAGATATTTATTTATATTATTCATAGATGAATAAAAATTTATTTACGTTTTTATAGTATTGTTAATATTTTTGGAAATGTTTCAAATAATTAGTGAATTGTTTACTTTGTAGAATTTGAGAAAAAAAACTCCAATCGGCGTCCTCCCTCCGCGCGCGCACTCTGCCAACAGCTTGAGCTTGAGGTAAATTCCTACGTAGGAATTTTTTTCAATTTGTTGGGTTTAGATAGATATTTATTTTTATTATTCATAGATAAATAAAAATTTATTTATGTTTCTTATAGTATTGTTAATATTTTTGGAAATGTTTCAAATAATTACTGAATTTTTTACTTTGTAGAATTTGAGAAAGAAAACTCCAATCGGCGTCCTCCCTCCGCGCGTGCACTCGGCCAGCAGCTTGAGCTTGAGGTAAATTCCTACGTAGGAATTTTTTTCAATTTGTGGGGTTTAGATAGATATTTATTTTTATTATTCATAGATGAATAAAAATTTATTTACGTTTTCTTAAAGTATTGATAATATTTTTGGAAATGTTTCAAATAATTAGTGAATTTTTTACTTTGCAGAATTTGAGAAAGAAAACTCCAATCGGTGTCCTCCCTCCGCGCGTGCACTCTGCCAGCAGCTTGAGCTTGAGGTAAATTCCTACGTAGGAATTTTTTTCAATTTGTTGGGTATAAATAGATATTTATTTTTATTATTCATAGATGAATAAAAATTTATTTACGTTTCTTATGGTTTTGTTAATATTTTTGGAAATGTTTCAAATAATTAGTGAATTTTTTACTTTGTAGAATTTGAGAAAGAGAACTCCAATCGGCGTCCTCCCTCCACGCGTGCCAGCAGCTTGAGCTTGAGGTCAATTCCTACGTAGGAATTTTTTTCAATTTGTTGGGTTTAGATAGATATTTATTTTTTTTATTCATAGATGAATAAAAATTTATTTACGTTTCTTATAGTATTGTTAATATTTTTGGAAATGTTTCAAATAATTAGTGAATTTTTTACTTTGTAGAATTTGAGAAAGAAAACTCCAATCGGCGTCCTCCCTCCGCGCGTGCACTCGGCCAGCAGCTTGAGCTTGAGGTAAATTCCTACGTAGGAATTTTTTTCAATTTGTGGGGTTTAGATAGATATTTATTTTTATTATTCATAGATGAATAAAAATTTATTTACGTTTTCTTAAAGTATTGTTAATATTTTTGGAAATGTTTCAAATAATTAGTGAATTTTTTACTTTGTAGAATTTGAGAAAGAAAACTCCAATCGGCGTCCTCCCTCCGCGCGTGCACTCCGCCAGCAGCTTGAGCTTGTGGTAAATTCCTACGTAGGAATTTTTTTCAATTTGTGGCGTTTAGATAGATATTTATTTATATTATTCATAGATGAATAGAAATTTATTTACGTTTTTATAGTATTGTTAATATTTTTGGAAATGTTTCAAATAATTAGTGAATTGTTTACTTTGTAGAATTTGAGAAAAAAAACTCCAATCGGCGTCCTCCCTCCGCGCGCGCACTCTGCCAACAGCTTGAGCTTGAGGTAAATTCCTACGTAGGAATTTTTTTCAATTTGTTGGGTTTAGATAGATATTTATTTTTATTATTCATAGATAAATAAAAATTTATTTATGTTTCTTATAGTATTGTTAATATTTTTGGAAATGTTTCAAATAATTACTGAATTTTTTACTTTGTAGAATTTGAGAAAGAAAACTCCAATCGGCGTCCTCCCTCCGCGCGTGCACTCGGCCAGCAGCTTGAGCTTGAGGTAAATTCCTACGTAGGAATTTTTTTCAATTTGTGGGGTTTAGATAGATATTTATTTTTATTATTCATAGATGAATAAAAATTTATTTACGTTTTCTTAAAGTATTGATAATATTTTTGGAAATGTTTCAAATAATTAGTGAATTTTTTACTTTGCAGAATTTGAGAAAGAAAACTCCAATCGGTGTCCTCCCTCCGCGCGTGCACTCTGCCAGCAGCTTGAGCTTGAGGTAAATTCCTACGTAGGAATTTTTTTCAATTTGTTGGGTATAAATAGATATTTATTTTTATTATTCATAGATGAATAAAAATTTATTTACGTTTCTTATGGTTTTGTTAATATTTTTGGAAATGTTTCAAATAATTAGTGAATTTTTTACTTTGTAGAATTTGAGAAAACAAAACTCCAATCGGCGTCCTCCCTCCATGCGTGCACTCCTCCAGCAGCTTGAGCTTGAGGTAAATTCCTACGTAGGAATTTTTTTCAATTTGTTGGGTTTAGATAGATATTTATTTTTATTATTCATAGATGAATAAAAATTTATTTACGTTTCTTATAGTATTGTTAATATTTTTGGAAATGTTTCAAATAATTAGTGAATTTTTTACTTTGTAGAATTTGAGAAAGAGAAATCCAATCGGCGTCCTCCCTCCACGCGTGCCAGCAGCTTGAGCTTGAGGTCAATTCCTACGTAGGAATTTTTTTCAATTTGTTGGGTTTAGATAGATATTTATTTTTTTTATTCATAGATGAATAAAAATTTATTTACGTTTCTTATAGTATTGTTAATATTTTTGGAAATGTTTCAAATAATTAGTGAATTTTTTACTTTGTAGAATTTGAGAAAAAAAACTCCAATCGGCGTCCTCCCTCCGCGCGTGCACTCTCCCAGCAGCTTGAGCTTGAGGTAAATTCCTACGTAGGAATTTTTTTCAATTTGTTGGGTTTAGATAGATATTTATTTTATTTATTCATAGAAGAATAAAAATTTATTTACGTTTCTTATAGTATTGTTAATATTTTTGGAAATGTTTCAAATAATTAGTGAATTTTTTACTTTGTACAATTTGAGAAAGAAAACTCCAATCGGCGTCCTCCCTCCACGCGTGCACTCCGCCAGCAGCTTGAGCTTGAGGTCAATTCCTACGTAGGAATTTTTTTCAATTTGTTGGGTTTAGATAGATATTTATTTTTATTATTCATAGATGAATAAAAATTTATTTACGTTTCTTATAGTATTGTTAATATTTTTGGAAATGTTTCAAATAATTAGTGAATTTTTTACTTTGTAGAATTTGAGAAAAAAAACTCCAATCGGCGTCCTCCCTCCGCGCGTGCACTCTGCCAGCAGCTTGAGCTTGAGGTAAATTCCTACGTAGGAATTTTTTTCAATTTGTTGGGTTTAGATAGATATTTATTTTATTTATTCATAGAAGAATAAAAATTTATTTACGTTTCTTATAGTATTGTTAATATTTTTGGAAATGTTTCAAATAATTAGTGAATTTTTTACTTTGTAGAATTTGAGAAAACAAAACTCCAATCGGCGTCCTCCCTCCATGCGTGCACTCCTCCAGCAGCTTGAGCTTGAGGTAAATTCCTACGTAGGAATTTTTTTCAATTAGTTGGGTTTAGATAGATATTTATTTTTATTATTCATAGATGAATAAAAATTTATTTACATTTCTTATAGTATTGTTAATATTTTTGGAAATGTTTCAAATAATTAGTGAATTTTTTACTTTGTAGAATTTGAGAAAGAGAACTCCAATCGGCGTCCTCCCTCCACGCGTGCCAGCAGCTTGAGCTTGAGGTCAATTCCTACGTAGGAATTTTTTTCAATTTGTTGGGTTTAGATAGATATTTATTTTTTTTATTCATAGATGAATAAAAATTTATTTACGTTTCTTATAGTATTGTTAATATTTTTGGAAATGTTTCAAATAATTAGTGAATTTTTTACTTTGTAGAATTTGAGAAAGAAAACTCCAATCGGCGTCCTCCCTCCGCGCGTGCACTCGGCCAGCAGCTTGAGCTTGAGGTAAATTCCTACGTAGGAATTTTTTTCAATTTGTGGGGTTTAGATAGATATTTATTTTTATTATTCATAGATGAATAAAAATTTATTTACGTTTTCTTAAAGTATTGTTAATATTTTTGGAAATGTTTCAAATAATTAGTGAATTTTTTACTTTGTAGAATTTGAGAAAGAAAACTCCAATCGGCGTCCTCCCTCCGCGCGTGCACTCCGCCAGCAGCTTGAGCTTGTGGTAAATTCCTACGTAGGAATTTTTTTCAATTTGTGGCGTTTAGATAGATATTTATTTATATTATTCATAGATGAATAAAAATTTATTTACGTTTTTATAGTATTGTTAATATTTTTGGAAATGTTTCAAATAATTAGTGAATTGTTTACTTTGTAGAATTTGAGAAAAAAAACTCCAATCGGCGTCCTCCCTCCGCGCGCGCACTCTGCCAACAGCTTGAGCTTGAGGTAAATTCCTACGTAGGAATTTTTTTCAATTTGTTGGGTTTAGATAGATATTTATTTTTATTATTCATAGATAAATAAAAATTTATTTATGTTTCTTATAGTATTGTTAATATTTTTGGAAATGTTTCAAATAATTACTGAATTTTTTACTTTGTAGAATTTGAGAAAAAAAAACTCCAATCGGCGTCCTCCCTCCAAGCGTGCACTCCTCCAGCAGCTTGAGCTTGAGGTAAATTCCTACGTAGGAATTTTTTTCAATTTGTTGGGTTTAGATAGATATTTATTTTTATTATTCATAGATAAATAAAAATTTATTTACGTTTCTTATAGTATTGTTAATATTTTTGGAAATGTTTCAAATAATTAGTGAATTTTTTACTTTGTAGAATTTGAGAAAGAGAACTCCAATCGGCGTCTTCCCTCCACGCGTGCCAGCAGCTTGAGCTTGTGGTCAATTCCTACGTAGGAATTTTTTTCAATTTGTTGGGTTTAGATAGATATTTATTTTATTTATTCATAGATGAATAAAAATTTATTTACGTTTCTTATAGTATTGTTAATATTTTTGTAAATGTTTCAAATAATTAGTGAATTTTTTACTTTGTAGAATTTGAGAAAGAAAACTCCAATCGGCGTCCTCCCTCCGCGCGTGCACTCGGCCAGCAGCTTGAGCTTGAGGTAAATTCCTACGTAGGAATTTTTTTCAATTTGTGGGGTTTAGATAGATATTTATTTTTATTATTCATAGATGAATAAAAATTTATTTACGTTTTCTTAAAGTATTGTTAATATTTTTGGAAATGTTTCAAATAATTAGTGAATTTTTTACTTTGTAGAATTTGAGAAAGAAAACTCCAATCGGCGTCCTCCCTCCGCGCGTGCACTCCGCCAGCAGCTTGAGCTTGTGGTAAATTCCTACGTAGGAATTTTTTTCAATTTGTGGGGTTTAGATAGATATTTATTTATATTATTCATAGATGAATAAAAATTTATTTACGTTTCTTATAGTATTGTTAATATTTTTGGAAATGTTTCAAATAATTAGTGAATTGTTTACTTTGTAGAATTTGAGAAAAAAAACTCCAATCGGCGTCCTCCCTCCGCGCGCGCACTCTGCCAACAGCTTGAGCTTGAGGTAAATTCCTACGTAGGAATTTTTTTCAATTTGTTGGGTTTAGATAGATATTTATTTTTATTATTCATAGATAAATAAAAATTTATTTATGTTTCTTATAGTATTGTTAATATTTTTGGAAATGTTTCAAATAATTAGTGAATTGTTTACTTTGTAGAATTTGAGAAAGAAAACTCCAATCGGCGTCCTCCCTCCACGCGTGCACTCCGCCAGCAGCTTGAGCTTGAGGTAAATTCCTACGTAGGAATTTTTTTTCAATTTGTGGGGTTTAGATAGATATTTATTTTTATTATTCATAGATGAATAAAAATTTATTTACGTTTTCTTATAGTATTGTTAATATTTTTGGAAATGTTTCAAATAATTAGTGAATTTTTTACTTTGTAGAATTTGAGAAAGAGAACTCCAATCGGCGTCCTCCCTCCGCGCGTGCACTCCGCCAGCAGCTTGAGCTTGTGGTAAATTCCTACGTAGGAATTTTTTTCAATTTGTGGGGTTTAGTTAGATATTTATTTATTTTATTCATAGATGAATAAAAATTTATTTACGTTTCTTATAGTATTGTTAATATTTTTGGAAATGTTTCAAATAATTAGTGAATTGTTTACTTTGTAGAATTTGAGAAAAAAAACTCCAATCGGCGTCCTCCCTCCGCGCGCGCACTCTGCCAACTGCTTGAGCTTGAGGTAAATTCCTACGTAGGAATTTTTTTCAATTTGTTGGGTATAGATAGATATTTATTTTTATTATTCATAGATGAATAAAAATTTATTTACGTTTCTTATGGTTTTGTTAATATTTTTGGAAATGTTTCAAATAATTAGTGAATTTTTTACTTTGTAGAATTTGAGAAAACAAAACTCCAATCGGCGTCCTCCCTCCGCGCGTAAACTCTGCCAGCAGCTTGAGCTTGAGGTAAATTCCTACGTAGGAATTTTTTTCAATTTGTGGGGTTTAGATAGATATTTATTATTTTTATTCATAGATGAATAAAAATTTATTTACGTTTCTTATAGTATTGTTAATATTTTTGGAAATGTTTCAAATAATTAGTGAATTTTTTACTTTGTAGAATTTGAGAAAAAAAAAACTCCAATCGGCGTCCTCCCTCCATGCGTGCACTCCTCCAGCAGCTTGAGCTTGAGGTAAATTCCTACGTAGGAATTTTTTTCAATTTGTTGGGTTTAGATAGATATTTATTTTTATTATTCATAGATGAATAAAAATTTATTTACGTTTCTTATAGTATTGTTAATATTTTTGGAAATGTTTCAAATAATTAGTGAATTGTTTACTTTGTAGAATTTGAGAAAGAAAACTCCAATCGGCGTCCTCCCTCCACGCGTGCACTCCGCCAGCAGCTTGAGCTTGAGGTCAATTCCTACGTAGGAATTTTTTTTCAATTTGTTGGGTTTAGATAGATATTTATTTTTATTATTCATATATGAATAAAAATTTATTTACGTTTCTTATAGTATTGTTAATATTTTTGGAAATGTTTCAAATAATTAGTGAATTTTTTACTTTGTAGAATTTGAGAAAAAAAACTCCAATCGGCGTCCTCCCTCCGCGCGCGCACTCTGCCAACAGCTTGAGCTAGAGGTAAATTCCTACGTAGGAATTTTTTTCAATTTGTTGGGTTTAGATAGATATTTATTTTTATTATTCATAGATAAATAAAAATTTATTTACGTTTCTTATAGTATTGTTAATATTTTTGGAAATGTTTCAAATAATTAGTGAATTTTTTACTTTGTAGAATTTGAGAAAAAAAACTCCAATCGGCGTCCTCCCTCCGCGCGCGCACTCTGCCAACAGCTTGAGCTTGAGGTAAATTCCTACGTAGGAATTTTTTTCAATTTGTTGGGTTTAGATAGATATTTATTTTTATTATTCATAGATAAATAAAAATTTATTTATGTTTCTTATAGTATTGTTAATATTTTTGGAAATGTTTCAAATAATTAGTGAATTGTTTACTTTGTAGAATTTGAGAAAGAAAACTCCAATCGGCGTCCTCCCTCCACGCGTGCACTCCGCCAGCAGCTTGAGCTTGAGGTAAATTCCTACGTAGGAATTTTTTTCAATTTGTGGGGTTTAGATAGATATTTATTTTTATTATTCATAGATGAATAAAAATTTATTTACGTTTTCTTATAGTATTGTTAATATTTTTGGAAATGTTTCAAATAATTAGTGAATTTTTTACTTTGTAGAATTTGAGAAAGAGAACTCCAATCGGCGTCCTCCCTCCGCGCGTGCACTCCGCCAGCAGCTTGAGCTTGTGGTAAATTCCTACGTAGGAATTTTTTTCAATTTGTGGGGTTTAGTTAGATAATTATTTATTTTATTCATAGATTAATAAAAATTTATTTACGTTTCTTATAGTATTGTTAATATTTTTGGAAATGTTTCAAATAATTAGTGAATTTTTTACTTTGTAGAATTTGAGAAAAAAAACTCCAATCGGCGTCCTCCCTCCGCGCGCGCACTCTGCCAACAGCTTGAGCTAGAGGTAAATTCCTACGTAGGAATTTTTTTCAATTTGTTGGGTTTAGATAGATATTTATTTTTATTATTCATAGATAAATAAAAATTTATTTACGTTTCTTATAGTATTGTTAATATTTTTGGAAATGTTTCAAATAATTAGTGAATTTTTTACTTTGTAGAATTTGAGAAAAAAAACTCCAATCGGCGTCCTCCCTCCACGCGTGCACTCTGCCAGCAGCTTAAGCTTGAGGTCAATTCCTACGTAGGAATTATTTTCAATTTGTCGGGTTTAGATAGATATTTATTTTTATTATTCATAGATGAATAAAAATTTATTTACTTTTCTTATAGTATTGTTAATATTTTTGGAAATGTTTCAAATAATTAGTGAATTTTTTACTATGTAGAATTTGAGAAAAAAAACTCCAATCGGCGTCCTCCCTCCGCGCGTGCACTCGGCCAGCAGCTTGAGCTTGAGGTAAATTCCTACGTAGGAATTTTTTTCAATTTGTTGGGTTTAGATAGATATTTATTTTTATTATTCATAGATAAATAAAAATTTATTTACGTTTCTTATGGTTTTGTTAATATTTTTGGAAATGTTTCAAATAATTAGTGAATTTTTTACTTTGTAGAATTTGAGAAAACAAAACTCCAATCGGCGTCCTCCCTCCATGCGTGCACTCCTCCAGCAGCTTGAGCTTGAGGTAAATTCCTACGTAGGAATATTTTTCAATTTGTGGGGTTTAGATAGATATTTATTTTATTATTCATAGATGAATAAAAATTTATTTACGTTTTCTTATAGTATTGTTAATATTTTTGGAAATGTTTCAAATAATTAGTGAATTTTTTACTTTGTAGAATTTGAGAAAGAAAACTCCAATCGGCGTCCTCCCTCCGCGCGTGCACTCCGCCAGCAGCTTGAGCTTGTGGTAAATTCCTACGTAGGAATTTTTTTCAATTTGTGGGGTTTAGATAGATATTTATTTATTTTATTCATAGATGAATAAAAATTTATTTACGTTTCTTATAGTATTGTTAATATTTTTGGAAATGTTTCAAATAATTAGTGAATTGTTTACTTTGTAGAATTTGAGAAAAAAAACTCCAATCGGCGTCCTCCCTCCGCGCGCGCACTCTGCCAACAGCTTGAGCTTGAGGTAAATTCCTACGTAGGAATTTTTTTCAATTTGTTGGGTATAGAAAGGTATTTATTTTTATTATTCATAGATGAATAAAAATTTATTTACGTTTCTTATGGTTTTGTTAATATTTTTGGAAATGTTTCAAATAATTAGTGAATTTTTTACTTTGTAGAATTTGAGAAAACAAAACTCCAATCGGCGTCCTCCCTCCATGCGTGCACTCCTCCAGCAGCTTGAGCTTGAGGTAAATTCCTACGTAGGAATTTTTTTCAATTTGTTGGGTTTAGATAGATATTTATTTTTATTATTCATAGATGAATAAAAATTTATTTACGTTTCTTATAGTATTGTTAATATTTTTGGAAATGTTTCAAATAATTAGTGAATTGTTTACTTTGTAGAATTTGAGAAAGAAAACTCCAATCGGCGTCCTCCCTCCACGCGTGCACTCCGCCAGCAGCTTGAGCTTGAGGTCAATTCCTACGTAGGAATTTTTTTTCAATTTGTTGGGTTTAGATAGATATTTATTTTTATTATTCATATATGAATAAAAATTTATTTACGTTTCTTATAGTATTGTTAATATTTTTGGAAATGTTTCAAATAATTAGTGAATTTTTTACTTTGTAGAATTTGAGAAAAAAAACTCCAATCGGCGTCCTCCCTCCGCGCGCGCACTCTGCCAACAGCTTGAGCTTGAGGTAAATTCCTACGTAGGAATTTTTTTCAATTTGTTGGGTTTAGATAGATATTTATTTTTATTATTCATAGATAAATAAAAATTTATTTACGTTTCTTATAGTATTGTTAATATTTTTGGAAATGTTTCAAATAATTAGTGAATTTTTTACTTTGTAGAATTTGAGAAAAAAAACTCCAATCGGCGTCCTCCCTCCACGCGTGCACTCTGCCAGCAGCTTAAGCTTGAGGTCAATTCCTACGTAGGAATTATTTTCAATTTGTTGGGTTTAGATAGATATTTATTTTTATTATTCATAGATGAATAAAAATTTATTTACTTTTCTTATAGTATTGTTAATATTTTTGGAAATGTTTCAAATAATTAGTGAATTTTTTACTATGTAGAATTTGAGAAAAAAAACTCCAATCGGCGTCCTCCCTCCGCGCGTGCACTCGGCCAGCAGCTTGAGCTTGAGGTAAATTCCTACGTAGGAATTTTTTTCAATTTGTGGGGTTTAGATAAATATTTATTTTATTTATTCATAGAAGAATAAAAATTTATTTACGTTTCTTATAGTATTGTTAATATTTTTGGAAATGTTTCAAATAATTAGTGAATTTTTTACTTTGTACAATTTGAGAAAGAAAACTCCAATCGGCGTCCTCCCTCCACGCGTGCACTCCTCCAGCAGCTTGAGCTTGAGGTCAATTCCTACGTAGGAATTTTTTTCAATTTGTTGGGTTTAGATAGATATTTATTTTTATTATTCATAGATGAATAAAAATTTATTTACGTTTCTTATAGTATTGTTAATATTTTTGGAAATGTTTCAAATAATTAGTGAATTTTTTACTTTGTAGAATTTGAGAAAAAAAACTCCAATCGGCGTCCTCCCTCCGCGCGTGCACTCTGCCAGCAGCTTGAGCTTGAGGTAAATTCCTACGTAGGAATTTTTTTCAATTTGTGGGGTTTAGATAGATATTTATTTTATTTATTCATAGAAGAATAAAAATTTATTTACGTTTCTTATAGTTTTGTTAATATTTTTGGAAATGTTTCAAATAATTAGTGAATTTTTTACTTTGTACAATTTGAGAAAGAAAACTCCAATCGGCGTCCTCTTTCCACGCGTGCACTCCGCCAGCAGCTTGAGCTTGAGGTCAATTCCTACGTAGGAATTTTTTTCAATTTGTTGGGTTTAGATAGATATTTATTTTTATTATTCATAGATGAATAAAAATTTACTTACGTTTCTTATAGTATTGTTAATATTTTTGGAAATGTTTCAAATAATTAGTGAATTTTTTACTTTGTAGAATTTGAGTAAAAAAACTCCAATCGGCGTCCTCCCTCCGCGCGTGCAATCTGCCAGCAGCTTGAGCTTGAGGTAAATTCCTACGTAGGAATTTTTTTCAATTTGTGGGGTTTAGATAGATATTTATTTTTTTTATTCATAGATGAATAAAAATTTATTTACGTTTCTTATAGTATTGTTAATATTTTTGGAAATGTTTCAAATAATTAGTGAATTTTTTACTTTGTAGAATTTGAGAAAGAGAACTCCAATCGGCGTCCTCCCTCCACGCGTGCCAGCAGCTTGAGCTTGAGGTCAATTCCTACGTAGGAATTTTTTTCAATTTGTTGGGTTTAGATAGATATTTATTTTTTTTATTCATAGATGAATAAAAATTTGTTTACGTTTCTTATAGTATTGTTAATATTTTTGGAAATGTTTCAAATAATTAGTGAATTTTTTACTTTGTAGAATTTGAGAAAAAAAAACTCCAATCGGCGTCCTCCCTCCATGCGTGCACTCCTCCAGCAGCTTGAGCTTGAGGTAAATTCCTACGTAGGAATTTTTTTCAATTTGTTGGGTTTAGATAGATATTTATTTTTATTATTCATAGATGAATAAAAAATTATTTACGTTTCTTATAGTATTGTTAATATTTTTGGAAATGTTTCAAATAATTAGTAAATTTTTTATTTTGTAGAATTTGAGAAAGAAAACTCCAATCGGCGTCCTCCCTCCGCGCGTGCACTCTGCCAGCAGCTTGAGCTTGAGGTAAATTCCTACGTAGGAATTTTTTTCAATTTGTTGGGTATAGATAGATATTTATTTTTATTATTCATAGATGAATAAAAATTTATTTACGTTTCTTATGGTTTTGTTAATATTTTTGGAAATGTTTCAAATAATTAGTGAATTTTTTACTTTGTAGAATTTGAGAAAACAAAACTCCAATCGGCGTCCTCCCTCCATGCGTGCACTCCTCCAGCAGCTTGAGCTTGAGGTAAATTCCTACGTAGGAATTTTTTTCAATTTGTTGGGTTTAGATAGATATTTATTTTTATTATTCATAGATGAATAAAAATTTATTTACGTTTCTTATAGTATTGTTAATATTTTTGGAAATGTTTCAAATAATTAGTGAATTTTTTACTTTGTAGAATTTGAGAAAGAGAACTCCAATCGGCGTCCTCCCTCCACGCGTGCCAGCAGCTTGAGCTTGAGGTCAATTCCTACGTAGGAATTTTTTTCAATTTGTTGGGTTTAGATAGATATTTATTTTTTTATTCATAGATGAATAAAAAATTATTTACGTTTCTTATAGTATTGTTAATATTTTTGGAAATGTTTCAAATAATTAGTGAATTTTTTACTTTGTAGAATTTGAGAAAGAAAACTCCAATCGGCGTCCTCCCTCCGCGCGTGCACTCTGCCAGCAGCTTGAGCTTGAGGTAAATTCCTACGTAGGAATTTTTTTCAATTTGTTGGGTATAGATAGATATTTATTTTTATTATTCATAGATGAATAAAAATTTATTTACGTTTCTTATGGTTTTGTTAATATTTTTGGAAATGATTCAAATAATTAGTGAATTTTTTACTTTGTAGAATTTGAGAAAACAAAACTCTAATCGGCGTCCTCCCTCCATGCGTGCACTCCTCCAGCAGCTTGTGCTTGAGGTAAATTCCTACGTAGGAATTTTTTTCAATTTGTTGGGTTTAGATAGATATTTATTTTTATTATTCATAGATGAATAAAAAATTATTTACGTTTCTTATAGTATTGTTAATATTTTTGGAAATGTTTCAAATAATTAGTGAATTTTTTACTTTGTAGAATTTGAGAAAGAAAACTCCAATCGGCGTCCTCCCTCCGCCCGTGCACTCTGCCAGCAGCTTGAGCTTGAGGTAAATTCCTACGTAGGAATTTTTTTCAATTTGTTGGGTATAGATAGATATTTATTTTTATTATTCATAGATGAATAAAAATTTATTTACGTTTCTTATGGTTTTGTTAATATTTTTGGAAATGTTTCAAATAATTAGTGAATTTTTTACTTTGTAGAATTTGAGAAAACAAAACTCCAATCGGCGTCCTCCCTCCATGCGTGCACTCCTCCAGCAGCTTGAGCTTGAGGTAAATTCCTACGTAGGAATTTTTTTCAATTTGTTGGGTTTAGATAGATATTTATTTTTATTATTCATAGATGAATAAAAATTTATTTACGTTTCTTATAGTATTGTTAATATTTTTGGAAATGTTTCAAATAATTAGTGAATTGTTTACTTTGTAGAATTTGAGAAAGAAAACTCCAATCGGCGTCCTCCCTCCACGCGTGCACTCCGCCAGCAGCTTGAGCTTGAGGTCAATTCCTACGTAGGAATTTTTTTTCAATTTGTTGGGTTTAGATAGATATTTATTTTTATTATTCATATATGAATAAAAATTTATTTACGTTTCTTATAGTATTGTTAATATTTTTGGAAATGTTTCAAATAATTAGTGAATTTTTTACTTTGTAGAATTTGAGAAAAAAAACTCCAATCGGCGTCCTCCCTCCGCGCGCGCTCTCTGCCAACAGCTTGAGCTTGAGGTAAATTCCTACGTAGGAATTTTTTTCAATTTGTTGGGTTTAGATAGATATTTATTTTTATTATTCATAGATAAATAAAAATTTATTTACGTTTCTTATAGTATTGTTAATATTTTTGGAAATGTTTCAAATAATTAGTGAATTTTTTACTTTGTAGAATTTGAGAAAAAAAACTCCAATCGGCGTCCTCCCTCCACGCGTGCACTCTGCCAGCAGCTTAAGCTTGAGGTCAATTCCTACGTAGGAATTATTTTCAATTTGTTGGGTTTAGATAGATATTTATTTTTATTATTCATAGATGAATAAAAATTTATTTACTTTTCTTATAGTATTGTTAATATTTTTGGAAATGTTTCAAATAATTAGTGAATTTTTTACTATGTAGAATTTGAGAAAAAAAACTCCAATCGGCGTCCTCCCTCCGCGCGTGCACTCGGCCAGCAGCTTGAGCTTGAGGTAAATTCCTACGTAGGAATTTTTTTCAATTTGTGGGGTTTAGATAGATATTTATTTTATTTATTCATAGAAGAATAAAAATTTATTTACGTTTCTTATAGTATTGTTAATATTTTTGGAAATGTTTCAAATAATTAGTGAATTTTTTACTTTGTACAATTTGAGAAAGAAAACTCCAATCGGCGTCCTCCCTCCACGCGTGCACTCCTCCAGCAGCTTGAGCTTGAGGTCAATTCCTACGTAGGAATTTTTTTCAATTTGTTGGGTTTAGATAGATATTTATTTTTATTATTCATAGATGAATAAAAATTTATTTACGTTTCTTATAGTATTGTTAATATTTTTGGAAATGTTTCAAATAATTAGTGAATTTTTTACTTTGTAGAATTTGAGAAAAAAAACTCCAATCGGCGTCCTCCCTCCGCGCGTGCACTCTGCCAGCAGCTTGAGCTTGAGGTAAATTCCTACGTAGGAATTTTTTTCAATTTGTGGGGTTTAGATAGATATTTATTTTATTTATTCATAGAAGAATAAAAATTTATTTACGTTTCTTATAGTTTTGTTAATATTTTTGGAAATGTTTCAAATAATTAGTGAATTTTTTACTTTGTACAATTTGAGAAAGAAAACTCCAATCGGCGTCCTCTTTCCACGCGTGCACTCCGCCAGCAGCTTGAGCTTGAGGTCAATTCCTACGTAGGAATTTTTTTCAATTTGTTGGGTTTAGATAGATATTTATTTTTATTATTCATAGATGAATAAAAATTTACTTACGTTTCTTATAGTATTGTTAATATTTTTGGAAATGTTTCAAATAATTAGTGAATTTTTTACTTTGTAGAATTTGAGAAAAAAAACTCCAATCGGCGTCCTCCCTCCGCGCGTGCAATCTGCCAGCAGCTTGAGCTTGAGGTAAATTCCTACGTAGGAATTTTTTTCAATTTGTGGGGTTTAGATAGATATTTATTTATTTTATTCATAGATGAATAAAAATTTATTTACGTTTCTTATAGTATTGTTAATATTTTTGGAAATGTTTCAAATAATTAGTGAATTTTTTACTTTGTAGAATTTGAGAAAGAGAACTCCAATCGGCGTCCTCCCTCCACGCGTGCCAGCAGCTTGAGCTCGAGGTCAATTCCTACGTAGGAATTTTTTTCAATTTGTTGGGTTTAGATAGATATTTATTTTTTTTATTCATAGATGAATAAAAATTTGTTTACGTTTCTTATAGTATTGTTAATATTTTTGGAAATGTTTCAAATAATTACTGAATTTTTTACTTTGTAGAATTTGAGAAAAAAAACTCCAATCGGCGTCCTCCCTCCGCGCGTGCAATCTGCCAGCAGCTTGAGCTTGAGGTAAATTCCTACGTAGGAATTTTTTTCAATTTGTTGGGTTTAGATAGATATTTATTTTTATTATTCATAGATGAATAAAAATTTACTTACGTTTCTTATAGTATTGTTAATATTTTTGGAAATGTTTCAAATAATTAGTGAATTTTTTACTTTGTAGAATTTGAGTAAAAAAACTCCAATCGGCGTCCTCCCTCCGCGCGTGCAATCTGCCAGCAGCTTGAGCTTGAGGTAAATTCCTACGTAGGAATTTTTTTCAATTTGTGGGGTTTAGATAGATATTTATTTTTTTTATTCATAGATGAATAAAAATTTATTTACGTTTCTTATAGTATTGTTAATATTTTTGGAAATGTTTCAAATAATTAGTGAATTTTTTACTTTGTAGAATTTGAGAAAGAGAACTCCAATCGGCGTCCTCCCTCCACGCGTGCCAGCAGCTTGAGCTTGAGGTCAATTCCTACGTAGGAATTTTTTTCAATTTGTTGGGTTTAGATAGATATTTATTTTTTTTATTCATAGATGAATAAAAATTTGTTTACGTTTCTTATAGTATTGTTAATATTTTTGGAAATGTTTCAAATAATTAGTGAATTTTTTACTTTGTAGAATTTGAGAAAAAAAAACTCCAATCGGCGTCCTCCCTCCATGCGTGCACTCCTCCAGCAGCTTGAGCTTGAGGTAAATTCCTACGTAGGAATTTTTTTCAATTTGTTGGGTTTAGATAGATATTTATTTTTATTATTCATAGATGAATAAAAAATTATTTACGTTTCTTATAGTATTGTTAATATTTTTGGAAATGTTTCAAATAATTAGTAAATTTTTTACTTTGTAGAATTTGAGAAAGAAAACTCCAATCGGCGTCCTCCCTCCGCGCGTGCACTCTGCCAGCAGCTTGAGCTTGAGGTAAATTCCTACGTAGGAATTTTTTTCAATTTGTTGGGTATAGATAGATATTTATTTTTATTATTCATAGATGAATAAAAATTTATTTACGTTTCTTATGGTTTTGTTAATATTTTTGGAAATGTTTCAAATAATTAGTGAATTTTTTACTTTGTAGAATTTGAGAAAACAAAACTCCAATCGGCGTCCTCCCTCCATGCGTGCACTCCTCCAGCAGCTTGAGCTTGAGGTAAATTCCTACGTAGGAATTTTTTTCAATTTGTTGGGTTTAGATAGATATTTATTTTTATTATTCATAGATGAATAAAAATTTATTTACGTTTCTTATAGTATTGTTAATATTTTTGGAAATGTTTCAAATAATTAGTGAATTTTTTACTTTGTAGAATTTGAGAAAAAAAACTCCAATCGGCGTCCTCCCTCCACGCGTGCACTCTGCCAGCAGCTTAAGCTTGAGGTCAATTCCTACGTAGGAATTATTTTCAATTTGTTGGGTTTAGATAGATATTTATTTTTATTATTCATAGATGAATAAAAATTTATTTACTTTTCTTATAGTATTGTTAATATTTTTGGAAATGTTTCAAATAATTAGTGAATTTTTTACTATGTAGAATTTGAGAAAAAAAACTCCAATCGGCGTCCTCCCTCCGCGCGTGCACTCGGCCAGCAGCTTGAGCTTGAGGTAAATTCCTACGTAGGAATTTTTTTCAATTTGTGGGGTTTAGATAGATATTTATTTTATTTATTCATAGAAGAATAAAAATTTATTTACGTTTCTTATAGTATTGTTAATATTTTTGGAAATGTTTCAAATAATTAGTGAATTTTTTACTTTGTACAATTTGAGAAAGAAAACTCCAATCGGCGTCCTCCCTCTACGCGTGCACTCCTCCAGCAGCTTGAGCTTGAGGTCAATTCCTACGTAGGAATTTTTTTCAATTTGTTGGGTTTAGATAGATATTTATTTTTATTATTCATAGATGAATAAAAATTTATTTACGTTTCTTATAGTATTGTTAATATTTTTGGAAATGTTTCAAATAATTAGTGAATTTTTTACTGTGTAGAATTTGAGAAAAAAAACTCCAATCGGCGTCGTCCCTCCGCGCGTGCACTCTGCCAGCAGCTTGAGCTTGAGGTAAATTCCTACGTAGGAATTTTTTTCAATTTGTGGGGTTTAGATAGATATTTATTTTTTTTATTCATAGATGAATAAAAAATTATTTACGTTTCTTATAGTATTGTTAATATTTTTGGAAATGTTTCAAATAATTAGTGAATTTTTTACTTTGTAGAATTTGAGAAAGAAAACTCCAATCGGCGTCCTCCCTCCGCGCGTGCACTCTGCCAGCAGCTTGAGCTTGAGGTAAATTCCTACGTAGGAATTTTTTTCAATTTGTTGGGTATAGATAGATATTTATTTTTATTATTCATAGATGAATAAAAATTTATTTACGTTTCTTATGGTTTTGTTAATATTTTTGGAAATGATTCAAATAATTAGTGAATTTTTTACTTTGTAGAATTTGAGAAAACAAAACTCCAATCGGCGTCCTCCCTCCATGCGTGCACTCCTCCAGCAGCTTGTGCTTGAGGTAAATTCCTACGTAGGAATTTTTTTCAATTTGTTGGGTTTAGATAGATATTTATTTTTATTATTCATAGATGAATAAAAATTTATTTATTTTCTTATAGTATTGTTAATATTTTTGGAAATGTTTCAAATAATTAGTGAATTTTTTACTTTGTAGAATTTGAGAAAGAGAACTCCAATCGGCGTCCTCCCTCCACGCGTGCCAGCAGCTTGAGCTTGAGGTCAATTCCTACGTAGGAATTTTTTTCAATTTGTTGGGTTTAGATAGATATTTATTTTTTTTATTCATAGATGAATAAAAAATTATTTACGTTTCTTATAGTATTGTTAATATTTTTGGAAATGTTTCAAATAATTAGTGAATTTTTTACTTTGTAGAATTTGAGAAAGAAAACTCCAATCGGCGTCCTCCCTCCGCGCGTGCACTCTGCCAGCAGCTTGAGCTTGAGGTAAATTCCTACGTAGGAATTTTTTTCAATTTGTTGGGTATAGATAGATATTTATTTTTATTATTCATAGATGAATAAAAATTTATTTACGTTTCTTATGGTTTTGTTAATATTTTTGGAAATGATTCAAATAATTTGTGAATTTTTTACTTTGTAGAATTTGAGAAAACAAAACTCCAATCGGCGTCCTCCCTCCATGCGTGCACTCCTCCAGCAGCTTGTGCTTGAGGTAAATTCCTACGTAGGAATTTTTTTCAATTTGTTGGGTTTAGATAGATATTTATTTTTATTATTCATAGATGAATAAAAAATTATTTACGTTTCTTATAGTATTGTTAATATTTTTGGAAATGTTTCAAATAATTAGTGAATTTTTTACTTTGTAGAATTTGAGAAAGAAAACTCCAATCGGCGTCCTCCCTCCGCGCGTGCACTCTGCCAGCAGCTTGAGCTTGAGGTAAATTCCTACGTAGGAATTTTTTTCAATTTGTTGGGTATAGATAGATATTTATTTTTATTATTCATAGATGAATAAAAATTTATTTACGTTTCTTATGGTTTTGTTAATATTTTTGGAAATGATTCAAATAATTTGTGAATTTTTTACTTTGTAGAATTTGAGAAAACAAAACTCCAATCGGCGTCCTCCCTCCATGCGTGCACTCCTCCAGCAGCTTGTGCTTGAGGTAAATTCCTACGTAGGAATTTTTTTCAATTTGTTGGGTTTAGATAGATATTTATTTTTATTATTCATAGATGAATAAAAAATTATTTACGTTTCTTATAGTATTGTTAATATTTTTGGAAATGTTTCAAATAATTAGTGAATTTTTTACTTTGTAGAATTTGAGAAAGAAAACTCCAATCGGCGTCCTCCCTCCGCGCGTGCACTCTGCCAGCAGCTTGAGCTTGAGGTAAATTCCTACGTAGGAATTTTTTTCAATTTGTTGGGTTTAGATAGATATTTATTTTTATTATTCATAGATGAATAAAAATTTATTTACGTTTCTTATGGTTTTGTTAATATTTTTGGAAATGTTTCAAATAATTAGTGAATTTTTTACTTTGTAGAATTTGAGAAAACAAAACTCCAATCGGCGTCCTCCCTCCATGCGTGCACTCCTCCAGCAGCTTGAGCTTGAGGTAAATTCCTACGTAGGAATTTTTTTCAATTTGTTGGGTTTAGATAGATATTTATTTTTATTATTCATAGATGAATAAAAATTTATTTACGTTTCTTATAGTATTGTTAATATTTTTGGAAATGTTTCAAATAATTAGTGAATTTTTTACTTTGTAGAATTTGAGAAAGAGAACTCCAATCGGCGTCCTCCCTCCACGCGTGCCAGCAGCTTGAGCTTGAGGTCAATTCCTACGTAGGAATTTTTTTCAATTTGTTGGATTTAGATAGATATTTATTTTTTTTATTCATAGATGAATAAAAATTTATTTACTTTTCTTATAGTATTGTTAATATTTTTGGAAATGTTTCAAATAATTAGTGAATTTTTTACTATGTAGAATTTGAGAAAAAAAACTCCAATCGGCGTCCTCCCTCCGCGCGCGCACTCTGCCAACAGCTTGAGCTTGAGGTAAATTCCTACGTAGGAATTTTTTTCAATTTGTTGGGTATAGATAGATATTTATTTTTATTATTCATAGATGAATAAAAATTTATTTACGTTTCTTATGGTTTTGTTAATATTTTTGGAAATGTTTCAAATAATTAGTGAATTTTTTACTTTGTAGAATTTGAGAAAGAAAACTCCAATCGGCGTCCTCCCTCCACGCGTGGACTCCGCCAGCAGCTTGAGCTTGAGGTCAATTCCTACGTAGGAATTTTTTTTCAATTTGTTGGGTTTAGATAGATATTTATTTTTATTATTCATATATGAATAAAAATTTATTTACGTTTCTTATAGTATTGTTAATATTTTTGGAAATGTTTCAAATAATTAGTGAATTTTTTACTTTGTAGAATTTGAGAAAAAAAACTCCAATCGGCGTCCTCCCTCCGCGCGCGCACTCTGCCAACAGCTTGAGCTTGAGGTAAATTCCTACGTAGGAATTTTTTTCAATTTGTTGGGTTTAGATAGATATTTATTTTTATTATTCATAGATAAATAAAAATTTATTTACGTTTCTTATAGTATTGTTAATATTTTTGGAAATGTTTCAAATAATTAGTGAATTTTTTACTTTGTAGAATTTGAGAAAAAAAACTCCAATCGGCGTCCTCCCTCCACGCGAGCACTCTGCCAGCAGCTTAAGCTTGAGGTAAATTCCTACGTAGGAATTTTTTTCAATTTGTGGGGTTTAGATAGATATTTATTTTATTTATTCATAGAAGAATAAAAATTTATTTACTTTTCTTATAGTATTGTTAATATTTTTGGAAATGTTTAAAATAATTAGTGAATTTTTTACTATGTAGAATTTGAGAAAAAAAACTCCAATCGGCGTCCTCCCTCCGCGCGTGCACTCGGCCAGCAGCTTGAGCTTGAGGTAAATTCCTACGTAGGAATTTTTTTCAATTTGTGGGGTTTAGATAGATATTTATTTTATTTATTCATAGAAGAATAAAAATTTATTTACGTTTCTTATAGTATTGTTAATATTTTTGGAAATGTTTCAAATAATTAGTGAATTTTTTACTTTGTACAATTTGAGAAAGAAAACTCCAATCGGCGTCCTCCCTCCACGCGTGCACTCCGCCAGCAGCTTGAGCTTGAGGTCAATTCCTACGTAGGAATTTTTTTCAATTTGTGGGGTTTAGATAGATATTTATTTTTTTTATTCATAGATGAATAAAATTTTATTTACGTTTCTTATAGTATTGTTAATATTTTTGGAAATGTTTCAAATAATTAGTGAATTTTTTACTTTGTAGAATTTGAGAAAGAGAACTCCAATCGGCGTCCTCCCTCCATGCGTGCCAGCAGCTTGAGCTTGAGGTCAATTCCTACGTAGGAATTTTTTTCAATTTGTTGGGTTTAGATAGATATTTATTTTTTTTATTCAAAGATGAATAAAAATTTATTTACGTTTCTTATAGTATTGTTAATATTTTTGGAAATGTTTCAAATAATTAGTGAATTTTTTACTTTGTAGAATTTGAGAAAAAAAAACTCCAATCGGCGTCCTCCCTCCATGCGTGCACTCCTCCAGCAGCTTGAGCTTGAGGTAAATTCCTACGTAGGAATTTTTTTCAATTTGTTGGGTTTAGATAGATATTTATTTTTATTATTCATAGATGAATAAAAAATTATTTACGTTTCTTATAGTATTGTTAATATTTTTGGAAATGTTTCAAATAATTAGTGAATTTTTTACTTTGTAGAATTTGAGAAAGAAAACTCCAATCGGCATCCTCCCTCCGCGCGTGCACTCTGCCAGCAGCTTGAGCTTGAGGTAAATTCCTACGTAGGAATTTTTTTCAATTTGTTGGGTTTAGATAGATATTTATTTATTTTATTCAAAGATGAATAAAAATTTATTTACGTTTCTTATAGTATTGTTAATATTTTTGGAAATGTTTCAAATAATTAGTGAATTTTTTACTTTGTAGAATTTGAGAAAAAAAAAACTCCAATCGGCGTCCTCCCTCCATGCGTGCACTCCTCCAGCAGCTTGAGCTTGAGGTAAATTCCTACGTAGGAATTTTTTTCAATTTGTTGGGTTTAGATAGATATTTATTTTTATTATTCATAGATGAATAAAAAATTATTTACGTTTCTTATAGTATTGTTAATATTTTTGGAAATGTTTCAAATAATTAGTGAATTTTTTACTTTGTAGAATTTGAGAAAACAAAACTCCAATCGGCGTCCTCCCTCCATGCGTGCACTCCTCCAGCAGCTTGAGCTTGAGGTAAATTCCTACGTAGGAATTTTTTTCAATTTGTTGGGTTTAGATAGATATTTATTTTTATTATTCATAGATGAATAAAAAATTATTTACGTTTCTTATAGTATTGTTAATATTTTTGGAAATGTTTCAAATATTTAGTGAATTTTTTACTTTGTAGAATTTGAGAAAAAAAACTCCAATCGGCGACCTCCCTCCGCTCGTGCACTCCGCCAGCAGCTTGAGCTTGAGGTAAATTCCTACGTAGGAATTTTTTTCAATTTGTTGGGTTTAGATAGATATTTATTTTTATTATTCATAGATAAATAAAAATTTATTTACGTTTCTTATAGTATTGTTAATATTTTTGGAAATGTTTCAAATAATTAGTGAATTTTTTACTTTGTAGAATTTGAGAAAAAAAACTCCAATCGGCGTCCTCCCTCCACGCGTGCACTCTGCCAGCAGCTTAAGCTTGAGGTAAATTCCTACGTATGAATTTTTTTCAATTTGTGGGGTTTAGATAGATATTTATTTTATTTATTCATAGAAGAATAAAAATTTATTTACTTTTCTTATAGTATTGTTAATATTTTTGGAAATGTTTCAAATAATTAGTGAATTTTTTACTATGTAGAATTTGAGAAAAAAAACTCCAATCGGCGTCCTCCCTCCGCGCGTGCACTCGGCCAGCAGCTTGAGCTTGAGGTAAATTCCTACGTAGGAATTTTTTTCAATTTGTGGGGTTTAGATAGATATTTATTTTATTTATTCATAGAAGAATAAAAATTTATTTACGTTTCTTATAGTATTGTTAATATTTTTGGAAATGTTTCAAATAATTAGTGAATTTTTTACTTTGTACAATTTGAGAAAGAAAACTCCAATCGGCGTCCTCCCTCCACGCGTGCACTCCGCCAGCAGCTTGAGCTTGAGGTCAATTCCTACGTAGGAATTTTTTTCAATTTGTGGGGTTTAGATAGATATTTATTTTTTTTATTCATAGATGAATAAAATTTTATTTACGTTTCTTATAGTATTGTTAATATTTTTGGAAATGTTTCAAATAATTAGTGAATTTTTTACTTTGTAGAATTTGAGAAAGAGAACTCCAATCGGCGTCCTCCCTCCATGCGTGCCAGCAGCTTGAGCTTGAGGTCAATTCCTACGTAGGAATTTTTTTCAATTTGTTGGGTTTAGATAGATATTTATTTTTTTTATTCAAAGATGAATAAAAATTTATTTACGTTTCTTATAGCATTGTTAATATTTTTGGAAATGTTTCAAATAATTAGTGAATTTTTTACTTTGTAGAATTTGAGAAAAAAAAACTCCAATCGGCGTCCTCCCTCCATGCGTGCACTCCTCCAGCAGCTTGAGCTTGAGGTAAATTCCTACGTAGGAATTTTTTTCAATTTGTTGGGTTTAGATAGATATTTATTTTTATTATTCATAGATGAATAAAAAATTATTTACGTTTCTTATAGTATTGTTAATATTTTTGGAAATGTTTCAAATAATTAGTGAATTTTTTACTTTGTAGAATTTGAGAAAGAAAACTCCAATCGGCATCCTCCCTCCGCGCGTGCACTCTGCCAGCAGCTTGAGCTTGAGGTAAATTCCTACGTAGGAATTTTTTTCAATTTGTTGGGTTTAGATAGATATTTATTTTTTTTATTCAAAGATGAATAAAAATTTATTTACGTTTCTTATAGTATTGTTAATATTTTTGGAAATGTTTCAAATAATTAGTGAATTTTTTACTTTGTAGAATTTGAGAAAAAAAAAACTCCAATCGGCGTCCTCCCTCCATGCGTGCACTCCTCCAGCAGCTTGAGCTTGAGGTAAATTCCTACGTAGGAATTTTTTTCAATTTGTTGGGTTTAGATAGATATTTATTTTTATTATTCATAGATGAATAAAAAAATATTTACGTTTCTTATAGTATTGTTAATATTTTTGGAAATGTTTCAAATAATTAGTGAATTTTTTACTTTGTAGAATTTGAGAAAGAAAACTCCAATCGGCGTCCTCCCTCCGCGCGTGCACTCTGCCAGCAGCTTGAGCTTGAGGTAAATTCCTACGTAGGAATTTTTTTCAATTTGTTGGGTATAGATAGATATTTATTTTTATTATTCATAGATGAATAAAAATTTATTTACGTTTCTTATGGTTTTGTTAATATTTTTGGAAATGTTTCAAATATTAGTGAATTTTTTACTTTGTAGAATTTGAGAAAACAAAACTCCAATCGGCGTCCTCCCTCCATGCGTGCACTCCTCCAGCAGCTTGAGCTTGAGGTAAATTCCTACGTAGGAATTTTTTTCAATTTGTTGGGTTTAGATAGATATTTATTTTTATTATTCATAGATGATTAAAAATTTATTTACGTTTCTAATAGTATTGTTAATATTTTCGGAAATGTTTCAAATAATTAGTGAATTTTTTACTTTGTAGAATTTGAGAAAGAGAACTCCAATCGGCGTCCTCCCTCCATGCGTGCCAGCAGCTTGAGCTTGAGGTCAATTCCTACGTAGGAATTTTTTTCAATTTGTTGGGATTAGATAGATATTTATTTTTTTTATTCATAGATAAATAAAAATTTATTTACGTTTCTTATAGTATTGTTAATATTTTTGGAAATGTTTCAAATAATTAGTGAATTTTTTACTTTGTACAATTTGAGAAAGAAAACTACAATCGGCGTCCTCCCTCCACGCGTGCACTCCTCCAGCAGCTTGAGCTTGAGGTCAATTCCTACGTAGGAATTTTTTTCAATTTGTTGGGTTTAGATAGATATTTATTTTTATTATTCATAGATGAATAAAAAATTATTTACGTTTCTTATAGTATTGTTAATATTTTTGGAAATGTTTCAAATAATTAGTGAATTTTTTACTTTGTAGAATTTGAGAAAGAAAACTCCAATCGGCGTCCTCCCTCCGCGCGTGCACTCTGCCAGCAGCTTGAGCTTGAGGTAAATTCCTACGTAGGAATTTTTTTCAATTTGTAGGGTTTAGATAGATATTTATTTTTTTTATTCATAGATGAATAAAAATTTATTTACGTTTCTTATAGTATTGTTAATATTTTTGGAAATGTTTCAAATAATTAGTGAATTTTTTACTTTGTAGAATTTGAGAAAGAGAACTCCAATCGGCGTCCTCCCTCCACGCGTGCCAGCAGCTTGAGCTTGAGGTCAATTCCTACGTAGGAATTTTTTTCAATTTGTTGGGTTTAGATAGATATTTATTTTTTTTATTCATAGATGAATAAAAATTTATTTACGTTTCTTATAGTATTGTTAATATTTTTGGAAATGTTTCAAATAATTAGTGAATTTTTTACTTTGTAGAATTTGAGAAAAAAAAACTCCAATCGGCGTCCTCCCTCCATGCGTGCACTCCTCCAGCAGCTTGAGCTTGAGGTAAATTCCTACGTAGGAATTTTTTTCAATTTGTTGGGTTTAGATAGATATTTATTTTTATTATTCATAAATGAATAAAAATTTATTTACGTTTCTTATAGTATTGTTAATATTTTTGGAAATGTTTCAAATAATTAGTGAATTTTTTACTTTGTAGAATTTGAGAAAGAAAACTCCAATCGGCGTCCTCCCTCCGCGCGTGCACTCTGCCAGCAGCTTGAGCTTGAGGTAAATTCCTACGTAGGAATTTTTTTCAATTTGTTGGGTATAGATAGATATTTATTTTTATTATTCATAGATGAATAAAAATTTATTTACGTTTCTTATGGTTTTGTTAATATTTTTGGAAATGTTTCAAATAATTAGTGAATTTTTTACTTTGTAGAATTTGAGAAAACAAAACTCCAATCGGCGTCCTCCCTCCATGCGTGCACTCCTCCAGCAGCTTGAGCTTGAGGTAAATTCCTACGTAGGAATTTTTTTCAATTTGTTGGGTTTAGATAGATATTTATTTTTATTATTCATAGATGAATAAAAATTTATTTACGTTTCTTATAGAATTGTTAATATTTTTGGAAATGTTTCAAATAATTAGTGAATTTTTTACTTTGTAGAATTTGAGAAAGAGAACTCCAATCGGCGTCCTCCCTCCACGCGTGCCAGCAGCTTGAGCTTGAGGTCAATTTCTACGTAGGAATTTTTTTGAATTTGTTGGGTTTAGATAGATATTTATTTTTTTTATTCATAGATGAATAAAAATTTATTTACGTTTCTTATAGTATTGTTAATATTTTTGGAAATGTTTCAAATAATTAGTGAATTTTTTACTTTGTAGAATTTGAGAAAGAAAACTCCAATCGGCGTCCTCCCTCCACGCGTGCCAGCAGCTTGAGCTTGAGGTCAATTTCTACGTAGGAATTTTTTTGAATTTGTTGGGTTTAGATAGATATTTATTTTTTTTATTCATAGATGAATAAATATTTATTTACGTTTTCTTAAAGTATTGTTAATATTTTTGGAAATGTTTCAAATAATTAGTGAATTTTTTACTTTGTAGAATTTGAGAAATAAAACTCCAATCGGCGTCCTCCCTCCGCGCGTGCACTCCGCCAGCAGCTTGAGCTTGTGGTAAATTCCTACGTAGGAATTTTTTTCAATTTGTGGGTTTTAGATAGATATTTATTTATTTTATTCATAGATGAATAAAAATTTATTTACGTTTCTTATAGTATTGTTAATATTTTTGGAAATGTTTCAAATAATTAGTGAATTGTTTACTTTGTAGAATTTGAGAAAAAAAACTCCAATCGGCGTCCTCCCTCCGCGCGCGCACTCTGCCAACAGCTTGAGCTTGAGGTAAATTCCTACGTAGGAATTTTTTTCAATTTGTTGTTTTTAGATAGATATTTATTTTTATTATTCATAGATAAATAAAAATTTATTTATGTTTCTTATAGTATTGTTAATATTTTTGGAAATGTTTCAAATAATTAGTGAATTGTTTACTTTGTAGAATTTGAGAAAGAAAACTCCAATCGGCGTCCTCCCTCCACGCGTGCACTCCGCCAGCAGCTTGAGCTTGAGGTAAATTCCTACGTAGGAATTTTTTTCAATTTGTGTTGTTTAGATAGATATTTATTTTTATTATTCATAGATGAATAAAAATTTATTTACGTTTTCTTATAGTATTGCTAATATTTTTGGAAATGTTTCAAATAATTAGTGAATTTTTTACTTTGTAGAATTTGAGAAAGAAAACTCCAATCGGCGTCCTCCCTCCGCGCGTGCACTCCCCCAGCAGCTTGAGCTTGTGGTAAATTCCTACGTAGGAATTTTTTTCAATTTGTGGGGTTTAGATAGATATTTATTTATTTTATTCATAGATGAATAAAAATTTATTTACGTTTCTTATAGTATTGTTAATATTTTTGGAAATGTTTCAAATAATTAGTGAATTGTTTACTTTGTAGAATTTGAGAAAGAAAACTCCAATCGGCGTCCTCCCTCCATGCGTGCACTCGGCCAGCAGCTTGAGCTTGAGGTAAATTCCTACGTAGGAATTTTTTTCAATTTGTGGGGTTTAGATAGATATTTATTTTTATTATTCATAGATGAATAAATATTTATTTACGTTTTCTTAAAGTATTGTTAATATTTTTGGAAATGTTTCAAATAATTAGTGAATTTTTTACTTTGTAGAATTTGAGAAATAAAACTCCAATCGGCGTCCTCCCTCCGCGCGTGCACTCCGCCAGCAGCTTGAGCTTGTGGTAAATTCCTACGTAGGAATTTTTTTCAATTTGTGGGTTTTAGATAGATATTTATTTATTTTATTCATAGATGAATAAAAATTTATTTACGTTTCTTATAGTATTGTTAATATTTTTGGAAATGTTTCAAATAATTAGTGAATTGTTTACTTTGTAGAATTTGAGAAAAAAAACTCCAATCGGCGTCCTCCCTCCTCGCGCGCACTCTGCCAACAGCTTGAGCTTGAGGTAAATTCCTACGTAGGAATTTTTTTCAATTTGTTGTTTTTAGATAGATATTTATTTTTATTATTCATAGATAAATAAAAATTTATTTATGTTTCTTATAGTATTGTTAATATTTTTGGAAATGTTTCAAATAATTAGTGAATTGTTTACTTTGTAGAATTTGAGAAAGAAAACTCCAATCGGCGTCCTCCCTCCACGCGTGCACTCCGCCAGCAGCTTGAGCTTGAGGTAAATTCCTACGTAGGAATTTTTTTCAATTTGTGTTGTTTAGATAGATATTTATTTTTATTATTCATAGATGAATAAAAATTTATTTACGTTTTCTTATAGTATTGCTAATATTTTTGGAAATGTTTCAAATAATTAGTGAATTTTTTACTTTGTAGAATTTGAGAAAGAAAACTCCAATCGGCGTCCTCCCTCCGCGCGTGCACTCCCCCAGCAGCTTGAGCTTGTGGTAAATTCCTACGTAGGAATTTTTTTCAATTTGTGGGGTTTAGATAGATATTTATTTATTTTATTCATAGATGAATAAAAATTTATTTACGTTTCTTATAGTATTGTTAATATTTTTGGAAATGTTTCAAATAATTAGTGAATTGTTTACTTTGTAGAATTTGAGAAAAAAAACTCAAATCGGCGTCCTCCCTCCGCGCGTGCACTCTGCCAACAGCTTGAGCTTGAGATAAATTCCTACGTAGGAATTTTTTTCAATTTGTTGGGTATAGATAGATATTTATTTTTATTATTCATAGATAAATAAAAATTTATTTACGTTTCTTATGGTTTTGTTAATATTTTTGGAAATGTTTCAAATAATTAGTGAATTTTTTACTTTGTAGAATTTGAGAAAACAAAACTCCAATCGGCGTCCTCCCTCCATGCGTGCACTCCTCCAGCAGCTTGAGCTTGAGGTAAATTCCTACGTAGGAATTTTTTTCAATTTGTTGGGTTTAGATAGATATTTATTTTTATTATTCATAGATGAATAAAAATTTATTTACGTTTCTTATAGTATTGTTAATATTTTTGGAAATGTTTCAAATAATTAGTGAATTGTTTACTTTGTAGAATTTGAGAAAGAAAACTCCAATCGGCGTCCTCCCTCCACGCGTGCACTCCGCCAGCAGCTTGAGCTTGAGGTCAATTCCTACGTAGGAATTTTTTTTCAATTTGTTGGGTTTAGATAGATATTTATTTTTATTATTCATATATGAATAAAAATTTATTTACGTTTCTTATAGTATTGTTAATATTTTTGGAAATGTTTCAAATAATTAGTGAATTTTTTACTTTGTAGAATTTGAGAAAAAAAACTCCAATCGGCGTCCTCCCTCCGCGCGCGCACTCTGCCAACAGCTTGAGCTTGAGGTAAATTCCTACGTAGGAATTTTTTTCAATTTGTTGGGTTTAGATAGATATTTATTTTTATTATTCATAGATAAATAAAAATTTATTTACGTTTCTTATAGTATTGTTAATATTTTTGGAAATGTTTCAAATAATTAGTGAATTTTTTACTTTGTAGAATTTGAGAAAAAAAACTCCAATCGGCGTCCTCCCTCCACGCGTGCTCTCTGCCAGCAGCTTAAGCTTGAGGTAAATTCCTACGTAGGAATTTTTTTCAATTTGTGGGGTTTAGATAGATATTTATTTTATTTATTCATAGAAGAATAAAATTTTTTTTACTTTTCTTATAGTATTGTTAATATTTTTGGAAATGTTTCAAATAATTAGTGAATTTTTTACTATGTAGAATTTGAGAAAAAAACTCCAATCGGCGTCCTCCCTCCGCGCGTGCACTCGGCCAGCAGCTTGAGCTTGAGGTAAATTCCTACGTAGGAATTTTTTTCAATTTGTGGGGTTTAGATAGATATTTATTTTATTTATTCATAGAAGAATAAAAATTTATTTACGTTTCTTATAGTATTGTTAATATTTTTGGAAATGTTTCAAATAATTAGTGAATTTTTTACTTTGTACAATTTGAGAAAGAAAACTCCAATCGGCGTCCTCCCTCCACGCGTGCACTTCGCCAGCAGCTTGAGCTTGAGGTCAATTCCTACGTAGGAATTTTTTTCAATTTGTGGGGTTTAGATAGATATTTATTTATTTTATTCATAGATGAATAAAATTTTATTTACGTTTCTTATAGTATTGTTAATATTTTTGGAAATGTTTCAAATAATTAGTGAATTTTTTACTTTGTAGAATTTGAGAAAGAGAACTCCAATCGGCGTCCTCCCTCCATGCGTGCCAGCAGCTTGAGCTTGAGGTCAATTCCTACGTAGGAATTTTTTTCAATTTGTTGGGTTTAGATAGATATTTATTTTTTTTATTCAAAGATGAATAAAAATTTATTTACGTTTCTTATAGTATTGTTAATATTTTTGGAAATGTTTCAAATAATTAGTGAATTTTTTACTTTGTAGAATTTGAGAAAAAAAAACTCCAATCGGCGTCCTCCCTCCATGCGTGCACTCCTCCAGCAGCTTGAGCTTGAGGTCAATTCCTACGTAGGAATTTTTTTCAATTTGTTGGGTTTAGATAGATATTTATTTTTATTATTCATAGATGAATAAAAAATTATTTACGTTTCTTATAGTATTGTTAATATTTTTGGAAATGTTTCAAATAATTAGTGAATTTTTTACTTTGTAGAATTTGAGAAAGAAAACTCCAATCGGCGTCCTCCCTCCGCGCGTGCACTCTGCCAGCAGCTTGAGCTTGAGGTAAATTCCTACGTAGGAATTTTTTTCAATTTGTTGGGTTTAGATAGATATTTATTTTTTTTATTCAAAGATGAATAAAAATTTATTTACGTTTCTTATAGTATTGTTAATATTTTTGGAAATGTTTCAAATAATTAGTGAATTTTTTACTTTGTAGAATTTGAGAAAAAAAAACTCCAATCGGCGTCCTCCCTCCATGCGTGCACTCCTCCAGCAGCTTGAGCTTGAGGTAAATTCCTACGTAGGAATTTTTTTCAATTTGTTGGGTTTAGATAGATATTTATTTTTATTATTCATAGATGAATAAAAAATTATTTACGTTTCTTATAGTATTGTTAATATTTTTGGAAATGTTTCAAATAATTAGTGAATTTTTTACTTTGTAGAATTTGAGAAAGAAAACTCCAATCGGCGTCCTCCCTCCGCGCGTGCACTCTGCCAGCAGCTTGAGCTTGAGGTAAATTCCTACGTAGGAATTTTTTTCAATTTGTTGGGTATAGATAGATATTTATTTTTATTATTCATAGATGAATAAAAATTTATTTACGTTTCTTATGGTTTTGTTAATATTTTTGGAAATGTTTCAAATAATTAGTGAATTTTTTACTTTGTAGAATTTGAGAAAACAAAACTCCAATCGGCGTCCTCCCTCCATGCGTGCACTCCTCCAGCAGCTTGAGCTTGAGGTAAATTCCTACGTAGGAATTTTTTTCAATTTGTTGGGTTTAGATAGATATTTATTTTTATTATTCATAGATGAATAAAAATTTATTTACGTTTCTTATAGTATTGTTAATATTTTTGGAAATGTTTCAAATAATTAGTGAATTTTTTACTTTGTAGAATTTGAGAAAGAGAACTCCAATCGGCGTCCTCCCTCCACGCGTGCCAGCAGCTTGAGCTTGAGGTCAATTCCTACGTAGGAATTTTTTTCAATTTGTTGGGATTAGATAGATATTTATTTTTTTTATTCATAGATAAATAAAAATTTATTTACGTTTCTTATAGTATTGTTAATATTTTTGAAAATGTTTCAAATAATTAGTGAATTTTTTACTTTGTAGAATTTGAGAAAAAAAACTCCAATAGGTGTCCTCCCTCCGCGCGTGCACTCGGCCAGCAGCTTGAGCTTGAGGTAAATTCCTACGTAGGAATTTTTTTCAATTTGTGGGGTTTAGATAGATATTTATTTTTATTATTCATAGATGAATAAAAATTTATTTACGTTTTCTTATAGTATTGTTAATATTTTTGGAAATGTTTGAAATAATTAGTGAATTTTTTACTTTGTAGAATTTGAGAAAGAAAACTCCAATCGGCGTCCTCCCTCCGCGCGTGCACTCCGCCAGCAGCTTGAGCTTGTGGTAAATTCCTACGTAGGAATTTTTTTCAATTTGTTGGGTTTAGATAGATATTTATTTTTATTATTCATTGATGAATAAAAATTTATTTACGTTTCTTATAGTATTGTTATTATTTTTGGAAATGTTTCAAATAATTAGTGAATTTTTTACTTTCTAGAATTTGAGAAAAAAAACTCCAATCGGCGTCCTCCCTCCACGCGTGCACTCCGCCAGCAGCTTGAGCTTGAGGTAAATTCCTACGTAGGAATTGTTTTCAATTTGTTGGGTTTAGATAGATATTTATTTTTATTATTCATAGATGAATAAAAATTTATTTACGTTTCTTATAGTATTGTTAATATTTTTGGAAATGTTTCAAATAATTAGTGAATTTTTTACTTTGTAGAATTTGAGAAAAAAAACTCCAATCGGCGTCCTCCCTCCGCGCGTGCACTCCGCCAGCAGCTTGAGCTTGAGGTCAATTCCTACGTAGGAATTTTTTTCAATTTGTTGGGTTTAGATAAATATTTATTTTTATAATTCATAGATGAATAAAAATTTATTAACTTTTCTTATAGTATTGTTAATATTTTTGGAAATGTTTCAAATAATTAGTGAATTTTTTACTTTGTAGAATTTGAGAAAAAAAACTCCAATCGGCGTCCTCCCTCCGCGCGTGCAATCTGCCAGCAGCTTGAGCGTGAGGTAAATTCCTACGTAGGAATTTTTTTCAATTTGTGGGGTTTAGATAGATATTTATTTTTTTTATTCATAGATGAATAAAAATTTATTTACGTTTCTTATAGTATTGTTAATATTTTTGGAAATGTTTCAAATAATTAGTGAATTTTTTACTTTGTAGAATTTGAGAAAGAGAACTCCAATCGGCGTCCTCCCTCCACGCGTGCCAGCAGCTTGAGCTTGAGGTCAATTCCTACGTAGGAATTTTTTTCAATTTGTTTGGTTTAGATAGATATTTATTTTTTTTATTCATAGATGAATAAAAATTTGTTTACGTTTCTTGTAGTATTGTTAATATTTTTGGAAATGTTTCAAATAATTAGTGAATTTTTTACTTTGTAGAATTTGAGAAAAAAAAACTCCAATCGGCGTCCTCCCTCCATGCGTGCACTCCTCCAGCAGCTTGAGCTTGAGGTAAATTCCTACGTAGGAATTTTTTTCAATTTGTTGGGTTTAGATAGATATTTATTTTTATTATTCATAGATGAATAAAAAATTATTTACGTTTCTTATAGTATTGTTAATATTTTTGGAAATGTTTCAAATAATTAGTGAATTTTTTACTTTGTAGAATTTGAGAAAGAAAACTCCAATCGGCGTCCTCCCTCCGCGCGTGCACTCTGCCAGCAGCTTGAGCTTGAGGTAAATTCCTACGTAGGAATTTTTTTCAATTTGTTGGGTATAGATAGATATTTATTTTTATTATTCATAGATGAATAAAAATTTATTTACGTTTCTTATGGTTTTGTTAATATTTTTGGAAATGTTTCAAATAATTAGTGAATTTTTTACTTTCTAGAATTTGAGAAAACAAAACTCCAATCGGCGTCCTCCCTCCATGCGTGCACTCCTCCAGCAGCTTGAGCTTGAGGTAAATTCCTACGTAGGAATTTTTTTCAATTTGTTGGGTTTAGATAGATATTTATTTTTATTATTCATAGATGAATAAAAATTTATTTACGTTTCTTATAGTATTGTTAATATTTTTGGAAATGTTTCAAATAATTAGTGAATTTTTTACTTTGTAGAATTTGAGAAAGAGAACTCCAATCAGCGTCCTCCCTCCACGCGTGCCAGCAGCTTGAGCTTGAGGTCAATTCCTATGTAGGAATTTTTTTCAATTTGTTGGGTTTAGATAGATATTTATTTTTTTTATTCATAGATGAATAAAAAATTATTTACGTTTCTTATAGTATTGTTAATATTTTTGGAAATGTTTCAAATAATTAGTGAATTTTTTACTTTGTAGAATTTGAGAAAGAAAACTCCAATCGGCGTCCTCCCTCCGCGCGTGCACTCTGCCAGCAGCTTGAGCTTGAGGTAAATTCCTACGTAGGAATTTTTTTCAATTTGTTGGGTATAGATAGATATTTATTTTTATTATTCATAGATGAATAAAAATTTATTTACGTTTCTTATGGTTTTGTTAATATTTTTGGAAATGTTTCAAATAATTAGTGAATTTTTTACTTTGTAGAATTTGAGAAAACAAAACTCCAATCGGCGTCCTCCCTCCATGCGTGCACTCCTCCAGCAGCTTGTGCTTGAGGTAAATTCCTACGTAGGAATTTTTTTCAATTTGTTGGGTTTAGATAGATATTTATTTTTATTATTCATAGATGAATAAAAAATTATTTACGTTTCTTATAGTATTGTTAATATTTTTGGAAATGTTTCAAATAATTAGTGAATTTTTTACTTTGTAGAATTTGAGAAAGAAAACTCCAATCGGCGTCCTCCCTCCGCGCGTGCACTCTGCCAGCAGCTTGAGCTTGAGGTAAATTCCTACGTAGGAATTTTTTTCAATTTGTTGGGTTTAGATAGATATTTATTTTTATTATTCATAGATGAATAAAAATTTATTTACGTTTCTTATGGTTTTGTTAATATTTTTGGAAATGTTTCAAATAATTAGTGAATTTTTTACTTTGTAGAATTTGAGAAAACAAAACTCCAATCGGCGTCCTCCCTCCATGCGTGCACTCCTCCAGCAGCTTGAGCTTGAGGTAAATTCCTACGTAGGAATTTTTTTCAATTTGTTGGGTTTAGATAGATATTTATTTTTATTATTCATAGATGAATAAAAATTTATTTACGTTTCTTATAGTATTGTTAATATTTTTGGAAATGTTTCAAATAATTAGTGAATTTTTTACTTTGTAGAATTTGAGAAAGAGAACTCCAATCGGCGTCCTCCCTCCACGCGTGCCAGCAGCTTGAGCTTGAGGTCAATTCCTACGTAGGAATTTTTTTCAATTTGTTGGGTTTAGATAGATATTTATTTTTTTTATTCATAGATGAATAAAAATTTATTTACTTTTCTTATAGTATTGTTAATATTTTTGGAAATGTTTCAAATAATTAGTGAATTTTTTACTATGTAGAATTTGAGAAAAAAAAACTCCAATCGGCGTCCTCCCTCCGCGCGTGCACTCGGCCAGCAGCTTGAGCTTGAGGTAAATTCCTACGTAGGAATTTTTTTCAATTTGTGGTGTTTAGATAGATATTTATTTTATTTATTCATAGAAGAATAAAAATTTATTTACGTTTCTTATAGTATTGTTAATATTTTTGGAAATGTTTCAAATAATTAGTGAATTTTTTACTTTGTACAATTTGAGAAAGAAAACTCCAATCGGCGTCCTCCCTCCACGCGTGCACTCCGCCAGCAGCTTGAGCTTGAGGTCAATTCCTACGTAGGAATTTTTTTCAATTTGTTGGGTTTAGATAGATATTTATTTTTATTATTCATAGATGAATAAAAATTTATTTACGTTTCTTATAGTATTGTTAATATTTTTGGAAATGTTTCAAATAATTAGTGAATTTTTTACATTGTAGAATTTGAGAAAAAAAACTCCAATCGGCGTCCTCCCTCCGCGCGTGCACTCTGCCAGCAGCTTGAGCTTGAGGTAAATTCCTACGTAGGAATTTTTTTCAATTTGTAGGGTTTAGATAGATATTTATTTTTATTATTCATAGATGAATAAAAATTTATTTACGTTTCTTATAGTATTGTTAATATTTTTGGAAATGTTTCAAATAATTAGTGAATTTTTTACTTTGTAGAATTTGAGAAAGAGAACTCCAATCGGCGTCCTCCCTCCACGCGTGCCAGCAGCTTGAGCTTGAGGTCAATTCCTACGTAGGAATTTTTTTCAATTTGTTGGGTTTAGATTGATATTTATTTTTTTTATTCATAGATGAATAAAAAATTATTTACGTTTCTTATAGTATTGTTAATATTTTTGGAAATATTTCAAATAATTAGTGAATTTTTTAATTTGTAGAAATTGAGAAAAAAAAACTCCAATCGGCGTCCTCCCTCCATGCGTGCACTCCTCCAGCAGCTTGAGCTTGAGGTAAATTCCTACGTAGGAATTTTTTTCAATTTGTTGGGCTTAGATAGATAATTATTTTTATTATTCATAGATGAATAAAAATTTATTTACGTTTCTTATAGTATTGTTAATATTTTTGGAAATGTTTCAAATAATTAGTGAATTTTTTACTTTGTAGAATTTGAGAAAACAAAACTCCAATCGGCGTCCTCCCTCCATGCGTGCACTCCTCCAGCAGCTTGAGCTTGAGGTAAATTCCTACATAGGAATTTTTTTCAATTTGTTGGGTTTAGATAGATATTTATTTTTATTATTCATAGATGAATAAAAATTTATTTACGTTTCTTATAGTATTGTTAATATTTTTGGAAATGTTTCAAATAATTAGTGAATTTTTTACTTTGTAGAATTTGAGAAAGAGAACTCCAATCGGCGTCCTCCCTCCACGCGTGCCAGCAGCTTGAGCTTGAGGTCAATTCCTACGTAGGAATTTTTTTCAATTTGTTGGGTTTAGATAGATATTTATTTTTTTTATTCATAGATGAATAAAAATTTATTTACGTTTCTTATAGTATTGTTAATATTTTTGGAAATGTTTCAAATAATTAGTGAATTTTTTACTTTGTAGAATTTGAGAAAGAAAACTCCAATCGGCGTCCTCCCTCCGCGCGTGCACTCGGCCAGCAGCTTGAGCTTGAGGTAAATTCCTACGTAGGAATTTTTTTCAATTTGTGGGGTTTAGATAGATATTTATTTTTATTATTCATAGATGAATAAATATTTATTTACGTTTTCTTAAAGTATTGTTAATATTTTTGGAAATGTTTCAAATAATTAGTGAATTTTTTACTTTTTAGAATTTGAGAAAGAAAACTCCAATCGGCGTCCTCCCTCCGCGCGTGCACTCCGCCAGCAGCTTGAGCTTATGGTAAATTCCTACGTAGGAATTTTTTTCAATTTGTGGGGTTTAGATAGATATTTATTTATTTTATTCATAGATGAATAAAAATTTATTTACGTTTCTTATAGTATTGTTAATATTTTTGGAAATGTTTCAAATAATTAGTGAATTGTTTACTTTGTAGAATTTGAGAAAAAAAACTCCAATCGGCGTCCTCCCTCCGCGCGCGCACTCTGCCAACAGCTTGAGCTTGAGGTAAATTCCTACGTAGGAATTTTTTTCAATTTGTTGGGTTTAGATAGATATTTATTTTTATTATTCATAGATAAATAAAAATTTATTTATGTTTCTTATAGTATTGTTAATATTTTTGGAAATGTTTCAAATAATTAGTGAATTGTTTACTTTGTAGAATTTGAGAAAGAAAACTCCAATCGGCGTCCTCCCTCCACGCGTGCACTCCGCCAGCAGCTTGAGCTTGAGGTAAATTCCTACGTAGGAATTTTTTTCAATTTGTGGGGTTTAGATAGATATTTATTTTTATTATTCATAGATGAATAAAAATTTATTTACGTTTTCTTATAGTATTGTTAATATATTTGGAAATGTTTCAAATAATTAGTGAATTTTTTACTTTGTAGAATTTGAGAAAGAAAACTCCAATCGGCGTCCTCCCTCCGCGCGTGCACTCCCCCAGCAGCTTGAGCTTGTGGTAAATTCCTACGTAGGAATTTTTTTCAATTTGTGGGGTTTAGATAGATATTTATTTATTTTATTCATAGATGAATAAAAATTTATTTACGTTTCTTATAGTATTGTTAATATTTTTGGAAATGTTTCAAATAATTAGTGAATTGTTTACTTTGTAGAATTTGAAAAAAAAAACTCAAATCGGCGTCCTCCCTCCGCGCGTGCACTCTGCCAACAGCTTGAGCTTGAGGTAAATTCCTACGTAGGAATTTTTTTCAATTTGTTGGGTATAGATAGATGTTTATTTTTATTATTCATAGATGAATAAAAATTTATTTACGTTTCTCATGGTTTTGTTAATATTTTTGGAAATGTTTCAAATAATTAGTGAATTTTTTACTTTGTAGAATTTGAGAAAACAAAACTCCAATCGGCGTCCTCCCTCCATGCGTGCACTCCTCCAGCAGCTTGAGCTTGAGGTAAATTCCTACGTAGGAATTTTTTTCAATTTGTTGGGTTTAGATAGATATTTATTTTTATTATTCATAGATGAATAAAAATTTATTTACGTTTCTTATAGTATTGTTAATATTTTTGGAAATGTTTCAAATAATTAGTGAATTTTTTACTTTGTAGAATTTGAGAAAGAAAACTCCAATCGGCGTCCTCCCTCCACGCGTGCACTCCGCCAGCAGCTTGAGCTTGAGGTCAATTCCTACGTAGGAATTTTTTTTCAATTTGTTGGGTTTAGATAGATATTTATTTTTATTATTCATATATGAATAAAAATTTATTTACGTTTCTTATAGTATTGTTAATATTTTTGGAAATGTTTCAAATAATTAGTGAATTTTTTACTTTGTAGAATTTGAGAAAAAAAACTCCAATCGGCGTCCTCCCTCCGCGCGCGCACTCTGCCAACAGCTTGAGCTTGAGGTAAATTCCTACGTAGGAATTTTTTTCAATTTGTTGGGTTTAGATAGATATTTATTTTTATTATTCATAGATAAATAAAAATTTATTTACGTTTCTTATAGTATTGTTAATATTTTTGGAAATGTTTCAAATAATTAGTGAATTTTTTACTTTGTAGAATTTGAGAAAAAAAACTCCAATCGGCGTCCTCCCTCCACGCGTGCACTCTGCCGGCAGCTTAAGCTTGAGGTCAATTCCTACATAGGAATTTTTTTCAATTTGTTGGATTTAGATAGATATTTATTTTTATTATTCATAGATGAATAAAAATTTATTTACTTTTCTTATAGTATTGTTAATATTTTTGGAAATGTTTCAAATAATTAGTGAATTTTTTACTATGTAGAATTTGAGAAAAAAAACTCCAATCGGCGTCCTCCCTCCGCGCGTGCACTCGGCCAGCAGCTTGAGCTTGAGGTAAATTCCTACGTAGGAATTTTTTTCAATTTGTGGGGTTTAGATAGATATTTATTTTATTTATTCATAGAAGAATAAAAATTTATTTACGTTTCTTATAGTATTGTTAATATTTTTGGAAATGTTTCATATAATTAGTGAATTTTTTACTTTGTACAATTTGAGAAAGAAAACTCCAATCGGCGTCCTCCCTCCACGCGTGCACTCCGCCAGCAGCTTGAGCTTGAGGTCAATTCCTACGTAGGAATTTTTTTCAATTTGTGGGGTTTAGATAGATATTTATTTTTTTTATTCATAGATGAATAAAATTTTATTTACGTTTCTTATAGTATTGTTAATATTTTTGGAAATGTTTCAAATAATTAGTGAATTTTTTACTTTGTAGAATTTGAGAAAGAGAACTCCAATCGGCGTCCTCCCTCCACGCGTGCCAGCAGCTTGAGCTTGAGGTCAATTCCTACGTAGGAATTTTTTTCAATTTGTTGGGTTTAGATAGATATTTATTTTTTTTATTCATAGATGAATAAAAATTTATTTACGTTTCTTATAGTATTGTTAATATTTTTGGAAATGTTTCAAATAATTAGTGAATTTTTTACTTTGTAGAATTTGAGAAAAAAAAACTCCAATCGGCGTCCTCCCTCCATGCGTGCACTCCTCCAGCAGCTTGAGCTTGAGGTAAATTCCTACGTAGGAATTTTTTTCAATTTGTTGGGTTTAGATAGATATTTATTTTTATTATTCATAGATAAATAAAAATTTATTTATGTTTCTTATAGTATTGTTAATATTTTTGGAAATGTTTCAAATAATTAGTGAATTGTTTACTTTGTAGAATTTGAGAAAGAAAACTCCAATCGGCGTCCTCCCTCCACGCGTGCACTCCGCCAGCAGCTTGAGCTTGAGGTAAATTCCTACGTAGGAATTTTTTTCAATTTGTGGGGTTTAGATAGATATTTATTTTTATTATTCATAGATGAATAAAAATTTATTTACGTTTTCTTATAGTATTGTTAATATATTTGGAAATGTTTCAAATAATTAGTGAATTTTTTACTTTGTAGAATTTGAGAAAGAAAACTCCAATCGGCGTCCTCCCTCCGCGCGTGCACTCCCCCAGCAGCTTGAGCTTGTGGTAAATTCCTACGTAGGAATTTTTTTCAATTTGTGGGGTTTAGATAGATATTTATTTATTTTATTCATAGATGAATAAAAATTTATTTACGTTTCTTATAGTATTGTTAATATTTTTGGAAATGTTTCAAATAATTAGTGAATTGTTTACTTTGTAGAATTTGAAAAAAAAAACTCAAATCGGCGTCCTCCCTCCGCGCGTGCACTCTGCCAACAGCTTGAGCTTGAGGTAAATTCCTACGTAGGAATTTTTTTCAATTTGTTGGGTATAGATAGATGTTTATTTTTATTATTCATAGATGAATAAAAATTTATTTACGTTTCTCATGGTTTTGTTAATATTTTTGGAAATGTTTCAAATAATTAGTGAATTTTTTACTTTGTAGAATTTGAGAAAACAAAACTCCAATCGGCGTCCTCCCTCCATGCGTGCACTCCTCCAGCAGCTTGAGCTTGAGGTAAATTCCTACGTAGGAATTTTTTTCAATTTGTTGGGTTTAGATAGATATTTATTTTTATTATTCATAGATGAATAAAAATTTATTTACGTTTCTTATAGTATTGTTAATATTTTTGGAAATGTTTCAAATAATTAGTGAATTTTTTACTTTGTAGAATTTGAGAAAGAAAACTCCAATCGGCGTCCTCCCTCCACGCGTGCACTCCGCCAGCAGCTTGAGCTTGAGGTCAATTCCTACGTAGGAATTTTTTTTCAATTTGTTGGGTTTAGATAGATATTTATTTTTATTATTCATATATGAATAAAAATTTATTTACGTTTCTTATAGTATTGTTAATATTTTTGGAAATGTTTCAAATAATTAGTGAATTTTTTACTTTGTAGAATTTGAGAAAAAAAACTCCAATCGGCGTCCTCCCTCCGCGCGCGCACTCTGCCAACAGCTTGAGCTTGAGGTAAATTCCTACGTAGGAATTTTTTTCAATTTGTTGGGTTTAGATAGATATTTATTTTTATTATTCATAGATAAATAAAAATTTATTTACGTTTCTTATAGTATTGTTAATATTTTTGGAAATGTTTCAAATAATTAGTGAATTTTTTACTTTGTAGAATTTGAGAAAAAAAACTCCAATCGGCGTCCTCCCTCCACGCGTGCACTCTGCCGGCAGCTTAAGCTTGAGGTCAATTCCTACATAGGAATTTTTTTCAATTTGTTGGATTTAGATAGATATTTATTTTTATTATTCATAGATGAATAAAAATTTATTTACTTTTCTTATAGTATTGTTAATATTTTTGGAAATGTTTCAAATAATTAGTGAATTTTTTACTATGTAGAATTTGAGAAAAAAAACTCCAATCGGCGTCCTCCCTCCGCGCGTGCACTCGGCCAGCAGCTTGAGCTTGAGGTAAATTCCTACGTAGGAATTTTTTTCAATTTGTGGGGTTTAGATAGATATTTATTTTATTTATTCATAGAAGAATAAAAATTTATTTACGTTTCTTATAGTATTGTTAATATTTTTGGAAATGTTTCATATAATTAGTGAATTTTTTACTTTGTACAATTTGAGAAAGAAAACTCCAATCGGCGTCCTCCCTCCACGCGTGCACTCCGCCAGCAGCTTGAGCTTGAGGTCAATTCCTACGTAGGAATTTTTTTCAATTTGTGGGGTTTAGATAGATATTTATTTTTTTTATTCATAGATGAATAAAATTTTATTTACGTTTCTTATAGTATTGTTAATATTTTTGGAAATGTTTCAAATAATTAGTGAATTTTTTACTTTGTAGAATTTGAGAAAGAGAACTCCAATCGGCGTCCTCCCTCCACGCGTGCCAGCAGCTTGAGCTTGAGGTCAATTCCTACGTAGGAATTTTTTTCAATTTGTTGGGTTTAGATAGATATTTATTTTTTTTATTCATAGATGAATAAAAATTTATTTACGTTTCTTATAGTATTGTTAATATTTTTGGAAATGTTTCAAATAATTAGTGAATTTTTTACTTTGTAGAATTTGAGAAAAAAAAACTCCAATCGGCGTCCTCCCTCCATGCGTGCACTCCTCCAGCAGCTTGAGCTTGAGGTAAATTCCTACGTAGGAATTTTTTTCAATTTGTTGGGTTTAGATAGATATTTATTTTTATTATTCATAGATGAATAAAAAATTATTTACGTTTCTTATAGTATTGTTAATATTTTTGGAAATGTTTCAAATAATTAGTGAATTTTTTACTTTGTAGAATTTGAGAAAAAAAAACTCCAATCGGCGTCCTCCCTCCATGCGTGCACTCCTCCAGCAGCTTGAGCTTGAGGTAAATTCCTACGTAGGAATTTTTTTCAATTTGTTGGGTTTAGATAGATATTTATTTTTATTATTCATAGATGAATAAAAAATTATTTACGTTTCTTATAGTATTGTTAATATTTTTGGAAATGTTTCAAATAATTAGTGAATTTTTTACTTTGTAGAATTTGAGAAAGAAAACTCCAATCGGCGTCCTCCCTCCGCGCGTGCACTCTGCCAGCAGCTTGAGCTTGAGGTAAATTCCTACGTAGGAATTTTTTTCAATTTGTTGGGTATAGATAGATATTTATTTTTATTATTCATAGATGAATAAAAATTTATTTACGTTTCTTATGGTTTTGTTAATATTTTTGGAAATGTTTCAAATAATTAGTGAATTTTTTACTTTGTAGAATTTGAGAAAACAAAACTCCAATCGGCGTCCTCCCTCCATGCGTGCACTCCTCCAGCAGCTTGAGCTTGAGGTAAATTCCTACGTAGGAATTTTTTTCAATTTGTTGGGTTTAGATAGATATTTATTTTTATTATTCATAGATGAATAAAAATTTATTTACGTTTCTTATAGTATTGTTAATATTTTTGGAAATGTTTCAAATAATTAGTGAATTTTTTACTTTGTAGAATTTGAGAAAGAGAACTCCAATCGGCGTCCTCCCTCCACGCGTGCCAGCAGCTTGAGCTTGAGGTCAATTCCTACGTAGGAATTTTTTTCAATTTGTTGGGTTTAGATAGATATTTATTTTTTTTATTCATAGATAAATAAAAATTTATTTACGTTTCTTATAGTATTGTTAATATTTTTGAAAATGTTTCAAATAATTAGTGAATTTTTTACTTTGTAGAATTTGAGAAAAAAAACTCCAATAGGCGTCCTCCCTCCGCGCGTGCACTCGGCCAGCAGCTTGAGCTTGAGGTAAATTCCTACGTAGGAATTTTTTTCAATTTGTGGGGTTTAGATAGATATTTATTTTTATTATTCATAGATGAATAAAAATTTATTTACGTTTTCTTAGAGTATTGTTAATATTTTTGGAAATGTTTGAAATAATTAGTGAATTTTTTACTTTGTAGAATTTGAGAAAAGAAAACTCCAATCGGCGTCCTCCCTCCATGCGTGCACTCCTCCAGCAGCTTGAGCTTGAGGTAAATTCCTACGTAGGAATTTTTTTCAATTTGTTGGGTTTAGATAGATATTTATTTTTATTATTCATAGATGAATAAAAATTTATTTACGTTTCTTATAGTATTGTTAATATTTTTGGAAATGTTTCAAATAATTAGTGAATTTTTTACTTTGTAGAATTTGAGAAAGAGAACTCCAATCGGCGTCCTCCCTCCACGCGTGCCAGCAGCTTGAGCTTGAGGTCAATTCCTACGTAGGAATTTTTTTCAATTTGTTGGGTTTAGATAGATATTTATTTTTTTTATTCATAGATAAATAAAAATTTATTTACGTTTCTTATAGTATTGTTAATATTTTTGAAAATGTTTCAAATAATTAGTGAATTTTTTACTTTGTAGAATTTGAGAAAAAAAAACTCCAATAGGCGTCCTCCCTCCGCGCGTGCACTCGGCCAGCAGCTTGAGCTTGAGGTAAATTCCTACGTAGGAATTTTTTTCAATTTGTGGGGTTTAGATAGATATTTATTTTTATTATTCATAGATGAATAAAAATTTATTTACGTTTTCTTATAGTATTGTTAATATTTTTGGAAATGTTTGAAATAATTAGTGAATTTTTTACTTTGTAGAATTTGAGAAAGAAAACTCCAATCGGCGTCCTCCCTCCGCGCGTGCACTCCGCCAGCAGCTTGAGCTTGAGGTAAATTCCTACGTAGGAATTTTTTTCAATTTGTTGGGTATAGATAGATATTTATTTTTATTATTCATAGATGAATAAAAAATTATTTACGTTTCTTATGGTTTTGTTAATATTTTTGGAAATGTTTCAAATAATTAGTGAATTTTTTACTTTATAGAATTGGAGAAAAAAAAACTCCAATCGGCGTCCTCCCTCCATGCGTGCACTCCTCCAGCAGCTTGAGCTTCAGGTAAATTCCTACGTATGAATTTTTTTCAATTTGTTGGGTTTAGATAGATATTTATTTTTATTATTCATAGATGAATAAAAAATTATTTACGTTTCTTATGGTTTTGTTAATATTTTTGGAAATGTTTCAAATAATTAGTGAATTTTTTACTTTGTAGAATTTGAGAAAAAAAAACTCCAATCGGCGTCCTCCCTCCATGCGTGCACTCCTCCAGCAGCTTGAGCTTGAGTTAAATTCCTACGTAGGAATTTTTTTCAATTTGTTGGGTTTAGATAGATATTTATTTTTATTATTCATAGATGAATAAAAATTTATTTACGTTTCTTATAGTATTGTTAATATTTTTGGAAATGTTTCAAATAATTAGTGAATTTTTTACTTTGTAGAATTTGAGAAAAAAAACTCCAATCGGCGTCCTCCCTCCGCGCGTGCACTCTGCCAGCAGCTTGAGCTTGAGGTAAATTCCTACGTAGGAATTTTTTTCAATTTGTGGGGTGTAGATAGATATTTATTTTTTTATTAATAGATGAATAAAAATTTATTTACGTTTCTTATATTATTGTTAATATTTTTGGAAATATTTCAAATAATTAGTGAATTTTTTACTTTGTAGAATTTGAAAAAGAAAACTCCAATCGGCGTCCTCCCTCCGCGCGTGCACTCCGCCAGCAGCTTGAGTTTGAGGTAAATTCCTACGTAGGAATTTTTTTCAATTTGTTGGGTTTAGATAGATATTTATTTTTATTATTCATTGATGAATAAAAATTTATTTACGTTTCTTATAGTATTGTTAATATTTATTGAAATGTTTCAAATAATTAGTGAATTTTTTACTTTGTAGAATTTGAGAAAGAAAACTCCAATCGGCGTCCTCCCTCCACGCGTGCACTCCGCCAGCAGCTTGAGCTTGAGGTAAATTCTTACGTAGGAATTTATTTCAATTTGTTGGGTTTAGATAGATATTTATTTTTATTATTCATAGATGAATAAAAATTTATTTACGTTTCTTATAGTATTGTTAATATTTTTGGAAATGTTTCAAATAATTAGTGAATTTTTTACTTTGTAGAATTTGAGAAAAAAAACTCCAATCGGCGTCCTCCCTCCACGCGTGCACTCCGCCAGCAGCTTGAGCTTGAGGTCAATTCCTACGTTGGAATTTTTTTCAATTTGTGGGTTTAGATAGATATTTATTTTTTTTATTCATAGATGAATAAAAATTTATTTACATTTCTTATAGTATTGTTAATATTTTTGGAAATGTTTCAAATATTTAGTGAATTTTTTACTTTGTAGAATTTGAGAAAAAAAACTCCAATCGGCGTCCTCCCTCCGCTCGTGCACTCCGCCAGCAGCTTGAGCTTGAGGTAAATTCCTACGTAGGAATTTTTTTCAATTTGTTGGGTATAGATAGATATTTATTTTTATTATTCATAGATGAATAAAAAATTATTTACGTTTCTTATGGTTTTGTTAATATTTTTGGAAATGTTTCAAATAATTAGTGAATTTTTTACTTTGTAGAATTTGAGAAAGAAAACTCCAATCGGCGTCCTCCCTCCGCGCGAGCACTCCGCCAGCAGCTTGAGCTTGAGGTAAATTCGTACGTAGGAATTTTTTTCAATTTGTTGGGTTTAGATAGATATTTATTTTTATTATTCATTGATGAATAAAAATTTATTTACGTTTCTTATAGTATTGTTAATATTTTTGGAAATGTTTCAAATAATTAGTGAATTTTTTACTTTGTAGAATTTGAGAAAGAAAACTCCAATCGGCGTCCTGCCTCCACGCGTGCACTCCGCCAGCAGATTGAGCTTGAGGTAAATTCCTACGTAGGAATTTTTTTCAATTTGTTGGGTTTAAATAGATATTTATTTTTATTATTCATAGATGAATAAAAATTTATTTACGTTTCTTATAGTATTGTTAATATTTTTGGAAATGTTTCAAATAATTAGTGAATTTTTTACTTTGTAGAATTTGAGAAAAAAAAACTCCAATCGGCGTCCTCCCTCCATGCGTGCACTCCTCCAGCAGCTTGAGCTTGAGTTAAATTCCTACGTAGGAATTTTTTTCAATTTGTTGGGTTTAGATAGATATTTATTTTTATTATTCATAGATGAATAAAAATTTATTTACGTTTCTTATAGTATTGTTAATATTTTTGGAAATGTTTCAAATAATTAGTGAATTTTTTACTTTGTAGAATTTGAGAAAAAAAACTCCAATCGGCGTCCTCCCTCCACGCGTGCACTCCGCCAGCAGCTTGAGCTTGAGGTCAATTCCTACGTTGGAATTTTTTTCAATTTGTTGGGTTTAGATAGATATTTATTTTTATTATTCATAGATGAATAAAAAATTATTTACGTTTCTTATGGTTTTGTTAATATTTTTGGAAATGTTTCAAATAATTAGTGAATTTTTTACTTTGTAGAATTTGAGAAAAAAAAACTCCAATCGTCGTCCTCCCTCCGCGTGTGCACTCCACCAGCAGCTTGAGCTTGAGGTCAATTCCTACGTAGGAATTTTTTTCAATTTGTTGGGTTTAGATAGATATTTATTTTTATTATTCATAGATGAATAAAAATTTATTTACTTTTCTTATATTATTGTTAATATTTTTGGAAATGTTTCAAATAATTTGTGAATTTTTTACTATGTAGAATTTGAAAAAAAAAACTCCAATCGGCGTCCTCCCTCCGCGCGTGCACTCTGCCAGCAGCTTGAGCTTGAGGTAAATTCCTACGTAGGAATTTTTTTCAATTTGTGGGGTTTAGAGAGATATTTATTTTTTTATTCATAGATGAATAAAAATTTATTTACGTTTCTTATAGTATTGTTAATATTTTTGGAAATGTTTCAAATAATTAGTGAATTTTATACTTTGTAGAATTTGAGAAAGAAAACTCCAATAGGCGTCCTCCCTCCGCGCGTGCACTCCGCCAGCAGCTTGAGCTTGAGGTAAATTCCTACGTAGGAATTTTTTTTCAATTTGTTGGGTTTAGATAGATATTTATTTTTATTATTCATAGATGAATAAAAATTTATTTACGTTTCTTATAGTATTGTTAATATTTTTGGAAATGTTTCAAATAATTAGTGAAGTTTTTACTTTGTAGAATTTGACAAAGAAAACTCCAATCGGCGTCCTCCCTCCGCGCGTACACACCGCCAGCAGCTTGAGCTTGAGGTAAATTCCTACGTAGGAATTTTTTTCAATTTGTTGGGTTTAGATAGATATTTATTTTTATTATTCATTGATGAATAAAAATTTATTTACGTTTCTTATAGTATTGTTAATATTTTTGGAAATGTTTCAAATAATTAGTGAATTTTTTACTTTGTAGAATTTGAGAAAAAAAAACTCCAATCGGCGTCCTCCCTCCGCGTGTGCACTCCACCAGCAGCTTGAGCTTGAGGTCAATTCCTACGTAGGAATTTTTTTCAATTTGTTGGGTTTAGATAGATATTTATTTTTATTATTCATAGATGAATAAAAATTTATTTACTTTTCTTATAGTATTGTTAATATTTTTGGAAATGTTTCAAATAATTAGTGAATTTTTTACTATGTAGAATTTGAGAAAAAAAACTCCAATCGGCGTCCTCCCTCCGCGCGTGCACTCTGCCAGCAGCTTGAGCTTGAGGTAAATTCCTACGTAGGAATTTTTTTTCAATTTGTTGGGTTTAGATAGATATTTATTTTTATTATTCATAGATGAATAAAAATTTATTTACGTTTCTTATAGTATTGTTAATATTTTTGGAAATGTTTCAAATAATTAGTGAATTTTTTACTTTGTAGAATTTGACAAAGAAAACTCCAATCGGCGTCCTCCCTCCGCGCGTACACACCGCCAGCAGCTTGAGCTTGAGGTAAATTCCTACGTCGGAATTTTTTTCAATTTGTTGGGTTTAGATAGATATTTATTTTTATTATTCATTGATGAATAAAAATTTATTTACGTTTCTTATGGTATTGTTAATATTTTTGGAAATGTTTCAAATAATTAGTGAATTTTTTACTTTGTAGAATTTGAGAAAAAAAACTCCAATCGGCGTCCTCCCTCCAGGCGTGCACTCCGCCAGCAGCTTGAGCTTGAGGTAAATTCCTACGTAGGAATTTTTTTCAATTTGTTGGGTTTAGATAGATATTTATTTTTATTATTCATAGATGAATAAAAATTTATTTACGTTTCTTATGGTTTTGTTAATATTTTTGGAAATGTTTCAAATAATTAGTGAATTTTTTACTTTGTAGAATTTGAGAAAAAAAAACTCCAATCGGCGTCCTCCCTCCATGCGTGCACTCCTCCAGCAGCTTGAGCTTGAGTTAAATTCCTACGTAGGAATTTTTTTCAATTTGTTGGGTTTAGATAGATATTTATTTTTATTATTCATAGATGAATAAAAATTTATTTACGTTTCTTATAGTATTGTTAATATTTTTGGAAATGTTTCAAATAATTAGTGAATTTTTTACTTTGTAGAATTTGAGAAAGAAAACTCCAATCGGCGTCCTCCCTCCACGCGTGCACTCCGCCAGCAGCTTGAGCTTGAGGTAAATTCCTACGTAGGAATTTTTTTCAATTTGTTGGGTTTAGATAGATATTTATTTTTATTATTCATAGATGAATAAAAATTTATTTACGTTTCTTATTATATTGTTAATATTTTTGGAAATGTTTCAAATAATTAGTGAATTTTTTACTTTGTAGAATTTGAGAAAGAAAACTCCAATCGGCGTCCTCCCTCCACGCGTGCACTCCGCCAGCAGCTTGAGCTTGAGGTAAATTCCTACGTAGGAATTTTTTTCAATTTGTTGGGTTTAGATAGATATTTATTTTTATTATTCATTAATGAATAAAAATTTATTTACGTTTCTTATAGTATTGTTAATATTTTTGGAAATGTTTCAAATAATTAGTGAATTTTTTACATTGTAGAATTTGAGAAAAAAAACTCCAATCGGCGTCCTCCCTCCTCGCGTGCACTCCGCTAGCAGCTTGAGCTTGAGGTAAATTCCTACGTAGGAATTTTTTCCAATTTGTTGGGTTTAGATAGATATTTATTTTTATTAATCATAGATGAATAAAAATTTATTTACGTTTCTTATAGTATTGTTAATATTTTTGGAAATGTTTCAAATAATTAGTGAATTTTTTACTTTGTAGAATTTGAGAAAAAAAACTCCAATCGGCGTCCTCCCTCCACGCGTGCACTCCGCCAGCAGCTTGAGCTTGAGGTCAATTCCTACGTTGGAATTTTTTTTCAATTTGTTGGGTTTAGATAGATATTTATTTTTATTATTCATTGATGAATAAAAATTTATTTACGTTTCTTATAGTATTGTTAATATTTTTGGAAATGTTTCAAATAATTAGTGAATTTTTTACTTTGTAGAATTTGAGAAAGAAAACTCCAATCGGCGTCCTCCCTCCACGCGTGCACTCCGCCAGCAGCTTGAGCTTGAGGTAAATTCCTACGTAGGAATTTTTTTCAATTTGTGGGGTTTAGAGAGATATTTATTTTTTTATTCATAGATGAATAAAAATTTATTTACGTTTCTTATAGTATTGTTAATATTTTTGGAAATGTTTCAAATAATTAGTGAATTTTATACTTTGTAGAATTTGAGAAAGAAAACTCCAATAGGCGTGCTCCCTCCGCGCGTGCACTCCGCCAGCAGCTTGAGCTTGAGGTAAATTCCTACGTAGGAATTTTTTTTCAATTTGTTGGGTTTAGATAGATATTTATTTTTATTATTCATAGATGAATAAAAATTTATTTACGTTTCTTATAGTATTGTTAATATTTTTGGAAATGTTTCAAATAATTAGTGAAGTTTTTACTTTGTAGAATTTGACAAAGAAAACTCCAATCGGCGTCCTCCCTCCGCGCGTACACACCGCCAGCAGCTTGAGCTTGAGGTAAATTCCTACGTAGGAATTTTTTTCAATTTGTTGGGTTTAGATAGATATTTATTTTTATTATTCATTGATGAATAAAAATTTATTTACGTTTCTTATAGTATTGTTAATATTTTTGGAAATGTTTCAAATAATTAGTGAATTTTTTACTTTGTAGAATTTGAGAAAAAAAACTCCAATCGGCGTCCTCCCTCCACGCGTGCACTCCGCCAGCAGCTTGAGCTTGAGGTCAATTCCTACGTTGGAATTTTTTTTCAATTTGTTGGGTTTAGATAGATATTTATTTTTATTATTCATTGATGAATAAAAATTTATTTACGTTTCTTATAGTATTGTTAATATTTTTGGAAATGTTTCAAATAATTAGTGAATTTTTTACTTTGTAGAATTTGAGAAAGAAAACTCCAATCGGCGTCCTCCCTCCACGCGTGCACTCCGCCAGCAGCTTGAGCTTGAGGTAAATTCCTACGTAGGAATTTTTTTCAATTTGTGGGGTTTAGAGAGATATTTATTTTTTTATTCATAGATGAATAAAAATTTATTTACGTTTCTTATAGTATTGTTAATATTTTTGGAAATGTTTCAAATAATTAGTGAATTTTATACTTTGTAGAATTTGAGAAAGAAAACTCCAATAGGCGTCCTCCCTCCGCGCGTGCACTCCGCCAGCAGCTTGAGCTTGAGGTAAATTCCTACGTAGGAATTTTTTTTCAATTTGTTGGGTTTAGATAGATATTTATTTTTATTATTCATAGATGAATAAAAATTTATTTACGTTTCTTATAGTATTGTTAATATTTTTGGAAATGTTTCAAATAATTAGTGAAGTTTTTACTTTGTAGAATTTGACAAAGAAAACTCCAATCGGCGTCCTCCCTCCGCGCGTACACACCGCCAGCAGCTTGAGCTTGAGGTAAATTCCTACGTAGGAATTTTTTTCAATTTGTTGGGTTTAGATAGATATTTATTTTTATTATTCATTGATGAATAAAAATTTATTTACGTTTCTTATAGTATTGTTAATATTTTTGGAAATGTTTCAAATAATTAGTGAATTTTTTACTTTGTAGAATTTGAGAAAAAAAAACTCCAATCGGCGTCCTCCCTCCGCGTGTGCACTCCACCAGCAGCTTGAGCTTGAGGTCAATTCCTACGTAGGAATTTTTTTCAATTTGTTGGGTTTAGATAGATATTTATTTTTATTATTCATAGATGAATAAAAATTTATTTACTTTTCTTATAGTATTGTTAATATTTTTGGAAATGTTTCAAATAATTTGTGAATTTTTTACTATGTAGAATTTGAGAAAAAAAACTCCAATCGGCGTCCTCCCTCCGCGCGTGCACTCTGCCAGCAGCTTGAGCTTGAGGTAAATTCCTACGTAGGAATTTTTTTCAATTTGTGGGGTTTAGAGAGATATTTATTTTTTTATTCATAGATGAATAAAAATTTATTTACGTTTCTTATAGTATTGTTAATATTTTTGGAAATGTTTCAAATAATTAGTGAATTTTATACTTTGTAGAATTTGAGAAAGAAAACTCCAATAGGCGTCCTCCCTCCGCGCGTGCACTCCGCCAGCAGCTTGAGCTTGAGGTAAATTCCTACGTAGGAATTTTTTTTCAATTTGTTGGGTTTAGATAGATATTTATTTTTATTATTCATAGATGAATAAAAATTTATTTACGTTTCTTATAGTATTGTTAATATTTTTGGAAATGTTTCAAATAATTAGTGAAGTTTTTACTTTGTAGAATTTGACAAAGAAAACTCCAATCGGCGTCCTCCCTCCGCGCGTACACACCGCCAGCAGCTTGAGCTTGAGGTAAATTCCTACGTAGGAATTTTTTTCAATTTGTTGGGTTTAGATAGATATTTATTTTTATTATTCATTGATGAATAAAAATTTATTTACGTTTCTTATAGTATTGTTAATATTTTTGGAAATGTTTCAAATAATTAGTGAATTTTTTACTTTGTAGAATTTGAGAAAAAAAAACTCCAATCGGCGTCCTCCCTCCGCGTGTGCACTCCACCAGCAGCTTGAGCTTGAGGTCAATTCCTACGTAGGAATTTTTTTCAATTTGTTGGGTTTAGATAGATATTTATTTTTATTTTTCATAGATGAATAAAAATTTATTTACTTTTCTTAAAGTATTGTTAATATTTTTGGAAATGTTTCAAATAATTAGTGAATTTTTTACTATGTAGAATTTGAGAAAAAAAACTCCAATCGGCGTCCTCCCTCCGCGCGTGCACTCTGCCAGCAGCTTGAGCTTGAGGTAAATTCCTACGTAGGAATTTTTTTTCAATTTGTTGGGTTTAGATAGATATTTATTTTTATTATTCATAGATGAATAAAAATTTATTTACGTTTCTTATAGTATTGTTAATATTTTTGGAAATGTTTCAAATAATTAGTGAATTTTTTACTTTGTAGAATTTGACAAAGAAAACTCCAATCGGCGTCCTCCCTCCGCGCGTACACACCGCCAGCAGCTTGAGCTTGAGGTAAATTCCTACGTCGGAATTTTTTTCAATTTGTTGGGTTTAGATAGATATTTATTTTTATTATTCATTGATGAATAAAAATTTATTTACGTTTCTTATGGTATTGTTAATATTTTTGGAAATGTTTCAAATAATTAGTGAATTTTTTACTTTGTAGAATTTGAGAAAAAAAACTCCAATCGGCGTCCTCCCTCCAGGCGTGCACTCCGCCAGCAGCTTGAGCTTGAGGTAAATTCCTACGTAGGAATTTTTTTCAATTTGTTGGGTTTAGATAGATATTTATTTTTATTATTCATAGATGAATAAAAATTTATTTACGTTTCTTATGGTTTTGTTAATATTTTTGGAAATGTTTCAAATAATTAGTGAATTTTTTACTTTGTAGAATTTGAGAAAAAAAAACTCCAATCGGCGTCCTCCCTCCATGCGTGCACTCCTCCAGCAGCTTGAGCTTGAGTTAAATTCCTACGTAGGAATTTTTTTCAATTTGTTGGGTTTAGATAGATATTTATTTTTATTATTCATAGATGAATAAAAATTTATTTACGTTTCTTATAGTATTGTTAATATTTTTGGAAAGGTTTCAAATAATTAGTGAATTTTTTACTTTGTAGAATTTGAGAAAGAAAACTCCAATCGGCGTCCTCCCTCCACGCGTGCACTCCGCCAGCAGCTTGAGCTTGAGGTAAATTCCTACGTAGGAATTTTTTTCAATTTGTTGGGTTTAGATAGATATTTATTTTTATTATTCATAGATGAATAAAAATTTATTTACGTTTCTTATTATATTGTTAATATTTTTGGAAATGTTTCAAATAATTAGTGAATTTTTTACTTTGTAGAATTTGAGAAAGAAAACTCCAATCGGCGTCCTCCCTCCACGCGTGCACTCCGCCAGCAGCTTGAGCTTGAGGTAAATTCCTACGTAGGAATTTTTTTCAATTTGTTGGGTTTAGATAGATATTTATTTTTATTATTCATTAATGAATAAAAATTTATTTACGTTTCTTATAGTATTGTTAATATTTTTGGAAATGTTTCAAATAATTAGTGAATTTTTTACATTGTAGAATTTGAGAAAAAAAACTCCAATCGGCGTCCTCCCTCCTCGCGTGCACTCCGCTAGCAGCTTGAGCTTGAGGTAAATTCCTACGTAGGAATTTTTTCCAATTTGTTGGGTTTAGATAGATATTTATTTTTATTAATCATAGATGAATAAAAATTTATTTACGTTTCTTATAGTATTGTTAATATTTTTGGAAATGTTTCAAATAATTAGTGAATTTTTTACTTTGTAGAATTTGAGAAAAAAAACTCCAATCGGCGTCCTCCCTCCACGCGTGCACTCCGCCAGCAGCTTGAGCTTGAGGTCAATTCCTACGTTGGAATTTTTTTTCAATTTGTTGGGTTTAGATAGATATTTATTTTTATTATTCATTGATGAATAAAAATTTATTTACGTTTCTTATAGTATTGTTAATATTTTTGGAAATGTTTCAAATAATTAGTGAATTTTTTACTTTGTAGAATTTGAGAAAGAAAACTCCAATCGGCGTCCTCCCTCCACGCGTGCACTCCGCCAGCAGCTTGAGCTTGAGGTAAATTCCTACGTAGGAATTTTTTTCAATTTGTTGGGTTTAGATAGATATTTATTTTTATTATTCATTAATGAATAAAAATTTATTTACGTTTCTTATAGTATTGTTAATATTTTTGGAAATGTTTCAAATAATTAGTGAATTTTTTACATTGTAGAATTTGAGAAAAAAAACTCCAATCGGCGTCCTCCCTCCTCGCGTGCACTCCGCTAGCAGCTTGAGCTTGAGGTAAATTCCTACGTAGGAATTTTTTTCAATTTGTTGGGTTTAGATAGATATTTATTTTTATTAATCATAGATGAATAAAAATTTATTTACGTTTCTTATAGTATTGTTAATATTTTTGGAAATGTTTCAAATAATTAGTGAATTTTTTACTTTGTAGAATTTGAGAAAAAAAACTCCAATCGGCGTCCTCCCTCCACGCGTGCACTCCGCCAGCAGCTTGAGCTTGAGGTCAATTCCTACGTAGGAATTTTTTTCAATTTATTGGGTTTAGATAGATATTTATTTTTATTATTCATAGATGAATAAAAATTTATTAACTTTTCTTATAGTATTGTTAATATTTTTGGAAATTTTTCAAATAATTAGTGAATTTTTTACTATGTAGAATTTGAGAAAAAAAAACTCCAATCGGCGTCCTCCCTCCGCGCGTGCACTCTGCCAGCAGCTTGAGCTTGAGGTAAATTCCTACGTAGGAATTTTTTTCAATTTATGGGGTTTAGATAGATATTTATTTTTTTATTCATAGATGAATAAAAATTTATTTACGTTTCTTATAGTATTGTTAATATTTTTGGAAATGTTTCAAATAATTAGTGAATTTTTTACTTTGTAGAATTTGTGAAAAAAAACTCCAATCGGCGTCCTCCCTCCGCGCGTGCACTCCGCGAGCAGCTTGAGCTTGAGGTCAATTCCTACGTAGGAATTTTTTTCAATTTGTTGGGTTTAGATAGATATTTATTTTTATTATTCATAGATGAATAAAAATTTATTTACTTTTCTTACAGTATTGTTAATATTTTTGGAAATGTTTCAAATAATTAGTGAATTTTTTACTATGTAGAATTTGAGAAAAAAAACTCCAATCGGCGTCCTCCCTCCGCGCGTGCACTCTGCCAGCAGCTTGAGCATGAGGTAAATTCCTACGTAGGAATTTTTTTCAATTTGTGGGGTTTAGATAGATATTTATTTTTTTATTCATAGATGAATAAAAATTTATTTACGTTTCTTATAGTATTGTTAATATTTTTGGAAATGTTTCAAATAATTAGTGAATTTTATACTTTGTAGAATTTGAGAAAGAAAACTCCAATCGGCGTCCTCCCTCCGCGCGTGCACTCCGCCAGCAGCTTGAGCTTGAGGTAAATTCCTACGTAGGATTTTTTTTCAATTTGTTGGGTTTAGATAGATATTTATTTTTATTATTCATAGATGAATAAAAATTTATTTACGTTTCTTATAGTATTGTTAATATTTTTGGAAATGTTTCAAATAATTAGTGAATTTTTTACTTTGTAGAATTTGAGAAAGAAAACTCCAATCGGCGTCCTCCCTGCGCGCGTACACACCGCCAGCAGCTTGAGCATGAGGTAAATTCCTACGTAGGAATTTTTTTCAATTTGTTGGGTTTAGATAGATATTTATTTTTATTATTCATTGATGAATAAAAATTTATTTACGTTTCTTATAGTATTGTTAATATTTTTGGAAATGTTTCAAATAATTAGTGAATTTTTTACTTTGTAGAATTTGAGAAAAAAAACTCCAATCGGCATCCTCCCTCCACGCGTGCACTCCGCCAGCAGCTTGAGCTTGAGGTAAATTCCTACGTTGGAATTTTTTTCAATTTGTTGGGTTTAGATAGATATTTATTTTTATTATTCATAGATGAATAAAAATTTATTTACGTTTCTTATGGTTTTGTTAATATTTTTGGAAATGTTTCAAATAATTAGTGAATTTTTTAATTTGTAGAATTTGAGAAAAAAAAACTCCAATCGGCGTCCTCCCTCCATGCGTGCACTCCTCCAGCAGCTTGAGCTTGAATTAAATTCCTACGTAGGAATTTTTTTCAATTTGTTGGGTTTAGATAGATATTTATTTTTATTATTCATAGATGAATAAAAATTTATTTACTTTTCTTATAGTATTGTTAATATTTTTGGAAATGTTTCAAATAATTAGTGAATTTTTTACTTTGTAGAACTTGAGAAAAAAAACTCCAATCGGCGTCCTCCCTCCGCGCGTGCACTCCGCCAGCAGCTTGAGCTTGAGGTAAATTCCTTCGTAGGAATTTTTTTCAATTTGTGGGGTTTAGATAGATATTTATTTATTTTATTCATAGATGAATAAAAATTTATTTACGTTTCTTATAGTATTGTTAATATTTTTGGAAATGTTTCAAATAATTAGTGAATTTTTTACTTTGTAGAATTTGAGAAAGAAAACTCCAATCGGCGTCCTCCCTCCACGCGTGCACTCCGCCAGCAGCTTGAGCTTGAGGTAAATTCCTACGTAGGAATTTTTTTCAATTTGTTGGGTTTAGATAGATATTTATTTTTATTATTGATAGATGAATAAAAATTTATTTACGTTTCTTATAGTATTGTTAATATTTTTGGAAATGTTTCAAATAATTAGTGAATTTTTTACTTTGTAGAATTTGAGAAAAAAAACTCCAATCGGCGTCCTCCCTCCTCGCGTGCACTCCGCTAGCAGCTTGAGCTTGAGGTAAATTCCTACGTAGGAATTTTTTTCAATTTGCTGGGTTTAGATATATATTTATTTTTATTATTGATAGATGAATAAAAATTTATTTACGTTTCTTATAGTATTGTTAATATTTTTGGAAATGTTTCAAATAATTAGTGAATTTTTTACTTTGTAGAATTTGAGAAAAAAAACTCCAATCGGCGTCCTCCCTCCACGCGTGCACTCCGCCAGCAGCTTGAGCTTGAGGTCAATTCCTACGTTGGAATTTTTTTCAATTTGTTGGGTTTAGATAGATATTTATTTTTATTATTCATAGATGAATAAAAAATTATTTACGTTTCTTATGGTTTTGTTAATATTTTTGGAAATGTTTCAAATAATTAGTGAATTTTTTACTATGTAGAATTTGAGAAAAAAAACTCCAATCGGCGTCCTCCCTCCGCGCGTGCACTCTGCCAGCAGCTTGAGCTTGAGGTAAATTCCTACGTAGGAATTTTTTTCAATTTGTGGGGTTTAGATAGATATTTACTTTTTTATTCATAGATGAATAAAAATTTATTTACGTTTCTTATAGTATTGTTAATATTTTTGGAAATGTTTCAAATAATTAGTGAATTTTTTACTTTGTAGAATTTGAGAAAAAAAACTCCAATCGGCGTCCTCCCTCCACGCGTGCACTCCGCCAGCAGCTTGAGCTTGAGGTAAATTCCTACGTTGGAATTTTTTTCAATTTGTTGGGTTTAGATAGATATTTATTTTTATTATTCATAGATGAATAAAAATTTATTTACGTTTCTTATGGTTTTGTTAATATTTTTGGAAATGTTTCAAATAATTAGTGAATTTTTTAATTTGTAGAATTTGAGAAAAAAAAACTCCAATCGGCGTCCTCCCTCCATGCGTGCACTCCTCCAGCAGCTTGAGCTTGAATTAAATTCCTACGTAGGAATTTTTTTCAATTTGTTGGGTTTAGATAGATATTTATTTTTATTATTCATAGATGAATAAAAATTTATTTACTTTTCTTATAGTATTGTTAATATTTTTGGAAATGTTTCAAATAATTAGTGAATTTTTTACTTTGTAGAACTTGAGAAAAAAAACTCCAATCGGCGTCCTCCCTCCGCGCGTGCACTCCGCCAGCAGCTTGAGCTTGAGGTCAATTCCTACGTTGGAATTTTTTTCAATTTGTTGGGTTTAGATAGATATTTATTTTTATTATTCATAGATGAATAAAAAATTATTTACGTTTCTTATGGTTTTGTTAATATTTTTGGAAATGTTTCAAATAATTAGTGAATTTTTTACTATGTAGAATTTGAGAAAAAAAACTCCAATCGGCGTCCTCCCTCCGCGCGTGCACTCTGCCAGCAGCTTGAGCTTGAGGTAAATTCCTACGTAGGAATTTTTTTCAATTTGTGGGGTTTAGATATATATTTATTTTTATTATTGATAGATGAATAAAAATTTATTTACGTTTCTTATAGTATTGTTAATATTTTTGGAAATGTTTCAAATAATTAGTGAATTTTTTACTTTGTAGAATTTGAGAAAAAAAACTCCAATCGGCGTCCTCCCTCCACGCGTGCACTCCGCCAGCAGCTTGAGCTTGAGGTCAATTCCTACGTTGGAATTTTTTTCAATTTGTTGGGTTTAGATAGATATTTATTTTTATTATTCATAGATGAATAAAAAATTATTTACGTTTCTTATGGTTTTGTTAATATTTTTGGAAATGTTTCAAATAATTAGTGAATTTTTTACTATGTAGAATTTGAGAAAAAAAACTCCAATCGGCGTCCTCCCTCCGCGCGTGCACTCTGCCAGCAGCTTGAGCTTGAGGTAAATTCCTACGTAGGAATTTTTTTCAATTTGTGGGGTTTAGATAGATATTTACTTTTTTATTCATAGATGAATAAAAATTTATTTACGTTTCTTATAGTATTGTTAATATTTTTGGAAATGTTTCAAATAATTAGTGAATTTTTTACTTTGTAGAATTTGAGAAAAAAAACTCCAATCGGCGTCCTCCCTCCACGCGTGCACTCCGCCAGCAGCTTGAGCTTGAGGTAAATTCCTACGTTGGAATTTTTTTCAATTTGTTGGGTTTAGATAGATATTTATTTTTATTATTCATAGATGAATAAAAATTTATTTACGTTTCTTATGGTTTTGTTAATATTTTTGGAAATGTTTCAAATAATTAGTGAATTTTTTAATTTGTAGAATTTGAGAAAAAAAAACTCCAATCGGCGTCCTCCCTCCATGCGTGCACTCCTCCAGCAGCTTGAGCTTGAATTAAATTCCTACGTAGGAATTTTTTTCAATTTGTTGGGTTTAGATAGATATTTATTTTTATTATTCATAGATGAATAAAAATTTATTTACTTTTCTTATAGTATTGTTAATATTTTTGGAAATGTTTCAAATAATTAGTGAATTTTTTACTTTGTAGAACTTGAGAAAAAAAACTCCAATCGGCGTCCTCCCTCCGCGCGTGCACTCCGCCAGCAGCTTGAGCTTGAGGTAAATTCCTTCGTAGGAATTTTTTTCAATTTGTGGGGTTTAGATAGATATTTATTTATTTTATTCATAGATGAATAAAAATTTATTTACGTTTCTTATAGTATTGTTAATATTTTTGGAAATGTTTCAAATAATTAGTGAATTTTTTACTTTGTAGAATTTGAGAAAGAAAACTCCAATCGGCGTCCTCCCTCCACGCGTGCACTCCGCCAGCAGCTTGAGCTTGAGGTAAATTCCTACGTAGGAATTTTTTTCAATTTGTTGGGTTTAGATAGATATTTATTTTTATTATTGATAGATGAATAAAAATTTATTTACGTTTCTTATAGTATTGTTAATATTTTTGGAAATGTTTCAAATAATTAGTGAATTTTTTACTTTGTAGAATTTGAGAAAAAAAACTCCAATCGGCGTCCTCCCTCCTCGCGTGCACTCCGCTAGCAGCTTGAGCTTGAGGTAAATTCCTACGTAGGAATTTTTTTCAATTTGCTGGGTTTAGATATATATTTATTTTTATTATTGATAGATGAATAAAAATTTATTTACGTTTCTTATAGTATTGTTAATATTTTTGGAAATGTTTCAAATAATTAGTGAATTTTTTACTTTGTAGAATTTGAGAAAAAAAACTCCAATCGGCGTCCTCCCTCCACGCGTGCACTCCGCCAGCAGCTTGAGCTTGAGGTCAATTCCTACGTTGGAATTTTTTTCAATTTGTTGGGTTTAGATAGATATTTATTTTTATTATTCATAGATGAATAAAAAATTATTTACGTTTCTTATGGTTTTGTTAATATTTTTGGAAATGTTTCAAATAATTAGTGAATTTTTTACTATGTAGAATTTGAGAAAAAAAACTCCAATCGGCGTCCTCCCTCCGCGCGTGCACTCTGCCAGCAGCTTGAGCTTGAGGTAAATTCCTACGTAGGAATTTTTTTCAATTTGTGGGGTTTAGATAGATATTTACTTTTTTATTCATAGATGAATAAAAATTTATTTACGTTTCTTATAGTATTGTTAATATTTTTGGAAATGTTTCAAATAATTAGTGAATTTTTTTGCTTTGTAGAATTTGAGAAAGAAAACTCCAATCGGCGTCCTCCCTCCGCGCGTGCACTCCGCCAGCAGCTTGAGCTTGAGGTAAATTCCTACGTAGGAATTTTTTTCAATTTGTTGGGTTTAGATAGATATTTATTTTTATTATTCATAGATGAATAAAAATTTATTTACGTTTCTTATAGTATTGTTAATATTTTTGGAAATGTTTCAAATAATTAGTGAATTTTTTACTTTGTAGAATTTGTGAAAAAAAACTCCAATCGGCGTCCTCGCTCCGCGCGTGCACTCCGCTAGCAGCTTGAGCTTGAGGTCAATTCCGACGTAGGAATTTTTTTCAATTTGTTGGGTTTAGATAGATATTTATTTTTATTATTCATAGATGAATAAAAATTTATTTACTTTTCTTATAGTATTGTTAATATTTTTGGAAATGTTTCAAATAATTAGTGAATTTTTTACTATGTAGAATTTGAGAAAAAAAACTCCAATCGGCGTCCTCCCTCCGCGCGTGCACTCCGCCAGCAGCTTGAGCTTGAGGTAAATTCCTACGTAGGAATATTTTTCAATTTGTGGGTTTAGATAGATATTTATTTTTTTTATTCATAGATGAATAAAAATTTATTTACATTTCTTATAGTATTGATAATATTTTTGGAAATGTTTCAAATATTTAGTGAATTTTTTACTTTGTAGAATTTGAGAAAAAAAAACTCCAATCGGCGTCCTCCCTCCGCTCGTGCACTCCGCCAGCAGCTTGAGCTTGAGGTAAATTCCTACGTAGGAATTTTTTTCAATTTGTTGGGTATAGATAGATATTTATTTTTATTATTCATAGATGAATAAAAATTTATTTACGTTTCTAATGGTTTTGTTAATATTTTTGGAAATGTTTCAAATAATTAGTGAATTTTTTACTTTGTAGAATTTGAGAAAAAAAACTCCAATCGGCGTCCTCCCTCCACGCGTGTACTCCGCCAGCAGCTTGAGCTTGAGGTCAATTCCTACGTAAGAATATTTTTCAATTTGTTGGGTTTAGATAGATATTTATTTTTATTATTCATAGATGAATAAAAATTTATTTACTTTTCTTATAGTATTGTTAATATTTTTGGAAATGTTTCAAATAATTAGTGAATTTTTTACTTTGTTGAATTTGAGAAAAAAAACTCCAATCGGCGTCCTTCCTCCGCGCGTGCACTCCGCCAGCAGCTTGAGCTTGAGGTAAATTCCTACGTAGGAATTTTTTTCAATTTGTGGGGTTTAGATAGATATTTATTTATTTTATTCATAGATGAATAAAAATTTATTTACGTTTCTTATTATATTGTTAATATTTTTGGAAATGTTTCAAATAATTAGTGAATTTTTTACGTTGTAGAATTTGAGAAAGAAAACTCCAATCGGCGTCCTCCCTCCACGCGTGCACTCCGCCAGCAGCTTGAGCTTGAGGTCAATTCCTACGTAGGAATTTTTTTCAATTTGTTGGGTTTAGATAGATATTTATTTTAATTATTCATTAATGAATAAAAATTTATTTACGTTTCTTATAGTATTGTTAATATTTTTGGAAATGTTTCAAATAATTAGTGAATTTTTTACTTTGTAGAATTTGAGAAAAAAAACTCCAATCGGCGTCCTCCCTCCTCGCGTGCACTCCGCTAGCAGCTTGAGCTTGAGGTAAATTCCTACGTAGGAATTTTTTTCAAATTGTTGGGTTTAGATAGATATTTATTTTTATTATTCATAGATGAATAAAAATTTATTTACGTTTCTTATAGTATTGTTAATATTTTTGGAAATGTTTCAAATAATTATTGAATTTTTTACTTTGTAGAATTTGAGAAAAAAAAACTCCAATCGGCGTCCTCCCTCCATGCGTGCACTCCTCCAGCAGCTTGAGCTTGAATTAAATTCCTACGTAGGAATTTTTTTCAATTTGTTGGGTTTAGATAGATATTTATTTTTATTATTCATAGATGAATAAAAATTTATTTACTTTTCTTATAGTATTGTTAATATTTTTGGAAATGTTTCAAATAATTAGTGAATTTTTTACTTTGTAGAACTTGAGAAAAAAAACTCCAATCGGCGTCCTCCCTCCGCGCGTGCACTCCGCCAGCAGCTTGAGCTTGAGGTAAATTCCTTCGTAGGAATTTTTTTCAATTTGTGGGGTTTAGATAGATATTTATTTATTTTATTCATAGATGAATAAAAATTTATTTACGTTTCTTATAGTATTGTTAATATTTTTGGAAATGTTTCAAATAATTAGTGAATTTTTTACTTTGTAGAATTTGAGAAAGAAAACTCCAATCGGCGTCCTCCCTCCACGCGTGCACTCCGCCAGCAGCTTGAGCTTGAGGTAAATTCCTACGTAGGAATTTTTTTCAATTTGTTGGGTTTAGATAGATATTTATTTTTATTATTGATAGATGAATAAAAATTTATTTACGTTTCTTATAGTATTGTTAATATTTTTGGAAATGTTTCAAATAATTAGTGAATTTTTTACTTTGTAGAATTTGAGAAAAAAAACTCCAATCGGCGTCCTCCCTCCTCGCGTGCACTCCGCTAGCAGCTTGAGCTTGAGGTAAATTCCTACGTAGGAATTTTTTTCAATTTGCTGGGTTTAGATATATATTTATTTTTATTATTGATAGATGAATAAAAATTTATTTACGTTTCTTATAGTATTGTTAATATTTTTGGAAATGTTTCAAATAATTAGTGAATTTTTTACTTTGTAGAATTTGAGAAAAAAAACTCCAATCGGCGTCCTCCCTCCACGCGTGCACTCCGCCAGCAGCTTGAGCTTGAGGTCAATTCCTACGTTGGAATTTTTTTCAATTTGTTGGGTTTAGATAGATATTTATTTTTATTATTCATAGATGAATAAAAAATTATTTACGTTTCTTATGGTTTTGTTAATATTTTTGGAAATGTTTCAAATAATTAGTGAATTTTTTACTATGTAGAATTTGAGAAAAAAAACTCCAATCGGCGTCCTCCCTCCGCGCGTGCACTCTGCCAGCAGCTTGAGCTTGAGGTAAATTCCTACGTAGGAATTTTTTTCAATTTGTGGGGTTTAGATAGATATTTACTTTTTTATTCATAGATGAATAAAAATTTATTTACGTTTCTTATAGTATTGTTAATATTTTTGGAAATGTTTCAAATAATTAGTGAATTTTTTTGCTTTGTAGAATTTGAGAAAGAAAACTCCAATCGGCGTCCTCCCTCCGCGCGTGCACTCCGCCAGCAGCTTGAGCTTGAGGTAAATTCCTACGTAGGAATTTTTTTCAATTTGTTGGGTTTAGATAGATATTTATTTTTATTATTCATAGATGAATAAAAATTTATTTACGTTTCTTATAGTATTGTTAATATTTTTGGAAATGTTTCAAATAATTAGTGAATTTTTTACTTTGTAGAATTTGTGAAAAAAAACTCCAATCGGCGTCCTCGCTCCGCGCGTGCACTCCGCTAGCAGCTTGAGCTTGAGGTCAATTCCGACGTAGGAATTTTTTTCAATTTGTTGGGTTTAGATAGATATTTATTTTTATTATTCATAGATGAATAAAAATTTATTTACTTTTCTTATAGTATTGTTAATATTTTTGGAAATGTTTCAAATAATTAGTGAATTTTTTACTATGTAGAATTTGAGAAAAAAAACTCCAATCGGCGTCCTCCCTCCGCGCGTGCACTCCGCCAGCAGCTTGAGCTTGAGGTAAATTCGTACGTAGGAATATTTTTCAATTTGTGGGTTTAGATAGATATTTATTTTTTTTATTCATAGATGAATAAAAATTTATTTACATTTCTTATAGTATTGATAATATTTTTGGAAATGTTTCAAATATTTAGTGAATTTTTTACTTTGTAGAATTTGAGAAAAAAAAACTCCAATCGGCGTCCTCCCTCCGCTCGTGCACTCCGCCAGCAGCTTGAGCTTGAGGTAAATTCCTACGTAGGAATTTTTTTCAATTTGTTGGGTATAGATAGATATTTATTTTTATTATTCATAGATGAATAAAAATTTATTTACGTTTCTAATGGTTTTGTTAATATTTTTGGAAATGTTTCAAATAATTAGTGAATTTTTTACTTTGTAGAATTTGAGAAAAAAAACTCCAATCGGCGTCCTCCCTCCACGCGTGTACTCCGCCAGCAGCTTGAGCTTGAGGTCAATTCCTACGTAAGAATATTTTTCAATTTGTTGGGTTTAGATAGATATTTATTTTTATTATTCATAGATGAATAAAAATTTATTTACTTTTCTTATAGTATTGTTAATATTTTTGGAAATGTTTCAAATAATTAGTGAATTTTTTACTTTGTTGAATTTGAGAAAAAAAACTCCAATCGGCGTCCTTCCTCCGCGCGTGCACTCCGCCAGCAGCTTGAGCTTGAGGTAAATTCCTACGTAGGAATTTTTTTCAATTTGTGGGGTTTAGATAGATATTTATTTATTTTATTCATAGATGAATAAAAATTTATTTACGTTTCTTATTATATTGTTAATATTTTTGGAAATGTTTCAAATAATTAGTGAATTTTTTACGTTGTAGAATTTGAGAAAGAAAACTCCAATCGGCGTCCTCCCTCCACGCGTGCACTCCGCCAGCAGCTTGAGCTTGAGGTCAATTCCTACGTAGGAATTTTTTTCAATTTGTTGGGTTTAGATAGATATTTATTTTAATTATTCATTAATGAATAAAAATTTATTTACGTTTCTTATAGTATTGTTAATATTTTTGGAAATGTTTCAAATAATTAGTGAATTTTTTACTTTGTAGAATTTGAGAAAAAAAACTCCAATCGGCGTCCTCCCTCCTCGCGTGCACTCCGCTAGCAGCTTGAGCTTGAGGTAAATTCCTACGTAGGAATTTTTTTCAAATTGTTGGGTTTAGATAGATATTTATTTTTATTATTCATAGATGAATAAAAATTTATTTACGTTTCTTATAGTATTGTTAATATTTTTGGAAATGTTTCAAATAATTATTGAATTTTTTACTTTGTAGAATTTGAGAAAAAAAAACTCCAATCGGCGTCCTCCCTCCACGCGTGCCAGCAGCTTGAGCTTGAGGTCAATTCCTACGTAGGAATTTTTTTCAATTTGTTGGGTTTAGATAGATATTTATTTTTTTTATTCATAGATGAATAAAAATTTGTTTACGTTTCTTATAGTATTGTTAATATTTTTGGAAATGTTTCAAATAATTAGTGAATTTTTTACTTTGTAGAATTTGAGAAAGAAAACTCCAATCGGCGTCCTCCCTGCGCGCGTACACACCGCCAGCAGCTTAAGCTTGAGGTAAATTCCTACGTAGGAATTTTTTTCAATTTGTTGGGTTTAGATAGATATTTATTTTTATTATTCATTGATGAATAAAAATTTATTTACGTTTCTTATAGTATTGTTAATATTTTTGGAAATGTTTCAAATAATTAGTGAATTTTTTACTTTGTAGAATTTGAGAAAAAAAACTCCAATCGGCGTCCTCCCTCCACGCGTGCACTCCGCCAGCAGCTTGAGCTTGAGGTAAATTCCTACGTTGGAATTTTTTTCAATTTGTTGGGTTTAGATAGATATTTATTTTTATTATTCATAGATGAATAAAAATTTATTTACGTTTCTTATGGTTTTGTTAATATTTTTGGAAATGTTTCAAATAATTAGTGAATTTTTTACTTTGTAGAATTTGAGAAAAAAAAACTCCAATCGGCGTCCTCCCTCCATGCGTGCACTCCTCCAGCAGCTTGAGCTTGAATTAAATTCCTACGTAGGAATTTTTTTCAATTTGTTGGGTTTAGATAGATATTTATTTTTATTATTCATAGATGAATAAAAATTTATTTACTTTTCTTATAGTATTGTTAATATTTTTGGAAATGTTTCAAATAATTAGTGAATTTTTTACTTTGTAGAACTTGAGAAAAAAAACTCCAATCGGCGTCCTCCCTCCGCGCGTGCACTCCGCCAGCAGCTTGAGCTTGAGGTAAATTCCTACGTAGGAATTTTTTTCAAATTGTGGGGTTTAGATAGATATTTATTTATTTTATTCATAGATGAATAAAAATTTATTTACGTTTCTTATAGTATTGTTAATATTTTTGGAAATGTTTCAAATAATTAGTGAATTTTTTTGCTTTGTAGAATTTGAGAAAGAAAACTCCAATCGGCGTCCTCCCTCCGCGCGTGCACTCCGCCAGCAGCTTGAGCTTGAGGTAAATTCCTACGTAGGAATTTTTTTCAATTTGTTGGGTTTAGATAGATATTTATTTTTATTATTGATAGATGAATAAAAATTTATTTACGTTTCTTATAGTATTGTTAATATTTTTGGAAATGTTTCAAATAATTAGTGAATTTTTTACTTTGTAGAATTTGTGAAAAAAAACTCCAATCGGCGTCCTCGCTCCGCGCGTGCACTCCGCTAGCAGCTTGAGCTTGAGGTCAATTCCGACGTAGGAATTTTTTTCAATTTGTTGGGTTTAGATAGATATTTATTTTTATTATTCATAGATGAATAAAAATTTATTTACTTTTCTTATAGTATTGTTAATATTTTTGGAAATGTTTCAAATAATTAGTGAATTTTTTACTATGTAGAATTTGAGAAAAAAAACTCCAATCGGCGTCCTCCCTCCGCGCGTGCACTCCGCCAGCAGCTTGAGCTTGAGGTAAATTCCTACGTAGGAATTTTTTTCAATTTGTGGGTTTAGATAGATATTTATTTTTTTTATTCATAGATGAATAAAAATTTATTTACATTTCTTATAGTATTGATAATATTTTTGGAAATGTTTCAAATATTTAGTGAATTTTTTACTTTGTAGAATTTGAGAAAAAAAACTCCAATCGGCGTCCTCGCTCCGCGCGTGCACTCCGCTAGCAGCTTGAGCTTGAGGTCAATTCCGACGTAGGAATTTTTTTCAATTTGTTGGGTTTAGATAGATATTTATTTTTATTATTCATAGATGAATAAAAATTTATTTACTTTTCTTATAGTATTGTTAATATTTTTGGAAATGTTTCAAATAATTATTGAATTTTTTACTATGTAGAATTTGAGAAAAAAAACTCCAATCGGCGTCCTCCTTCCGCGCGTGCACTCCGCCAGCAGCTTGAGCTTGAGGTAAATTCCTACGTAGGAATATTTTTCAATTTGTGGGTTTAGAAAGATATTTATTTTTTTTATTCATAGATGAATAAAAATTTATTTACATTTCTTATAGTATTGATAATATTTTTGGAAATGTTTCAAATATTTAGTGAATTTTTTACTTTGTAGAATTTGAGAAAAAAAAACTCCAATCGGCGTCCTCCCTCCGCTCGTGCACTCCGCCAGCAGCTTGAGCTTGAGGTAAATTCCTACGTAGGAATTTTTTTCAATTTGTTGGGTATAGATAGATATTTATTTTTATTATTCATAGATGAATAAAAAATTATTTACGTTTCTTATAGTATTGTTAATATTTTTGGAAATGTTTCAAATAATTAGTGAATTTTTTACTTTGTAGAATTTGTGAAAAAAAACTCCAATCGGCGTCCTCGCTCCGCGCGTGCACTCCGCTAGCAGCTTGAGCTTGAGGTCAATTCCGACGTAGGAATTTTTTTCAATTTGTTGGGTTTAGATAGATATTTATTTTTATTATTCATAGATGAATAAAAATTTATTTACATTTCTTATAGTATTGATAATATTTTTGGAAATGTTTCAAATATTTAGTGAATTTTTTACTTTGTAGAATTTGAGAAAAAAAAACTCCAATCGGCGTCCTCCCTCCGCTCGTGCACTCCGCCAGCAGCTTGAGCTTGAGGTAAATTCCTACGTAGGAATTTTTTTCAATTTGTTGGGTATAGATAGATATTTATTTTTATTATTCATAGATGAATAAAAAATTATTTACGTTTCTTATAGTATTGATAATATTTTTGGAAATGTTTCAAATATTTAGTGAATTTTTTACTTTGTAGAATTTGAGAAAAAAAAACTCCAATCGGCGTCCTCCCTCCGCTCGTGCACTCCCCCAGCAGCTTGAGCTTGAGGTAAATTCCTACGTAGGAATTTTTTTCAATTTGTTGGGTATAGATAGATATTTATTTTTATTATTCATAGATGAATAAAAAATTATTTACGTTTCTAATGGTTTTGTTAATATTTTTGGAAATGTTTCAAATAATTAGTGAATTTTTTACTTTGTAGAATTTGAGAAAAAAAACTCCAATCGGCGTCCTCCCTCCACGCGTGTACTCCGCCAGCAGCTTGAGCTTGAGGTCAATTCCTACGTAAGAATTTTTTTCAATTTGTTGGGTTTAGATAGATATTTATTTTTATTATTCATAGATGAATAAAAATTTATTTACTTTTCTTATAGTATTGTTAATATTTTTGGAAATGTTTCAAATAATTAGTGAATTTTTTACTTTGTAGAATTTGAGAAAAAAAACTCCAATCGGCGTCCTTCCTCCGCGCGTGCACTCCGCCAGCAGCTTGAGCTTGAGGTAAATTCCTACGTAGGAATTTTTTTCAATTTGTGGGGTTTAGATAGATATTTATTTATTTTATTCATAGATGAATAAAAAATTATTTACGTTTCTTATTATATTGTTAATATTTTTGGAAATGTTTCAAATAATTAGTGAATTTTTTACTTTGTAGAATTTGAGAAAGAAAACTCCAATCGGCGTCCTCCCTCCACGCGTGCACTCCGCCAGCAGCTTGAGCTTGAGGTAAATTCCTACGTAGGAATTTTTTTCAATTTGTTGGGTTTAGATAGATATTTATTTTTATTATTCATTAATGAATAAAAATTTATTTACGTTTCTTATAGTATTGTTAATATTTTTGGAAATGTTTCAAATAATTAGTGAATTTTTTACTTTGTAGAATTTGAGAAAAAAAACTCCAATCGGCGTCCTCCCTCCTCGCGTGCACTCCGCTAGCAGCTTGAGCTTGAGGTAAATTCCTACGTAGGAATTTTTTTCAAATTGTTGGGTTTAGATAGATATTTATTTTTATTATTCATAGATGAATAAAAATTCATTTACGTTTCTTATAGTATTGTTAATATTTTTGGAAATGTTTCAAATAATTAGTGAATTTTTTACTTTGTAGAATTTGAGAAAAAAAAACTCCAATCGGCGACCTCCCTCCACGCGTGCCAGCAGCTTGAGCTTGAGGTCAATTCCTACGTAGGAATTTTTTTCAATTTGTTGGGTTTAGATAGATTTTTATTTTTTTTATTCATAGATGAATAAAAATTTGTTTACGTTTCTTATAGTATTGTTAATATTTTTGGAAATGTTTCAAATAATTAGTGAATTTTTTACTTTGTAGAATTTGAGAAAGAAAACTCCAATCGGCGTCCTCCCTGCTCGCGTACACACCGCCAGCAGCTTGAGCTTGAGGTAAATTCCTACGTAGTAATTTTTTTCAATTTGTTGGGTTTAGATAGATATTTATTTTTATTATTCATTGATGAATAAAAATTTATTTAGGTTTCTTATAGTATTGTTAATATTTTTGGAAATGTTTCAAATAATTAGTGAATTTTTTACTTTGTAGAATTTGAGAAAAAAAACTCCAATCGGCGTCCTCCCTCCACGCGTGCACTCCGCCAGCAGCTTGAGCTTGTGGTAAATTCCTACGTTGGAATTTTTTTCAATTTGTTGGGTTTAGATAGATATTTATTTTTATTATTCATAGATGAATACAAATTTATTTACGTTTCTTATGGTTTTGTTAATATTTTTGGAAATGTTTCAAATAATTAGTGAATTTTTTACTTTGTAGAATTTGAGAAAAAAAAAACTCCAATCGGCGTCCTCCCTCCATGCGTGCACTCCTCCAGCAGCTTGAGCTTGAATTAAATTCCTACGTAGGAATTTTTTTCAATTTGTTGGGTTTAGATAGATATTTATTTTTATTATTCATAGATGAATAAAAATTTATTTACTTTTCTTGTAGTATTGTTAATATTTTTGGAAATGTTTCAAATAATTAGTGAATTTTTTTGCTTTGTAGAATTTGAGAAAGAAAACTCCAATCGGCGTCCTCCCTCCGCGCGTGCACTCCGCCAGCAGCTTGAGCTTTAGGTAAATTCCTACGTAGGAATTTTTTTCAATTTGTTGGGTTTAGATAGATATTTATTTTTATTATTGATAGATGAATAAAAATTTATTTACGTTTCTTATAGTATTGTTAATATTTTTGGAAATGTTTCAAATAATTAGTGAATTTTTTACTTTGTAGAATTTGTGAAAAAAAACTCCAATCGGCGTCCTCGCTCCGCGCGTGCACTCCGCTAGCAGCTTGAGCTTGAGGTCAATTCCGACGTATGAATTTTTTTCAATTTGTTGGGTTTAGATAGATATTTATTTTTATTATTCATAGATGAATAAAAATTTATTTACTTTTCTTATAGTATTGTTAATATTTTTGGAAATGTTTCAAATAATTAGTGAATTTTTTACTATGTAGAATTTGAGAAAAAAAACTCCAATCGGCGTCCTCCCTCCGCGCGTGCACTCCGCCAGCAGCTTGAGCTTGAGGTAAATTCCTACGTAGGAATTTTTTTCAATTTGTGGGTTTAGATAGATATTTATTTTTTTTATTCATAGATGAATAAAAATTTATTTACATTTCTTATAGTATTGATAATATTTTTGGAAATGTTTCAAATATTTAGTGAATTTTTTACTTTGTAGAATTTGAGAAAAAAAACTCCAATCGGCGTCCACGCTCCGCGCGTGCACTCCGCTAGCAGCTTGAGCTTGAGGTCAATTCCGACGTAGGAATTTTTTTCAATTTGTTGGGTTTAGATAGATATTTATTTTTATTATTCATAGATGAATAAAAATTTATTTACTTTTCTTATAGTATTGTTAATATTTTTGGAAATGTTTCAAATAATTATTGAATTTTTTACTATGTAGAATTTGAGAAAAAAAACTCCAATCGGCGTCCTCCCTCCGCGCGTGCACTCCGCCAGCAGCTTGAGCTTGAGGTAAATTCCTACGTAGGAATATTTTTCAATTTGTGGGTTTAGAAAGATATTTATTTTTTTTATTCATAGATGAATAAAAATTTATTTACATTTCTTATAGTATTGATAATATTTTTGGAAATGTTTCAAATATTTAGTGAATTTTTTACTTTGTAGAATTTGAGAAAAAAAAACTCCAATCGGCGTCCTCCCTCCGCTCGTGCACTCCGCCAGCAGCTTGAGCTTGAGGTAAATTCCTACGTAGGAATTTTTTTCAATTTGTTGGGTATAGATAGATATTTATTTTTATTATTCATAGATGAATAAAAAATTATTTACGTTTCTTATAGTATTGTTAATATTTTTGGAAATGTTTCAAATAATTAGTGAATTTTTTACTTTGTAGAATTTGTGAAAAAAAACTCCAATCGGCGTCCTCGCTCCGCGCGTGCACTCCGCTAGCAGCTTGAGCTTGAGGTCAATTCCGACGTAGGAATTTTTTTCAATTTGTTGGGTTTAGATAGATATTTATTTTTATTATTCATAGATGAATAAAAATTTATTTACATTTCTTATAGTATTGATAATATTTTTGGAAATGTTTCAAATATTTAGTGAATTTTTTACTTTGTAGAATTTGAGAAAAAAAAACTCCAATCGGCGTCCTCCCTCCGCTCGTGCACTCCGCCAGCAGCTTGAGCTTGAGGTAAATTCCTACGTAGGAATTTTTTTCAATTTGTTGGGTATAGATAGATATTTATTTTTATTATTCATAGATGAATAAAAAATTATTTACGTTTCTTATAGTATTGATAATATTTTTGGAAATGTTTCAAATATTTAGTGAATTTTTTACTTTGTAGAATTTGAGAAAAAAAAACTCCAATCGGCGTCCTCCCTCCGCTCGTGCACTCCCCCAGCAGCTTGAGCTTGAGGTAAATTCCTACGTAGGAATTTTTTTCAATTTGTTGGGTATAGATAGATATTTATTTTTATTATTCATAGATGAATAAAAAATTATTTACGTTTCTAATGGTTTTGTTAATATTTTTGGAAATGTTTCAAATAATTAGTGAATTTTTTACTTTGTAGAATTTGAGAAAAAAAACTCCAATCGGCGTCCTCCCTCCACGCGTGTACTCCGCCAGCAGCTTGAGCTTGAGGTCAATTCCTACGTAAGAATTTTTTTCAATTTGTTGGGTTTAGATAGATATTTATTTTTATTATTCATAGATGAATAAAAATTTATTTACTTTTCTTATAGTATTGTTAATATTTTTGGAAATGTTTCAAATAATTAGTGAATTTTTTACTTTGTAGAATTTGAGAAAAAAAACTCCAATCGGCGTCCTTCCTCCGCGCGTGCACTCCGCCAGCAGCTTGAGCTTGAGGTAAATTCCTACGTAGGAATTTTTTTCAATTTGTGGGGTTTAGATAGATATTTATTTATTTTATTCATAGATGAATAAAAAATTATTTACGTTTCTTATTATATTGTTAATATTTTTGGAAATGTTTCAAATAATTAGTGAATTTTTTACTTTGTAGAATTTGAGAAAGAAAACTCCAATCGGCGTCCTCCCTCCACGCGTGCACTCCGCCAGCAGCTTGAGCTTGAGGTAAATTCCTACGTAGGAATTTTTTTCAATTTGTTGGGTTTAGATAGATATTTATTTTTATTATTCATTAATGAATAAAAATTTATTTACGTTTCTTATAGTATTGTTAATATTTTTGGAAATGTTTCAAATAATTAGTGAATTTTTTACTTTGTAGAATTTGAGAAAAAAAACTCCAATCGGCGTCCTCCCTCCTCGCGTGCACTCCGCTAGCAGCTTGAGCTTGAGGTAAATTCCTACGTAGGAATTTTTTTCAAATTGTTGGGTTTAGATAGATATTTATTTTTATTATTCATAGATGAATAAAAATTCATTTACGTTTCTTATAGTATTGTTAATATTTTTGGAAATGTTTCAAATAATTAGTGAATTTTTTACTTTGTAGAATTTGAGAAAAAAAAACTCCAATCGGCGTCCTCCCTCCACGCGTGCCAGCAGCTTGAGCTTGAGGTCAATTCCTACGTAGGAATTTTTTTCAATTTGTTGGGTTTAGATAGATTTTTATTTTTTTTATTCATAGATGAATAAAAATTTGTTTACGTTTCTTTTAGTATTGTTAATATTTTTGGAAATGTTTCAAATAATTAGTGAATTTTTTACTTTGTAGAATTTGAGAAAGAAAACTCCAATCGGCGTCCTCCCTGCTCGCGTACACACCGCCAGCAGCTTGAGCTTGAGGTAAATTCCTACGTAGTAATTTTTTTCAATTTGTTGGGTTTAGATAGATATTTATTTTTATTATTCATTGATGAATAAAAATTTATTTAGGTTTCTTATAGTATTGTTAATATTTTTGGAAATGTTTCAAATAATTAGTGAATTTTTTACTTTGTAGAATTTGAGAAAAAAAACTCCAATCGGCGTCCTCCCTCCACGCGTGCACTCCGCCAGCAGCTTGAGCTTGTGGTAAATTCCTACGTTGGAATTTTTTTCAATTTGTTGGGTTTAGATAGATATTTATTTTTATTATTCATAGATGAATACAAATTTATTTACGTTTCTTATGGTTTTGTTAATATTTTTGGAAATGTTTCAAATAATTAGTGAATTTTTTACTTTGTAGAATTTGAGAAAAAAAAAACTCCAATCGGCGTCCTCCCTCCATGCGTGCACTCCTCCAGCAGCTTGAGCTTGAATTAAATTCCTACGTAGGAATTTTTTTCAATTTGTTGGGTTTAGATAGATATTTATTTTTATTATTCATAGATGAATAAAAATTTATTTACTTTTCTTGTAGTATTGTTAATATTTTTGGAAATGTTTCAAATAATTAGTGAATTTTTTACTTTGTAGAATTTGAGAAAAAAAACTCCAATCGGCGTCCTCCCTCCGCGTGTGCACTCCGCCAGCAGCTTGAGCTTGAGGTAAATTCCTACGTAGGAATTTTTTTCAATTTGTGGGGTTTAGATAGATATTTATTTATTTTATTCATAGATGAATAAAAATTTATTTACTTTTCTTGTAGTATTGTTAATATTTTTGGAAATGTTTCAAATAATTAGTGAATTTTATACTTTGTAGAATTTGAGAAAGAAAACTCCAATCGGCGTCCTCCCTCCACGCGTGCACTCCGCCAGCAGCTTGAGCTTGAGGTAAATTCCTACGTAGGAATTTTTTTCAATTTGTTGGGTTTAGATAGATATTTATTTTTTTTATTCATTAATGAATAAAAATTTATTTACGTTTCTTATAGTATTGTTAATATTTTTGGAAATGTTTCAAATAATTAGTGAATTTTTTACTTTGTAGAATTTGAGAAAAAAAACTCCAATCGGCGTCCTCCCTCCTCGCGTGCACTCCGCCAGCAGCTTGAGCTTGAGGTCAATTCCTACGTTGGAATTTTTTTCAATTTGTTGGGTTTAGATAGATATTTATTTTTATTATTCACAGATGAATAAAAAATTATTTACGTTTCTTATGGTTTTGTTAATATTTTTGGAAATGTTTCAAATAATTAGTGAATTTTTTACTTTGTAGAATTTGAGAAAAAAAACTCCAATCGGCGTCCTCCCTCCACGCGTGCACTCCGCCAGCAGCTTGAGCTTGAGGTCAATTCCTACGTTGGAATTTTTTTCAATTTGTTGGGTTTAGATAGATATTTATTTTTATTATTCATAGATGAATAAAAAATTATTTACGTTTCTTATGGTTTTGTTAATATTTTTGGAAATGTTTCAAATAATTAGTGAATTTTTTACTTTGTAGAATTTGAGAAAAAAAAACTCCAATCGGCGTCCTCCCTCCGCGCGTGCACTCCACCAGCAGCTTGAGCTTGAGGTCAATTCCTACGTAGGAATTTTTTTCAATTTGTTGGGTTTAGATAGATATTTATTTTTATTATTCATAGATGATTAAAAATTTATTTACTTTTCTTATAGTATTGTTAATATTTTTGGAAATGTTTCAAATAATTAGTGAATTTTTTACTATGTAGAATTTGAGAAAAAAAACTCCAATCGGCGTCCTCCCTCCGCGCGTGCACTCTGCCAGCAGCTTGAGCTTGAGGTAAATTCCTACGTAGGAATTTTTTTCAATTTGTGGGGTTTAGATAGATATTTATTTTTTTATTCATAGATGAATAAAAATTTATTTACGTTTCTTATAGTATTGTTAATATTTTTGGAAATGTTTCAAATAATTAGTGAATTTTTTACTTTGTAGAATTTGAGAAAGAAAACTCCAATCGGCGTCCTCCCTCCGCGCGTGCACTCCGCCAGCAGCTTGAGCTTGAGGTAAATTCCTACGTAGGAATTTTTTTTCAATTTGTTGGGTTTAGATAGATATTTATTTTTATTATTCATAGATGAATAAAAATTTATTTACGTTTCTTATAGTATTGTTAATATTTTTGGAAATGTTTCAAATAATTAGTGAATTTTTTACTTTGTAGAATTTGAGAAAGAAAACTCCAATCGGCGTCCTCCCTCCGCGCGTCCACACCGCCATCAGCTTGAGCTTGAGGTAAATTCCTACGTAGGAATTTTTTTCAATTTGTTGGGTTTAGATAGATATTTATTTTTATTATTCATTGATGAATAAAAATTTATTTACGTTTCTTATAGTATTGTTAATATTTTTGGAAATGTTTCAAATAATTAGTGAATTTTTTACTTTGTAGAATTTGAGAAAAAAAAACTCCAATCGGCGTCCTCCCTCCACGCGTGCACTCCTCCAGCAGCTTGAGCTTGAGTTAAATTCCTACGTAGGAATTTTTTTCAATTTGTTGGGTTTAGATAGATATTTATTTTTATTATTCATTGATGAATAAAAATTTATTTACGTTTCTTATAGTATTGTTAATATTTTTGGAAATGTTTCAAATAATTAGTGAATTTTTTAATTTGTAGAATTTGAGAAAAAAAAAACTCCAATCGGCGTCCTCCCTCCACGCGTGCACTCCGCCAGCCGCTTGAGCTTGAGGTAAATTCCTACGTAGGAATTTTTTTCAATTTGTTGGGTTTAGATAGATATTTATTTTTATTATTCATAGATGAATAAAATTTATTTACATTTCTTATAGTATTGTTAATATTTTTGGAATTGTTTCAAATAATTAGTGAATTTTTCACTTTGTAGAATTTGAGAAAAAAAACTCCAATCGGCGTCCACCCTCCGCGCGTGCACTTTGCCAGCAGCTTGAGCTTGAGGTAAATTCCTACGTAGGAATTTTTTTCAATTTGTGGGGTTTAGATAGATATTTATTTTTTTTATTCATAGATGAATAAAAATTTATTTACGTTTCTTATAGTATTGTTAATATTTTTGGAAATGTTTCAAATAATTAGTGAATTTTTTACTTTGTAGAATTTGAGAAAGAAAACTCCAATCGGCGTCCTCCCTCCACGCGTGCACTCCGCCAGCAGCTTGAGCTTGAGGTCAATTCCTACGTAGGAATTTTTTTTCAATTTGTTGGGTTTAGATAGATATTTATTTTTATTATTCATAGATGATTAAAAATTTATTTACTTTTCTTATAGTATTGTTAATATTTTTGGAAATGTTTCAAATAATTAGTGAATTTTTTACTATGTAGAATTTGAGAAAAAAAACTCCAATCGGCGTCCTCCCTCCGCGCGTGCACTCTGCCAGCAGCTTGAGCTTGAGGTAAATTCCTACGTAGGAATTTTTTTCAATTTGTGGGGTTTAGATAGATATTTATTTTTTTATTCATAGATGAATAAAAATTTATTTACGTTTCTTATAGTATTGTTAATATTTTTGGAAATGTTTCAAATAATTAGTGAATTTTTTACTTTGTAGAATTTGAGAAAGAAAACTCCAATCGGCGTCCTCCCTCCGCGCGTGCACTCCGCCAGCAGCTTGAGCTTGAGGTAAATTCCTACGTAGGAATTTTTTTTCAATTTGTTGGGTTTAGATAGATATTTATTTTTATTATTCATAGATGAATAAAAATTTATTTACGTTTCTTATAGTATTGTTAATATTTTTGGAAATGTTTCAAATAATTAGTGAATTTTTTACTTTGTAGAATTTGAGAAAGAAAACTCCAATCGGCGTCCTCCCTCCGCGCGTCCACACCGCCATCAGCTTGAGCTTGAGGTAAATTCCTACGTAGGAATTTTTTTCAATTTGTTGGGTTTAGATAGATATTTATTTTTATTATTCATTGATGAATAAAAATTTATTTACGTTTCTTATAGTATTGTTAATATTTTTGGAAATGTTTCAAATAATTAGTGAATTTTTTACTTTGTAGAATTTGAGAAAAAAAAACTCCAATCGGCGTCCTCCCTCCACGCGTGCACTCCTCCAGCAGCTTGAGCTTGAGTTAAATTCCTACGTAGGAATTTTTTTCAATTTGTTGGGTTTAGATAGATATTTATTTTTATTATTCATAGATGAATAAAAATTTATTTACTTTTCTTATAGTATTGTTAATATTTTTGGAAATGTTTCAAATAATTAGTGAATTTTTTACTTTGTAGAATTTGAGAAAAAAAACTCCAATCGGCGTCCTCCCTCCGCGCGTGCACTCCGCCAGCAGCTTGAGCTTGAGGTAAATTCCTACGTAGGAATTTTTTTCAATTTGTGGGGTTTAGATAGATATTTATTTATTTTATTCATAGATGAATAAAAATTTATATACGTTTCTTATAGTATTGTTAATATTTTTGGAAATGTTTCAAATAATTAGTGAATTTTTTACTTTGTAGAATTTGAGAAAGAAAACTCCAATCGGCGTCCTCCCTCCACGCGTGCACTCCGCCAGCAGCTTGAGCTTGAGGTAAATTCCTACGTAGGAATTTTTTTCAATTTGTTGGGTCTAGGCAGATATTTATTTTTATTATTCATAGATGAATAAAAATTTATATACGTTTCTTATAGTATTGTTAATATTTTTGGAAATGTTTCAAATAATTAGTGAATTTTTTACTTTGTAGAATTTGAGAAAAAAAACTCCAATCGGCGTCCTCCCTCCGCGCGTGCACTTTGCCAGCAGCTTGAGCTTGAGGTAAATTTCTACGTAGGAATTTTTTTCAATTTGTGGGGTTTAGATAGATATTTATTTTTTTTATTCATAGATGAATAAAAATTTATTTACATTTCTTATAGTATTGTTAATATTTTTGGAAATGTTTCAAATATTTAGTGAATTTTTTACTTTGTAGAATTTGAGAAAGAAAACTCCAATCGGCGTCCTCCCTCCGCTCGTGCACTCCGCCAGCAGCTTGAGCTTGAGGTAAATTCCTACGTAGGAATTTTTTTCAATTTGTTGGGTATAGATAGATATTTATTTTTATTATTCATAGATGAAAAAAAATTTATTTACGTTTCTTATGGTTTTGTTAATATTTTTGGAAATGTTTCAAATAATTAGTGAATTTTTTACTTTGTAGAATTTGAGAAAAAAAACTCCAATCGGCGTCCTCCCTCCGCGCGTGCACTTTGCCAGCAGCTTGAGCTTGAGGTAAATTCCTACGTAGGAATTTTTTTCTATTTGTGGGTTTAGATAGATATTTATTTTTTTTATTCATAGATGAATAAAAATTTATTTACATTTCTTATAGTATTGTTAATATTTTTGGAAATGTTTCAAATAATTAGTGAATTTTTTACTTTGTAGAATTTGAGAAAAAAAACTCCAATCGGCGTCCTCCCTCCGCGCGTGCACTCCGCCAGCAGCTTGAGCTTGAGGTAAATTCCTACGTAGGAATTTTTTTCAATTTGTGGGGTTTAGATAGATATTTATTTATTTTATTCATAGATGAATAAAAATTTATATACGTTTCTTATAGTATTGTTAATATTTTTGGAAATGTTTCAAATAATTAGTGAATTTTTTACTTTGTAGAATTTGAGAAAGAAAACTCCAATCGGCGTCCTCCCTCCACGCGTGCACTCCGCCAGCAGCTTGAGCTTGAGGTAAATTCCTACGTAGGAATTTTTTTCAATTTGTTGGGTCTAGGCAGATATTTATTTTTATTATTCATAGATGAATAAAAATTTATATACGTTTCTTATAGTATTGTTAATATTTTTGGAAATGTTTCAAATAATTAGTGAATTTTTTACTTTGTAGAATTTGAGAAAAAAAACTCCAATCGGCGTCCTCCCTCCGCGCGTGCACTTTGCCAGCAGCTTGAGCTTGAGGTAAATTTCTACGTAGGAATTTTTTTCAATTTGTGGGGTTTAGATAGATATTTATTTTTTTTATTCATAGATGAATAAAAATTTATTTACATTTCTTATAGTATTGTTAATATTTTTGGAAATGTTTCAAATATTTAGTGAATTTTTTACTTTGTAGAATTTGAGAAAGAAAACTCCAATCGGCGTCCTCCCTCCGCTCGTGCACTCCGCCAGCAGCTTGAGCTTGAGGTAAATTCCTACGTAGGAATTTTTTTCAATTTGTTGGGTATAGATAGATATTTATTTTTATTATTCATAGATGAAAAAAAATTTATTTACGTTTCTTATGGTTTTGTTAATATTTTTGGAAATGTTTCAAATAATTAGTGAATTTTTTACTTTGTAGAATTTGAGAAAAAAAACTCCAATCGGCGTCCTCCCTCCGCGCGTGCACTTTGCCAGCAGCTTGAGCTTGAGGTAAATTCCTACGTAGGAATTTTTTTCTATTTGTGGGTTTAGATAGATATTTATTTTTTTTATTCATAGATGAATAAAAATTTATTTACATTTCTTATAGTATTGTTAATATTTTTGGAAATGTTTCAAATATTTAGTGAATTTTTTACTTTGTAGAATTTGAGAAAAAAAACTCCAATCGGCGTCCTCCCTCCGCTCGTGCACTCCGCCAGCAGCTTGAGCTTGAGGTAAATTCCTACGTAGGAATTTTTTTCAATTTGTTGGGTATAGATAGATATTTATTTTTATTATTCATAGATGAATAAAAAATTATTTACGTTTCTTATGGTTTTGTTAATATTTTTGGAAATGTTTCAAATAATTAGTGAATTTTTTACTTTGTAGAATTTGAGAAAAAAAACTCCAATCGGCGTCCTCCCTCCACGCATGCACTCCGCCAGCAGCTTGAGCTTGAGGTCAATTCCTACGTAGGAATTTTTTTCAATTTGTTGGGTTTAGATAGATATTTATTTTTATTATTCATAGATGAATAAAAATTTATTTACTTTTCTTATAGTATTGTTAATATTTTTGGAAATGTTTCAAATAATTAGTGAATTTTTTACTTTGTAGAATTTAAGAAAAAAAACTCCAATCGGCGTCCTCCCTCCGCGCGTGCACTTTGCCAGCAGCTTGAGCTTGAGGTAAATTCCTACGTAGGAATTTTTTTCAAATTGTGGGGTTTAGATAGATATTTATTTTTTTTATTCATAGATGAATAAAAATTTATTTACGTTTCTTATAGTATTGTTAATATTTTTGGAAATGTTTCAAATAATTAGTGAATTTTTTACTTTGTAGAATTTGAGAAAGAAAACTCCAATCGGCGTCCTCCCTCCGCGCGTGCACTCCGCCAGCAGCTTGAGCTTGAGGTAAATTCCTACGTAGGAATTTTTTTCAATTTGTTGGGTTTAGATAGATATTTATTTTTATTATTCATTGATGAATAAAAATTTATTTACGTTTCTTATAGTATTGTTAATATTTTTGGAAATGTTTCAAATAATTAGTGAATTTTTTAATTTGTAGAATTTGAGAAAAAAAAACTCCAATCGGCGTCCTCCCTCCACGCGTGCACTCCGCCAGCCGCTTGAGCTTGAGGTAAATTCCTACGTAGGAATTTTTTTCAATTTGTTGGGTTTAGATAGATATTTATTTTTATTATTCATAGATGAATAAAATTTATTTACATTTCTTATAGTATTGTTAATATTTTTGGAATTGTTTCAAATAATTAGTGAATTTTTCACTTTGTAGAATTTGAGAAAAAAAACTCCAATCGGCGTCCACCCTCCGCGCGTGCACTTTGCCAGCAGCTTGAGCTTGAGGTAAATTCCTACGTAGGAATTTTTTTCAATTTGTGGGGTTTAGATAGATATTTATTTTTTTTATTCATAGATGAATAAAAATTTATTTACGTTTCTTATAGTATTGTTAATATTTTTGGAAATGTTTCAAATAATTAGTGAATTTTTTACTTTGTAGAATTTGAGAAAGAAAACTCCAATCGGCGTCCTCCCTCCACGCGTGCACTCCGCCAGCAGCTTGAGCTTGAGGTCAATTCCTATGTAGGAATTTTTTTCAATTTGTTGGGTTTAGATAGATATTTATTTTTATTATTCATAGATGAATAAAAATTTATTTACTTTTCTTATAGTATTGTTAATATTTTTGGAAATGTTTCAAATAATTAGTGAATTTTTTACTTTGTAGAATTTGAGAAAAAAAACTCCAATCGGCGTCCTCCCTCCGCGCGTGCACTTTGCCAGCAGCTTGAGCTTGAGGTAAATTCCTACGTAGGAATTTTTTTCAAATTGTGGGGTTTAGATAAATATTTATTTTTTTTATTCATAGATGAATAAAAATTTATTTACGTTTCTTATAGTATTGTTAATATTTTTGGAAATGTTTCAAATAATTAGTGAATTTTTTACATTGTAGAATTTGAGAAAGAAAACTCTAATCGGCGTCCTCCCTCCGCGCGTGCACTCCGCCAGCACCTTGAGCTTGAGGTAAATTCCTACGTAGGAATTTTTTTCAATTTGTTGGGTTTAGATAGATATTTATTTTTATTATTCATAGATGAATAAACATTTATATACGTTTCTTATAGTATTGTTAATATTTTTGGTAATGTTTCAAATAATTAGTGAATTTTTTACTTTGTAGAATTTGAGAAAAAAAACTCCAATCGGCGTCCTCCCTCCACGCGTGCACTCCGCCAGTAGCTTGAGCTTGAGGTAAATTCCTACGTAGGAATTTTTTTCAATTTGTGGGGATTAGATAGATATTTATTTTTTTTATTCATAGATGAATAAAAATTTATTTACGTTTCTTATAGTATTGTTAATATTTTTGGAAATGTTTCAAATAATTAGTGAATTTTTTTCTTTGTAGAATTTGAGAAAGAAAACTCTAATCGGCGTCCTCCCTCCGCGCGTGCACTCCGCCAGCACCTTGAGCTTGAGGTAAATTCCTACGTAGTAATTTTTTTCAATTTGTTGGGTTTAGATAGATATTTATTTTTATTATTCATAGATGAATAAAAATTTATTTACGTTTCTTATAGTATTGTTAATATTTTTGGAAATGTTTCAAATAATTAGTGAATTTTTTACTTTGTAGAATTTGAGAAAGAAAACTCCAATCGGCGTCCTCCCTCCACGCGTGCACTCCGCCAGCAGCTTGAGCTTGAGGTCAATTCCTACGTAGGAATTTTTTTCAATTTGTTGGGTTTAGATAGATATTTATTTTTATTATTCATAGATGAATAAAAATTTATTTACTTTTCTTATAGTATTGTTAATATTTTTGGAAATGTTTCAAATAATTAGTGAATTTTTTACTTTGTAGAATTTGAGAAAAAAAACTCCAATCGGCGTCCTCCCTCCGCGCGTGCACTTTGCCAGCAGCTTGAGCTTGAGGTAAATTCCTACGTAGGAATTTTTTTCAAATTGTGGGGTTTAGATAAATATTTATTTTTTTTATTCATAGATGAATAAAAATTTATTTACGTTTCTTATAGTATTGTTAATATTTTTGGAAATGTTTCAAATAATTAGTGAATTTTTTACTTTGTAGAATTTGAGAAAGAAAACTCTAATCGGCGTCCTCCCTCCGCGCGTGCACTCCGCCAGCACCTTGAGCTTGAGGTAAATTCCTACGTAGGAATTTTTTTCAATTTGTTGGGTTTAGATAGATATTTATTTTTATTATTCATAGATGAATAAAAATTTATATACGTTTCTTATAGTATTGTTAATATTTTTGGAAATGTTTCAAATAATTAGTGAATTTTTTACTTTGTAGAATTTGAGAAAAAAAACTCCAATCGGCGTCCTCCCTCCACGCGTGCACTCCGCCAGTAGCTTGAGCTTGAGGTAAATTCCTACGTAGGAATTTTTTTCAATTTGTGGGGATTAGATAGATATTTATTTTTTTTATTCATAGATGAATAAAAATTTATTTACGTTTCTTATAGTATTGTTAATATTTTTGGAAATGTTTCAAATAATTAGTGAATTTTTTACTTTGTAGAATTTGAGAAAGAAAACTCTAATCGGCGTCCTCCCTCCGCGCGTGCACTCCGCCAGCACCTTGAGCTTGAGGTAAATTCCTACGTAGGAATTTTTTTCTATTTGTGGGTTTAGATAGATATTTATTTTTTTTATTCATAGATGAATAAAAATTTATTTACATTTCTTATAGTATTGTTAATATTTTTGGAAATGTTTCCAATATTTAGTGAATTTTTTACTTTGTAGAATTTGAGAAAAAAAACTCCAATCGGCGTCCTCCCTCCGCTCGTGCACTCCGCCAGCAGCTTGAGCTTGAGGTAAATTCCTACGTAGGAATTTTTTTCAATTTGTTGGGTATTGATAGATATTTATTTTTATTATTCATAGATGAATAAAAAATTATTTACGTTTCTTATGGTTTTGTTAATATTTTTGGAAATGTTTCAAATAATTAGTGAATTTTTTACTTTGTAGAATTTGAGAAAAAAAACTCCAATCGGCGTCCTCCCTCCACGCGTGCACTCCGCCAGCAGTTTGAGCTTGAGGTCAATTCCTACGTAGGAATTTTTTTCAATTTGTTGGGTTTAGATAGATATTTATTTTTATTATTCATAGATGAATAAAAATTTATTTACTTTTCTTATAGTATTGTTAATATTTTTGGAAAAGTTTCAAATAATTAGTGAATTTTTTACTTTGTAGAATTTGAGAAAAAAAACTCCAATCGGGGTCCTCCCTCCGCGCGTGCACTTTGCCAGCAGCTTGAGCTTGATGTAAATTCCTACGTAGGAATTTTTTTCAAATTGTGGGGTTTAGATAGATATTTATTTTTTTTATTCATAGATGAATAAAAATTTATTTACGTTTCTTATAGTATTGTTAATATTTTTGGAAATGTTTCAAATAATTAGTGAATTTTTTACTTTGTAGAATTTGAGAAAGAAAACTCCAATCGGCGTCCTCCCTCTGCGCGTGCACTCCGCCAGCAGCTTGAGCTTGAGATAAATTCCTACGTAGGAATTTTTTTCAATCTGTTGGGTTTAGATAGATATTTATTTTTATTATTCATTGATGAATAAAAATTTATTTACGTTTCTTATAGTATTGTTAATATTTTTGGAAATGTTTCAAATAATTAATGAATTTTTTACTTTGTAGAATTTGAGAAAAAAAAACTCCAATCGGCGTCCTCCCTCCACGCGTGCACTCGGCCAGCCGCTTGAGCTTGAGGTAAATTCCTACGTAGGAATTTTTTTCAATTTGTTGGGTTTAGATAGATATTTATTTTTATTATTCATAGATAAATAAAAATTTATTTACGTTTCTTATAGTATTGTTAATATTTTGGGAAATGTTTCAAATAATTACTGAATTTTTTACTTTGTAGAATTTGAGGAAAAAAACTCCAATCGGCGTCCTCCCTCCACGCGTGCACTCCCCCAGCAGCTTGAGCTTGAGGTTAATTCCTACGTAGGAATTTTTTTCAATTTGTAGGGTTTAGATAGATATTTATTTTTATTATTCATGGATGAATAAAAATTTATTTACGTTTCTTATAGTATTGTTAATCTTTTTGGAAATGTTTCAAATAATTAGTGAATTTTTTACTTTGTAGAATTTGAGAAAAAAAACTCCAATCGGCGACCTCCCTCCGCTCGTGCACTCCGCCAGCAGCTTGAGCTTGAGGTAAATTCCTACGTAGGAATTTTTTTCAATTTGTTGGGTTTAGATAGATATTTATTTTTATTATTCATAGATGAATAAAAATTTATTTACGTTTCTTATAGTATTGTTAATATTTTTGGAAATGTTTCAAATAATTAGTGAATTTTTTACTTTGTAGAATTTGAGAAAAAAAACTCCAATCGGCGTCCTCCCTCCGTGCGTGCTCTCCGCCAGCAGCTTGAGCTTGAGGTAAATTCCTACGTAGGAATTTTTTTCAATTTGTTGGGTTTAGATAGATATTTATTTTTATTATTCATAGATGAATAAAAATTTATTTACGTTTCTTATAGTATTGTTAATATTTTTGGAAATGTTTCAAATAATTAGTGAATTTTTTACTTTGTAGAATTTGAGAAAAAAAACTCCAATCGGCGTCCTCCCTCCACGCGTGCACTCCTCCAGCAGCTTGAGCTTGAGTTAAATTCCTACGTAGGAATTTTTTTCAATTTGTTGGGTTTAGATAGATATTTATTTTTATTATTCATAGATGAATAAAAATTTATTTACTTTTCTTATAGTATTGTTAATATTTTTGGAAATGTTTCAAATAATTAGTGAATTTTTTACTTTGTAGAATTTGAGAAAAAAAACTCCAATCGGCGTCCTCCCTCCGCGCGTGCACTCCGCCAGCAGCTTGAGCTTGAGGTAAATTCCTACGTAGGAATTTTTTTCAATTTGTGGGGTTTAGATAGATATTTATTTATTTTATTCATAGATGAATAAAAATTTATATACGTTTCTTATAGTATTGTTAATATTTTTGGAAATGTTTCAAATAATTAGTGAATTTTTTACTTTGTAGAATTTGAGAAAGAAAACTCCAATCGGCGTCCTCCCTCCACGCGTGCACTCCGCCAGCAGCTTGAGCTTGAGGTAAATTCCTACGTAGGAATTTTTTTCAATTTGTTGGGTCTAGACAGATATTTATTTTTATTATTCATAGATGAATAAAAATTTATATACGTTTCTTATAGTATTGTTAATATTTTTGGAAATGTTTCAAATAATTAGTGAATTTTTTACTTTGTAGAATTTGAGAAAAAAAACTCCAATCGGCGTCCTCCCTCCGCGCGTGCACTTTGCCAGCAGCTTGAGCTTGAGGTAAATTTCTACGTAGGAATTTTTTTCAATTTGTGGGGTTTAGATAGATATTTATTTTTTTTATTCATAGATGAATAAAAATTTATTTACATTTCTTATAGTATTGTTAATATTTTTGGAAATGTTTCAAATATTTAGTGAATTTTTTACTTTGTAGAATTTGAGAAAGAAAACTCCAATCGGCGTCCTCCCTCCGCTCGTGCACTCCGCCAGCAGCTTGAGCTTGAGGTAAATTCCTACGTAGGAATTTTTTTCAATTTGTTGGGTATAGATAGATATTTATTTTTATTATTCATAGATGAAAAAAAATTTATTTACGTTTCTTATGGTTTTGTTAATATTTTTGGAAATGTTTCAAATAATTAGTGAATTTTTTACTTTGTAGAATTTGAGAAAAAAAACTCCAATCGGCGTCCTCCCTCCGCGCGTGCACTTTGCCAGCAGCTTGAGCTTGAGGTAAATTCCTACGTAGGAATTTTTTTCTATTTGTGGGTTTAGATAGATATTTATTTTTTTTATTCATAGATGAATAAAAATTTATTTACATTTCTTATAGTATTGTTAATATTTTTGGAAATGTTTCAAATATTTAGTGAATTTTTTACTTTGTAGAATTTGAGAAAAAAAACTCCAATCGGCGTCCTCCCTCCGCTCGTGCACTCCGCCAGCAGCTTGAGCTTGAGGTAAATTCCTACGTAGGAATTTTTTTCAATTTGTTGGGTATAGATAGATATTTATTTTTATTATTCATAGATGAATAAAAAATTATTTACGTTTCTTATGGTTTTGTTAATATTTTTGGAAATGTTTCAAATAATTAGTGAATTTTTTACTTTGTAGAATTTGAGAAAAAAAACTCCAATCGGCGTCCTCCCTCCACGCGTGCACTCCGCCAGCAGCTTGAGCTTGAGGTCAATTCCTACGTAGGAATTTTTTTCAATTTGTTGGGTTTAGATAGATATTTATTTTTATTATTCATAGATGAATAAAAATTTATTTACTTTTCTTATAGTATTGTTAATATTTTTGGAAATGTTTCAAATAATTAGTGAATTTTTTACTTTGTAGAATTTGAGAAAAAAAACTCCAATCGGCGTCCTCCCTCCGCGCGTGCACTTTGCCAGCAGCTTGAGCTTGAGGTAAATTCCTACGTAGGAATTTTTTTCAAATTGTGGGGTTTAGATAGATATTTATTTTTTTTATTCATAGATGAATAAAAATTTATTTACGTTTCTTATAGTATTGTTAATATTTTTGGAAATGTTTCAAATAATTAGTGAATTTTTTACTTTGTAGAATTTGAGAAAGAAAACTCCAATCGGCGTCCTCCCTCCGCGCGTGCACTCCGCCAGCAGCTTGAGCTTGAGGTAAATTCCTACGTAGGAATTTTTTTCAATTTGTTGGGTTTAGATAGATATTTATTTTTATTATTCATTGATGAATAAAAATTTATTTACGTTTCTTATAGTATTGTTAATATTTTTGGAAATGTTTCAAATAATTAGTGAATTTTTTAATTTGTAGAATTTGAGAAAAAAAAACTCCAATCGGCGTCCTCCCTCCACGCGTGCACTCCTCCAGCCGCTTGAGCTTGAGGTAAATTCCTACGTAGGAATTTTTTTCAATTTGTTGGGTTTAGATAGATATTTATTTTTATTATTCATAGATGAATAAAATTTATTTACATTTCTTATAGTATTGTTAATATTTTTGGAATTGTTTCAAATAATTAGTGAATTTTTCACTTTGTAGAATTTGAGAAAAAAAACTCCAATCGGCGTCCACCCTCCGCGCGTGCACTTTGCCAGCAGCTTGAGCTTGAGGTAAATTCCTACGTAGGAATTTTTTTCAATTTGTGGGGTTTATATAGATATTTATTTTTTTTATTCATAGATGAATAAAAATTTATTTACGTTTCTTATAGTATTGTTAATATTTTTGGAAATGTTTCAAATAATTAGTGAATTTTTTACTTTGTAGAATTTGAGAAAGAAAACTCCAATCGGCGTCCTCCCTCCACGCGTGCACTCCGCCAGCAGCTTGAGCTTGAGGTCAATTCCTACGTAGGAATTTTTTTCAATTTGTTGGGTTTAGATAGATATTTATTTTTATTATTCATAGATGAATAAAAATTTATTTACTTTTCTTATAGTATTGTTAATATTTTTGGAAATGTTTCAAATAATTAGTGAATTTTTTACTTTGTAGAATTTGAGAAAAAAAACTCCAATCGGCGTCCTCCCTCCGCGCGTGCACTTTGCCAGCAGCTTGAGCTTGAGGTAAATTCCTACGTAGGAATTTTTTTCAAATTGTGGGGTTTAGATAAATATTTATTTTTTTTATTCATAGATGAATAAAAATTTATTTACGTTTCTTATAGTATTGTTAATATTTTTGGAAATGTTTCAAATAATTAGTGAATTTTTTACATTGTAGAATTTGAGAAAGAAAACTCTAATCGGCGTCCTCCCTCCGCGCGTGCACTCCGCCAGCACCTTGAGCTTGAGGTAAATTCCTACGTAGGAATTTTTTTCAATTTGTTGGGTTTAGATAGATATTTATTTTTATTATTCATAGATGAATAAAAATTTATATACGTTTCTTATAGTATTGTTAATATTTTTGGTAATGTTTCAAATAATTAGTGAATTTTTTACTTTGTAGAATTTGAGAAAAAAAACTCCAATCGGCGTCCTCCCTCCACGCGTGCACTCCGCCAGTAGCTTGAGCTTGAGGTAAATTCCTACGTAGGAATTTTTTTCAATTTGTGGGGATTAGATAGATATTTATTTTTTTTATTCATAGATGAATAAAAATTTATTTACGTTTCTTATAGTATTGTTAATATTTTTGGAAATGTTTCAAATAATTAGTGAATTTTTTACTTTGTAGAATTTGAGAAAGAAAACTCTAATCGGCGTCCTCCCTCCGCGCGTGCACTCCGCCAGCACCTTGAGCTTGAGGTAAATTCCTACGTAGTAATTTTTTTCAATTTGTTGGGTTTAGATAGATATTTATTTTTATTATTCATAGATGAATAAAAATTTATTTATGTTTCTTATAGTATTGTTAATATTTTTGGAAATGTTTCAAATAATTAGTGAATTTTTTACTTTGTAGAATTTGAGAAAGAAAACTCCAATCGGCGTCCTCCCTCCACGCGTGCACTCCGCCAGCAGCTTGAGCTTGAGGTCAATTCCTACGTAGGAATTTTTTTCAATTTGTTGGGTTTAGATAGATATTTATTTTTATTATTCATAGATGAATAAAAATTTATTTACGTTTCTTATAGTATTGTTAATATTTTTGGAAATGTTTCAAATAATTAGTGAATTTTTTACTTTGTAGAATTTGAGAAAAAAAACTCCAATCGGCGTCCTCCCTCCGCGCGTGCACTTTGCCAGCAGCTTGAGCTTGAGGTAAATTCCTACGTAGGAATTTTTTTCAAATTGTGGGGTTTAGATAAATATTTATTTTTTTTATTCATAGATGAATAAAAATTTATTTACGTTTCTTATAGTATTGTTAATATTTTTGGAAATGTTTCAAATAATTAGTGAATTTTTTACTTTGTAGAATTTGAGAAAGAAAACTCTAATCGGCGTCCTCCCTCCGCGCGTGCACTCCGCCAGCACCTTGAGCTTGAGGTAAATTCCTACGTAGGAATTTTTTTCAATTTGTTGGGTTTAGATAGATATTTATTTTTATTATTCATAGATGAATAAAAATTTATATACGTTTCTTATAGTATTGTTAATATTTTTGGAAATGTTTCAAATAATTAGTGAATTTTTTACTTTGTAGAATTTGAGAAAAAAAACTCCAATCGGCGTCCTCCCTCCACGCGTGCACTCCGCCAGTAGCTTGAGCTTGAGGTAAATTCCTACGTAGGAATTTTTTTCAATTTGTGGGGATTAGATAGATATTTATTTTTTTTATTCATAGATGAATAAAAATTTATTTACGTTTCTTATAGTATTGTTAATATTTTTGGAAATGTTTCAAATAATTAGTGAATTTTTTACTTTGTAGAATTTGAGAAAGAAAACTCTAATCGGCGTCCTCCCTCCGCGCGTGCACTCCGCCAGCACCTTGAGCTTGAGGTAAATTCCTACGTAGTAATTTTTTTCAATTTGTTGGGTTTAGATAGATATTTATTTTTATTATTCATAGATGAATAAAAATTTATTTACGTTTCTTATAGTATTGTTAATATTTTTGGAAATGTTTCAAATAATTAGTGAATTTTTTACTTTGTAGAATTTGAGAAAGAAAACTCCAATCGGCGTCCTCCCTCCACGCGTGCACTCCGCCAGCAGCTTGAGCTTGAGGTCAATTCCTACGTAGGAATTTTTTTCAATTTGTTTGGTTTAGATAGATATTTATTTTTATTATTCATAGATGAATAAAAATTTATTTACGTTTCTTATGGTTTTGTTAATATTTTTGGAAATGTTTCAAATAATTAGTGAATTTTTTACTTTGTAGAATTTGAGAAAAAAAACTCCAATCGGCGTCCTCCCTCCGCGCGTGCACTTTGCCAGCAGCTTGAGCTTGAGGTAAATTCCTACGTAGGAATTTTTTTCTATTTGTGGGTTTAGATAGATATTTATTTTTTTTATTCATAGATGAATAAAAATTTATTTACATTTCTTATAGTATTGTTAATATTTTTGGAAATGTTTCAAATATTTAGTGAATTTTTTACTTTGTAGAATTTGAGAAAAAAAACTCCAATCGGCGTCCTCCCTCCGCTCGTGCACTCCGCCAGCAGCTTGAGCTTGAGGTAAATTCCTACGTAGGAATTTTTTTCAATTTGTTGGGTATTGATAGATATTTATTTTTATTATTCATAGATGAATAAAAAATTATTTACGTTTCTTATGGTTTTGTTAATATTTTTGGAAATGTTTCAAATAATTAGTGAATTTTTTACTTTGTAGAATTTGAGAAAAAAAACTCCAATCGGCGTCCTCCCTCCACGCGTGCACTCCGCCAGCAGTTTGAGCTTGAGGTCAATTCCTACGTAGGAATTTTTTTCAATTTGTTGGGTTTAGATAGATATTTATTTTTATTATTCATAGATGAATAAAAATTTATTTACTTTTCTTATAGTATTGTTAATATTTTTGGAAAAGTTTCAAATAATTAGTGAATTTTTTACTTTGTAGAATTTGAGAAAAAAAACTCCAATCGGGGTCCTCCCTCCGCGCGTGCACTTTGCCAGCAGCTTGAGCTTGATGTAAATTCCTACGTAGGAATTTTTTTCAAATTGTGGGGTTTAGATAGATATTTATTTTTTTTATTCATAGATGAATAAAAATTTATTTACGTTTCTTATAGTATTGTTAATATTTTTGGAAATGTTTCAAATAATTAGTGAATTTTTTACTTTGTAGAATTTGAGAAAGAAAACTCCAATCGGCGTCCTCCCTCCGCGCGTGCACTCCGCCAGCAGCTTGAGCTTGAGATAAATTCCTACGTAGGAATTTTTTTCAATCTGTTGGGTTTAGATAGATATTTATTTTTATTATTCATTGATGAATAAAAATTTATTTACGTTTCTTATAGTATTGTTAATATTTTTGGAAATGTTTCAAATAATTAATGAATTTTTTACTTTGTAGAATTTGAGAAAAAAAAACTCCAATCGGCGTCCTCCCTCCACGCGTGCACTCGGCCAGCCGCTTGAGCTTGAGGTAAATTCCTACGTAGGAATTTTTTTCAATTTGTTGGGTTTAGATAGATATTTATTTTTATTATTCATAGATAAATAAAAATTTATTTACGTTTCTTATAGTATTGTTAATATTTTGGGAAATGTTTCAAATAATTACTGAATTTTTTACTTTGTAGAATTTGAGGAAAAAAACTCCAATCGGCGTCCTCCCTCCACGCGTGCACTCCCCCAGCAGCTTGAGCTTGAGGTTAATTCCTACGTAGGAATTTTTTTCAATTTGTAGGGTTTAGATAGATATTTATTTTTATTATTCATGGATGAATAAAAATTTATTTACGTTTCTTATAGTATTGTTAATCTTTTTGGAAATGTTTCAAATAATTAGTGAATTTTTTACTTTGTAGAATTTGAGAAAAAAAACTCCAATCGGCGACCTCCCTCCGCTCGTGCACTCCGCCAGCAGCTTGAGCTTGAGGTAAATTCCTACGTAGGAATTTTTTTCAATTTGTTGGGTTTAGATAGATATTTATTTTTATTATTCATAGATGAATAAAAATTTATTTACGTTTCTTATAGTATTGTTAATATTTTTGGAAATGTTTCAAATAATTAGTGAATTTTTTACTTTGTAGAATTTGAGAAAAAAAACTCCAATCGGCGTCCTCCCTCCGTGCGTGCTCTCCGCCAGCAGCTTGAGCTTGAGGTAAATTCCTACGTAGGAATTTTTTTCAATTTGTTGGGTTTAGATAGATATTTATTTTTATTATTCATAGATGAATAAAAATTTATTTACGTTTCTTATAGTATTGTTAATATTTTTGGAAATGTTTCAAATAATTAGTGAATTTTTTACTTTGTAGAATTTGAGAAAAAAAACTCCAACCGGCGTCCTCCCTCCACGCGTGCACTCCGCCAGCAGCTTGAGCTTGAGTTCAATTCCTACGTAGGAATTTTTTTCAATTTGTTGGGTTTAGATAGATATTTATTTTTATTATTCATAGATCAATAAAAATTTATTTACGTTTCTTATAGTATTGTTAATATTTTGGGAAATGTTTCAAATAATTAGTGAATTTTTTACTTTGTAGAATTTGAGAAAAAAAACTCCAATCGGCGTCCTCCCTCCGCGCGTGCACTTTGCCAGCAGCTTGAGCTTGATGTAAATTCCTACGTAGGATTTTTTTTCAATTTGTGGGTTTAGATAGATATTTATTTTTTTTATTCATAGATGAATAAAAATTTATTTACATTTCTTATAGTATTGTTAATATTTTTGGAAATGTTTCAAATATTTAGTGAATTTTTTACTTTGTAGAATTTGAGAAAAAAAAACTCCAATCGGCGTCCTCCCTCCGCTCGTGCACTCCGCCAGCAGCTTGAGCTTGAGGTAAATTCCTACGTAGGAATTTTTTTCAATTTGTTGGGTATAGATAGATATTTATTTTTATTATTCATAGATGAATAAAAAATTATTTACGTTTCTTATGGTTTTGTTAATATTTTTGGAAATGTTTCAAATAATTACTGAATTTTTTACTTTGTAGAATTTGAGAAAAAAAAACTCCAATCGGCGTCCTCCCTCCACGCGTGCACTCCGCCAGCCGCTTGAGCTTGAGGTAAATTCCTACGTAGGAATTTTTTTCAATTTGTTGGGTTTAGATAGATATTTATTTTTATTATTCATAGATAAATAAAAATTTATTTACGTTTCTTATAGTATTGTTAATATTTTGGGAAATGTTTCAAATAATTAGTGAATTTTTTACTTTGTAGAATTTGAGAAAAAAAACTCCAATCGGCGTCCTCCCTCCGCGCGTGCACTTTGCCAGCAGCTTGAGCTTGATGTAAATTCCTACGTAGGAATTTTTTTCAATTTGTGGGTTTAGATAGATATTTATTTTTTTTATTCATAGATGAATAAAAATTTATTTACATTTCTTATAGTATTGTTAATATTTTTGGAAGTGTTTCAAATATTTAGTGAATTTGTTACTTTGTAGAATTTGAGAAAAAAAAACTCCAATCGGCGTCCTCCCTCCGCTCGTGCACTCCGCCAGCAGCTTGAGCTTGAGGTAAATTCCTACGTAGGAATTTTTTTCAATTTGTTGGGTATAGATAGATATTTATTTTTATTATTCATAGATGAATAAAAAATTATTTACGTTTCTTATGGTTTTGTTAATATTTTTGGAAATGTTTCAAATAATTACTGAATTTTTTACTTTGTAGAATTTGAGAAAAAAAAACTCCAATCGGCGTCCTCCCTCCGCGCGTGCACTCCGCCAGCCGCTTGAGCTTGAGGTAAATACCTACGTAGGAATTTTTTTCAATTTGTTGGGTTTAGATAGATATTTATTTTTATTATTCATAGATGAATAAAATTTATTTACATTTCTTATAGTATTGTTAATATTTTTGGAAATGTTTCAAATAATTACTGAATTTTTTACTTTGTAGAATTTGAGAAAAAAAAACTCCAATCGGCGTCCTCCCTCCACGCGTGCACTCCGCCAGCCGCTTGAGCTTGAGGTAAATACCTACGTAGGAATTTTTTTCAATTTGTTGGGTTTAGATAGATATTTATTTTTATTATTCATAGATGAATAAAATTTATTTACATTTCTTATAGTATTGTTAATATTTTTGGAAATGTTTCAAATAATTACTGAATTTTTTACTTTGTAGAATTTGAGAAAAAAAAACTCCAATCGGCGTCCTCCCTCCACGCGTGCACTCCGCCAGCCGCTTGAGCTTGAGGTAAATTCCTACGTAGGAATTTTTTTCAATTTGTTGGGTTTAGATAGATATTTATTTTTATTATTCATAGATAAATAAAAATTTATTTACGTTTCTTATAGTATTGTTAATATTTTGGGAAATGTTTCAAATAATTAGTGAATTTTTTACTTTGTAGAATTTGAGAAAAAAAAACTCCAATCGGCGTCCTCCCTCCACGCGTGCACTCCGCCAGCAGCTTGAGCTTGAGGTCAATTCCTACGTAGGAATTTTTTTCAATTTGTTTGGTTTAGATAGATATTTATTTTTATTATTCATAGATGAATAAAATTTATTTACATTTCTTATAGTATTGTTAATATTTTTGGAAATGTTTCAAATAATTAGTGAATTTTTTACTTTGTAGAATTTGAGAAAAAAAACTCCAATCGGGGTCCTCCCTCCGCGCGTGCACTTTGCCAGCAGCTTGAGCTTGATGTAAATTCCTACGTAGGAATTTTTTTCAAATTGTGGGGTTTAGATAGATATTTATTTTTTTTATTCATAGATGAATAAAAATTTATTTACGTTTCTTATAGTATTGTTAATATTTTTGGAAATGTTTCAAATAATTAGTGAATTTTTTACTTTGTAGAATTTGAGAAAGAAAACTCCAATCGGCGTCCTCCCTCCGCGCGTGCACTCCGCCAGCAGCTTGAGCTTGAGATAAATTCCTACGTAGGAATTTTTTTCAATCTGTTGGGTTTAGATAGATATTTATTTTTATTATTCATTGATGAATAAAAATTTATTTACGTTTCTTATAGTATTGTTAATATTTTTGGAAATGTTTCAAATAATTAATGAATTTTTTACTTTGTAGAATTTGAGAAAAAAAAACTCCAATCGGCGTCCTCCCTCCACGCGTGCACTCGGCCAGCCGCTTGAGCTTGAGGTAAATTCCTACGTAGGAATTTTTTTCAATTTGTTGGGTTTAGATAGATATTTATTTTTATTATTCATAGATAAATAAAAATTTATTTACGTTTCTTATAGTATTGTTAATATTTTGGGAAATGTTTCAAATAATTACTGAATTTTTTACTTTGTAGAATTTGAGGAAAAAAACTCCAATCGGCGTCCTCCCTCCACGCGTGCACTCCCCCAGCAGCTTGAGCTTGAGGTTAATTCCTACGTAGGAATTTTTTTCAATTTGTAGGGTTTAGATAGATATTTATTTTTATTATTCATGGATGAATAAAAATTTATTTACGTTTCTTATAGTATTGTTAATCTTTTTGGAAATGTTTCAAATAATTAGTGAATTTTTTACTTTGTAGAATTTGAGAAAAAAAACTCCAATCGGCGACCTCCCTCCGCTCGTGCACTCCGCCAGCAGCTTGAGCTTGAGGTAAATTCCTACGTAGGAATTTTTTTCAATTTGTTGGGTTTAGATAGATATTTATTTTTATTATTCATAGATGAATAAAAATTTATTTACGTTTCTTATAGTATTGTTAATATTTTTGGAAATGTTTCAAATAATTAGTGAATTTTTTACTTTGTAGAATTTGAGAAAAAAAACTCCAATCGGCGTCCTCCCTCCGTGCGTGCTCTCCGCCAGCAGCTTGAGCTTGAGGTAAATTCCTACGTAGGAATTTTTTTCAATTTGTTGGGTTTAGATAGATATTTATTTTTATTATTCATAGATGAATAAAAATTTATTTACGTTTCTTATAGTATTGTTAATATTTTTGGAAATGTTTCAAATAATTAGTGAATTTTTTACTTTGTAGAATTTGAGAAAAAAAACTCCAACCGGCGTCCTCCCTCCACGCGTGCACTCCGCCAGCAGCTTGAGCTTGAGTTCAATTCCTACGTAGGAATTTTTTTCAATTTGTTGGGTTTAGATAGATATTTATTTTTATTATTCATAGATCAATAAAAATTTATTTACGTTTCTTATAGTATTGTTAATATTTTGGGAAATGTTTCAAATAATTAGTGAATTTTTTACTTTGTAGAATTTGAGAAAAAAAACTCCAATCGGCGTCCTCCCTCCGCGCGTGCACTTTGCCAGCAGCTTGAGCTTGATGTAAATTCCTACGTAGGAATTTTTTTCAATTTGTGGGTTTAGATAGATATTTATTTTTTTTATTCATAGATGAATAAAAATTTATTTACATTTCTTATAGTATTGTTAATATTTTTGGAAATGTTTCAAATATTTAGTGAATTTTTTACTTTGTAGAATTTGAGAAAAAAAAACTCCAATCGGCGTCCTCCCTCCGCTCGTGCACTCCGCCAGCAGCTTGAGCTTGAGGTAAATTCCTACGTAGGAATTTTTTTCAATTTGTTGGGTATAGATAGATATTTATTTTTATTATTCATAGATGAATAAAAAATTATTTACGTTTCTTATGGTTTTGTTAATATTTTTGGAAATGTTTCAAATAATTACTGAATTTTTTACTTTGTAGAAATTGAGAAAAAAAAACTCCAATCGGCGTCCTCCCTCCACGCGTGCACTCCGCCAGCCGCTTGAGCTTGAGGTAAATTCCTACGTAGGAATTTTTTTCAATTTGTTGGGTTTAGATAGATATTTATTTTTATTATTCATAGATAAATAAAAATTTATTTACGTTTCTTATAGTATTGTTAATATTTTGGGAAATGTTTCAAATAATTAGTGAATTTTTTACTTTGTAGAATTTGAGAAAAAAAACTCCAATCGGCGTCCTCCCTCCGCGCGTGCACTTTGCCAGCAGCTTGAGCTTGATGTAAATTCCTACGTAGGAATTTTTTTCAATTTGTGGGTTTAGATAGATATTTATTTTTTTTATTCATAGATGAATAAAAATTTATTTACATTTCTTATAGTATTGTTAATATTTTTGGAAGTGTTTCAAATATTTAGTGAATTTTTTACTTTGTAGAATTTGAGAAAAAAAAACTCCAATCGGCGTCCTCCCTCCGCTCGTGCACTCCGCCAGCAGCTTGAGCTTGAGGTAAATTCCTACGTAGGAATTTTTTTCAATTTGTTGGGTATAGATAGATATTTATTTTTATTATTCATAGATGAATAAAAAATTATTTACGTTTCTTATGGTTTTGTTAATATTTTTGGAAATGTTTCAAATAATTACTGAATTTTTTACTTTGTAGAATTTGAGAAAAAAAAACTCCAATCGGCGTCCTCCCTCCACGCGTGCACTCCGCCAGCCGCTTGAGCTTGAGGTAAATACCTACGTAGGAATTTTTTTCAATTTGTTGGGTTTAGATAGATATTTATTTTTATTATTCATAGATGAATAAAATTTATTTACATTTCTTATAGTATTGTTAATATTTTTGGAAATGTTTCAAATAATTACTGAATTTTTTACTTTGTAGTATTTGAGAAAAAAAAACTCCAATCGGCGTCCTCCCTCCACGCGTGCACTCCGCCAGCCGCTTGAGCTTGAGGTAAATTCCTACGTAGGAATTTTTTTCAATTTGTTGGGTTTAGATAGATATTTATTTTTATTATTCATAGATAAATAAAAATTTATTTACGTTTCTTATAGTATTGTTAATATTTTGGGAAATGTTTCAAATAATTAGTGAATTTTTTACTTTGTAGAATTTGAGAAAAAAAAACTCCAATCGGCGTCCTCCCTCCACGCGTGCACTCCGCCAGCAGCTTGAGCTTGAGGTCAATTCCTACGTAGGAATTTTTTTCAATTTGTTTGGTTTAGATAGATATTTATTTTTATTATTCATAGATGAATAAAATTTATTTACATTTCTTATAGTATTGTTAATATTTTTGGAAATGTTTCAAATAATTACTGAATTTTTTACTTTGTAGAATTTGAGAAAAAAAAACTCCAATCGGCGTCCTCCCTCCACGCGTGCACTCCGCCAGCCGCTTGAGCTTGAGGTAAATTCCTACGTAGGAATTTTTTTCAATTTGTTGGGTTTAGATAGATATTTATTTTTATTATTCATAGATGAATAAAAATTTATTTACATTTCTTATAGTATTGTTAATATTTTTGGAAATGTTTCAAATAATTACTGAATTTTTTACTTTGTAGAATTTGAGAAAAAAAAACTCCAATCGGCGTCCTCCCTCCACGCGTGCACTCCGCCAGCCGCTTGAGTTTGAAGTAAATTCCTACGTAGGAATTTTTTTCAATTTGTTGGGTTTAGATAGATATTTATTTTTATTATTCATAGATGAATAAAAATTTATTTACGTTTCTTATAGTATTGTTAATATTTTTGGAAATGTTTCAAATAATTAGTGAATTTTTTACTTTGTAGAATTTGAGAAAAAAAACTCCAACTGGCGTCCTCCCTCCACGCGTGCACTCCGCCAGCAGCTTGAGCTTGAGGTCAATTCCTACGTAGGAATTTTTTTCAATTTGTTGGGTTTAGATAGATATTTATTTTTATTATTCATAGATAAATAAAAATTTATTTACGTTTCTTATAGTATTGTTAATATTTTGGGAAATGTTTCAAATAATTAGTGAATTTTTTACTTTGTAGAATTTGAGAAAAAATACTCCAATCGGCGTCCTCCCTCCGCGCGTGCACTTTTCCAGCAGCTTGAGCTTGATGTAAATTCCTACGTAGGAATTTTTTTCAATTTGTGGGTTTAGATAGATATTTATTTTTTTTATTCATAGATGAATAAAAATTTATTTACATTTCTTATAGTATTGTTAATATTTTTGGAAATGTTTCAAATATTTAGTGAATTTTTTACTTTGTAGAATTTGAGAAAAAAAACTCCAATCGGCGTCCTCCCTCCGCTCGTGCACTCCGCCAGCAGCTTGAGCTTGAGATAAATTCCTACGTAGGAATTTTTTTCAATTTGTTGGGTATAGATAGATATTTATTTTTATTATTCATAGATGAATAAAAAATTATTTACGTTTCTTATGGTTTTGTTAATATTTTTGGAAATGTTTCAAATAATTACTGAATTTTTTACTTTGTAGAATTTGAGAAAAAAAAACTCCAATCGGCGTCCTCCCTCCACGCGTGCACTCCGCCAGCCGCTTGAGCTTGAGGTAAATTCCTACGTAGGAATTTTTTTCAATTTGTTGGGTTTAGATAGATATTTATTTTTATTATTCATAGATGAATAAAATTTATTTACATTTCTTATAGTATTGTTAATATTTTTGGAAATGTTTCAAATAATTACTGAATTTTTTACTTTGTAGAATTTGAGAAAAAAAAACTCCAATCGGCGTCCTCCCTCCACGCGTGCACTCCGCCAGCCGCTTGAGCTTGAGGTAAATTCCTACGTAGGAATTTTTTTCAATTTGTTGGGTTTAGATAGATATTTATTTTTATTATTCATAGATGAATAAAATTTATTTACATTTCTTATAGTATTGTTAATATTTTTGGAAATGTTTCAAATAATTAGTGAATTTTTTACTTTGTAGAATTTGAGACAAAAAACTCCAATCGGCGTCCTCCCTCCACGCGTGCACTCCGCCAGCAGCTTGAGCTTGAGGTCAATTCCTACGTAGGAATTTTTTTCAATTTGTTGGGTTTAGATAGATATTTATTTTTATTATTCATAGATGAATAAAAATTTATTTACTTTTCTTATAGTATTGTTAATATTTTTGGAAATGTTTCAAATAATTAGTGAATTTTTTACTTTGTAGAATTTGAGAAAAAAAACTCCAATCGGCGTCCTCCCTCCGCGCGTGCACTTTGCCAGCAGCTTGAGCTTGAGGTAAATTCCTACGTAGGAATTTTTTTCAAATTGTGGGGTTTAGATAGATATTTATTTTTTTTATTCATAGATGAATAAAAATTTATTTACGTTTCTTATAGTATTGTTAATATTTTTGGAAATGTTTCAAATAATTAGTGAATTTTTTACTTTGTAGAATTTGAGAAAGAAAACTCCAATCGGAGTCCTCCCTCCGCGCGTGCACTCCGCCAGCACCTTGAGCTTGAGGTAAATTCCTACGTAGGAATTTTTTTCAATTTGTTGGGTTTAGATAGATATTTATTTTTAGTATTCATTGATGAATAAAATTTATTTACATTTCTTATAGTATTGTTAATATTTTTGGAAATGTTTCAAATAATTACTGAATTTTTTACTTTGTAGAATTTGAGAAAAAAAAACTCCAATCGGCGTCCTCCCTCCACACGTGCACTCCGCCAGCCGCTTGAGCTTGAGGTAAATTCCTACGTAGGAATTTTTTTCAATTTGTTGGGTTTAGATAGATATTTATTTTTATTATTCATAGATGAATAAAAATTTATTTACATTTCTTATAGTATTGTTAATATTTTTGGAAATGTTTCAAATAATTACTGAATTTTTTACTTTGTAGAATTTGAGAAAAAAAAACTCCAATCGGCGTCCTCCCTCCACGCGTGCACTCCGCCAGCCGCTTGAGCTTGAGGTAAATTCCTACGTAGGAATTTTTTTCAATTTGTTGGGTTTAGATAGATATTTATTTTTATTATTCATAGATGAATAAAAATTTATTTACGTTTCTTATAGTATTGTTAATATTTTTGGAAATGTTTCAAATAATTAGTGAATTTTTTACTTTGTAGAATTTGAGAAAAAAAACTCCAACTGGCGTCCTCCCTCCACGCGTGCACTCCGCCAGCAGCTTGAGCTTGAGGTCAATTCCTACGTAGGAATTTTTTTCAATTTGTTGGGTTTAGATAGATATTTATTTTTATTATTCATAGATAAATAAAAATTTATTTACGTTTCTTATAGTATTGTTAATATTTTGGGAAATGTTTCAAATAATTAGTGAATTTTTTACTTTGTAGAATTTGAGAAAAAATACTCCAATCGGCGTCCTCCCTCCGCGCGTGCACTTTTCCAGCAGCTTGAGCTTGATGTAAATTCCTACGTAGGAATTTTTTTCAATTTGTGGGTTTAGATAGATATTTATTTTTTTTATTCATAGATGAATAAAAATTTATTTACATTTCTTATAGTATTGTTAATATTTTTGGAAATGTTTCAAATATTTAGTGAATTTTTTACTTTGTAGAATTTGAGAAAAAAAACTCCAATCGGCGTCCTCCCTCCGCTCGTGCACTCCGCCAGCAGCTTGAGCTTGAGATAAATTCCTACGTAGGAATTTTTTTCAATTTGTTGGGTATAGATAGATATTTATTTTTATTATTCATAGATGAATAAAAAATTATTTACGTTTCTTATGGTTTTGTTAATATTTTTGGAAATGTTTCAAATAATTACTGAATTTTTTACTTTGTAGAATTTGAGAAAAAAAAAACTCCAATCGGCGTCCTCCCTCCACGCGTGCACTCCGCCAGCCGCTTGAGCTTGAGGTAAATTCCTACGTAGGAATTTTTTTCAATTTGTTGGGTTTAGATAGATATTTATTTTTATTATTCATAGATGAATAAAATTTATTTACATTTCTTATAGTATTGTTAATATTTTTGGAAATGTTTCAAATAATTACTGAATTTTTTACTTTGTAGAATTTGAGAAAAAAAAACTCCAATCGGCGTCCTCCCTCCACGCGTGCACTCCGCCAGCCGCTTGAGCTTGAGGTAAATTCCTACGTAGGAATTTTTTTCAATTTGTTGGGTTTAGATAGATATTTATTTTTATTATTCATAGATGAATAAAATTTATTTACATTTCTTATAGTATTGTTAATATTTTTGGAAATGTTTCAAATAATTAGTGAATTTTTTACTTTGTAGAATTTGAGACAAAAAACTCCAATCGGCGTCCTCCCTCCACGCGTGCACTCCGCCAGCAGCTTGAGCTTGAGGTCAATTCCTACGTAGGAATTTTTTTCAATTTGTTGGGTTTAGATAGATATTTATTTTTATTATTCATAGATGAATAAAAATTTATTTACTTTTCTTATAGTATTGTTAATATTTTGGAAATGTTTCAAATAATTAGTGAATTTTTTACTTTGTAGAATTTGAGAAAAAAAACTCCAATCGGCGTCCTCCCTCCGCGCGTGCACTTTGCCAGCAGCTTGAGCTTGAGGTAAATTCCTACGTAGGAATTTTTTTCAAATTGTGGGGTTTAGATAGATATTTATTTTTTTTATTCATAGATGAATAAAAATTTATTTACGTTTCTTATAGTATTGTTAATATTTTTGGAAATGTTTCAAATAATTAGTGAATTTTTTACTTTGTAGAATTTGAGAAAGAAAACTCCAATCGGAGTCCTCCCTCCGCGCGTGCACTCCGCCAGCACCTTGAGCTTGAGGTAAATTCCTACGTAGGAATTTTTTTCAATTTGTTGGGTTTAGATAGATATTTATTTTTAGTATTCATTGATGAATAAAATTTATTTACATTTCTTATAGTATTGTTAATATTTTTGGAAATGTTTCAAATAATTACTGAATTTTTTACTTTGTAGAATTTGAGAAAAAAAAACTCCAATCGGCGTCCTCCCTCCACGCGTGCACTCCGCCAGCCGCTTGAGCTTGAGGTAAATTCCTACGTAGGAATTTTTTTCAATTTGTTGGGTTTAGATAGATATTTATTTTTATTATTCATAGAAGAATAAAATTTATTTACATTTCTTATAGTATTGTTAATATTTTTGGAAATGTTTCAAATAATTACTGAATTTTTTACTTTGTAGAATTTGAGAAAAAAAACTCCAATCGGCGTCCTCCCTCCGCTCGTGCACTCCGCCAGCAGCTTGAGCTTGAGGTAAATTCCTACGTAGGAATTTTTTTCAATTTGTTGGGTTTAGATAGATATTTATTTTTATTATTCATAGATGAATAAAAATTTATTTACGTTTCTTATAGTATTGTTAATATTTTTGGAAATGTTTCAAATAATTAGTGAATTTTTTACTTTGTAGAATTTGAGAAAAAAAACTCCAATCGGCGACCTCCCTCCGCTCGTGCACTCCGCCAGCAGCTTGAGCTTGAGGTAAATTCCTACGTAGGAATTTTTTTCAATTTGTTGGGTTTAGATAGATATTTATTTTTATTATTCATAGATGAATAAAAATTTATTTACGTTTCTTATAGTATTCTTAATATTTTTGGAAATGTTTCAAATAATTAGTGAATTTTTTACTTTGTAGAATTTGAGAAAAAAAACTCCAATCGGCGTCCTCCCTCCGTGCGTGCACTCCACAAGCAGCTTGAGCTTGAGGTAAATTCCTACGTAGGAATTTTTTTTCAATTTGTTGGGTTTAGATAGATATTTATTTTTATTATTCATAGATGAATTAAAATTTATTTACGTTTCTTATAGTATTGTTAATATTTTTGGAAATGTTTCAAATAATTACTGAATTTTTTACTTTGTAGAATTTGAGAAAAAAAACTCCAATCGGCGTCCTCCCTCCGCGCGTGCACTCCGCCAGCACCTTGAGCTTGAGGTAAATTCCTACGTAGGAATTTTTTTCAATTTGTTGGGTTTAGATAGATATTTATTTTTATTATTCATTGATGAATAAAAATTTATTTACGTTTCTTATAGTATTGTTAATATTTTTGGAAATGATTCAAATAATTAGTGAATTTTTTACTTTGTAGAATTTGAGAAAAAAAAACTCCAATCGGCGTCCTCTCTCCGCGCGTGCACTTTGCCAGCAGCTTGAGCTTGATGTAAATTCCTACGTAGGAATTTTTTTCAATTTGTGGGTTTAGATAGATATTTATTTTTTTTATTCATAGATGAATAAAAATTTATTTACATTTCTTATAGTATTGTTAATATTTTTGGAAATGTTTCAAATATTTAGTGAATTTTTTACTTTGTAGAATTTGAGAAAAAAAAACTCCAATCGGCGTCCTCCCTCCGCTCGTGAACTCCGCCAGCAGCTTGAGCTTGAGGTAAATTCCTACGTAGGAATTTTTTTCAATTTGTTGGGTATAGATAGATATTTATTTTTATTATTCATAGATGAATAAAAAATTATTTACGTTTCTTATGGTTTTGTTAATATTTTTGGAAATGTTTCAAATAATTAGTGAATTTTTTACTTTGTAGAATTTGAGAAAAAAAACTCCAATCGGCGTCCTCCCTCCACGCGTGCACTCCGCCAGCAGCTTGAGCTTGAGGTCAATTCCTACGTAGGAATTTTTTTCAATTTGTTGGGTTTAGATAGATATTTATTTTTAGTATTCATTGATGAATAAAATTTATTTACATTTCTTATAGTATTGTTAATATTTTTGGAAATGTTTCAAATAATTAGTGAATTTTTTACTTTGTAGAATTTGAGAAAAAAAAACTCCAATCGGCGTCCTCTCTCCGCGCGTGCACTTTGCCAGCAGCTTGAGCTTGATGTAAATTCCTACGTAGGAATTTTTTTCAATTTGTGGGTTTAGATAGATATTTATTTTTTTTATTCATAGATGAATAAAAATTTATTTACATTTCTTATAGTATTGTTAATATTTTTGGAAATGTTTCAAATATTTAGTGAATTTTTTACTTTGTAGAATTTGAGAAAAAAAAACTCCAATCGGCGTCCTCCCTCCGCTCGTGAACTCCGCCAGCAGCTTGAGCTTGAGGTAAATTCCTACGTAGGAATTTTTTTCAATTTGTTGGGTATAGATAGATATTTATTTTTATTATTCATAGATGAATAAAAAATTATTTACGTTTCTTATGGTTTTGTTAATATTTTTGGAAATGTTTCAAATAATTAGTGAATTTTTTACTTTGTAGAATTTGAGAAAAAAAACTCCAATCGGCGTCCTCCCTCCACGCGTGCACTCCGCCAGCAGCTTGAGCTTGAGGTCAATTCCTACGTAGGAATTTTTTTCAATTTGTTGGGTTTAGATAGATATTTATTTTTATTATTCATAGATGAATAAAAATTTATTTACTTTTCTTATAGTATTGTTAATATTTTTGGAAATGTTTCAAATAATTAGTGAATTTTTTACTTTGTAGAATTTGAGAAAAAAAACTCCAATCGGCGACCTCCCTCCGCGCGTGCACTTTGCCAGCAGCTTGAGCTTGAGGTAAATTCCTACGTAGGAATTTTTTTCAAATTGTGGGGTTTAGATAGATATTTATTTTTTTTATTCATAAATGAATAAAAATTTATTTACGTTTCTTATAGTATTGTTAATATTTTTGGAAATGTTTCAAATAATTAGTGAATTTTTTACTTTGTAGAATTTGAGAAAGAAAACTCCAATCGGCGTCCTCCCTCCGCGCGTGCACTCCGCCAGCACCTTGAGCTTGAGTTAAATTCCTACGTAGGAATTTTTTTCAATTTGTTGGGTTTAGATAGATATTTATTTTTATTATTCATAGATGAATAAAATTTATTTACGTTTCTTATAGTATTGTTAATATTTTTGGAAATGTTTCAAATAATTAGTGAATTTTTTACTTTGTAGAATTTGAGAAAGAAAACTCCAATCGGCGTCCTCCCTCCACGCGTGCACTCCGCCAGCAGCTTGAGCTTGTGGTCAATTCCTACGTAGGAATTTTTTTCAATTTGTTGGGTTTAGATAGATATTTATTTTTATTATTCATAGATGAATAAAAATTTATTTACGTTTCTTATGGTTTTGTTAATATTTTTGGAAATGTTTCAAATAATTAGTGAATTTTTTACTTTGTAGAATTTGAGAAAAAAAACTCCAATCGGCGTCCTCCCTCCGCGCGTGCACTTTGCCAGCAGCTTGAGCTTGAGGTAAATTCCTACGTAGGAATTTTTTTCAATTTGTGGGTTTAGAGAGATATTTATTTTTTTTATTCATAGTTGAATAAAAATTTAATTACATTTCTTATAGTATTGTTAATATTTTTGGAAATGTTTCAAATATTTAGTGAATTTTTTACTTTGTAGAATTTGAGAAAAAAAACTCCAATCGGCGTCCTCCCTCCGCTCGTGCACTCCGCCAGCAGCTTGAGCTTGAGGTAAATTCCTACGTAGGAATTTTTTTCAATTTGTTGGGTATAGATAGATATTTATTTTTATTATTCATAGATGAATAAAAAATTATTTACGTTTCTTATGGTTTTGTTAATATTTTTGGAAATGTTACAAATAATTAGTGAATTTTTTACTTTGTAGAATTTGAGAAAAAAAACTCCAATCGGCGTCCTCCCTCCACGCGTGCACTCCGCCAGCAGCTTGAGCTTGAGGTCAATTCCTACGTAGGAATTTTTTTCAATTTGTTGGGTTTAGATAGATATTTATTTTTATTATTCATAGATGAATAAAAATTTATTTACTTTTCTTATAGTATTGTTAATATTTTTGGAAATGTTTCAAATAATTACTGAATTTTTTACTTTGTAGAATTTGAGAAAAAAAACTCCAATCGGCGTCCTCCCTCCACGCGTGCACTCCCCCAGCAGCTTGAGCTTGAGGTAAATTCCTACGTAGGAATTTTTTTCAATTTGTAGGGTTTAGATAGATATTTATTTTTGTTATTCATAGATGAATAAAAATTTATTTACGTTTCTTATAGTATTGTTAATATTTTTGGAAATGTTTCAAATAATTAGTGAATTTTTTACTTTGTATAATTTGAGAAAAAAAACTCCAATCGGCGACCTCCCTCCGCTCTTGCACTCCGCCAGCAGCTTGAGCTTGAGGTAAATTCCTACGTAGGAATTTTTTTCAATTTGTTGGGTTTAGATAGATATTTATTTTTATTATTCATAGATGAATAAAATTTATTTACATTTCTTATAGTATTGTTAATATTTTTGGAAATGTTTCAAATAATTAGTGAATTTTTTACTTTGTAGAATTTGAGAAAAAAAACTCCAATCGGCGTCCTCCCTCCGCGCGTGCACTTTGCCAGCAGCTTGAGCTTGAGGTAAATTCCTACGTAGGAATTTTTTTCAAATTGTGGGGTTTAGATAGATATTTATTTTTTTTATTCATAGATGAATAAAAATTTATTTACGTTTCTTATAGTATTGTTAATATTTTTGGAAATGTTTCAAATAATTAGTGAATTTTTTACTTTGTAGAATTTGAGAAAAAAAACTCCAATCGGCGTCCTCCCTCCGCGCGTGCACTCCCCCAGCAGCTTGAGCTTGAGGTAAATTCCTACGTAGGAATTTTTTTCAATTTGTTGGGTTTAGATATATATTTATTTTTATTATTCATAGATGAATAAAAATTTATTTACATTTCTTATAGTATTGTTAATATTTTTGGAAATGTTTCAAATAATTAGTGAATTTTTTACTTTGTAGAATTTGAGAAAAAAAACTCCAATCGGCGTCCTCCCTCCGCGCGTGCACTTTGCCAGCAGCTTGAGCTTGAGGTAAATTCCTACGTAGGAATTTTTTTCAAATTGTGGGGTTTAGATAGATATTTATTTTTTTTATTCATAGATGAATAAAAATTTATTTACGTTTCTTATAGTATTGTTAATATTTTTGGAAATGTTTCAAATAATTAGTGAATTTTTTACTTTGTAGAATTTGAGAAAGAAAACTCCAATCGGAGTCCTCCCTCCGCGCGTGCACTCCGCCAGCACCTTGAGCTTGAGGTAAATTCCTACGTAGGAATTTTTTTCAATTTGTTGGGTTTAGATAGATATTTATTTTTAGTATTCATTGATGAATAAAATTTATTTACATTTCTTATAGTATTGTTAATATTTTTGGAAATGTTTCAAATAATTACTGAATTTTTTACTTTGTAGAATTTGAGAAAAAAAAACTCCAATCGGCGTCCTCCCTCCACGCGTGCACTCCGCCAGCCGCTTGAGCTTGAGGTAAATTCCTACGTAGGAATTTTTTTCAATTTGTTGGGTTTAGATAGATATTTATTTTTATTATTCATAGATGAATAAAAATTTATTTACATTTCTTATAGTATTGTTAATATTTTTGGAAATGTTTCAAATAATTACTGAATTTTTTACTTTGTAGAATTTGAGAAAAAAAAACTCCAATCGGCGTCCTCCCTCCACGCGTGCACTCCGCCAGCCGCTTGAGCTTGAGGTAAATTCCTACGTAGGAATTTTTTTCAATTTGTTGGGTTTAGATAGATATTTATTTTTATTATTCATAGATGAATAAAAATTTATTTACGTTTCTTATAGTATTGTTAATATTTTTGGAAATGTTTCAAATAATTAGTGAATTTTTTACTTTGTAGAATTTGAGAAAAAAAACTCCAACTGGCGTCCTCCCTCCACGCGTGCACTCCGCCAGCAGCTTGAGCTTGAGGTCAATTCCTACGTAGGAATTTTTTTCAATTTGTTGGGTTTAGATAGATATTTATTTTTATTATTCATAGATAAATAAAAATTTATTTACGTTTCTTATAGTATTGTTAATATTTTGGGAAATGTTTCAAATAATTAGTGAATTTTTTACTTTGTAGAATTTGAGAAAAAAAACTCCAATCGGCGTCCTCCCTCCGCGCGTGCACTTTTCCAGCAGCTTGAGCTTGATGTAAATTCCTACGTAGGAATTTTTTTCAATTTGTGGGTTTAGATAGATATTTATTTTTTTTATTCATAGATGAATAAAAATTTATTTACATTTCTTATAGTATTGTTAATATTTTTGGAAATGTTTCAATTATTTAGTGAATTTTTTACTTTGTAGAATTTGAGAAAAAAAACTCCAATCGGCGTCCTCCCTCCGCTCGTGCACTCCGCCAGCAGCTTGAGCTTGAGATAAATTCCTACGTAGGAATTTTTTTCAATTTGTTGGGTATAGATAGATATTTATTTTTATTATTCATAGATGAATAAAAAATTATTTACGTTTCTTATGGTTTTGTTAATATTTTTGGAAATGTTTCAAATAATTACTGAATTTTTTACTTTGTAGAATTTGAGAAAAAAAAACTCCAATCGGCGTCCTCCCTCCACGCGTGCACTCCGCCAGCCGCTTGAGCTTGAGGTAAATTCCTACGTAGGAATTTTTTTCAATTTGTTGGGTTTAGATAGATATTTATTTTTATTATTCATAGATGAATAAAATTTATTTACATTTCTTATAGTATTGTTAATATTTTTGGAAATGTTTCAAATAATTACTGAATTTTTTACTTTGTAGAATTTGAGAAAAAAAAACTCCAATCGGCGTCCTCCCTCCACGCGTGCACTCCGCCAGCCGCTTGAGCTTGAGGTAAATTCCTACGTAGGAATTTTTTTCAATTTGTTGGGTTTAGATAGATATTTATTTTTATTATTCATAGATGAATAAAATTTATTTACATTTCTTATAGTATTGTTAATATTTTTGGAAATGTTTCAAATAATTAGTGAATTTTTTACTTTGTAGAATTTGAGACAAAAAACTCCAATCGGCGTCCTCCCTCCACGCGTGCACTCCGCCAGCAGCTTGAGCTTGAGGTCAATTCCTACGTAGGAATTTTTTTCAATTTGTTGGGTTTAGATAGATATTTATTTTTATTATTCATAGATGAATAAAAATTTATTTACTTTTCTTATAGTATTGTTAATATTTTTGCAAATGTTTCAAATAATTAGTGAATTTTTTACTTTGTAGAATTTGAGAAAAAAAACTCCAATCGGCGTCCTCCCTCCGCGCGTGCACTTTGCCAGCAGCTTGAGCTTGAGGTAAATTCCTACGTAGGAATTTTTTTCAAATTGTGGGGTTTAGATAGATATTTATTTTTTTTATTCATAGATGAATAAAAATTTATTTACGTTTCTTATAGTATTGTTAATATTTTTGGAAATGTTTCAAATAATTAGTGAATTTTTTACTTTGTAGAATTTGAGAAAGAAAACTCCAATCGGAGTCCTCCCTCCGCGCGTGCACTCCGCCAGCACCTTGAGCTTGAGGTAAATTCCTACGTAGGAATTTTTTTCAATTTGTTGGGTTTAGATAGATATTTATTTTTAGTATTCATTGATGAATAAAATTTATTTACATTTCTTATAGTATTGTTAATATTTTTGGAAATGTTTCAAATAATTACTGAATTTTTTACTTTGTAGAATTTGAGAAAAAAAAACTCCAATCGGCGTCCTCCCTCCACGCGTGCACTCCGCCAGCCGCTTGAGCTTGAGGTAAATTCCTACGTAGGAATTTTTTTCAATTTGTTGGGTTTAGATAGATATTTATTTTTATTATTCATAGAAGAATAAAATTTATTTACATTTCTTATAGTATTGTTAATATTTTTGGAAATGTTTCAAATAATTACTGAATTTTTTACTTTGTAGAATTTGAGAAAAAAAACTCCAATCGGCGTCCTCCCTCCGCTCGTGCACTCCGCCAGCAGCTTGAGCTTGAGGTAAATTCCTACGTAGGAATTTTTTTCAATTTGTTGGGTTTAGATAGATATTTATTTTTATTATTCATAGATGAATAAAAATTTATTTACGTTTCTTATAGTATTGTTAATATTTTTGGAAATGTTTCAAATAATTAGTGAATTTTTTACTTTGTAGAATTTGAGAAAAAAAACTCCAATCGGCGACCTCCCTCCGCTCGTGCACTCCGCCAGCCGCTTGAGCTTGAGGTAAATTCCTACGTAGGAATTTTTTTCAATTTGTTGGGTTTAGATAGATATTTATTTTTATTATTCATAGATGAATAAAAATTTATTTACGTTTCTTATAGTATTCTTAATATTTTTGGAAATGTTTCAAATAATTAGTGAATTTTTTACTTTGTAGAATTTGAGAAAAAAAACTCCAATCGGCGTCCTCCCTCCGTGCGTGCACTCCACAAGCAGCTTGAGCTTGAGGTAAATTCCTACGTAGGAATTTTTTTTCAATTTGTTGGGTTTAGATAGATATTTATTTTTATTATTCATAGATGAATTAAAATTTATTTACGTTTCTTATAGTATTGTTAATATTTTTGGAAATGTTTCAAATAATTACTGAATTTTTTACTTTGTAGAATTTGAGAAAAAAAACTCCAATCGGCGTCCTCCCTCCGCGCGTGCACTCCGCCAGCACCTTGAGCTTGAGGTAAATTCCTACGTAGGAATTTTTTTCAATTTGTTGGGTTTAGATAGATATTTATTTTTATTATTCATTGATGAATAAAAATTTATTTACGTTTCTTATAGTATTGTTAATATTTTTGGAAATGTTTCAAATAATTAGTGAATTTTTTACTTTGTAGAATTTGAGAAAAAAAAACTCCAATCGGCGTCCTCTCTCCGCGCGTGCACTTTGCCAGCAGCTTGAGCTTGATGTAAATTCCTACGTAGGAATTTTTTTCAATTTGTGGGTTTAGATAGATATTTATTTTTTTTATTCATAGATGAATAAAAATTTATTTACATTTCTTATAGTATTGTTAATATTTTTGGAAATGTTTCAAATATTTAGTGAATTTTTTACTTTGTAGAATTTGAGAAAAAAAAACTCCAATCGGCGTCCTCCCTCCGCTCGTGAACTCCGCCAGCAGCTTGAGCTTGAGGTAAATTCCTACGTAGGAATTTTTTTCAATTTGTTGGGTATAGATAGATATTTATTTTTATTATTCATAGATGAATAAAAAATTATTTACGTTTCTTATGGTTTTGTTAATATTTTTGGAAATGTTTCAAATAATTAGTGAATTTTTTACTTTGTAGAATTTGAGAAAAAAAACTCCAATCGGCGTCCTCCCTCCACGCGTGCACTCCGCCAGCAGCTTGAGCTTGAGGTCAATTCCTACGTAGGAATTTTTTTCAATTTGTTGGGTTTAGATAGATATTTATTTTTATTATTCATAGATGAATAAAAATTTATTTACTTTTCTTATAGTATTGTTAATATTTTTGGAAATGTTTCAAATAATTAGTGAATTTTTTACTTTGTAGAATTTGAGAAAAAAAACTCCAATCGGCGACCTCCCTCCGCGCGTGCACTTTGCCAGCAGCTTGAGCTTGAGGTAAATTCCTACGTAGGAATTTTTTTCAAATTGTGGGGTTTAGATAGATATTTATTTTTTTTATTCATAAATGAATAAAAATTTATTTACGTTTCTTATAGTATTGTTAATATTTTTGGAAATGTTTCAAATAATTAGTGAATTTTTTACTTTGTAGAATTTGAGAAAGAAAACTCCAATCGGCGTCCTCCCTCCGCGCGTGCACTCCGCCAGCACCTTGAGCTTGAGTTAAATTCCTACGTAGGAATTTTTTTCAATTTGTTGGGTTTAGATAGATATTTATTTTTATTATTCATAGATGAATAAAATTTATTTACGTTTCTTATAGTATTGTTAATATTTTTGGAAATGTTTCAAATAATTAGTGAATTTTTTACTTTGTAGAATTTGAGAAAGAAAACTCCAATCGGCGTCCTCCCTCCACGCGTGCACTCCGCCAGCAGCTTGAGCTTGTGGTCAATTCCTACGTAGGAATTTTTTTCAATTTGTTGGGTTTAGATAGATATTTATTTTTATTATTCATAGATGAATAAAAATTTATTTACGTTTCTTATGGTTTTGTTAATATTTTTGGAAATGTTTCAAATAATTAGTGAATTTTTTACTTTGTAGAATTTGAGAAAAAAAACTCCAATCGGCGTCCTCCCTCCGCGCGTGCACTTTGCCAGCAGCTTGAGCTTGAGGTAAATTCCTACGTAGGAATTTTTTTCAATTTGTGGGTTTAGAGAGATATTTATTTTTTTTATTCATAGTTGAATAAAAATTTAATTACATTTCTTATAGTATTGTTAATATTTTTGGAAATGTTTCAAATATTTAGTGAATTTTTTACTTTGTAGAATTTGAGAAAAAAAACTCCAATCGGCGTCCTCCCTCCGCTCGTGCACTCCGCCAGCAGCTTGAGCTTGAGGTAAATTCCTACGTAGGAATTTTTTTCAATTTGTTGGGTATAGATAGATATTTATTTTTATTATTCATAGATGAATAAAAAATTATTTACGTTTCTTATGGTTTTGTTAATATTTTTGGAAATGTTACAAATAATTAGTGAATTTTTTACTTTGTAGAATTTGAGAAAAAAAACTCCAATCGGCGTCCTCCCTCCACGCGTGCACTCCGCCAGCAGCTTGAGCTTGAGGTCAATTCCTACGTAGGAATTTTTTTCAATTTGTTGGGTTTAGATAGATATTTATTTTTATTATTCATAGATGAATAAAAATTTATTTACTTTTCTTATAGTATTGTTAATATTTTTGGAAATGTTTCAAATAATTACTGAATTTTTTACTTTGTAGAATTTGAGAAAAAAAACTCCAATCGGCGTCCTCCCTCCACGCGTGCACTCCCCCAGCAGCTTGAGCTTGAGGTAAATTCCTACGTAGGAATTTTTTTCGATTTGTAGGGTTTAGATAGATATTTATTTTTGTTATTCATAGATGAATAAAAATTTATTTACGTTTCTTATAGTATTGTTAATATTTTTGGAAATGTTTCAAATAATTAGTGAATTTTTTACTTTGTATAATTTGAGAAAAAAAACTCCAATCGGCGACCTCCCTCCGCTCTTGCACTCCGCCAGCAGCTTGAGCTTGAGGTAAATTCCTACGTAGGAATTTTTTTCAATTTGTTGGGTTTAGATAGATATTTATTTTTATTATTCATAGATGAATAAAATTTATTTACATTTCTTATAGTATTGTTAATATTTTTGGAAATGTTTCAAATAATTAGTGAATTTTTTACTTTGTAGAATTTGAGAAAAAAAACTCCAATCGGCGTCCTCCCTCCGTGCGTGCACTCCGCCAGCAGCTTGAGCTTGAGGTAAATTCCTACGTAGGAATTTTTTTCAATTTGTTGGGTTTAGATATATATTTATTTTTATTATTCATAGATGAATAAAAATTTATTTACGTTTCTTATAGTATTGTTAATATTTTTGGAAATGTTTCAAATAATTAGTGAATTTTTTACTTTGTAGAATTTGAGAAAAAAAACTCCAATCGGCGTCCTCCCTCCGCGCGTGCACTCCCCCAGCAGCTTGAGCTTGAGGTAAATTCCTACGTAGGAATTTTTTTCAATTTGTTGGGTTTAGATATATATTTATTTTTATTATTCATAGATGAATAAAAATTTATTTACGTTTCTTATAGTATTGTTCATATTTTTGGAAATGTTTCAAATAATTAGTGAATTTTTTACTTTGTAGAATTTGAGAAAAAAAACTCCAATCGGCGTCCTCCCTCCGCGCGTGCACTCCCCCAGCAGCTTGAGCTTGAGGTAAATTCCTACGTAGGAATTTTTTTCAATTTGTTGGGTTTAGATATATATTTATTTTTATTATTCATAGATGAATAAAAATTTATTTACGTTTCTTATAGTATTGTTCATATTTTTGTAAATGTTTCAAATAATTAGTGAATTTTTTACTTTGTAGAATTTGAAAAAAAAAACTCCAATCGGCGTCCTCCCTCCGTGCGTGCACTCCGCCAGCAGCTTGAGCTTGAGGTAAATTCCTACGTAGGAATTTTTTTCAATTTGTTGGGTTTAGATATATATTTATTTTTATTATTCATAGATGAATAAAAATTTATTTACGTTTCTTATAGTATTGTTAATATTTTTGGAAATGTTTCAAATAATTAGTGAATTTTTTACTTTGTAGAATTTGAGAAAAAAAACTCCAATCGGCGTCCTCCCTCCGTGCGTGCACTCCGCCAGCAGCTTGAGCTTGAGGTAAATTCCTACGTAGGAATTTTTTTCAATTTGTTGGGTTTAGATATATATTTATTTTTATTATTCATAGATGAATAAAAATTTATTTACGTTTCTTATAGTATTGTTAATATTTTTGGAAATGTTTCAAATAATTAGTGAATTTTTTACTTTGTAGAATTTGAGAAAAAAAACTCCAATCGGCGTCCTCCCTCCGTGCGTGCACTCCGCCAGCAGCTTGAGCTTGAGGTAAATTCCTACGTAGGAATTTTTTTCAATTTGTTGGGTTTAGATATATATTTATTTTTATTATTCATAGGTGAATAAAAATTTATTTACGTTTCTTATAGTATTGTTAATATTTTTGGAAATGTTTCAAATAATTAGTGAATTTTTTACTTTGTAGAATTTGAGAAAAAAAACTCCAATCGGCGTCCTCCCTCCGCGCGTGCACTCCCCCAGCAGCTTGAGCTTGAGGTAAATTCCTACGTAGGAATTTTTTTCAATTTGTTGGGTTTAGATAGATATTTATTTTTATTATTCATAGATGAATAAAATTTATTTACATTTCTTATAGTATTGTTAATATTTTTGGAAATGTTTCAAATAATTACTGAATTTTTTACTTTGTAGAATTTGAGAAAAAAAACTCCAATCGGCGTCCTCCCTCCACGCGTGCACTCCCCCAGCAGCTTGAGCTTGAGGTAAATTCCTACGTAGGAATTTTTTTCAATTTGTAGGGTTTAGATAGATATTTATTTTTATTATTCATAGATGAATAAAAATTTATTTACGTTTCTTATAGTATTGTTAATATTTTTGGAAATGTTTCAAATAATTAGTGAATTTTTTACTTTGTATAATTTGAGAAAAAAAACTCCAATCGGCGACCTCCCTCCGCTCTTGCACTCCGCCAGCAGCTTGAGCTTGAGGTAAATTCCTACGTAGGAATTTTTTTCAATTTGTTGGGTTTAGATAGATATTTATTTTTATTATTCATAGATGAATAAAAATTTATTTACGTTTCTTATAGTATTGTTAATATTTTTGGAAATGTTTCAAATAATTAGTGAATTTTTTACTTTGTAGAATTTGAGAAAAAAAACTCCAATCGGCGTCCTCCCTCCGTGCGTGCACTCCGCCAGCAGCTTGAGCTTGAGGTAAATTCCTACGTAGGAATTTTTTTCAATTTGTTGGGTTTAGATAGATATTTATTTTTATTATTCATAGATGAATAAAAATTTATTTACGTTTCTTATAGTATTGTTAATATTTTTAGAAATGTTTCAAATAATTAGTGAATTTTTTACTTTGTAGAATTTGAGAAAAAAAACTCCAACCGGCGTCCTCCCTCCACGCGTGCACTCCGCCAGCAGCTTGAGCTTGAGGTCAATTCCTACGTAGGAATTTTTTTCAATTTGTTGGGTTTAGATAGATATTTATTTTTATTATTCATAGATAAATAAAAATTTATTTACGTTTCTTATAGTATTGTTAATATTTTGGGAAATGTTTCAAATAATTAGTGAATTTTTTACTTTGTAGAATTTGAGAAAAAAAACTCCAATCGGCGTCCTCCCTGCGCGCGTGCACTTTGCCAGCAGCTTGAGCTTGATGTAAATTCCTACGTAGGAATTTTTTTCAATTTGTGCGTTTAGATAGATATTTATTTTTTTTATTCATAGATGAATAAAAATTTATTTACATTTCTTAAAGTATTGTTAATATTTTTGGAAATGTTTCAAATATTTAGTGAATTTTTTACTTTGTAGAATTTGAGAAAAAAAAACTCCAATCGGCGTCCTCCCTCCGCTCGTGCACTCCGCCAGCAGCTTGAGCTTGAGGTAAATTCCTACGTAGGAATTTTTTTCAATTTTTTGGGTATAGATAGATATTTATTTTTATTATTCATAGATGAATAAAAAATTATTTACGTTTCTTATGGTTTTGTTAATATTTTTGGAAATGTTTCAAATAATTAGTGAATTTTTTACTTTGTAGAATTTGAGAAAAAAAACTCCAATCGGCGTCCTCCCTCCACGCGTGCACTCCGCCAGCGGCTTGAGCTTGAGGTCAATTCCTACGTAGGAATTTTTTTCAATTTGTTGGGTTTAGATAGATATTTATTTTTATTATTCATAGATAAATAAAAATTTATTTACGTTTCTTATAGTATTGTTAATATTTTTGGAAATGTTTCAAATAATTAGTGAATTTTTTACTTTGTAGAATTTGAGAAAAAAAACTCCAATCGGCGTCCTCCCTCCGTGCGTGCACTCCACAAGCAGCTTGAGCTTGAGGTAAATTCCTACGTAGGAATTTTTTTCAATTTGTGGGTTTAGATAGATATTTATTTTTTTTATTCATAGATGAATAAAAATTTATTTACATTTCTTATAGTATTGTTAATATTTTTGGAAATGTTTCAAATATTTAGTGAATTTTTTACTTTGTAGAATTTGAGAAAAAAAAACTCCAATCGGCGTCCTCCCTCCGCTCGTGAACTCCGCCAGCAGCTTGAGCTTGAGGTAAATTCCTACGTAGGAATTTTTTTCAATTTGTTGGGTATAGATAGATATTTATTTTTATTATTCATAGATGAATAAAAAATTATTTACGTTTCTTATGGTTTTGTTAATATTTTTGGAAATGTTTCAAATAATTAGTGAATTTTTTACTTTGTAGAATTTGAGAAAAAAAACTCCAATCGGCGTCCTCCCTCCACGCGTGCACTCCGCCAGCAGCTTGAGCTTGAGGTCAATTCCTACGTAGGAATTTTTTTCAATTTGTTGGGTTTAGATAGATATTTATTTTTATTATTCATAGATGAATAAAAATTTATTTACTTTTCTTATAGTATTGTTAATATTTTTGGAAATGTTTCAAATAATTAGTGAATTTTTTACTTTGTAGAATTTGAGAAAAAAAACTCCAATCGGCGTCCTCCCTCCGCGCGTGCACTCCGCCAGCAGCTTGAGCTTGAGGTAAATTCCTACGTAGGAATTTTTTTCAATTTGTTGGGTTTAGATAGATATTTATTTTTATTATTCATAGATGAATAAAAATTTATTTACGTTTCTTATAGTATTGTTAATATTTTTGGAAATGTTTCAAATAATTAGTGAATTTTTTACTTTGTAGAATTTGAGAAAAAAAACTCCAATCGGCGTCCTCCCTCCGCTCGTGAACTCCGCCAGCAGCTTGAGCTTGAGGTAAATTCCTACGTAGGAATTTTTTTCAATTTGTTGGGTATAGATAGATATTTATTTTTATTATTCATAGATGAATAAAAAATTATTTACGTTTCTTATGGTTTTGTTAATATTTTTGGAAATGTTTCAAATAATTAGTGAATTTTTTACTTTGTAGAATTTGAGAAAAAAAACTCCAATCGGCGTCCTCCCTCCACGCGTGCACTCCGCCAGCAGCTTGAGCTTGAGGTCAATTCCTACGTAGGAATTTTTTTCAATTTGTTGGGTTTAGATAGATATTTATTTTTATTATTCATAGATGAATAAAAATTTATTTACTTTTCTTATAGTATTGTTAATATTTTTGGAAATGTTTCAAATAATTAGTGAATTTTTTACTTTGTAGAATTTGAGAAAAAAAACTCCAATCGGCGTCCTCCCTCCGCGCGTGCACTCCGCCAGCAGCTTGAGCTTGAGGTAAATTCCTACGTAGGAATTTTTTTCAATTTGTTGGGTTTAGATAGATATTTATTTTTATTATTCATAGATGAATAAAAATTTATTTACGTTTCTTATAGTATTGTTAATATTTTTGGAAATGTTTCAAATAATTAGTGAATTTTTTACTTTGTAGAATTTGAGAAAAAAAACTCCAATCGGCGACCTCCCTCCGCTCGTGCACCCCGCCAGCAGCTTGAGCTTGAGGTAAATTCCTACGTAGGAATTTTTTTCAATTTGTTGGGTTTAGATAGATATTTATTTTTATTATTCATAGATGAATAAAAATTTATTTACGTTTCTTATAGTATTGTTAATATTTTTGGAAATGTTTCAAATAATTAGTGAATTTTTTACTTTGTAGAATTTGAGAAAAAAAACTCCAATCGGCGTCCTCCCTCCGTGCGTGCACTCCACAAGCAGCTTGAGCTTGAGGTAAATTCCTACGTAGGAATTTTTTTCAATTTGTTGGGTTTAGATAGATAATTATTTTTATTATTCATTGATGAATAAAAATTTATCTACGTTTCTTATAGTATTGTTAATATTTTTGGAAATGTTTCAAATAATTAGTGAATTTTTTACTTTGTAGAATTTGAGAAGAAAAAACTCCAATCGGCGTCCTCCCTCCACGCGTGCACTCCGCCAGCCGCTTGAGCTTGAGGTAAATTCCTACGTAGGAATTTTTTTCAATTTGTTGGGTTTAGATAGATATTTATTTTTATTATTCATAGATGAATAAAAATTTATTTACATTTCTTATAGTATTGTTAATATTTTTGGAAATGTTTCAAATATTTAGTGAATTTTTTACTTTGTAGAATTTGAGAAAAAAAACTCCAATCGGCGTCCTCCCTCCGCACGTGCACTCCGCCAGCAGCTTGAGCTTGATGTAAATTCCTACGTAGGAATTTTTTTCGATTTGTGGGTTTAGATAGATATTTATTTTTTTTATTCTTAGATGAATAAAAATTTATTTACATTTCTTATATTATTGTTAATATTTTTGGAAATGTTTCAAATATTTAGTGAATTTTTTACTTTGTAGAATTTGAGAAGAAAAAACTCCAATCGGCGTCCTCCCTCCACGCGTGCACTCCGCCAGCCGCTTGAGTTTGAGGTAAATTCCTACGTAGGAATTTTTTTCAATTTGTTGGGTTTAGATAGATATTTATTTTTATTATTCATAGATGAATAAAATTTATTTACATTTCTTATAGTATTGTTAATATTTTTGGAAATGTTTCAAATAATTACTGAATTTTTTACTTTGTAGAATTTGAGAAAAAAAACTCCAATCGGCGTCCTCCATCCGCGCGTGCACTCCCCCAGCAGCTTGAGCTTGAGGTAAATTCCTACGTAGGAATTTTTTTCAATTTGTTGGGTTTAGATAGATATTTATTTTTATTATTCATAGATGAATAAAAATTTATTTACGTTTCTTATAGTATTGTTAATATTTTTGGAAATGTTTCAAATAATTACTGAATTTTTTACTTTGTAGAATTTGAGAAAAAAAACTCCAATCGGCGTCCTCCATCCGCGCGTGCACTCCCCCAGCAGCTTGAGCTTGAGGTAAATTCCTACGTAGGAATTTTTTTCAATTTGTTGGGTTTAGATAGATATTTATTTTTATTATTCATAGATGAATAAAAATTTATTTACGTTTCTTATAGTATTGTTAATATTTTTGGAAATGTTTCAAATAATTAGTGAATTTTTTACTTTGTAGAATTTGAGAAAAAAAACTCCAATCGGCGACCTCCCTCCGCTCGTGCACTCCGCCAGCAGCTTGAGCTTGAGGTAAATTCCTACGTAGGAATTTTTTACAATTTGTTGGGTTTAGATAGATATTTATTTTTATTATTCATAGATGAATAAAAATTTATTTACGTTTCTTATAGTATTGTTAATATTTTTGGAAATGTTTCAAATAATTAGTGAATTTTTTACTTTGTAGAATTTGAGAAAAAAAACTCCAATCGGCGTCCTCCCTCCGTGCGTGCACTCCACAAGCAGCTTGAGCTTGAGGTAAATTCCTACGTAGGAATTTTTTTCAATTTGTTGGGTTTAGATAGATATTTATTTTTATTATTCATAGATAAATAAAAATTTATTTACGTTTCTTATAGTATTGTTAATATTTTTGGAAATGTTTCAAATAATTAGTGAATTTTTTACTTTGTAGAATTTGAGAAAAAAAACTCCAATCGGCGACCTCCCTCCGCTCGTGCACTCCGCCAGCAGCTTGAGCTTGAGGTAAATTCCTACGTAGGAATTTTTTTCAATTTGTTGGGTTTAGATAGATATTTATTTTTATTATTCATAGATGAATAAAAATTTATTTACGTTTCTTATAGTATTGTTAATATTTTTGGAAATGTTTCAAATAATTAGTGAATTTTTTACTTTGTAGAATTTGAGAAAAAAAACTCCAATCGGCGTCCTCCCTCCGCGCGTGCACTCCGCCAGCACCTTGAGCTTGAGGTAAATTCCTACGTAGGAATTTTTTTCAATTTGTTGGGTTTAGATAGATATTTATTTTTATTATTCATTGATGAATAAAAATTTATTTACGTTTCTTATAGTATTGTTAATATTTTTGGAAATGTTTCAAATAATTAGTGAATTTTTTACTTTGTAGAATTTGAGAAAAAAAAACTCCAATCGGCGTCATCCCTCCGCGCGTGCACTTTGCCAGCAGCTTGAGCTTGATGTAAATTCCTACGTAGGAATTTTTTTCAATTTGTGGGTTTAGATAGATATTTATTTTTTTTATTCATAGATGAATAAAAATTTATTTACATTTCTTATAGTATTGTTAATATTTTTGGAAATGTTTCAAATATTTAGTGAATTTTTTACTTTGTAGAATTTGAGAAGAAAAAACTCCAATCGGCGTCCTCCCTCCACGCGTACACTCCGCCAGCCGCTTGAGTTTGAGGTAAATTCCTACGTAGGAATTTTTTTCAATTTGTTGGGTTTAGATAGATATTTATTTTTATTATTCATAGATGAATAAAATTTATTTACATTTCTTATAGTATTGTTAATATTTTTGGAAATGTTTCTAATAATTACTGAATTTTTTACTTTGTAGAATTTGAGAAAAAGAACTCCAATCGGCGTCCTCCATCCGCGCGTGCACTCCCCCAGCAGCTTGAGCTTGAGGTAAATTCCTACGTAGGAATTTTTTTCAATTTGTTGGGTTTAGATAGATATTTATTTTTATTATTCATAGATGATTAAAAATTTATTTACGTTTCTTATAGTATTGTTAATATTTTTGGAAATGTTTCAAATAATTACTGAATTTTTTACTTTGTAGAATTTGAGAAAAAAAACTCCAATCGGCGTCCTCCATCCGCGCGTGCACTCCCCCAGCAGCTTGAGCTTGCGGTAAATTCCTACGTAGGAATTTTTTTCAATTTGTTGGGTTTAGATAGATATTTATTTTTATTATTCATAGATGAATAAAAATTTATTTACGTTTCTTATAGTATTGTTAATATTTTTGGAAATGTTTCAAATAATTAGTGAATTTTTTACTTTGTAGAATTTGAGAAAAAAAACTCCAATCGGCGACCTCCCTCCGCTCGTGCACTCCGCCAGCAGCTTGAGCTTGAGGTAAATTCCTACGTAGGAATTTTTTTCAATTTGTTGGGTTTAGATAGATATTTATTTTTATTATTCATAGATGAATAAAAATTTATTTACGTTTCTTATAGTATTGTTAAGATTTTTGGAAATGTTTCAAATAATTAGTGAATTTTTTACTTTGTAGAATTTGAGAAAAAAAACTCCAATCGGCGTCCTCCCTCCGTGCGTGCACTCCACAAGCAGCTTGAGCTTGAGGTAAATTCCTACGTAGGAATTGTTTTCAATTTGTTGGGTTTAGATAGATATTTATTTTTATTATTCATAGATGAATTAAAATTTATTTACGTTTCTTATAGTATTGTTAATATTTTTGGAAATGTTTCAAATAATTAGTGAATTTTTTACTTTGTAGAATTTGAGAAAAAAAACTCCAATCGGCGTCCTCCCTCCGCGCGTGCACTCCGCCAGCACCTTGAGCTTGAGGTAAATTCCTACGTAGGAATTTTTTTCAATTTGTTAGGTTTAGATAGATATTTATTTTTATTATTCATTGATGAATAAAAATTTATTTACGTTTCTTATAGTATTGTTAATATTTTTGGAAATGTTTCAAATAATTAGTGAATTTTTCACTTTGTAGAATTTGAGAAAAAAAACTCCAATCGGCGTCCTCCCTCCGCGCGTGCACTCCGCCAGCAGCTTGAGCTTGATGTAAATTCCTACGTAGGAATTTTTTTCAATTTGTGGGTTTAGATAGATATTTATTTTTTTTATTCATAGATGAATAAAAATTTATTTACATTTCTTATAGTATTGTTAATATTTTTGGAAATGTTTCAAATATTTAGTGAATTTTTTACTTTGTAGAATTTGAGAAAAAAACTCCAATCGGCGTCCTCCCTCCGCGCGTGCACTCCGCCAGCAGCTTGAGCTTGATGTAAATTCCTACGTAGGAATTTTTTTCAATTTGTTGGGTTTAGATAGATATTTATTTTTATTATTCATAGATGAATAAAATTTATTTACATTTCTTATAGTATTGTTAATATTTTTGGAAATGTTTCAAATAATTACTGAATTTTTTACTTTGTAGAATTTGAGAAAAAAAACTCCAATCGGCGTCCTCCATCCGCGCGTGCACTCCCCCAGCAGCTTGAGCTTGAGGTAAATTCCTACGTAGGAATTTTTTTCAATTTGTTGGGTTTAGATAGATATTTATTTTTATTATTCATAGATGAATAAAAATTTATTTACGTTTCTTATAGTATTGTTAATATTTTTGGAAATGTTTCAAATAATTAGTGAATTTTTTACTTTGTAGAATTTGAGAAAAAAAACTCCAATCGGCGACCTCCCTCCGCTCGTGCACTCCGCCAGCAGCTTGAGCTTGAGGTAAATTCCTACGTAGGAATTTTTTTCAATTTGTTGGGTTTAGATAGATATTTATTTTTATTATTCATAGATGAATAAAAATTTATTTACGTTTCTTATAGTATTGTTAATATTTTTGGAAATGTTTCAAATAATTAGTGAATTTTTTACTTTGTAGAATTTGAGAAAAAAAACTCCAATCGGCGTCCTCCCTCCGCGCGTGCACTCCGCCAGCAGCTTGAGCTTGATGTAAATTCCTAAGTAGGAATTTTTTTCAATTTGTGGGTTTAGATAGATATTTATTTTTATTATTCATAGATGAATAAAAATTTATTTACATTTCTTATAGTATTGTTAATATTTTTGGAAATGTTTCAAATATTTAGTGAATTTTTTACTTTGTAGAATTTGAGAAAAAAAACTCCAATCGGCGTCCTCCCTCCGCGCGTGCACTCCGCCAGCAGCTTGAGCTTGATGTAAATTCCTACGTAGGAATTTTTTTCGATTTGTGGGTTTAGATAGATATTTATTTTTTTTATTCATAGATGAATAAAAATTTATTTACATTTCTTATAGTATTGTTAATATTTTTGGAAATGTTTCAAATATTTAGTGAATTTTTTACTTTGTAGAATTTGAGAAGAAAAAACTCCAATCGGCGTCCTCCCTCCACGCGTGCACTCCGCCAGCCGCTTGAGTTTGAGGTAAATTCCTACGTAGGAATTTTTTTCAATTTGTTGGGTTTAGATAGATATTTATTTTTATTATTCATAGATGAATAAAATTTATTTACATTTCTTATAGTATTGTTAATATTTTTGGAAATGTTTCAAATAATTACTGAATTTTTTACTTTGTAGAATTTGAGAAAAAAAACTCCAATCGGCGTCCTCCATCCGCGCGTGCACTCCCCCAGCAGCTTGAGCTTGTGGTAAATTCCTACGTAGGAATTTTTTTCAATTTGTTGGGTTTAGATAGATATTTATTTTTATTATTCATAGATGAATAAAAATTTATTTACGTTTCTTATAGTATTGTTAATATTTTTGGAAATGTTTCAAATAATTAGTGAATTTTTTACTTTGTAGAATTTGAGAAAAAAAACTCCAATCGGCGTCCTCCATCCGCGCGTGCACTCCCCCAGCAGCTTGAGCTTGATGTAAATTCCTACGTAGGAATTTTTTTCAATTTGTTGGGTTTAGATAGATATTTATTTTTATTATTCATAGATGAATAAAAATTTATTTACGTTTCTTATAGTATTGTTAATATTTTTGGAAATGTTTCAAATAATTAGTGAATTTTTTACTTTGTTGAATTTGAGAAAAAAAACTCCAATCGGCGACCTCCCTCCGCTCGTGCACTCCGCCAGCAGCTTGAGATTGAGGTAAATTCCTACGTAGGAATTTTTTTCAATTTGTTGGGTTTAGATAGATATTTATTTTTATTATTCATAGATGAATAAAAATTTATTTACGTTTCTTATAGTATTGTTAATATTTTTGGAAATGTTTCAAATAATTAGTGAATTTTTTACTTTGTAGAATTTGAGAAAAAAAACTCCAATCGGCGTCCTCCCTCCGTGCGTGCACTCCACAAGCAGCTTGAGCTTGAGGTAAATTCCTACGTAGGAATTTTTTTTCAATTTGTTGGGTTTAGATAGTTATTTATTTTTATTATTCATAGATGAATAAAAATTTATCTACGTTTCTTATAGTATTGTTAATATTTTTGGAAATGTTTCAAATAATTAGTGAATTTTTTAGTTTGTAGAATTTGAGAAAAAAAACTCCAATCGGCGACCTCCCTCCGCTCGTGCACTCCACCAGCAGCTTGAGCTTGAGGTAAATTCCTACGTAGGAATTGTTTTCAATTTGTTGGGTTTAGATAGATATTTATTTTTATTATTCATAGATGAATAAAAATTTATTTACGTTTCTTATAGTATTGTTAATATTTTTGGAAATGTTTCAAATAATTAGTGAATTTTTTACTTTGTAGAATTTGAGAAAAAAAACTCCAATCGGCGTCCTCCCTCCGTGCGTGCACTCCACAAGCAGCTTGAGCTTGAGGTAAATTCCTACGTAGGAATTTTTTTCAATTTGTTGGGTTTAGATAGATATTTATTTTTATTATTCATAGATGAATTAAAATTTATTTACGTTTCTTATAGTATTGTTAATATTTTTGGAAATGTTTCAAATAATTAGTGAATTTTTTACTTTGTAGAATTTGAGAAAAAAAACTCCAATCGGCGTCCTCCATCCGCGCGTGCACTCCGCCAGCACCTTGAGCTTGAGGTAAATTCCTACGTAGGAATTTTTTTCAATTTGTTGGGTTTAGATAGATATTTATTTTTATTATTCATTGATGAATAAAAATTTATTTACGTTTCTTATAGTATTGTTAATATTTTTGGAAATGTTTCAAATAATTAGTGAATTTTTTACTTTGTAGAATTTGAGAAAAAAAAACTCCAATCGGCGTCCTCCCTCCGCGCGTGCACTTTGCCAGCAGCTTGAGCTTGATGTAAATTCCTACGTAGGAATTTTTTTCAATTTGTGGGTTTAGATAGATATTTATTTTTTTTATTCATAGATGAATAAAAATTTATTTACATTTCTTATAGTATTGTTAATATTTTTGGAAATGTTTCAAATATTTAGTGAATTTTTTACTTTGTAGAATTTGAGAAGAAAAAACTCCAATCGGCGTCCTCCCTCCACGCGTGCACTCCGCCAGCCGCTTGAGTTTGAGGTAAATTCCTACGTAGGAATTTTTTTCAATTTGTTGGGTTTAGATAGATATTTATTTTTATTATTCATAGATGAATAAAATTTATTTACATTTCTTATAGTATTGTTAATATTTTTTTAAATGTTTCAAATAATTACTGAATTTTTTACTTTGTAGAATTTGAGAAAAAAAACTCCAATCGGCGTCCTCCATCCGCGCGTGCACTCCCCCAGCAGCTTGAGCTTGAGGTAAATTCCTACGTAGGAATTTTTTTCAATTTGTTGGGTTTAGATAGATATTTATTTTTATTATTCATAGATGAATAAAAATTTATTTACGTTTCTTATAGTATTGTTAATATTTTTGGAAATGTTTCAAATAATTACTGAATTTTTTACTTTGTAGAATTTGAGAAAAAAAACTCCAACCGGCGTCCTCCCTCCACGCGTGCACTCCGCCAGCAGCTTGAGCTTGAGGTCAATTCCAACGTAGGAATTTTTTTCAATTTGTTGGGTTTAGATAGATATTTATTTTTATTATTCATAGATAAATAAAAATTTATTTACGTTTCTTATAGTATTGTTAATATTTTGGGAAATGTTTCAAATAATTAGTGAATTTTTTACTTTGTAGAATTTGAGAAAAAAAACTACAATCGGCGTCCTCCCTCCGCGCGTGCACTTTGCCAGCAGCTTGAGCTTGATGTAAATTCCTACGTAGGAATTTTTTTCAATTTGTGCGTTTAGATAGATATTTATTTTTTTTATTCATAGATGAATAAAAATTTATTTACATTTCTTATAGTATTGTTAATATTTTTGGAAATGTTTCAAATATTTAGTGAATTTTTTACTTTGTAGAATTTGAGAAAAAAAAACTCCAATCTGCGTCCTCCCTCCGCTCGTGCACTCCGCCAGCAGCTTGAGCTTGAGGTAAATTCCTACGTAGGAATTTTTTTCAATTTTTTGGGTATAGATAGATATTTATTTTTATTATTCATAGATGAATAAAAAATTATTTACGTTTCTTATGGTTTTGTTAATATTTTTGGAAATGTTTCAAATAATTAGTGAATTTTTTACTTTGTAGAATTTGAGAAAAAAAAACTCCAATCGGCGTCCTCCCTCCACGCGTGCACTCCGCCAGCGGCTTGAGCTTGAGGTCAATTCCTACGTAGGAATTTTTTTCAATTTGTTGGGTTTAGATAGATATTTATTTTTATTATTCATAGATAAATAAAAATTTATTTACGTTTCTTATAGTATTGTTAATATTTTTGGAAATGTTTCAAATAATTAGTGAATTTTTTACTTTGTAGAATTTGAGAAAAAAAACTCCAATCGGCGTCCTCCCTCCGTGCGTGCACTCCACAAGCAGCTTGAGCTTGATGTAAATTCCTACGTAGGAATTTTTTTCAATTTGTGGGTTTAGATAGATATTTATTTTTTTTATTCATAGATGAATAAAAATTTATTTACATTTCTTATAGTATTGTTAATATTTTTGGAAATGTTTCAAATATTTAGTGAATTTTTTACTTTGTAGAATTTGAGAAAAAAAAACTCCAATCGGCGTCCTCCCTCCGCTCGTGAACTCCGCCAGCAGCTTGAGCTTGAGGTAAATTCCTACGTAGGAATTTTTTTCAATTTGTTGGGTATAGATAGATATTTATTTTTATTATTCATAGATGAATAAAAAAATTATTTACGTTTCTTATGGTTTTGTTAATATTTTTGGAAATGTTTCAAATAATTAGTGAATTTTTTACTTTGTAGAATTTGAGAAAAAAAACTCCAATCGGCGTCCTCCCTCCACGCGTGCACTCCGCCAGCAGCTTGAGCTTGAGGTCAATTCCTACGTAGGAATTTTTTTCAATTTGTTGGGTTTAGATAGATATTTATTTTTATTATTCATAGATGAATAAAAATTTATTTACTTTTCTTATAGTATTGTTAATATTTTTGGAAATGTTTCAAATAATTAGTGAATTTTTTACTTTGTAGAATTTGAGAAAAAAAACTCCAATCGGCGTCCTCCCTACGTGCGTGCACTCCACAAGCAGCTTGAGCTTGAGGTAAATTCCTACGTAGGAATTTTTTTCAATTTGTTAGGTTTAGATAGTTATTTATTTTTATTATTCATAGATGAATAAAAATTTATCTACGTTTCTTATAGTATTGTTAATATTTTTGGAAATGTTTCAAATAATTAGTGAATTTTTTAGTTTGTAGAATTTGAGAAAAAAAACTCCAATCGGCGACCTCCCTCCGCTCGTGCACTCCGCCAGCAGCTTGAGCTTGAGGTAAATTCCTACGTAGGAATTTTTTTCAATTTGTTGGGTTTAGATAGATATTTATTTTTATTATTCATAGATGAATAAAAATTTATTTACGTTTCTTATAGTATTGTTAATATTTTTGGAAATGTTTCAAATAATTAGTGAATTTTTTACTTTGTAGAATTTGAGAAAAAAAACTCCAATCGGCGTCCTCCCTCCGTGCGTGCACTCCACAAGCAGCTTGAGCTTGAGGTAAATTCCTACGTAGGAATTTTTTTCAATTTGTTGGGTTTAGATAGATATTTATTTTTATTATTCATAGATGAATTAAAATTTATTTACGTTTCTTATAGTATTGTTAATATTTTTGGAAATGTTTCAAATAATTAGTGAATTTTTTACTTTGTAGAATTTGAGAAAAAAAACTCCAATCGGCGTCCTCCCTCCGCGCGTGCACTCCGCCAGCACCTTGAGCTTGAGGTAAATTCCTACGTAGGAATTTTTTTCAATTTGTTGGGTTTAGATAGATATTTATTTTTATTATTCATAGATGAATAAAAATTTATTTACTTTTCTTATAGTATTGTTAATATTTTTGGAAATGTTTCAAATAATTAGTGAATTTTTTACTTTGTAGAATTTGAGAAAAAAAACTCCAATCGGCGTCCTCCCTCCGCGCGTGCACTCCGCCAGCAGCTTGAGCTTGATGTAAATTCCTACGTAGGAATTTTTTTCAATTTGTTGGGTTTAGATAGATATTTATTTTTATTATTTATAGATGAATAAAAATTTATTTACGTTTCTTATAGTATTGTTAATATTTTTGGAAATGTTTCAAATAATTAGTGAATTTTTTACTTTGTAGAATTTGAGAAAGAAAACTCCAATCGGCGTCCTCCCTCCGCGCGTGCACTCCGCCAGCACCTTGAGCTTGAGGTAAATTCCTACGTAGGAATTTTTTTCAATTTGTTGGGTTTATATAGATATTTATTTTTATTATTCATAGATGAATAAAATTTATTTACATTTCTTATAGTATTGTTAATATTTTTGGAAATGTTTCAAATAATTACTGAATTTTTTACTTTGTAGAATTTGAGAAAAAAAACTCCAATCGGCGTCCTCCCTCCGCGCGTGCACTCCGCCAGCAGCTTGAGCTTGATGTAAATTCCTACGTAGGAATTTTTTTCAATTTGTTGGGTTTAGATAGATATTTATTTTTATTATTCATAGATGAATAAAATTTATTTACATTTCTTATAGTATTGTTAATATTTTTTTAAATGTTTCAAATAATTACTGAATTTTTTACTTTGTAGAATTTGAGAAAAAAAACTCCAATCGGCGTCCTCCATCCGCGCGTGCACTCCCCCAGCAGCTTGAGCTTGAGGTAAATTCCTACGTAGGAATTTTTTTCAATTTGTTGGGTTTAGATAGATATTTATTTTTATTATTCATAGATGAATAAAAATTTATTTACGTTTCTTATAGTATTGTTAATATTTTTGGAAATGTTTCAAATAATTACTGAATTTTTTACTTTGTAGAATTTGAGAAAAAAAACTCCAACCGGCGTCCTCCCTCCACGCGTGCACTCCGCCAGCAGCTTGAGCTTGAGGTCAATTCCAACGTAGGAATTTTTTTCAATTTGTTGGGTTTAGATAGATATTTATTTTTATTATTCATAGATAAATAAAAATTTATTTACGTTTCTTATAGTATTGTTAATATTTTGGGAAATGTTTCAAATAATTAGTGAATTTTTTACTTTGTAGAATTTGAGAAAAAAAACTACAATCGGCGTCCTCCCTCCGCGCGTGCACTTTGCCAGCAGCTTGAGCTTGATGTAAATTCCTACGTAGGAATTTTTTTCAATTTGTGCGTTTAGATAGATATTTATTTTTTTTATTCATAGATGAATAAAAATTTATTTACATTTCTTATAGTATTGTTAATATTTTTGGAAATGTTTCAAATATTTAGTGAATTTTTTACTTTGTAGAATTTGAGAAAAAAAAACTCCAATCTGCGTCCTCCCTCCGCTCGTGCACTCCGCCAGCAGCTTGAGCTTGAGGTAAATTCCTACGTAGGAATTTTTTTCAATTTTTTGGGTATAGATAGATATTTATTTTTATTATTCATAGATGAATAAAAAATTATTTACGTTTCTTATGGTTTTGTTAATATTTTTGGAAATGTTTCAAATAATTAGTGAATTTTTTACTTTGTAGAATTTGAGAAAAAAAAACTCCAATCGGCGTCCTCCCTCCACGCGTGCACTCCGCCAGCGGCTTGAGCTTGAGGTCAATTCCTACGTAGGAATTTTTTTCAATTTGTTGGGTTTAGATAGATATTTATTTTTATTATTCATAGATAAATAAAAATTTATTTACGTTTCTTATAGTATTGTTAATATTTTTGGAAATGTTTCAAATAATTAGTGAATTTTTTACTTTGTAGAATTTGAGAAAAAAAACTCCAATCGGCGTCCTCCCTCCGTGCGTGCACTCCACAAGCAGCTTGAGCTTGATGTAAATTCCTACGTAGGAATTTTTTTCAATTTGTGGGTTTAGATAGATATTTATTTTTTTTATTCATAGATGAATAAAAATTTATTTACATTTCTTATAGTATTGTTAATATTTTTGGAAATGTTTCAAATATTTAGTGAATTTTTTACTTTGTAGAATTTGAGAAAAAAAAACTCCAATCGGCGTCCTCCCTCCGCTCGTGAACTCCGCCAGCAGCTTGAGCTTGAGGTAAATTCCTACGTAGGAATTTTTTTCAATTTGTTGGGTATAGATAGATATTTATTTTTATTATTCATAGATGAATAAAAAAATTATTTACGTTTCTTATGGTTTTGTTAATATTTTTGGAAATGTTTCAAATAATTAGTGAATTTTTTACTTTGTAGAATTTGAGAAAAAAAACTCCAATCGGCGTCCTCCCTCCACGCGTGCACTCCGCCAGCAGCTTGAGCTTGAGGTCAATTCCTACGTAGGAATTTTTTTCAATTTGTTGGGTTTAGATAGATATTTATTTTTATTATTCATAGATGAATAAAAATTTATTTACTTTTCTTATAGTATTGTTAATATTTTTGGAAATGTTTCAAATAATTAGTGAATTTTTTACTTTGTAGAATTTGAGAAAAAAAACTCCAATCGGCGTCCTCCCTACGTGCGTGCACTCCACAAGCAGCTTGAGCTTGAGGTAAATTCCTACGTAGGAATTTTTTTCAATTTGTTGGGTTTAGATAGTTATTTATTTTTATTATTCATAGATGAATAAAAATTTATCTACGTTTCTTATAGTATTGTTAATATTTTTGGAAATGTTTCAAATAATTAGTGAATTTTTTAGTTTGTAGAATTTGAGAAAAAAAACTCCAATCGGCGACCTCCCTCCGCTCGTGCACTCCGCCAGCAGCTTGAGCTTGAGGTAAATTCCTACGTAGGAATTTTTTTCAATTTGTTGGGTTTAGATAGATATTTATTTTTATTATTCATAGATGAATAAAAATTTATTTACGTTTCTTATAGTATTGTTAATATTTTTGGAAATGTTTCAAATAATTAGTGAATTTTTTACTTTGTAGAATTTGAGAAAAAAAACTCCAATCGGCGTCCTCCCTCCGTGCGTGCACTCCACAAGCAGCTTGAGCTTGAGGTAAATTCCTACGTAGGAATTTTTTTCAATTTGTTGGGTTTAGATAGATATTTATTTTTATTATTCATAGATGAATTAAAATTTATTTACGTTTCTTATAGTATTGTTAATATTTTTGGAAATGTTTCAAATAATTAGTGAATTTTTTACTTTGTAGAATTTGAGAAAAAAAACTCCAATCGGCGTCCTCCCTCCGCGCGTGCACTCCGCCAGCACCTTGAGCTTGAGGTAAATTCCTACGTAGGAATTTTTTTCAATTTGTTGGGTTTAGATAGATATTTATTTTTATTATTCATAGATGAATAAAAATTTATTTACTTTTCTTATAGTATTGTTAATATTTTTGGAAATGTTTCAAATAATTAGTGAATTTTTTACTTTGTAGAATTTGAGAAAAAAAACTCCAATCGGCGTCCTCCCTCCGCGCGTGCACTCCGCCAGCAGCTTGAGCTTGATGTAAATTCCTACGTAGGAATTTTTTTCAATTTGTTGGGTTTAGATAGATATTTATTTTTATTATTTATAGATGAATAAAAATTTATTTACGTTTCTTATAGTATTGTTAATATTTTTGGAAATGTTTCAAATAATTAGTGAATTTTTTACTTTGTAGAATTTGAGAAAAAAAACTCCAATCGGCGACCTCCCTCCGCTCGTGCACCCCGCCAGCAGCTTGAGCTTGAGGTAATTTCCTACGTAGGAATTGTTTTCAATTTGTTGGGTTTAGATAGATATTTATTTTTATTATTCATAGATGAATAAAAATTTATTTACGTTTCTTATAGTATTGTTAATATTTTTGGAAATGTTTCAAATAATTAGTGAATTTTTTACTTTGTAGAATTTGAGAAAAAAAACTCCAATCGGCGTCCTCCCTCCGTGCGTGCACTCCACAAGCAGCTTGAGCTTGAGGTAAATTCCTACGTAGGAATTTTTTTCAATTTGTTGGGTTTAGATAGATATTTATTTTTATTATTCATTGATGAATAAAAATTTATCTACGTTTCTTATAGTATTGTTAATATTTTTGGAAATGTTTCAAATAATTAGTGAATTTTTTACTTTGTAGAATTTGAGAAGAAAAAACTCCAATCGGCGTCCTCCCTCCACGCGTGCACTCCGCCAGCCGCTTGAGCTTGAGGTAAATTCCTACGTAGGAATTTTTTTCAATTTGTTGGGTTTAGATAGATATTTATTTTTATTATTCATAGATGAATAAAAATTTATTTACATTTCTTATAATATTGTTAATATTTTTGGAAATGTTTCAAATATTTAGTGAATTTTTTACTTTGTAGAATTTGAGAAAAAAAACTCCAATCGGCGTCCTCCCTCCGCGCGTGCACTCTGCCAGCAGCTTGAGCTTGATGTAAATTCCTACGTAGGAATTTTTTTCGATTTGTGGGTTTAGATAGATATTTATTTTTTTTATTCATAGATGAATAAAAATTTATTTACATTTCTTATAGTATTGTTAATATTTTTGGAAATGTTTCAAATATTTAGTGAATTTTTTACTTTGTAGAATTTGAGAAGAAAAAACTCCAATCGGCGTCCTCCCTCCACGCGTGCACTCCGCCAGCCGCTTGAGTTTGAGGTAAATTCCTACGTAGGAATCTTTTTCAATTTGTTGGGTTTAGATAGATATTTATTTTTATTATTCATAGATGAATAAAAATTTATTTACGTTTCTTATAGTATTGTTAATATTTTTGGAAATGTTTCAAATAATTAGTGAATTTTTTACTTTGTAGAATTTGAGAAAAAAAACTCCAATCGGCGACCTCCCTCCGCTCGTGCACTCCGCCAGCAGCTTGAGCTTGAGGTAAATTCCTACGTAGGAATTTTTTTCAATTTGTTGGGTTTAGATAGATATTTATTTTTATTAGTCATAGATGAATAAAAATTTATTTACGTTTCTTATAGTATTGTTAATATTTTTGGAAATGTTTCAAATATTTAGTGAATTTTTTACTTTGTAGAATTTGAGAAAAAAAACTCCAATCGGCGACCTCCCTCCGCTCGTGCACTCCGCCAGCAGCTTGAGCTTGAGGTAAATTCCTACGTAGGAATTTTTTTCAATTTGTTGGGTTTAGATAGATATTTATTTTTATTATTCATAGATAAATAAAAATTTATTTACGTTTCTTATAGTATTGTTAATATTTTTGGAAATGTTTCAAATAATTAGTGAATTTTTTACTTTGTAGAATTTGAGAAAAAAAAACTCCAATCGGCGTCCTCCCTCCGCGCGTGCACTTTGCCAGCAGCTTGAGCTTGATGTAAATTCCTACGTAGGAATTTTTTTCAATTTGTGGGTTTGGATAGATATTTATTTTTTTTATTCATAGATGAATAAAAATTTATTTACGTTTCTTATAGTATTGTTAATATTTTTGGAAATGTTTCAAATATTTAGTGAATTTTTTACTTTGTAGAATTTGAGAAAAAAAACTCCAATCGGCGTCCTCCCTCCGCGCGTGCACTCCGCCAGCAGCTTGAGCTTGATGTAAATTCCTACGTAGGAATTTTTTTCAATTTGTGGGTTTAGATAGATATTTATTTTTTTTATTCATAGATGAATAAAAATTTATTTACATTTCTTATAGTATTGTTAATATTTTTGGAAATGTTTCAAATATTTAGTGAATTTTTTACTTTGTAGAATTTGAGAAAAAAAAACTCCAATCGGCGTCCTCCCTCCGCGCGTGCACTCCCCCAGCAGCTTGAGCTTGAGGTAAATTCCTACGTAGGAATTTTTTTCAATTTGTTGGGTTTAGATAGATATTTATTTTTTTTATTCATAGATGAATAAAAATTTATTTACGTTTCTTATAGTATTGTTAATATTTTTGGAAATGTTTCAAATAATTAGTGAATTTTTTACTTTGTAGAATTTGAGAAAAAAAACTCCAATCGGCGTCCTCCCTCCGCGCGTGCACTCCGCCAGCAGCTTGAGCTTGATGTAAATTCCTACGTAGGAATTTTTTTCAATTTGTGGGTTTAGATAGATATTTATTTTTTTTATTCATAGATGAATAAAAATTTATTTACATTTCTTATAGTATTGTTAATATTTTTGGAAATGTTTCAAATATTTAGTGAATTTTTTACTTTGTAGAATTTGAGAAAAAAAAACTCCAATCGGCGTCCTCCCTCCGCGCGTGCACTCCCCCAGCAGCTTGAGCTTGAGGTAAATTCCTACGTAGGAATTTTTTTCAATTTGTTGGGTTTAGATAGATATTTATTTTTTTTATTCATAGATGAATAAAAATTTATTTACGTTTCTTATAGTATTGTTAATATTTTTGGAAATGTTTCAAATAATTAGTGAATTTTTTACTTTGTAGAATTTGAGAAAAAAAACTCCAATCGGCGTCCTCCCTCCGTGCGTGCACTCCACAAGCAGCTTGAGCTTGAGGTAAATTCCTACGTAGGAATTTTTTTCAATTTGTTGGGTTTAGATAGATATTTATTTTTATTATTCATAGATGAATAAAAATTTATTTACGTTTCTTATAGTATTGTTAATATTTTTGGAAATGTTTCAAATAATTAGTGAATTTTTTACTTTGTAGAATTTGAGAAAAAAAACTCCAATCGGCGTCCTCCCTCCGCGCGTGCACTCCGCCAGCAGCTTGAACTTGAGGTAAATTCCTACGTAGGAATTTTTTTCAATTTGTTGGGTTTAGATAGATATTTATTTTTATTATTCATAGATGAATAAAAATTTATTTACATTTCTTATAGTATTGTTAATATTTTTGGAAATGTTTCAAATAATTAGTGAATTTTTTACTTTGTAGAATTTGAGAAAAAAAACTCCAATCGGCGTCCTCCCTCCGCGCGTGCACTCCGCCAGCAGCTTGAGCTTGATGTAAATTCCTTCGTAGGAATTTTTTTCAATTTGTTGGGTTTAGATAGATATTTATTTTTATTATTCATAGATGAATAAAATTTATTTACGTTTCTTATAGTATTGTTAATATTTTTGGAAATGTTTCAAATAATTACTGAATTTTTTACTTTGTAGAATTTGAGAAAAAAAACTCCAATCGGCGTCCTCCATCCGCGCGTGCACTCCCCCAGCAGCTTGAGCTTGAGGTAAATTCCTACGTAGGAATTTTTTTCAATTTGTTGGGTTTAGATAGATATTTATTTTTATTATTCATAGATGAATAAAAATTTATTTACGTTTCTTATAGTATTGTTAATATTTTTGGAAATGTTTCAAATAATTAGTAAATTTTTTACTTTGTAGAATTTGAGAAAAAAAACTCCAATCGGCGTCCTCCCTCCGCGCGTGCACTCCACAAGCAGCTTGAGCTTGAGGTAAATTCCTACGTAGGAATTTTTTTCAATTTGTTGGGTTTAGATAGATATTTATTTTTAGTATTCATAGATGAATAAAATTTATTTACGTTTCTTATAGTATTGTTAATATTTTTGGAAATGTTTCAAATAATTACTGAATTTTTTACTTTGTAGAATTTGAGAAAAAAAACTCCAATCGGCGTCCTCCATCCGCGCGTGCACTCCCCCAGCAGCTTGAGCTTGAGGTAAATTCCTACGTAGGAATTTTTTTCAATTTGTTGGGTTTAGATAGATATTTATTTTTATTATTCATAGATGAATAAAAATTTATTTACGTTTCTTATAGTATTGTTAATATTTTTGGAAATGTTTCAAATAATTAGTGAATTTTTTACTTTGTAGAATTTGAGAAAAAAAACTCCAATCGGCGTCCTCCCTCCGTGCGTGCACTCCACAAGCAGCTTGAGCTTGAGGTAAATTCCTACGTAGGAATTTTTTTCAATTTGTTGGGTTTAGATAGATATTTATTTTTATTATTCATAGATGAATTAAAATTTATTTACGTTTCTTATAGTATTGTTAATATTTTTGGAAATGTTTCAAATAATTAGTGAATTTTTTACTTTGTAGAATTTGAGAAAAAAAACTCCAATCGGCGTCCTCCCTCCGCGCGTGCACTCCGCCAGCACCTTGAACTTGAGGTAAATTCCTACGTAGGAATTTTTTTCAATTTGTTAGGTTTAGATAGATATTTATTTTTATTATTCATTGATGAATAAAAATTTATTTACGTTTCTTATAGTATTGTTAATATTTTTGGAAATGTTTCAAATAATTAGGGAATTTTTCACTTTGTAGAATTTGAGAAAAAAAACTCCAATCGGCGTCCTCCCTCCGCGCGTGCACTCCGCCAGCAGCTTGAGCTTGATGTAAATTCCTACGTAGGAATTTTTTTCAATTTGTGGGTTTAGATAGATATTTATTTTTTTTATTCATAGATGAATAAAAATTTATTTACATTTCTTATAGTATTGTTAATATTTTTGGAAATGTTTCAAATATTTAGTGAATTTTTTACTTTGTAGAATTTGAGAAAAAAAACTCCAATCGGCGTCCTCCCTCCGCGCGTGCACTCCGCCAGCAGCTTGAGCTTGATGTAAATTCCTACGTAGGAATTTTTTTCAATTTGTGGGTTTAGATAGATATTTATTTTTTTTATTCATAGATGAATAAAAATTTATTTACATTTCTTATAGTATTGTTAATATTTTTGGAAATGTTTCAAATATTTAGTGAATTTTTTACTTTGTAGAATTTGAGAAAAAAAAACTCCAATCGGCGTCCTCCCTCCGCGCGTGCACTCCCCCAGCAGCTTGAGCTTGAGGTAAATTCCTACGTAGGAATTTTTTTCAATTTGTTGGGTTTAGATAGATATTTATTTTTATTATTCATAGATGAATAAAAATTTATTTACGTTTCTTATAGTATTGTTAATATTTTTGGAAATGTTTCAAATAATTAGTGAATTTTTTACTTTGTAGAATTTGAGAAAAAAAACTCCAATCGGCGACCTCCCTCCGCTCGTGCACTCCGCCAGCAGCTTGAGCTTGAGGTAAATTCCTACGTAGGAATTTTTTTCAATTTGTTGGGTTTAGATAGATATTTATTTTTATTATTCATAGATGAATAAAAATTTATTTACGTTTCTTATAGTATTGTTAATATTTTTGGAAATGTTTCAAATAATTAGTGAATTTTTTACTTTGTAGAATTTGAGAAAAAAAACTCCAATCGGCGTCCTCCCTCCGCGCGTGCACTCCCCCAGCAGCTTGAGCTTGAGGTAAATTCCTACGTAGGAATTTTTTTCAATTTGTTGGGTTTAGATAGATATTTATTTTTATTATTCATAGATGAATAAAAATTTATTTACGTTTCTTATAGTATTGTTAATATTTTTGGAAATGTTTCAAATAATTAGTGAATTTTTTACTTTGTAGAATTTGAGAAAAAAAACTCCAATCGGCGACCTCCCTCCGCTCGTGCACTCCGCCAGCAGCTTGAGCTTGAGGTAAATTCCTACGTAGGAATTTTTTTCAATTTGTTGGGTTTAGATAGATATTTATTTTTATTATTCATAGATGAATAAAAATTTATTTACGTTTCTTATAGTATTGTTAATATTTTTGGAAATGTTTCAAATAATTAGTGAATTTTTTACTTTGTAGAATTTGAGAAAAAAAAACTCCAATCGGCGTCCTCCCTCCGCGCGTGCACTTTGCCAGCAGCTTGAGCTTGATGTAAATTCCTACGTAGGAATTTTTTTCAATTTGTGGGTTTAGATAGATATTTATTTTTTTTATTCATAGATGAATAAAAATTTATTTACATTTCTTATAGTATTGTTAATATTTTTGGAAATGTTTCAAATATTTAGTGAATTTTTTACTTTGTAGAATTTGAGAAAAAAAAACTCCAATCGGCGTCCTCCCTCCGCGCGTGCACTCCGCCAGCAGCTTGAGCTTGAGGTAAATTCCTACGTAGGAATTTTTTTCAATTTGTTGGGTTTAGATAGATATTTATTTTTATTATTCATAGATGAATAAAAAATTATTTACGTTTCTTATGGTTTTGTTAATATTTTTGGAAATGTTTCAAATAATTAGTGAATTTTTTACTTTGTAGAATTTGAGAAAAAAAACTCCAATCTGCGTCCTCCCTCCACGCGTGCACTCCGCCAGCAGCTTGAGCTTGAGGTAAATTCCTACGTAGGAATTTTTTTCAATTTGTGGGTTTAGATAGATATTTATTTTTTTTATTCATAGATGAATAAAAATTTATTTACATTTCTTATAGTATTGTTAATATTTTTGGAAATGTTTCAAATATTTAGTGAATTTTTTACTTTGTAGAATTTGAGAAAAAAAACTCCAATCGGCGTCCTCCCTCCGCGCGTGCACTCCGCCAGCAGCTTGAGCTTGATGTAAATTCCTACGTAGGAATTTTTTTCAATTTGTTGGGTTTAGATAGATATTTATTTTTATTATTCATAGATGAATAAAATTTATTTACATTTCTTATAGTATTGTTAATATTTTTGGAAATGTTTCAAATAATTACTGAATTTTTTACTTTGTAGAATTTGAGAAAAAAAACTCCAATCGGCGTCCTCCATCCGCGCGTGCACTCCCCCAGCAGCTTGAGCTTGAGGTAAATTCCTACGTAGGAATTTTTTTCAATTTGTTGGGTTTAGATAGATATTTATTTTTATTATTCATAGATGAATAAAAATTTATTTACGTTTCTTATAGTATTGTTAATATTTTTGGAAATGTTTCAAATAATTAGTGAATTTTTTACTTTGTAGAATTTGAGAAAAAAAACTCCAATCGGCGTCCTCCCTCCGCGCGTGCACTCCGCCAGCACCTTGAGCTTGAGGTAAATTCCTACGTAGGAATTTTTTTCAATTTGTTGGGTTTAGATAGATATTTATTTTTATTATTCATAGATGAATAAAAATTTATTTACTTTTCTTATAGTATTGTTAATATTTTTGGAAATGTTTCAAATAATTAGTGAATTTTTTACTTTGTAGAATTTGAGAAAAAAAACTCCAATCGGCGTCCTCCCTCCGCGCGTGCACTCCGCCAGCAGCTTGAGCTTGATGTAAATTCCTACGTAGGAATTTTTTTCAATTTGTTGGGTTTAGATAGATATTTATTTTTATTATTTATAGATGAATAAAAATTTATTTACGTTTCTTATAGTATTGTTAATATTTTTGGAAATGTTTCAAATAATTACTGAATTTTTTACTTTGTAGAATTTGAGAAAAAAAACTCCAATCGGCGACCTCCCTCCGCTCGTGCACCCCGCCAGCAGCTTGAGCTTGAGGTAATTTCCTACGTAGGAATTTTTTTCAATTTGTTGGGTTTAGATAGATATTTATTTTTATTATTCATAGATGAATAAAAATTTATTTACGTTTCTTATAGTATTGTTAATATTTTTGGAAATGTTTCAAATAATTAGTGAATTTTTTACTTTGTAGAATTTGAGAAAAAAAACTCCAATCGGCGACCTCCCTCCGCGCGTGCACTCCGCCAGCAGCTTGAGCTTGATGTAAATTCCTACGTAGGAATTTTTTTCGATTTGTGGGTTTAGATAGATATTTATTTTTTTTATTCATAGATGAATAAAAATTTATTTACATTTCTTATAGTATTGTTAATATTTTTGGAAATGTTTCAAATATTTAGTGAATTTTTTACTTTGTAGAATTTGAGAAGAAAAAACTCCAATCGGCGTCCTCCCTCCACGCGTGCACTCCGCCAGCCGCTTGAGTTTGAGGTAAATTCCTACGTAGGAATCTTTTTCAATTTGTTGGGTTTAGATAGATATTTATTTTTATTATTCATAGATGAATAAAAATTTATTTACGTTTCTTATAGTATTGTTAATATTTTTGGAAATGTTTCAAATATTTAGTGAATTTTTTACTTTGTAGAATTTGAGAAGAAAAAACTCCAATCGGCGTCCTCCCTCCACGCGTGCACTCCGCCAGCAGCTTGAGCTTGATGTAAATTCCTACGTAGGAATTTTTTTCAATTTGTGGGTTTAGATAGATATTTATTTTTATTATTCATAGATGAATAAAAATTTATTTACATTTCTTATAGTATTGTTAATATTTTTGGAAATGTTTCAAATATTTAGTGAATTTTTTACTTTGTAGAATTTGAGAAAAAAAACTCCAATCGGCGTCCTCCCTCCGCGCGTGCACTCCGCCAGCAGCTTGAGCTTGATGTAAATTCCTACGTAGGAATTTTTTTCGATTTGTGGGTTTAGATAGATATTTATTTTTTTTATTCATAGATGAATAAAAATTTATTTACATTTCTTATAGTATTGTTAATATTTTTGGAAATGTTTCAAATATTTAGTGAATTTTTTACTTTGTAGAATTTGAGAATAAAAAACTCCAATCGGCGTCCTCCCTCCACGCGTGCACTCCGCCAGCCGCTTGAGTTTGAGGTAAATTCCTACGTAGGAATCTTTTTCAATTTGTTGGGTTTAGATAGATATTTATTTTTATTATTCATAGATGAATAAAAATTTATTTACGTTTCTTATAGTATTGTTAATATTTTTGGAAATGTTTCAAATAATTAGTGAATTTTTTACTTTGTAGAATTTGAGAAAAAAAACTCCAATCGGCGACCTCCCTCCGCTCGTGCACTCCGCCAGCAGCTTGAGCTTGAGGTAAATTCCTACGTAGGAATTTTTTTCAATTTGTTGGGTTTAGATAGATATTTATTTTTATTAGTCATAGATGAATAAAAATTTATTTACGTTTCTTATAGTATTGTTAATATTTTTGGAAATGTTTCAAATATTTAGTGAATTTTTTACTTTGTAGAATTTGAGAAAAAAAACTCCAATCGGCGACCTCCCTCCGCTCGTGCACTCCGCCAGCAGCTTGAGCTTGAGGTAAATTCCTACGTAGGAATTTTTTTCAATTTGTTGGGTTTAGATAGATATTTATTTTTATTATTCATAGATAAATAAAAATTTATTTACGTTTCTTATAGTATTGTTAATATTTTTGGAAATGTTTCAAATAATTAGTGAATTTTTTACTTTGTAGAATTTGAGAAAAAAAAACTCCAATCGGCGTCCTCCCTCCGCGCGTGCACTTTGCCAGCAGCTTGAGCTTGATGTAAATTCCTACGTAGGAATTTTTTTCAATTTGTGGGTTTGGATAGATATTTATTTTTTTTATTCATAGATGAATAAAAATTTATTTACGTTTCTTATAGTATTGTTAATATTTTTGGAAATGTTTCAAATATTTAGTGAATTTTTTACTTTGTAGAATTTGAGAAAAAAAACTCCAATCGGCGTCCTCCCTCCGCGCGTGCACTCCGCCAGCAGCTTGAGCTTGATGTAAATTCCTACGTAGGAATTTTTTTCAATTTGTGGGTTTAGATAGATATTTATTTTTTTTATTCATAGATGAATAAAAATTTATTTACATTTCTTATAGTATTGTTAATATTTTTGGAAATGTTTCAAATATTTAGTGAATTTTTTACTTTGTAGAATTTGAGAAAAAAAAACTCCAATCGGCGTCCTCCCTCCGCGCGTGCACTCCCCCAGCAGCTTGAGCTTGAGGTAAATTCCTACGTAGGAATTTTTTTCAATTTGTTGGGTTTAGATAGATATTTATTTTTTTTATTCATAGATGAATAAAAATTTATTTACGTTTCTTATAGTATTGTTAATATTTTTGGAAATGTTTCAAATAATTAGTGAATTTTTTACTTTGTAGAATTTGAGAAAAAAAACTCCAATCGGCGTCCTCCCTCCGCGCGTGCACTCCGCCAGCAGCTTGAGCTTGATGTAAATTCCTACGTAGGAATTTTTTTCAATTTGTGGGTTTAGATAGATATTTATTTTTTTTATTCATAGATGAATAAAAATTTATTTACATTTCTTATAGTATTGTTAATATTTTTGGAAATGTTTCAAATATTTAGTGAATTTTTTACTTTGTAGAATTTGAGAAAAAAAAACTCCAATCGGCGTCCTCCCTCCGCGCGTGCACTCCCCCAGCAGCTTGAGCTTGAGGTAAATTCCTACGTAGGAATTTTTTTCAATTTGTTGGGTTTAGATAGATATTTATTTTTTTTATTCATAGATGAATAAAAATTTATTTACGTTTCTTATAGTATTGTTAATATTTTTGGAAATGTTTCAAATAATTAGTGAATTTTTTACTTTGTAGAATTTGAGAAAAAAAACTCCAATCGGCGTCCTCCCTCCGTGCGTGCACTCCACAAGCAGCTTGAGCTTGAGGTAAATTCCTACGTAGGAATTTTTTTCAATTTGTTGGGTTTAGATAGATATTTATTTTTATTATTCATAGATGAATAAAAATTTATTTACGTTTCTTATAGTATTGTTAATATTTTTGGAAATGTTTCAAATAATTAGTGAATTTTTTACTTTGTAGAATTTGAGAAAAAAAACTCCAATCGGCGTCCTCCCTCCGCGCGTGCACTCCGCCAGCAGCTTGAACTTGAGGTAAATTCCTACGTAGGAATTTTTTTCAATTTGTTGGGTTTAGATAGATATTTATTTTTATTATTCATAGATGAATAAAAATTTATTTACATTTCTTATAGTATTGTTAATATTTTTGGAAATGTTTCAAATAATTAGTGAATTTTTTACTTTGTAGAATTTGAGAAAAAAAACTCCAATCGGCGTCCTCCCTCCGCGCGTGCACTCCGCCAGCAGCTTGAGCTTGATGTAAATTCCTTCGTAGGAATTTTTTTCAATTTGTTGGGTTTAGATAGATATTTATTTTTATTATTCATAGATGAATAAAATTTATTTACGTTTCTTATAGTATTGTTAATATTTTTGGAAATGTTTCAAATAATTACTGAATTTTTTACTTTGTAGAATTTGAGAAAAAAAACTCCAATCGGCGTCCTCCATCCGCGCGTGCACTCCCCCAGCAGCTTGAGCTTGAGGTAAATTCCTACGTAGGAATTTTTTTCAATTTGTTGGGTTTAGATAGATATTTATTTTTATTATTCATAGATGAATAAAAATTTATTTACGTTTCTTATAGTATTGTTAATATTTTTGGAAATGTTTCAAATAATTAGTGAATTTTTTACTTTGTAGAATTTGAGAAAAAAAACTCCAATCGGCGTCCTCCCTCCGTGCGTGCACTCCACAAGCAGCTTGAGCTTGAGGTAAATTCCTACGTAGGAATTTTTTTCAATTTGTTGGGTTTAGATAGATATTTATTTTTATTATTCATAGATGAATTAAAATTTATTTACGTTTCTTATAGTATTGTTAATATTTTTGGAAATGTTTCAAATAATTAGTGAATTTTTTACTTTGTAGAATTTGAGAAAAAAAACTCCAATCGGCGTCCTCCCTCCGCGCGTGCACTCCGCCAGCACCTTGAACTTGAGGTAAATTCCTACGTAGGAATTTTTTTCAATTTGTTAGGTTTATATAGATATTTATTTTTATTATTCATTGATGAATAAAAATTTATTTACGTTTCTTATAGTATTGTTAATATTTTTGGAAATGTTTCAAATAATTAGGGAATTTTTCACTTTGTAGAATTTGAGAAAAAAAACTCCAATCGGCGTCCTCCCTCCGCGCGTGCACTCCGCCAGCAGCTTGAGCTTGATGTAAATTCCTACGTAGGAATTTTTTTCAATTTGTGGGTTTAGATAGATATTTATTTTTTTTATTCATAGATGAATAAAAATTTATTTACATTTCTTATAGTATTGTTAATATTTTTGGAAATGTTTCAAATATTTAGTGAATTTTTTACTTTGTAGAATTTGAGAAAAAAAACTCCAATCGGCGTCCTCCCTCCGCGCGTGCACTCCGCCAGCAGCTTGAGCTTGATGTAAATTCCTACGTAGGAATTTTTTTCAATTTGTGGGTTTAGATAGATATTTATTTTTATTATTCATAGATGAATAAAAATTTATTTACGTTTCTTATAGTATTGTTAATATTTTTGGAAATGTTTCAAATAATTAGTGAATTTTTTACTTTGTAGAATTTGAGAAAAAAAACTCCAATCGGCGACCTCCCTCCGCTCGTGCACTCCGCCAGCAGCTTGAGCTTGAGGTAAATTCCTACGTAGGAATTTTTTTCAATTTGTTGGGTTTAGATAGATATTTATTTTTATTATTCATAGATGAATAAAAATTTATTTACGTTTCTTATAGTATTGTTAATATTTTTGGAAATGTTTCAAATAATTAGTGAATTTTTTACTTTGTAGAATTTGAGAAAAAAAAACTCCAATCGGCGTCCTCCCTCCGCGCGTGCACTTTGCCAGCAGCTTGAGCTTGATGTAAATTCCTACGTAGGAATTTTTTTCAATTTGTGGGTTTAGATAGATATTTATTTTTTTTATTCATAGATGAATAAAAATTTATTTACATTTCTTATAGTATTGTTAATATTTTTGGAAATGTTTCAAATATTTAGTGAATTTTTTACTTTGTAGAATTTGAGAAAAAAAAACTCCAATCGGCGTCCTCCCTCCGCGCGTGCACTCCCCCAGCAGCTTGAGCTTGAGGTAAATTCCTACGTAGGAATTTTTTTCAATTTGTTGGGTTTAGATAGATATTTATTTTTATTATTCATAGATGAATAAAAATTTATTTACGTTTCTTATAGTATTGTTAATATTTTTGGAAATGTTTCAAATAATTAGTGAATTTTTTACTTTGTAGAATTTGAGAAAAAAAACTCCAATCGGCGACCTCCCTCCGCTCGTGCACTCCGCCAGCAGCTTGAGCTTGAGGTAAATTCCTACGTAGGAATTTTTTTCAATTTGTTGGGTTTAGATAGATATTTATTTTTATTATTCATAGATGAATAAAAATTTATTTACGTTTCTTATAGTATTGTTAATATTTTTGGAAATGTTTCAAATAATTAGTGAATTTTTTACTTTGTAGAATTTGAGAAAAAAAACTCCAATCGGCGACCTCCCTCCGCTCGTGCACTCCGCCAGCAGCTTGAGCTTGAGGTAAATTCCTACGTAGGAATTTTTTTCAATTTGTTGGGTTTAGATAGATATTTATTTTTATTAGTCATAGATGAATAAAAATTTATTTACGTTTCTTATAGTATTGTTAATATTTTTGGAAATGTTTCAAATATTTAGTGAATTTTTTACTTTGTAGAATTTGAGAAAAAAAACTCCAATCGGCGACCTCCCTCCGCTCGTGCACTCCGCCAGCAGCTTGAGCTTGAGGTAAATTCCTACGTAGGAATTTTTTTCAATTTGTTGGGTTTAGATAGATATTTATTTTTATTATTCATAGATAAATAAAAATTTATTTACGTTTCTTATAGTATTGTTAATATTTTTGGAAATGTTTCAAATAATTAGTGAATTTTTTACTTTGTAGAATTTGAGAAAAAAAAACTCCAATCGGCGTCCTCCCTCCGCGCGTGCACTTTGCCAGCAGCTTGAGCTTGATGTAAATTCCTACGTAGGAATTTTTTTCAATTTGTGGGTTTGGATAGATATTTATTTTTTTTATTCATAGATGAATAAAAATTTATTTACGTTTCTTATAGTATTGTTAATATTTTTGGAAATGTTTCAAATATTTAGTGAATTTTTTACTTTGTAGAATTTGAGAAAAAAAACTCCAATCGGCGTCCTCCCTCCGCGCGTGCACTCCGCCAGCAGCTTGAGCTTGATGTAAATTCCTACGTAGGAATTTTTTTCAATTTGTGGGTTTAGATAGATATTTATTTTTTTTATTCATAGATGAATAAAAATTTATTTACATTTCTTATAGTATTGTTAATATTTTTGGAAATGTTTCAAATATTTAGTGAATTTTTTACTTTGTAGAATTTGAGAAAAAAAAACTCCAATCGGCGTCCTCCCTCCGCGCGTGCACTCCCCCAGCAGCTTGAGCTTGAGGTAAATTCCTACGTAGGAATTTTTTTCAATTTGTTGGGTTTAGATAGATATTTATTTTTTTTATTCATAGATGAATAAAAATTTATTTACGTTTCTTATAGTATTGTTAATATTTTTGGAAATGTTTCAAATAATTAGTGAATTTTTTACTTTGTAGAATTTGAGAAAAAAAACTCCAATCGGCGTCCTCCCTCCGCGCGTGCACTCCGCCAGCAGCTTGAGCTTGATGTAAATTCCTACGTAGGAATTTTTTTCAATTTCTGGGTTTAGATAGATATTTATTTTTTTTATTCATAGATGAATAAAAATTTATTTACATTTCTTATAGTATTGTTAATATTTTTGGAAATGTTTCAAATATTTAGTGAATTTTTTACTTTGTAGAATTTGAGAAAAAAAAACTCCAATCGGCGTCCTCCCTCCGCGCGTGCACTTTGCCAGCAGCTTGAGCTTGATGTAAATTCCTACGTAGGAATTTTTTTCAATTTGTGGGTTTGGATAGATATTTATTTTTTTTATTCATAGATGAATAAAAATTTATTTACGTTTCTTATAGTATTGTTAATATTTTTGGAAATGTTTCAAATATTTAGTGAATTTTTTACTTTGTAGAATTTGAGAAAAAAAACTCCAATCGGCGTCCTCCCTCCGCGCGTGCACTCCGCCAGCAGCTTGAGCTTGATGTAAATTCCTACGTAGGAATTTTTTTCAATTTGTGGGTTTAGATAGATATTTATTTTTTTTATTCATAGATGAATAAAAATTTATTTACATTTCTTATAGTATTGTTAATATTTTTGGAAATGTTTCAAATATTTAGTGAATTTTTTACTTTGTAGAATTTGAGAAAAAAAAACTCCAATCGGCGTCCTCCCTCCGCGCGTGCACTCCCCCAGCAGCTTGAGCTTGAGGTAAATTCCTACGTAGGAATTTTTTTCAATTTGTTGGGTTTAGATAGATATTTATTTTTTTTATTCATAGATGAATAAAAATTTATTTACGTTTCTTATAGTATTGTTAATATTTTTGGAAATGTTTCAAATAATTAGTGAATTTTTTACTTTGTAGAATTTGAGAAAAAAAACTCCAATCGGCGTCCTCCCTCCGCGCGTGCACTCCGCCAGCAGCTTGAGCTTGATGTAAATTCCTACGTAGGAATTTTTTTCAATTTCTGGGTTTAGATAGATATTTATTTTTTTTATTCATAGATGAATAAAAATTTATTTACATTTCTTATAGTATTGTTAATATTTTTGGAAATGTTTCAAATATTTAGTGAATTTTTTACTTTGTAGAATTTGAGAAAAAAAAACTCCAATCGGCGTCCTCCCTCCGCGCGTGCACTCCCCCAGCAGCTTGAGCTTGAGGTAAATTCCTACGTAGGAATTTTTTTCAATTTGTTGGGTTTAGATAGATATTTATTTTTATTATTCATAGATGAATAAAAATTTATTTACGTTTCTTATAGTATTGTTAATATTTTTGGAAATGTTTCAAATAATTAGTGAATTTTTTACTTTGTAGAATTTGAGAAAAAAAACTCCAATCGGCGACCTCCCTCCGCTCGTGCACTCCGCCAGCAGCTTGAGCTTGAGGTAAATTCCTACGTAGGAATTTTTTTCAATTTGTTGGGTTTAGATAGATATTTATTTTTATTATTCATAGATGAATAAAAATTTATTTACGTTTCTTATAGTATTGTTAATATTTTTGGAAATGTTTCAAATAATTAGTGAATTTTTTACTTTGTAGAATTTGAGAAAAAAAACTCCAATCGGCGACCTCCCTCCGCTCGTGCACTCCGCCAGCAGCTTGAGCTTGAGGTAAATTCCTACGTAGGAATTTTTTTCAATTTGTTGGGTTTAGATAGATATTTATTTTTATTAGTCATAGATGAATAAAAATTTATTTACGTTTCTTATAGTATTGTTAATATTTTTGGAAATGTTTCAAATATTTAGTGAATTTTTTACTTTGTAGAATTTGAGAAAAAAAACTCCAATCGGCGACCTCCCTCCGCTCGTGCACTCCGCCAGCAGCTTGAGCTTGAGGTAAATTCCTACGTAGGAATTTTTTTCAATTTGTTGGGTTTAGATAGATATTTATTTTTATTATTCATAGATAAATAAAAATTTATTTACGTTTCTTATAGTATTGTTAATATTTTTGGAAATGTTTCAAATAATTAGTGAATTTTTTACTTTGTAGAATTTGAGAAAAAAAAACTCCAATCGGCGTCCTCCCTCCGCGCGTGCACTTTGCCAGCAGCTTGAGCTTGATGTAAATTCCTACGTAGGAATTTTTTTCAATTTGTGGGTTTGGATAGATATTTATTTTTTTTATTCATAGATGAATAAAAATTTATTTACGTTTCTTATAGTATTGTTAATATTTTTGGAAATGTTTCAAATATTTAGTGAATTTTTTACTTTGTAGAATTTGAGAAAAAAAACTCCAATCGGCGTCCTCCCTCCGCGCGTGCACTCCGCCAGCAGCTTGAGCTTGATGTAAATTCCTACGTAGGAATTTTTTTCAATTTGTGGGTTTAGATAGATATTTATTTTTTTTATTCATAGATGAATAAAAATTTATTTACATTTCTTATAGTATTGTTAATATTTTTGGAAATGTTTCAAATATTTAGTGAATTTTTTACTTTGTAGAATTTGAGAAAAAAAAACTCCAATCGGCGTCCTCCCTCCGCGCGTGCACTCCCCCAGCAGCTTGAGCTTGAGGTAAATTCCTACGTAGGAATTTTTTTCAATTTGTTGGGTTTAGATAGATATTTATTTTTTTTATTCATAGATGAATAAAAATTTATTTACGTTTCTTATAGTATTGTTAATATTTTTGGAAATGTTTCAAATAATTAGTGAATTTTTTACTTTGTAGAATTTGAGAAAAAAAACTCCAATCGGCGTCCTCCCTCCGCGCGTGCACTCCGCCAGCAGCTTGAGCTTGATGTAAATTCCTACGTAGGAATTTTTTTCAATTTGTGGGTTTAGATAGATATTTATTTTTTTTATTCATAGATGAATAAAAATTTATTTACATTTCTTATAGTATTGTTAATATTTTTGGAAATGTTTCAAATATTTAGTGAATTTTTTACTTTGTAGAATTTGAGAAAAAAAAACTCCAATCGGCGTCCTCCCTCCGCGCGTGCACTCCCCCAGCAGCTTGAGCTTGAGGTAAATTCCTACGTAGGAATTTTTTTCAATTTGTTGGGTTTAGATAGATATTTATTTTTTTTATTCATAGATGAATAAAAATTTATTTACGTTTCTTATAGTATTGTTAATATTTTTGGAAATGTTTCAAATAATTAGTGAATTTTTTACTTTGTAGAATTTGAGAAAAAAAACTCCAATCGGCGTCCTCCCTCCGTGCGTGCACTCCACAAGCAGCTTGAGCTTGAGGTCAATTCCTACGTAGGAATTTTTTTCAATTTGTTGGGTTTAGATAGATATTTATTTTTATTATTCATAGATGAATAAAAATTTATTTACGTTTCTTATAGTATTGTTAATATTTTTGGAAATGTTTCAAATAATTAGTGAATTTTTTACTTTGTAGAATTTGAGAAAAAAAACTCCAATCGGCGACCTCCCTCCGCTCGTGCACTCCGCCAGCAGCTTGAGCTTGAGGTAAATTCCTACGTAGGAATTTTTTTCAATTTGTTGGGTTTAGATAGATATTTATTTTTATTATTCATAGATGAATAAAAATTTATTTACGTTTCTTATAGTATTGTTAATATTTTTGGAAATGTTTCAAATAATTAGTGAATTTTTTACTTTGTAGAATTTGAGAAAAAAAACTCCAATCGGCGTCCTCCCTCCGTGCGTGCACTCCACAAGCAGCTTGAGCTTGAGGTAAATTCCTACGTAGGAATTTTTTTCAATTTGTTGGGTTTAGATAGATATTTATTTTTATTATTCATAGATGAATTAAAATTTATTTACGTTTCTTATAGTATTGTTAATATTTTTGGAAATGTTTCAAATAATTAGTGAATTTTTTACTTTGTAGAATTTGAGAAAAAAAACTCCAATCGGCGTCCTCCCTCCGCGCGTGCACTCCGCCAGCACCTTGAGCTTGAGGTAAATTCCTACGTAGGAATTTTTTTCAATTTGTTAGGTTTAGATAGATATTTATTTTTATTATTCATTGATGAATAAAAATTTATTTACGTTTCTTATAGTATTGTTAATATTTTTGGAAATGTTTCAAATAATTAGGGAATTTTTCACTTTGTAGAATTTGAGAAAAAAAACTCCAATCGGCGTCCTCCCTCCGCGCGTGCACTCCGCCAGCAGCTTGAGCTTGATGTAAATTCCTACGTAGGAATTTTTTTCAATTTGTGGGTTTGGATAGATATTTATTTTTTTTATTCATAGATGAATAAAAATTTATTTACATTTCTTATAGTATTGTTAATATTTTTGGAAATGTTTCAAATATTTAGTGAATTTTTTACTTTGTAGAATTTGAGAAAAAAAACTCCAATCGGCGTCCTCCCTCCGCGCGTGCACTCCGCCAGCAGCTTGAGCTTGATGTAAATTCCTACGTAGGAATGTTTTTCAATTTGTGGGTTTAGATAGATATTTATTTTTTTTATTCATAGATGAATAAAAATTTATTTACATTTCTTATAGTATTGTTAATATTTTTGGAAATGTTTCAAATATTTAGTGAATTTTTTACTTTGTAGAATTTGAGAAAAAAAAACTCCAATCGGCGTCCTCCCTCCGCGCGTGCACTCCCCCAGCAGCTTGAGCTTGAGGTAAATTCCTACGTAGGAATTTTTTTCAATTTGTTGGGTTTAGATAGATATTTATTTTTTTTATTCATAGATGAATAAAAATTTATTTACGTTTCTTATAGTATTGTTAATATTTTTGGAAATGTTTCAAATAATTAGTGAATTTTTTACTTTGTAGAATTTGAGAAAAAAAACTCCAATCGGCGACCTCCCTCCGCTCGTGCACTCCGCCAGCAGCTTGAGCTTGAGGTAAATTCCTACGTAGGAATTTTTTTCAATTTGTTGGGTTTAGATAGATATTTATTTTTATTATTCATAGATGAATAAAAATTTATTTACGTTTCTTATAGTATTGTTAATATTTTTGGAAATGTTTCAAATAATTAGTGAATTTTTTACTTTGTAGAATTTGAGAAAAAAAACTCCAATCGGCGACCTCCCTCCGCTCGTGCACTCCGCCAGCAGCTTGAGCTTGAGGTAAATTCCTACGTAGGAATTTTTTTCAATTTGTTGGGTTTAGATAGATATTTATTTTTATTATTCATAGATGAATAAAAATTTATTTACGTTTCTTATGGTTTTGTTAATATTTTTGGAAATGTTTCAAATAATTAGTGAATTTTTTACTTTGTAGAATTTAAGAAAAAAAACTCCAATCGGCGTCCTCCCTCCGCGCGTGCACTCCCCCAGCAGCTTGAGCTTGAGGTAAATTCCTACGTAGGAATTTTTTTCAATTTGTTGGGTTTAGATAGATATTTATTTTTATTATTCATAGATGAATAAAAATTTATTTACGTTTCTTATAGTATTGTTAATATTTTTGGAAATGTTTCAAATAATTAGTGAATTTTTTACTTTGTAGAATTTGAGAAAAAAAACTCCAATCGGCGACCTCCCTCCGCTCGTGCACTCCGCCAGCAGCTTGAGCTTGAGGTAAATTCCTACGTAGGAATTTTTTTCAATTTGTTGGGTTTAGATAGATATTTATTTTTTTTCTTCATAGATGAATAAAAATTTATTTACGTTTCTTATAGTATTGTTAATATTTTTGGAAATGTTTCAAATAATTAGTGAATTTTTTACTTTGTAGAATTTGAGAAAAAAAAACTCCAATCGGCGTCCTCCCTCCGCTCGTGCACTCCGCCAGCAGCTTGAGCTTGATGTAAATTCCTACGTAGGAATTTTTTTCAATTTGTTGGGTATAGATAGATATTTATTTTTATTATTCATAGATGAATAAAAAATTATTTACGTTTCTTATGGTTTTGTTAATATTTTTGGAAATGTTTCAAATAATTAGTGAATTTTTTACTTTGTAGAATTTGAGAAAAAAAACTCCAATCTGCGTCCTCCCTCCGCGCGTGCACTCCGCCAGCAGCTTGAGCTTGAGGTCAATTCCTACGTAGGAATTTTTTTCAATTTGTTGGGTTTAGATAGATATTTATTTTTATTATTCATAGATGAATAAAAATTTATTTACGTTTCTTATAGTATTGTTAATATTTTTGGAAATGTTTCAAATAATTAGTGAATTTTTTACTTTGTAGAATTTGAGAAAAAAAAACTCCAATCGGCGTCCTCCCTCCGCGCGTGCACTTTGCCAGCAGCTTGAGCTTGATGTAAATTCCTACGTAGGAATTTTTTTCAATTTGTGGGTTTAGATAGATATTTATTTTTTTTCCTCATAGATGAATAAAAATTTATTTACATTTCTTATAGTATTGTTAATATTTTTGGAAATGTTTCAAATATTTAGTGAATTTTTTACTTTGTAGAATTTGAGAAAAAAAAAACTCCAATCGGCGTCCTCCCTCCGCGCGTGCACTCCCCCAGCATCTTGAGCTTGAGGTAAATTCCTACGTAGGAATTTTTTTCAATTTGTTGGGTTTAGATAGATATTTATTTTTATTATTCATAGATGAATAAAAAATTATTTACGTTTCTTATGGTTTTGTTAATATTTTTGGAAATGTTTCAAATAATTAGTGAATTTTTTACTTTGTAGAATTTGAGAAAAAAAACTCCAATCTGCGTCCTCCCTCCACGCGTGCACTCCGCCAGCAGCTTGAGCTTGAGGTCAATTCCTACGTAGGAATTTTTTTCAATTTGTTGGGTTTAGATAGATATTTATTTTTATTATTCATAGATGAATAAAAATTTATTTACGTTTCTTATAGTATTGTTAATATTTTTGGAAATGTTTCAAATAATTAGTGAATTTTTTACTTTGTAGAATTTGAGAAAAAAAACTCCAATCGGCGACCTCCCTCCGCTCGTGCACTCCGCCAGCAGCTTGAGCTTGAGGTAAATTCCTACGTAGGAATTTTTTTCAATTTGTTGGGTATAGATAGATATTTATTTTTATTATTCATAGATGAATAAAAAATTATTTACGTTTCTTATGGTTTTGTTAATATTTTTGGAAATGTTTCAAATAATTAGTGAATTTTTTACTTTGTAGAATTTGAGAAAAAAAACTCCAATCGGCGTCCTCCCTCCACGCGTGCACTCCGCCAGCAGCTTGAGCTTGAGGTCAATTCCTACGTAGGAATTTTTTTCAATTTGTTGGGTTTAGATAGATATTTATTTTTATTATTCATAGATGAATAAAAATTTATTTACTTTTCTTATAGTATTGTTAATATTTTTGGAAATGTTTCAAATAATTAGTGAATTTTTTACTTTGTAGAATTTGAGAAAAAAAACTCCAATCGGCGTCCTCGCTCCGCGCGTGCACTTTGCCAGCAGCTTGAGCTTGAGGTAAATTCCTACGTAGGAATTTTTTTCAAATTGTGGGGTTTAGATAGATATTTATTTTTTTTATTCATAGATGAATAAAAATTTATCTACGTTTCTTATAGTATTGTTAATATTTTTGGAAATGTTTCAAATAATTAGTGAATTTTTTATTTTGTAGAATTTGAGAAAGAAAACTCCAATCGGCGTCCTCCCTCCGCGCGTGCACTCCGCCAGCACCTTGAGCTTGAGGTAAATTCCTACGTAGGAATTTTTTTCAATTTGTTGGGTTTATATAGATATTTATTTTTATTATTCATAGATGAATAAAATTTATTTACATTTCTTATAGTATTGTTAATATTTTTGGAAATGTTTCAAATAATTACTGAATTTTTTACTTTGTAGAATTTGAGAAAAAAAACTCCAATCGGCGTCCTCCCTCCGCGCGTGCACTCCCCCAGCAGCTTGAGCTTGAGTTAAATTCCTACGTAGGAATTTTTTTCAATTTGTTGGGTTTAGATAGATATTTATTTTTATTATTCATAGATGAATAAAAATTTATTTACGTTTCTTATAGTATTGTTAATATTTTTGGAAATGTTTCAAATAATTAGTGAATTTTTTACTTTGTAGAATTTGAGAAAAAAAACTCCAATCGGCGACCTCCCTCCGCTCGTGCACTCCGCCAGCAGCTTGAGCTTGAGGTAAATTCCTACGTAGGAATTTTTTTCAATTTGTTGGGTTTAGATAGATATTTATTTTTATTATTCATAGATGAATAAAAATTTATTTACGTTTCTTATAGTATTGTTAATATTTTTGGAAATGTTTCAAATAATTAGTGAATTTTTTACTTTGTAGAATTTGAGAAAAAAAACTCCAATCGGCGTCCTCCCTCCGTGCGTGCACTCCGCCAGCAGCTTGAGCTTGAGGTAAATTCCTACGTAGGAATTTTTTTCAATTTGTTGGGTTTAGATAGATATTTATTTTTATTATTCATAGATGAATTAAAATTTATTTACGTTTCTTATAGTATTGTTAATATTTTTGGAAATGTTTCAAATAATTAGTGAATTTTTTACTTTGTAGAATTTGAGAAAAAAAACTCCAATCGGCGTCCTCCCTCCGCGCGTGCACTCCGCCAGCACCTTGAGCTTGAGATAAATTCCTACGTAGGAATTTTTTTCAATTTGTTGGGTTTAGATAGATATTTATTTTTATTATTCATTGATGAATAAAAATTTATTTACGTTTCTTATAGTATTGTTAATATTTTTGGAAATGTTTCAAATAATTAGTGAATTTTTTACTTTGTAGAATTTGAGAAAAAAAAACTCCAATCGGCGTCCTCCCTCCACGCGTGCATTCCGCCAGCCGCTTGAGTTTGAGGTAAATTCCTACGTAGGAATTTTTTTCAATTTGTTGGGTTTAGATAGATATTTATTTTTATTATTCATAGATGAATAAAAATTTATTTACGTTTCTTAAAGTATTGTTAATATTTTTGGAAATGTTTCAAATAATTAGTGAATTTTTTACTTTGTAGAATTTGAGAAAAAAAACTCCAATCGGCGACCTCCCTCCGCTTGTGCACTCCGCCAGCAGCTTGAGCTTGAGGTAAATTCCTACGTAGGAATTTTTTTCAATTTGTTGGGTTTAGATAGATATTTATTTTTATTATTCATAGATGAATAAAATTTATTTACATTTCTTATAGTATTGTTAATATTTTTGGAAATGTTTCAAATAATTACTGAATTTTTTACTTTGTAGAATTTGAGAAAAAAAACTCGAATCGGCGTCCTCCCTCCGCGCGTGCACTCCCCCAGCAGCTTGAGCTTGAGGTAAATTCCTACGTAGGAATTTTTTTCAAATTGTTGGGTTTAGATAGATATTTATTTTTATTATTCATAGATGAATAAAAATTTATTTACGTTTCTTATAGTATTGTTAATATTTTTGGAAATGTTTCAAATAATTAGTGAATTTTTTACTTTGTAGAATTTGAGAAAAAAAACTCCAATCGGCGACCTCCCTCCGCTCGTGCACTCCGCCAGCAGCTTGAGCTTGAGGTAAATTCCTACGTAGGAATTTTTTTCAATTTGTTGGGTTTAGATAGATATTTATTTTTATTATTCATAGATGAATAAAAATTTATTTACGTTTCTTATAGTATTGTTAATATTTTTGGAAATGTTTCAAATAATTAGTGAATTTTTTACTTTGTAGAATTTGAGAAAAAAAACTCCAATCTGCGTCCTCCCTCCGCGCGTGCACTCCGCCAGCAGCTTGAGCTTGAGGTCAATTCCTACGTAGGAATTTTTTTCAATTTGTTGGGTTTAGATAGATATTTATTTTTATTATTCATAGATGAATAAAAATTTATTTACGTTTCTTATAGTATTGTTAATATTTTTGGAAATGTTTCAAATAATTAGTGAATTTTTTACTTTGTAGAATTTGAGAAAAAAAAACTCCAATCGGCGTCCTCCCTCCGCGCGTGCACTTTGCCAGCAGCTTGAGCTTGATGTAAATTCCTACGTAGGAATTTTTTTCAATTTGTGGGTTTAGATAGATATTTATTTTTTTTCCTCATAGATGAATAAAAATTTATTTACATTTCTTATAGTATTGTTAATATTTTTGGAAATGTTTCAAATATTTAGTGAATTTTTTACTTTGTAGAATTTGAGAAAAAAAAACTCCAATCGGCGTCCTCCCTCCGCGCGTGCACTCCCCCAGCAGCTTGAGCTTGAGGTAAATTCCTACGTAGGAATTTTTTTCAATTTGTTGGGTTTAGATAGATATTTATTTTTATTATTCATAGATGAATAAAAAATTATTTACGTTTCTTATGGTTTTGTTAATATTTTTGGAAATGTTTCAAATAATTAGTGAATTTTTTACTTTGTAGAATTTGAGAAAAAAAACTCCAATCGGCGTCCTCCCTCCACGCGTGCATTCCGCCAGCCGCTTGAGTTTGAGGTAAATTCCTACGTAGGAATTTTTTTCAATTTGTTGGGTTTAGATAGATATTTATTTTTATTATTCATAGATGAATAAAAATTTATTTACGTTTCTTAAAGTATTGTTAATATTTTTGGAAATGTTTCAAATAATTAGTGAATTTTTTACTTTGTAGAATTTGAGAAAAAAAACTCCAATCGGCGACCTCCCTCCGCTTGTGCACTCCGCCAGCAGCTTGAGCTTGAGGTAAATTCCTACGTAGGAATTTTTTTCAATTTGTTGGGTTTAGATAGATATTTATTTTTATTATTCATAGATGAATAAAATTTATTTACATTTCTTATAGTATTGTTAATATTTTTGGAAATGTTTCAAATAATTACTGAATTTTTTACTTTGTAGAATTTGAGAAAAAAAACTCGAATCGGCGTCCTCCCTCCGCGCGTGCACTCCCCCAGCAGCTTGAGCTTGAGGTAAATTCCTACGTAGGAATTTTTTTCAAATTGTTGGGTTTAGATAGATATTTATTTTTATTATTCATAGATGAATAAAAATTTATTTACGTTTCTTATAGTATTGTTAATATTTTTGGAAATGTTTCAAATAATTAGTGAATTTTTTACTTTGTAGAATTTGAGAAAAAAAACTCCAATCGGCGACCTCCCTCCGCTCGTGCACTCCGCCAGCAGCTTGAGCTTGAGGTAAATTCCTACGTAGGAATTTTTTTCAATTTGTTGGGTTTAGATAGATATTTATTTTTATTATTCATAGATGAATAAAAATTTATTTACGTTTCTTATAGTATTGTTAATATTTTTGGAAATGTTTCAAATAATTAGTGAATTTTTTACTTTGTAGAATTTGAGAAAAAAAACTCCAATCTGCGTCCTCCCTCCGCGCGTGCACTCCGCCAGCAGCTTGAGCTTGAGGTCAATTCCTACGTTGGAATTTTTTTCAATTTGTTGGGTTTAGATAGATATTTATTTTTATTATTCATAGATGAATAAAAATTTATTTACGTTTCTTATAGTATTGTTAATATTTTTGGAAATGTTTCAAATAATTAGTGAATTTTTTACTTTGTAGAATTTGAGAAAAAAAAACTCCAATCGGCGTCCTCCCTCCGCGCGTGCACTTTGCCAGCAGCTTGAGCTTGATGTAAATTCCTACGTAGGAATTTTTTTCAATTTGTGGGTTTAGATAGATATTTATTTTTTTTCCTCATAGATGAATAAAAATTTATTTACATTTCTTATAGTATTGTTAATATTTTTGGAAATGTTTCAAATATTTAGTGAATTTTTTACTTTGTAGAATTTGAGAAAAAAAAACTCCAATCGGCGTCCTCCCTCCGCGCGTGCACTCCCCCAGCAGCTTGAGCTTGAGGTAAATTCCTACGTAGGAATTTTTTTCAATTTGTTGGGTTTAGATAGATATTTATTTTTATTATTCATAGATGAATAAAAAATTATTTACGTTTCTTATGGTTTTGTTAATATTTTTGGAAATGTTTCAAATAATTAGTGAATTTTTTACTTTGTAGAATTTGAGAAAAAAAACTCCAATCTGCGTCCTCCCTCCACGCGTGCACTCCGCCAGCAGCTTGAGCTTGAGGTCAATTCCTACGTAGGAATTTTTTTCAATTTGTTGGGTTTAGATAGATATTTATTTTTATTATTCATAGATGAATAAAAATTTATTTACGTTTCTTATAGTATTGTTAATATTTTTGGAAATGTTTCAAATAATTAGTGAATTTTTTACTTTGTAGAATTTGAGAAAAAAAACTCCAATCGGCGACCTCCCTCCGCTCGTGCACTCCGCCAGCAGCTTGAGCTTGAGGTAAATTCCTACGTAGGAATTTTTTTCAATTTGTTGGGTATAGATAGATATTTATTTTTATTATTCATAGATGAATAAAAAATTATTTACGTTTCTTATGGTTTTGTTAATATTTTTGGAAATGTTTCAAATAATTAGTGAATTTTTTACTTTGTAGAATTTGAGAAAAAAAACTCCAATCGGCGTCCTCCCTCCACGCGTGCACTCCGCCAGCAGCTTGAGCTTGAGGTCAATTCCTACGTAGGAAATTTTTTCAATTTGTTGGGTTTAGATAGATATTTATTTTTATTATTCATAGATGAATAAAAATTTATTTACTTTTCTTATAGTATTGTTAATATTTTTGGAAATGTTTCAAATAATTAGTGAATTTTTTACTTTGTAGAATTTGAGAAAAAAAACTCCAATCGGCGTCCTCGCTCCGCGCGTGCACTTTGCCAGCAGCTTGAGCTTGAGGTAAATTCCTACGTAGGAATTTTTTTCAAATTGTGGGGTTTAGATAGATATTTATTTTTTTTATTCATAGATGAATAAAAATTTATCTACGTTTCTTATAGTATTGTTAATATTTTTGGAAATGTTTCAAATAATTAGTGAATTTTTTACTTTGTAGAATTTGAGAAAGAAAACTCCAATCGGCGTCCTCCCTCCGCGCGTGCACTCCGCCAGCACCTTGAGCTTGAGGTAAATTCCTACGTAGGAATTTTTTTCAATTTGTTGGGTTTATATAGATATTTATTTTTATTATTCATAGATGAATAAAATTTATTTACATTTCTTATAGTATTGTTAATATTTTTGGAAATGTTTCAAATAATTAGTGAATTTTTTACTTTGTAGAATTTGAGAAAAAAAACTCCAATCGGCGTCCTCCCTCCGCGCGTGCACTCCCCCAGCAGCTTGAGCTTGAGTTAAATTCCTACGTAGGAATTTTTTTCAATTTGTTGGGTTTAGATAGATATTTATTTTTATTATTCATAGATGAATAAAAATTTATTTACGTTTCTTATAGTATTGTTAATATTTTTGGAAATGTTTCAAATAATTAGTGAATTTTTTACTTTGTAGAATTTGAGAAAAAAAACTCCAATCGGCGACCTCCCTCCGCTCGTGCACTCCGCCAGCAGCTTGAGCTTGAGGTAAATTCCTACGTAGGAATTTTTTTCAATTTGTTGGGTTTAGATAGATATTTATTTTTATTATTCATAGATGAATAAAAATTTATTTACGTTTCTTATAGTATTGTTAATATTTTTGGAAATGTTTCAAATAATTAGTGAATTTTTTACTTTGTAGAATTTGAGAAAAAAAACTCCAATCGGCGTCCTCCCTCCGTGCGTGCACTCCGCCAGCAGCTTGAGCTTGAGGTAAATTCCTACGTAGGAATTTTTTTCAATTTGTTGGGTTTAGATAGATATTTATTTTTATTATTCATAGATGAATTAAAATTTATTTACGTTTCTTATAGTATTGTTAATATTTTTGGAAATGTTTCAAATAATTAGTGAATTTTTTACTTTGTAGAATTTGAGAAAAAAAACTCCAATCGGCGTCCTCCCTCCGCGCGTGCACTCCGCCAGCACCTTGAGCTTGAGATAAATTCCTACGTAGGAATTTTTTTCAATTTGTTGGGTTTAGATAGATATTTATTTTTATTATTCATTGATGAATAAAAATTTATTTACGTTTCTTATAGTATTGTTAATATTTTTGGAAATGTTTCAAATAATTAGTGAATTTTTTACTTTGTAGAATTTGAGAAAAAAAAACTCCAATCGGCGTCCTCCCTCCACGCGTGCATTCCGCCAGCCGCTTGAGTTTGAGGTAAATTCCTACGTAGGAATTTTTTTCAATTTGTTGGGTTTAGATAGATATTTATTTTTATTATTCATAGATGAATAAAAATTTATTTACGTTTCTTAAAGTATTGTTAATATTTTTGGAAATGTTTCAAATAATTAGTGAATTTTTTACTTTGTAGAATTTGAGAAAAAAAACTCCAATCGGCGACCTCCCTCCGCTTGTGCACTCCGCCAGCAGCTTGAGCTTGAGGTAAATTCCTACGTAGGAATTTTTTTCAATTTGTTGGGTTTATATAGATATTTATTTTTATTATTCATAGATGAATAAAATTTATTTACATTTCTTATAGTATTGTTAATATTTTTGGAAATGTTTCAAATAATTAGTGAATTTTTTACTTTGTAGAATTTGAGAAAAAAAACTCCAATCGGCGTCCTCCCTCCGCGCGTGCACTCCCCCAGCAGCTTGAGCTTGAGTTAAATTCCTACGTAGGAATTTTTTTCAATTTGTTGGGTTTAGATAGATATTTATTTTTATTATTCATAGATGAATAAAAATTTATTTACGTTTCTTATAGTATTGTTAATATTTTTGGAAATGTTTCAAATAATTAGTGAATTTTTTACTTTGTAGAATTTGAGAAAAAAAACTCCAATCGGCGACCTCCCTCCGCTCGTGCACTCCGCCAGCAGCTTGAGCTTGAGGTAAATTCCTACGTAGGAATTTTTTTCAATTTGTTGGGTTTAGATAGATATTTATTTTTATTATTCATAGATGAATAAAAATTTATTTACGTTTCTTATAGTATTGTTAATATTTTTGGAAATGTTTCAAATAATTAGTGAATTTTTTACTTTGTAGAATTTGAGAAAAAAAACTCCAATCGGCGTCCTCCCTCCGTGCGTGCACTCCGCCAGCAGCTTGAGCTTGAGGTAAATTCCTACGTAGGAATTTTTTTCAATTTGTTGGGTTTAGATAGATATTTATTTTTATTATTCATAGATGAATTAAAATTTATTTACGTTTCTTATAGTATTGTTAATATTTTTGGAAATGTTTCAAATAATTAGTGAATTTTTTACTTTGTAGAATTTGAGAAAAAAAAACTCCAATCGGCGTCCTCCCTCCGCGCGTGCACTCCGCCAGCACCTTGAGCTTGAGATAAATTCCTACGTAGGAATTTTTTTCAATTTGTTGGGTTTAGATAGATATTTATTTTTATTATTCATTGATGAATAAAAATTTATTTACGTTTCTTATAGTATTGTTAATATTTTTGGAAATGTTTCAAATAATTAGTGAATTTTTTACTTTGTAGAATTTGAGAAAAAAAAACTCCAATCGGCGTCCTCCCTCCACGCGTGCATTCCGCCAGCCGCTTGAGTTTGAGGTAAATTCCTACGTAGGAATTTTTTTCAATTTGTTGGGTTTAGATAGATATTTATTTTTATTATTCATAGATGAATAAAAATTTATTTACGTTTCTTAAAGTATTGTTAATATTTTTGGAAATGTTTCAAATAATTAGTGAATTTTTTACTTTGTAGAATTTGAGAAAAAAAACTCCAATCGGCGACCTCCCTCCGCTTGTGCACTCCGCCAGCAGCTTGAGCTTGAGGTAAATTCCTACGTAGGAATTTTTTTCAATTTGTTGGGTTTAGATAGATATTTATTTTTATTATTCATAGATGAATAAAATTTATTTACATTTCTTATAGTATTGTTAATATTTTTGGAAATGTTTCAAATAATTACTGAATTTTTTACTTTGTAGAATTTGAGAAAAAAAACTCGAATCGGCGTCCTCCCTCCGCGCGTGCACTCCCCCAGCAGCTTGAGCTTGAGGTAAATTCCTACGTAGGAATTTTTTTCAAATTGTTGGGTTTAGATAGATATTTATTTTTATTATTCATAGATGAATAAAAATTTATTTACGTTTCTTATAGTATTGTTAATATTTTTGGAAATGTTTCAAATAATTAGTGAATTTTTTACTTTGTAGAATTTGAGAAAAAAAACTCCAATCGGCGTCCTCCCTCCGTGCGTGCACTCCGCCAGCAGCTTGAGCTTGAGGTAAATTCCTACGTAGGAATTTTTTTCAATTTGTTGGGTTTAGATAGATATTTATTTTTATTATTCATAGATGAATAAAAATTTATTTACGTTTCTTATAGTATTGTTAATATTTTTGGAAATGTTTCAAATAATTAGTGAATTTTTTAGTTTGTAGAATTTGAGAAAAAAAACTCCAATCGGCGTCCTCCCTCCGTGCGTGCACTCCACAAGCAGCTTGAGCTTGAGGTAAATTCCTACGTAGGAATTTTTTTCAATTTGTTGGGTTTAGATAGATATTTATTTTTATTATTCATAGATGAATTAAACTTTATTTACGTTTCTTATAGTATTGTTAATATTTTTGGAAATGTTTCAAATAATTAGTGAATTTTTTACTTTGTAGAATTTGAGAAAAAAAACTCCAATCGGCGTCCTCCCTCCGCGCGTGCACTCCGCCAGCACCTTGAGCTTGAGGTAAATTCCTACATAGGAATTTTTTTCAATTTGTTGGGTTTAGATAGATATTTATTTTTATTATTCATTGATGAATAAAAATTTATTTACGTTTCTTATAGTATTGTTAATATTTTTGGAAATGTTTCAAATAATTAGTGAATTTTTTACTTTGTAGAATTTGAGAAAAAAAAACTCCAATCGGCGTCCTCCCTCCGCGCGTGCACTTTGCCAGCAGCTTGAGCTTGATGTAAATTCCTACGTAGGAATTTGTTTCAATTTGTGGGTTTAGATAGATATTTATTTTTTTTATTCATAGATGAATAAAAATTTATTTACATTTCTTATAGTATTGTTAATATTTTTGGAAATGTTTCAAATATTTAGTGAATTTTTTACTTTGTAGAATTTGAGAAAAAAAAACTCCAATCGGCGTCCTCCCTCCGCTCGTGCACTCCGCCAGCAGCTTGAGCTTGAGGTAAATTCCTACGTAGGAATTTTTTTCAATTTGTTGGGTATAGATAGATATTTATTTTTATTATTCATAGATGAATAAAAAATTATTTACGTTTCTTATGGTTTTGTTAATATTTTTGGAAATGTTTCAAATAATTAGTGAATTTTTTACTTTGTAGAATTTGAGAAAAAAAACTCCAATCGGCGTCCTCCCTCCGCGCGTGCACTCCGCCAGCAGCTTGAGCTTGAGGTCAATTCCTAAGTAGGAATTTTTTTCAATTTGTTGGGTTTAGATAGATATTTATTTTTATTATTCATAGATGAATAAAAATTTATTTACTTTTCTTATAGTATTGTTAATATTTTTGGAAATGTTTCAAATAATTAGTGAATTTTTGACTTTGTAGAATTTGAGAAAAAAAACTCCAATCGGCGTCCTCCCTCCGCGCGTGCACTTTGCCAGCAGCTTGAGCTTGAGGTAAATTCCTACGTAGGAATTTTTTTCAAATTGTGGGGTTTAGATAGATATTTATTTTTTTTATTCATAGATGAATAAAAATTTATTTACGTTTCTTATAGTATTGTTAATATTTTTGGAAATGTTTCAAATAATTAGTGAATTTTTTACTTTGTAGAATTTGAGAAAGAAAACTCCAATCGGCGTCCTCCCTCCGCGCGTGCACTCCGCCAGCACCTTGAGCTTGAGGTAAATTCCTACGTAGGAATTTTTTTCAATTTGTTGGGTTTATATAGATATTTATTTTTATTATTCATAGATGAATAAAATTTATTTACATTTCTTATAGTATTGTTAATATTTTTGGAAATGTTTCAAATAATTACTGAATTTTTTACTTTGTAGAATTTGAGAAAAAAAACTCCAATCGGCGTCCTCCCTCCGCGCGTGCACTCCCCCAGCAGCTTGAGCTTGAGTTAAATTCCTACGTAGGAATTTTTTTCAATTTGTTGGGTTTAGATAGATATTTATTTTTATTATTCATAGATGAATAAAAATTTATTTACGTTTCTTATAGTATTGTTAATATTTTTGGAAATGTTTCAAATATTTAGTGAATTTTTTACTTTGTAGAATTTGAGAAAAAAAACTCCAATCGGCGACCTCCCTCCGCTCGTGCACTCCGCCAGCAGCTTGAGCTTGAGGTAAATTCCTACGTAGGAATTTTTTTCAATTTGTTGGGATTAGATAGATATTTATTTTTATTATTCATAGATGAATAAAAATTTATTTACGTTTCTTATAGTATTGTTAATATTTTTGGAAATGTTTCAAATAATTAGTGAATTTTTTACTTTGTAGAATTTGAGAAAAAAAACTCCAATCGGCGTCCTCCCTCCGTGCGTGCACTCCGCCAGCAGCTTGAGCTTGAGGTCAATTCCTACGTAGGAATTTTTTTCAATTTGTTGGGTTTAGATAGATATTTATTTTTATTATTCATAGATGAATTAAAATTTATTTACGTTTCTTATAGTATTGTTAATATTTTTGGAAATGTTTCAAATAATTAGTGAATTTTTTACTTTGTAGAATTTGAGAAAAAAAACTCCAATCGGCGTCCTCCCTCCGCGCGTGCACTCCGCCAGCACCTTGAGCTTGAGAATAATTCCTACGTAGGAATTTTTTTCAATTTGTTGGGTTTAGATAGATATTTATTTTTATTATTCATTGATGAATAAAAATTTATTTACGTTTCTTATAGTATTGTTAATATTTTTGGAAATGTTTCAAATAATTAGTGAATTTTTTACTTTGTAGAATTTGAGAAAAAAAAACTCCAATCGGCGTCCTCCCTCCACGCGTGCACTCCGCCAGCCGCTTGAGTTTGAGGTAAATTCCTACGTAGGAATTTTTTTCAATTTGTTGGGTTTAGATAGATATTTATTTTTATTATTCATAGATGAATAAAAATTTATTTACGTTTCTTAAAGTATTGTTAATATTTTTGGAAATGTTTCAAATAATTAGTGAATTTTTTACTTTGTAGAATTTGAGAAAAAAAACTCCAATCGGCGACCTCCCTCCGCTTGTGCACTCCGCCAGCAGCTTGAGCTTGAGGTAAATTCCTACGTAGGAATTTTTTTCAATTTGTTGGGTTTAGATAGATATTTATTTTTATTATTCATAGATGAATAAAATTTATTTACATTTCTTATAGTATTGTTAATATTTTTGGAAATGTTTCAAATAATTACTGAATTTTTTACTTTGTAGAATTTGAGAAAAAAAACTCCAATCGGCGTCCTCCCTCCGCGCGTGCACTCCCCCAGCAGCTTGAGCTTGAGGTAAATTCCTACGTAGGAATTTTTTTCAAATTGTTGGGTTTAGATAGATATTTATTTTTATTATTCATAGATGAATAAAAATTTATTTACGTTTCTTATAGTATTGTTAATATTTTTGGAAATGTTTCAAATAATTAGTGAATTTTTTACTTTGTAGAATTTGAGAAAAAAAACTCCAATCGGCGACCTCCCTCCGCTCGTGCACTCCGCCAGCAGCTTGAGCTTGAGGTAAATTCCTACGTAGGAATTTTTTTCAATTTGTTGGGTTTAGATAGATATTTATTTTTATTATTCATAGATGAATAAAAATTTATTTACGTTTCTTATAGTATTGTTAATATTTTTGGAAATGTTTCAAATAATTAGTGAATTTTTTACTTTGTAGAATTTGAGAAAAAAAACTCCAATCGGCGTCCTCCCTCCGTGCGTGCACTCCGCCAGCAGCTTGAGCTTGAGGTAAATTCCTACGTAGGAATTTTTTTCAATTTGTTGGGTTTAGATAGATATTTATTTTTATTATTCATAGATGAATTAAAATTTATTTACGTTTCTTATAGTATTGTTAATATTTTTGGAAATGTTTCAAATAATTAGTGAATTTTTTACTTTGAAGAATTTGAGAAAAAAAACTCCAATCGGCGTCCTCCCTCCGCGCGTGCACTCCGCCAGCACCTTGAGCTTGAGATAAATTCCTACGTAGGAATTTTTTTCAATTTGTTGGGTTTAGATAGATATTTATTTTTATTATTCATTGATGAATAAAAATTTATTTACGATTCTTATAGTATTGTTAATATTTTTGGAAATGTTTCAAATAATTAGTGAATTTTTTACTTTGTAGAATTTGAGAAAAAAAAACTCCAATCGGCGTCCTCCCTCCACGCGTGCACTCCGCCAGCCGCTTGAGCTTGAGGTAAATTCCTACGTAGGAATTTTTTTCAATTTGTTGGGTTTAGATAGATATTTATTTTTATTATTCATAGATGAATAAAATTTATTTACATTTCTTATAGTATTGTTAATATTTTTGGAAATGTTTCAAATAATTACTGAATTTTTTACTTTGTAGAATTTGAGAAAAAAAACTCCAATCGGCGTCCTCCCTCCGCGCGTGCACTCCCCCAGCAGCTTGAGCTTGAGGTAAATTCCTACGTAGGAATTTTTTTCAATTTGTTGGGTTTAGATAGATATTTATTTTTATTATTCATAGATGAATAAAAATTTATTTACGTTTCTTATAGTATTGTTAATATTTTTGGAAATGTTTCAAATAATTAGTGAATTTTTTACTTTGTAGAATTTGAGAAAAAAAACTCCAATCGACGACCTCCCTCCGCTCGTGCACTCCGCCAGCAGCTTGAGCTTGAGGTAAATTCCTACGTAGGAATTTTTTTCAATTTGTTGGGTTTAGATAGATATTTATTTTTATTATTCATAGATGAATAAAAATTTATTTACGTTTCTTATAGTATTGTTAATATTTTTGGAAATGTTTCAAATAATTAGTGAATTTTTTACTTTGTAGAATTTGAGAAAAAAAACTCCAATCGGCGTCCTCCCTCCGTGCGTGCACTCCGCCAGCAGCTTGAGCTTGAGGTAAATTCCTACGTAGGAATTTTTTTCAATTTGTTGGGTTTAGATATATATTTATTTTTATTATTCATAGATGAATAAAAATTTATTTACGTTTCTTATAGTATTGTTAATATTTTTGGAAATGTTTCAAATAATTAGTGAATTTTTTACTTTGTAGAATTTGAGAAAGAAAACTCCAATCGGCGTCCTCCCTCCGCGCGTGCACTCCGCCAGCACCTTGAGCTTGAGGTAAATTCCTACGTAGGAATTTTTTTCAATTTGTTGGGTTTATATAGATATTTATTTTTATTATTCATAGATGAATAAAATTTATTTACATTTCTTATAGTATTGTTAATATTTTTGGAAATGTTTCAAATAATTACTGAATTTTTTACTTTGTAGAATTTGAGAAAAAAAACTCCAATCGGCGTCCTCCCTCCGCGCGTGCACTCCCCCAGCAGCTTGAGCTTGAGTTAAATTCCTACGTAGGAATTTTTTTCAATTTGTGGGGTTTAGATAGATATTTATTTTTATTATTCATAGATGAATAAAAATTTATTTACGTTTCTTATAGTATTGTTAATATTTTTGGAAATGTTTCAAATAATTAGTGAATTTTTTACTTTGTAGAATTTGAGAAAAAAAACTCCAATCGGCGACCTCCCTCCGCTCGTGCACTCCGCCAGCAGCTTGAGCTTGAGGTAAATTCCTACGTAGGAATTTTTTTCAATTTGTTGGGTTTAGATAGATATTTATTTTTATTATTCATAGATGAATAAAAATTTATTTACGTTTCTTATAGTATTGTTAATATTTTTGGAAATGTTTCAAATAATTAGTGAATTTTTTACTTTGTAGAATTTGAGAAAAAAAACTCCAATCGGCGTCCTCCCTCCGTGCGTGCACTCCGCCAGCAGCTTGAGCTTGAGGTAAATTCCTACGTAGGAATTTTTTTTCAATTTGTTGGGTTTAGATAGATATTTATTTTTATTATTCATAGATGAATTAAAATTTATTTACGTTTCTTATAGTATTGTTAATATTTTTGGAAATGTTTCAAATAATTAGTGAATTTTTTACTTTGTAGAATTTGAGAAAAAAAACTCCAATCGGCGTCCTCCCTCCGCGCGTGCACTCCGCCAGCACCTTGAGCTTGAGATAAATTCCTACGTAGGAATTTTTTTCAATTTGTTGGGTTTAGATAGATATTTATTTTTATTATTCATTGATGAATAAAAATTTATTTACGTTTCTTATGGTTTTGTTAATATTTTTGGAAATGTTTCAAATAATTAGTGAATTTTTTACTTTGTAGAATTTGAGAAAAAAAAACTCCAATCGGCGTCCTCCCTCCACGCGTGCACTCCGCCAGCCGCTTGAGTTTGAGGTAAATTCCTACGTAGGAATTTTTTTCAATTTGTTGGGTTTAGATAGATATTTATTTTTATTATTCATAAATGAATAAAAATTTATTTACGTTTCTTAAAGTATTGTTAATATTTTTGGAAATGTTTCAAATAATTAGTGAATTTTTTACTTTGTAGAATTTGAGAAAAAAAACTCCAATCGGCGACCTCCCTCCGCTTGTGCACTCCGCCAGCAGCTTGAGCTTGAGGTAAATTCCTACGTAGGAATTTTTTTCAATTTGTTGGGTTTAGATAGATATTTATTTTTATTATTCATAGATGAATAAAATTTATTTACATTTCTTATAGTATTGTTAATATTTTTGGAAATGTTTCAAATAATTACTGAATTTTTTACTTTGTAGAATTTGAGAAAAAAAACTCCAATCGGCGTCCTCCCTCCGCGCGTGCACTCCCCCAGCAGCTTGAGCTTGAGGTAAATTCCTACGTAGGAATTTTTTTCAATTTGTTGGGTTTAGATAGATATTTATTTTTATTATTCATAGATGAATAAAAATTTATTTACGTTTCTTATAGTATTGTTAATATTTTTGGAAAGGTTTCAAATAATTAGTGAATTTTTTACTTTGTAGAATTTGAGAAAAAAAACTCCAATCGGCGACCTCCCTCCGCTCGTGCACTCCGCCAGCAGCTTGAGCTTGAGGTAAATTCCTACGTAGGAATTTTTTTCAATTTGTTGGGTTTAGATAGATATTTATTTTTATTATTCATAGATGAATAAAAATTTATTTACGTTTCTTATAGTATTGTTAATATTTTTGGAAATGTTTCAAATAATTAGTGAATTTTTTACTTTGTAGAATTTGAGAAAAAAAACTCCAATCGGCGTCCTCCCTCCGTGCGTGCACTCCGCCAGCAGCTTGAGCTTGAGGTAAATTCCTACGTAGGAATTTTTTTCAATTTGTTGGGTTTAGATAGATATTTATTTTTATTATTCATAGATGAATTAAAATTTATTTACGTTTCTTATAGTATTGTTAATATTTTTGGAAATGTTTCAAATAATTAGTGAATTTTTTACTTTGTAGAATTTGAGAAAAAAAACTCCAATCGGCGTCCTCCCTCCGCGCGTGCACTCCGCCAGCACCTTGAGCTTGAGATAAATTCCTACGTAGGAATTTTTTTCAATTTGTTGGGTTTAGATAGATATTTATTTTTATTATTCATTGATGAATAAAAATTTATTTACGATTCTTATAGTATTGTTAATATTTTTGGAAATGTTTCAAATAATTAGTGAATTTTTTACTTTGTAGAATTTGAGAAAAAAAAACTCCAATCGGCGTCCTCCCTCCACGCGTGCACTCCGCCAGCCGCTTGAGCTTGAGGTAAATTCCTACGTAGGAATTTTTTTCAATTTGTTGGGTTTAGATAGATATTTATTTTTATTATTCATAGATGAATAAAATTTATTTACATTTCTTATAGTATTGTTAATATTTTTGGAAATGTTTCAAATAATTACTGAATTTTTTACTTTGTAGAATTTGAGAAAAAAAACTCCAATCGGCGTCCTCCCTCCGCGCGTGCACTCCCCCAGCAGCTTGAGCTTGAGGTAAATTCCTACGTAGGAATTTTTTTCAATTTGTTGGGTTTAGATAGATATTTATTTTTATTATTCATAGATGAATAAAAATTTATTTACGTTTCTTATAGTATTGTTAATATTTTTGGAAATGTTTCAAATAATTAGTGAATTTTTTACTTTGTAGAATTTGAGAAAAAAAACTCCAATCGGCGACCTCCCTCCGCTCGTGCACTCCGCCAGCAGCTTGAGCTTGAGGTAAATTCCTACGTAGGAATTTTTTTCAATTTGTTGGGTTTAGATAGATATTTATTTTTATTATTCATAGATGAATAAAAATTTATTTACGTTTCTTATAGTATTGTTAATATTTTTGGAAATGTTTCAAATAATTAGTGAATTTTTTACTTTGTAGAATTTGAGAAAAAAAACTCCAATCGGCGTCCTCCCTCCGTGCGTGCACTCCGCCAGCAGCTTGAGCTTGAGGTAAATTCCTACGTAGGAATTTTTTTCAATTTGTTGGGTTTAGATATATATTTATTTTTATTATTCATAGATGAATAAAAATTTATTTACGTTTCTTATAGTATTGTTAATATTTTTGGAAATGTTTCAAATAATTAGTGAATTTTTTACTTTGTAGAATTTGAGAAAAAAAACTCCAATCGGCGTCCTCCCTCCGCGCGTGCACTCCCCCAGCAGCTTGAGCTTGAGGTAAATTCCTACGTAGGAATTTTTTTCAATTTGTTGGGTTTAGATAGATATTTATTTTTATTATTCATAGATGAATAAAAATTTATTTACGTTTCTTATAGTATTGTTAATATTTTTGGAAATGTTTCAAATAATTAGTGAATTTTTTACTTTGTAGAATTTGAGAAAAAAAACTCCAATCGGCGACCTCCCTCCGCTCGTGCACTCCGCCAGCAGCTTGAGCTTGAGGTAAATTCCTACGTAGGAATTTTTTTCAATTTGTTGGGTTTAGATAGATATTTATTTTTATTATTCATAGATGAATAAAAATTTATTTACGTTTCTTATAGTATTGTTAATATTTTTGGAAATGTTTCAAATAATTAGTGAATTTTTTACTTTGTAGAATTTGAGAAAAAAAACTCCAATCGGCGTCCTCCCTCCGTGCGTGCACTCCGCCAGCAGCTTGAGCTTGAGGTAAATTCCTACGTAGGAATTTTTTTCAATTTGTTGGGTTTAGATATATATTTATTTTTATTATTCATAGATGAATAAAAATTTATTTACGTTTCTTATAGTATTGTTAATATTTTTGGAAATGTTTCAAATAATTAGTGAATTTTTTACTTTGTAGAATTTGAGAAAAAAAACTCCAATCGGCGTCCTCCCTCCTCGCGTGCACTCCGCCAGCAGCTTGAGCTTCAGGTAAATTCCTACGTAGGAATTTTTTTCAATTTGTTGGGTTTAGATAGATATTTATTTTTATTATTCATAGATGATAAAAATTTATTTACGTTTCTTATAGTATTGTTAATATTTTTGGAAATGTTTCAAATAATTAGTGAATTTTTTACTTTGTAGAATTTGAGAAAAAAAACTCCAATCGGCGTCCTCCCTCCGCGCGTGCACTCCGCCAGCATCTTGAGCTTGAGGTAAATTCCTACGTAGGAATTTTTTTCAATTTGTTGGGTTTAGATAGATACTTATTTTTATTATTCATAGATGAATAAAAATTTATTTACGTTTCTTATAGTATTGTTAATATTTTTGGAAATGTTTCAAATAATTAGTGAATTTTTTACTTTGTAGAATTTGAGAAAGAAAACTCCAATCGGCGTCCTCCCTCCGCGCGTGCACTCCGCCAGCAGCTTGAGCTTGAGGTAAATTCCTACGTAGGAATTTTTTTCAATTTGTTGGGTTTAGATAGATATTTATTTTTATTATTCATAGATGAATAAAAATTTATTTACGTTTCTTAAAGTATTGTTAATATTTTTGGAAATGTTTCAAATAATTAGTGAATTTTTTACTTTGTAGAATTTGAGAAAAAAAACTCCAATCGGCGACCTCCCTCCGCTTGTGCACTCCGCCAGCAGCTTGAGCTTGAGGTAAATTCCTACGTAGGAATTTTTTTCAATTTGTTGGGTTTAGATAGATATTTATTTTTATTATTCATAGATGAATAAAAATTTATTTACGTTTCTTATAGTATTGTTAATATTTTTGGAAATGTTTCAAATAATTAGTGAATTTTTTACTTTGTAGAATTTGAGAAAAAAAACTCCAATCGGCGTCCTCCCTCCGTGCGTGCACTCCGCCAGCAGCTTGAGCTTGAGGTAAATTCCTACGTAGGAATTTTTTTCAATTTGTTGGGTTTAGATATATATTTATTTTTATTATTCATAGATGAATAAAAATTTATTTACGTTTCTTATAGTATTGTTAATATTTTTGGAAATGTTTCAAATAATTAGTGAATTTTTTACTTTGTAGAATTTGAGAAAAAAAACTCCAATCGGCGTCCTCCCTCCGCGCGTGCACTCCCCCAGCAGCTTGAGCTTGAGGTAAATTCCTACGTAGGAATTTTTTTCAATTTGTTGGGTTTAGATAGATATTTATTTTTATTATTCATAGATGAATAAAAATTTATTTACGTTTCTTATAGTATTGTTAATATTTTTGGAAATGTTTCAAATAATTAGTGAATTTTTTACTTTGTAGAATTTGAGAAAAAAAACTCCAATCGGCGACCTCCCTCCGCTCGTGCACTCCGCCAGCAGCTTGAGCTTGAGGTAAATTCCTACGTAGGAATTTTTTTCAATTTGTTGGGTTTAGATAGATATTTATTTTTATTATTCATAGATGAATAAAAATTTATTTACGTTTCTTATAGTATTGTTAATATTTTTGGAAATGTTTCAAATAATTAGTGAATTTTTTACTTTGTAGAATTTGAGAAAAAAAACTCCAATCGGCGTCCTCCCTCCGGGCGTGCACTCCGCCAGCAGCTTGAGCTTGAGGTAAATTCCTACGTAGGAATTTTTTTCAATTTGTTGGGTTTAGATATATATTTATTTTTATTATTCATAGATGAATAAAAATTTATTTACGTTTCTTATAGTATTGTTAATATTTTTGGAAATGTTTCAAATAATTAGTGAATTTTTTACTTTGTAGAATTTGAGAAAAAAAACTCCAATCGGCGTCCTCCCTCCGCGCGTGCACTCCGCCAGCAGCTTGAGCTTCAGGTAAATTCCTACGTAGGAATTTTTTTCAACTTGTTGGGTTTAGATAGATATTTGTTTTTATTATTCATAGATGAATAAAAATTTATTTACGTTTCTTATAGTATTGTTAATACTTTTGGAAATGTTTCAAATAATTAGTGAATTTTTTACTTTGTAGAATTTGAGAAAAAAAAACTCCAATCGGCGTCCTCCCTCCGCTCGTGCACTCCGCCAGCAGCTTGAGCTTGAGGTAAATTCCTACGTAGGAATTTTTTTCAATTTGTTGGGTTTAGATAGATATTTATTTTTATTATTCATAGATGAATAAAAAGTTATTTACGTTTCTTATAGTATTGTTAATATTTTTGGAAATGTTTCAAATAATTAGTGAATTTTTTACTTTGTAGAATTTGAGAAAAAAAACTCCAATCGGCGTCCTCCCTCCGCGCGTGCACTCCGCCAGCAGCTTGAGCTTCAGGTAAATTCCTACGTAGGAATTTTTTTCAATTTGTTGGGTTTAGATAGATATTTATTTTTATTATTCATAGATGATAAAAATTTATTTACGTTTCTTATAGTATTGTTAATATTTTTGGAAATGTTTCAAATAATTAGTGAATTTTTTACTTTGTAGAATTTGAGAAAAAAAACTCCAATCGGCGTCCTCCCTCCGCGCGTGCACTCCGCCAGCATCTTGAGCTTGAGGTAAATTCCTACGTAGGAATTTTTTTCAATTTGTTGGGTTTAGATAGATACTTATTTTTATTATTCATAGATGAATAAAAATTTATTTACGTTTCTTATAGTATTGTTAATATTTTTGGAAATGTTTCAAATAATTAGTGAATTTTTTACTTTGTAGAATTTGAGAAAAAAAACTCCAATCGGCGTCCTCCCTCCGCGCGTGCACTCCGCCAGCAGCTTGAGCTTCAGGTAAATTCCTACGTAGGAATTTTTTTCAATTTGTTGGGTTTAGATAGATATTTATTTTTATTATTCATAGATGATAAAAATTTATTTACGTTTCTTATAGTATTGTTAATATTTTTGGAAATGTTTCAAATAATTAGTGAATTTTTTACTTTGTAGAATTTGAGAAAAAAAACTCCAATCGGCGTCCTCCCTCCGCGCGTGCACTCCGCCAGCATCTTGAGCTTGAGGTAAATTCCTACGTAGGAATTTTTTTCAATTTGTTGGGTTTAGATAGATACTTATTTTTATTATTCATAGATGAATAAAAATTTATTTACGTTTCTTATAGTATTGTTAATATTTTTGGAAATGTTTCAAATAATTAGTGAATTTTTTACTTTGTAGAATTTGAGAAAGAAAACTCCAATCGGCGTCCTCCCTCCGCGCGTGCACTCCGCCAGCAGCTTGAGCTTGAGGTAAATTCCTACGTAGGAATTTTTTTCAATTTGTTGGGTTTAGATAGATATTTATTTTTATTATTCATAGATGAATAAAAATTTATTTACGTTTCTTAAAGTATTGTTAATATTTTTGGAAATGTTTCAAATAATTAGTGAATTTTTTACTTTGTAGAATTTGAGAAAAAAAACTCCAATCGGCGACCTCCCTCCGCTTGTGCACTCCGCCAGCAGCTTGAGCTTGAGGTAAATTCCTACGTAGGAATTTTTTTCAATTTGTTGGGTTTAGATAGATATTTATTTTTATTATTCATAGATGAATAAAAATTTATTTACGTTTCTTATAGTATTGTTAATATTTTTGGAAATGTTTCAAATAATTTGTGAATTTTTTACTTTGTAGAATTTGAGAAAAAAAACTCCAATCGGCGTCCTCCCTCCGTGCGTGCACTCCGCCAGCAGCTTGAGCTTGAGGTAAATTCCTACGTAGGAATTTTTTTCAATTTGTTGGGTTTAGATAGATATTTGTTTTTATTATTCATAGATGAATAAAAATTTATTTACGTTTCTTATAGTATTGTTAATACTTTTGGAAATGTTTCAAATAATTAGTGAATTTTTTACTTTGTAGAATTTGAGAAAAAAAAACTCCAATCGGCGTCCTCCCTCCGCTCGTGCACTCCGCCAGCAGCTTGAGCTTGAGGTAAATTCCTACGTAGGAATTTTTTTCAATTTGTTGGGTTTAGATAGATATTTATTTTTATTATTCATAGATGAATAAAAAGTTATTTACGTTTCTTATAGTATTGTTAATATTTTTGGAAATGTTTCAAATAATTAGTGAATTTTTTACTTTGTAGAATTTGAGAAAAAAATCCAATAAAGTAGGCAAATTACTATATGCGAAATAATTTAAATCTTATTTATTTAGCAGAATGTCGTCTACATCTTTTGCGATAGTGCGTTGGGGAGGTACAATAGTACGAAATCAATATGGAGTTGATTACGATGGTGGACAATATGCTATGTTCAAATTTGAAAATATATCATCATTTGATGAGTTACGTGCTACGATTGGGCGCACGTTGAATATAACAGCAAATCAGTATATTCGGAGCATAATGTATAGATACCCGAGCGGAATGGATTCACATTATGTTGTATATGATATTATGGAGGTGCATAATGATGGGGCAGTTACGATGATCCAGCAGTTTGCACTTTCGGGGGGTTCGACGGGTTTTTTACAATTCTATATAACTATAGATGAAAACCAGCATGTTCATGAAGATGATGTTGGGGAAGGCTACAATTTTGTTGGGGAAGGCTCTAATGTTGGTGATGATGATAATGATGGAGATGACTCTGTTGAAGAAGATGATAATAATGATAATGATGGTGATGACTCTGTTGAAGAAGATGATGAGTATTGGATAGACACTGATGACAGTGGTGAAGAAGATGTCGAAGGCGACAATATGGATGCTTACTACAATGCTCATTACAACAATCCCATCATGCCGGTGGTAGATCCACTGCCATATTCTGAAATCGACTTCGATGTAATGCAAGTCGATACAAGAGCCAAGCCAAACCGTTCGTTATTTCATCCATCAAATGAATTTGAAGTTGGCATGGTATTTCCATCACGGGACGCGTTGCAGTTGGCTGCGAAAGAGTACTCTCTGAGAAGAAATCATCATTTTCGCAGTTATGTAACAAATGCTTCCCAATATGTTATAAAGTGTGGTAATGAAGACAATCCGTGTGGTTGGAGGCTCCGCGCGACTAATAAAATGGGTACACTACTCTGGAAAATTACTAAGTACAATGGGCCACACACATGCAGGAGGACGACGTCATCACGGGATCATCGACAACTTGATCAGAAGTACTTGTGTAGCCAGGTTAAAGCAATTGTCACCACCCAACCAGATATCAAAATCGCGACACTGATGGCGGAGATTAAAGACAAGGTGGAGTTCGAACCTACCTACCGTAAAACCTGGGCAGCTAAACAAATGGCAATTACTGAAGCTTTTTAACTGTGTTGTATGTTGTGGCTAGATGACTTTTTAACTCTGTGGTATGTTGTGGCTAGATGATTTTTTAACTCTGTGGTATGTTGTGTTTCACAATAATTTTATGCATATTTTTATTTAATAATTTACATATTAATTAATTTAATATTTTAATTAAATGGCGAGAGCGCGCGAGCGGCGTGGAGGCTGGAGCGGCGCCCGACGGGCCGCGGTGCCCAGCGCGAGGCCCGCGCACTGTACAGCCCAGCGCGCGATGGGCCGCGCGCAGGTACAGCCAGCGCGCTCCCTTAGTCTGCGCGCAATGGGCCGCGCGCTGTTCCTGTCAGCGCGCGCCTGATGCGCGCTGCTTGGGCCAGCGCGCGAACGTAGCGCGCTGGCCCAACCCGATCGCTGGTCTCGCGCGCTGGCCCACCTAGCGCGCGAGACCTAAATCCGTAAATTCTTTCAAATAGTGTCTAATTTTGTAAATATTTTTTTTTTGGTATTAAATTGGAAAAAAACTCCACTTTCACCATAAGAACTTCAATATATAAAGGAAGCAACTTGAGTTGATGCACGCATATTCATATTTGATTTTTTAATTTTTTCAAAATGGTTTTTGAGCTATTCCCACTATTCAATGTAGTCTTTTTTGCTTATCTATACGTGATAGAAAGTCATCACATGTCCCTCAACTATTATGAAATGTGCAGCATAAATCCTAAGAATGTTTAGAAATGTGCAATCCAGTCCATAACCTTTCAATTCATCCAATCTAGTCCCTCAACTTTTCATAACAGAGTCAAATGGGTGGTTTGGTATTGTTCATAATTACTCTTGGTAACATTATTGCCCAAAGTTTATAGTGTTTTTTGATTCACTACAAACACTTGGACGATGAATAGAAGCATTGAAATGAACAACATACTGATATTTACAACACATATTAGGAATTATAAACTTACTCTGAAATAAGAAAAAAAATGGAAAGATGCTGCCCAAAAGAAAATGCTTCGAAAGAAATCTAGCAGAGTTTTGGCATAGCTTGGGCATGTCTCTCTATTGCTTTCTTCTATTTATTTAGAATCCTAGAATCGTCCTCGAATTGGAAAATTATTGACGTGCAACCCCCATTCTAATTGTTCCAGGTTTACATGATTTCTTCCACTTCTATGAATTAGCGGCTTCCATGCCCATCGTGCCTCTTACGTTAACTGTCCTATCAAATTGAGCCAATTTTGCCCCATCCACTCTTTGCTTATTTTGAATAGATCTTCGCTAACTATTCTCACGCGTGTGCTGGACTTAGGAGCCTGGAAGATTGAACTCAATACCTCATGCTCTAATATCATGTGAGTTTTTGTGGGATCACTGCTTAACTATTCTTAATGCTTAAACTACTATTCTTAAAATTTAAACTGTTAGATAAAAGCATGATTTAATAAGTATATTCTAACAAGATCGGGTCATTCTACTAAATAGAATATAAGTCAAAGACATATGAAAATAGTGAAATTCATACGAAACGTCACAATAAAACTCAAGTTCTGCAACAGTTTACTTGTCATCGAAGTCTGTTGAATCGGTCATACCATCTATGAAATACCCTAAATCGGGCAACTAGTATGTGTACTCGTGACACTGTGGTTAGAACAAACACCCCATAATGCAGGAACTTGAATTAGAATTTGTATTTGGACCGGGAAAAAAAAAAGAAATTGTACCAATGAGACGCAGGTGGGCAGAAATTCTCAACAAAGCTTGTATAGAAACGTTCTACGCTTGGTGCAAAAAGAAGAAGAAATTCTCAGGTCACCTCAACAAGTGGCATCATCCCATCGTCAGCAGCTTGTTGAACTAAATTTCCGGGAATGTAATACAAATCCAAGCATGGGAGACGTCACTCCTATTTAGAAGATGATTCAAACTAGCCAAGAAAGACTCGAATTTCTTGACTGAGCAAAAACAGAGTACCGAGGGTTGACCGTAAAGAGCTCCATCTTTAGAGGGACTAAAAAAACGTCCACACCAACCGACCAACATTGCCTGTGTTGAAATGAACGTCAATGGATTCACAATCATAGCCTTTCCCTCATTTTGTTCTCCAAGTGGATAAGTGCTAAACCGATGAAGACCAATGGGCTCAGTCAAACCACCAAATTCAAATGCTACCCATTTTCCTCAGCTGTTCATACGTTCTATGTTTTAATACAATGAAACACCTCCAACTAATATACCTATGATAAATTTATCCACTACTAAAACAAGTACATCTATGATAATTTTACCTTAAATTAATTTTAACCACAAAAAACCTGAACTGGTACATCAGTGACGAATTTACTGTCCGAATATTCTATTAAATACTATGCAAAAAGCTCAAACTAGTACAAATGTGACTAACAAATTATAAAAATCTCAAACTGATACATCCGTCAACTGTCGCGTGTCATTCAACTCCGCAATTTGATAGTGAAATTTAACAAGAACTAACATATGGTAAATTTGTCACAGATATACCAGTTTATGGTTTTTGGAGGTAGGATTTTTCATGATATTAATCATTCTTTCAACGAAATGACTGCGAAATGTTGATTCGGATGAGTCCAAGGTAAGTGGCAAATGAGAAGAGAATTTCAAGAACCAAAAGCCATAATCTAGAAGGAAGTTGTATTAATTGACTCGTTCAAAATCCTGAGCAAAACGTCTTCTGTACATTCTTGAATTCAATCTTCTTTTTCTCCTTATCTTTTGCCAACCAAGATGAGAAAATTTAGCTCCGGCCATTCTTGAAAGAAATTGAGTATATAAACCCTCACTGACGAGCCTCGAAACTCACTTCAACTGCCAAAACAATTTAACCTCGTTGTTTTTCAGTACATCAGAGAGATCTTTCGAGAATATTTTAGCGAAATGGCAGGACTGAGGTATGCAGGAATGGTGTTGCTGGTGATAGCGGCGACCATGGCGATGAGTGAGGCCAAGACTATTGTTGTTGGCGGATCTGAGAACTGGCGTTACGGCTACAACTACACGGACTGGGCTCTTAAGAACAGTCCCTTCTACATCAACGACACACTTGGTGAGTGCAACCAGCTAACTTTTAGTTTTAGCCAAGGACGTTTTAACTTTTACTTCCTCTCTGATGCTGCTGAAGTTTGCATAATTGAGAGAGTCTTACCTAAAATATGTGCCACAAAACATAATATAGTTTCACAACGTGATTGTCAGGGTGACCCTCAAGGTTACTTTGAGTGAGAGATAATGTAATGGACACAGGATTTAAGAGGGAATGTGACAATTATTCTTCAACAAGGAATTGATTGTTGAAAGCCAAACACCTCTAGTGACGCGGATTACGGACTAAATAAAGAACCCTAATGACGGTGGTAATGAGCTTCCTTTATTCAAGAATCGGCGGCAATATCATTATGAACCATCAAAATGAATTACCTATGCTCAACTATTTTTATTTTCTTGGCTAGTGTTCAAGTTCGATGCTCCCCACAACGTGTACCTGCTGCCCAACCTTTATAGCTACATCAAGTGCGACTTCAGAGGTGCGACGCTTCTCGCTGGTGCGCCCAAAGGCACTGGAGAAGGGTTCGAGGTCGTCTTGAACCAATGGAGGCTCTACTACTTTGCTTCCTCTAATGACAAGGACTGCTCCGATGGCTTGATGAAGTTCTTCGCCATCCCGCTTCTGCGTTGGCCGTGAAGAGGACTAAGAATCAAACTGGTCCCACTTGCTAGGGAAATTTGATTATGTTTATGCAATCATAGGATTTGAATAAAGAGCGGCTGATCCTAGAGAAGTCGTGGTTGGAATAAACATATGTGATCCGGCTATTTTGCTGTTTCTTATATTACTCGTGAATTACCGGTGGTTCGGCACAGAATTGAATTTTACTAAGCGTGTGTTTGTTTTAAGGAAAGTGGTTTTCAGGAATTCGTTTTCTGGAAAGTAGTTTCCTGAAAACCACTTTCTCGGAAAACGATTTGTTTTCCTTTGTTTGGTAATATGTTACCGAAAATATTTTCGATGTTTGGTTCTCATATTGAAAATGATTTCAATCTCATTAAAGGGACTGTCATTGATACTGAGGAGAGGCAGATGGTCGAGAGAGCTGACGTGAATTGACCCGGTGAGGCCCCGGCCCCAGTCCCCGGTCCTGGTTCCGGCCCCGGTCCTCGGTCCCCGGTCCCGGCCAGGGTCCCAACCCGAGTCCCCGACCCCGGTCCCGTCCCCAGCCCCGGCACCGGTCCCCGGCCCCTGGATCGGTCCCCGGGATCAGCCTCAATCCCGTTTTCAAAGAAAGTGAGAGACTCAAATTTGAGAAAGTGTTTTCACCTTTTTATTTTGAGGAATTCACTTTTCTATTTTAATGAATAAAATCTTTGTTGACTAGAAAATACTTTCCGTTGACCAAATCATTTTCCTCGAACCAAACAAACGAAAGCCCAGAAAACTCTTTTCCTGAAAATACTTTCCCCAAAACGAACGCACCCTAAGATTAAGTTTTGTCATTCTTTTTACAATCCGACACAGACAATTTACGGTCTGTTTTTAATAAATATGACGTCTAGATATATTGAAGTAAAATCAGTCTATTTCCAGCATCATATCCATCCGACTTCTCGCTTGTGGTGCACCCCAACTAAGGGATCTCTTTTTGTTGCATTTGGCAACTTGCCTAGTCCAAAGCTTTCAATAGAAGTTTAAGTCGTACTTGATTCCCTCATAATCTTATCGACTTTAATGCAGCAAACCTGAATACAACAAAATTAACCTTATCTTTTACCTTAATGATCTCATTGCCAGTGCCCGGAGTTGCCTCCGATGACGTTTTACAGCACAATCCGCTTCACACTCTCACCTTCCAAATTTTTTTGATAATTTGTACTATTTGAATTTTTTAAATAACTTTTGAATTTTTTTTCTTTCTTTCTTCCTCTACCGGTCGCTGATGACCAGACACAACGACTGACGAACTCGCTCGAGGCCAGTGAGGTCAAGCTCACATGTGAATTTTTAATCATTTTTATCCGTAATTTAAATATGCTTCTATTTTTTTTTATTTCTTTGCCGGTAGTTGGGCCTCAGCGACGACCGACAGCCCGACGACTGCCATAGCCGGGACCTAGCAAGCCGCCAACAGCTATCTCCTGTTGGTCACGGTGGTGGAAGGAGGAAAAAAAAGAGAAAAGGGCAAAAATAATTAAAATTTTGATTAAAAAAGAATAGAAAAATTAAAATTAAAGAAATTAACAATAATAAATAATAAATTACTTAAAGGAGTGCATGGAGAAAAATCAAATCCAATTTTTCACATCAAATGGAAAAAAAATTGTTTTTCAGTTTAATTCCAGGTTTCAACCGCATACTGAAGAATGTTGTTGTTTGCCATTATTCGGTTTCAGCCGAACACCGAAAAATATTGTCTTTTTTTTTTTGAAAAATGACTTTCTAAAAAGTATTTTTTGAAAACATCATATATTTCACGAAACGAATGAAGCCTAATTGTCTTATATTCGCCCCCAAGAACTGAGTTGTTCTTCTATCCCTTTTTGCGTGCCGAGAAGTTTTGGCATGAGGTGCGGCTTTGTTGTGATATTACATCCGAAAACAGTCAGTGTGGTCAAGCCAATTTTGTGAATTGCTTTTGATATTGAGTGACTCTCTCATGAGAAATGATCAGGGCTGAACATCATTGAGGTTTTTGAGTGTAATTACCAGCGGAGAAATATTAACTGTATTGAGTGACTTGATTGTAATTGCAATTTCATTGTATTACTTGATTTATAGATGGACCCTTATGCGGCATTTCCATGGACATTGGTCACACAACCACATAAGTAGGATGTGCGATTCATTTCCTCACTTCATTAATTTTGTATTCGATCATGTATTTTCCCAAAAGAATAAGCAGCTCTTGATAATTGGTAGGGGTGAGCACCGGTCCAATTTCAACCTTAGAACCAGAACAAATTCATCAATTTTGGGCGATTCCTAGTTCCAATTTTTTGGAAAAATTGTTTAACCCGGTTCCTGACTCTGGGGGTGGAATTAGACTATTCCGACACCATTCAACACCTTGATTTTTGTCCTTTTTTCTCCATGCAGCTTGGAATATGTAATAATAATAAATAAATTACAAGATGTTCAATAATAAATAAATTATAAGAAATTCCCATTAATTGACATGAGATCTCACATTGGGCTCTATTTTGTCTTCAAAAGTAGAAAGACGACATGTTTCCTTCTGTTGGGAGCGCATAGTGAAAGTCCGATACTTTTTACTCGGGGAGATCGCCAAAAGAGAGCCCAAGTTTGAGCCCGTCAATATATCCAGTTGACCCACCTTCACTCAAAAGCTTAAGCTAATGAGTTATGGGCCAACTTGGGTATATTAACTGCTCAATACCACATCAATTCTCCGATGTGGGACTTTTCTAACACAACTCACACGTGCATCCTAACACATTCCTTGCAGATTGATGTGAGATCTCGCTTAAGCTATATTTTATTTTATTTTCAATTTTACTCATCCTAAAAAGGTGTTCCACCTCAGTGTGTAGAGAAAATATTAGGTAGTCCTGACCTTAGGTCAAGTGTAATTTTATTCATTCGTTGTTCGCCGCGTGTCCCTTGGGCCGTTTCAGATATCACAGAAAGCATTTCTTAGTAGAGGTGAGCGGTTCCAGGTTCCACAGGTTCCAGGTAGGTTCCACCTGAAACCTGAAACCTACCGGCTTGTTGACACCTAATTTTTGACCATATATTATTGTGATTTTTATTCTTTAAAATTAATTAAAAATATCAAACAAAGGTCATAAAATCACAAAATCAACTTTGGAAGCCTTGGCCTAGCCTCGGGAGGCAATTTTGAACAAAAAATATTTTTTGGTATTTTATAATATTTTTCGAATTTATTTAATTATAAAAATACCCAAAAAATCAGAAAAATACCACTCGTGGTCAGGAAAATACACAAAAATATTCAATAATTTTGTTTTAATTTCCTCTTCAAGTGTGTCACTTTAAATCTCAAAAATTCGGCTCGGGTCACTATGTTCCTTAACAAACATAAACCCGAACCGAGCCCAAAAATTCCTTTTAGAGTCTTTTAATTTTCAATTTCCACTTTTTATAAGCTATGACATTGGATTCTAAAGTCTCGAAGTGCAATTGGGTCAATTTGCCCTCCAATTTGATCAATTTTAACCAAATGGGCTTAATTGCACAATTTTCTTTCAATTTAGTCCCCGGTTTCTCAATTTTTGAAATTAAATTTCATGTGGGCATACCCATTCAAATTAAACATCCCTACCCTATAGTTTTCATCATTCTGAATCCACGGGTGGCCTTAATTTGGACTAATTCGATCGTTTGGGTCCTCAATTTGGCGAAAATCATTTTCGGATCCTAAGGGTAATTTGGGGTTTTCATTAAATTTCAATAAATTGATTCACGACAATACCCCTATTTGATGAAAAACATGCCAAGGAGTCCAATTTTGTCATCAATTTCATGAAAATAGGTTTATTTGGGGCTCAATTAGACAAAATTGGTTGAACCGGGCCGGTCGGGTCAGACCCGACCCGACCCGGTCCGACCGGGTCTGTAACTTTGTTGCAGACCCACCGCGCCGAACGTGAGAAAAAGCAGGGAACAAGGGGGGAGCCGCGGCATTTGTTTTTGCGAGGAAAGGTGGACGACAAGAGGTCATGGGGGACTCAGTGGACGGATCAGCGGCCGCGGAAAGGGCCGGTGGGCCATGAAAGAAAAAAAAAAGAGATTCTCGGTGTTGATGAGGGAGCTCGGGCCGAGAGAGAGGGGGGCGATTCACAGGCGAGAAAGGGGGGGGGATAGAGAGTGAAATAGGGAGATGAAGGAGCGGGGAACGGGGTCGAACCGCCGCCGCATCGACAAGCCGCCGTCATAGCCCCGGCGAACCAGGTCAGTCTCCCTCCCCCGCTTTTACTCTGTTTTTCTGCCATTGAACAGGGCTCGCCCGTCCGGCTCGATTTCGATCGAGTCGGACCAAAGCCGGAGGTACCCGTTCTTCCCAACGACTCGTGTGGGATTAATCAATATCTACTTTGGTTCGGCATCCTACGTCTAGCTTCGACGAAGTCATTTTGACGACTTTCTGAGTATGCCCGCCATCTGTTCGACGAATTCCCTAGAGGACCTCGCCGGAACCCGGAGCTGGGGATCGCTGGCCGAGGATAGCAGGACCTCATGGACCTCAGGTAAGTCCCTAAACTCTCTTTGAATGTGGTCCGGAGGTTTAGAATCAAGTTTGACGTAAAAAAATGTGCTAGCAAATGGATCGCCGGCGCCGAGACTGTGGATGTCCGGCTCGGCCTGTCTCCGGCATTATTTTCGTCGCGTCTTGACTATATTTTGGTGTTGAAGTGTTGAGGAAGCTAATGGTAAAGAATGGACCAAAAATCGTGAAGGATCGGGTGCTGTTCGCGTTTTCCGGTGAGGATTCCGGCGACTTCGCCGGAATAATCACTGTTCCGGCGAAGCGCCGATGGTCTTCTCCGGTAGCTTTGTCCCAGTTGACCAGTCAATACTGACGTGGCATGCTACGTCGGCAGCCACGTAAGCTCTGTGGGGCCGGTCCGAGTTTTGTCGAATAATAAAAACGTTTTCATCCGACGGTTGGCGTTGTGCCAAGTGGCCCTCGGAGGACCGTCTGATCTGACCCAGGATCGGACGCGTCAGAGGGGGCCACGTGGCACAATAGTGATCGTCCGATTCTGAGGATTTTCGGATAATATAAAAAATTGATAAAAAAAGGAAAAGCCCTTACAAAATCAAAACGGCGTCGTTCTGACCGTGGGTGCGCGGGTCAGGGTCGTGGGTCGTGTCATCCGACCCGGTCCGAATAATATATTATCATTATTATTATTATTATTATTTTAATAATAAAAAAATAAAAAAAATCAAAAATCAATAAAAAAAAATAGAAAATCATTAAAAAAAATTCAATAAAAATTGAAAAATCATAAAAATATTCAAAAAAATTCGAAAAATTCAGAAAAATTCTAACAAATTCCAAAAAATAGGAAATGGCCACATTCAACTGGCCACGACCTGTTTCGGGTCTTTTGACCCCCGATCTTTCCAGAAATGACGGTTTTGCCCTTCCGGCAAACCGTCTTCCAAAAAAATTCTAAAAACATCCAAGAAAATCCCTAAAAATAGGAAATGGCCACAAACAACTGGCCAAGTCTTATTTCGGGTGTTTTGACCCCCGACCCTTCTTAAAATGACGATTTCGCCCTTTGGGCGAATCGTCTTCCAAAAATTGAAGAAAAATCAAGAAATTCCAAAAAAATTCTCAAAAATGGGAAATGGCCACAAACAAATGGCCATGGAATATTTTGGGTAATTCGTTATCCAAACCTTCCAAAATTGACGATTTTTGCCCTTCGGGCTAATCGTCCCCAAATCTTCCCATTTTACCCCTGGTCCGAAATCACATCTTCTCTAAACCCTTATGGCTATATTAGAAAGCCATTGATTTGAATTGATGTGCATTGATGTGATTTATTTATATACTTGATTGCGCTTTCATTTAAATTGATTGTGATTGATAGGAACAGTCTTCCAATCTGCATGAAACCCTGAATCAAGCCTACCTCACCTAAAATTGCGCCTGCATGAACTCTTAACTAGGAAAATCACTCGCGTTAGGTACCGAAAGGGCGTTGGTAATGACACCGACGTAACCAAGTCCCCGAACCCAAAATCTCTGGTTCCGCAGAACTGATCGACCTCTCCTAATCGGTCAGTAAGGTTTCCGGTCTACCCTCCAATAAAGACCGGTGGCGACTCCAAATGCATGCACAAGTTGCACATGCCTGTTGACACCTGATTTTTGATCAACTATTATTGTGATTTTTATTCTTTAAAATTAATTAAAATACCAAAAAAAGGTCATAAAATCACAAAATCAACTTTGGAAGCCTTGGCCTAGCCTCGGGGACCAATTTTGAACAAAAAAATATTTTTTGGTTTTTTTTTATATAATATTTTTCGAATTTATTTAATTATAAAAATACCCAAAAAATCAGAAAAATACCATTAGTGGTCAGAAAAATACACAAAAATATTCAATAATTTTGTTTTAATTTCCTCTTCAAGTGTGTCACTTTAGATCTCAAAAATTCGACTCGGGTCACTATGTCCCTTCACAAAAACCCGAACCGAACCTAAAAAAATCATTTTCGAGTCTTTTAATTTTCAATTCCCACTTTTAATAAGCTATGACAATGAATTCTAAAATCTAGACATCTAATTTGATTGCCTTGACATTGTTTCAACTGTCACTAGTATTATTAAAAATCTTCAATTAGCGGCATCCGAAGGGCGAAAATTGAGGAATCCGGAGTGGAAAAGGAGCTGGACACTACACTACTACTTCTGCTTTCTTCAACGAGCAGACAATGAGGAATTAAAGAAAGGGTCAGCAAGACCATCCATGGGAAAGGGGTCGACCATGAGAATTAAAAAAATGGGCAAGAGACAAAAGGGAAGGGAATCTGCATGCCTCATAATGCTCTCCACCATCGTAAAGGGAAGTGGAGGTAATAAAAGAAGAGGAACAATGAGGATGGAAGGAGCTTTCCATCATGGAATATACGGTCATTGAGAGAGAACCAGGAGAGCGGTTCCGAAGCGACGGCCACCGTTCGTCGACCTCCAACCCGCGAAGCTCCGACCCTCGAGTCTCTCTTCCCCAACACATATAGACCTCTAAAAGCTTGACGTGTGCTGAGAGCTGTGCATGAGAACAAAGAGCATTCAGACAATAGAGAACAAAAGAGAGAGGGAGCGTTAGAGAGAGGATAGAGCTTCTTCTCGTTGTTCCTGCCCGCCATCTCTTCGATATAGTTCCGAACCAAGACGCGCGTGCTTCTGCCCGGTTGTCAACCGGACGTGCGTCGGTCGCCGTTGTCGAGGCTCGATGGCCTCGTAGCTCTTGGCGACGACGACGGAAGGTGGCGGTTGACCGACGCCAGCGTCTGCCCGGCAATTTGCACTACGAATCATTCGGCTCAAGGAAAAGCGTCGTGTCTCGGTACAACGCACAAGGAAGGAAGCTGAAGGCCGTCTGAGGGCTGGCGTTCTGTGTTCGGCATGGAAAAGTCTGGATGATGTGGGTTCGATGGTCCGCGATGGCGCGAGACGATGCGTATCTTCATGGCATCTGGAGGAGGCGCGACGACCAACTCAGAGGCGGCGTGTCGAGTGTGATCTGGAGACGACGCTGGTGGCAAGCAGGTCTGGTATTGGTTTGACGAGGAAGTCCCACAGTTGGCGTGTTGAGTTGATCCTGAAGACTCGGCAGCATTACGACCAGCGAGTCCCAGCGGCGTGGCGGGCGAGTCTCAACGTCGTGGCCTCGGCACTCGACGAACAGAACCAATAGATGCTTAAGGAGGTCCGGTTTAAGCGCGGTCTGGCGACGGTGCAAGCATGAGGACGTGGCGCACGAGCTCGAACCCGGTAACGCGTACGTGAGCGGTGTGACGCGCGCGAGTTCGGACCAGTGACGAGCGAACCCGAAGTTTGTAACGAGTAGGTCTGCGGGAGTGGGACCTAGCGGCGTGCGACGCGGGCGAAGGCTGGCGGAGGTTCTGCGAATCATTCTGATGGAGAGCGAGCGAGCCTAGGCTAGCAAGTCGCGGTGGCTGTCCTTGGCGACGGGGAATAGCGCGCGGTTGTCAAGGTCGTTAGGTGGCGAGCACCTGCGGACACGAATGGGGGACAGAACCGGTCGGCGCTCTGACGGTGGTGGTGAACATGTCTTGGCTGTTGGTGACGCGGGCGAAGGCTGGCGGAGGTTCTGCCACGGCCATAGGCGAAGGTTGGTGGAGGCTTGGTACGACTACCGGTGGATGGCCTCTTCAGGTATGCACAAAACAGAGTGGCGCGAGGAAGGAGATGATGAACAGTAGCGTGGATTTTAGTTTTGTTGGCCGTTCGGATGGGCTGGAGTCTTTTTAACAAAAAAAAAGAAAAAGAAAAGAAAGGCTGGGCTTAACCTTTCCATTGTTGGGTCTGTTGCGGAACTGGTCCAAGAGGGGTGAAATAAAAGCTAGGCCAGAAAGGATCTAGGCCCAATTCGGTTGAGGCAGAGGAAAGGTGGGCCTAACTCTAGCGTGTCGACCGGGCCCAGTTCGGGTTCTCTCTTCCGGGCCTGATCAGGCCAACGGCTTGATCCAGGCCCAAGTCCAAGAACCCAGACCCGGACCCGATTTATTTTATTTATCATTAAAAAAAATAAAAATAAAAATAATTAATTAAGAAATGGATAGGAAATGCTTCTATTTGTCTATTTTGCCTAATTATGCTTTATATGCTTAATTATTGATATATTTGCCATGTGAATATTTTCAACGAATTATTTAGTTAGCGATGCATGTCTCAATTGATAAATTAGCACAATAATCAGAGTTTAACTCGAGACACTCGTTTTATCTTTTAATTGGCTGAACTTTGTTGACCACTTACTTTGAGTGAATGCATATGCTTCCAACGTGGCGATCGACGGTGATTCTACGGAAATGATAGTTTATCGAGGCTTGATAATTGAAGACCGACATCCAATCTGGTGATGTGCATGGAGATGGTCGCAGGCTGGGGCTGGGCGATTGAAGGTCGGTGTCTAATCCGGTATATTTTATCTACCCGACCCGTATACCATAGTTATTTTTCTAAAGTATTGCCATTATAGATTTGATTTGCATGTGCTTATTTCAGTCTAGTGGTTGGCTTATTTATCTGGTTGAGTGTTATCTATTGTCAAAGACATGTTTTTTTAATAAATAAAAATATAAAATAATAAAAAAATAATAATAATAAAAATTCAAAAATCAATAAAAAAAAATAGAAAATCATAAAAAATTCAAAACAATTCTAAAAAATCCAGGAAAATCCCAAAAAATAGGAAATGGCCACAGACAACTGGCCAAGACTCATTCCGGGTGTTTTTGAACCCCGACCTTTCTTAAAATGACGATTTCGCCCTTTGGGCAAATCGTCTTCCAAAAATTGATTGTGATTGATAGGAATAGTCGTCCAATCTGCATGAAACCCTGAATCAAACCTACCTTACCTAAAATTGCGTCTGCATGAATTCTTAGTTAGGGAAATCACTCGCGTTAGGTACCGAAAGGGCGTTGGTAATGACACCAGCGTAACCAAGTCCCCGAACCCAAAATCTCTGGTTCCGCAGAATTGATCGATCTCTCCCAATCGGTCAATAAGGTTTCCGGTCTACCCTCCAAGAAAGACCGGTGGCGACTCCAAATGCATGCACAATTTGCACATGCCACCACGACCACACTGAAGGTCGAAAGCGATCGACTCTTATCGTCGAATCCTTTGAAAAATACTCCCGCCGCGATTTGGTATGGGCCTGGGAGGGCCCGCGCCGATCCAAGACCCGCGATCGGCAATCCATTAGCCGCGTCCGCTTCCGGATGGGTCGCGACAGCTGGCGACTCCGCTGGGGACTTGTTCTAGAAACTATGGTTCTAGACCTCAAGTGGACTTAGGCCGTAATAAAAATTGAGTGATTTTTCTAACCCTACAGGCGCTCTTGAAGGTGAGGTAAGTCCGCTCACGATAGGTGTTATATGTTTTTGCAGATTGGAGTAATAAGGGGTGTAGTCTGTGATTAACTTTATTTTACGCAGGTGTGGCGTAGGAATGTATGTTGTGTGGATGATTTGAAGTGCTGATTGATAAATTGTTGTGCATGACTTGCATTGTGATGATCACGACACATGGACACACACAACCGCGCCTAAAACCCCAGGCGCCGCCTTTAGGAACACAATAGAAGGAATTGAAAATGGAATCTCCGTGAGGAAAAACACGGGGTAATCCACTTCTCAATTCCGCTCGCTTCGAACTATGGATTGAGTCCCAATGCAACGATAGTTGTGCAATGGAATCGGCTCTTTCTAGAACTCGAGGTGGGAACCTTAACCTTAGGTGCCAAACCCTTTGATTTTTAGAAGTTCACCATCACTTGTCTCATGCGCATGTCTTTGGGCGGTTGGTACACCTAAAATCGCACATAAGTCGACGAGTTGGGTTGGTAAGACTCTCTATCCCTCAAAACTATTACAGTTCATATAAATATAGGCATTTCATTCATTGCATTCTGGTGATTAGATTAAATGCCATTTCAAGGATAGATGCATGTGTTTTTCCCAAACGTCCTTGATAGAAGACGAGGAGGATGATATCCCATGGCGAACACCGAGTGAGCAACAAAGGAGCCTACTATGGACATTATTGAGATATCGTCCAATGAAGATGACGAGTTGGGGCAAGTGATCCGGAAGTCACAGATCGAACTTGGGGCATCCTTAAACGTTAGGATCACATTCCTTGGTTTCATTTTCCATTACTAGTCCTCTTGTATAGGGTTTATTTTTATCGAGGCTTTCTCTATCTCACCCCTTAGAGTGACTGTATTAGGGATCTATTGGTGTATACATTCAGATGGAACTCGGTTGTATTTCTTTTGACGGGTCATGGGAATGTGATAGTGGCATTTTCTCTAATCATCCGAATACTCCCAAGTCAAGTTTATAATTCCTTTAGAGGAAACTAAAGTTGAAAATCTTACACGACCTTTTTGGTCGTACAGGGTAATCCAACCCCAATTTCGCTAGAAGGAATTATACACTTGAATTGGTCCATGCATGTCATACGTCACTAAGTAATCCACGATAATTGATCAAGAGTATTGACGTTATTTCGAATTTAATGACGAGATAGATGTCCAAATTGCTCTCGTTCTTAACAAAACGGCCTTGATTTGGATGCCGTATCTTCAATTAAATTTAAAAACACGTCGTTATGCCTTGCATTTTTGACTAATTCGCTCTTCTGAATATTGGTCAAAAGCAATTATCGTGAATTACATTCCTTTCAATAGTATGCTTTCTTTCGAGGAATATTGATAAAAACTTTTCGCACAAGATTAAAACCCTTGTAAAAGTTCTTGTCATTATTAATTACAAGCAAGCATAAGATTGAAAGGGGTCTATGCTTTCTTTTTCAGATTATTCCTTTTGACTCGGTCTTTTCATTTGCAGGTGAAAAACAAGTAGCATAAAGAAATCTTTTCTTGGATAGTCTGAGGCTATTCTTTCATCTAACCATGAGTGAGTTAGAAAATCAGAACACATCTACTCGACTTATTATGGATCGGCTCATCCAAGTCTAAGATGTCCGGATGCTCGAAGAAATGGATCATATAAAAGCTAAAACAAACACAGGGGCTTTCATTCATTCTTGCCCAAACCAGATCATACAATTCATTGGGGTGGAAAAGTAAAGCAGAAGTGAGCCCTAATCAACGACACAAAGGAGCCCAGCTGGCCCTCCAGGTTATGGATGCTTTGTTTATACGCACCACTCCGCGTATCATGGTCCGCAAGCCTGAGGTGGAGGCGTTTGCGTTCATCATTGACTGCAACAACCTGAGTCTCGTGATCTTCGGCGACTGCTTCCAAGTCCCGAACAAGTCCATTCTCACGAGTTATATCATCGTTTATGCCGTTGAGCCTTTCTTCCAGCCACTCGCTCCGATTCCTTAGCAGGGCATTACGTCGATCGCGCTCATAGGTAGCCAGAGATAGAGCTAAGTCCTCCACCAGATTCCTCCTCTCGCGTAGCAATGTCGAAACCCGCTCTTTGGCGAACTCAACAGCCTTTTTGTGACTATCGGCCAGGTAGTCAGCCAACGCTAGGCGGTCGGACTGATCCTCATAACGGGCTCGCAAGACACGAGCCACGGTAACTCCCCGATGAGCAGCGCGGTAGACCTCCAAGGAGTTCGTAAAGAGCGTTGGAAAAATATTGTATTCCCTCCCCAACGCGGTACCCTCGAGGGAGGTGATGTCCAGGTCCCCGAACATGACTCTGATCTCATCCTCGGTTTCGGGATGATCGGCTATGTGAGCGTAGCCTCGACCCAAGAGGTTATAGAACTCTTTCCATCGAGTCAAAGCTTCGGCTGAGAAAGTGTGAACTTGGGAAGAAGCCATTTTCGACGGAGATGTGTGTAGTGGAGCGATTAGAGGATGGAAGCAAATTATATGAGAGCGTTAATCTCCCAAACACCAACTCCGCATTTTATAGCGTCTCGAGAGTGGAGAAAAGTTGCAGCAATAATGCTTGTGGAGCCGGGTTAATTAATGTAAAGCGAGGGCTGCTCCTCCCGTGAATCATCAGACATGTCCTGATCCGCAATTTCAGGCCTGACAAATTCGGTCTCGCCATTATTAAAGCAGGGAGGGAGGCGAGCGCAACTATCGAAGAAGCCGCGAAAGGATTGTGTTGTTCCATCACGCATGAAGCTGGGCGGCGAGTGAACAGCTCTGCCACTTAAAAAGAGAAGACAGTGCTGAACAGGCATGACTATTGAGGAAAAGTGAAAGGCGAGCGCAACTATCGAAGAAGCCGCGAAAGGATTGTGTTGTTCCATCACGCATAAAGCTGGGCGGCGAGTGAACAGCTCTGCCACTTAAAAAGAGAAGACAGTGCTGAACAGGCATGACTATCGAGGAAAAGTGAAAGGCGAGCGCTACTATCGAAGAAGCCGCGGAAGGATTTGGTTACCCCTTCGTGTCGGAAAGCTGAGCAGGAGGTAAACAGTTCCGTCGTTTCAAAAACAGAACGCTGAACAGACCTAGCTTTCGAGGAAAAGGAGGCAACAAATCGAAAGAGCGAGTATACAAAAGAGAACAGAGAACCCCGAGTGACGAGTTTGTTGAAAGACCTCAAATTCTCTAGAATCAGATTCGACATCGAAGCCATGGAACTCAACATCGCCGGTGACGAACATCAAGATCGCAGTGGTGACGACGGCAGTGGCCACGACGCTCAACCCCGGAAAAGAAAAAGTCGCCAGCGCTACGCTCGGAAAGAAATCCAGGAGCTTGAAGCTTTCTTCGATGAATGCCCTTGCCCAAACGAGGAACAAAAGATTGAATTGGGCCATAAGCTGGGAATGAATCCTATGAGAATCCATTTTTGGTTTCAGAATAGACGTTTTAGACTAGGTGTCCAACACAGGCGTAAGGAGATCACGGCCCTAAAAGAGCAGAACCAAAACCTTCAAATGGAAAACATGTGGTATGAGAAAATTCTCAGTACTATTACCTGCCCTGACTGCGGTGGCCCTACCACCCTCAGTAAATTGTTCCCCAGTAAGCCTTCTACGAAGATGGAAGGTGCTCATTTATCCCCCTGCTCCCTTGAGCCATCTCCGGTACAATCAGATCCTGCTAATGGCGCGCATGAGCAGATCGATCCTACAGAAATTATACCAGTGTCTTCGGAGGAAGAAGATACGTGTCGTTATGATCGGAGTCACCTCATCGAAGCCCATGAATCTCCTCCACAACAGCTTCCGGTAAGATCAGATACGGTTCAAGAGGAGTCAGAGGTTAGTCGGCAGGCTATCTACGCCACTCTGGACGACGAGAAGAAGAAATTCACTTGGCCCCCGGAGCTTCATCTCAAGTTCTTGGACGCAGTTCGACAGATAGGACTCGACTTCATAGGTCCGACAAGCATACTTAGGGTCATGAACGTACCGGGACTTACCAAGCAATTAGTCGCGAATCACCTTGGTTGCTACAGAAGGGCGTTAGGACAGCGTTATGCAGAACTGAATCCGAGCAATAGACTCGGCTGCGAACCCAGCACCCTTATGACAAATGAGGCCCGGTCGAATCTGGACGACTATTGGGGATTTGATCAGGATATCCTCGCGAGTCATTTCAATATTCCTCAAGAACACGCATCACAAGTGCAACGAGTAAGCACTCCTCCGTCCGAGCAGCAGCTAGTCAGTGTTCATCCTGTCGCAGATCAGCCCACCACGCCCAGTGCTCAAGGGTTTGCCCAATCAGAGCATATGGCTTCAGATGATCTAATGGGAGAAAGCTTGGAGCACTCTTATTTCCCTAATCCCCAAGTGGGAGATGCTTGTGGTAGTCAATCGATCAAATCTCCTCTTATAATCCCAGACAAAGATGGAGGTTCCAGTTCGAAGAACCCGTCGGGCGATGCAGCTCAACCTACACATCAATCGTTCGAGGGGTCGGGTGATTTCTTCGATGAAGGACTTGATACTTGGTTCGATCAGTTGGAAGCTATTAAAGGTTGGCAACCATGATCTGCACTTGGTAATGGCACACCTAAGCTGAGGCCAGACTGGTTAGTCATTGGACATGCCCCAAGAAAGAAGGGGATGTACGCGAGAAGGATGTATCTCCTATTGTAAAGCTCTCATCGGTGCATGCGTTTGTTTCTTCAATAGCTAGAGTTGATTCTGCATAATGTTTTTCGCAAACGTCATCTCGTGTGTATACGGTAATTCCTTGTTATTAAGTTCAAGGTAAAATCAGCCCCGACGCGTGAAGGCAGAATTGATAGCATGAGTTACTAGCAGAATGTGATCGAGCTCGAAAGTGAAAGATTACTAGCGGCCCCAAACGCAATGACCGCAAAATCAGGGGCAATCTTTAAGTTTCGAGCAACTACAAATCTATTTCTCACGAGGCATTCAGGTCAATCAAATATAAAGCGTCGGGCTGTGAGAATGATGCGTAGTCAATCTGTTGACACAGGCGAAAAAGGAGTCGCGTAGATCCGAAAGCAAAAACCTTTCTTGGCTAGTCAACAATGCAGAATGAAAGAGCATATATAAACAAACTCGCATTTATTTCATTCAGCAGGAAAGTTTACAAGTGGATCACTGAGGGGGAGCAGTAAACCCAAAATGAGTTCTGACAAGCATCACAAAAAAGCTTAACTGACTCTCCATGCTATCCATGCCTTGCTTACAACCCACACTCCGGGAATCGAGGTCTACAAGCTTGAAGAAAAGGAGACGACATTTCTCCTTAAGTTCGTTCACCTTGGTGTCATAGTACTCGAACTCAAGCTCTAAGTCATGAGCCAGCACCCTCCCGCGAGCTATATCCATGCTCAGGTCTTCAAGCCTTTCCTCCAACCAGGCACACTGGAACCTCAGCACGAAGTTGTGCTGGTCTTGCTCAAAGGCGGTGTCAAAAAGAGCCAGACGCTCCACCAAGTTGTCCCTCTCACGGACCAGCATCGAAACCTGGGCGTGGGCGTATTCAACAGCCCTTTTATGGTTATCGGCCGTCAGCATGGCCAACATCAGGGACTCAGTTCGGTCCTGATAACGGGCTCGCACGATACCAGCCAAAGTGACCTCCCGGCTAGCAACTTCGTAAGCCTGCATGAAATTGTTAAAGAGAGTTGGGAAGATCACAAACTCCCTCTGCAGTTTCGTACCTTCAATACACGCAGTATCCAGGGCCGGAATCAGAGTACGAACTTCAACCTCAGCTTCAGGATGATTGTTTATGTAGCCATAACCCCTACCCAAGAGGTGGTAAAATCTCTCCCATTGGGTCGAAGCTTCAGGTAAGGCAACAGGCATAGAGGAGGAATCCATATGCGATGGAATGACGGAGAAGAGAGTGAGAATGTGAAGAGTGTTTGAGAGGCTGAGTCTGATAAGGCTAAAGTGTTAATCTTCTTGACATCAATCTATCACCTTATAAATGCTCGAGTACAGGGAGAAGTGGTAATAATATTTTATGTGCAGTAGAGCCAAGCGGGTTTCGTTAATGCATCCCCGATGAGTCACGAATCCACCACCGTCCTGTGATCTCGGGTTTTACGAAACATAATGGCGCCGAAAGGTGGGCAGGCTTGTTACTCTAGAGACTGGGCCAGGGGGACAAGCGTAGTGCTCGACAAAGCGAAATCAACGCAAGAGATCTTCAGGCTCCGTTCACGTAGAAAAGAGCAAAAAAGGACAAAGTGGGAATTACGAAGCCTTGAGAAAAACGCTCGTCAAGTAGCCATCACAAAAGGACGAAGTGGGAATCTCGAAACATTGAGAAGAGCGCTCGTCGGGTAGCCATCACCTTTGATCGAAGAACGGTGATCCGGCTCCTTTAACCTCTCAGAATTTGCAGAGAAAGTGAAGATCCAAGGAGGAACAAAGAAAGCTGAGTTAACGGAAAATCAAACAGTGATATCCCGGTCAAAATGTTCAAGGGATTCTGTCATTTACTGGAAGCGCCAGACTTGGAGGTCTCCGAGCTTGAGCTGCTGGAAGAGTTTGAAGATCTCAGGACCGAACCTGACACGAGGGCCATGGAGACCGATCCTTCTAATGATGAAACCCGCGGCTTGGTTAACGAGAACAGTACCCGCGACGGTTATCAGCGTCAGAAAGGGGAATATCTCAAACGCAACACTTCAGGTCAAGTCCATAAACTCGAATTGTTTTTCAGGGAATACCCCTATCCGGACATGGAACAGAAAATCAAAATGGGCCAGGAGATAGGGTGGGAGCCTCGGAAGGTCAAGTGCTGGTTTGAAAACAAACGAACCCGGCTGAAGCAGCAACGCGATCGGCACGAGTTAGCGGTTGTAAGGGAGGAAAATGAAAAGCTTCGAATAAAAAACACTCAGTACAAAAAAGCTCTAAGCATCGCTATTTGCCTGGAGTGCGGTAACCCTGTTCCCACGGACGGAGTATTCACTGAAGAGCCAGATCTGGGGGTTTATAATGCTCATTTGTTGCAATGCCCTTCGCAACATCTTTCGGAACAGGCGGGTACCGCCGATGATCTACAAGAGGAAACTAGTGCTATAAGGTCAAAGTCGACGCCCATTGTGGAAGGGAACATGCGTCATGACAAGTCGTGTCCGCTCGATGATGAACTCACCATCATGACCAGCCGATCTGAGACCACTAAATCCCCTCCAGAGCAACCTCCAACACGACCAGATTCCGAGAAGAGTAACCGCCAAGTTGCTGACACCACTTCGGCTAGCAAGAAAATAAGATTTCGTTGGACCCCGGAGTTTCATAGCAAATTTGTTGATGCAGTTCAACAGTTGGGGATCAGTTTTGCTTGCCCATTGCGCATACTCGAAATCATGAACGTGCCGGGACTGACTAAAAATATGGTCAAGAATCACCTTTGGCGCTACAAGAAACTACTGAGAGATGGACGAGCGTCGCTAGACCAAGATAGAGGCGGTTCAACACGACCAGATTCCACGAAGAGTAGCCGCCGAGTTGCCAACCCTACTTCGGCTAGCAAGAAAACAAGGTTTTATTGGACCTCGGAGCTTCATAGCAAATTTGTTGATGCAGTTCAACAGTTAGGGATCAGTTTGGCTCGCCCATCGCGCATACTCAAGATCATGAACATGCCGGAATTGGATAGAAATAAAGTCAGGAACCACCTTTGGTGCTACAAAAGACTACTGAGAGATGGACGAGTGGCGCTAGACCAAGAGAGAGGCAGTTCAAGTTTAAACGATGAGCATGGCTGTGATCGCAATCCTCATGAAGCAGGAAGCATCCAATCACCTCTTAACACCGATGGGACTGACAATTACACGGTCGATTGTTCAGGCATCAATCAGAGTACTCCCATGGGTTATCCCAGTACTCCTCAGGAGTATGTACCGCAATTTCAGCAAATCGGGACTCCCCAGTCTGAGCACCGACTGGCCGTTAATACTAGTCCTACAGCGGATCTAACACTGGCAGGAGAGGCACATACAATCTTGCGAGACGATTACGGAGATTCCGGCTCGAAGAATCAGGTGGTCCATGACGAAAATGGCAAAAAGATTCCTTCTCCAGTAGTCGACAATACTCAACCTGAGTGTCAGTCGCTCGATGGTTCAGACGATCTCCTTGAAAACATCTATTCTTGGTTCGATCGGCTGAATTCCCCCCTGAGTTACCCTGGTACTCCCCAAGAGTATGTACAACAATTTCAGCAGGTATGGACTCCCCAATTTGAACACCAACCGATCGTTAGTGTTATTCCTACGGCGAATCCGGCATCGGGTACAAACCTACTGGACAACGATGAAAATACCAACTCGAGAAGTGAGGTTGTTCATGTCGAAAGTAGTGTGAGGAACCCATCGCCAACGGTTGAGGATGCCCGACTTGGGCGTCAATGGCTTGAAATTTCAAGCGAGTCCCTCAGTGAGCAACTCGGCGTGTGGATCACGCATAAACCGAGAAACCAGGTTGTTCATGCCGAAAATGGGAGAAGTCCGTCACCAGCAATTAAGGATGCTCAACTTGGACGACTCGAGCGGTCGGACGATCTCCTGAATGAGCAACTCAGCCTATGGGTCAAGCATTTTGGAACAAGTGCATCTTCGCAGTCGTGACCGGTACCGGCGACCGGACATCTAGTTCGAAGCTCGTGTGCTAAATCATTAGAAGGCTCAGGAGAGTGAGAGGTGAATACATCGAATGAATGTGTTACGGATTTCGTTGTAAAGTTCCCGCGGGAACATTGTAATTAACGCTGAAAACTAACCGCTCTGAGTGTCAACATTACCCTTTGAACGTCTTCGAGCCAAGGGCCATGGATTAATCACTTAATCCGTGGAGCAAATTCCATGAACGATGACTATCACCCGCGGAGCATAATGGGATCTACCCCCATTCAGCACGAAATACGTTTGGTCACGAAGCCTCCCATTTGGTAAAACGATGTATCGTTCCTAAACGATCTTCAACCGAATACCAAAGTAATGTCTCATTTCTTTCCCTTCTCAGGTGTTAAACGTGGATAAATCACCCAAGGAGCCATCTGTTCAAATAACAAAACAGACGTTGCCCAACCGGGGGCAGCTGAACCATTGATATTGCAAATATTCCAAGCATGGATAAGCGGATTTGATAGACGTGGTTCATATCAATACGCGACGTCAGAACGGGATGAGAACCAAGAGTAAAGTTGTATTGTCCCAATTTGTCTTCAATTTGGGAATATGAGTTAACACTTGCTATTTATCCTTGATAGGGACTCACCATCAAGGAGGACAAATTTTGACAACCTGTGTGCACTCGCAGGGGCACACGACCGAGGGTAAGATGTATCGTTCTAATTTTTTGAAAAATTCATGAACGAACAATAACATGTTTCTTCCGCATTTTCAGGGATCTCCAGCCGCGGGGGACAGGTAAATATCCCTTTCCCCAATCCATTGAAAATGTTGAATAAAAAATAGAGAATAAAAGAAAAGCTTTTAGAATCTGATGTCTAGAAAAGACATAGGATTCTAACTTCATTGGCATTCATGTTTTGAAACATGAGGTTATCTGAACATGCATTGGGCATCATAAAATCCCATTGACGGGTAAAATTTTTAGAGAAAACGAAAGAGATTTTTCCAATCAAAAGTTGTTCAAAACTTTCAAAAGGACGTTTTCTCAAAAGACGAGAGGCAAAGCCTAGTCCAAACACGTCCTATACACACTTAAGAGAGAAATGGAGCGGATAAGACAGCAGAATCTGGACCTACGGAAGTAGGGACCATTCGCAGCGATTACATGGGTTGGGACGACGGAGGCATTCGTTTCATATCCCCCAAACACTACAGGTGACCGTTGATAACCCCTTTGAACGGCGGTTTTCATTCTTAACCCTGTCAAGAACCACCCCACATCGGGGCAAAATGGAGGTGAGTCCAGCAGCATCAGGAGAAAATGGTTAGAAATTTTCTTGCTCGGACTAACATTAATCTTTGTGTGTTGTTTATATGGTAATCCAAGTGCCATAGGATGATGAGAAGCATTCATTTCTCTATCCCACACACCGAATCCTTTGCATAGCCAAGTTGAGCCTGCAGAATCATTTCATAAACCCGTTGGTGATCATTGCACATTCCAAGACGGATGCAGCATCACTTCAGAAACGAAGAAGTTCAAGACTTAGGGTTTGCAAAAGAATTCCTAAGTTAATGTTTAACCTTGTTAGACCTTTGATCATAGGTCTAACGCGATCCTATGAAGATGAGAAAAAGTGGGATTTCAAAAATGAATGAGAAAAATCCACGGCATCGAGAAAAAGCAAAGTGCCTGGTAAAAGCAAGGCCGATGCTCATGAAAGCTGTTTGCTTGATCCCCAGTGAAACTTGGATGAAAAAAAAAAAAAAAAAAAAAAAAATTCTTAAAGGAGTCCAATAAAAAAAAGCTGCTCCCCAAATGCTGCCAAGCACAGAACAAAGACATGGAGAGAGTCGGTCTCTGAATGCAACAAGGGACGCTCTCTAAAGAGCTGGTGCACACCTCAAAATCGGTTGTACACCTCAAAAACTAAAGATTCAGAAAGGAAAAGACAGGAGGTAAATCAGCAATGATCACCAATGTCAAACTCGTCATGAATTCTGGGCCAAAAACAAGCCTTTTTCGGTCCCCAATCCTACCAACATCATAACCCTGAAACAGTCTTCTCTGACTAAGACACTTGGGTTAACATACAGCTCAGCTCGAAGAAGTACGAGCAAGACTATTTCTTTCTCATTTTGCAGGGTTCTTGACTTGTAAACCCGGAGCAGATGGTGAAAACTTTCATTCAATGACCTTGACTCAAAAGTGAGTCCCCCTTGAAGACCAATATCCAAGCCCAACATTACGGTCCCGTGGAAGACCTCCCGACCGATCAAAATGTATGCGCTGCGAATGAGCCTAAAACCTAGGCACGGGTTAGTAGGGAATCGAGTGTATCCCCTATAAAAAAACACGATCGCAAAACAGGTGAGAAGACCTCATTGTCGAGAAATATTCCAATTGATGTTTTGAACAAACTCTTTTTGGAATTTTCAAACTGTTGATCCAGATTTTCCGTGCAAGGGATTTGTGATCACATTTGCATGTTGCAAGAATGCTTTGGATAACCCCCAGCATCAAAATGCACATTTCATGATTAAAACTTAAATCATACGGTTTTGTCAAAATGGACAGCCGTGGTCTTCCCAAAGATTACTAACGTTTTCTTGGTGAAGAAAAATCTTTCAGGCTCAAACTTATGCAGGATACTTGGAGAACCCAACTCCCAGAATGTCGCCTCAACAGACTCAAGTGAAGTTTTGTCAAAACAAAATCTTTCACTGCTTCAAAAAAACTGAATTCCCGACAAACTTCGGGGTCTCAAAAAAAGGGGAAGAAAAATCCTTTTAAAAGAAAAAGTCCTATCAGACGTGGAGAACCCTCGTCCCAGGACCCATTTTCAAAATATCAAACAGTCTCATCGGACGTGGAGAACCCTCGTCATGAGACCCCTTTTCAACACATGGTAGATACCGCCTGAAGGGTCAACACAAGGTAGAAACCGCCTGAAGGGTCAAAACAATGGTAGATACCGCCTGAAGGGTCAACACAAGGTAGAAACCGCCTGAAGGGTCAAACCAAGGTAGAAACCGCCTGAAGGGTCAACTCATGGTAGAAACCGCCATAAGGGTCAACACGAGGTAGATACCGCCTCAAAGATCAACATAAAGGTCAGAGCTTAATCTTCCTATGATTTTCTGTGACAAGTCCTAGGTATCTTCTTGAAAGTTATCGCAACCGGCAACATCCGACAGGTGAGCTTCAGGTAAGCCTCTCTCACTCCGGCCCATATTCAAATTGTTAGAGCAAACCGGAGATTAATTTGAGCTTTTATCAAGAGCCTTAAGGATCCGATGTCATAGCATTTCTTCTCTTATTTTCCTAGTTGAGTCGGTCAGGAATCAGGTACCACCTTGTCTTTGAGAGAAACCTCTAACGAGATTCCTCTCAAAGAGGGGCAGCTGTTGACACCTGATTTTTGATCAACTATTATTGTGATTTTTATTCTTTAAAATTAATTAAAATACCAAAAAAAGGTCATAAAATCACAAAATCAACTTTGGAAGCCTTGGCCTAGCCTCGGGGACCAATTTTGAACAAAAAAATATTTTTTGGTTTTTTTTTATATAATATTTTTCGAATTTATTTAATTATAAAAATACCCAAAAAATCAGAAAAATACCATTAGTGGTCAGAAAAATACACAAAAATATTCAATAATTTTGTTTTAATTTCCTCTTCAAGTGTGTCACTTTAGATCTCAAAAATTCGACTCGGGTCACTATGTCCCTTCACAAAAACCCGAACCGAACCTAAAAAAATCATTTTCGAGTCTTTTAATTTTCAATTCCCACTTTTAATAAGCTATGACAATGAATTCTAAAATCTAGACATCTAATTTGATTGCCTTGACATTGTTTCAACTGTCACTAGTATTATTAAAAATCTTCAATTAGCGGCATCCGAAGGGCGAAAATTGAGGAATCCGGAGTGGAAAAGGAGCTGGACACTACACTACTACTTCTGCTTTCTTCAACGAGCAGACAATGAGGAATTAAAGAAAGGGTCAGCAAGACCATCCATGGGAAAGGGGTCGACCATGAGAATTAAAAAAAATGGGCAAGAGACAAAAGGGAAGGGAATCTGCATGCCTCATAATGCTCTCCACCATCGTAAAGGGAAGTGGAGGTAATAAAAGAAGAGGAACAATGAGGATGGAAGGAGCTTTCCATCATGGAATATACGGTCATTGAGAGAGAACCAGGAGAGCGGTTCCGAAGCGACGGCCACCGTTCGTCGACCTCCAACCCGCGAAGCTCCGACCCTCGAGTCTCTCTTCCCCAACACATATAGACCTCTAAAAGCTTGACGTGTGCTGAGAGCTGTGCATGAGAACAAAGAGCATTCAGACAATAGAGAACAAAAGAGAGAGGGAGCGTTAGAGAGAGGATAGAGCTTCTTCTCGTTGTTCCTGCCCGCCATCTCTTCGATATAGTTCCGAACCAAGACGCGCGTGCTTCTGCCCGGTTGTCAACCGGACGTGCGTCGGTCGCCGTTGTCGAGGCTCGATGGCCTCGTAGCTCTTGGCGACGACGACGGAAGGTGGCGGTTGACCGACGCCAGCGTCTGCCCGGCAATTTGCACTACGAATCATTCGGCTCAAGGAAAAGCGTCGTGTCTCGGTACAACGCACAAGGAAGGAAGCTGAAGGCCGTCTGAGGGCTGGCGTTCTGTGTTCGGCATGGAAAAGTCTGGATGATGTGGGTTCGATGGTCCGCGATGGCGCGAGACGATGCGTATCTTCATGGCATCTGGAGGAGGCGCGACGACCAACTCAGAGGCGGCGTGTCGAGTGTGATCTGGAGACGACGCTGGTGGCAAGCAGGTCTGGTATTGGTTTGACGAGGAAGTCCCACAGTTGGCGTGTTGAGTTGATCCTGAAGACTCGGCAGCATTACGACCAGCGAGTCCCAGCGGCGTGGCGGGCGAGTCTCAACGTCGTGGCCTCGGCACTCGACGAACAGAACCAATAGATGCTTAAGGAGGTCCGGTTTAAGCGCGGTCTGGCGACGGTGCAAGCATGAGGACGTGGCGCACGAGCTCGAACCCGGTGTAGTGGCGACCCGAACCTGTTCTAGCGGTAACGCGTACGTGAGCGGTGTGACGCGCGCGAGTTCGGACCAGTGACGAGCGAACCCGAAGTTTGTAACGAGTAGGTCTGCGGGAGTGGGACCTAGCGGCGTGCGACGCGGGCGAAGGCTGGCGGAGGTTCTGCGAATCATTCTGATGGAGAGCGAGCGAGCCTAGGCTAGCAAGTCGCGGTGGCTGTCCTTGGCGACGGGGAATAGCGCGCGGTTGTCAAGGTCGTTAGGTGGCGAGCACCTGCGGACACGAATGGGGGACAGAACCGGTCGGCGCTCTGACGGTGGTGGTGAACATGTCTTGGCTGTTGGTGACGCGGGCGAAGGCTGGCGGAGGTTCTGCCACGGCCATAGGCGAAGGTTGGTGGAGGCTTGGTACGACTACCGGTGGATGGCCTCTTCAGGTATGCACAAAACAGAGTGGCGCGAGGAAGGAGATGATGAACAGTAGCGTGGATTTTAGTTTTGTTGGCCGTTCGGATGGGCTGGAGTCTTTTTAACAAAAAAAAAGAAAAAGAAAAGAAAGGCTGGGCTTAACCTTTCCATTGTTGGGTCTGTTGCGGAACTGGTCCAAGAGGGGTGAAATAAAAGCTAGGCCAGAAAGGATCTAGGCCCAATTCGGTTGAGGCAGAGGAAAGGTGGGCCTAACTCTAGCGTGTCGACCGGGCCCAGTTCGGGTTCTCTCTTCCGGGCCTGATCAGGCCAACGGCTTGATCCAGGCCCAAGTCCAAGAACCCAGACCCGGACCCGATTTATTTTATTTATCATTAAAAAAAATAAAAATAAAAATAATTAATTAAGAAATGGATAGGAAATGCTTCTATTTGTCTATTTTGCCTAATTATGCTTTATATGCTTAATTATTGATATATTTGCCATGTGAATATTTTCAACGAATTATTTAGTTAGCGATGCATGTCTCAATTGATAAATTAGCACAATAATCAGAGTTTAACTCGAGACACTCGTTTTATCTTTTAATTGGCTGAACTTTGTTGACCACTTACTTTGAGTGAATGCATATGCTTCCAACGTGGCGATCGACGGTGATTCTACGGAAATGATAGTTTATCGAGGCTTGATAATTGAAGACCGACATCCAATCTGGTGATGTGCATGGAGATGGTCGCAGGCTGGGGCTGGGCGATTGAAGGTCGGTGTCTAATCCGGTATATTTTATCTACCCGACCCGTATACCATAGTTATTTTTCTAAAGTATTGCCATTATAGATTTGATTTGCATGTGCTTATTTCAGTCTAGTGGTTGGCTTATTTATCTGGTTGAGTGTTATCTATTGTCAAAGACATGTTTTTTTAATAAATAAAAATATAAAATAATAAAAAAATAATAATAATAAAAATTCAAAAATCAATAAAAAAAAAATAGAAAATCATAAAAAATTCAAAACAATTCTAAAAAATCCAGGAAAATCCCAAAAAATAGGAAATGGCCACAGACAACTGGCCAAGACTCATTCCGGGTGTTTTTGAACCCCGACCTTTCTTAAAATGACGATTTCGCCCTTTGGGCAAATCGTCTTCCAAAAATTGATTGTGATTGATAGGAATAGTCGTCCAATCTGCATGAAACCCTGAATCAAACCTACCTTACCTAAAATTGCGTCTGCATGAATTCTTAGTTAGGGAAATCACTCGCGTTAGGTACCGAAAGGGCGTTGGTAATGACACCAGCGTAACCAAGTCCCCGAACCCAAAATCTCTGGTTCCGCAGAATTGATCGATCTCTCCCAATCGGTCAATAAGGTTTCCGGTCTACCCTCCAAGAAAGACCGGTGGCGACTCCAAATGCATGCACAATTTGCACATGCCACCACGACCACACTGAAGGTCGAAAGCGATCGACTCTTATCGTCGAATCCTTTGAAAAATACTCCCGCCGCGATTTGGTATGGGCCTGGGAGGGCCCGCGCCGATCCAAGACCCGCGATCGGCAATCCATTAGCCGCGTCCGCTTCCGGATGGGTCGCGACAATGCCACCACGACCACACTAAAGGTCGAAAGCGATCGACTCTTATCGTCGAATCCTTCTGAAAAAATACTCCCGCCGCGACTTGGTATGGGCCTGGGAGGGCCCGCGCCGATCCAAGGCCCGCGATCCACATTTCAGAGTGGGGGCCGCGATCGGTAATCCATTAGCCGCGTCCACCTCCGGACGGGTCGCGACAGCTGGCGACTCGGCTGGGGACTTTGTTCTAGAACCTATGGTTCTAGACCTCAAGTGGACTTAGGCCGTAATTAAAACGCTGAGTGATTTTTCTAACCATGCAGGCGCTCTTGAAGGTGAGGTAAGTCCGCTTATGATATGTGTTATATGTTTTTGCAGATTGGAGTGATAAGGGGGGTAGTCTGTGATTAACATTGTCTTATGCAGGTTGGCGTAGGAATGAATGATTGTGTGTATGTTTTATATTGAAGCGGTGATTGTTAAATAAGATGCATGTTTATCGTTTTAGCACGACACCGAAAACACACACAACCACGCCTAAAACCCCGGGCGCCGCTGTTGACACCTAAATTTTGATCAACCTTTTTTTTATTATTTATTTAAAAAAAATGCATAGAAAATCTATAAAAATTTGAAAAATTGAAAAATCAATTTTGGTGACCTTGGCCAAGCTAAATGAACCATTTTGACCAAAAAAATAATTTTCGTAATTTTCATTTTTTTAATATTTTCGAAAAAAAAAAGAGCAAAAGAAAAGAGGGATATTTGACCAATGATGTTGTCTTGTCTTTTATTTTATTTTATTTATACTATTTTATTTCGTTTTATTTTATTTATTATTATTAATTTATTATTTTTATTATTATTAATTTATTTCTTCCCACTCAGACGCTCCCTCGCTTTTCTCTCTCTCTCTCTCTCTCTCTCTCTGACTCTCGCGCCACTCTCTCGGGACCGTAGCTCTGTCCTTCGCTCTCGCGCGGGCGCCTTTTTTTAGTTTTTTGAAAAAGCTGTCTCCTTCGCTGGCTGGGGGGCCTCTCTTTCGCTAAAAAAAAGGGGCTGCTCGCTCCCACAGCTCTCCCTGGCTCGAAGCTGCTTGCCCCTTCGCCTCTCTTGACAGACAGCCGGACGTTTTCTGATCCGAGGCTCCCTGGCTTTTCTGTCTCTCACTCTCTGGTTGATCTTCAACGGGAAGATATTGGCATGGGCACCCTTCCTGACCTTCCTCCGCCGGCGATTTCGGCGCCACCACCACCGCAACATCGTTAATGACCACTCCCAGCGACCTGTGGCCGCCACCATCGACCTCTCCGGCACCACTATCAGCCGCCGGAAGCCGCAGGCCCGCTCGGGGAAAGCCCTGCCCTGTTTTTCCAAGCCACTGACCAGGATACTCCTCCTCCACTTGGGTTGTGTTCGCTCGGCCGCCACCTCCAGACGCCTTCTCCATCTCTCCGCCATCTCGGTTCAACCGCCAAGCGCCGCCCCCCCGGAGCCTTCAAACTGCTGCGACACAGATTCCGTCGTCCCTTGCTCTGTTTTGATCTCGGAGGACTGCCTGAGCCGAGCCAACCCTCGGCGCCACTCCCGACCACCACCAGCTCCTCTCGTCAGCCGCCGCGAAGCCGTCGAGTAGTCTCGGAAGTCCGAAGACCCCTGCTCGGGAATCAGTTGCTCTGTCTCGAGCCGAGGCTATTTCGCCGTCATCCGCCGTCTCTCGCCGCAGCCCCGCCGCTCATCGACCGTCCTTATAGCCACCCCAAGAAGACCCGACGTCGTTAAACCCGAGCACAGCCACGAATCAGCCCTGACAGTTCTGTTTTGTTCGAGTACCTGCTCCGGCGTCCATCACGGCTCCTGTTCGGGGCTATTCCGCCTCCCGCCGGCCATCACGAGCCACCTATGGTTCACCCCGACCGCCGTAACCTTGTGCCGTCGCCAACCTGCCACCCCGACGCTGCGGGAGTCGCGAGACAACCACCTCAGCCGCTCTGTCTCGTTTTCGTCGATGTGCCTTATTCCACCGGCAGTTGTCCTATTCCGGGCCGCATTTATGGGCCGGTCGAACGGGCCATGGCTCATTCTGGCCTAGGTCATGGCCTGAGAGGTAGGCCGAGCATATGGGCCCGTGTGCCATGTATATGGGCCATTTTGGCCGAGAACTTTGGCCCATGGGCCGAGGTATTGGACCGTTGTCCAGGAATTTTGGGGCTCGTGGTCCGTCGGCATTCAAGGTTCGCGTTGAGGGATTTTTCTAAAGATCTCCGCTGATCTCAACTCGAGTATTTGACTATGCCGCACACGGAGATGGTCACCCGCTGGGAGGTTCGGTGTCTGAAAGTCGGTATCTAATCAGGTATGTTTTGCGTACTCGGTTCGTATATCAAAATTATTTTTCTAAAATATTGACATTATAGATTTGAGTCGATGTATTTATTTCAATTTAGTGGTTAGATTATTTGTTTTTGGTTAAGTGTTGTACGGTGTCAAAGAAAATATTTTCCGAAAATATTAATAATAAAAAAATCCCTAAAAAAACGGAAAAATAAAAATATATAAAACAAATTGAGAAAATTTGCAGAAAATCCCTAAAAAAAATCATAAGAAATGCACAAGGATGAAAATGACCAAAAGAGAGTGATCTGTTGTCGTTTCTAGGATTTTCTCCCATTAATCCAAAATGACGATCTTATCCGTCAAAGGATAAATCATTTTGATATTCTGATGACTCGTGGGAATTGTTTAGAATTAGGCGATGGGCCAGATGGGTGGCTAACCTTATGTCTAATATTTTCACGTTTTCTTCCCTTTTCGGGCAAATCGTCCAGGGTGCCTCAAAATTGCGATTTTACCCCTGATGGACAAAATCATGTCTAAATTATTCCTAAGCTTGATTGATGCTTCTATAGGCTAATAGAGTCTTATTAGGAATATCATGTGATTTATTTATGTACTTAATCGAGCTTTCATTTAAATTGATTATAATTGATAGGAATAGTCTTTCAATCTGCATGAAACCCTGAAGCAAACCCACCTCACCTAAAATTGCGCCTGCATGAACTCTTAGCCAGGAAAATCACTCGTGTTAGGTACCGAAAGGGCGTTGGTAATGACACCGACGTAACCAAGTCCCCGAACCCAAAATCTCTGGTTCTGCAGAACTGATCGATCTCTCCCAATCGATCAGTAAGGTTTCCGGTCTACCCTCCAAGAAAGACCGGTGGCGACTCCCAATGCATGCACAAGTTGCACATGCCACCACGACCACACTGAAGGTTGAAAGCGATCGACTCTTATAGTCGAAGAATATCCCCGCCGCGATTTGGTATGGGCCTGGGAGGGCTCGCGCCGATTTTAGACCCGAGATCGGTAATCCATTAGCCACGTCCGCTTTCGGACGGGTCGCGACAGCTGGCGACTCCACTGGGGACTCTTGCTCTAGAACATATGTTTCTAGACCTCAAGTGGACTTAGGCCGTAATTAAAACGCTGAGTGATTTTTCTAACTTTGCAGGCGCTCTCGAAGGTGAGGTAAGTCCGCTTATGGTAGGTGTTATATGTTTTTGGCAGATTGGAGAAATAAGGGGTGTAGTCCGTGATTGACATTGTCTTATGCAGGTTGGGCGTAGGAATGTATGTTGTGTGGATGATTTGAAGTGCTGATTGATAAACTGCTGTGCATGAATTGCATTATGATGATCACAACACGTGGACACACACAACCGCGCCTAAAACCCCGGGCGCCGCCTTTAGGAACACAATAGAAGGAATTGAGAATGGAATCTCCGTGAGGAAAAACGCGGGGTAATCCACTTTTCAATTCCGCTCGCTTCAAACTATGGATCGAGTCCCAATGCAACGATAGCTGTGCAATGGAATCGGCTCTTTCTAGAACTCGAAGTGGGAACCTTAACCTTAGGTGCCAAACCCTCTGATTTTTAGAAGTTCACCATCACTTGTCTCATGCGCATGTCTTTGGGCGGTTGGTACACCTAAAACCGCACATAAGTCGACGAGTTTGGTTGGTAAGACTCTCTATCCCTCAAATCTATTACAGTTCATATAAATATAGGCATTTCATTCATTGCATTCTGGTGATTAGATTAAATGCCATTTCAAGGATAGATGTGTGTGTTTTTCTCAAACGTCCTTGATAGAAGACGAGGAGGATGATATCCCATGGCGAACACCGAGTGAGCAACAAAAGAGCCTACTATGGACCTTATTGAGATATCGTCCAATGAAGATGACGAGTTGGGGCAAGTGATCCGGAAGCCACAGATCGAACTTGGGGCATCCTTAAACGTTAGGATCACATTCCTTTGTTTCATTTTCCATTACTAGTCCTCTTGTATAGGGTTTATTTTTATCGAGGCTTTTTCTATCCCACCCCTTAGAGTGATTGTATTAGGGATCTATTGGTGTATACATTCAGATGGAACTTGGTTGTATTTCTTTTGACGGGTCATGGGAATGTGATAGTGGCATTTTCTCTAATCATCCGAATACTCCCAAGTCAAGTTTATAATTCCTTTAGAGGAAATTAAAATTGGAAGTCTTACACGACCTTTTGGTCGTATAGAGTAGTCCAATCTCAATTTCTCTAGAAGGAATTATACACTTGAATTGTTTCGTGCATGTTTTACGTCGCTGGTAATCCACGATAATTGATCGAGAATATCGATGTTGTTTTGAATTTAATGACGAGATAGATGTCCAAATTACTCTCGTTCTTAACAAAACGGCCTTGATTTGGATGCCGTATCTTCAATTAAATTTAAAACACGTTATTATGCCTCGCACTTTTGAGTAATTCGTTCCTCTCGAAATTGATCAAAAGCGATTATTGTGAATTACATTCCTTTCAATAGTATGCTTTCTTTCGAGGAATATTGATAAAAACTTTTCGCGCAAGATTAAAACCCTTGTAAAAGTTCTTGTCCTTATTAATCACGAGCAAGCATAAGATTGAAAGGGGTCTATGCTTTCTTTTTCAGATTATTCCTTCTGATTCTGTCTTTCTATTTGCAGGTAAAAAAATAGGTAATAGAGAGAAATCTTTTCCTGGATAAGTCTGAGGCTATTCTTTCATCTGATCATGAGCGAGTTATAAAATCCATATTTGCTCGACTTATTGATATTATGGTTCGGCTCACCTAAGTTGAAGATGTTCGAACGCTCGAAGAAAGGAACCATGCAGAAGTTAAAACACACACGAGAACTTTCATTTATTTTGCTCAGCGGAGGGTTTTCAGAAGCAGGTCATACAATTCGGGGTGGAAAAGTAAAGCCAAAGTGAGCCCTAATTAACGACACAAAGGAGCCCAACTGACCCTCCATGTTGTTAATGCTCTGCTCATACTCCCAGCTCCGAATGTTGTGGTCGGCAAGCCTGAGGAGAAGACTTCTGCATTCTCCCTTAACTTCGGCGACCTTGGCCTCGTGTTCTTCGGTGACTACTTCCAGGTCCCGAACCAGTCCATTCCCGCGAGCTATGTCCTCGGTTATCTTGTCGAGCCGTTCTTCCTGCCAGTCGCTCTGAAGCCTCAACAGGACGTTGCGGCGGTCATGCTCGCCGGTGGTCAGGGATATGGCCAATTGATCCACCAGATTTCTCCTCTCGCGAAGCAACGTCGCGACCCGCTCATTAGCAAACTCGACGGCCTTTTTGTAACTATCAACCAGATAGTTGGTCAGCACCAAATGATCAGATCGATCCTCATAACGAGCCCGCAAGACGCGAGCCACCAGAACCTCCCGACTAGCAACACGATAGGCCTCTAAGGAGTGTGCAAAGAGAGTCGGGAAAGTTCTATATTCCCTCCCCAGTGTAGTACCTTCGAGAGAAGTGGTATCAAGGTCCTCGAGCAGGACACAGATTGCATCCTCGGTTGCAGAATGATCGGTTATGTGCGTGTAACCGCGACCCAGTAGGTTATAAAGCTTTTCCCACTGGGCCAAGACATCAGTTGAAAAAGTGCGTACGGGAGAGGAAGCCATTTGCGCTGGGTTGGCTTGAGAATAAGACGAGTTTAACAGAGAGATTAGAAGGAAGAAGCTGATTATGTGAGAACGTTAACCTTCCATACATTAATTCCTCATTTTATAGCAACTCGAGGATGATGAAGGGTCTCAGTAATAATGCTGGTGGAGCCCAGTTAGGGGGTAAAGCAGGAGGTCCCCTCACGAGAACCATTGGATTCGTTTCGGTCCGTGATTTCCGGCTCATCAATTAAAAGATGTAAAAGATTTGTCGGGATCACCATTATTAGAGTTAGGTGGGAGGAAAGCGCAACTATCGAAGAGAGCCCTAACAGGGTTTGGCAGTCCCATCACGTCGAAAAGCTAAGCGAGAAATTCAAGGTCTTGAGGGGGAACGTTTGCCTAATGATGCTTGAAGAGCGTCTCCTGAACATGCAGAGTCACTCGAAGAAAACTTTATAGGGAGTGAGCATACAGGAGAGAGTGGAGAACTCTGAGTGGGCAAGAACCAATCAAACATTTCTCAATCCAACATATTTAAGAGGTTACTGTCAGCTGCTAGAGGCGACTGACTCAAAAATCTCAGAAATTGAACCACAGAGGGATCTCGAAGATTCCAAGATCAAGTCTAACGCCAAAACCATGGAGCCCAACACTTCTGGCAACGGAAATCAAGATCACGGCGACGACGACAACGACATCCACAATGCTCAACTCGGGAAAAGAAGACGTCCTCACCAATACTCTCAGGAGGAAACCCAAATGCTGGAAACCCTTTTCAGTAAAAGCCATTACATGAAAAAGAAGTGGAGAATTGAATTGAGCCGGGAGTTGGGGATTAATCAGTCGAGGATCCAGTTTTGGTTTCAAAATAGGAGATCCAAATCGAGGGCTCAACGCAAACGTCAGGTGGTCGAGATTTTAAAGGAAGAAAACCAAAAGCTGCGAACAGAAAACATGAGGTATGAAAAAGCTCTCAATATTACCGTTTGCCCTCATTGCGATAACCTCGTCGCCCTCGGTAAGATGTTTCCCGATAAGCCTCACGCGATGATTGAAGACGTTCATTTACCACCTTACTCCCTCGGGGCATCTCCTGCTCAACCAGATTTTGCCGGAGTCACGCATGAGCAGGATGATCCTACGAAGATGATACAAATGCCTCCTGGGGGATGGGATTTGCATCGCTTTGATTGGAGTTATAGTTTCAAGGAGCTAGATGTTACCGCCGACAAGCTCAAAGCATATCAGCCTCATGCACAACAATTTTCGATAGGGTCGGGTCCTGCTGGAGATGAGTTAATCAGTCGTCAAGCCATCGATGCGATTTTGGGCCACGATAAGAGGAGGTTCGCTTGGCCCCCTGAACTGCATTCCAGATTCCTAGACGTGGTTCACCAAATGGGGATCGACTCAGCAACTCCGACGCGCATATTTAAGGCCATGAATGTACCGGGGCTTAGTAAGGAGCTGGTCAGGAATCACCTTGCTGCCTACAGAAAGCTATTAAAACAACGTCGAGCGGAGCTAAACCGGGAGGAATCCGTCTCGAGCCCAAAAGCTAGAGGCGACCGCCATTGTAATGCTCAGGCATCAAGAGATACCCGGCCAAATCTAAGCATCAATCAAGCTAGCAACCCGACCACCGGCAAACTGAAAGCTGATCAGAATGTCCTCCCAGGCCATTTCAACACTTCTCAAGAGCGCGTGTCACAAGTACAGCGAGTGCGCACTCCTCCATTCGAGCAACAGTCGGCTGGTGCTCTGCCTGCCGCTGGTCAACCCACGACAGACGATTTCTTCGATGAGGGGCTCGATGCCTTGTTCAATCAGTGGGAAGCTGGCATGCTTGGACAGCCATGATCTAGCACCTAGCTCGGGGCACGATGGGTCGGTCACTACGAACACCCATAGGAAGAAGAGCATGTTCACGAGTAGATCACTCTTTTTATCCATTGTAAAGTTCCTATGGGAACATTTTTCTTTAATGGCTATAGTTAATTATGTATGAAAACCAACGCTATCGACGAACATCGTCATGCTCAGTTGTGATGATCCCTTGTTAGATTAAGTCTGAAACCAGAGACGGTCTTTAAAATTTTGAGTGGCTACGAACTCATTCCTCACCAAGCGCCCGGGATGCTGAAATGAAGAGTAACAGCATGCACAGGGAAAATGCCACTTTCGTTTGAACGATGAAAATGAGTTGAGAGAAGATCATGGCGTTAATTCCCATGGAGCTAAATGAATTAAACAGAGTCATTAATTGCGGGTCCACCGCTGCTCCCCACGTTCTCGGGCCTAGCAAATCATAAAAGGCGCCGAAAGATTGTAGACCCACCACTTTGAAGACTGAATTAGGGGACGAGCGCATTACTCGATGAAATCGAATCAATGCAAGTGAGTTTGTGATCCTATCACGAGGAAAAAGAAAGGGGAATACAGACGATGAGTAATTGCAGGATCTCGGGAGGAGCGCTTGCTTGCTGGTCTTCATATGCAGCCTGAAGGATGGTTCCAGGACACGCACAATCACTTGAGAAAATTTCTAGAGTGAGCAAACACGTAAGAGCGAATTGAGAAAGCTGAGTGAACTAGATCAGCCCGAGATACCCCGATCCATCATGTTTAAAAGTTATTCCCATCTGCTAGAAACGCCCGACCTGGACATTTCTGAGCACGAACTGCTGGGAGACTTTGAAGATCCTGGAGCTGAATCCTGCCCGAAGGCCATAGAGACTGACTCCTCCAGCGATGAAATTCTAGGTTTCAGCTACGAAGAAGGAGTATACAATGATGACCGGAGTCGGAAAAGGAAGCAACTACAACGCCACACTCCAGGCCAAATCCGAGAGCTCGAAGCTTTCTTCAATGAATGCCCCACTCCAAGCAGACAACAGAAAATGGAGTTGAGACGAAAGATAGGATTGGAGCTTTCGAAGGTCAAGTTTTGGTTCGCCAACAAACGAACCCGGGTGAAACAGCAATACGCAGACCATGAGTTACTGGTCCTGAAGGAGGAGAATGAGAAGCTTCAAGCTGAAAGCGCGAGATATAAGGAAGCTCTGACCAAGGCCACCTGCCTTAATTGTGGTAATCCTGTTGTCCTCGGCGAGGTGTTCCTCGATGAACCATCCCTGTTGACGAATAACGCTCAGCTGTTACCGTATTCTCCACAGCATTTTCCGACACAGCCAGATACCGCCGGAGATCTGCATGAGCAAGTCAACACCATAGGATCAACACCAACATCCTCTGAGAAATGGGATATGAATCATCACAGGGGGAATTCTCTCAACGACGAACTCGCTGTCGCAGCCAGCCAATCTAAAGTCGGTGAGTCCCTCCCTGGACAACTTTTGAAACGACTAGATCCCGTAGAGAATAGCTACCGAAGTATTGACGATATTTTGGGTGATAAGAGAACAAGGTTTTACTGGACCTATGAACTTCACACCAAATTTGTTGATGCAATTCGAGAGCTGGGAGTTGATTCGGCTAGCCCACTACGCATACTCGAGATTATGAATGTGCCGGGGCTCTCTAGAATTAACGTTGAGTCTCACCTCAAGTACTATAGGAGATTGCTAAGGGATGGAAGGATAGCGTTAAACCATCATAAAGCCAGTTGGAGCTCAAGTGCTGGGCAGAGTTACAACCATGATGATTGGAGAGCCAAGAGCACCCAACCGTGTTTCAGCAATGACGGGACTAGCAGTCGTGTCAGCGACTCCTCTAACCCAAATCAGAATGCTCCGCCGAGCTATCTCAATACTCCTCAGGAGTATATGCCACAGTTCCAGCACATAGAGATTCCTCAGTTTGAGCGCGAATCAGTCATTAATGCTGTCCCTGAAGTGGATCTGGCATTGGTAGAGAGTGCACGTATGAACCTGCCGGTCATTGGAGGAAGTTCCAATTCGAGGGGTCAAATTGCTCACGGCGAGAGCAAAGAGAGGAATCCCTCGCCTGCAGTCGACGACACCCAATCTGGGCACCAAGGGCTAGAAAGAACAGGTGATCTCCTTGATGAGGAGCTGGACACTTGGATCAATACTTTTCAGGAATGTATGTCTCAACCCCAACAGGGCAATGATGAAGGTTCCAGCTCAAAAACTCCAATCCCTCACAACGAAGGCAATGAAAGAAATCTGCCCCCAACAATCGTTGATACCCAACTTGAACATCAATGGCTCGAAGACCCGAGCAATTTCCTTGGCGATGAGTTCAATCTTTGGCTCGATCAATTTGGAGCCGGAGGACCATCGCAGTGGTGACGCGAGGCCGGTGATCAAACGTCTGATGCAAGGCATGGCTACTCGATGAAAAATGCTTCGAGAAAAGGGTTTGAATACTCCTATTGCATATGTTGTTGATCGCACTGTAAGGTTCCCACGGGAACATCTTTCATTAATATCTAGAACTAATTGCGCGTGAGTGTCAACATCACCCTTTGAGCATCTTCAAGCCGAAGGCCGTGGATTAATCACTTAATCCGTGGAGCAAGTTCCATGAACCATAATTATCACCCGCTGAGCATAATGGGATCTACCCCTTCAACACGAAATACGTTTGGCCGCGAAGCCACCTATTTGGTAAAACGATGTATCGTTCCTAAACGATCTTCTATCGCATACCAAAGTAATGTCTCATTTCTTTCCCTTCTCAGGTGATAAACGTGGATAAATCACTCAAGGAGCCATCTGTTCAAATAACAAAACAGACGTTGCCCAACCGGGGGCAGCTGAACCATTGATATTGCAAATATTCCAAGCATGGATAATCGGATTTGATAGACGTGGTTCATATCAATACGCGACGTCAGAACGGGATGAGAACCAAGAGTAAAGTTGTATCGTCCCAATTTGTCTTCAATTTGGGAATATGAGTTAACACTTGTTATTTATCCTTGATAGGGACTCACCATCAAGGAGGACAGATTGTCACAACCTGTGTGCACTCGCAGGGGCACACGACCAAGGGGATTTTCGGCCACGGGGGACAGGTAAGTATCCTTTTCCCCAATCCATTGAAGGTGTTAAATAAAAAGAAAAGCTTTCAGAATCTAATGTCTAGAAAAGACATAGAATTCAAACTTCATTGGCATTCATGTCTTAAAACAGGAGGTTATCTGAACATGAATAAGAACATGCATGGTGCATCATAAAATCCCCTTGACGGGTAAAATTTTTGGAGAAAATGAAAGAGATTTTTTCCAATCAAAAGTTCAAAACTTTTAAAAGGACGTTTTCTCAAAAGAAAAGAGGCAAAGCCTAGTCCAAACACGTCCTACACACACTGGAGAGAAGTGGAGCGGATCAGATAGCAAAATCTGGACCTACGGAAGTAGGGATTATTCGCGACGATTACATGGGTTGGGATGACGGAGGCATTCGTTTCATATCCCTCAAACACTACGGGTGACCGTTGATAAACCCTTTGAACGACGGTTTTCATTCTTAACCCTGTCAAGAACCACCCCACATCGGGGTAAAATGGAGGTGAGTCCAGCGGTATCAGGAGAAAATGGTTAGAAATTTTCTTGCTCGGACTAACATCAATCTTTGTGTGTTGTTTATATGGTAATCCAAGTGCCATAGGATGACGAGAAGCATTCATTTCTCTATCCCACACACCATATCCTTTGCACAGCCAAGTTGAGCCTGCAAATTCATTTCATAAACCCCTGTTGGTGATCATGGGATGTTTCAAGATGGAAACTGCATCACTCCAAGAACGGAAGAAATCAAGAGATGGGATTTATAGAAAAATCTCATATCGGCGTTTAAATGTGCTATGATTCAAGTTGTATATCTAGCACAATTTTCTGAACATCGTAGTTCCAAAGGAAAAGAAAAGGCGGGATTTCAACAAAGAAAAAATCCCCAGCATCAAGAAAAAGCAAAGTGCCTGGTAAAAGCAAGGCCGATGCTCGTGAAAACTGTTTGATTGATCCCCAATAAAGCCTAGTTGGGAAGAGAGAAAAAACCCATAAAGAAGTCAGATCAAGAAGACTGCTCCCCAAATGATGTCAGCCGTGGTGCAAAAACACGGACAGAATTGTCAATCTCTTAATACCACAAGAGACGTTCTCTAAAGGACTTGTGCACACCTCAAAAGCGGTTGCACACCTCAAAAATGAAGATGCATAATGGAAAAGACATGTGACAAGTTTGCAATGATCACCAATGTCAATCCCCTCATAAATTCTGGGCCAAAAACAAGCCTTTTTTCGGTCCCCAATCCTACCAACATCATAACCCTGAAACAGTCTTCTCTGACTAAGACACTTGGGTTAACATATAGCTTAGCTCGAAGAAGTACGAGCAAGACTATTTCTTTCTCATTTTGCAGGGTTCTTGACTTGTAAACCCGGAGCAGATGGTGAAAACTTTCATTCAATGACCTTGACTCAAAAGTGAGTCCCCCTTGAAGACCAATATCCAAGCCCAACATTACGGTCCCGTGGAAGACCTCCCGACCGATCAAAATGTATGCGCTGCGAATGAGCCTAAAACCTAGGCACAGGTTAGTAGGGAATTGAGTGCATCCCCTATAAAAACCACTATCTCAAAATAGGTGAGAAGACCTCATTGTCGAGAAATATTCCAGTTGGTGTTTTGAACAAACTCTTTTTGGAATTTTCAAACTGTTGGTCCAGATTTTCCGTGCAAGGGATTTGTGATCACATTTGCATGTTGCAAGAATGCTTTGGATAACCTCCAGCATCAAAATGCACATTTCACGATTAAAACTTAAGTCATACGGTTTTTGTCAAATGGACAGCCGTGGTCTTCCCAAAGATTACTAACGTTTTCTGGGTGAAGAAAAATCTTTCAGGTTTGAACTTTCTGCAGGATACCTGGAGAACCCAGCTCCCAGAATATCGCCTCAACAGACCCAAGTGAAGCTTTGTCAAAATAAAATCTTTCACTACTTCAAAACTGAATTCCTGACAAATTTCGGGATCTTTCAAAAGAAGGGGTGAGGATAGAACCCCTTTTCAAAAGGAGTCAGCAAACTGTCCCAGTAGACGTGGAGAACCCTCGTCCTAGGACACCCTTTGCAAAAATATCAAACAGTCTCATCGAACGTGGAGAACCCTCGTCATGAGACCCCTTTGCAAAATTCAGGCAGTCTCATAGGACGTGGAGAACCCTTGTCACGAGACCCATTTTCAAAATTCAGGCAGTCTCATAGGACGTGGAGAACCCTCGTCATGAGACCCCTTTTCAAATAATGGTAGATACCGCCTGAAGGGTCAACTCAAAGGTAGAAACCGCCTGAAGGGTCAACTCATGGTAGAAACCGCCTAAAGGGTCAATCCAATAGTGAAAATCACTTAAATGGTCAACTCATTGGTCCGATCCACCATACGGATCAAAATCCTTGGCAAATCCCAAATGGGACGCGTCTTCCTTAGATTCCTATCAGTTAGGAATCCCATTATGGTTTAACCTACCATACGGGTCCCTCTCTAGGATACTCTAGTAACGAATTCCTAGAAATTCTCTTGAATCCATCAAACACCGCGAAAATCGCACAAACATCTAACAGGTAAGTGGCAGGTATGTCTCTCTACTATCTTACTCACTCATGTCAAATGAACGTTTCCCCCCATCAAGGAAAAGCATACATGGACAAGCATGAATATTGGATGTCATGACTCATTTTCCTTTAGTTTCCCAAGTCGAGTCGATCAGGACTCAGGTGTCACCTTATCTTTGAGAGAAAACTCTAACGAGATTCCTCTCAAAGAGGGGCAGCTGTTGACACCTAAATTTTGATCAACCTTTTTTTTTATTATTTATTTAAAAAAAATGCATAGAAAATCTATAAAAAATTGAAAAATTGAAAAATCAATTTTGGTGACCTTGGCCAAGCTAAATGAACCATTTTGACCAAAAAAATAATTTTCGTAATTTTCATTTTTTTTAATATTTTCGAAAAAAAAAGAGCAAAAGAAAAGAGGGATATTTGACCAATGATGTTGTCTTGTCTTTTATTTTATTTTATTTATACTATTTTATTTCGTTTTATTTTATTTATTATTATTAATTTATTATTTTTATTATTATTAATTTATTTCTTCCCACTCAGACGCTCCCTCGCTTTTCTCTCTCTCTCTCTCTCTCTCTCTCTGACTCTCGCGCCACTCTCTCGGGACCGTAGCTCTGTCCTTCGCTCTCGCGCGGGCGCCTTTTTTTAGTTTTTTGAAAAAGCTGTCTCCTTCGCTGGCTGGGGGGCCTCTCTTTCGCTAAAAAAAAGGGGCTGCTCGCTCCCACAGCTCTCCCTGGCTCGAAGCTGCTTGCCCCTTCGCCTCTCTTGACAGACAGCCGGACGTTTTCTGATCCGAGGCTCCCTGGCTTTTCTGTCTCTCACTCTCTGGTTGATCTTCAACGGGAAGATATTGGCATGGGCACCCTTCCTGACCTTCCTCCGCCGGCGATTTCGGCGCCACCACCACCGCAACATCGTTAATGACCACTCCCAGCGACCTGTGGCCGCCACCATCGACCTCTCCGGCACCACTATCAGCCGCCGGAAGCCGCAGGCCCGCTCGGGGAAAGCCCTGCCCTGTTTTTCCAAGCCACTGACCAGGATACTCCTCCTCCACTTGGGTTGTGTTCGCTCGGCCGCCACCTCCAGACGCCTTCTCCATCTCTCCGCCATCTCGGTTCAACCGCCAAGCGCCGCCCCCCCGGAGCCTTCAAACTGCTGCGACACAGATTCCGTCGTCCCTTGCTCTGTTTTGATCTCGGAGGACTGCCTGAGCCGAGCCAACCCTCGGCGCCACTCCCGACCACCACCAGCTCCTCTCGTCAGCCGCCGCGAAGCCGTCGAGTAGTCTCGGAAGTCCGAAGACCCCTGCTCGGGAATCAGTTGCTCTGTCTCGAGCCGAGGCTATTTCGCCGTCATCCGCCGTCTCTCGCCGCAGCCCCGCCGCTCATCGACCGTCCTTATAGCCACCCCAAGAAGACCCGACGTCGTTAAACCCGAGCACAGCCACGAATCAGCCCTGACAGTTCTGTTTTGTTCGAGTACCTGCTCCGGCGTCCATCACGGCTCCTGTTCGGGGCTATTCCGCCTCCCGCCGGCCATCACGAGCCACCTATGGTTCACCCCGACCGCCGTAACCTTGTGCCGTCGCCAACCTGCCACCCCGACGCTGCGGGAGTCGCGAGACAACCACCTCAGCCGCTCTGTCTCGTTTTCGTCGATGTGCCTTATTCCACCGGCAGTTGTCCTATTCCGGGCCGCATTTATGGGCCGGTCGAACGGGCCATGGCTCATTCTGGCCTAGGTCATGGCCTGAGAGGTAGGCCGAGCATATGGGCCCGTGTGCCATGTATATGGGCCATTTTGGCCGAGAACTTTGGCCCATGGGCCGAGGTATTGGACCGTTGTCCAGGAATTTTGGGGCTCGTGGTCCGTCGGCATTCAAGGTTCGCGTTGAGGGATTTTTCTAAAGATCTCCGCTGATCTCAACTCGAGTATTTGACTATGCCGCACACGGAGATGGTCACCCGCTGGGAGGTTCGGTGTCTGAAAGTCGGTATCTAATCAGGTATGTTTTGCGTACTCGGTTCGTATATCAAAATTATTTTTCTAAAATATTGACATTATAGATTTGAGTCGATGTATTTATTTCAATTTAGTGGTTAGATTATTTGTTTTTGGTTAAGTGTTGTACGGTGTCAAAGAAAATATTTTCCGAAAATATTAATAATAAAAAAATCCCTAAAAAAACGGAAAAATAAAAATATATAAAAAAAATTGAGAAAATTTGCAGAAAATCCCTAAAAAAAATCATAAGAAATGCACAAGGATGAAAATGACCAAAAGAGAGTGATCTGTTGTCGTTTCTAGGATTTTCTCCCATTAATCCAAAATGACGATCTTATCCGTCAAAGGATAAATCATTTTGATATTCTGATGACTCGTGGGAATTGTTTAGAATTAGGCGATGGGCCAGATGGGTGGCTAACCTTATGTCTAATATTTTCACGTTTTCTTCCCTTTTCGGGCAAATCGTCCAGGGTGCCTCAAAATTGCGATTTTACCCCTGATGGACAAAATCATGTCTAAATTATTCCTAAGCTTGATTGATGCTTCTATAGGCTAATAGAGTCTTATTAGGAATATCATGTGATTTATTTATGTACTTAATCGAGCTTTCATTTAAATTGATTATAATTGATAGGAATAGTCTTTCAATCTGCATGAAACCCTGAAGCAAACCCACCTCACCTAAAATTGCGCCTGCATGAACTCTTAGCCAGGAAAATCACTCGTGTTAGGTACCGAAAGGGCGTTGGTAATGACACCGACGTAACCAAGTCCCCGAACCCAAAATCTCTGGTTCTGCAGAACTGATCGATCTCTCCCAATCGATCAGTAAGGTTTCCGGTCTACCCTCCAAGAAAGACCGGTGGCGACTCCCAATGCATGCACAAGTTGCACATGCCACCACGACCACACTGAAGGTTGAAAGCGATCGACTCTTATAGTCGAAGAATATCCCCGCCGCGATTTGGTATGGGCCTGGGAGGGCTCGCGCCGATTTTAGACCCGAGATCGGTAATCCATTAGCCACGTCCGCTTTCGGACGGGTCGCGACAGCCGCCTATAGGAAAACAATAGAAGGGATTGAAAATGGAATCTCCGTGAGGAAAGACACGGGGTAATCCACTTTTCAATTCCTCTCATTTCGAACTATGGATCGAGCCCCAATGCAACGATAGTTGTGCAATGGAATCTGCTCTTTCTAGAACTCGAGGTGGGAACCTTGACCTTAGGTGCCAAATCCTTTGATTTTTGGTAGTTTTATCCTCACTTGTCTCATGTGCATGTCTTTAGATGGTTGGTATATCTAAAACCACCTAAAAAAAAAAAATCGGTGATCCTGGAGTCACATCTCGAAGACTGGAACTGGGGCATCTCCAAGTGTTCGGACCACATTCCTTTGATTGATTTGACATTCTTAGTTCTCTTGTATAAGATTAATTTTGCTGAGATCCTCTCTATCTCGTCCCTTAGATTGATTGTATTAGGGATCTATTTGTATTATATACATCTTGATAAGGCTCATTTCTATCGAAAATGAGGGCAAATTCCCCAAACCCGTGGAGCATAGTGGAATTCGTCCCTTCAGTGCAAAATACATTTGGCCGCAGAGCCACTCGTTTGGTGAAAGGACGTATCGTTCCTAATTGATTTTTAATCAGATCTGGGGATAAGTTTTTCTCCATTTTTTTTATCTCAGGTGATAAAAGAGACAATGCACTCAAAAGCTCATGCATTCAAATGACAAAACAGACGTCGCCCAGCTGGGGCAAATGAACCGTAGGCGTTGCAAATACCTTCAAGCACGGATGGAGGAATTTGATAGATGTTGTGCATATCAATATGCGACAGCAAAACGGAATGCAAATCAAGTGTAAAAGGACGTATCGTTCCGAAATGATTGTTTTCTTGATATGGGAATAATGCTTCCTTTCTTTTTCCTCTCAGATGATGATCAAGAGCAGAGGACGCAGGATGTAATGCTTTCAAATAACAAACAGGGAACATCAAATACCTCAAATGGCGACTGTGATCGAGAGAATCACCAAACCGCCACATGACGAATCCCAAAAATATCAAGCTGTCTTGAGACAGATAAAATTGATCAAGGACTCTGACAATCGAGATGGATGATCAGAATCTGCAAAAATCAATGGGAGCAGGTTCCCCCCATTTGCTTTGAGGAGCCAAACCGGGGGCAAACTCTCATGATCCCCCATGAAAGCGCATCAGACCAGGGTCATCGAATCCAGAGATGACAAACATGCAAAACCATGCCTAACTGGGGCAAGTGAATGATTTGTACGCAGGACGTTTCTCCTCTGACAAAGTCAATGGACGCAATAACAGAGTCGTCCGCATCAGAATCAAACCCCAAGATACGAATTTGGGTGAACGGTAACCTTGTATCGTTCCAATTTGGTCTTCCAAGACCACATGCCTAACATGAGTTTTTACTCATTTTACAGGAAGTCGTTGGCGCTGAAAGCCTCAAATGAAAAGAGCGCGCTAACAGGGAGGCGAATAGAATCATTGGCCTTAAAAGTCAGGATTCCAGGAGATGGTCTTTGATTATAAGACCTAGTGGATGGTAAAAAGTATCGCTCCTACGTCACATGCTTTGACATGCATTGTGATAAAATCTTCTTCTTTTTCCTTGAATAAAAGGAACCTTGAAGAATGGCGCTGGAGTGCGCCCAAAAACACAAATGGATCTTCTCTGGGGCAAATCCTTGAGAATGATTCATCGCCAACCAAACGGAGGGATCAAGACCACAAGATAGAGGACCAAATCCTGCAAGCCGCGAGTTTGTGTTCAAATGGAAACACAAAGCAAGAACAAGGCTGTATCGTTCCAATTTCCCTTGAATTTTGGAACGCAAACTAACAACTAATTCCTGTCTTTGACAGGGGATTGCCAGCAAGGTGAAACAGGTTTTCACACCCCATGAATTACCCGTTGGAGTACACGACCAAGGGTAAGATGTATCGTTCTAATTTTTTTGAAAAATTCGCGAACGTACAATAACATGTTTCTTCTGTATTTTCAGGGATCTCCAGCCGCGGGGGACAGGTAAGTATCACTTTCCCCAATCCATTGAAGATGTTAAATAAAAAACATATAGAAAAAGAAAAATTTTCAGAATCTAATGTCTAGAAAAGACATAGAATTCAAACTTCATTGGCATTCATGTTTTGAAATAGGAGGTTATCTGAACATGAATAAGAACATGCATTGTGCACCATAAAATCCCCTTGACGGGTAAAAGTTTTTGGAGAAAACGAAAGAGATTTTTCCTGTCAAAAGTTGTTCAAAAATTTCAAAATGACGTTTTCTCAAAAGACGAGAGGCAAAGCCTAGTCCAAACACGTCCTATACACACTTAAGAGAGAAGTGGAGCGAATCAGACAGCAAAATCTGGACCTACGGAAGTAGGGACCATTCGCAGCGATTACATGGATTGGGACGACGGAGGCATTCGTTTCATATCCTAAATACTACAGGTGACCATTGATAACCCCTTTGAATGGCGGTTTTCATTCTTAACCCTGTCAAGAACCAACCCACACCGGGGCAAAAAGGAAGTAAGTCCAGCAGCGTCAGGAGAAAATGGTTAGAAATTTTCTTGCTCGGACTAACATTAATCTTTGTGTGTTGTTTATATGGTAATCCAAGTGCCATAGGATGACGAGAAGCATTCATTCTTTATCCCACACACTGAATCCTTTGCACAGCCAACTTGAGCCTGCAAATTCATTTCATGAACCCATTGGTGATCATTCCAAGACGGATGCCGCACCACTTCAAAAATGGAAGAGTTCAAGACTCAGGGATTACGAAGAGAATTCCCGGACTGATATTTAAAGCATGTTTAGACTATATGTCTAACATGATCCCATGAAGATGAGAAAAAGTGGGATTTCAAAAATGAATGAGAAAAATCCACGGCATTAAGAAAAAGCAAAGTGCCTGGTAAAAGCAAGGCCGATGCTCGTGCAAGCTGTTTGCTTGATCCCCAGTGAAACTTGGATGGGAAAAGAAAAAATTTTTCTAAAGGAGTCAGATCAAAAAGACCGCTCCTCCAAATGATGTCAAGCGTGGAGGAAAGACACAGACAGAATTGTCAATCCCTTAATGCAGCCAGAGACGCTCTCTAAAGAGTTTGTGCACACCTCAAAAGCGGTTGCACGCCTCAAAAATTGAAGATGCAGAATGGAAAGGACAGGTGACAAGTTTGCAATGATCACCAATGTCAATCCCCTCATGAATTCTGGGCCAAAAATAAGCTTTTTTTTTTCGGTCCCCAATCCTACCAACATCATAACCTTGAAACAGTCTTCTTTGACTAAGACACTTGGGTTAACATATAGCTTAGCTCGAAGAAGTACGAGCAAGACTATTTCTTTCTCATTTTGCAGGGTTCGTGACTTGTAAACCCGTAGCATATGGTGAAAACTTTCGTTCAATGACCTCGACTCCCAAAGCGGGTCCCCCTTGAAGATCAATAACCAAGCCCAACATTACGGTCCCGTGGAAGACCTCCCGACCGATCAAAATGTATGCGCTGCGAATGAGCCTAAAACCTAGGCACATGTTAGTAGGGAATTGAGTGCATCCCCTACAAAAACCACTATCTCAAAACAGGTGAGAAGACCTCCTTGTCGAGAAATATTCCAATTGATGTTTTGAACAAACTCTTTTTGGAATTTTCAAACTATTGATCCAAATTTTCCATGCAAGGAATTTGTGATCACATTTGCATGTTGCAAGAATGCTTTGGATAACCTCCAGCATCAAAATGCACATTTCACGATTAAAACTTAAGTCATACGGTTTTTGTCAAATGGATAGCCGTGGTCTTCCCAAAGATTACTAACGTTTTCTTGGTGAAGAAAAATCTTTCAGGCTCAAACTTCTGCAGGATACCTGGAGAACCCAGCTCCCAGAATGTCGCCTCAACAGACTCAAGTGAAGTTTTGTCAAAATAAAATCTTTCACTGCTTCAAAAACTGAATTCCCGACAAACTTCGAGGTCTCTAAAAAAGAGGGGAAGAAAAACCCTTTTAAAATAAAAAGTCCTATCAGACGTGGAGAACCCTCGTCATGAGACCCCTTTTCATAATTTAGGCAGTCTCATCGGACGTGGAGAACCCTCGTCATGAGACCCCTTTTCAAAATTTAGGCAGTCTCACCGGACGTGGAGAACCCTCGTCATGAGACCCCTTTTCAAAATTCAGGAAATCTCATCGGACGTGGAGAACCCTTGTCATGAGACCCCTTTTCATAATTTAGGCAGTCTCATCGGACGTGGAGAACCCTCGTCATGAGACCCATTTTCAAAGTCAAAACTGATGGTAGACACCGCCTGAAGGGTCAAAATAAGGTAGATACCGCCTGAAGGGTCAACTCAATGGTAGACACCGCCTGAAGGGTCAAATCAAGGTAGATACCGCCTGAAGGGTCAACTCAAGGTAGAAACCGCCTAAAGGGTCAAACAAAGGTAGAAACCGCCTGAAGGGTCAAATCAAGGTAGAAACCGCCTGAAGGGTCAACTCAAGGTAGAAACCGCCTGAAGGGTCAACCAAAGGTAGAAACCGCCTGAAGGGTCAACTCAAGGTAGAAACCGCCTGAAGGGTCAACTCAAGGTAGAAACCGCCTGAAGGGTCAGCCAAAAGTAGAAACCTCCATAAGGGTCAAACTAAACTTGACGGTAGATACCGCCATAAGGGTCAAATAAGGTAGAAACCGCCATAAGGGTCAACTCATTGGTAAATACCGCCGTAAGGATCAACACAAAGGTCCGATCCACCATACATATCAAAATCCTTGGCAGATCCCAAAGCATGGGATGTGTCTTCCTTAGGTTCCTACCAGTTAGGAATCCCATAATGGTATGACCTACCATACAGGTCAGATCTTAATCTCCATAGGATTTTCTAAATGATGAGTCCTAGGTATCTTCTGGAAAGTTATCGCAACCGGCAGCATCCGACAAGTGAGCTTCATGTAAACCTCTCTCACTCCGGCCCATGTTCCAATTGTTAGAGCGAACCGGGGATTAATTTGAGATTTCATATGGCCTTAAGGATCCGATGTCATGTCATTTCTCGTTTCATTTTCCAATTGAGTGGGTTAGGAATCAGGTGTCATCTTATCTTTGAGAGAAACCTCTAACGAGATTCCTCTCAAAGAGGGGCAGCTGTTGACACCTAATTTTTGACCATATATTATTGTGATTTTTATTCTTTAAAATTAATTAAAAATATCAAACAAAGGTCATAAAATCACAAAATCAACTTTGGAAGCCTTGGCCTAGCCTCGGGAACCAATTTTGAACAAAAAATATTTTTTTGTATTTTATAATATTTTTCGAATTTATTTAATTATAAAAATACCCAAAAAATCAGAAAAATACCATTCGTGGTCAGAAAAATACAAAAAAATATTCAATAATTTTGTTTTAACTTCCTCTTCAAGTGTGTCACTTTAAATCTCAAAAATTCGGCTCGGGTCACTATGTTCCTTAACAAACATAAACCCAAACGAGCCCAAAAATTCCTTTTAGAGTCTTTTAATTTTCAATTTCCACTTTTTATAAGTTATGACATTGGATTCTAAAGTCTCGAAGTGCAATTGGGTCAATTTACCCTCCAATTTGATCAATTTTAACCAAATGGGCTTAATTACACAATTTTCTTTCAATTTAGTCCCCGGTTTCTCAATTTTTGAAATTAAATTTCATGTGGGCATACCCATTCAAATTAAACATCCCTACCCTATAGTTTTCATCATTCTGAATCCACGGGTGGCCTTAATTTGGACTAATTCGATCGTTTGGGTCCTCAATTTGGCGAAAATCATTTTCGGATCCTAAGGGTAATTTGGGGTTTTCATTAAATTTCAATAAATTGATTCATGACAATACCCCTATTTGATGAAAAACATGCCAAGGAGTCCGATTTTGTCATCAATTTCATGAAAATGGGTTTATTTGGGGCTCAATTAGACAAAATTGGTCGAACCGGGCCGGTCGGGTCAGACCTGACCCGACCCGGTCCGACCGGGTCTGCAACTTTGTTGCAGACCCACCGCGCCGAACGTGAGAAAAAGCAGGGAACAAGGGGGGAGCCGCGGCATTTGTTTTTGCGAGGAAAGGTGGACGACAAGAGGTCATGGGGGACTCAGTGGACGGATCGGCGGCCGCGGAAAGGGCCGGTGGGCCATGAAAGAAAAAAAAAAAGAGATTCTCGGTGTTGATGAGGGAGCTCGGGCCGAGAGAGAGGGGGGCGATTCACAGGCGAGAAAGGGGGGGGATAGAGAGTGAAATAGGGAGATGAAGGAGCGGGGAACGGGGTCGAACCGCCGCCGCATCGACAAGCCGCCGTCATAGCCCCGGCGAACTAGGTCAGTCTCCCTCCCCCGCTTTTACTCTGTTTTTCTGCCATTGAACAGGGCTCGCCCGTCCGGCTCGATTTCGATCGAGTCGGACCAAAGCCGGAGGTACCCGTTCTTCCCAACGACTCGTGTGGGATTAATCAATATCTACTTTGGTTCGGCATCCTACGTCTAGCTTCGACGAAGTCATTTTGACGACTTTCTGAGTATGCCCGCCATCTGTTCGACGAATTCCCTAGAGGACCTCGCCGGAACCCGGAGCTGGAGATCGCTGGCCGAGGATAGCAGGACCTCATGGACCTCAGGTAAGTCCCTAAACTCTCTTTGAATGTGGTCCGGAGGTTTAGAATCAAGTTTGACGTAAAAAAATGTGCTAGAAAATGGATCGCCGGCGCCGAGACTGTGGATGTCCGGTCCGGCCTGTCTCCGGCATTATTTTCGTCGCGTCTTGACTATATTTTAGTGTTGAAGTGTTGAGGAAGCTAATGGTAAAGAATGGACCAAAAATCGTGAAGGATCGGGTGCTGTTCGCGTTTTCCGGTGAGGATTCCGGCGACTTCGCCGGAATAATCACTGTTCCGGCGAAGCGCCGGTGGTCTTCTCCGGTAGCTTTGTCCCAGTTGACCAGTCAATGCTGACGTGGCATGCCACGTCGGCAGCCACGTAAGCTCTGTGGGGCCGGTCCGAGTTTTGTCGAATAATAAAAACGTTTTCATCCGACGGTTGGCGTTGTGCCAAGTGGCCCTCGGAGGACCGTCTGATCTGACCCAGGATCGGACGCGTTAGAGGGGGCCACGTGGCACAATAGTGATCGTCCGATTCTGAGGATTTTCGGATAATATAAAAAATTGATAAAAAAAAGGAAAAGCCCTTACAAAATCAAAACGGCGTCGTTCTGGCCGTGGGTGCGCGGGTCTGGGTCGTGGGTCGGGTCATCCGACCCGGTCCGAATAATATATTATCATTATTATTATTATTATTATTATTTTAATAATAAAAAAAATAAAAAAAATTCAAAAATCAATAAAAAATAGAAAATCATTAAAAAAATTCAATAAAAATTGAAAAATCATAAAAATATTCAAAAAAATTCGAAAAATTCAGAAAAATTCTAAAAAATTCCAAAAAATAGGAAATGGCCACATTCAACTGGCCACGACCTGTTTCGGGTCTTTTGACCCCCGATCTTTCCAGAAATGACGGTTTTGCCCTTCCGGCAAACCGTCTTCCAAAAAAATTCTAAACAAATCCAAGAAAACCCCTAAAAATAGGAAATGGCCACAAACAACTAGCCAAGTCTTATTTCGGGTGTTTTGACCCCCGACCCTTCTTAAAATGATGATTTCGCCCTTTGGGCGAATCGTCTTCCAAAAATTGAAGAAAAATCAAGAAATTCCAAAAAAATTATCAAAAATGGGAAATGGCCACAAACAACTGGCCATGGAATATTTTGGGTAATTCGTTATCCAAACCTTCCAAAATTGACGATTTTTGCCCTTCGGGCTAATCGTCCCCAAATCTTCCCATTTTACCCCTGGTCCGAAATCACATCTTCCCTAAACCCTTATGGCTATATTAGAAAGCCATTGATTTGAATTGATGTGCATTGATGTGATTTATTTATATACTTGATTGCGCTTTCATTTAAATTGATTGTGATTGATAGGAACAGTCTTCCAATCTGCATGAAACCCTGAATCAAGCCTACCTCACCTAAAATTGCGCCTGCATGAACTCTTAACTAGGAAAATCACTCGCGTTAGGTACCGAAAGGGCGTTGGTAATGACACCGACGTAACCAAGTCCCCGAACCCAAAATCTCTGGTTCCGCAGAACTGATCGACCTCTCCTAATCGGTCAGTAAGGTTTCCGGTCTACCCTCCAATAAAGACCGGTGGCGACTCCAAATGCATGCACAAGTTGCACATGCCACCACGACCACACTAAAGGTCGAAAGCGATCGACTCTTATCGTCGAATCCTTCTGAAAAAATACTCCCGCCGCGACTTGGTATGGGCCTGGGAGGGCCCGCGCCGATCCAAGGCCCGCGATCCTCATTTCAGAGTGGGGGCCGCGATCGGTAATCCATTAGCCGCGTCCGCCTCCGGACGGGTCGCGACACGGTTGGCACAGGTTCCTCATTTTTTGGAGCTTGGAACCTTCCCTGAAACCTAGAACCTACCCTGCCATAGGTTCCAGATCTTGTTCCAAGATACCCTAGAACTTGCCGAGCCACGAGAAAATATTTTTTTTTAATGAATATGCAAGCTCAAATGTGAACCTAAATGCTGAAGCCTTATAGATATTACCTCATTGCACCACAAATCAGTGCAGGTTCTTTCTTCTTCTGGGTTACGGTTCATAGTATAGCTCATGGTTGTTGGACATAACATAGAAAATTAGAAATCACTGCGAGCACATTATTTGCAATCATTGCTATTGTCCATCGTTTCATGTACGGGTGAGCGGTTAGCTCAAGATGGCTTTTTTTAGCACAAGGACAAACACAGCACGACCAAGAAAACAAATAAATAGGGGAAATCGATCCTGCGACACACACGAGACAATCTGTACAAACAAAGGGACACCGACCAAAAGAAGCATCCAAAGAGAAAATCGCCAAGTGCTCGACAAGCTCTGCTATGGGCTGGAAACTCTCTTTGATGACCTTAAGAGCATGGGATATCTTCAAAGAGCTGTAATTCCTTGTGATGTTGCATGTTTTGCACTCATTTCTCATGGATCTGATGAGGGTCCAGGTCAAGCCATCCACAGAAGTGGAATTTGATGTTCCCAGAAGCAAATGAAGTTGCACATATAATTGGTAGTGAAAAAAGCAGGTATGTAAATGACACTCTCGGATCACAGTATAACTAGAGGACAAAAATAACGTAAAGCATCCTCATGATAGATGGTGCATACATGATCTGAAAAAAAAAAAAAAACATGGTGCCTTGTAACAAGCATTACTGCAGAATCTATCTGATGGATAGCTAGAAGGATATAATGACCCCACTTTGTCCAAGCAATTCACATGATCTGAAGAAAAAAAAATAAAAAGGAACAACATGAGTTACCATGAAGCACTAATAATACTGCAACATACATCCCAAAGGCATAACAACAAAATGGGCATTGCTTGAAGCAAAAGATTGAAACACCAGATTGAAATTTGAAACTATGAGTAAATCACAGCCATAATTCCACTATGTTGACACCTGATTTTTGACCAAGTCTTTTTCAGTTTTATTTTCGAAAAAATCACAAAAAATTCATAAAAAGTAAAAAAATTACAAAATCAACTTTGGTGGCCTTGGCCAAGCCCAAGGAACCATTTTTGACCAAAAAATAATTTTTCATATTTTTCACATTTTTTAGTATTTTTAGAAAATAGGAAAATATTAGAAAAATAAAAAAAATAGGATTTGAGGTCACAAAAATATAGGAAAATAGTCAATATTTTTCTTTTAATTTTCTTATCATTTTGACCTCATCAAGAGTTTAAATTCAAGTTTAATTTTGTGTGTTTCTTTGTAACGCACATGGTTAAATTTGCAAAAAAATATGTTTTGAGTCCTTTTATTTGCAATCTTTTGCGTTTTACGAGTCTTGACGTTCAGCTTGATTGCCCGACATTTCAATTTGGTTCAATTAAGTGCCGATTTGATCAATTTTGGCTTTAGGGACCTAATTGCATAAAAAAATCTTTTCATTTTAGTCCCTATTATGCCAATTCCAAAATTAAACTTTTCTGAGAGACACCCATAGAACCCCAATGCTTCCTCCCTATAGTATTCGACCCCCTAAATCTAATGGTGGGCTCAATTGGTGCCGATTCGCCCATTAAGAGCATCAATTTGGCGAAAATCGATTTCGGATCCTACTCGACATTTGGGGTTTTCGTTTAATTCCACATTCATTTTTCACTAAATCACCATATTAGATGGGATTCATCTCGTGGAAGCCGATTTCGAGGTTTAATTTAAGAAATTAAGAATTTTGGTGGGCCAATTTGTCCTATTTTTGGCGAACCGGGTCAACTGGGTCGGGTTGACCGACCCAGTCAACCCGTTGACCAAAATTGGTCAATAAGCAGAACACCCCCCTGTTCGTGCTTCCTCTTCGCGCACAAACAGAAAAGAGAGGGGGCGATGATCAGTTGAAGAGGCAAGGAAATCAGTTGGAGGGAAGGAAGTCGGTTCGCGCAAGAAACAGAGAGAAAAAGAGGAGAGAAAAACAGAAAGAAAAGAAGAAAAGGAGCGGGACGCAGAGAGAGAGAGAGGGAGAGTGCTCGCGGAGGAGAGCTCGCGAGAAGAGAAAGGGAGAGAAAGGGTGCTCGCGGCGTACAGGCGGGCGAGAGGAAAAAAAGGAGAAAAAGAGAGCTCGCAGGCAGAGAGAGAGAGAGAGAGAGAGAGAGAGAGAAGCGACTGAACCCCCACCGGCGAAACCGAAGCTTGCCAAACCTGTGCAAGCTTCGACTGACCCCCACCGGCGAAACCGAAGCCAGTGACGCCCGTTTTCGAGTTCCCTGATTCCCAGAGAAGCGATGAATCCTCCCAATCGGCCTCTCGTCTCGAAAAACGGTGAGGAACATCTTCGAACTCGAGCTCGGCCTCCAATGGCATCTTTAGCTAGAGTCATCTATTTGCTGTGGTTTTGATCGCAATATGTTTGTTTCTCTTCCCTGAGCATTTTCGCTTTTCATTACATATCATTTCACCGCCTAAATCGCACAAGTCGGCCTCCAACCACCCGAACCCGTCGAGAACTCGTGAGCTTGACCCGAGCGAAACCGAAGCCTCGCATTGGCCTGGTAAGTCTTCTCGAACTCCTAGGATGCTTCTTGATTGATTTGGTGGGATAGATCTAGCTAGAAACGGTTAGGACAATAGCTCGCCGGAGATTAGCACCGGCTGGAGTTCAGGTATTGCGAACATCGATCTGCTGTGGTTAGGCTTTGATATGTCGTAGAGGAGATTCATACGAATCGAATGGCGTTGGTCTTGTGTGATTTGGCGCTCTGAGGCCGGAGAAACAGCCTTCCGACGAGGCGCCGGCGAGACAAAGTCGGCGCTGGTCATCTTCTCCGATGGGTCGTTGACCGGTCAACGGAGGTTGACCGGGTCAACGCCCATATGGCGCTGACGTGGCGCCCACGTGGCAGCCACGTCAGCCGTTCGGTTATAACCGAACAAAACAAAAATAATCGGACGGTGAATATTTGGCCACGTGTCGCGATCGTGAAATTTCAAAGATAAAAATGATTTTCGGAAATAAAGAAATGCCGTGGATCGGACGGTCGTGATTCCACGTTGCATTTCAATCGTGGCCGTCAATCGCTTTTGTTACATCAAGCCGTTCAAATGTCAACACGTGGCAAGATCTGGTCCATTGATTCCTTGTTAAGATCAGGCCGTCCGCAGGTCCGCCACGTGGCGCAATCAGGGCCGCTCATTCGGTTTGGGCGGGAAATTGAAATTGAGCGGGGAGAGTGAAGCGGCGTCGTTTTGGGCGTGGGTCACGCGGGCCGGATCCGGGTCGTGCCGGTCGCCGTGGGCCGGGTCACCCGACCCGGCCCGGATAACATTTTTTAAAGAAAAAAAAATTCCGAAAATGATTTTAAAAAATAAAAAAAATTAGAAAAATCTTAGAAAATCCAAAAATTGCTAGAAAATTTTAGAAAATTCCAAAAAAAATGTGGAAAAATTGTGGAAAAATCCTAGACACTCCAGAAACCCCCAAAAATCGAAGGTTGACCACAGACAACGGGTCAACCCTATTTTTGGGGTTTCTTATCCAATTTTCCAAGACTTGACGACATTACCCTTTAGGGGTAAGTCGCCTCTGCTGTGCATGCTAGAAAAGGCCGATAATGCCAAGGTGAGAATTAGGGTCGATTAGACGACCAATTCTTAGGTTTGGGTTTTCAAGTCCCGCCTCTTTTCTCAAAATGACGATTTTGCCCTTTAAAGGGAAAATCGTCTTTCTTATCTCAATTGAGTTCTGAAAATTGCTTGAAATTAGGGTTTGGGTCAAGTGGACGACCAACCCTAATATTTGAGATTTTCAGTTCTCATCTTTGTCCAAATGACGACTTTACCCCTCCAAGGGTAAAATCATTTGAAAATTCCAGAAAAATCCTGGAAATTCCTAAAAAAATAGGAAATGGATTGGATTGATGGCCAATCCTATTTCCCCTGTCTTTTGACTTCCCAATTCGTCTAAAATGACAGATTTACCCTTTTAAGGGTAAATTTTCCCAGAATTATTCAAAATTACGATTCTGCCCCCTCATGGGCGAATCATGTCAAAATCACTCCTAAGCCTTGATTGATATTTCTCTAGGCTAATAGGGCCTCATTAGGGATGCCATGCTGATTTCATGTGTTTTATCCGCATGTACTGGATCCTTGATTTGCGCACTTATTTCTATTGATTGTGATTGATAGGGTAGTAATTCCCATCTGCATGAACTCCTAGATTTAGGATCTGTACCTCACTCGTCTGTATGAAATCCTAGGATCAGATAAGCCATTCAGCTTAGGTACCGAAATGGCGTCAACTCTGACAGTTGGCGTAACTAAGTCCCCGAACCCACTTCTCTGGTTTCCGCAGAATCGAATAGACCGCTCCCAACTATTCGATAGGGTTTCCGATCGTACCCTCCACGAAACGATTGGTGGCGACTCCTTGGCATGTACACTCATCACATGTCACTAGACCACACTGAAGGTCGACCACGTACATCCAGCAGTTGCGATTTGGGTAATGGACCTTGGGAGAGGCCCGCGTCCGACCAAGCCAGCGATCGGGCGGCCCATTAGCCCGCTCCCGCCTCCGCTCTCGGGAGAGGGTCGCGACAGACTGGCGACTCCACTGGGGACTTTATTTTAAACCAGAATCTCTGGTTACGAATGTCGCGACCCGTCCGAAGCTGGACGCGGCTAATGGATTACCGATCGCAGGCCTTCCCCCGCACAAGGGTGCGGATCGCGGGCTTTGGATCGGCGCGGGCCCTCCCAGGCCCATACCAAATCGCGGCGGGAGTATTTTTCAAAGGGATTCGACGATAACAGTCGATCGCTTTCGACCTTAGTGTGGTCGTGGTGGCATGTGCAACTTGTGCATGCATTTGGAGTCGCCACCGATCTTTCTTGGAGGGTAGACCGGAAACCTTATTAACCGATTGGGAGAGATCGATCAATTCTGCGGAACCAGAGATTTTGAGTTCGGGGACTTGGTTACGTTGATGTCATTACCAACGCCCTTTCGGTACCTAACGCGAGTGATTTTCCCTAACTAGGATTTCATGCAGGCGCAATTTTGGGTGAGGTAAGTCTGACTTTGCACATTAACCAGTTTAACATGCTTACGTAATCATAATAAATAAATAGATGCCAATCACATAAACATCTATCCTACGTGGTGATCATGGAATTATGATTTAATGGGTCTCGAGCCAATGAGACCACATTTAATCATTTTAATATTTTAATAACGGAGAGCCGCTCTTCGCTTCTTCTTGATTTCTTGAACTCTTCAAGAATCGGGCCCCAAAGAGCTCGCCGACTTAAAAGGCTCCTCCACGTAATCCTCGTAGCATTTACATCAACAATTGACTATGCTAAAAATAAAGATTACATGAAAAATAAAAGGAGTACGCAGCCTCCATTTAATAATTACAACCCCAAATATATAAATAATCACCATACATTCATACATACATCAATCACATTGATTAGGGATTTTTCCATGATCACCACCCTTCCACGTAAGTAATAAATTCACAATTTAAAACTTAGGAAGGCATAATAAAAATTCTACGTTGAATCATATTCAGAATTTTTACGTAAAATAAGATAGCCATAAATTTTCGATTCAAAATTGATTTAGTCTCAATTTTTGCTACGTTGATTAATTTATCATATAAAATAATCAACCTCCATTAGCCATGTAAGACGAACAATTCGTTAATACATATTGGCCATAGTATTGCAAAAATGGCAAAAAATCAATTAAATGCACGAAAACACCTAAGGATCGGCTCTGATACCACTGTTGGGATCCACGTAACACGTAGCGGAAATAAATAACAACCCATACATGTATCTCCAGAGGCGTACTTCGTGCATTTCAATCGAAAAAAAATCACAAAGCCTCAAAGGGAGTAAATAGATTACCTCTCGTAGCGTGCTTGAACGGAGGTGTCGGTTCGATGTTCTTCGATCTCAGCCTCCACAAGTGTTAGGCATCTAGTTCGGACGCACCACCAATTGACGAACGGGGAGACGACGAATAACTCCACAACAATTGTGCTAGCAATATGCGGAATCAATATTCCGAACTTAGTATATTTTGCTCACTCAAGATTATGAGAATATAGAGAGTGTTTGTGTTCTTCTCTCTAAGCTCTCAAAAATTTGCACACTCTACAAAATGTCTCTCCTCCTTTCAACCTCAAAACTCTTGCCATCCTTTTATAGCCAAAAATACCTTCCAATAAATTGTATTTAAAAATAGCACTAACAATTATAAATTCTATCTAAAAATAGCACTCACAAATAAATTACATTTAAAAATAGCACTAACAATAGCACTCACAATTTATAATACAAAAATTCTATTTAAAAATAGCACTAACAATAGCACTCACAATTTATAATACAAAAATGCTATTTAAAAATAGCACTAACAATTATAAATTCTATCTAATAATAGCACTCACAATTTATGATAAATAAATGCCATTTAAAAATAGCACTAACAATAGCACTCACAATTTATGATGAATAAATGTCATTTAAAAATAGCACTAACAATAGCACTCACAATTTATAATACAAAAATGCTATTTAAAAATAGCACTAGCAATAGCACTCACAATACAAAAATGCTAAAAAAAGGCACTAACAAAGGTGTTAAAAATAATAACCATTATTATTATTACAAGAGTTAAAGAGGTTACCAAACAGTACAAATACGCATAACGTATAAATACGTATGATGTATAAATACGTAGAGCATACGTATACATCCGTGAAACCGGGGACTAATTGAAAGAAAAATGTGCAATTAAGCCCTTTTGGTAAAAATTGATTAAATTGGAGGGCAAATTGACCTAATTGCACTTTAAGACTTTAGAATCCAATGTCATAGCTTATAAAAAGTGAGAATTGAAAACTAAAAGACTCGAAAATGATTTTTTTTTTTAGGCTCGGTTCGGGTTTATGTTTGTGAAGGAACATAGTGACCCGAGCCGAATTTTTGAGATTTAAAGTGACACACTTGAAGAGGAAATTAAAACTAAATTATCGAATATTTTTGGGTATTTTTCTGACCACGAATGGTATTTTTCTGATTTTTTGGGTATTTTATAATTAAATAAACTCGAAAAATATTAAAAATACCGAAAAATATTTTTTGTTCAAAATTGGTTCCTAAGGCTAAACCAAGGCTTCCAAAGTTGATTTTGTGATTTTATGACCTTTTTTTTGATATTTTTAATTAATTTTAAAGAATAAAAATCACAATAATAAATGGTAAAAAATCAGGTGTCAACAGCTGCCCCTCTTTGAGAGGAATCTCGTTAGAGGTTTCTCTCAAAGATAAGGTGGCACCTGATTCCTAACCGACTCAACTGGGAAAATGAGAGAAGAAATGTTATGACATCGGATCCTTAAGGCTATTGATAAAAGCTCAAATCAATCCCCGGTTTGCTCTAACAATTTGAACATGGGCCGGAGTGAGAGAGGCTTACCTGAAGCTCACCTGTCGGATGCTGCCGGTTGCGACGACTTTCAAGAAGATACCTAGGACTCGTTTCAGAAAATCCTAGGGAGATTAAGTTCTGACCTGTATGGTAGGTCATACCATTATGGAATTCCTAACTGGTAGGAACCTAAGGAAGGCGCATCCCACACTTTAGGATTTGCCAAGGATTTTGATCCGTATGGTGGATCGGACCTTTGTGTTGATTCTTACGGCGGTACTTACCAATGAGTTGACCCTTATGGCGGTTTCTACCATGAGTTGACCCTTATAGCGGTATCTACCATTAATTTGACCCTTCAGGCGGTTTCTACCTTGAGTTGACCCTTCAGGCGGTTTCTACCATGAGTTGACCCTTCAGGCGGTTTCTACCTTGAGTTGACCCTTCAGGCGGTTTCTACCTTTGGTTGACCCTTCAGGCGGTTTCTACCTTTGAGTTTGACCCTTCAGGCGGTTTCTACCATTGGTTGACCCTTCAGGCGGTTTTTACCTTGAGTTGACCCTTCAGGCGGTATCTACCTTGAGTTGACCCTTCAGGCGGTTTCTACCATGAGTTGACCCTTCAGGCGGTTTCTACCTTGAGTTGACCCTTCAGGCGGTGTCTACCATGTGTTGACCCTTCAGGCGGTATCTACCTCGAGTTGACCCTTCAGGCGGTATCTACCTTGAGTTGACCCTTCAGGCGGTTTCTACCATGAGTTGACCCTTCAGGCGGTTTCTACCTTGAGTTGACCCTTCAGGCGGTCTCTACCTTGAGTTGACCCTTCAGGCGGTGTCTACCATGTGTTGACCCTTCAGGCGGTATCTACCTCGAGTTGACCCTTCAGGCGGTATCTACCTTGAGTTGACCCTTCAGGCGGTGTCTACCATGTGTTGACCCTTCAGGCGGTATCTACCTCGAGTTGACCCTTCAGGCGGTATCTACCTTGAGTTGACCCTTCAGGCGGTTTCTACCATCAGTTGACCCTTCAGGCGGTATCTACCTTGATTTTGCTTTGAAAAGGGGTCTCATGACGAGGGTTCTCCACGTCCGATGAGACTGCCTAAATTTTGAAAAGGGGGTCTCATGACGAGGGTTCTCCACGTCCGATGAGACTGCTTGATTTTTGAAAAAGGGTCCCGGGACGAGGGTTCTCCACGTCTGCTGGGATTGCTTGATTTTTTGGAAAGGGGTCCTGGGACGAGGGTTCTCCACGTCATGCTAGGACTTTTTCTTTTAAAAGGGTTTTTCTTCCCCCTTTTTTCAGAGATCCCGAAGTTTGTCGAGAATTCAGTTTTGAAGCAGTGAAAGATTTTATTTTGACAAAGCTTCACTTGAGTCTGTTGAGGCGACATTCTGGGAGCTGGGTTCTCCATGTATCCTGCAGAAGTTTGAGCCTGAAAGATTTTTCTTCACCAAGAAAACGTTAGTAATCTTTGGGAAGACCACGGATGTCCATTTGACAAAAACCGTATGACTTAAGTCTTAATCATGAAATGTGCATTTTGATGCCGGAGGCTATCCAAAGCATTCTTGCAACACGCAAATATGATCACAAATTCCTTGCATGGAAAATCTGGATCAACAGTTTGAAAATTCCAAACAGAGTTTGTTCAAAACATCAATCGGAATATTTCTCGACAATGAGGTCTTCTCACCTGTTTTGAGATAATGGTTTTTATAGGGGATGCACTCAATTCCCCACTAACCTGTGCCTAGGTTTTAGGCTCATTCGCAACGCATACATTTTGATCGGTCGGGAGGTCTTCCACGGGACCGTAATGTTGGGCTTGGATATTGGCCTTCAAGGGGGACTCACTTTTGAGTCAAGGTCATTGAATGAAAGTTTTCACCATCTGCTCCGGGTTTACAAGTCGAGAACCCTGCAAAATGAGAAAGAAATAGTCTTGCTCGTACCTCTTCGAGCTAAGCTATATGTTAACCCAAGTGTCTTAGTCAGAGAAGACTGTTTCAGGGTTATGATGTTGGTAGGATTGGGGACCGAAAGAAGCTTGTTTTTGGCCCAGATTTTATGAGGGGATTGACATTGGTGATCATTGCAAATTTGTCACCTGTCTTTTCCATTCTGCATCTTCTGTTTTTGAGGTGTGTGCAACCGCTTTTGAGGTGTGCACAAGTCCTTTAGAGAGCGTCTCTTGTTGCATTAAGAAGGTTGACAACTCTGTCTGCGTCTTTCCTCCGCGCTTGACATCATTTGGAGAGCAGTCTTTTTTATCTGACTCCTTTAGGAATTTTGTCTTTTCCCATCCAAGTTTCACTAGGGATCAAGCAAACAGCTTGCACGAGCATCGGCCTTGCTTTTACTAGGCACTTTGTTTTTTCTTGATGCCGGGGATTTTTTCTCATTTTCATTTTTGAAATCCCACTTTTTCTCATCTTCATGGGATCATATTAGACATATAGTCTAAACATGCTTTAAATATCAGTCCGGGAATTCTCTTCGTAATCCCTGAGTCTTGAACTCTTCCATTTTTGAAGTGGGGCGGCATCCGTCTTGGAATGATCACCAATGGGTTCATGAAATGAATTTGCAGGCTCAAGTTGGCTGTGCAAAGGATTCGGTGTGTGGGATAGAGAAATGAATGCTTCTCGTCATCCTATGGCACTTGGATTACCATATAAACAACACACAAAGATTAATGTTAGTCCGAGCAAGAAAATTTCTAACCATTTTCTCCTGATGCTGCTGGACTCATCTCCATTTTGCCCCGATGTGGGGTGGTTCTTGACAGGGTTAAGAATGAAAACCGCCGTTCAAAGGGGTTATCAATGGTCACCTGTAGTATTTAGGATATGAAACGAATGCCTCCGTCGTCCCAATCCAAGTAATTGCTGCGAATAATCCCTACTTCCGTAGGTCCAAATTTTGCTATCTGATCCGCCCCGCTTCTCTCTCAAGTGTGTATAGGACGTGTTTGGATTAGGCTTTGCCTCTCGTCTTTTGAGAAAACGTCCTTTTGAAAATTTTAAACAATTTTTGATTGGAAAAATCTCTTTCATTTTCTCCAAAAAATTTACCCGTCGCGGGGTTTTATGATGCACCACGCATGTTTTTATTCATGTTCGGACAACCTCCTGTTTCAAAACATGAATGCCAATGAAGTTAGAATTCTATGTCTTTTATAGACATCAGATTCTGAAAGCTTTTCTTTTCTTCTCTGTTTTTTATTCAACATCTTCAATGGATTGGAGAAAGGGATACTTACCTGTCCCCCGCAGCTGGAAATCCCTGAAAATGCGGAAGAAACATGTTATTGTACGTTCACGAATTTTTCAAAAAATTAGAACGATACATCTTACCCTTGGTCATGTATTCCAACGGGTAATACATGGATGTGAAAACCTGTTTCTCCTTGATGGCGAGCCCCTGTCAAAGACGGGAGTTAGGTGTCAGTTTACGTTCCAAAATTCAAAGCAAATTGGAACGATACAGCCTTGTTCTTGCTTTGCGTTTCCATTTGAACACAAACGCGCGTCTTGCAGAATCTGGCCCTCTATCTTGTGGCCTTGATCCCTCCGTTTGGTTGGCGATGAATCATTCTCAAGGATTTACCCCAGAGGAGATCCATTTGTGTTTTTGGACGCATTCCAGCGCCACTCTTCAGAGTTCCTTTTATTCAAGGAAAAGGAAATTTTTATCAGAACGCATGTCAAAGCATGAAGTGTGGAAGCGATACTTTTTACCCTCCACTAGGTCTTATAATCAAAGATCATTTCCTGGACTCCTGACTTCCAAGGTCAATAGTTTTATTCGCCTCCTCGTTGGCGAGTTCTTTTCTTTTGAGGCTTTCGGTGCCAACGACTTCCTGTTAAATGAGTAAAAAAAACTCATGTTAGGCATGTGGTCTTCGAAGACCAAATTGGAACGATACAAGGTTACCGTTCACCCAAATTCGTATCTTGGGGTTTAATTCTGATGCGGACGACTCTGTTATTGCGTCCATTGACTTTGCCAGAGGAGAAACGTCATTCTTTGTCCGGCGCACAAATGATTCACTTGCCCCAGTTGGGTGTGATTTGTCGTAGCTAGGTGACGCTTGCCCCAGCTAACTTCATTCCTGCATTTTGTTGCAATCCCCATCCTATTTGGGGGTGTCTTTTCTCTTGGGATTCATGATGACGTCTTACTGATGTATTCCCTTCTTTCGCCGATTATTGACGCTTCTCATTTGATGGAGGTCGTTTCAATATCGTATATTGATGTGGATGATGAGTATTGCTTCATCTCGTCTGCATTTGTGGGTGTTGTTCGTGAGATGATTCCTGATTACTTCCAAAACTGCTTTGCCCCAGTTGGGCGGTGTTCGTCTTGGCAACATGCCTTAGCACTTTGCGTGTTTGTTGGCAATTTTCAATTCAATTTTGACAACGTCCATGCACTCCCATGGGTTTCGCCGATTCTGATCTTCTATCTCAATTGTCAGAATCTTCAATTATTTTTATCCGTCTCTAGGTGGCTTGACGGCCTTGGGATTTGTCGTGTGGCGGTTTTGTGATTCTCTCGATCATCGTCGCCATTTGAAGTATTTGATGTTTGCCTGTTGAAGAGAAGAGACCTCATGAGTAAATGGCATGTATAATTGACTATTGGAGTCGATACAATTTACCCTTGAAAATTATCCTGCGGGAACCGGCATTTCTCCCTTTGGGTTATCTGTATGCAGGATATGTACATGATATACATGATGCATGTTAGGTATGCTTGCAACGAAAAATGAGTTCGTGCTTTTCACTCTATTCAGAGAAAGCATTTTTATCAGATGTGTCAATCTGCAAAACTTGAATTTTTCTTTTCAAGTGTTCTTTTCACGGAGATTTCTAAATGATGAGAAACTTCTTCAGGTTTTCTCAAAGGTTTTGTTCACAAATTGAGCCATTAGAATGCTCTTGAAAATATTTAGCCACAATGCATGTCTGAGATGCCATGAAAAGGGGTACTCCCTGTTTGTCATTGGAAAGCACTGCATCCTGAGTCCTCTGCTTTTGATCATCATCTGAGAGGAAAAGGAAGGAAGCACTATTCTCATATAGAAAAAACAATCATTTTGGAACGATACGTCCTTTTACCAAATGGATGGCTCCGCTTTAATTGAAACGACTACGGATTTACTATCCCTGCTCTGGTCACTTCTGGCATCCAAGATTCTGGAAATTTTTCAGTGGTCCCATTCATTTTTGTCATCACCTGCAAGAATGGAAAACCATATCAACTCGTGAACCGGTCAATCCGATTTGGAACGGATACAACTTTTTCGACTTGGGGAGAGTCGATCCAAATTAGGTTGTCCCAGCTTCACGTTGTCTACTTAAGGCTCATCACAATAAATCCATCTTGTTTTTGCAAACCCAATGGGTGATGCCCGATGAAGGTGCACTCCTTTCCATCTTGTAGGGAAGGCAAGCTCCCTTTTGTTGGCCTTTAACCATCTTATCCTGAGAGGAAGAGATATGAAATATTATGCCATTATCTGATTGAAAATCAATTAGGAATGACACGTCCTTATCCTTGATTCGGTTGCCCGGTCAAGAGGCATTTGCCCTCGTCAGTTGACTCTCCAAGGTGGTCCAGCGCTTTTCCATGCCATCCTGGTTCGTTTCAACTCGCGACTGATTCTTCACACAAGTTTTTGGATTTTGACTCATAAGCGGCGCTGAATGACCTTTTGGTTTCGAGGTGTACCAATCATTCACATACATACGCATGAGACCAGTGAGGTTTGACTCTAAGAATCAAGATAGGGTTTGGAACCTAAGGCCAAGGCTCCCACCTCGAGTTCTAGAAAGGGTAGATTCCATCGCACAACTATCGTTGCATTGGGACCCAATCCATAGCTCGAAATGAGCGGAATTGAAAAGTGGATTACCCCGTGTTTTTCCTCACGGAGATTCCATTTTCAATCCCTTCTATTGTTTTCCTATAGGCGGCGCCCGGGGTTTTAGGCGCGATTGTGTGTGTTCATGTGTTGTGAGTATCACAATGCAAGTCATGCACAACAGTTTATCAATCGGCGCTTCAAATCATCCATACAACATACATTCCTACGCCAACCTGCATAAGACAATGTTAATCACGGACTACACCCCTTATCTCTCCAATCTGCAAAAACATATAACACCTACCATGAGCGGACTTACCTCACCTTCAAGAGCGCCTGCAGGGTTAGAAAAATCACTCAGCGTTTTAATTACGGCCTAAGTCCACTTGAGGTCTAGAACCATAGGTTCTAGAACAAGGTCCCCAGCGGAGTCGCCAGCTGTCGCGACCCGTCCGAAGCTGGACGCGGCTAATGGATTACCGATCGCGGGCCTTCCCCCGCACAAGGGTGCGGATCGCGGGCTTTGGATCGGCGCGGGCCCTCCCAGGCCCATACCAAATCGCGGCGGGAGTATTTTTCAAAGGGATTCGACGATAACAGTCGATCGCTTTCGACCTTAGTGTGGTCGTGGTGGCATGTGCAACTTGTGCATGCATTTGGAGTCGCCACCGATCTTTCTTTTAGGGTAGACCGGAAACCTTATTAACCGATTGGGAGAGATCGATCAATTCTGCGGAACCAGAGATTTTGAGTTCGGGGACTTGGTTACGTTGATGTCCTTACCAACGCCCTTTCGGTACCTAACGCGAGTGATTTTCCCTAACTAGGATTTCATGCAGGCGCAATTTTGGGTGAGGTAAGTCTGACTTTGCACATTAACCAGTTTAACATGCTTACGTAATCATAATAAATAAATAGATGCCAATCACATAAACATCTATCCTACGTGGTGATCATGGAATTATGATTTAATGGGTCTCGAGCCAATGAGACAACATTTAATCATTTTAATATTTTAATAACGGAGAGCCGCTCTTCGCTTCTTCTTGATTTCTTGAACTCTTCAAGAATCGGGCCCCAAAGAGCTCGCCGACTTAAAAGGCTCCTCCACGTAATCCTCGTAGCATTTACATCAACAATTGACTATGCTAAAAATAAAGATTACATGAAAAATAAAAGGAGTACGCAGCCTCCATTTAATAATTACAACCCCAAATATATAAATAATCACCATACATTCATACATACATCAATCACATTGATTAGGGATTTTTCCATGATCACCACCCTTCCACGTAAGTAATAAATTCACAATTTAAAACTTAGGAAGGCATAATAAAAATTCTACGTTGAATCATATTCAGAATTTTTACGTAAAATAAGATAGCCATAAATTTTCGATTCAAAATTGATTTAGTCTCAATTTTTGCTACGTTGATTAATTTATCATATAAAATAATCAACCTCCATTAGCCATGTAAGACGAACAATTCGTTAATACATATTGGCCATAGTATTGCAAAAATGGCAAAAAATCAATTAAATGCACGAAAACACCTAAGGATCGGCTCTGATACCACTGTTGGGATCCACGTAACACGTAGCGGAAATAAATAACAACCCATACATGTATCTCCAGAGGCGTACTTCGTGCATTTCAATCGAAAAAAAATCACAAAGCCTCAAAGGGAGTAAATAGATTACCTCTCGTAGCGTGCTTGAACGGAGGTGTCGGTTCGATGTTCTTCGATCTCAGCCTCCACAAGTGTTAGGCATCTAGTTCGGACGCACCACCAATTGACGAACGGGGAGACGACGAATAACTCCACAACAATTGTGCTAGCAATATGCGGAATCAATATTCCGAACTTAGTATATTTTGCTCACTCAAGATTATGAGAATATAGAGAGTGTTTGTGTTCTTCTCTCTAAGCTCTCAAAAATTTGCACACTCTACAAAATGTCTCTCCTCCTTTCAACCTCAAAACTCTTGCCATCCTTTTATAGCCAAAAATACCTTCCAATAAATTGTATTTAAAAATAGCACTAACAATTATAAATTCTATCTAAAAATAGCACTCACAAATAAATTACATTTAAAAATAGCACTAACAATAGCACTCACAATTTATAATACAAAAATGCTATTTAAAAATAGCACTAACAATAGCACTCACAATTTATAATACAAAAATGCTATTTAAAAATAGCACTAACAATTATAAATTCTATCTAATAATAGCACTCACAATTTATGATAAATAAATGCCATTTAAAAATAGCACTAACAATAGCACTCACAATTTATGATGAATAAATGTCATTTAAAAATAGCACTAACAATAGCACTCACAATTTATAATACAAAAATGCTATTTAAAAATAGCACTAGCAATAGCACTCACAATACAAAAATGCTAAAAAAAGGCACTAACAAAGGTGTTAAAAATAATAACCATTATTATTATTACAAGAGTTAAAGAGGTTACCAAACAGTACAAATACGCATAACGTATAAATACGTATGATGTATAAATACGTAGAGCATACGTATACATCCGTGAAACCGGGGACTAATTGAAAGAAAAATGTGCAATTAAGCCCTTTTGGTAAAAATTGATTAAATTGGAGGGCAAATTGACCTAATTGCACTTTAAGACTTTAGAATCCAATGTCATAGCTTATAAAAAGTGAGAATTGAAAACTAAAAGACTCGAAAAGGATTTTTTTTTTTAGGCTCGGTTCGGGTTTATGTTTGTGAAGGAACATAGTGACCCGAGCCGAATTTTTGAGATTTAAAGTGACACACTTGAAGAGGAAATTAAAACTAAATTATCGAATATTTTTGGGTATTTTTCTGACCACGAATGGTATTTTTCTGATTTTTTGGGTATTTTATAATTAAATAAACTCGAAAAATATTAAAAATACCGAAAAATATTTTTTGTTCAAAATTGGTTCCTAAGGCTAAACCAAGGCTTCCAAAGTTGATTTTGTGATTTTATGACCTTTTTTTTGATATTTTTAATTAATTTTAAAGAATAAAAATCACAATAATAAATGGTAAAAAATCAGGTGTCAACAACGAATTCTAGAGGACTTGAGCCGATTAAAAAGTTGTTTGGTTCATCTGACCTTGTTTTCTGCAGATGCTCTCGAAGGTGAGGTACGTATGCTGACCATTGTGTTAGATGTTTTTGCAGATTAGAGAAATAAGGGGTGGAGTGATTGTTGACATTTTTCCTGCAGGTTGGAGTTGGGAATGTATGTTTATTTTTATGCACATACTGTAGCGGTGTTTTGATACAAACTGCTGTGCATGACTTTGCATTGTGATGATCACGACACATCGCACACACTGGCGGTCAAACCCCGACTGCAACCACCTCTAGGTTACCTTAGATAGGGAAAGGATGCGAAAAGGATCTTGTGTTTGATGGCACTTGAGACTTTCGTATTTGTTCCCGCCTACCATCTGCATTGACGATATCTAGCCCTCTTGGGTAGGTACCCTTGGGGAGGAATCTGCCTCATGTGGATCGTGGGAGCCTGAGCCGTAGGTTCCTCACCTAATTTTCGATTTTTAGAGTATACTCACTTGTCTCATGCGCATGTCTATGAGAGGTTGGTATACCTAAAACCAAAAAAAAAAAAAAAAATCTTGCCGATCACTGTAAGTATGACTTCTCTCTCTACTTGTTCACTTCCTAGTGAAATTTCATGATAGGAAATTCATGGAAATCAACCGAATGCCCTGGGTGTTTGAGTTTACAAATGAAATTTTTTGACTATGAATTTTAGATACAAAAGTGGGAACACTTCTAAGCCGTCCCTACGGAATAGATGGTTCATCCAAAATTTCAATCATGGGTTAAGATGACATTTCTTTTTGTCTAAAATTCTTCCAATTCAAGATTTTGGGGCATAAAGTTAAGGCCATGTTTGCAATCACATTTTATGTAGTGAGTTCTTAAAAAGATCACGTGATTTTCACAAGAAAAATGTCACAAAGCAATCTTTCAAGATTAATGCCCCCATTTGTGTATTAAACGTTTGGAATTAAATGGGTGTTTGATTGATGACCAGGGATCGATCTTTTAATGACGTATCCTCTTATCTTGAAATCTTGGCGGACATCAGATGCCCGTAAATAGGGATTATGGGGTATGTATTGTCGCCTCGCTTTCATTATGAGAGGCGACCTCATTGAGAGATGTCTTTGCTATGAAAAATGCTAAGTGTGTCTCCTTTCTGACAGGTTATACATGACATACATTTATTGAAGATTCCTTCATCTATTCGCATGCAAGATGTGATCGAACGATGGTAAAACTGTAATCGTTCCAATAAAAAATTCGAGTGTTATACTTGATTTGCTTGGTTATTCCTTTTGCCAACAGGTCAAAACGGCTGAAGGCCAATGATGCGAGACTTATTTTCCATGCAACATGAAAGGAAATGCGCCTTTATCAGGCGCCACCCATTGGGTTTCCAAAATAAGATAAATCGACGGTGATATGCCCAGAACAAGACAACATGAAAAAAGGGGCATGCCTGATTTGGATCGACCTCTCTAAGTCGAAAAGGGTGTATTCGTTCCAAATTAAATTGATTTGATTATAGGATGACATGGTTACTCACACTTGCAGGTGATTATAAAAAATGAGTGGGGACCGTTAAGGAACATTCATTCATCTCTGATGCTCAAAATGAGGGAAACTGAACAAATCCTGGGGATAGTAAATCTGTGATCGTTTCAATTAGAGCTTTTTGTGCAACAATTGACTTATTCATTCCTCGTGTCATATAGGTGAAATAAAAGGATTGTGTGAGGTCGACATTTGTCCCTTTAAAGAAGACTCAATTGTGGACCCTCAAAACTGGAGGCCAATGTGACATGGCACGATCGCCAATTGAAGCACGTCTCAAGGAGTACAAACACTAGTGTTTCTCACCATGAAATTGATGATCACTCAATCACAAAAGGGTGTATATCGTTCCTCATTTCAATCCTCTCAAGATATGAAATGATCCTCTCATTTTCTATATGTAGGGATGAAGAAAGCTGAATGCTTATTTGCGAAGCAACACTTCAAGGTGTAAATGTACACAAATAGAGATAAATCTACACTTGTGGATCTCGAGTAGTAGGGTGCTTGAGGAGCGTCGTGAAGTCATGACAAGTCGAAAAGACCATGAAGAGATGATCGTTGCCCATCCTTGAATCAAGAGAGAGGCGAAAGTGGCGAAAGATCACTCAACCTCAAGAAGGAGAGTGACAGAACCCAAAAAGTGTCGAGCCTCGTGCAACATCAAATGCCGAGACCTTCAAAGAGAATGATAGTCGAAGACATGTGTCAGAATAGATCGAAGAATGTCAAACGCCAAAATCACCTGACATGGAAGTGATTGACTCAACCAACAGGGAAAGCGTTAGCACGATACAATGGAGCTTCATATGGCTAAATCGGCTAACTCAAGGTGGAATACTGAGTTGCTGGAGGCAAATCATTTCCCTATCCAGAAAGCATGCCAAATCCGAAGACATCAGATTCATCATGGTGATACATGGGGCGAGTCCCTGAAACGATGGTTATCACTAATTGAACGTAAGGGAATGGAATCCATTCATCGAATACAAAGAGGGCTTCGCCATAGCAACAACCCTTCCAAGAAGAACGATGCCGAGTCATCCCTCTTGATAGAAAAGGACGTATCGTTCCTAAATAAGTTTCAATCAGATGTGAGAATAATATTTCCTATCTTTTTCCTCTCAGGTGATGAACAGAGTCAAGACACCCAAGAAGCAACGACTTCAAAATGACAAAACGGGAAGTACCCATTTCTCATATCATCTCACATGTGCATTTAAGATAGATGATTTCAAGAGCGTCATAATGGCTCAATTTGTGAGCAAAATTCTCGAGAAAACTTGAAAAAGTTTCTTAACAATTAGAAGTCTCTTTGAAAAGAACATTCGAAAAGAAAGAATTCAAACTTTACAGATTGGCATACTTGATAAAGAGATGCTCTCTGTGAACAGAGTGAAAGGTGCGAATCCATTTTTCGTTGCAAACAAGAATCATCTTAGATCACTTGCATCATACATGCATCATTTATATGCATATTCTTCCTTGAAAGATGTCGACGGGACAAAGCAAAAGAATTCAAATGAAAGGGAAATGCCAAGACCCAAGGAACGAAGGGGAAATATCAAATAGTTCAATGGCAACTATGATGGCTGATATTAAGGCAATGCTGGAAGCCTCCCAAGCCAGACAGACAGTAGCTCCTAACCAGAATAACTCGAGTCTGCCATTCGCACCCGATATGGCTGACAAAGAAACGACGGGAAATACTCAACGTACGGAGGAAGATATCCGTGAGCCGAATACCCCGTCGCAACAAAAAGCGTCCCATGTTGTTATCAACCTCGAGAAGACAGAAAAGGGGAACCAGACTGTAAAGGCCGAACTAAAGGCTAAGAGATCAGCCAAGATTAAAGAATGTTTAAGCAACCAGGGCTATGAGTTGGCCCGTTTCGACAAGATATCTCCCTTCGCTGAGGTGGAGATCCCTCCAGACTACAAGGAACGGGACTTCGTGAGGAAGTATAATAGGACAGGCTGTCCACGCGCTCACTTCAAATATTACCTGCGTAAGATGGCGCACTATTCGGATTATATTCCACTACTAATGAACACGTTCCAAGAGAGTTTGGCTGGCGCCACTCTGGCTTGGTTCATTGAATTGGACCTGGATGATTATGACGGGTGGAAAGATCTTGCAGAGGACTTCCTCAGACAGTATAGGTTCAACACAACTACAGCCTCGACGAGGGAAGACCTTCTACGAACCTCAGAGGCAAGAGGTGAATCGATCATAATATACGCCCAGAGATGGCGAGCTTTGGTGACCCAAGTAGAGCCGTCAATCCCAGAAGACGAGCTGATTAATTTGTTCCTGAAAGCACTCCCCTACGAATACTTCGACAGGTTAAACACTTCCGGATGTCAAACATTTGCACACTTAATAAAGGTTGCTGAAAGGCTAGAATGGGCCTTGAGAGAAAGAAGACCTCATGGAGCTCCTACTAGGAAGCAGTATCCCTTGAGAAAGGAGAGAGAAGCCGGACTGGACATAGCGTTTATACCAGATCCCCACAAGCCCAAGCCGTTTGGCAATTCCGATCAGACCAAAGGAGGATCGTCCTGGTCAACACCGAAAGTGCAAGAGCCTAGAAGAAAGCAATCTCAGAAGCAATTCTCCCAGCTCCCAAGGCCTTTATCCAAGTTGCTCCCAGTGTTGCTGGAATAACATTTGGTGGCAAAGGAACCACCTAGGGCAAACCCTGTTAAGTATCCTGATTTTGACGAGAGCCAGACTTGTGTCTGTCATATGGGCAAAGCTGAAGGTACAAGCTTAGATTGACAAGTCAAATTCTGAAATTTGACAACGTGGCTCCAAATGTACAAGAAAACCCACCTTCTTGATAATCAAGAAATTGGGACAATATTTACTGAAAATGAGGAAAACCACCTCCAGCTGAAGGTGGACATGTTTAAGCTGACCGACCATCTAGCGATCGCTTCATCATACCCAAAAGCAGGTGAGATCTCTGCAGACGTAAAGAAGCTATGTATCGTCAAGATGATGAGCTTGGGGATAATGTCTGATATTACCGATGAAGAATTCGAAGGAGTCGAAGCTTCTCTATCTTTGGAAGGAAGCCACTTCGTGATCAAAATTGAGCGGGATAGCACCTGGGACATCCCGCACGAGAATTTGATAGATAATCTTGGGCCGATCACTCAGTCAGAAGAAGAATTCGAAGAGGATGAACTGAAAGCCAAAAGGTGAAATCTAGCAGATCGCAGATTCATGGCTAACACACCTGAAATAGGTGAAATTGTAGACAACCTGGGTCAGGACTTTGGAGGGTACAACTTTAAAGTGAAGTACTCCGCTCCCCCTAGCTGCTATCAGATAATGGAGGATATTATACCAGACAGATGGGGAGGCATGGATGATCCCGTTTGACCAGAAAAGCCTTTTTCGAAAGAGCCTGAGTCATCACTTGACCAAGTGAGGGTTACTAAGCTTGACACAAAGCAGTATGCCGAAACAGAGAGATCAAATGATCAACAGCAGGGTTTAGCTGAATTATTCGAAGGAAAAAGAGAATACCTGAGATCTGCGATATCAGCAATACTAAGTGACGACGACCGACATTGTCGACCGAGAGACGAAATCTCCTCAAGGGACTTTGACAACATTGTGTCAATGATTGAAACCGCTACGACTGTGGTAATTAAACTGGAAGAGCTTGACAGCTTGAATAAGGTAGAAGTTTGCCTGGTCAAGCCTATTTTGATTTGATTGCCGGAAGAGGAAGAAGACGGCACAGCTGAACCGGAGACGTCTTATCAAACGACAGTAACTGTAAAAGTCCCTCCGATAGAAAAGTACGATCCTAAAGAGATCCATTGGGACTATGAGACAGAGGAAGAAGATGATGATGCGTCTATCCGCAAAGAATGGAATGCCTTTGAGGAATCAACGCCTCCTATTTCGGAAGAGCCGGATACTGTTAATTGGGGGGATACTGAAAATATCAAAGAAGTCAAGATCGGTGGACATTTATCCCGAGATAAAAGACTCAAGTTCACAGAACTACTGAGGAGGTCTCTAAGATGTCATGCGACAAATTCCAAAGATGTCGAGCTACCAAGAGGTAGATAAAAGTGATCAAAGATCCAGATGGTTGAGATAAATAACCAAAACCAGCAAAGAAGGCTCATTAGGGCAAACCCCTCCTTTCCTGTCAAAGAGACCAAGCCGGGGGCAAGATTCTCATGAGCCACCAAGATAGCATATTGGAGCAAGTTATCAAGATCAAAGAAGACAAGCATCAAGATATCCCCTATTGGGGCAAAGCAACCGAAAGAGATGATTTCCTTGATCAACGGAAATGCAAATACCTCAAAGGGAGTATCATGTTCCTTGGTGATTTATGTAAAGTTAAACATGGATGAATACTCATTGCTTCATGTGCAGGTACAAAGACCTCTTCAAATCGAATTGGAAATCGTCAAATGATATGTAAAATGCTAAGGCATTTGGCCAAGGTAGACGTCGCCCAACTGGGGCAAATGGATTGTTGATGTTATCAACACCTTCAAGCATAGATAGAGGGATTCGACGAATGTTGTCCATATCAGCATACAATATTGGAATGGACTCAATCAAGAGATAAATGTCGACAATTGACAAAAGAATGGTAGTTGGGTGTCGTATCCAATTTACTCATTTTTCTTGCATTTGCTAATGCAGAACCATTTCTTTTTGTGGCAGAATACGCCATTAGGACATTATCAGGAGTCCAACAAAGAGGAGAACATCACAAGGATGGTCACAAGTGACAAAGATGCATGAAGCAAACGACTTTCTCAAGCATTGGAAGGACGACACTTCAAAGGTGAAAAGTCAAGTGAAGATCCAAGTAAGAGATAATCCAAACTGGATAAGGGATCACATGAAAATGCACAAATAAATAGAACCATTTGACTGGGGCAAGCATTACCTAGCCATGACAAGTCATGCCTAACTGGGGCAAGCATATCATCCACGTGACTGGAGGAAAAAGTGGCATTTCATCCCCAGCAAGATCAATGAACGTGATAGAAGAGTCGTTCACATCAGAGTTAAACCTCAAGATACAAACTTGAGTGAAGGGTGACTTTGTGTCGTTCTAATTTGATCTCCAATTATCTTTCTCCTAATATGAATTGGCCTTAATTTCAACAGAAAATTACTGGCACTCAAAAGGAAAGAACTCGCTGACTCAACTTCAAGGCGAGATGATCTTTGGAGATAACAGTTTCGGAAGTCAAGCATTCAAGAAATGATCTTTGGCTATAAGATCAAGTGGAGGGTAAAAAGTATCGCTTCCACACCACATGCTTTAGCATACATTTTGATAACAATTCATTTTTCCTTGAATAAGGAACTCCGAAGAATAGCATGGAAGACGTCAAAAGAGAATGAAGCCATCGAGCAGGATTCATTGCCCCAATCAGACGAATGCGTCATCGCTGTAGGTCGAAATGACCGTTTTCTATAGTCTACATATTGGCGTTCAGATTGGAATGCAAGATCAAGAGGACTTACTGTCGTGGTGGTCAGGTGCACGTCCTTTTCTCCAAAGACTGAGAATTTCAAGAAGTTTTAGAACAACTTAACCATCTTGTGTTGTTAAGAAAAATGCAGATTTTCATGAATCTATCCACTTCCATTGGAGTGCATGATCAAGGGTAAGGTGTATCGTTCTAATTTTCTAAAATTCGAGAGCATACACTGACATATTCCTTTTATGTTTTTCAGGAATCCCTAGCCGCGCTGGGCAGGTAAGTATTCCTTTCCCAATCTTGTAGGTTTTTAAGACTGCCAGAATCCTTACTTCTAGAATTTGAAGGCTTCTTGGAATCTAGCATACATTCAAATCTCATGTCTAGAAAGACGCAAAATTCTCACAGTCATGTCATTGGCATTCATGTTTAAACTTGGAGGTTATCTGAACATGATTGAAATATACATTGTGCATCATAAATCCCCTTGGAGGGTAAGTTTTGGAGAAAGCAAAATGAACTTTTCCAACAAGAGTTGTTTAGAACTGTTTAAAAGGATGTTTCCTCAGACAAGAGGCAACCTGAATCCAAACACGTCCTATACACACTTGAGAGATGAGTGGAGTGGTAAGGATAGCAAGACCTTGACCTACGGAAGTAGGGGTTATTCGCAGTGATTACATGGATTGAGAAGACGGAGGCATTCGTTTCTCTATCATAAACACTACAGGTGACCATTGATAACCTTTTGAACGGCGGTTTCATTCTTCACCCCTGTCAAGAACCACCCCACAGTGGGGCAAATTGGAGGTACGTCCAGCGGTATCAGGAGGTAAATGGTTAGAAGTTCTCTTGCTCAGACTTGCATCAATCTTCGTGTGTTGCTTGTCATTTTAACTTCTATGGTAATTCAGGTGCTTTAGGATGACGAAAAGCATTAATTTCTCTATCCTATACACTTCTACCCTTTGCACAGCCCAGTTGAGTCTATACGTTCATTTCACAAACCCGTTGGTGATCATTGCATATTCCAAGACGGAAGCAACGTCCCTTCAAGAGCGGAAGAGTTCAAAACACAGGATTTGTGAAAAATTCATAGATTAATGTTTGAGTGCTAAGATTCAAGTTGTACATCTAGCACACTCATTTGAAACTTCTGATCCCCAAAAGAAAAGAAAAGAAAAGGTGGGATCTCGACAAAAGATGAGAAAAAGAAAAAAGAGAAAAAAAATCCGATCCTGGGCATCAAGAAAAAGCAAAGTGCCTGGTAAAAGCAAGGCCAATGCCCATCCAAATACTTGTACACTTGTGAATTAGGTGTTTGATCTTGTAAATGCCAAAAGATGGCATGATACCTTTGTATAGGTCACTAGTGAGATCTGATTGTAAAAGAAAATCCCAAGGGAGCTGGACAGCAAGGGATACTCCCAGATTATGTCACACTCAGATGATGAAAGTGTAGACAAGATGTTGACACAGTCTCAACATGAAAGAGATATTCTCTAAAGACAAATGTGCGCTTCGAAGACTGACAATGCTCTTCAAAGACTACTAATGCACTTCAAAGACTGAAGACGCTCTTTGAATCAGAAGGGGCAAGATGGCAGCAAACTTGCAGTGATCATCAATGTTAAAACCCTTCGCATATTTTGAGCCAAAAAACAAGCCTTTTTTGGTCCCCAATCCTACCTACGTTACAACCCTGAAAAGCCTTTTCTGATTAAGGCACTTGGATTGACATAGGGTTTAATGTCTAAGCTTAGCTCGAAGAAGTTCGAGCAAGATTATTTCTTTCTCACTTTGCAGGTTTCTTGACTTGTAAACCTGGAGCAGACATTGAAGACTTCTCTTCGAAAGCCTTGACTTGCACGCAAGTCCCCTTTGAAAACCGTTGACCAAGCCCAACATTACGGTCCCTTGGAAGTCCTCCTGATCGATCGAGGTGTATTCACTGCGAATGATCCTGAACCCTAGGCGCAGGTTTGATAGGAAATTCGAGTGCATTCTTGGTAAAAGACCATTACCTCAAAACGGTGAGAAGTCCTCTTTGATGAGAATACTCCGTTGGACATTTTAACCAAACTCTTTTGGTAATTTCAGATTGTTTATTTCAAACTTTCCCCACAAGGAATTTTTGATCACCTCCGTATGTTACAAGGTGTTTTGGATAACCTCCAGCATCGTAATGCATCCATTGAAATTCTTTCATGACTATGATATAAGTCATAAAGTGCTATCAGTTTGACATCAGATATCACCTGAAGACCATTGATGTGCCTTTGGTAAGAAAATTTTCAGATTGGAGCTTCTGCAAGATTCTTGATGACTTCAGCTCCTAAAATGGCTCGTATCACTCTTGGTGAGAAACGTTTAACATGTCTAAACTTATGCAGAATTCCTGGCAATCCCAGACCTCAGAAGAACACAACCTCTCTTGGTAAGAAAGAGTTTACATGTTCAAGCTTCTGTAGGACCCCTGGTATCCCCAGACCTCAGAATGCTACTTCTTTTGTGAAGAATATATTTCAAGTTTAAACTTCTGCAGGACCCCTGGTAACCCCAGGTCTCAGAATAACACATTTCTCTAAGAATGAGAGTTTATATGCCTAAGCTTCTGACAGATTCTTGGTAGCCCCAGATTCTAGAATGCTACTGTTCTTGGTTAAACTTCTATAGGAATCATGGTAACCCCAGATTCTAGAAGGATGCCTTGCTCTGTGAAGAAGAGCTTTCAAGTTTATTTTCCTGCAAGATCCCTGGTAATTCCATATCTCAGGAAAACACATTTTTATGAACAATTTTGTAGGTTTGATCTTTCTGCAGGATACCTGGAGCTCCCAAATCCCAGAATGTCACCTCCAATGTCAAAAGGACAATGTTTGAAATTATCTCCCTGTGTGAGATCCCAGTGTTACAGGTTGGAACTTTCTGCAGGATACCTGGAGCTCCCAGATCCCAGAATGTCACCTCCAATGTCAAAAGGACAATCTCCGAAATCATCCCTCTGTGAGATTTCAAATTTACAGGTTTAAGCTTTCTGCAGGATACCTGGAGTCCCCAGATCCCAGAATGTCACCTTCAATGTCAAAAGGACAATCTCTGAAATCATCCCTCTGTGAGATTTCAAATTTACAGGTTTGACCTTTCTGCAGGATGCCTGGAGCTCCCAGGTCTCAGAATGTCACCGAACATGTCAAAAGGACAATGTTTGAAATTATCTCCCTGTGTGAGATCCCAGTGTTACAGGTTGGAACTTTCTGCAGGATACCTGGAGCTCCCAGATCCCAGAATGTCACCTTCAATGTCGAAAGGACAACATTCAAGATAGTCTTTCTGTGAGATCTCAGGTAGCCCTTAGATCCCAGAAGAATCTTATCAAAGTTTTTGCAGGTTTAAGTTTTCTGCAGGATACTTGGAATCCCCAAATCCCAGAATAACCCATTGCATGTCGAAAGGACAATTTTCAAGATCAGCTTTCTGTGAGGTTCTAAGTAACCCCTAAACCCAGAATAGCTCATTTGGTAAAGCCTAAAGGTTAGGCACACCTCACTTGTACGAATCCTAGTTAATTCCTTAGAATATAGGATCAAAAACTATTTTTAGAATCAGCTTTCTGTGAGGTTCTAGGTAACCCTTAAACCCAGAATAGCTCATGTGGTAAAGCCTAAAGGTTAGGCACACCTCACTTGTATGAATCCTAGTTAATTCCTTAGAATATAGGATCAAAAACTGTTGTCAAAATCTGCTTTCTGTGAGGTTCTAGGTAACCCCTAAACCCAGAATAGCCCATTTGGTAAAGCCTCAAGGTTAGGCACACCTCATTTGTATAAATCCTAGTTAATTCCTTAGAATATAGGATCAAAATGTTCGACAATCCCTAAGAGACTGGGTGCGTCATCCATAGGTTCCTAGCATAGAGGAATCCTATTCTCGGCCTGATCCCCCTGACGGATCAAAATGTTCGACAATCCCTAAGAGACTGGGTGCGTCATCCATAGGTTCCTAGCAGAAAGGAATCCTATTCTCGGCCTGATCCCCCTGACGGATCAAAATGTTCGACAATCCCTAAGAGACTGGGTGCGTCATCCATAGGTTCCTAGCAGAGAGGAATCCTATTCTCGGCCTGATCCCCCTGACGGATCAAAATGTTCGACAATCCCTAAGAGACTGGGTGCGTCATCCATAGGTTCCTAGCAGAGAGGAGTCCTATTCATGGTCTGATCCACCATACGGATCAAAACCCCTGACAATCCCTAAGAGACTGGGTGCGTCATCCATAGGTTCCTAGCAGAAAAGGAGTCCTACTCATGGTCTGATCCACCATACGGATCAAAATCCTTGACAATCCCTAAGAGACTGGGTGCGTCATCCATAGGTTCCTAGCAGAAAGGAGTCTTATTCATGGTCTGATCCACCATACGGATCAAAACCCCGACAATCCCTAAGAGACTGGGTGCGTCATCCATAGGTTCCTAGCAGAAAGGAGTCCTATTCATGGTCTGATCCACCATACGGATCAAAACCCCTGACAATCCCTAAGAGACTGGGTGCATCATCCATAGGTTCCTAGCAGAAAAGGAGTCCTACTCATGGTCTGATCCACCATACGGATCAAAATCCTTGACAATCCCTAAGAGACTGGGTGCGTCATCCATAGGTTCCTAGCAGAAAGGAGTCCTATTCTTGGTCTGATCCACCATACGGATCAAAACCCCGACAATCCCTAAGAGACTGGGTGCGTCATCCATAGGTTCCTAGCAGAGAGGAGTCATATTCATGGTCTGATCCACCATACGGATCAAAACCCATGACAATCCCTAAGAGACTGGGTGCGTCATCCATAGGTTCCTAGCAGAAAAGGAGTCCTACTCATGGTCTGATCCACCATACGGATCAAAACCCCGACAATCCCTAAGAGACTGGGTGCGTCATCCATAGGTTCCTAGCAGAAAGGAGTCCTATTCATGGTCTGATCCACCATACGGATCAAAATCCCTGACAATCCCTAAGAGACTGGGTGCGTCATCCATAGGTTCCTAACAGACAGGAGTCCTATTCATGGTCTGATCCACCATACGGATCAAAACCCTGACAATCCCTAAGAGACTGGGTGCGTCATCCATAGGTTCCTAACAGACAGGAGTCCTATTCATGGTCTGATCCACCATACGGATCAAAACCCTGACAATCCTTAAGAGACTGGGTGCGTCATCCATAGGTTCCTAACAGACAGGAGTCCTATTCATGGTCTGATCAACCATACGGATCAAAATCCCTATTCATGGTCTGATCCACCATACGGATCAAAACCCTGACAATCCCTAAGAGACTGGGTGCGTCATTCACAGGTTCCTGTCAAGTATAGGAATCTCATTCTAGTACGGCCTACCATACAGGCTAGAGTTTAACCGCCCTAGGATACTCAAAAGACGAGTCCCTAGGTATTCACTTGAACTCGCTATACACCGTGCATGCCGTACGAGCATCAGGCAGGTGATCAACAGGTAAGTAACAGGTGGGTCTCTCTACTTTCTCTCTCACAGTAGCCAGAGCAGAACAAGCAGAGCGTTTACCAGCAAAGCCAGAAAGATTGAATGTCAAGATTCGTTTTTCTTTTCCCCAGTCGAGTCGGTCTAGACTCAGGTGTCACCTGTCTTTGAGCGAAACCTCTCACGAGATTCCTCTCAAAGAGGGGCAGCTGTTGACACCTGATTTTTGACCAAGTCTTTTTCAGTTTTATTTTCGAAAAAATCACAAAAAATTCATAAAAAGTAAAAAAATTACAAAATCAACTTTGGTGGCCTTGGCCAAGCCCAAGGAACCATTTTTGACCAAAAACTAATTTTTCATATTTTTCACATTTTTTAGTATTTTTAGAAAATAGGAAAATATTAGAAAAATAAACAAAAATAGGATTTGAGGTCACAAAAATATAGGAAAATAGTCAATATTTTTCTTTTAATTTTATTATCATTTTGACCTCATCAAGAGTTTAAATTCAAGTTTAATTTTGTGTGTTTCTTTGTAACGCACAGGGTTAAATTTGCAAAAAAATATGTTTTGAGTCCTTTTATTTGCAATCTTTTGCGTTTTACGAGCCTTGACGTTCAGCTTGATTGCCCGACATTTCAATTTGGTTCAATTAAGTGCCGATTTGATCAATTTTGGCTTTAGGGACCTAATTGCATAAAAAAATCTTTTCATTTTAGTCCCTATTATGCCAATTCCAAAATTAAACTTTTCTAAGAGACACCCATAGAACCCCAATGCTTCCTCCCTATAGTATTCGACCCCCTAAATCTAATGGTGGGCTCAATTGGTGCCGATTCGCCCATTAAGAGCATCAATTTGGCGAAAATCGATTTCGGATCCTACTCGACATTTGGGGTTTTCGTTTAATTCCACATTCATTTTTCACTAAATCACCATATTAGATGGGATTCATCTTGTGGAAGCCGATTTCGAGGTTTAATTTAAGAAATTAAGAATTTTGGTGGGCCAATTTGTCCTATTTTTGGCGAACCGGGTCAACTGGGTCGGGTTGACCGACCCAGTCAACCCGTTGACCAAAATTGGTCAATAAGCAGAACACCCCCCTGTTCGTGCTTCCTCTTCGCGCACAAACAGAAAAGAGAGGGGGCGATGATCAGTTGAAGAGGCAAGGAAATCAGTTGGAGGGAAGGAAGTCGGTTCGCGCAAGAAACAGAGAGAAAAGGAGGAGAGAAAAACAGAAAGAAAAGAAGAAAAGGAGCGGGACGCAGAGAGAGAGAGGGAGAGTGCTCGCGGAGGAGAGCTCGCGAGAAGAGAAAGGGAGAGAAAGGGTGCTCGCGGCGTACAGGCGGGCGAGAGGAAAAAAAAGGAGAAAAAGAGAGCTCGCAGGCAAAGAGAGAGAGAGAGAGAGAGAGAGAAGCGACTGAACCCCCACCGGCGAAACCGAAGCTTGCCAAACCTGTGCAAGCTTCGACTGACCCCCATCGGCGAAACCGAAGCCAGCGACGCCCGTTTTCGAGTTCCCTGATTCCCAGAGAAGCGACTGAATCCTCCCAATCGGCCTCTCGTCTCGAAAAACGGTGAGGAACATCTTCGAACTCGAGCTCGGCCTCCAATGGCATCTTTAGCTAGAGTCATCTATTTGCTGTGGTTTTGATCGCAATATGTTTGTTTCTCTTCCCTGAGCATTTTCGCTTTTCATTGCATATCATTTCACCGCCTAAATCGCACGAGTCGGCCTCCAACCACCCGAACCCGTTGAGAACTCGTGAGCTTAACCCGAGCGAAACCGAAGCCTCGCATTGGCCTGGTAAGTCTTCTCGAACTCCTAGGATGCTTCTTGATTGATTTGGTGGGATAGATCTAGCTAGAAACGGTTAGGACAATAGCTCGCCGGAGATTAGCACCGGCTGGAGTTGCAGGTATTGCGAACATCGATCTGCTGTGGTTAGGCTTTGATATGTCGTAGAGGAGATTCATACGAATCGAATGGCGTTGGTCTTGTGTGATTTGGCGCTCTGAGGCCGGAGAAACATCCTTCCGACGAGGCGCCGGCGAGACAAAGCCGGCGCCGGTCATCTTCTCCGATGGGTCGTCGACCGGTCAACGGAGGTTGACCGGGTCAACGCCCATGTGGCGCTGACGTGGCGCCCACGTGGCAGCCACGTCAGCCGTTCGGTTATAACCGAACAAAACAAAAATAATCGGACGGTGAATATTTGGCCACGTGTCGCGATCGTGAAATTTCAATGATAAAAATGATTTTCGGAAATAAAGAAATGCCGTGGATCGGACGGTCGTGATTCCACGTTGCATTTCAATCGTGGCCGTCAATCGCTTTTGTTACATCAAGCCGTTCAAATGTCAACACGTGGCAAGATCTGGTCCATTGATTCCTTGTTAAGATCAGGCCGTCCGCAGGTCCGCCACGTGGCGCAATCAGGGCCGCTCATTCGGTTTGGGCGGGAAATTGAAATTGAGCGGGGAGAGTGAAGCGGCGTCGTTTTGGGCGTGGGTCACGCGGGCCGGATCCGGGTCGGGCCGGTCGCCGTGGGCCGGGTCACCCGACCCGGCCCGGATAACATTTTTTAAAGAAAAAAAATTCCGAAAATGATTTTAAAAAATAAAAAAAATCAGAAAAATCTTAGAAAATCCAAAAATTGCTAGAAAATTTCAGAAAATTCCAAAAAAAATGTGAAAAAATTGTGGAAAAATCCTAGACACTCCAGAAACCCCCAAAAATCGAGGGTTGACCACAGACAACTGGTCAACCCTATTTTTGGGGTTTCTTATCCAATTTTCCAAGACTTGACGACATTACCCTTTAGGGGTAAGTCGCCTCTGCTGTGCATGCTAGAAAAGGCCGATAATGCCAAGGTGAGAATTAGGGTCGATTAGACGACCAATTCTTAGGTTTGGGTTTTCAAGTCCCGCCTCTTTTCTCAAAATGACGATTTTGCCCTTTAAAGGGAAAATCGTCTTTCTTATCTCAATTGAGTTCTGAAAATTGCTTGAAATTAGGGTTTGGGTCAAGTGGACGACCAACCCTAATATTTGAGATTTTCAGTTATCATCTTTGTCCAAATGACGACTTTACCCCTCCAAGGGTAAAATCATTTGAAAATTCCAGAAAAATCCTGGAAATTCCTAAAAAAATAGGAAATGGATTGGATTGATGGCCAATCCAATTTCCCCTGTCTTTTGACTTCCCAATTCGTCTAAAATGACAGATTTACCCTTTTAAGGGTAAATTTTCCAAGAATTATTCAAAATTACGATTCTGCCCCCTCATGGGCGAATCATGTCAAAATCACTCCTAAGCCTTGATTGATATTTCTCTAGGCTAATAGGGCCTCATTAGGGATGCCATGCTGATTTCATGTGTTTTATCCGCATGTACTGGATCCTTGATTTGCGCACTTATTTCTATTGATTGTGATTGATAGGGTAGTAATTCCCATCTGCATGAACTCCTAGATTTAGGATCTGTACCTCACTCGTCTGTATGAAATCCTAGGACCAGATAAGCCATTCAGCTTAGGTACCGAAAGGGCGTCAACTCTGACAGTTGTCGTAACTAAGTCCCCGAACCCACTTCTCTGGTTTCCGCAGAATCGAATAGACCGCTCCCAACTATTCGATAGGGTTTCCGATCGTACCCTCCACGAAACGATTGGTGGCGACTCCTTGGCATGTACACTCATCACATGTCACTAGACCACACTAAAGGTCGACCACGTATATCCAGCAGTTACGATTTGGGTAATGGACCTTGGGAGAGGCCCGCGTCCGATCAAGCCAGCGATCGGGCGGCCCATTAGCCCGCTCCCGCCTCCGCGCTCGAGAGGGTCGCGACACACTAAAAGTCTTAAACTAGCTTTAAGTCAAAAAATAGAGCTTATCACAACTCATGATGGGATGAAGCAAACAAAATTTCCAATTGAAACACCATATGCAAACAGCTTGTCACGAGCCTCCCTTCCGATTGCATGAGATCCACAATCTAACTATCTGAAACCAAATGAAGCAACAAACTAATATTAGTTCTAGAGTAAAATTATTGTTAACTAAATTGAAACAATTAATGAAAAGCCTCACCACAACGGCTAAATTCCACTTCAACCCGGAAGCTTTATTTACCGAGGATTATATCCTCATTAAGACAATCCATATATAAATAAAAAAGAAGATATTAAATAGAGCATTCATTCAAAATATATGCAAATGAATTAAAATATATAAACATATAAGCATCACTTACCAGACTCAAACTTTTATGCATTCTCAATGCACTCTTCAATGTTAACCGGCATACAAACGGCTCTTAACCAATCTTGAGTGGAAAGCAAAGCTTCCACAACTTTAGGAGTCAATGAACTCCGAAAGCCATCAAGCACACGACTCGATGTGTTAAAAGTCGACTCCGAAGCAATGTTAGTTAGTCATAGGAATAGACAAAACATCACGAGCCATTACAGATAGAATTTTATATTTTGAGCCGGAAGTCTTCCACCACATCAGGAGATCAAGATCAAGAGCCTCCTCATCTTTATCATGAAGATACTGATCAAGATCCGATTTGTTGCCATCTTCTGCTTTTTTCTTTGAGAACATATAGGTTTTCCGCCAAAAATTGATGTCATACTTGCTGCTAGCTTCATTACCAACGGAATTGGAACTACTACTAGCACTTAGACTTTGGCCACTGCATTTTTTATTGTTTGAAGCAAAAGATTGCTCATAAAATTCATACAACTCCTCCAATGCCTTCTTCACCTTATCATACATCACATTGATTCTCAATTCATCATCATAAATTTGTCGATAACATAAACTCACATAATTCAACTTCCTTGTAGGATCCAACGCAATGGCATTCAACACCAGCATATTCACCCTATCTAAATTCCCATAATATTTGTCAAATTTCTCTTTCATTGTCTTTCGCATAGGTCCGAGCTTGGGATCCTTAGAATCTGCAGCATCTTTCAAATATTTGTACAAGGCAGCTATTCCCTCGAAATAACCATTTGAAGTAACATATGAACTCCCGGACATCACTTTGGTGGCTTTATAAAATTGTTCTAGAAAATTGAAAAGAATAATGGCATTTTCCCAATCATCTTCTTTAGGAAGATCATCGTTAAGCTCACCTACGAAAGACAAATCCTCTTCTTCCATCCTTTCAAAGGCTTTTCTAAACTTTATGGCGGTGTTTAGCATAAGGTAAGTGGAGTTCCATCTAGTGGCATCATCAAGACAAACCGAACCTTTGTAAGTGATTCTTTCACTCTCAATACAAGATTGAAACATCTCGGCTCTCATGGGAGAGCTCATCACATATTTAATCACGTTTCGGGTATGTTCAATAGAAGCAGCTACCTTAGACAAGCCATCTCTTACAATCAATTTTAATATATAAGCAGTGCACCTCATGTGCAAGACCTTGCCATCTAAGATCAATGACCCTTCTTTTGGAAGTTTATCCATCAAATAACCAATTGCAACATCATTTGAACTTGCATTATCTATAGTGATTGTGGACACATTTTTTTTCTATTCCCTACTCGTAGATGCATTTCTCCACCATTTTCCCAATCTCCATACCCTTGTGACTATGCATTACCACAAAATTGATGATCCTCTTATGCAACTTCAATTTTCATTGATAAAATGTGCAGTGAGACACAAATAATTCATGTTTTGAATGGAAGTCCATGTATCAGTGGTGAGTGCGATCCTCGAATTATACTTACCAAAGTAAGTCGTCAAGCAAGTTCTTCCACTAAAATATAACTTCATGCAATCTCTACCCACTATAAATCGTGATATATGCTTGAAGAGAGGTTGTAACTCATTGATATACTCACGAAATGCAACACGCTCAACCAACGAAACGGGTTGTTCATCAACTATGAAGAATTGAGCAAGCTTTTGCCTACAACGATCTTGATCAAATGTCCAAGTCGATAAGACACTACCAGTACTAGGATCTCCCCCTACCTTGCCATCTACATTGACATTACGTGGTGCAAAGAATTTCTGCCTCTTATCTACATTGCAAGGAAACTTCTTGCACGTTGACAAATGCTTCCACATTGAAGAAATACCATTAGTAACATTGTACTTTAACTTAACCCCACAATGAAAGCACCTCGTGTTATTTGCTTTTCTAGTCTCCTCATTTATGATTTTCGCAAAATGATCCCAGACATCAGAAGTATTCTTCTTATCACGAGGAGGGAGATAAGAACCAAATACCTTGTTTGTCACACTCGCACCCACGGTTGGGGTTGGCTCTTCTCCACATTCATTGACCGAAAATCCCAATTCAGTATCCAGAGTCATCTCCTCAAATCCCTCCACCTCTACTGACATGTTATCTTGATACATTAACTTCACACCTACAACCAAATAGTGTAATAAAGTTAGAAGAAACTAGGAAGTCTAAACAGAATTTTCATCATGCCAAGCCCACTGAAGTTCTATTCTTGGGTTACACAAGCATCTTCTCTTTGGTATAGCATGGATGAAAAGCACATAAATCTCATACAGAGTCACCCAGATAAAGCCCAATGATTCTTGAGAACCATGATAAATAAATAAGCACGAGCCACCAAAATACAGAATCATGGATCACATCACATCTCCCCCCTTTCTCGCGGATGAGTAAAAGCATACCATCGCCACTCATCCTCAATCTGTCAACCCTAACTGTTCAAAGTATTGGAGAACTTGACTCCTGTTAATTATTGAACTGGTGTAATCATTCTACTTCAGCAGGGAAACAATTGTCATGTTGTGAAGATCCATGCCCTATATTTGACCAATTCAAATCCATCCATCCTTCTCTGGCATGAACATCTCACAAGTCATTTAGGAATGACACGCAAACAACTACATTCATGATCCCACAAAATGCATCATAGTAAAGATAGCATTTCCTAATAGAGAATCAAAGATAGCAGGGCGGAATGAAAACTTGTCCCAAGGAAAGCACAACATGCTGAATAACTCCAGATTTCATACCAAACCATTACATCTGCCAACATCAACCACCACATGCTAAACAGTAGCAAACATAGATTTTCCTCCAGATGACTCTCAGTGTATCTTGTATAATGTAAATATAGCCATAGCTATCCTATTCTCAACAAAATACAGAAGATCTGCAGAAGAAAATCTAAAACAACTACAAGGGCAATTTTAGCCTCGTTCTTCATACTAAATATGCAATGCATCTCTTTGAAGCACTGAAGAAGCACTACCATTTCAAGCAGTACTGGGCAATTCCTTTTTGAACGTGGTTAAAAAGCCGTCAACTTGATTGTGAAAAAAAAAACAAAAATGGACCCATAAAATCAGCGAACCTCGGGCGCCGTTGAGGGATGGCCGTCCGACGTCTTCGAGAGATGACCGTCGGGGGTCAGGGAGGGATGTCCGTCGAGCGTCAGTGAGGGATGGCCGTCGCGCGTCGTTGAGGGGTTTGTTCCTTTTTGAACAGGGGAAAAAAGCCGTCAAATTGATTATCTAAAAAACAAAATCGACCCATAAAATCAACGAACCTCGAGCGTCGTCGAGGGATGACCGTTGGGGGTTAGGGAGGGATGTCCGTTGAGCGTCAGTGAGGGATGGCCGTCGCGCATCGTTGAGGGATGACCGCCCGGCGAGGCAATGGACACGAGGGAAGGGCCGTCGTTGAGGGACTGGAGAGGGAGCAAGGCCCGGTGGACGGTGAGGGATGGTCGTCGGGCGTGCTGCGTTGGGAGGTGTCAGACGTCGCGGGAGAGTAGGAGATCGTCGGGCTTGAGGAAGAAGAAGTGCGTGAGGTGAGAAATGAGAATAGAAAGGAGGAAGCACAAAGTCTAAAAGGGATAAGGAAATTAGGGCTTTTAAAAAATCGGTTCCGGTTTCGGTTCGGTTCCACACGGAACCGGAACCGCCGGTTCTTCAATATGCGGAACCGAAAACCAGAACCTAGCACATCAGAATCGGGAACCGGACCGGAACCGCCGGTTCGGTTCTTCGATTCTCGATTCTACCCTGAAATCATGCTCACCCCTATTTCTTAGTCCCTCGCTCCGCTTTCGAGCAACATCATCGTAGCGTCCATGCCTATCGTTCCTGTTGATTGTCCTATCAAATTTGAGCCAATTTTGCAGCATCCACTCTTTGCTTATTTCGAACAGATCTTTGCTAACTGTTCTCACGCGTGTGCTGGACTTAGGAGCCTGGAAGATTTGAACTCAATACCTCATGCTCTAGTACCGTGTAGATTTGAGACGCAATTGGGCAGTTGGGCAGAAATTCTCAACAAAGCTTGTATAGAAACGTTCTTCACTTGGTGCAAAAAAAGAAGAAATTCTCAGGTCACCTCAACAAGTGGCATCATCCCATCATCAGCAGCTTGTTGAACTAAATCTCCGGGAATGTAATAGAAATCCAAGCATGGGAGACGTCACTCCTATTTAGAAGATGATTCAAACTAGCCAAGAAAGACTCGAATTTCTTGACTGAGCAAAAACAGAGTACCGAGGGTTGACCGTAAAGAGCTCCATCTTTAGAGGGACTAAAAAAACGTCCACACCAACCGACCAACATTGCCTGTGTTGAAATGAACGTCAATGGATTCACAATCATAGCCTTTCCCTCATTTTGTTCTCCAAGTGGATAAGTGCTAAACCGATGAAGACCAATGGGCTCAGTCAAACCACCAAATTCAAATGCTACCCATTTTCCTCAGCTGTTCATACGTTCTATGTTTTAATACAATGAAACACCTCCAACTAATATACCTATGATAAATTTATCCACTACTAAAACAAGTACATCTATGATAATTTTACCTTAAATTAATTTTAACCACAAAAAACCTGAACTGGTACATCAGTGACGAATTTACTGTCCGAATATTCTATTAAATACTATGCAAAAAGCTCAAACTAGTACAAATGTGACTAACAAATTATAAAAATCTCAAACTGATACATCCGTCAACTGTCGCGTGTCATTCAACTCCGCAATTTGATAGTGAAATTTAACAAGAACTAACATATGGTAAATTTGTCACAGATATACCAGTTTATGGTTTTTGGAGGTAGGATTTTTCATGATATTAATCATTCTTTCAACGAAATGACTGCGAAATGTTGATTCAGATGAGTCCAAGGTAAGTGGCAAATGAGAAGAGAATTTCAAGAACCAAAAGCCATAATCTAGAAGGAAGTTGTATTAATTGACTCGTTCAAAATCCTGAGCAAAACGTCTTCTGTACATTCTTGAATTCAATCTTCTTTTTCTCCTTATCTTTTGCCAACCAAGATGAGAAAATTTAGCTCCGGCCATTCTTGAAAGAAATTGAGTATATAAACCCTCACTGACGAGCCTCGAAACTCACTTCAACTGCCAAAACAATTTAACCTCGTTGTTTTTCAGTACATCAGAGAGATCTTTCGAGAATATTTTAGCGAAATGGCAGGACTGAGGTATGCAGGAATGGTGTTGCTGGTGATAGCGGCGACCATGGCGATGAGTGAGGCCAAGACTATTGTTGTTGGCGGATCTGAGAACTGGCGTTACGGCTACAACTACACGGACTGGGCTCTTAAGAACAGTCCCTTCTACATCAACGACACACTTGGTGAGTGCAACCAGCTAACTTTTAGTTTTAGCCAAGGACGTTTTAACTTTTACTTCCTCTCTGATGCTGCTGAAGTTTGCATAATTGAGAGAGTCTTACCTAAAATATGTGCCACAAAACATAATATAGTTTCACAACGTGATTGTCAGGGTGACCCTCAAGGTTACTTTGAGTGAGAGATAATGTAATGGACACAGGATTTAAGAGGGAATGTGACAATTATTCTTCAACAAGGAATTGATTGTTGAAAGCCAAACACCTCTAGTGACGCGGATTACGGACTAAATAAAGAACCCTAATGACGGTGGTAATGAGCTTCCTTTATTCAAGAATCGGCGGCAATATCATTATGAACCATCAAAATGAATTACCTATGCTCAACTATTTTTATTTTCTTGGCTAGTGTTCAAGTTCGATGCTCCCCACAACGTGTACCTGCTGCCCAACCTTTATAGCTACATCAAGTGCGACTTCAGAGGTGCGACGCTTCTCGCTGGTGCGCCCAAAGGCACTGGAGAAGGGTTCGAGGTCGTCTTGAACCAATGGAGGCTCTACTACTTTGCATCCTCTAATGACAAGGACTGCTCCGATGGCTTGATGAAGTTCTTCGCCATCCCGCTTCTGCGTTGGCCGTGAAGAGGACTAAGAATCAAACTGGTCCCACTTGCTAGGGAAATTTGATTATGTTTATGCAATCATAGAATTTGAATAAAGAGCGGCTGATCCTAGAGAAGTCGTGGTTGGAATAAACATATGTGATCCGGCTATTTTGCTGTTTCTTATATTACTCGTGAATTACCGGTGGTTCGGCACAGAATTGAATTTTACGAAGCGTGTGTTTGTTTTAAGGAAAGTGATTTTCAGGAATTCGTTTTCTGGAAAGTAGTTTCCTGAAAACCACTTTCTCGGAAAACGATTTGTTTTCCTTTGTTTGGTAATATGTTACCGAAAATATTTTCGATGTTTGGTTCTCATATTGAAAACGATTTCAATCTCATTAAAGGGACTGTCATTGATACTGAGGAGAGGCAGATGGTCGAGAGAGCTGACGTGAATTGACCCGGTGAGGCCCCGGCCCCAGTCCCCGGTCCTGGTCCCGGCCCCGGTCCTCGGTCCCCGGTCCCGGCCAGGGCCCCAACCCGAGTCCCCGACCCCGGTCCCGTCCCCAGCCCCGGCCCCGGTCCCCGGCCCCCGGATCGGTCCCCGGGATCAGCCTCAGTCACGTTTTCAAAGAAAGTGAGAGACTCAAATTTGAGAAAGTGTTTTCACCTTTTTATTTTGAGGAATTCACTTTTCTATTTTAATGAATAAAATCTTTGTTGACTAGAAAATACTTTCCGTTGACCAAATCATTTTCCTCGAACCAAACAGACGAAAGCCCAGAAAACTCTTTTCCTGAAAATACTTTCCCCAAAACGAACGCACCCTAAGATTAAGTTTTGTCATTCTTTTTACAATCCGACACAGACAATTTACGGTCTGTTTTTAATAAATATGACGTCTAGATATATTGAAGTAAAATCAGTCTATTTCCAGCATCATATCCATCCGACTTCTCGCTTGTGGTGCACCCCAACTAAGGGATCTCTTTTTGTTGCATTTGGCAACTTGCCTAGTCCAAAGCTTTCAATAGAAGTTTAAGTCGTACTTGATTCCCTCATAATCTTATCGACTTTAATGCAGCAAACCTGAATACATCAAAATTAACCTTATCTTTTACCTTAATGATCTCATTGCCAGTGCCCGGAGTTGCCTCCGATGACGTTTTACAGCACAATCCGCTTCACACTCTCACCTTCCAAATTTTTTTGATAATTTGTACTATTTGAATTTTTTAAATAACTTTTGAATTTTTTTTCTTTCTTTCTTCCTCTACCGGTCGCTGATGACCAGACACAACGACTGACGAACTCGCTCGAGGCCAGTGAGGTCAAGCTCACATGTGAATTTTTAATCATTTTTATCCGTAATTTAAATATGCTTCTATTCTTTTTTATTTCTTTGCCGGTCGTTGGGCCTCAGCGACGACCGACAGCCCGACGACTGCCATAGCCGGGACCTAGCAAGCCGTCAACAGCTATCTCCTGTTGGTCACGGTGGTGGAAGGAGGAAAAAAAGAGAAAAGGGCAAAAATAATTAAAATTTTGATTAAAAAAGAATAGAAAAATTAAAATTAAAGAAATTAAAAATAATAAATAATAAATTACTTAAAGGAGTGCATGGAGAAAAATCAAACCCAATTTTTCACATCAAATGGAAAAAAAAAAATTTCAGTTTAATTCCAGGTTTCAACCGCATACTGAAGAATGTTGTTGTTTGCCATTTTTCGGTTTCAGCCGAACACCGAAAAATATTGTCTTTTTTTTTTTTGAAAAATGACTTTCTAAAAAGTATTTTTTGAAAACATCATATATTTCACGAAACGAATGAAGCCTAATTGTCTTATATTCGCCCCCAAGAACTGAGTTGTTCTTCTATCCCTTTTTGCGTGCCGAGAAGTTTTGGCATGAGGTGCGGCTTTGTTGTGATATTACATCCGAAAACAGTCAGTGTGGTCAAGCCAATTTTGTGAATTGCTTTTGATATTGAGTGACTCTCTCATGAGAAATGATCAGGGCTGAACATCATTGAGGTTTTTGAGTGTAATTACCAGCGGAGAAATATTAACTGTATTGAGTGACTTGATTGTAATTGCAATTTCATTGTATTACTTGATTTATAGATGGACCCTTATGCGGCATTTCCATGGACATTGGTCACACAACCACATAAGTAGGATGTGCGATTCATTTCCTCACTTCATTAATTTTGTATTCGATCATGTATTTTCCCAAAAGAATAAGCAGCTCTTGATAATTGGTAGGGGTGAGCACCGGTCCAATTTCAACCTTAGAACCAGAACAAATTCATCAATTTTGGGCGATTCCTAGTTCCAATTTTTTGGAAAAATTGTTTAACCCGGTTCCTGACTCTGGGGTGGAATTAGACTATTCCGACACCATTCAACACCTTGATTTTTGTCCTTTTTTCTCCATGCAGCTTGGAATATGTAATAATAATAAATAAATTACAAGATGTTCAATAATAAATAAATTATAAGAAATTCCCATTAATTGACATGAGATCTCACATTGGGCTCTATTTTGTCTTCAAAAGTAGAAAGACGACATGTTTCCTTCTGTTGGGAGCGCATAGTGAAAGTCCGATACTTTTTACTCGGGGAGATCGCCAAAAGAGAGCCCAAGTTTGAGCCCGTCAATATATCCAGTTGACCCACCTTCACTCAAAAGCTTAAGCTAATGAGTTATGGGCCAACTTGGGTATATTAACTGCTCAATACCACATCAATTCTCCGATGTGGGACTTTTCTAACACAACTCACACGTGCATCCTAACACATTCCTTGCAGATTGATGTGAGATCTCGCTTAAGCTATATTTTATTTTATTTTCAATTTTACTCATCCTAAAAAGGTGTTCCACCTCCGTGTGTAGAGAAAATATTAGGTAGTCCTGACCTTAGGTCAAGTGTAATTTTATTCATTCGTTGTTCGCCGCGTGTCCCTTGGGCCGTTTCAGATATCACAGAAAGCATTTCTTAGTAGAGGTGAGCGGTTCCAGGTTCCACAGGTTCCAGGTAGGTTCCACCTGAAACCTGAAACCTACCGGCTTGTTGACATCTAATTTTTGACCATATATTATTGTGATTTTTATTCTTTAAAATTAATTAAAAATATCAAACAAAGGTCATAAAATCACAAAATCAACTTTGGAAGCCTTGGCCTAGCCTCGGGAACCAATTTTGAACAAAAAATATTTTTTGGTATTTTATAATAATTTTCGAATTTATTTAATTATAAAAATACCCAAAAAATCAGAAAAATACCATTCGTGGTCAGAAAAATACACAAAAATATTCAATAATTTTGTTTTAATTTCCTCTTCAAGTGTGTCACTTTAAATCTCAAAAATTCGGCTCGGGTCACTATGTTCCTTAACAAACATAAACCCGAACCGAGCCCAAAAATTCCTTTTAGAGTCTTTTAATTTTCAATTTTCACTTTTTATAAGCTATGACATTGGATTCTAAAGTCTCGAAGTGCAATTGGGTCAATTTGCCCTCCAATTTGATCAATTTTAACCAAATGGGCTTAATTGCACAATTTTCTTTCAATTTAGTCCCCGGTTTCTCAATTTTTGAAATTAAATTTCATGTGGGCATACCCATTCAAATTAAACATCCCTACCCTATAGTTTTCATCATTCTGAATCCACGGGTGGCCTTAATTTGGACTAATTCGATCGTTTGGGTCCTCAATTTGGCGAAAATAATTTTCGGATCCTAATGGTAATTTGGGGTTTTCATTAAATTTCAATAAATTGATTCACGACAATACCCCTATTTGATGAAAAACATGCCAAGGAGTCCGATTTTGTCATCAATTTCATGAAAATGGGTTTATTTGGGGCTCAATTAGACAAAATTGGTCGAACCGGGCCGGTCGGGTCAGCCCGACCCGACCCGGTCCGACCGGGTCTGCAACTTTGTTGCAGACCCACCGCGCCGAACGTGAGAAAAAGCAGGGAACAAGGGGGGAGCCGCGGCATTTGTTTTTGCGAGGAAAGGTGGACGACAAGAGGTCATGGAGGACTCAGTGGACGGATCGGCGGCCGCGGAAAGGGCCGGTGGGCCATGAAAGAAAAAAAAAAAGAGATTCTCGGTGTTGATGAGGGAGCTCGGGCCGAGAGAGAGGGGGGCGATTCACAGGCGAGAAAGGGGGGGATAGAGAGTGAAATAGGGAGATGAAGGAGCGGGGAACGGGGTCGAACCGCCGCCGCATCGACAAGCCGCCGTCATAGCCCCGGCGAACCAGGTCAGTCTCCCTCCCCCGCTTTTACTCTGTTTTTCTGCCATTGAATAGGGCTCGCCCGTCCGGCTCGATTTCGATCGAGACGGACCAAAGCCGGAGGTACCCGATCTTCCCAACGACTCGTGTGGGATTAATCAATATCTACTTTGGTTCGGCATCCTACGTCTAGCTTCGACGAAGTCATTTTGACGACTTTCTGAGTATGCCCGCCATCTGTTCGACGAATTCCCTAGAGGACCTCGCCGGAACCCGGAGCTGGGGATCACTGGCCGAGGATAGCAGGACCTCATGGACCTCAGGTAAGTCCCTAAACTCTCTTTGAATGTGGTCCGGAGGTTTAGAATCAAGTTTGACGTAAAAAAATGTGCTAGCAAATGGATCGCCGGCGCCGAGACTGTGGATGTCCGGCCCGGCCTGTCTCCGGCATTATTTTCGTCGCGTCTTGACTATATTTTGGTGTTGAAGTGTTGAGGAAGCTAATGGTAAAGAATGGACCAAAAATCGTGAAGGATCGGGTGCTGTTCGCGTTTTCCGGTGAGGATTCCGGCGACTTCGCCGGAATAATCACTGTTCCGGCGAAGCGCCGGTGGTCTTCTCCGGTAGCTTTGTCCCAGTTGACCAGTCAATGCTGACGTGGCATGCCACGTCGGCAGCCACGTCAGCTCTGTGGGGCGGTCCGAGTTTTGTCGAATAATAAAAACGTTTTCATCCGACGGTTGGCGTTGTGCCAAATGGCCCTCGGAGGACCGTCTGATCTGACCCAGGATCGGACGCGTCAGAGGGGGCCACGTGGCACAATAGTGATCGTCCGATTCTGAGGATTTTCGGATAATATAAAAAATTGATAAAAAAAAAGGAAAAGCCCTTACAAAATCAAAACGGCGTCGTTCTGGCCGTGGGTGCGCGGGTCTGGGTCGTGGGTCGGGTCATCCGACCCGGTCCGAATAATATATTATCATTATTATTATTATTATTATTTTAATAATAAAAAAATAAAAAAAATTCAAAAATCAATAAAAAAATAGAAAATCATTAAAAAATTCAATAAAAATTGAAAAATCATAAAAATATTCAAAAAAATTCGAAAAATTCAGAAAACTTCCAAAAAATAGGAAATGGCCACATTCAACTGGCCACGACCTGTTTCGGGTCTTTTGACCCCCGATCTTTCCAGAAATGACGGTTTTGCCCTTCCGGCAAACCGTCTTCCAAAAAAATTCTAAAAAAATCCAAGAAAATCCCTAAAAATAGGAAATGGCCACAAACAACTGGCCAAGTCTTATTTCGGGTGTTTTGACCCCCGACCCTTCTTAAAATGACGATTTCGCCCTTTGGGCGAATCGTCTTCCAAAAATTGAAGAAAAATCAAGAAATTCCAAAAAAATTCTCAAAAATGGGAAATGGCCACAAACAACTGGCCATGGAATATTTTGGGTAATTCTTTATCCAAACCTTCCAAAATTGATGATACCCTAGAACTTGCCGAGCCGCGAGAAAATATTTTTTTGGAGCTTGGAACCTACCCTGAAACCTAGAAACCTACCCCCAGGTTCCAAATTTTTTGGAGCTTGGAACCTACCCTGAAACCTAGAACCTGCCCTGCCATAGGTTCCAGATCTTGTTCCAAGATACCCTAGAACTTGCCGAGCCGCGAGAAAATATTTTTTTTAATGAATATGCAAGCTCAAATGTGAACCTGAATGCTGAAGCCTTATAGATATTACCTCATTGCACCACAAATCAGTGCAGGTTCTTTCTTCTTCTGGGTTACGGTTCATAGTATAGCTCATGGTTGTTGGACATAACATAGAAAATTAGAAATCACTGCTAGCACATTATTTGCAATCACTGCTATTGTCCATCGTTTCATGTACGGGTGAGCGGTTAGCTCAAGATGGTTTTTTTTAGCACAAGGACAAACACAGCACGACCAAGAAAACAAAAAATGGGGGAAATCGATCCTGCGACACACACGAGACAATCTGTACAAACAAAGGGACACCGACCAAAAGAAGCATCCAAAGAGAAAATCGCCAAGTGCTCGACAAGCTCTGTTATGGGCTGGAAACTCTCTTTGATGACCTTAAGAGCATGGGATATCTTCAAAGAGCTGTAATTCCTTGTGATGTTGCATGTTTTGCACTCATTTCACATGGATCTGATGAGGGTCCAGGTCAAGCCATCCACGGAAGTGGAATTTGATGTTCCCAGAAGCAAATGAAGTTGCACATATAATTGGTAGTGAAAAAAGCAGGTATGTAAATGACACTCTCGGATCACAGTATAACTAGAGGATAAAAATAACGTAAAGCATCCTCATGATAGATGGTGCATACATGATCTGAAAAAAAAAAAAAAACATGGTGCCTTGTAACAAGCATTACTGCAGAATCTATCTGATGGATAGCTAGAAGGATATAATGACCCCACTTTGTCCAAGCAATTCACATGATCTGAAGAAAATAAAAATAAAAAGGAACAACATGAGTTACCATGAAGCACAATTAATACTGCAACATACATCCCAGAGGCATAACAACAAAATGGGCATTGCTTGAAGCAAAAGATTGAAACACCAGATTGAAATTTGAAACTATGAGTAAATCACAGCCATAATTCCACTAAAAGTCTTAAACTAGCTTTAAATCAAAAAATAGAGCTTATCACAACTCATGATGGGATGAAGCAAACAAAATTTCCAATTGAAACACCATATGCAAACAGCTTGTCACGAGCCTCCCTTCCGATCGCATGAGATCCAAAATCTAACTATCTGAAACCAAATGAAGCAACAAACTAATATTAGTTCTAGAGTAAAATTATTGTTAACTAAATTGAAACAATTAATGAAAAGCCTCACCACAACGGCTAAATTCCACTTCAACCCGGAAGCTTTATTTACCGAGGATTATATCCTCATTAAGACAATCCATATATAAATAAAAAAGAAGATATTAAATAGAGCATTCATTCAAAATATATGCAAATGAATTACAATATATAAACATATAAACATCACTTACCTGACTCAAACTTTTATGCATTCTCAATGCACTCTTCAATGTTAACCGGCATACAAACGGCTCTTAACCAATCTTGAGTGGAAAGCAAAGCTTCCACAACTTTAGGAGTCAATGAACTCCGAAAGCCATCAAGCATACGACTCGATGTGTTAAAAGTCGACTCCGAAGCAATGTTAGTTAGTCATAGGAATAGACAAAACATCACGAGCCATTACAGATAGAATTTTATATTTTGAGCCGGAAGTCTTCCACCACATCAGGAGATCAAGATCAAGAGCCTCCTCATCTTTATCATGAAGATACTGATCAAGCTCCGATTTGTTGCCATCTTCTGCTTTTTTCTTTGAGAGCATATAGGTTTTCCGCCAAAAATTGATGTCATACTTGCTGCTAGCTTCATTACCAACGGAATTGGAACTACTACTAGCACTTAGACTTTGGCCACTGCATTTTTTATTGTTTGAAGCAAAAGATTGCTCATAAAATTCATACAACTCCTCCAATGCCTTCTTCACCTTATCATACATCACATTGATTCTCAATTCAACATCATAAATTTTTCGATAACAGAAACTCACATAATTCAACTTCCTTGTAGGATCCAACATAATGGCATTCAACACCAGCATATTCACCTTATCTAAATTCCCATAATATTTGTCAAATTTCTCTTTTATTGTCTTTCCCATAAGTCCGAGCTTGGGATCCTTAGAATCTGCAGCATCTTTCAAATATTTGTACAAGGTAGCTATCCCCTCGAAATAACCATTTGAAGTAACATATGAACTCCCCGACATCACTTTGGTGGCTTTATAAAAATGTTCTAGAAAATTGAAAAGAACAGTGGCATTTTCCCAATCATCTTCTTTAGGAAGATCGTCGTTAAGCTCACCTATGAAAGACAAATCCTCTTCTTCCATCCTTTCAAAGGCTTTTCTAAACTTTATGGCGGTGTTTAGCATAAGGTAAGTGGAGTTCCATCTAGTGGCATCATCAAGACAAACCGAACCTTTGTAAGTGATTCTTTCACTCTCAATACAAGATTGAAACATCTCGGCTCTCATGGGAGAGCTCATCACATATTTATTCACGTTTCGGGTATGTTCAATAGAAGCAGCTACCTTAGACAAGCCATCTCTTACAATCAATTTTAATATATAAGCAGTGCACCTCATGTGCAAGACCTTGCCATCTAAGATCAAAGACCCTTCTTTTGGAAGTTTATACTTCAAATAACCAATTGCAACATCATTTGAACTTGCATTATCTATAGTGATTGTGGACACATTTTTTTTCTATTCCCTACTCGTAGATGCATTTCTCCACAATTTTCCCAATCTCCCTACCCTTGTGACTATGCATTACCACAAAATTGATGATCCTCTTATGCAACTTTCAATTTTCATTGATAAAATGTGCAGTGAGACAAAAATAATTCATGTTTTGAATGGAAGTCCATGTATCAGTGGTGAGTGCGATCCTCGAATTATACTTACCAAAGTAAGTCGTCAAGCAAGTTCTTCCACTAAAATATAACTTCATGCAATCTCTACCCACTATAAATCATGATATATGCTTGAAGAGAGGTTGTAACTCATTGATATACTCACGAAATGCAACACGCTCAACCAACGAAACGGGTTGTTCATCAACTATGAAGAACTGAGCAAGCTTTTGCCTACAACGATCTTGATCAAATGTCCAAGTCGATAAGACACTACCAGTACTAGGATCTCCCCCTACCTTGCCATCTACATTGACATTACGTGGTGCAAAGAATTTCTGCCTCTTATCTACATTGCAAGGAAACTTCTTGCACGTTGACAAATGCTTCCACATTGAAGAAGTACCATTAGTAACATTGTACTTTAACTTAACCCCACAATGAAAGCACCTCGTGTTATTTGCTTTTCTAGTCTCCTCATTTATGATTTTCGCAAAATGATCCCAGGCATCAGAAGTATTCTTCTTATCACGAGGAGGGAGATAAGAACCAAATACCTTGTTTGTCACACTCGCACCCACGGTTGGGGTTGGCTCTTCTCCACATTCATTGACCGAAAATCCCAATTCAGTATCCAGAGTCATCTCCTCAAATCCCTCCACCTCTACTGACATGTTATCTTGATACATTAACTTCACACCTACAACCAAATAGTGTAATAAAGTTAGAAGAAACTAGGAAGTCTAAACAGAATTTTCATCATGCCAAGCCTACTGAAGTTTTGTTCTTGGTTACACAAGCATCTTCTCTTTGGTATAGCATGGATGAAAAGCATATAAATCTCATACAGAGTCACCCAGATAAAGCCCAATGATTCTTGAGAACCATGATAAATAAATAAGCACGAGCCACCAAAATACAGAATCATGGATCACATCACATCTCCCCCCTTTCTCGCGGATGAGTAAGAGCATACCATCGCCACTCATCCTAAATCTGTCAACCCTAACTGTTCAAAGTATTGGAGAACTTGATTCCTGTTAATTATTGAACTGGTGTAATCATTCTACTGTGTAATCATTCTACTTCAGCAGGGAAGCAATTGTCAAGTTGTGAAGATCCATGCCCTATATTTGACCAATTCAAATCCATCCATCCTTCTCTGGCATGAACATCTCACAAGTCATTTAGGAATGACACGCAAACAACTACATTCATGATCCTACAAAATGCATTCTAGTAAAGATAGCATTTCCTAATAGAGAATCAAAGATAGCATGGCGGAATGAAAACTTGTCCCGAGGAAAGCACAACATGCTGAATAACTCCAGATTTCATACCAAACCATTACATCTGCCAACATCAACCACCACATGCTAAACAGTAGCAAACATAGATTTTCCTCCAGATGACTCTCAGTGTATCTTGTATAATGTAAATACAGCCATAGCTATCCTATTCTCAACAAAATACAGAAGATCTGCAGAAGAAAATCTAAAACAACTACAAGGGCAATTTTAGCCTCGTTCTTCATACTAAATATGCAATGCATCTCTTTGAAGCACTGAAGAAGCACTACCATTTCAAGCAGTATTGGGCAATTCCTTTTTGAACGGGGTTAAAAAGCCGTCAACTTGATTGTGAAAAAAAAAAACAAAAATCGACCCATAAAATCATCGAACCTCGGGCGCTGTTGAGGGATGGCCGTCCGACATCTTCGAGGGATGACCGTCGGGGGTCAGGGAGGGATGTCCGTCAAGCGTCAGTGAGGGATGGCCGTCGCGCGTCATTGAGGGGTTTGTTCCTTTTTGAACAGGGGGAAAAAAGCCGTCAAATTGATTATCTAAAAAACAAAATCGACCCATAAAATCAACGAACCTCGAGCGTCGTTGAGGCATGACCGTTGGGGGTTAGGGAGGGATGTCCGTCGAGCGTCAGCGAGGGATGGCTGTCGCGCATTGTTGAGGGATGACTGCCCGGCGAGGCAATGGGCGTGAGGGAAGGGCCGTCGTTGAGGGACTGGAGAGGGAGCAAAGCCCGGTGAACGGTGAGGGATGGCCGTCGGGCGTGCTGCGTTGGGAGGTGTCAGACGTCGCGGGAGAGTAGTAGATCGTCGGGCTTGAGGAAGAAGAAGTGCGTGAGGTGAGAAATGAGAATAGAAAGGAGGAAGCACAAAGTCTGAAAGGGATTAGGAAATTAGGGCTTTTAAAAAATCGGTTCTGGTTTCGGTTCGGTTCCACACGGAACCGGAACCGCCGGTTCTTCAATATGCGGAACCGAAAACCAGAACCTAGCACATCCGAATCAGGAACCGGACCGGAACCGCCGGTTCGGTTCTTCGATTCTCGATTCTACCCTGAAATCATGCTCACCCCTATTTCTTAGTCCCTCGCTCCGCTTTCGAGCAACATCATCGTAGCGTCCAGGTGGCCCGCAACGCACACATAGTGAAGGGGACATTTATGGAAAAGAATCATCAAGAAATGGATCTATGCGGAATCTGAAACATGGGACACCATGAGAGACGCGGCCAACAATGAGTGGATGAAATTATAGCTGACATGGAGCACCGGGAACTATCCCATTGAAAAAGCTAAAACATCACAGGCGAGACTAGACCGGTCCTCATTGGTCCAGTTCCCGTTTCCAAATGTTTGGAAGCGGGAGCCATAGGGTCAGTTCCCAGTTTCGAACTGGTCCACTTAGAAACCAATCATCCATAATAATTAGAGGATAAATATTTGTGTTGGGGTTCCGTAAAAATTGGTGACAAGTTATCGTGCTTGGTCTGGGATGTGTCTCCTTCCATTTTCAGACCTCAGTGGAAATTCGTTGTAATCCCTCAATGCGAACACTCTCTGATAATCAATTTCACCATAAGATGTTCAATATACGAAGGAAGCAACTTAAGTTGATGCCCACATTGGATATTCATTATAGTATTTTTTTTTCTTTCATTAGGAATTATCAACTTACTCTAAAACTGAAGACAAAATGGAAGGATACTGCTCAAAAAGAAAATGCTTCATAACAAAATTTGGCAGAGTTTTGGCATAGATTGGGCATGTATTTCTACCGCTTTCTTCTGTTTATTTAAAATCCTGGAATCGTCCTCAAATTGGAATTGACATGCAACCCCCTTTCTAATTGTTCCAGATTTCCATGAATTCTTCCACTTTTATGAATTGGCGGCTTCCATGCCTATCGTGCCTGTTGATTGTCCTATCAAATTTGAGCCAATTTTGCAGCATCCACTCTTTTGCTTATTTCGAACAGATCTTTGCTAACTGTTCTCACGCGTGTGCTGGACTTAGGAGCCTGGAAGATTTGAACTCAATACCTCATGCTCTAGTACCGTGTAGATTTGAGACGCAATTGGGCAGTTGGGCAGAAATTCAAAACAAAGCTTGTATAGAAAAGTTCTTCACTTGGTGCAAAAACAGAAGAAATTCTCAGGTCACCTCAACAAGTGGCATCATCCCATCATCAGCAGCTTGTTGAACTAACTCTCTGGGAATGTAATAGAAATCCAAGCGTGGGAGACGTCACTCCTATTTAGAAGATGATTCAAACTAGCCAAGAAAGACTTCGAATTTCTTGACTGCCGAGCAGTTGGGCAGATGACCGGCCACAAGCAACTGATGAGCTCGCTCGAGGCCGGTGAGATCGTGCTCACATGTGGCCAACGAGGAGAGGGAAGAAACACAGGAGGGAGGAAGAAAAGAAAAATAAAAAGGAAATCATTTCTTCACTTTTGAAGGATTGCAGGAGAAGAGATGAGGGAAAATAAAGAGGAAATCATTTCTCCACTTTTGAAGGTATTTTTTCTATTGGTGGAAAATGTTTTTCTTGACTAGTTATTTTTTGAGAACCAACACGGGAAAATCCGAAAAATATTTTCCGAAAAGTTATTTTTCTTGAAATAAATGGAGCATTTTGTTGATGGGATAAATCGAAGGCGAGGAGCAAACACTCACGAAGAAAGAGGAGATAAAGATGGCTTTTCTGCTTTCTGTATTCATCTTAATTTAGCTATACTGAAATTGTTACAAAATAAAATAACGTAATAAATTTTTATATACAAAAGATTGATTGAGCAACTCGTACGTAGAATTCCAATGAGGTGGAACATCTTTTGAAAAAAAAATTGGTCTTCTTCTATGTGATTTACAAAATTTGCCCAATCTTTCATAATTTTGGGATGACTCCATAAAAATCGAATTGCTGCCTTTATTGGGCTAAGAAAAACATTAAGAGTTCTTAAACCATCTTGCACACATAAATTTAAAATATGGGAAACACGTCTAATGTGAAAAAATTGTCCACCAAAAGCGGGTTTTCAAATCTTTTCTTACTCGGGAACGAAAACTGTATTTGACGCAGCATTATCAAAACCAACTGAAAAAAATTTATTAATCAAATCATATTCTTCTAAAACTTGCATAATTACTATATAAATATTATTGGTTGTATGCCTATCATCAAGCACTCCAAATGCAATAACTCTTTTTTGAATATTACAATTGTCACGTATCCAATGATATATGATACCCAAATAAGAATGAGTTTGCCAAGGATCACTCTAAATGTCACTTCATATATGCACACGCCATTGAAATTCGTAAAAAAAAGATCAAATCTTTTTTTCCTTTTCTATAAATCCCAAGAAGTTCGCGTTTAAGAGTATTTCTCGGAATATGTTTTGCTTGCGGAGTACATGCAGTAATTATAAAAAAAAAATCAATTTTTTCACTTACATTAAACGGTAAACGTTCAATGTCAGCATATTGAGCTAATGTTTCTTTATAAACTTTTTCATTGTAACAAAATAAAGGAGAAGTGTTAAGATTGGCATACCCGGAAATATGTTATTGGCTGGTTCGATCCCCGCTTGCATTGAATGTTTTGACCACAGATGCCGATTAAATGTTCCATAACCGCCTCTAGCTATAAAATTATATATTGTCACACAATATTTACATTTTACCTTATACTTGTTTTCGCCAAAATGTTACTTCGTGAAGTGTTCTCATATGTTGGATGTACCCTCCCGTTCTGCCTCCTTTGTTGTCAACATTTCTTTGACACTGGTAGAAGGGTGAAGACTTTCTTACGTTGGGACGTGCTCAACATTAGGAATAACATTGATATTATTATCATTGTCTACCTAATATGTAAACTCACGAGGATCATATTCATGAAGATAATTGAATTCCCCCATCCCCATCAGTGGCATCGCACTCTTTCTCCTATCACCAGCTCCACTTCCACTTGCAATTTTTTTTTCGGAGAACTGAGCAGAAAGCTGATTTAGAAAATTGAGAGAATTGAGCTAAGATTGAGAGAATTTGAGAGAAATTATGAGAAAAAATGAAAGGAAAGAGGGGTATTTATAGAGATTTAGGATAGTTTTAATAAATTAAGAAAAAAATTAAGGGATGTGTAGCTGTTGCTAGCAATAGTTAAATTTAACCATTGCTAGCAACGGCTAGGGGTAAAGTGCCGTTGAGCTCTTTCCCTTTTATTATTATTTTTTTATATAGCTGTTGGGCATGGTTCCTGAAATGCCATGAAACTTAACTGGCCCGTATAGGCCGGGCCGATTCCGGACTGATTCCGGGCTCAAACCGGACCGTGGCCATGTCTAATACCGTCATCAGTAGTTTGTTGAACTAAATCTTGGGGAATGTAATAGAAATCCAAGCATGGGAGACGTCACTCCTATTTAGAAGATGATTCAAACTAGCCAAGAAAGACTTCGAATTTCTTGACTGCCGAAGGTTGACCGTAAAGAGTTCCCTCAGATGGACTAAAAAAACGTCCACACCAAACAACCCACATTGCCTGTGTTTTCCAAATGGCTTCACAATCATAGCCTTTCCCACCTTTTGTTCTCCAAGTGGATAATTGCCAAAACGATGAAGACCAATGGACTCAGTCAAACCCCCAAATTCAAATGCTACACATTTTCCTTAGCTATTCATTCTTTCTAAGTGTTAGTACCACGAAATACTTCAAATTGGTACATATATGGCACATTTACCCAAAACTACCAAATCGGTACACCTATGATAATTTTATCCAAAACTAATTTTTGCTACCAAAAAATTAAAACTGGTATATCAGTGACAAATTTACCCTACATTGGTTTTCGTTATATTCAATTAAATACTATGGAAAAAGCCCAAACTAGTACACTTATGACAAACAGATGATAATAATCTCAAACCAATACATCCGTCAACTGGGCATGTCATTCAACTCAGCAATTTGATAGTGAAATTTAACAAGAACTAACATAGGGTAAACTTGTTACAGATATATCAGTTTAGGATTTTTGGATGTCAAAAAATTAATTTGAGGTGTAGCAATTTTCGTTTTTCATGATATTAATTCTTCTTTCAATAAAATGACTGCAAAATGAGGACTCGGATGAGTCTAACGTAAGTGGAAAATGAGAAGAGAATTTTAGGAACCGAAAGCCCCAATCTAAAAGCAAGTTGCATTAATTGACTCGTTCAAAATCCTGGGCAAAACGTCTTCTGTTCATTCTTGAATTCAATCTTCTTTTTCTCCTTTTCTTTTGCCAACCAAGATGAGAAAATTTGGCTCCGGCCATTCTTGAAAGAAATTGAGTATATAAACCCTCACTGACGAGCCTCGAAACACACTTCAACTGCCAAAACAATTTAACCTCGTTGTTTTTCAGTACATCAGAGAGATCTTTCGAGAATATTTTAGCGAAATGGCAGGACTGAGGTATGCAGGAATGGTGTTGCTGGTGATAGCGGCAACCATGGCGATGAGTGAGGCCAAGACTATTGTTGTTGGCGGATCTGAGAACTGGCGTTACGGCTACAACTACACGGACTGGGCTCTTAAGAACAGTCCCTTCTACATCAACGACACACTTGGTGAGTGCAACCAGCTAACTTTTAGTTTCAGCCAAGGACGTTTTACTTCCTCTCTGATGCTGCTGAAGTTTGCAAAATTTAGAGAGTATTACCTAAAATATGTGCCGACTGTCCAGTTCGAGAGCCACATCGATTTTCTTCTTTGAGATGATATAGGATATTTGAATTCTCAAGTTGCATAAAATAAGAGAATATACATGTAACCACCTCGTTTCACAACGTGATTGTCAGGGTGACCCTCAAGGTTACATTGAGTGAGAGAGAATGTAATGGGCATAGGATTTAAGAGGGAATGTGACATTTATTCTTCAACATGGAATTGATTGTTGAAAGCCAAACACCTCTAGTGAAGCGGATTACGGACTAAATAAAGAACCCTAATGATGGCGGTAATGAGTTTCCTTTATTCAAGAATCGGCGGTAATATCATTATGAACCAACAAAATGAATTACCTATGCTTAACTACTTTTTATTTTCATGGCTAGTGTTCAAGTTCGATGCTCCCCACAACGTGTACCTGCTGCCCAACCTGTATAGCTACATCAAGTGCGGCTTCAGGGGTGCGAAGCTTCTCGCTGATGCGCCGAAAGGCGCCGGGGAAGAGTTCGAGGTCGTGCTGAACCAATGGAGACTCTACTACTTTGCTTCCTCTAATGACAAGGACTGCTCCGATGGCTTGATGAAGTTCTTCACCATGCCGCTTCCGCGTTGGCAGTGAAGAGGACTAAGAATCAAACTAGTCCCGCTTGCTAGGGAAATTTGATTATGTTTACGCAATCATAGAATTTGAATAAAGAGTGGCTGATCCTAGAGAGGGCGTGGTTGGAATAAACATATGTTGTGAGGCTATTTTGTTATTTCTTCTATTGCTCATGTATTACCCACGGCTCACTGCGGAATTAAATTTTACTATGATAAAGTTTCTTTTGTTCAATCTGACACAGAAAATTCACAATCTGTTTCTATTTCCGGCATCATATCCATCTGACTTCTTGCTTGTGCTGCACCGCAACTGAAGAATTTCTTTTAGTTGCATGTGGTAATTTGTCCAGTCCAAAGCTTTCAGTAGAAATTGAATTGAAGTACATAACTTATTTGGTTATAACATGTAATAAGAAGGAAAAAAAAAGCACCTTGATTCCCTCATAATTTTATTGACTTTAATGCAGCAAACCTGAATACAAAATAACAAACCTTATGTTTTTCCTTAATGATCTCATAGCCAGCGCGCGGAGTTGCTCCAGTGATGTTTTGCAGCACCTTCCGCTTCACCCTCTCACCTTCCAATTTTTTTTAATAATTTGGTAATATCATTATGAACCATAAAAATGAATTACCTATGCTTAACTACTTTTTATTTTCATGGCTAGTGTTCAAGTTCGATGCTCCCCACAACGTGTACCTGCTGCCCAACCTGTATAGCTACATCAAGTGCGACTTCAGGGGTGCGACACTTCTCGCTGGTGCGCCAAAAGGCGCCGGAGAAGGGTTCGAAGTCGTGTTGAACCAATGGAGGCTCTACTACTTTGCTTCCTCTAATGACAAGGACTGCTCCGATGGCTTGATGAAGTTCTTCGCCATCCCGCTTCTGCGTTGGCAGTGAAGAGGACTAAGAATCAAACTGGTCCCGCTTGCTAGGGAAATTTGATTATGTTTATGCAATCATTGAATTTGAATAAAGAGCGGCTGATCCTAGAGAAGTCGGGGTTGGAATAAACATATGTGGTGAGGCTATTTTGTTGTTTCTTCTATTACTCATGTATTACCCGTGGCTTGCCACGCAATTGAATTTTACTATGATTAAATTTCGTTTTTTTGTTACAATCTGGCACAGAAAATTTATGGTCTAAATAATAAAAACAACGTCTAGATATATTGAATTAAAATCAGTCTATTTCCAGCATCATATCCATCCGACTTCTTGCTTGTGGTGCAGCCCAACTGAGGGATCTCTTGTTGTTTCCCAGTCCAAAGCTTTCAATAGAAATTTAAGTCATATCATTGATCAAGATAATTGAATTGAAGTGTATATAACTTATTTGGATATAACAAGCATTTGGCAACTTGCCTAGTCCAAAGCTTTCATCGCCGGTGCGTGGAGTTGCCTCCGGTGATGTTTTACAGCACCCTCCCACCTTCCGATCCGGGGCAATGGAAAGTCAGGAATAGTTATGTTCTGCTCTGTGTCTAGCGCTGATCGTCAAGTGCTACATGTGCCGATGCTTCACGTGCGACTTCATCCTCAATAACAAATGTGCTTCCTAGCGTCCGATTTTAGTTCTTCCACATCCTGACGACCACCTCCTTATACTCTTCGAGGATATCCCTTCCTGCCATAATCATAAAATGCAATGCCTGTGGCTTTCAATCTGAATGTATTCCTATTCTCTTTTGCCTAATCCCACGGATTTGCGGTCCATATTCACTGCTGCACGCCCACGTTTACAATACTTACATCTGTACAATAGGGTTGTAACTTTTTCGGCTCTATCCCTACTCGTGCCGAAGAAAGATGATTCCTTCAAAATATGTGCCGACAGTCGAGCTATAAAAAATAATCATAATCTAGTATAGGTACATATATCCCATTTAGACATACACACACATATATATAGTTAACCATACCTAGACGACATACTCAATGAGTTGCATGGACAGATAGTATATTCTCCAAAATTGATCGGAGCAGTCGTTACCATTATATCCAGATGAAAGAAAGAGATGAATGGAAAATAGCTTTCAATACGAAATGAAGTGTTTATTAATTAGCTAGTGTTACGACAATGCGGAAACTGAAACGAAATTGAGACAGAGGAGAAGAATGGAACACCAAGAGTTATGTGGAAACCCTTGCGGGAAAAACCACGGGAGAGAGGAGAAGCAAAATCCACTATGAGAATCAGGAATTACAAAAGAGGCAACGTAAGCTTCTCTATCAGACAGTTTGAGCAAAGAGCAATATTTATAGTATTACCCCTCAAATCCTAATGTTGGCCCAAGGTCCTTAACTTAAGCCCTTAACTATTCAAGACATATTAACAAATCTCCACCTTGACTTGAATTCCCAAGTAGACATAAGTATTAAGTCAATCTTCTCCTCCCACCAGCATAAAACTCAGCTGCTGCAAACATTAACCAAATCCAAGCAGTGCTTGAATTTAGTAAAGGGCAATGACTTTGTCAACATATCAGCTGGATTGTTTTCTGTACCAATCTTCAAGACCTTAATATAGCCATTAGCAAGAATGTCTCGAATATAATGATACCGCACATCAATGTGCTTTGTTTTCTCATGATACATATGAGCTTTAGTAAGATGTATAGCACTCTAACTATCGCAATGCACAACAGTCACATCATCATCCACACTGAGCTCTCCAAATAAGCCTCTTAACCATATGGCTTCTTTGATTGCCTCTGTAATAGCCATATATTCTGCCTCTGTAGTAGACAAAGCAATTGTATGCTGCAAAGAAGCTTTCCAACTGACTGCACAACCCCTAACAGTAAAGATGTACCCTGTCAAAGACCTCCTTTTATCAAGGTCACCAGCATAATCAGAGTCAACATATCTAGTAAGAGTTTCACAAGTTTTTCCAAACTCTAAACCATAATCTAAAGTACCCTTTAAATATCTCAAAATCCACTTCACTTCTTGCCAATGAATTTTACCTGGGCATGATAAATATCTACTTACCACGCTAACAGCATATGATATGTCAGGTCGAGTGCAAACCATAGCATACATAACACTACCAATTGCACTAGAATATGAATATGTGACATATATTTTATTTCATCATCTGTATGTGGACATAATTCAGCTGATAATCGAAAGTGAGCAGCAAGAGGAGTACTCACTGGTTTGGCATCTTTCATGCCAAAACGATCTAACACCTTCTCAATGTAGCATTTCTAGGACAGATACAATTTTCCTCTTTTCCGATCTCGCTGAATTTCCATGCCAAGAATTTTCTTCGCAGAACCTAAATCCTTCATATCAAATTCAGCGCTCAATTGTGCCTTCAAATTCTGTATATCAAATTTATCTTTTGCTGCAATTAACATGTCATCAACGTATAACAGCAGATAAATATAAGATCCATTTGGAAGTTTGCATAGATATACACAACTATCATATTTGCTTCTACAATAGCCAAGTTGCACCATAAAAGAATCAAATCTTTTATACCACTGTCTAGGTGATTGCTTCAAGCCATAAATACATCTTTTCAATAAACATACATGATCTTCCTTACCTCCAAACTGAAAACCCTCAAGTTGACCCATATAGATTTTCTCTTCAAGTTCACCATGCAAGAAAGCTGTTTTCACATCGAGTTATTCCAACTTTAAATCATGCATAGCAACTAACGCAAGAAAGACCCGAATAAAGCTGTGTTTAACGACGGGTGAAAACATATTATTAAAATCAACTCCCTCAATTTGACTATAGCCCTTAACGACTAGACGTGCTTTAAATCAAATGTCTTCAACTCTAGGAATACATTCCTTTCTTTTGAAAACCCACTTGCAACCCACAATCTTCTTTCCATTTGGTGGTTTGAGAAGCTCCCAAGTTTGATTCTTTTCAAGAGATTTCATCTCTTCATTCATAGCAACTAACCACTTTGCTGAATCTTTGGAGGAAATAGCTTCCTTGAACGTTTTAGGCTCAGCATATTCTATCGACTCTGCAGCTGAAAGAGTATAAGCAACAAAATCTGAGTATCCATACATCTGTGGAGGTTTCACTGTTCTTCTCGGTCTATATTTGGTTATGGAATAATTCTCTTTTTCAGATTCTTCAATCTCAATATTATCAGTCATTGACTGAACTAGTTGTGAAGAAGATACTTTAAACTCCACCTTCTTTGGTGCACTTTACAGATTTTCTTGGCAAGTATTTGATGATTTCTTGACAGGATGAAGTATAGCAGATTCATCAAAAGTAACATCTCTGCTAATCATAATATTAGATGAATCAGAACACCAAAGCCTATAACCTTTTACACCAGAAACATAACCAAGAAAAATGCATTTTTTCACTCTAGGCTCTAGTTTCCCTTCACTAACATGTGCATATGCTGGACATCCAAATATTCAAAGAGAAGAATAATCAACAGGTTTACCTGACCATACTTCCTCAAGTGTCATGTTCTCAATAGGTATGCAAGGAGAACGATTTATTAACCAACAAGCAGTATTGACAGCTTCAGCCCAGAATTCCTTACCCAAACTAGCATTAGACAACATTGTCGCGACCCTCTCGAGGTGGTGTACGGGCTCTCGAGGGCTAATGGGCCGCCCGATCTAAGCCTGATCGGACGCGGGCCTCTCCCAAGGTCCATTACCTAAATCGCAACGGCTGGATATGCGTGGTCGACCTTTAGTGCGGTTTCGTGACATGTGATATGTGTACATGCCAAGGAGTCGCCACCAATCGTTTCGTGGATGGTACGATCGGAAACCCTATCGAATAGTTGGGAGCGATCTATTCGATTCTGCGGAAATCAGAGAAATGGGATCGGAGACTTAGTTGCGCCAATGATCAGAATTGACGCCCTTTCGGTACATAAGTTGAATGGTTTATCTGATTCTAGAATTTCATGCAGATGAGTGGGGTATGGATCCTAATTCTAAGAGTTCATGCAGACAGGAATGACTATCATATCACTCACAGTCAATGAAAGTAAATGCGCAAACCAATGACCCAATACGTGCGGATCAAACGCATGAAAGCAGCATGGCATCCCTAATGAGGCCCTATTAGCCTAGAGAAGTATCAATCAACGTTTAGGAGTGATTTTGACATGATTCGCCCATGAGGGTCAGAATCGTAATTTTGAGAAATTTGGGAACAATTTGCCATAAAAAGGAAAAATTATCATTTCAGATGAAAGATGCAGTCAAAATAGGGTAGAAATAGGATTGGTGATAAAATCTTTCCATTTCCTATTTTTCGGGAATTTCCAAGATTTTTCTGGAATTTAAAAGTTATTTTACCCATGGAGGGGTAAAATCGTCATTTTTGGACAAAAATGAGAACTGAAAATCTCAAATATTAGGGTTGGTCACCCACCTGACCCAAACCCCAACTTTGAGCGATTTTCAGGATTTGATTGGAACAAGAAAGACGATTTTCCCATTGGAGGGGTAAAATCGTCATTTTGAGAAAAGGGACGAGGCTCGAAAATCCAAGCCCAAGAATTGGTCACCTAACCGATCCTAATTCTTGCCTTGGCATTATCGACCTTATCTCGTATATACAGCAGATGCGACTTACCCCTAAAGGGTAATATCGTCAAGTCTAAGAAGAACGGATAAGAAACCCCAAAAATAGGGTTGACCAGTTGTCTGTGGTCAATCCTCGATTTTTGGGGATTTCTGGAGTGTCTAGGAATTTCCTACAAATTTCTTACATTTTTTTTTGGATTTTCTAGAATTTTCTAGCATTTTTTAGGATTTTCTAAGATTTTTCTGATTTTTTTTATTTTTTAAAATCATTTTCTGATTTTTTATTTATTTAAAAAATTTTATTCGGACCGGGTCAGGTGACCTGGACCCGCGAAACCTATGGACTAAAACGACGCCGTTTCTACGTTTTTTATTTTCAGATTATTCAAAATTAATCCGACGGCCTACACTGAACCGCGTGGCTAATCCGTGTCCGTTGGATCTGATTACTAGAACCTACGGTCTAGATTAAGCGAAGACTCGACCTGAGCCGTTTGATTGACTTACTAAAATCTACGGCCACGATTTGAACCTGAGACTTGATCTAAGCCATTCAATCCTACTAACCTAAACGACGCCGCTTGACCTTTCATCTAAACGGCATCGTTTCAGCTAGTTTTGATTTTTCGATTTTACAACATTTTCGAATAATCCTAATTTCTAATCGGACGGTCACCATTTATTAGATTCGATTATTCTCAGCCGTTGGATTCTTTTTATTTGAATAACAGACTCAACGATCATGCTGACTCGACATCCACGTGGACCAACCACTTGTTGCCACCTAGACCTTTGACTCGTTGACCTCGCCACGTACGCGTCGTCTTCAACCTCGCGCCTGCAACTGGACGAACGGCTGTGCTTCTCTGGCGGCGATCCGACGGTGGACCCTTGATGAAATCATGCGAGACCAACGTCAATCGACTCGCGATCGTCTCTAGTTTAACCTATCTAAGAATCGCATCATCTCATTCGCAAAATCACGAGTATCAAGCCGAGTGCCGAGTACGGCTATGGGAGTTCGATCGCTCGACTAACACAAAATCATTGCAATTCCATCACAGGATAGCATCAATCGATGTTCAGGAGACTTACCTCGAGCTCTGATTGAGCTCGCTCGGCCCAGATTTGGCTGGGCAAGAATGGACAGTGTTCGGCGATGGAGGTTGGATTGAGAGACTCAATTCGAGGTGTACAAGCGAGGTCGATGCAAAATAGATGTACGACAATGGTCAGTGATGTTCAAGGAGCAAAACGCACATAGTAATCGCAAGAATGAACAAGAAATGAATGAGTCGCCATTGAAGTGCAGTGAAGAACTCGAGGCTGTGACTCACCTGTTCCGGCGATTTCAAGCTGCGTGGTCGACGACAACAGCCTCCCCTCAGTCTGGGCAACCTGCTGACGATCTCCTAGAGCTTTGGTCTAGCCTGGAAAAGCCTGACCGATGCTCTGTGGATTCGACCTTTGTCCTCGACAATGGCGGTTGGAGAATGAGCTCTCTCTCTCTCTCTCTCTCTCTCTCTCGATTCTCCTCGTCCTCTACTAACTGAATTGACCAACCTCTTCAACCGAAAGCCTCTGTAGGCTTATATAGCATTTTCAGTTTTGGCGCCGAATCAGGGAGTTGGGATAGGTGACCTCCGCACGTGAAAACACGTCCGAAATGGTCACCAACGACTGTTGATACCTAATTTTGGATCAGCCTTTTTTTAGCCATTTCTTAGAAAATTCATAGAAAATTCATAAAAAGTCAAAAAATTGCAAAATCAACTTTGGTGGCCTTGTCCAAGCCTAAGGAACCATTTTTGACAAAAAAATAATTTTTCATATTTTTCTCATTTGTTTAGTATGTTTGGAAATTAGAAAAATACTAGAAAAATCAAGAAAAATAGCATTTGAGATAAAAAAAAATATGGAAAAATAGCCAATATTTTTATTTTTAATCCCTTGTATTTTTTACCTAAAAAAATCTAAAATCAGATTCAATTTTAGGTCTTCCTTTGTTACACATATGATTGAATTTGAGAAAAAAATATCAATTGTAAATTTGGCATTTTTTACGATCTTGACATTCAATCTGATTGTCCCCTATTTCAATTTAGCCCAATTATTTGCATAAATTGCCCAATTGCACAAATTGAATACTAAATTGCATTTTAGTCCTTGAAATTGGCATAATTGAAATCACTTTCAATTCAAGGGCTGTCATTGCAAATTAAACATGCTGCCCAATGGTTTCATCATTTTGAATCGATTGTCATAAGTAATTTGGTCCAATTTGGTCATTTGAACCTTCAATTGCATAATCCCAAATTTGCAATTAAATGAAAATTTGGAGTTTTCGTAGAAATTGATGTGAACTTTTGGGAAAAATCACATTTCTAGGTAATACTCATGCCCTAAGTTCGATTATGATGTTCAATTACAAAAATTCCCCACCAATTTTGGGTTAATTTCGAAAAATCAGGTTAGAACCGGTTTAGACCGGTCGAACCGGTTCACCATTGCATCGTCTTCAACCTCAAGACTCCCTGCGCAAATGAACAGTGTCCAGGTGAAGTTTGATCGAGCAATTGACTGGGCAATCGGTCACAATCAGAAGAGGTTGGGTAGGCGTCTTGTTCCTCACTTTAGTACCTTTCGATCAAGCCCAGCCTCGAGACAAATGACCGCCGGACAAGCTCCGGCGAGGTCAGTCAAACCTGCAAACCTGCAAAAGTCAACACTCTCAAACGCAGGTCAAATTCGTGCCAAATTCGCATGAGGCGGAACTCGCCGGAGGACCAAACAGAGTTGGACGGAATCCCCATCCTCCCCGACGCCGTTTAGACCTGAAGGCGCGTGACTACACGTGCCAGTTCGAGTCGTTAGTCCCCCCGGTTCGATGCCAAAAATCCAACGAGCTATATAAGCATGCGGGGACTTTCAATTGAGGAGGACGGTTGATTCAGTTGGAAGATGGTAAACAGAATTGAGAGAGAGAGAGAGAGAGAGAGAGAGAGAGAGAGAGAGAGAGAGAGAGAGAGAGAGAGAGAGAGAGAGAGAGAGAAAGGAAGAGAAAGAGCTCGCTCCCCATCGCCAATGTCGAGGGCGAAGCTCGGAATTGCAGAGCATCGGTCAGCTAGACCAAAGCTCGGAGAGACCCTCGGGAGGTCGCCCATACCGCCAGGAAGCTATCGCCGTCGTCCACGCAATATGAAGTCACGAAAACAGGTGAGTCAAAGCTTCGAACTCTACACTGAGCTTCAATGGTGGATTTCAGTTTTGGCCATGATTCTTGCATTTAGTGTGTGCGTTTTGTGCTTTGAACATTACTGACCATTGTCGTACATCTATTTTACATCGATATCGCTTGCATACCCCGAATTGAGTTTCCCAATCCCAACCTCCATTGCCGAACACTGTCCATTCTTGCCCAGCCAAATATGGGCCGAGCGAGCTCGATCGGAGCTCGAGGTAAGTCTTCTGCGCCTCCTGCCGTGTCAATCTGTGAATGAATCGATCTGATTTCGCGTGGTCTGTGTGATTGAACTTCCATGGCCGTACTCGGCACTTTGCATGATACTTGTGATTCTGTGGATTAGATATCGCGATTCTTAGATATGTTAAGATAGAGGTTATTGTGAGTCGATTGCCGCCAGTCTCGTTCCATTCCGTCAAGATTCCACCGTTAGATCATCGCCGGAGATGCTCAGCCGTTCATTCCACCAGAGTCGCGAGGTTGAAGACGAAGCTAACGTGGCGTAGTCAGCGGGTCAAAGCTTAGGTGGCAGTCCGCCATTGGTCCGTGTGGATGTCAAGTCAGCTTGACCGTTAGTCGGTTAGGGCGAGTCAGCATAGATCGAACAGCCTAGGTTAATCGAGTCTAACAAATGGTAACCGTTCGATTAATAATTGGGATTATTCGAAAATGGTTTTAAATTTGAAAATCAAACAGAACCGAAACGGTGCCGTATAGGTTAGTGGGTATGCGACGTCGTTTAGGTTAGTTGGGTTGAACGGCCCAGATCAAGCCTTGGGTTCTAATCGTGACCGTAGATCTAGACAATCGGATCGGACGACAGAGAGACAGTCAATCTTCTATCGAGGCCGTAGGTTTAGCTAATCTGATCCAAAGACAGTGGATTAGCCACGCGGTTCATTAGGGACCGTCGGATTAAATCCGATTAATCCAATAATAAAAAAGTCTGGGACGGCGTCGTTTTGGGGGCGTCGGTTCAGCGGGTCTGGGTCGGGTCGACCCGGTACGAATCACATTTTTAAATAAAAAATTCATAAAATGATTTTTAAATAAAAAATTCAGAAAAAATTTTTAAAAATAAAAAAAATCGGAAAAATCCAAGAAAATCCAAAAAAAAAGCTAGAAAATTCCAGAAAATCCAAAAAAAATGTGGAAATATTGTGGGAAAATCCTAGACACTCCAGAAATCCCCAAAAATTAAGGATTGACCACAGACAACTGGTTAATCCTATTTTTGGGATTTCTGATCCGTTCTCTCTGGAAATTGACGACAATGCCCTTTAGGGGTAATTCGTCCCTACTTTGTACTTGAGATAGGCCGATAATGTCAATGTAAGAATTAGGGTAGGGTAGGCGACCAATTCTTAGGCTTGAGTTTTCGAGTCCCGACCCTTTTCTCAAAAAGATGATTTTGCCCCTCAATGGGAAAATCGTCTTTCTTGTTCCAATCGAGTCTTGAAAATTGCTTAAAATTAGGGTTTGGGTCAGGTGGGTGACCAACCCTAATATTTGAGATTTTCAGTTCTCGTCTTTGTCCAAATGACGACTTTACCCCTTCAAGGGTAAAATCACTTGTAATTCCAGAAAAATCCTAGGAATTCCCGAAAAATAGGAAATGGAAGGATTTGATCGCCAATTCCTTTTTCACCGTCTTTTGACTGTAAATTTCATATGATGATTTTTCCCTTCCGAGGTGAATTGTCCCCGAATTGTTCAAAATTACGATTTTGCCCCTCATGGGCAAATCATGTCAAAACCATTCCTAAGCCTTGATTGAGACTTCTCTAGGCTAATAGGGCCTCATTAGGGATGCCACGCTGATTTCATGTGATTTATCTGCATGCTATGGATCCTTGACTTGCGCTTTTATTTTAAATGACTGTGAGTGATAGGGTAGCTATTCCTGTCTGCATGAGTTCCTAGATTTAGGATCTATACCTCACTCATCCGTATGAAATCCCAAGATTAGATAAACCATCTATCTTAGGTATTGAAAGGGCGTTAACTCTGATAGTTGGCGTAACTAAGTCCCCGAACCCATTTATCTGGTTTCCGCAGAATCGAATAGACCACTCCCAACTATTCGATAGGGTTTCCGATCGTACCCTCCACAAAATGATTAGTGGCGACTCCATGGTATGTACACGTATCACATGTCACTAGACCACACCAAAGATCGACCACGTATATCCAGCCGTTGCAATTTGGGTAATGGACCTTGGGAGAGGCCCGCGTCCGATCAGGTGACGATTGGGCGGCCCATTAGCCCCATCGCCTTGTATTCCTCGTCGCGAGAGGGTCGCGACAGACTGGCGACTCCGTTGGGGACTTATTCTAAACCAGAATCTCTGGTTTCGCAAAATTCCAAAGGACTTGAGCCGATTAAAAAGTTGATTGGTTTATCTGACCTTGTTTTCTGCAGATGCTCTCGAAGGTGAGGTACGTACGCTAACCATTGTGTTAGATGTTTTTGCAGATTGGAGAAATAATGGGTGGAGTGATTGTTGACATTTTTCTTGCAGGTTGGAGTTGGGAATGTATGTTTATCTTACGCACATTCTGAAGCGGTGTTTTGATACAAACTGCTGTGCATGACCTTGCATTGTGATGATCATTAGCACTGTCGACAACCTCAGATTCAAGCGACAAGCGGACGAGATGTCCAAGAATTATTTGGAGACGAAGAGACAGCGTCGCAACCACCTAGCCAGAGAGGCATATGTACGTCGACAAGCTGAACGACGTGCTAATGAAGATATACCAAGGATCACCTTTTGGGGAAAAATAAGTCGCCATGCGATCAAGACGAAGCCAAAACGCATTACACTCAAGAAGACGAGACGTGAGAAAACTCCAGAAGTCATCATGCCATGGACCAGAGAATGGCCAGAGGAACTAGGACCCCTCGACCAATGCATTGAAGACGGTCCCCTACACTCAGCTAGAGAAGGATTCCCGACTGACTATCATCGTGAGGAGGAGTAGACCTTTAGAAAAGGTGGATTAGATCCTCACATTCCAATGGACTTTTATGGCTTTCTTGTTTGAAGAGTCTCTTCTTACATTTCTTTCGTTAGGCGTCCTGGTTGTAATAAGGGATTCATTCTGCTCTTCTCCCATTTTGATGTTTTGATCAATGGAATATGACGTTGTTATTTCCCTTAGTCACTGGAGTGAACCCGACTAAATTGCATAATTCACTTTCCTGAAATTCAAATTAGACTTCAAGTCAGGTCTTTAGTACCTGAAAAAAAAAGTTCTAATTTCCATTTCTTCGATTGAACTATGCAATTAAGTTGGTCCATGCATACTTCATGGCATTTGCATAGTCCCATGTTTTAAAGTAATTTTTTACGATTGACTTTTTCAAATACATTCCCATATTTTAGACTTGATGGGAAAGAATGATATTCAAGTGTTCAAAGTTCCTCGGGCCGAGCTCCTATCATGGTGGGATAGCATGGGTGAAGCTAGCCAGAAGTACGCCAAATCGCGACTAGGGTATCTATTGGACCTGCTGAAGATTGAGTGCCCCCCTGTCTTTATTCAAGCCATGGCACTGTATTGGGATCCCATCACCGCAACATTCTACATTGAGGGATTGGAGGTTACCCCTACTCTTGAAGAATACAGCGCCGCCATCGGAGTTGAATTCACTCACTTACTAGTTCAACCTCCCATAGAATTCGATCCATTGAGTCAACTAGCTGAATTCCTTGACACAAGCCTCAAAGAAGTCAAAGTAGACGCCAAAAGTAATTCTGGGCGAATTTCACTATCCTTCCTCCTAGATCGATTCCCCAACCTCCTTGCTGCTAAAGGGACTAAATCAGGTAGAGCCTTTGTGTTGGCCTTCTTTAACTTCGTACTATTCCCAATCTCGTCTGTCACCTTCGATCCTATTATGGCCGTTGTAGTTAGACAAGTCTGTTGTGGGTGGGATTATTCAAATATCATCCTTGCTGAGACCTTTCTTTCCCTAAATCGCTTCAAGGAAAACAAGAGGGGAATCTTTAGAGCCTCTAGTAATCTTCTGTATTTGTGGTTCACATCTCATATCAGACAATTCCATATCCCCATAGGTTTTACTGAGATTAGCCCCGATGCTCATCCCCTTAAAACCTTCGTCAGAACCCACATACGCATTCCTAAGTTTAACTTTAGAGAATGGAAAGAATTCCTTAGAACCTTAAAATCTGAACAGCTCCGATGGCGGCTAAGGTTGCCAACACTGGGCAAAGTCAGACTAGCATGCAATGGCGAAGGTCCAGTCCCTTTGCTAGGATTCACGGGCGCAACCGCATATTATCCAAAGAGGGTTGTCCGACAATTTGGGGCATTACAGGAGATCCCTTCTCTACCCCGACTTGGTATCTTCTCATTTGACATACCAAACGAGACCCTTGTGGGAGAAAAGAAGAAACAGTTCGAAGCGAAAGTGGCGTTTATTATACACTTTTTGACGAATTCTCAAGCCGAAGATATAAGTTGGCCAGAAAATATGACTCGTAAGGAGAACATTCACGGGCTACCACAAAATACATCCAGCACTTTGAAGCAACCAGACGCAGCCTTGTCGAGCCCTATGTACCCGAATACATCGTACCGTACGTGCCTGCAGTAGAGCCGTACATACTCGAAGATATGGGGTCACTGTTATATTCAGAAGATGAAGACTCCCAAACCGAAGAGACTGATCTGTATGGGAGTGACGAGGATGCCTCAGGCCCTAAATATTGTGATGCCTTTTCATGCATTCTCACTTGTATTGGATATCATTTTTAGACACATGAACATGAATGTGAACATATTTCACTAATGCATAAAAACTATCGTAAAAAATTACGCTTCTTTTAATTTCATGAATTCTCTTTGGAGAATGATTAAAAGAACTACTCACATGACACTAAGGCTCACAAGGTAGTTCTTTTTCTCATTCGCCAATAGAAAACATGCAATTAGAAGGATCGAGTACTTCCTTTCGTCAGTACCGAAGAAATACTCATTGGAATTTCTTTTGAAAATAGGTACACTCTCATCACGGAATTACCAACGCATCGTTTTCGCACTTGACTTAAGACGAGAATGGAACAACATGAGTTGACCCCACGCGTAGGTATGCTGGAAACCCAGATGACCGCTATGGCAACCATGATGGCTGATATTAAAGCAATGCTGGAAGCCTCCCACGCCAGACAGCCAGTAGTCCCTAATCAGAATAACTCAAGTCCATCACTTGCACCCGATGTAGCTGATAAAGAGACGGCGGAAAATACCCAACATGCAGAGGAAGGAATTCGTGTGCCGAACATCCAGTTACAATAAAAGGCACCCCATGTTGTCATCAACCTAAAGAAGGATGAAAAGGGGAAGCAGACCGCAAAAACTGAAGTGGAGGCTAAGAGATTAGCCAAAATTGAAGAATTCTTGAGCAGCCAAGGTTATGAGTTGGCTCGTTTCGACAAGATATCTCCCTTCGCCAAGGTAGAGACCCCTCATGACTACAAAGAACCAGACTTTGTAAGGAAGTATAATGGGATGGGCTGTCCACGTGCTCACCTTAAATACTACTTGCGCAAGATGGCGCATTACTCAGATTATGTCCCATTGCTGATGAACACGTTCCAGGAGAGTCTGGCAGGCGCCGCTCTGGCTTAGTTCATCGAACTAGACCTCGATGATTATGATGGGTGGGAAGATTTGCTGAGGACTTCCTCAAGCAGTACAAGTTCAACTCGGCTATAGCCCCGACGAGAGAAGACCTTCTACGAACCTCAAAGGTAAGGGGCAAGCTGATTAGAACATATGCCTAGAGATAGCGGGCTTTGGCAACCCAAGTAAAGCCGTCTATCCCAGAAGATGAGCTGATTGATTTATTTCTGAAAGCACTCCCCTACGAATACTTTGACAGGTTAAACACCTCGGGATGTCAGATATTCGCACACTTGATAAAGGTAGCTGAAAGGCTAGAATGGGCCTTAAGAGAAAGGAGGCCTCATAAAGCTTCTACCAGGAGATAGTTTCCCTTGAAGAAAGAGAAAGAGGTTGGGCTCGACATAGCATTCATACCTGACCCCCATAAGCCCAAATTGTTTGGCAATTCTAATTAGACCAATGGAGGATCATCTTGGTCGGCGTCGAAAGTGCAAGAGCATAGAAGGAGGCAACTCGAGAGGCAGTTCTCGCCACTCCCGAGACCCTTATCCAAGTTGCTCCCGATGCTGCTGGAGCAACACTTGGTGCCAAAGGAAGCACCTAGGGCAAATCCTGTTAAATATCCAGGTTTTGACGAAAGCCAGACTTGTGTCTTTCACATGGGCGAAAGGGGACATAGTGTTGACAATTGCTATATCCTTAAGCTAAAGGTGCAGGCTCTGATTGACAACCAGATCTTGAAATTTGATAACACGGCTCCGAATGTGCAAGAAAATCCACTCCCTGATCACCAAGCAGTAGGGGCAATATTCGCTGAAGAGGAGGAAAGCCACCTTGAGCTAAAGGTGGACGTGTCTAAACTGACCAACATCTTGGCAATCGCTTCACTATACCCAAAAGAATGGGAGATCTCCGCTGACATGAAGAAACTGTGTATAGCTAAAATGATGAGCTTGGGGATAATGTCCGATATTAACGACGAAAAATTCGAGAGGGTCGAAGCTTCTCTATCCTTCAAAGGGAGCCCCTTTGCGATTAAAACTGAGCAGTGAAGCATGTGGAACATCTCGCATGAAGGTCTGGAAGGAGATTTTGGGCCAATCATTGAGCCCGAAGAAGAGCCCGAAAAAGACGAACTGGAAGCCAAGGGGCAAAGTCTAGCAGACCGCAGGTTCATGGCGAACGCGCTAGAAATGGGTGAAATTGTAGACAACCTGGGTTAGGATTCTAGAGGATACAACTTTAAAGTAAAGTACTCTACTCCTCCTAGCTTCTATCAGAAAATGGAGGATATCATACCAGACGGGTGGGAAGGTATGGATGATCTCGTTCAACCGGAAAAGCCTTTTTCAAAAGAGCCTGAGTCATCGCTTGATCAGATCAGGGATACCAAGCCTGACACAAAACGATATGCTGAAATAGAGAGATTGAAAGACCAGCAGCGAAGCTCAGTTGAACAACTCTGGGGAATGAGAGAATACCCACGATCTGCAACATCAGCAGTATTAGGTGATGACGACCGACATTGTCAACTGAGAGATGAAATCTTTTCAAAGGAATTTGACAACACTGTGTCAATGATCGAAGCAGCTACAGCTGTGCTGATTAAGTTGGAAGATCTTGATATCTTGAATGAGTCAGAAGATTGCATAGTCAAGCCCGTCGTAATTCGATTGACGGAAGAAGAAGAAGACAACACAGCTGAACCAGAAACATCTTATATAAAGACAATAACCATACAACTCCCTTCGATAGAAGAGTACTATCCTAAAGCAGTCCATTGGGACTATGGGACGAAGGAAGTAGATGCAGTAATGAGATCTGGACGATTCTACACCCCTAGGGAAGGCGAGTCCGAAAAGAAAGAAGTCTCGAAGGAAGACGCAGAAAAGCTCATGTCCATCATTAAAACCAGCGAGTTTGAAGTAATAGAGCAGCTGAGGAAGATACCAGCTCAAATATCCTTACTGGATTTATTCATCAATTCAGAGAAGCATAATAATGCACTATTGAAGATACTCAACAAGGTTCATGTCCCCGAAACAATCAATGATGTGCAGCTGGGGGACTTCGTAGGGGTGATCCTCCTGAAAGATCAATTGAGCTTCTCCGATGAAGACTTTCCCATGGAAGGGAGAGGACATAACAAGGCCATATACATTACTGCACGGTGCAACGGAAAGAGAATAACGCACGTACTAATCGACAACGGATATGCTTTCAACATATGCCCTCTAGCTACCTTGAGGAGTCTGGGCATCAAAGAAGAAATGATTAAGGCCTCCAAAACAGCTGTAAGAGCTTTCGATGGAATGAAGAAGATTGTGGTAGGTGAGATTGAGCTCGACGTACTCATCTGCCCAACCAGATTCTCTATAAATTTCCAAGTAATGGATTTGCCTAGTGCATTCGGATTCCTGCTAGGGAGACCTTGGATCCATGTAGCAGGAGCCGTGCCATCAAGCTTACATCAGAAGGTGCGCTTTGTGATGGATGGGAATGTGGTTACCATACATGTAGAAGTTGACCTCCAAACATATCAGAACAGTTCTATTCCCTACATCGAGCCCGAAGTTAAGATGAAAGCAAGCTATCATTCCTTGGAGTTGGTGGCGACAATACACACTCCCGTGGGGACAAGATTGAAAGCCCCTTATATCTCTGAAGCCAATCTTTTATCAGCTAAGATGCTACTGGCATATGGATATAACCTTGGAGAGGGTCTGGGCAAGCATGGTCAAGGAATGAGTGCCCCCATGCAGTTGAAAGCTAACCAGCATAGAATGGGCCTAGGGTATCAGAAAAACTACTTGGGCGAGTCTGCCCCAAAAGGAACAAGCCGAGGCCGAGACAAGAGCCTGGGACGCCATGGAAGCCAAAACAACCCGAAAGATTCATTCATCAGTTCTCCAGCTTGGAAAGGCAGGTCCCAGATGTTCAATAATCCTTTGAACGCCTATTTCAGCAAGAACTCTAGGTGGTTGTCAGAAGAGGACATAACTCCAGTAGCAGAACCAGATCTGGCAAACCCTTTTCTTGAAGACAACTTCGTGAATGTCATCATAGAGTGGCTAAGTGATGAATCCACTACTCCTGAGTAAAGAAACTTCTCCTGCTTTTAAATACCGCACTTAGAATTTTCTGCATTTTGTTGCATTTTTAATTCATGTCATTTGAGATACAGTAGGAAAACGCCTTTGGATCTCCGGCTGTTGGTCCAAACAGCATAATTTGTAATGCGGCTCATTTTGCATTCAATAAAAACACGCAAGTTTTATTAAGGACATATGGAACCATAAATCAGCCCAATGATGATACTAGTCTTCCGCGCAGAAGCTTGAGGCCTGATTTTCCATATGATTCCTATTTTCTTAAAAAAAAAATTGGGGGACAACGATGTCCTATGATATGAGGGCTAGTCCCATTTACACCTGTACTTATTTTGAAATCATTTTCGAAAAGATTTTTCACACTCTTGTGTCGCGACCCTCTTGAGGTTGTCGAGCTCTCGAGGGCTAATGGGCCGTCCTGTCTGGTCGGACGCGGGCCTCTCCCAAGGCCCATTACCCAAATCGCAACGGAGGTATGCGTGATAGACTTTCAGTGTAGTCTAGTGACATGTGCTAAGTGTGCATGCCATGGAGTCGCCACCAATCATTTTTTTAGGGTGTGATTGGACCACCCAATCGAATAGTTGAGAGTTTCTATTCAATTCTGCGAGAACCAGAGAAATGGTTTCGGGGACTTAGTTACACCAACTGTCAGAGTTGACGCCCTTTCGGTACCTAAGTTGACTGAATTTTCTAGCCTGAGATTCATGCGGATGAGTAAGGTATGAACCCTAAATCTAGAAATTCATGCAGATAGGAGTGATTATCCTAGCAATCACAATCAGTAATAAAATGCGCAACTCAAGGAATCTAGATATGCAAATAAATCACTTGGCATTCCTAGTAAGACCCTATTTATCAATCACAGCTCAAGAATGATTTAGCTGTCCTAGCCATTCTACACACGATCTAACCTAAGAAAAGCATTAGGAAGCATCGAAGGAGTTCGAGAGTACTCACATGGGGTTCGCCGTGCCCTAGTTTGGTCTTGGACGAGCCGACCCGATTATATTTGGGAATCCACTCGGCGTTTTACACCATGAAATCATGTGAAACAAAAACGAAAATATTCAGCAAGGGGAATTTATTGTAGATGGTGGTCGATCTAATTGGACGTCAAGACTAAAAAATACGTAGAAATTTACAAATTAAAATACTCGAATGACATTTTTTTGCCAAATTCAACTCTATGCGTCGTGAAGAAACACATGCAATTGAACTTGAATTTTGACTATTTATGAGTTCAAAATGAAAAGGAAATTAAAATAAAAATATTGACTATTTTTCTATATTTTTACGACATCGAACGCTATTTTTCTTCATTTTTCATGTATTTTTCTATTTTTGGAAAATATTAAAAAATATTAAAAAATATTAAAAATTATTTTTTTTTTATCAAAAATGGTTCCTTTAGCTTGGTCAAGGTTACCAAAGATGATTTTTTAATTTGTTTAACTTTTTATAGATTTTTTATGAATTTTTTAAAAATAAACTATGAAAGACTGATCAAAAATCAGGTGTCAACAGCTGCCCCTCTTTGAGAGGAATTTCGTCAGAGGTTTCTCTCAAAGACAAGGTGACACCTATATTCCGATCGACTCGACTGGGAAAATAAAAGAAATCATGACATCCAATTTTCATGCCCATCAATGTGTGCTTTTCCTTAAAAAGAGATGTGCTCATTCAATTCCCTGATATGATGTAAGAAAGTTAAGGAGTAGATAGACTTCCATGCCCCTTACTTGTCGAATGCTTGCAGCATTTGCTGTGTCTGATGGGTTCAAGTAGATTCCTAAGGACTTGTCATCGGAGTGTCCTTGGGATGTTAAGCTCTGACCTGTATGGTAGGTCAAACCATAATGGGATTCCTAACTGATAGGAACCTAAGGAAGACGCATCCCACATTTGGGAATTTGCCAAGGGTTTTGATCCGTGTGGTGGACTAAACTAGAAATGGCTTGCCTAATGTAAGGCTTATTAGGGAAAACGAATCCTCCCGCGTTCGGGATTCATCAAGGTTTTGATCCGTATGGTGGATCGGACCATTGGGTTGATCCTTCAGGCGGTCTCTACCAGTCCTTTGACCCTTCAGGCGGTTTCTACCATTCATTGACCTTTCATGCGGTTTCTACCATTGAGTTGACCCTTCAGGCGGTTTCTACCATTGGTTGACCCTTCAGGTGGTTTCTACCATATATTGACCCTTCAGGCGGTTTCTACAATTGTTTTGACCCTTCAGGCGGTTTCTTCCATTGGTTGACCCTTCAGGCGGTTTCTACCATACATTGACCCTTCAGGCGGTTTCTACCATTGTGTTGACCCTTCAGGCGGTTTCTACCATTGATTGACCCTTCTGGCGGTTTCTACCATTGAGTTGACCCTTCAGGTGGTTTCTACCATTTATGAGATTCCAAATTGATATGAATCAAAGGATGACGTACCCACTCTTCGGGGCTAGTCGGAGACTCGATCATTCTGTGGATCGGTCTTAGAAAAGACTTGCCTACTAAAAGGCTTCACCTAAGGATGACGCACCCAGTCTTTGGGGCGGCCAAAAGTCCTGCAGAAAGCTTAGACCTGAAAATATTTTCCTCGCCAAGAAGATATTAGTAATCTTTGGGAAGACAATAATTGTCTAACTGACAAAATTCTACGACTTAAGTTTTAGTCATGAAATGTGCATTTTGATTGCTGGAGGTTATCCAAAACATTCCTACCATATATAGATGTGATCATAAATTCCTTGCACGGAAACTCTAGATCAAACAATTTGAAAATTTCAAAAAGAGTTTGCTCAAAACATCCATTGGAGTATTTCTCATCCAAGAAGGCTTCTCACTGCTCTGTGATAATGATCTTTAATAGGGAAAGTGCTCAATTTCCTACCAACCTATGCCTGGGTTTCAGGATCATTCGCAACACATACATTTCGACCGATCAGGAGGTCTTTCACGGGACCGTAGTGTTAGGCTTGGATATCGGTTTCCAAGGGGGACTCACTTTTGAGTCAAGGCCGTTGAACGAAAATTTTCACTATCTGCTCCGGGTTTACAAGTCAAGAACCCTGTAAAATGAGAAAGAAATAGTCTTGCTCGTACTTCTTTGAGCTAAGTTATACATTAACCCAAGTGTCTTAGTCAGATAAGACTGCTTCAGGGTTGTAACATTGGAAGGATTGGGGACCGAAAAAGGCTTATTTTTTGCCCAGAAATTGTGAAGGGTTTGGCATTGGTGATCATTGCAAATTTACCACATGTCCTTCGAAGAACATCTCCATTTCTTGAAGTGTACACTCCTCTTTTAGAGCGCACAAGGATGTTTAAAAGCGTCTCTTGTTACATTAAGAGACCGTCTGTTTGTGTGTTTGCAATTTGAGCACGACATCATTTGGAGAGTAGTCATCTTGATCTGACTCCTTTGCAGGGTCTTTTCATCGTATATCTAGACTTTACTGGGGATATTTTGAATAGACATCAGCCTTGCTTTTTACCAGGCACTTTGCTTTTTCTTGATGTCTAGGGATTTTTCTTTTACCCCCTTTTTTTAATCCCGTGTTTTTCTTTTCTTTTGGAGCTAGGATTTTCGGCAATCATGCTAGATATGCAACTTAAACTTTGGCACGCTTCCATTCCTAGAGTGATGTTGCCTTTGCTTTGGAATATGCAATGATCACCAATAGGTTGATGAAATGAATTTGCTGGCTCAACTTGGTCGTGCAAAGGATAACAGTGTGTAGGATAGAGAAATGAATTATTCTCGTCATCCTATGACACTTGGATTATCATATAAACAACACACAAAGATTTATGTTAGTCCGAGCAAGAAAATTTCAAACCGTTTACTTTCTGATACTGTTGGACTAACCTTCATTTGCCCCAATGTGGGGTGGTTCTTGACAGGGTTGAGAATGAAAATCGCCGTTCAATGGGGTTCTCAATGGGCATCTGTAGTGTTTGGAATGAAGAAATAAATGCCTCTGTCATCTCGATCCATGTAATCGTTGCGAATGACCCTTATATCCATAGGTTAAGGTTTCGCTATCATTTCCAATCTCCTCATCTCTCAAGTGTGTATGGGACGTGTTTGGATTAGGCTCGCTTCTCTTATGAGAAAATACCCTTTTGAACAGTTCAAACGACTCTTGTTGGAAAAATTCATTTCATTTCATCAAGATTTATCCTTCAAAGGGATTTTGTGATGCACCATACATGTGTAATTCATGTTCAGACAATCTCATGTTTTAAAACATGAATGTCAATGAAGTAAGAATTCTATGTCTTTTTAGATGTGAGAATCGAATTAATTCTGAAATTTTTTAATCTCCAATGAATTGGGAAAAGGGATACTTACCTGCCCATCGAGGCTGGAGATCCTGGAGATATAAAAGGGATATGTCATCGTATATTCTAAAACTTTACAAAAATTGGAACAATACATCTTACCCTTGGTCATATGCTCCAACGAGTGTACAAGGGTTGTGAAAATATGTCTGCCCTGATGGCGAGCTCCTGCCAAGGATAAATATTAAGCATTATTTTGGGTTTCCAAATTCAAAACAAATTGGGACGATACTACTTTACTCTTGATTTGAATTCCATTCTGCATGCCAATGTGCAGATTGTAGAAGCCGGCCCTCAAGCTTGTGGCCATGATTTCTTCGTCTGGTTGGGCAACGAATCCACCTCGAGGATTTACGTCGGAGGAGATTCATTCATCTTTTTGGGCGTGTTTCATGCACTGTTTTGTTATTTGAATGCATGGCTTCTTGGGTGCCTCGTCTCTGTTCATCACCTGAGAGGAAAATGAGAGAACATTATCCCCGCATCTGATTGAAAATCATTTAGGAACGATACGTTCTTTTTACCAAATGGGTGGCTCCGCGGCCAAATGCGTTTTACATTGAAAGAATGGATTCCATTACGCTCTGCGGATGATAACTATCGCTTCAGGGACTTGCCCCATGGATTAAACGATGAATTTGATGTCTTCGGCTTCGACATGCTTTCCGGATGTAGGAATGGTTTGCCCCCATTTTCAGTGGAGATGGGTTTTGTCGAGTGGGCAAGATCAAAAACTCATCCTAGATTTGGCTTTAGTCGAAGGTTGAAATCCCGACCTTGGATAAGCGAATCATGATTCATCTCCTTCTGCTTCGGATTTGTCATTTGCATGCTTCACATTTTACAATACCAACTTCGCCGCTTGATGAAAATGAATCGATGATTTTCGAATTGCCCCAAGTTCTATAGTCATCTGCGTCGAATCTCTTTGAACTTCATCGGGTGATAGACCAACTGATAAAATGATTTTTCAATCCCGAGATCGAACTCCTGACGTTTCGTACCACTTCCATTTCACTGACTACCAGGACACAGCACTATTGGCGTCCCTAACTGGTTCGTTTTTTGTTATAAAATTCTTGAAGCAGTTAGCGACCCCCATCGAGAATGAAACAAGCTCAATTTAGAGTTCATAACGACTAAAGGTCCCTTAGAACGATACAGAGCTAACCGTCTTTGAGCTCGCTCGGGCTTTTGCTCGTATTTTCCTATGTGAAGCCTTTAAATGTTTTTCTTCGTGGCGTTCAATTGATTCGCCTCGACTCTAATCTAACAAGGGATTGTCGCACTCAAGCATGATGATGCTCGCAGGTAGTACTGATCGCTGCCCCAGATTAACTCTAGGCATTAAGGAAGATTATCTTGCATGGAAGACTTTATGACAGAAATATTAATGATACATCCAGTCACATGTGCCTAGTTCCCTTGAGGATTCTCGGTGATCAGCCAGTTACACCATGAATCAGACATATAATCGTCATTTTGGATCATAACTTCATAAGCCCATCAGTTTTAAACTGATCGATCCAGATATGGAGCTCCTCATCAAGGAAATCTTTTGATTCTTCGAGCAACTGATATTCGGGTTGACCATCATCGCTTGGCGTTGAAGGATTCCTGTTTCTGTTGTGAGCGATCTGATTCTTCGAGCTAGAACCTTCGTCGTTGCTCGAGATTATAAGAGGATGATTGATCGGTTCACTATCAAAAGCACCTTCCATTTGGGAATGGAAGAAACAAAAATCCTCAGAGCATCCGCCCGCTTGATCTTCCGAAATCATATGCCCAAGCCGGGCAGATCTTTGAACACTAGGCGCAATATGTTGATCGGGGATAGGAAGAGCACTAGCGAAAAGTTGCTGCTCAAACCAAGGAGTTCGTACCTGCTGCACTTGTGGCATATACTCTTGAGGGGTGCTGAGATGATTCGGGAGAATATTCTGATTAGCGCCCAAGTAGTCGATGGTGCTGCTACCAGCTTGGTCGGTGCCTAGATTCGGCAGGGTATTTCTTACTTCAGGGGCATTGTAGTTATAGCCATGCCTAGTGTTTAGGCACAAGTTGAGTTCTTTCAGGTTCAGTGCTGTGTGGCGCTGTCTTAGCGCCCTTCTGTAGCTCTTGAGGTGACTCGCGACTCCATATTTAGTGAGTCCTGGTATGTTCATGATCTCAAGTATGCGCGTTGGATATGCTGAGTTGATCCCTAGTTGCTGAACCGCACTAAGGAACTTGAGATGAAGCTCGGGGGACCAATTGACCCTCGTCTTCTTGCGACTCGGAACAGTGTTGACAACTTGGCTATTGCTCTCTGGCCTATTTCCAGTAGGATTTGATCGAGCCGGAAATTGTTGTGGAGGGAATTCATCAGCTTTGGATTGGTCGGTCGTGATAGTAAGCTCATCGTTAAGGAAACTCCAATCATGGTGACGCATATCACATCCTTTAGAAGGCATCGGTATTGACTTCGTAGAATTGATTTGTTCATGCATATCTCCAACAAAATCTGATTGTATCGAAGATGGTTCGAGGGAGTGGGGTGGTGAATGAGCATTTTCAATCCTCATATAAGGCTTATCAAGGAACATTTCGCCGAGAGTGATAGGGCCACCGCAATTAAGGCAAGCGATAGTGCTGGGAGCTTTCTTATACCTCATGTTCTCCGCTCGAAGCTTTTCGTTTTCCTCCTTTAGAATCGCAAGTTCTTGACGTCTGTGTTGAGCCCTCAATTTGGCTCGCTTATTTTGAAACCAAAACTTGACCCTCAAAGGTTTCATCCCTAGCTTCTGGCCCAATTCATTTCTTTGTTTCATGTTCGGGAGAGGGCATTCACTAAAGAAAGCTTCAAGCTCTTGGATTTCATTCTGAGTGTGGCACTGGCGACGTTTCCTTTTCCGGGATTGACCATCGCTGCTGCTGTTGTCGTCGCTGCTGAGATCCTGAACTTCGTTGCCGAAAGGGTTGGGTTCTGTGGTTCTGGTACCAGACGCCATCCTAGAATCTTCGAGATCTCTCAGTAGTTCATTTTCTGAGATTTTTGGATCAGTCGCCTCTAGCAACTGATGGTAACTCTCAAACATGTTGGATCGAAAAATGTTCGATCAATTTTTGCTCACTCAGGGTTCTCTACTCTCTCATGTATGCTCACTCTCTCTAAATTTTCTTTTGAGTGGTTCTGTATGCCCATGAAACGTTCTTTAAACATGGATGAAGATCATCAGGCAAGCGTTGCTCCCAAGATTTCGTATTTCCCGCTTTGTCGTCTTCTTTCTTCTTTTCAACGTAGAGGGACACCAAATCGATTTCCTGTTCTCGATATCCATGTCTGTCTCCCACTTATTTTCAAAAAGGTGGAACTACGCTCGCCTCCCGCTCAGTTTTTTAATATGATGGGACCGCCAAATCCTTTCGCAACTTTTTTCGATAGTTGCGCTTAACTCCCGCTCAATTTTAATATGGTGACACCGACATATCTTTTTACAACTTTTTTAGGTTTATCAAGCCTGAAATCGCGGACTGGGACAAATCTGATGGTTCACCGAAAGAGCCACCATTGCTTTACCCAATTAACTTGGCTCCACGAGCATTATTGCTGTGCCTTTCTTCATTCTCGAGTTGCTATAAAAGGAGGAGTTAATGCATAGAAGATTAACACTCTTACATAATTGCCTTTTCGTATTTTAATCACTCTACCACACTCATCTTCTTCTCCCTCACTCCAACGAAAATGACCTCCTCTCCTATTCGCACTTTCTCAGCCGAAATTTTGGCCCAGTGGGAAAAACTCTATAACCTCCTCGGTCGAGGCTATGCTCATATAGCCGATCACCCAGAAACTGAAGATGAAATCCGTATTTTGCTCGTGGAAATAGACACCACCTCCATCGAGGGCACTAATTTAGAGAGGGAATATAGAATCTTCCCAACCCTCTTTATAAACTTTTTAGAGACTTACCGTGTCGCTCATCGAAAAGCTACCGTGGCTCACGTTTTGCGAGCTCGCTATGAGGATCGGTCCAACTGCTTGGTGTTGGCCAACCTTGTGGCCGATAGTCACAGAAAGGCTGTTGAGTTCGCCAACAAGCGAGTCTCGATGTTGCTTCGCGAGAGGGGAAATTTGGTGGAGCGCTTGGCCTTATCCCTGACCACCTATGAGCACGACCGTCGTAATGTCGTGTTGAAGTTTCAATGTGAGTGGCAGGAAGAAAGGCTTGACAGCATTACCGCGGATATAGCCCATGGGAGAGGACTAGTTCGGGACCTGGAAATAGCCGCCGAAGATCACGGGACCAAGGTTGCCGATCTTAAAGGGGAATGTAAACGCCTTCTTCTTAAGCTTGCAGATCTCGAGTCTCAAGGTGGTGAGTATAAGCAAAGCATCAATAATATGGAGGGCCAACTAGGTTCCTTTGTGATGCTAATTAGGGCTCATTGCGGTTTTATGTTTCCACCCCGATGATTTGTATGATCTGCTTTTAAGGTCCCTCGATTGAGCGAAATGAATGAAAGCTCTAATGTGTGTGTCTCAACTTCTGTATGGCTGACTTTCTCGAACACCTGACCACTCTCAACCTAGGCAAGCTGCGCTTTGACATTGATGATTCGAGCGTGTACATCTTGATTTTTTAATCTTGCTTATGATCGGATAAAGGAACCTCCCACCGCAATTATCCACAAAAAGACTTCTCTTATCTACTTGTTTTTAACCTGTTTCAAATGAAAAGGCAGAATCAGAAGAAAGAATTTGAAAAATAAAGCATAAATCCTTTCAATTTTATGCTTACTTATGATTAATAGGGATAAGAGCTTTTACAAGGGTTTTGGCCTTGTGCAAAAGCTTTTATCAATATTCCTCAAAGGAAAGCATATCATTGAAAGGAATGTAATTCACGATAATTGCCTTTGATCAATTCCAAGAAAATCAATGGAATGTTCAAAAGTACACAATTACGATGTGTTTTAAATTCAATTGAAGATACGGTATCCAAATTAAAGCTGTTTGCTAAGAACGAGAGTAATTTGGATATCTATCTTTTCATTAAATTTGAAAAACACGAATACTCTTGATATTCTTGATCAATTATTGTGGATTACCAATAATGCAAAACATGCATGAACCAATTCAAGTTTATAGTTCCTTCTGGCGAAATTGGGATTGTATTGCCCTATACGGCCAAAAGGTTGTATAAGACTTCCAATTTCAATTTCATCCAAAGGAATTATAAAATTGATTTTGGAGTATTCGAGTGATTAGAAGAAATGCCACTATCACATTCCAATGACAAGTCAATAGAAATACAACAAATTTCAATCTGAATGTATATAAACACAAATAGATCCCTAATACAATCAATCTAAGGGATCAGATAGAGAGGATCTCAGCAAAATAAATCCTATACAAGGCTAGAAATGAAAAATAAAACAAATGAATGTGATCTTAATACTTAGAGATGCCCCAGTTTCGATCTTTGAGACGTGACTTCAGGATCACCTATTCCAAATCGTCATCTTCATTAGATGATACCTCAATGATGTCCATAGTAGGCTCTTCTTGTCCACTTGGCGCTCGTAATGGGATGACACCATCTTCATCTTCCATCAAGAACATTGGGAGGAAAACACTCATATCTATCCTCAAAATGGCATTTAATCCAATCACCGGAATTATGCAATGAATATAATGATTAAGAGCTGTAACAAGTTCGAGGGATAGAAAAGTCTTACCAACCAAACTTAAGAGAAAATCAAGCTTCTCTGTATTTTTTGCAGTGTTAGGTATACTAACCTTCCATAGACAAACGCATGAGACAAGTGAGGGAAAACTCCTAAAAATCAAAAGATAGGGCTTGGTACCTAAAGCCAAGGTTCTCGCCTCGAATTCTGGGAAGAGCCGATTCCATTGCACAACTATCGTTGCATTGGGACTCAATCCATAGTTCGAAGTGAGCGGAATTGAAAAGTGGATTACCCCATGTTTTTCCTCACGGAGATTCCATTTTCAATTCCTTCTATTGTGTTCCTAAAGAGGGCGCCTGGGGTTTTAGGCGCAATTGTGTGTATTCATTGTGTCGTGCTAAAGCAATAGACATGCATTTTATTTAACAATCACCGCTTCAATATAAACATCCACACAATCATACATCCAAAACTCCTACTTGCATAAAACAAAGTTAACAAGCACTTCACCCCTTATTTCTCCCGTCTACAAAAACATCTAACACATTCGTTAGCATATACACCTCACTTTCGAGAGCATCTGCATAAAATTAGGTTAGAAGAATCAATCAACTTTTTAATCGGCTCAAGTCCACTAAATGGTTAAGAACCAGTCCCCAGCAGAGTCGCCAGTCTGTCGCGACCCTCTTGAGGTTGTCGAGCTCTCGAGGGCTAATGGGCCGTCCTGTCTGGTCGGACGCGGGCCTCTCCCAAGGCCCATTACCCAAATCGCAACGGAGGTATGCGTGATAGACTTTCAGTGTAGTCTAGTGACATGTGCTAAGTGTGCATGCCATGGAGTCGCCACCAATCATTTTTTTAGGGTGTGATTGGACCACCCAATCGAATAGTTGAGAGTTTCTATTCAATTCTGCGAGAACCAGAGAAATGGTTTCGGGGACTTAGTTACACCAACTGTCAGAGTTGACGCCCTTTCGGTACCTAAGTTGACTGAATTTTCTAGCCTGAGATTCATGCGGATGAGTAAGGTATGAACCCTAAATCTAGAAATTCATGCAGATAGGAGTGATTATCCTAGCAATCACAATCAGTAATAAAATGCGCAACTCAAGGAATCTAGATATGCAAATAAATCACTTGGCATTCCTAGTAAGACCCTATTTATCAATCACAGCTCAAGAATGATTTAGCTGTCCTAGCCATTCTACACACGATCTAACCTAAGAAAAGCATTAGGAAGCATCGAAGGAGTTCGAGAGTACTCACATGGGGTTCGCCGTGCCCTAGTTTGGTCTTGGACGAGCCGACCCGATTATATTTGGGAATCCACTCGGCGTTTTACACCATGAAATCATGTGAAACAAAAACGAAAATATTCAGCAAGGGGAATTTATTGTAGATGGTGGTCGATCTAATTGGACGTCAAGACTAAAAAATACGTAGAAATTTACAAATTAAAATACTCGAATGACATTTTTTTGCCAAATTCAACTCTATGCGTCGTGAAGAAACACATGCAATTGAACTTGAATTTTGACTATTTATGAGTTCAAAATGAAAAGGAAATTAAAATAAAAATATTGACTATTTTTCTATATTTTTACGACATCGAACGCTATTTTTCTTCATTTTTCATGTATTTTTCTATTTTTGGAAAATATTAAAAAATATTAAAAATTATTAAAAATTATTTTTTTATCAAAAATGGTTCCTTTAGCTTGGTCAAGGTTACCAAAGATGATTTTTTAATTTTTTTTAACTTTTTATAGATTTTTTATGAATTTTTTAAAAATAAACTATGAAAGACTGATCAAAAATCAGGTGTCAACATCTTGCATGGCATTTTTTATGAAGTATGAACTAACCAAGCTCATGACATTTCAGGCATGACATCTCAAACATATATACCAGGTTGTTATGCGATTCAGATCTCCACATTGACTATTCCTATAACATTGAGGAAGATGAGGACGAAGGTTATGCGTCTATCCGCAGAGAATGGAACGCCTTTGAGGAATCAATGCCTCCAACTTCAGAAGAACCGGTCGTTGTTAACTTGGGGGACTCCACGGATATCAAGGAAGTCAAGATCGGTGGACATTTATCCTGAAATGAAAGGCTTAGGTTTATCGAATTGTTGAGAGGGTATCAAGATGTCTTTACATGGTCTTACGCCGACATGCCGGGTTTGGATCCTAAGATTATGGAACATGCATTACCCACGGATCCTAGTGTTAAACCTGTCAGACAGGGTAGCAGACGGATGAAAGCCGAGTTAGAAGACAGAATTAAGGATGAAGTCATGGAGCTTCTCAAAGTAGGCGTTATTGAAGCTATCCCCTACTCGGACTGGATTGTAAACATAGTTCCCGTCATGAAAAAGGATGGGAAAGTTCGGATCTGCGTGGATTATCGAGATCTGAATAGAGCAAGCCCAAAAGACGATTTTCCACTACCTCACATTGACGTGTTGGTGGATAGTACAGCAGGGTACGAATTGTTCTCATTTATGGATGGATTCTCAGGATATAACCAGATCCTCATGAAACAGGAGGACAAACCAAAGACTGCCTTTACCACGCCCTGGGGAAACTTTTGCTATAAGGTTATGCCCTTTGGGTTAAAGAACGCGGGGGCTACCTACCAAAAGGCTATGGTCACGTTGTTCCACGACATGATCCATAAAGAAATTGAAGTATATGTCGATGACATGATCGCCAAGTCCAAGAGGGACAGGATCATATATAGGTGTTAAGAAAGTTATTTGAACGGCTGCGCAAATATAAGTTGAGATTGAACCCCAACAAATGTGTGTTTGGGGCAAAATCTAGGAAACTTCTCGGATTCTTGGTCAGTAACAAGGGCATTGAGATTGATTCTTCAAAGATTCAAGCCATCCATGATCTAGCAACTCCCTCCACAGTAAAAGAAGTGAGAAGCCTTTTGGGGAGACTGAATTATATTGTTAGATTCATCAATCGGTTGTCAGATGTAGCTAAATCGATCTTCAGATCACTCAAAAAGGGTGCGAAAGTGACATGGAACGCAGAATGCAGTCAGGCGTTCCAAGAGATCAAGAACTATCTAGTCACTCCACCAGTACTTGTGCCGCCCATCCCAGGTCATCCCTTGACCTTATATCTGACTATACGATAGGAATCTTTGGGAGCCTTACTTGCCCAAACCAGCCTAGTAGATGGGAAGGAAAGAGCCGTCTACTACTTGAGTAAGAAGTTCACGCTATCTGAAGCAAAGTACATACCGGTTGAAAGGGCTTGCGTAGCGACGATATGGGTACTTCGCAGATTAAGACAATATACCATACATCACCATGTTCAGCTGATAACTGAAAATGATCCCATCAAATACCTTCTGGAGAAACCTGGGCTGATTGGAAAATTAGCAAAATGGCGGGTGATGTTGTCTGAATTTGACATCATGTGTTTTCCACAAAAGTCAGTAAAAGGAAGAGTCATAGCAGATATGTTAGCAGAAGGCCCATCAACTTGCGAGTCTTCCCGAGAAACAAAAGTCGAAAACCAAGTTTTGAACCTGATAGAGGATAAATGGGTCATGTATTTCGATAGTGCTGAAATCTATCAGGAGCAGGCACTAGGGCGGTGCTGATATCCCCTGATGACCAACATTATCCTATTGCGGCAAAGATGGATTTCCCCTGCACCAACAATATCTCAAAATACGATGCGTGCATTCTAGGCTTACGATTAGCCATTTCCATGGGAATACCTAAGTTGCAAGTTTATGGAGATTCCATGCTCATCATTTTACAGACACAGGGAGAGTGGAAAACGAAGGACGCAAAACTCATCCCTTATCACGAATACCTTGAAGAACTGACACTTAAGTTTGAGGAAGTGTCGTTCGAATACTTACCAAGATCTCACAACCAGTTCGCAGATGCACTAGCCACATTGGCCTCAATGTTGCAAGTAACTGGTGGGTTAGAAATAGAATCCCTAAGGATCGGCATAGTTGAAAGGCCAGCCTATTGTATGATGATCGAAGAAGAATTTGATGGAGAGCCGTAATATTATGACATCAAGAATTATCTCCTAAAAGGGGAGTTTCCCGAGGGATGCCAGGCAGGAGACCAAAGATACATAACCAGGATGGCCAGCAAATTCTTCCTCAGTGGGACAAATTCTATACAGAAGGTCGTTTGACTCCACTTTATTAAGGTGTGTAGATGCTAAAGAAGCAAATACTCTCATGAAGGAGTATGTGGGCCTCATATGAACGGCCATCTCCTCACTAGAAAGATCATGCGGCTTGGCTATTATTGAATGACCATCGAATCAGACTGTTGTCAACATGTCCGATCATGCCACCAGTGCCAAATATACAGCGATAAGATTAATGCGCCCCCGAATGAATTACATCAAATGTTTGAAGCTTGGCCTTTTTCTATGTGTGGGATAGACATGATAGGACCTATCAACCCCATGGCTTCAAATGGTCATCGCTTCATCCTGGTGGCGATTGATTACTTCACAAAGTGGATAGAAGCCAGTTCTTACAAGAATGTCACGGCAAGAAATGTGGCAAGGTTTATCAAGAGGGACATAATCTCCAAATATGGTACCCCTCAAGCAATCATTACAGATAATGGGTCCAACCTGAACAACAAGATTGTCAATAATCTGCTTGACCACTTTAGTATTTGACATCTTAAATTCGTCCCATTACCGCCCACAGATGAATGGAGCAGTGGAAGCAGCCAACAAGAACATCAAAATAATTTTGGCTAAGACTACAGAAAACTATAGGGATTGGCATGAAAGGCTACCCTTTTCCTTAATGGCATATCGAACTTCGATAAGGACTTCTACAGGGGCAACCCCCTACAGTCTGGTACACGGAATGGAAGCAGTCCTACTCGTGGAAGTTAAAGTTCCCTCTTTAAGGATCTTATCAGAGGGTAAACTCTCCGAGTCAGAATACTCCGAGCATAGATATGAACAGCAGAATTTGATAGACGAGAAGCGTTTTAGAGCCATATGTCATGGTCAAGGTTACCAGAATAGGGTGGCCAAGTCATTCAATCGAAAGGTTAGAGCCAGAAGTTTTGAAGAGAATGATCTGGTGGTAAAGAAGACTCTGCCAAATGTTGTCCATCCGGGAGGCAAGTTTACCCCAAATTATGAAGGCCCCTATATTGTCAAGAAGATTCTCACAGAAGGAGCATTGATTCTTGCAAATTCTGAAGGAGAAGAATTGGGACACCCTGTAAATTCAGATGTTGTGAAGAAATATTACCCTTGAAATGAAATCAGATGCACTTCAAAGACTGAAGGCGCTCTTTGAACCAGAAGAGACCAGATCGGCAGCAAATCTACAGTAATCACCAATGTTAAACCCTTCACATGTTCTGGGCCAAAAATAAGCTTTTTTCGGTCCACAATCCTATCTGTGTTACAACCCTGAGAAGTCCTTTCTGATTAAAGCATTTGGGTTAGCGTAGGGTTTAATGCTTAAGCTTAGCTAGAAGAAGTTCGAGCAAGATTATTTCTTTCTCATTTTGCAGGGTTCTTAGATTGTAAACCCGGAGCAGATGAAGAAAATTTTTCGTGCAAAAAGACCTGACTCAGAAAGTGAGTCCCCTTTCAGAAACTATGTCCAAACCCAACATTACGGTCCCGTAAAAACCTCCCGATTGATCTGAATGTATGCGATGCCAACGGTCCCGAAAACCCAAGTACAGGGTATTAGGAGATTCGAGTGCTCTAATTGTGACAAGACCAAGTCAGGAAAATTGGTAAGAAGACCCTTCTGACGGAGATATTCCAATAGAATGCTCGAAAGCAAGCTTCGTCTGGAAACTTCAAATTGTTCGATCCAGGATATGTCTCATAGGGATCCTCGATCATCTTCGCATGCTTTGAGATATCTTGGATAATCTCCAGCATCTCGAATCATTTTGCATAATTGTATAGGTTAAAATGAACCTTTAATCTACATCATGTTTATCGTCATGTCGAAAGGACAATCTTCGAAATCATCCCTCTATGAGATTTCAGTTTTTCAGGTTTGAGCTTTTTGCAGGATTCTTGGAGTCCTCAGATCCCAGAATGTCACCTCCGATGTCAAAAGGACAATCTTTCGAATCGTCTCTAAGTGAGATTCCAGTTTTACAGGTTTGAGCTTTCTGCGGGATGCCTGAAACCCCCAGATCCCAGAATGTCACCTCCAATGTCGAAAGGACGACATTCAAGAACGTCTTTCTGCGAGATTTCAGGTAACCCCTAGGTCCTAGAAGAATCTTATCAAAGTTTTTACAGGTTCGAGCTTTCTGCAGGATTCTTGAAGTCCCCAGATCCTATAATAACACCTTGCATGTCAAAAGGATAATTTTCAGAACCAGCTATCTGTGAGGTTTTAGGTAATCCCTAAACCTAGAATAGCTCATTTGGTAAAGCCTAAAGATTAGGTATACCTCATTTGTATAGATCCTAGTTAATTCCTTATAATATAGGATCAAAATGTTCGACAATCCCTAAAGAACGGGTGCCTCATCCATAGGTTCCTAACAGAGAGGAGTCCTATTCTCGGCCTGATCCCCCTGAAGGATCAAAATGTTCGACAATCCTTAAAAAATGGGTGCGTCATCCATAGATTCCTAGCAGAGAGGAGTCCTATTCTCGGCCTGATCCCCCTGAAGGATCAAAATGTTCGACAATCCCTAAAGAACGGGTGCGTCATCCATAGGTTCCTAGCAGAGAGTAGTCCTATTCTCGGCCTGATCCCTCTGAAGGATCAAAATGTTCGACAATCCCTAAAGAACGGGTGCGTCATCCATAGGTTCCTAGCAGAGATGAGTCCTATTCTCGGCCTGATCCCCCTAAAGGATCAAAATGATCGACAATCCCTAAAAAACGGGTGCGTCATCCATAAGTTCCTAGCAGAGAGAAGTTCTATTCTCGGCCTGATCCCCCTGAAGGATCAAAATGTTCGACAATCCCTAAAGAACGGGTGCCTCATCCATAGGTTCCTAGCAGAGAGGAGTCATATTCTCGGCCTGACCCCCTTGAAGGATCAAAATGTTCGACAATCCCTAAAGAACGGGTGCGTCATCCATAGGTTCCTAGCAGAGAGGAGTCCTATTCTCGACCTGATCCCCCTGAAGGATCAAAATGTTCGACAATCCCTAAAGAACGGGTGCGTCATCTATAGGTTCCCAACAGAGAGGAGTCCTATTCATGGTCTGATCCACCATATGGATCAAAACTTCTGACAATCCCTAAGAGACTGGGTGGGTCATTCACAGGTTCTTGTCAACATAGAAATCACACTCTGGTACAGCCTACCATACAGGCTAGAATTTAATCGCTCTATGACGCTCAAAAGACGAGCCCCTAGGTATCTACTTGAACCCGCTATACGCCGCGCATACCGCACGAGTATCAAGCAGGTAAGTAACAGGTGAGTATCTCTATTCCGCCTCTCTTTCTCTCACATTGGAAAAGATAAGGCATAGTATTCACCAGCAGGACAAGAAAAGATTAAATGTCGAGATCCATTTTTCTATTTCCCCAGTAGAGTCGATCTAGATATAGGTGTCACCTTTATTTGAGAGAAACCTCTCGCGAGATTCCTCTCAAAGAGGGGCAGCTGTTGACACATAATTTTGGATCAGCCATTTTTTAGCCATTTCTTAGAAAATTCATAAAAGTCGAAAATTGCAAAATCAACTTTGGTGGCCTTGGCCAAGCCTAAGGAACCATGTTTGACAAAAAAATAATTTTTTCATATTTTTTACATTTTTTAGTATTTTTGGAAATTAGAAAAATATTAGAAAAATCAAGAAAAATAGCATTTTAGGTCAAAAAAATATGGAAAAATATCCAATATTTTTATTTTTAATCCCTTGTTTTTTTGACCTAACAAAAAATCCAAAATCAGATTCAATTTTAGGTGTTCCTTTGTTATACATATGATTGAATTTGAGAAAAAAATATCAATTGAGTCTTTTAATTTGCAATTTTGCAATTTTTTAGGATCTTGACATTCAATCTGATTATCCCCTATTTCAATTTAGCCCAATTTTTTGCACAAATTGCCCAATTGCACAAATTGCATACTAAAATGTATTTTAGTCCTTGAAATTAGGCATAATTGAAATTACTTTCAATTCAAGGGATATCACATGCTGCCCAATGGTTTTCATCATTTTGAATCGATTGGCATAAGTAATTTGGTCTAATTTGGTCATTTGAACCTTCAATTGCATAATCCACAATTTGCAATTAAATGAAAATTTGGGGTTTTCGTAGAAATTGATGTGAACTTTTGGGCAAAATCACATTTCTAGGTAATACTCATGCCCTAAGTTCGAATATGATGTTCAATTACAAAAATTCCCCATCAATTTGGGGTTAATTTCGAAAAATAAGGTTAGAACCGGTTCTGACCGGTCAGACCGGTCGAACCGGTCCACCATGGCATCGTCTTCAACCTCAAGACTCCCCGCGCAAATGAACAGTGTCCAGGTGAAGTTTGATCAAGCAATTGACTGGGCAATTGGTCACAATCAGAAGAGGTTGGGTGGGCGTCTTTTTCCTCACTTCAGTACCTTTCGATCAAGCCCAGCCCCGAGACAAATGACCGCCGGACAAGCTCCGGCGAGGACAGTCAAACCTGCAAACCTGCGAAAGTCAACACTCTCAAACGCATGTCAAATTCGTGCCAAATTCGCATGAGGCGGAGCTTGCCGGAGGACCAAACGGAGTTGGACGGAATCCCCATCCTCCCCGATGCCGTTTGGACCTGAAGGCGCGTGACTACATGTGCCAGTTCGAGTCTCTTAGTCCCCCCGGTTCGACGTCAAAAATCCAACGAGCTATATAAGCCTGCAGGGACTTTCGGTTGAGGAGAACGGTTGATTAAGTTGGAAGAGGGTAAACAGAATTGAGAGAGAGAGAAAAAGGAAGAGAAAGAGCTCACTCTCCATCGCCATTGTCGAGGGCGAAGCTCGGAATTGCAGAGCATCGGTCAGGCCTTTCCAAGCTAGACCAAAGCTCGGAGAGACCCTCAGGAGGTCGCCCATACCGCCAGGAAGCTATCGCCGTCAGCTGCGCAATCTGAAGTCACAAAAACAGGTGAGTCAAAGCTTCGAACTCTACACTGAGCTTCAATGGCGAATTTCATTTTTGGCTGTGATTCTTGCATTTAGTGTGTGCGTTTTGTGCTTTGAACATTACTGACCATTGTCGCACATCTATTTGGCATCGATTTCACTTGCACACCCCGAATTGAGTCTCCCAATCCCAACCTCCATTGTCGAACACTGTCAATTCTTTCCTAGCCAAATCTAGGCCGAGTGAATTTGATCGGAGCTCGAGGTAAGTCTTCTGCGCCTCCTGCAGTGTCAATCTGTGAATGAATCGATCTGATTTCTCGTGGTCTGTGTGATTGAACTTCCATGGCCGTACTCGGCACTTTGCATGATACTTGTGATTCTGTGGATTAGATGTCGCAATTCTTAGATATGTTAAGATAGAGGTTATTGTGAGTCGATTGCCGCCAGTCTCATTCCATTTCGTAAAGATTCCACCGTTAGATCATCGCCGGAGATGCTCAGCCGTTCATTCCACCAGAGTCGCGAGGTTGAAGATGAAGCTGACGTGGCGTAGTCACCGGGCAAAGCTTAGGTGGCAGTCCGCCATTGGTCCGTGTGGATGTCAAGTCAGCTCGACCGTTAGTTGGTTAGGGCAAGTCAGCATAGATCGAACGGTCTAGGTTAATCGAGTCTACCAAATGGTGACCGTCCGATTAATAATTGGGATTATTCGAAATGGTTTTAAATTGGAAAATCAAACAGAACCGAAACGGTGCCGTATAGGTTAGTGGGTATGCGACGTCGTTTTAGGTTAGTTGGGTTGAACGGCCCATATCAAGTCTTGTGTTCTAATCGTAACCGTAGATCTAGGCAATCGGATCGGATGGCAGAGAGACAGTCAATCTTCAATCGGGGCCGTAGGTTTAGGTAATCTGATCCAAAGACCGTGGATTAGCCACGCGGTTCATTAGGAACCGTCAGATTAAATTCGATTAATCCAATAATAAAAAAAGCTGGGACGGCGTCGTTTTGGGGGCGTCGGTTCAGCGGGTCTGGGTCTGGGTCGGGTCGACCCGGTCCGAATCACATTTTTAAATAAAAAATTCAGAAAACGATTTTTAAAAATAAAAAAAAATCAGAAAAATCCAAGAAAAAAAATGCTAGAAAATTCCAGAAAATCCAAAAAAAATGTGGAAAATTGTGGGAAAATCCTAGACACTCCAGAAATCCCCAAAAATTAAGGATTGACCACAGACAACTGGTTAATCCTATTTTTGGGATTTCTCATCCGTTCTCTCTAGAAATTGACGACAATGCCCTTTAGGGGTAATTCGTCCTGCTTTGTACTTGAGATAGGCCGATAATGCCAAGGTAAGAATTAGGGTCGGGTAGGCGACCAATTCTTAGGCTTGGGTTTTCGAGTCCCGACCTTTTTCTCAAAAAGACGATTTTGCCCCTCAATGGGAAAATCGTCTTTCTTGTTCCAATCGAGTCCTGAAAATTGCTTAAAATTAAGGTTTGGGTCAGGTGGGTAACCAACTCTAATAGTTGAGATTTTCAGTTCTCGTCTTTGTCCAAATGACGACTTTACCCCTCCAAGGGTAAAATCACTTGTAAATTCCTGAAAAATCCTGGAAATTCCTGAAAAATAGGAAATGAAAGAATTTGATCGCCAATTCCTTTTTCACCGTCTTTTGACTGCAAATTTCTTCTAAAATGACGATTTTGCCCTTCCGAGGTGAATTGTTCCCGAATTGTTCAAAATTACGATTTTGCCCCTCATGGGCAAATCATGTCAAAACCATTTCTAAGCCTTGATTGAGAGTTCTCTATGGCCTCATTAGGGATGCCACGCTGATTTCATGTGATTTATCCGCATGCTATGGATCCTTGACTTTCGCTTTTATTTTAAATGACTGTGAGTGATAGGGTAGCTATTCCTGTCTGCATGAGTTCCTAGATTTAGGATCTATACCTCACTCATCCGTATGAAATCCCAAGATCAGATAAACCATCCAGCTTAGGTACCAAAAGGGCGTCAACTCTGATAGTTGGCGTAACTAAGTCCCCGAACCCATTTCTCTGGTTTTCGCAGAATCGAATTGACCACTCCCAACTATTCGATAGGGTTTCCGATCGTACCCTCCACAAAATGATTGGTGGCGACTCCATGGCATGTACACGTATCACATGTCACTAGACCACACCGAAGGTCGACCATATATTTCCAACCGTTGCGATTTAGGTAATGGATCTTGGGAGAGGCCCACGTCTGATCAAGAGATGATCGGGCGGCCCATTAGCCCCCTCGCCTTGTATTCCTCGCCGCGAGAGGGTCATGACAACGACCGACCATTGACGGGTATTAAGTGGCCATTCTGTTCGGGACCTCCAGTGGTTGCATTTGGCACGAATTGGGATGAATTTCAACTGAGCTTTGTGAGGTGTTGACTTTCGTAGGTCCGCCGGATTGACCGGCCGATTACTTCTTCCTTCGGCGACCATTGGTCGCGGTCTTGGCGTCAATCGACGGGTAAATGCCTAAGGAATCAAACGCCCACCATTGCATCTTCAATTGTAGTCGATTGGACCATCAATTTTGTCACCAAAATTAAGCTTGGTACTATTCATTCGCGCAGGAAACTGAGGAAGAAGAAGGCACTGTAGCGGACCGGTTCGACCGGCGGTCTAACCGGTCTGAACGGGTTCCGACTTACAATTTTCCAAATTAAACCCAAATTAATGAAAAAAAAATTGCAATTGGACCTCAGAATCGATTTTAGGGCATGAATTTTATCTAAAAATGTAAGTTTTCCCAAAAGTTCATATTAATTTCTATAAAAACCCCAAATTTTCATGTAATTGCAAATTGGGGAATTGTGCAATTGAAGGCTCTAATGATCAAATTGGGCCAAATTACCTTTGCCAATCGACTCAAAATGGTGAAACCCATTGGGTAGTATGTTTAATTTGCAATGATAGTCCCTAAATTGAAAGTAATTTCAAATATGCCCAATTTTCAAGGATTAAAATGCAATTAAGTGTGCAATTTTGTAAATTTCATGCAATTGAGCAATTTGTGCAAATAATTGGGCTAAATTGAAATAAGGGACAATTAGATTAAATGTCAAGATCCTAAAAAATTCCAAAATAATAAATTAAAAGACTCAATTGATATTTTTTTTTATCAAATTCAATCATACGTGTTACAAAGGAACATGTAAAATTGAATCTTATTTTGGACTTTTTATGAGGTCAAAAAGATAAGGGATTTAAAAGAAAAATATTGGCTATTTGTTCATATTTTTTTGACCTCAAATTCTATTTTCTTGATTTTTCTATTATTTTTTCTAATTTCTAAAAATATTTAAAAAATACGAAAAATATGAAAAATTATTTTTTTTTGTCAAAAATGGTTCCTTAGGCTTGGCCAAGGTCACCAAAGTTGATTTTGCAATTTTTTGACTATTTATGAATTTTTCATGAATTTTCTAAGAAATAACCAAAAAATGGCTGATCCAAAATTAGGTGTCAACAACTGCCCCTCTTTGAGAGGAATCTTGCGAGAGGTTTCTCTCAAAGACAAGTGACACCTAAGTCTAGATCGACTCTACTGGGGAAATAGAAAAATGAATCTTTACATCTAATCTTTCTTGTCCCGCTGATGAATGCTCTGCTAATTTTGTTTCAACTGATGTGAGAGAGAGAGAGGGGGGATAGATATATTCACTTGGTATTTACCTGCCTGATGCTCGTGTGGCATGCGCGGTGTATAGCGGGTTCAAGTAGATACCTAGGGGCTCGTCTCTTGAGCGTCCTAGGGCGGTTAAATTCTAGCCTGTATGGTAGGCCGTACCAGAATGGGATTCCTATACTTGACAGGAACCTATGATTGACGCACCAGTCTCTTTAGGGATTGCCAGGGGTTTTGATCTGTATGGTGGATCAGACCATGAATATGACTCCTCTCTGCTATGAACCTATGGATGACGCACACGTTCTGTAGGGATTGACGAACATTTTGATCCTTCAGGGGGATCAAGCCGGGAATAGGACTCCTTTCTGCTAGGAACCTATGAATGACGCACCCGTTCTGTAGGGATTGTCGAACATTTTGATCCTTCAAGGGGATCAGGCCGGGAATAGGACTCCTTTCTGCTAGGAACCTATGAATGACGCACCCGTTCTGTAGGGATTGTCGAACATTTTGATCATTCATGGGGATCAGGCCGAGAATAGGACTCCTCTCTACTATGAACCTATGGATGACGCACCCGTTCTGTAGGGATTGTCGAACATTTTGATCCTTCAAGGGGATCAGGCCGAGAATAGGACTCCTCTCTACTAGGAACCTATGGATGACGCACCCGTTCTGTAGGGATTGTCTAACATTTAGCTGACCCTATGTTCTGAGGAATTAACTAGGGTTTGCACAAGTGAGGTGTACCTGACCTTCAGGTTTTACCAAATGAGCTATTTTGGGTTTAGGGACTACCTAGACCTCACAGAAAGCTATTTCTGAAGTTTGTCTTTTTGACATGCAAGGCGTTATTCTCGGATTTGGGGGTTCCAAGTATCCTGCTGAAAACTCGAACTTGCAAAAACTTTGATAAGATTCTTCGGGGACCTATGGGGTTACCTGAAATCTCGTAGAAAGACGTTCTTGAATGTCGTCTTTTCGACATTGGAGGTGACATTCTGGGATCTGGGGGTTCCAAGTATCCTGCAGAAAACTCAAACATGCAAAAAAGTTTGATAAGATTCTTCTGGGACCTAGTGGTTACCTGAAATCTCGCGGAAAGACGTTCTTGAATGTCGTCCTTTCGACATTGGAGGTGACATTCTGGGATTTGGGGGTTCCAGGCATCCTGCGGAAAGCTCAAACCTGTAAAACTGAAATTTCACTTAGAGATGATTCGGAAGATTGTCCTTTTGACATCGGAGGTGACATTCTGGGATCTGGGGACTCCAGGCATCCTGTTGAAAGCTCAACCCTGTAAAACTGAAATCTCACAGAGGGATGATTTCGAAGATTGTCCTTTCGAAATGATGATAAACATGGTGCAGATTAAAGGTTCATTTTAACCTATACAATTATGAAAAATGATTTGGGATGCTGGAGATTATCCAAGATATCTCAAAGCATGCGAAGATGATCGAGGATCCCTATGAGGCATATCCTGGATCGAACAATTTGAAGTTTCCAAACGAAGCTTGCTTTCGAGCATTCTATTGGAATATCTCTGTCAGAAAGGTCTTCTTACCAATTTTCCTGACTTGGTCTTTTCACAATTAGAGCACTCGAATCTCCTAATACCCTGTACCTGGGTTTTCGGGACCGTTCGCAGCGCATACCTTTAGACTAATCGGGAGGTCTTTACGGGACCGTAATGTTGGGTTTGGACATAGTTTCTGAAAGGGGACTCACTTTCTGAGTCAGGTCTTTTTGCACGAAAATTTTTCGTCATCTGCTCTAGATTTACAAGTCAAGAACCCTGCAAAATGAGAAAGAAATGATCTTACTCGAACTTCTTCGAGCTAAGCTTAAGCATTAAACCCTACGCTAACCCAAATGCTTTAATCAAAAAAGACTTCTCAGGGTTGTAACACAGGTAGGATTGGAGACCGAAAAAGGCTTATTTTTGGCCCATAACATGTGAAGGGTTTAACATTGGTGATCACTGTAGATTTGCTGCCGGTCTGGTCTCTTCTGGTTCAAAGAACGTCTTCAGTCTTTGAAGTGCATTAGTAGTCTTTGGAGAACCTCTTTCTCACGCTAGTGCGGCGTCAACATCTGAATGTGACATAATCAGGGAGTGTCTTTCACAGTTTATCTCCATTGGGATTTTATTTTACAACCAGATCTCACTAGTGACCTATACATAGGCATCCTGCCATCTTTTGGCATTTACAAGATTGAACACTTGATCCACAAGTGTACAAGCATTTGGAAGGGCATTGGCATTGCTTTTACCAAGCACTTTGCTTTTTCGTGATGCCCAATATTGAATTTTTCTCTCCTTTTTTTTTTTGCTGAAATCCTAGCTTTTCCTTTCTTTTTGGAGTCAGGATTTTCAAATAAGTGTGCTAGATGTACAATTTTGAATTTTAGCACTCCGACATTAACCCAAGAATTTTTATCCTTCCTATTCTTTTTGGGTGACGTCGTTTCTATCTTGGGATATGCAATGATCACCAACGGGTTTGCGAAACGAATATATAGGCTCAACTGGGCTGTTCAAAGGGTAAAAGTGTATATGGTAGAGAAACGAATGCTTTTCGTCATCCTAAAGCACTTGAATTACCATAGAAGTTAAAATGACAAGCAACACACGAAGATTGATGCAAGTCTGAGCAAGAGAATTTCTAGCCATTTACCTCCTGATACCGCTGGACTTACTTCCAGTTGGCCCTAATGTGGGGTGGTTCTTGACAGGGGTAAAGAATGCAACCGCCGCTCGAAGGGGTTATCAATGGTCACCTGTAGTGTTTATGGTAGAGAAATGAATGCCTCCGTCATCTCAATCAATGTAATCGATGAGAAGGGCCCTTATACCCTCAGATCCAGGCTTTCCTATTCTCACCCTTCCTTCATCTCTCAGGTGTATGTAGGACGTGTTTGGATTAGGTTTGCCTTTCATCTGGAGGGATATTCCTGTTAGATAGCCTAAGCAAGCCGTGTCTTTAGGAAAAGTTAGCTTGATTTTCTCCAGGCGTTTTTACTCCACAAGAGACTTCCATGATGTATTATACATACTTTGAACATGCTTTGGACCATCTCCTGATTTTGACAGGTGTGCAATAAATGCAAGGAATTCATTTTTAGGAACAATGTTTATTCTTGAGTCCAGTTATGTGAATGCCTACTCTCTTGTTCTTTTCATTTTACAGGAAGTGAGAGAGGCTTTGTTGTGCTCTTCTTTTGCTGTCTCTTATCTTCATCACTTATTCCTGCATATAGGATAGAAGAGATATTCTAGTGAGTAAATGATGGTTTAACCTTTGATGGAACAGATACATATCACTTGGTACTTGGTGTCGCGGTCTCTCCTGTCCAGGGTTTTGTTTGAATGAGTTTGATTTTGAGTTTGCTTCTTGGAATCCTGCAAAACTGAACACATGCTAGTGTATGCATGGATGCATGATATGCTTATGCAGTGACCATTATGATGATTCAGATCAATTCGGGACAAGCCACATGACCAATATCTGGTTTTATTTCAAGGGTAATACTTCTTCACAGCATCTGAATTTACATGGTGCCCCAATTCTTCTTCTTCAGAATTTACAAGAATCAATGCTCCTCTTGTGAGAATTTTCTTGACAATATAAGAGCCCTCGTAATTCGGGATAAACTTGCCTCCCGGATGGACAACATTCGAAAGGGTTTTCCTTACCACCAGATCATTCTCTTCAAAACTTCTAGCTCTAACCTTTCGATTGAATGATTTGGCCACCCTCTTCTGGTAACCTTGACCATGACAAATGGCTCTAAGACGCTTTTTGTCTACCAAATTTAGTTGTTCATATCTGTGCTCGGAATATTCTGACTCGAAGAGTTTGCCCTCTGATAAGATCCTTAAAGAGGGAACTTTAACTTCCACGGGTAGAACTGCTTACATCCCCGTACACCAGACTGTAAGGAGTTGCCCCTGTAGAAGTCCTGATCGAAATTCGATATGTCATTAAGGCAAAGGGTAGCCTTTCATGCCAGTCCATATAGTTTTCTGCAGTCTTAGCCAAAATTCTTTTGATGTTCTTATTGGCTGCTTCCACTGCTCCATTCATCTGTGGGTGGTAAGGGGACTAATTAAGATGTCGAATACCAAAGTGGTCAAGCAGATTATCGACAATCTTGTTGTTCAGGTTGGACCCATTATCTATAATGATCGCTTGAGGGGCACCATATCTGGAGATTATGTCCCTCTTGATAAACCTTGCCACATTTCTTGCCGTGACATTCTTGTAAGAACTGGCTTCTATTCACTTGGTGAAGTAATCAATTGCCACCAGGATGAAGCGGTGACCATTTGAAGCCATGGGGCTGATAGGCCCTATCATGTCTATCCCCCACATAGAAAAAGGCCAAGCTTCAGACATTTGATGTAATTCATTTGGGGGCGCATTAATCTTATCGCCATATATTTGGCATTGGTGGCATGACCGGACATGTTGACAACAGTCTGATTCGATGATCATCCAATAATAGCCAAGCCGCATGATCTTTTCAGCGAGAAGGTGGCTGTTCATATGAGGTCCACATATACCTTCATGGATCTCCTTCATGAGAGTATTTGCTTCTTTAGCATCTACACATCTTAATAAAGTGGAGTCAAACGACCTTTTGTACAAAATTTATCCACTGAGGAAGAATTTGCTGGCCATCCTAGTTATGTATCTTCGATCTCCTGCCTGGCACCCTTCGGGAAACTTCCCTTTTAGGAGATAATTCTTGATGTCATAATACCACGGCTCTCCGTCAAGCTCTTCTTCGATCAGCATACAATAGGCTGGCCTTTCAACTATGCCGATCCTTAGGGGTTCTATTTCTAACCCACCAGTTACTTGCAACATTGAGGCCAATGTGGCTAGTGCATCTGCGAACTGGTTGTGAGATCTTGGTAAGTATTCGAACGACACTTCCTCGAACTTAAGTGTCAGTTCTTCAAGGTATTCGTGATAAGGGATGTGTTTTGCGTCCTTCGCTTTCCACTCTCCCTGTGTCTGTAAAATGATGAGTATGGAATCTCCATAAACTTGCAACTTAGGTATCCCCATGGAAATGGCCAATCGTAAGCCTATAATGCACGCTTCGTATTCTGAGATATTGTTGGTACAAGGGAAAGTCATCTTCGCCGCAACAAGATAATGTTGATCATCAGGAGATATTAGTACCGTCCCAGTGCCGGCTCCAGATAGGTTAACAGCGCCATCAAAGTACATGATCCATTTATCCTCTGCCAGATTCAGAACTTGGTTTTCTGTCTTTGTCTTTCCAGAAGACTTACAACTTTGTGAGTTTTCTACCAACATATCAGCTATGGCTCTCCCTTTTACTGATGTTTGTGGAGAACACTTGATGTCAAATTCAGATAACATCACCTACCATTTTGTTAACTTCCCAATTAAAGCGAGTTTCTCTAGGAGGTATTTGACGGGGTCATTTTCTGTCACCAGTTGAATATGGTGATGTAGGGTATATTGTCTTAACCCGCGAAGTACCCATACGGTTTCCACACATGCCCTTTCAACATGTATGTACTTTGCTTCAGACGAGGTGAATTTCTTGCTCAAATAATATATGGCTCTTTCCTTACCATCCGTCGGACTTGTTTGGGCGAGTAAGGCTCCCAAAGATTCTTGTTGTATAGTCAGATATAAGGTCAAAGGATGACCTGGGATGGGCGGCACAAGTACTGGCGGAGTGACTAGGTAGTTCTTGATCTTCTGGAATGCCTGACTGCACTCTGTATCCCATGTCACTTTCACACCCTTCTTGAGTAGTTTGAAAATCGATTTAGCCACATCTGATAGCTGATTGATGAATCTGGCAATATAGTTCAGTCTCCCCATAAGGCTTCTTACTTCTTTCACTATGGAGGGAGTGGCCAGATCATGGATGGCTTGGATCTTTGAAGGATCAATCTCAATGCCCCTGTTACTGACCATGAATCCGAGAAGTTTCCCAGATTTTGCCCCAAATACACATTTGTTAAGGTTCAACCTCAACTTGTATTTGCGCAATCGTTCAAATAGCTTTCTTAATACTTGAATGTGATCATGTCCATTCTTGGACTTGGCGATTATGTCATCAACATATACTTCGATTTCTTTATGGATCATGTCGTGGAACAACGTGATCATAGCCTTTTGGTAAGTGGCCCCTGCGTTCTTTAATCCAAAGGGCATAACTTTATAGCAAAAGTTACCCCAGGGCGTGGTAAACGCAGTCTTTGGCTTGTCCTCCTGTTTCATGAGGATTTGGTTATATCCAGAAAATCCATCCATAAACGAGAACAATTCATATCCCGCTGTACTATCCACCAACACATCAATGTGAGGTAGTGGAAAATCGTCTTTTTGGCTTGCTCTATTCATATCTCGATAATCCACGCAGATCCGAACTTTGCCATCCTTTTTCATGACGGGAACTATATTTGCAATCCAGTCCGAGTAGGGGATAGCTTCAATAAAGCCTACCTTGAGAAGCTTCATGACTTCATCCTTAATTATGTCTTCTAACTCGGCTTTCATCCGTCTGCTACCTTGCCTGATAGGTTTAATAGTGGGATCCATGGGCAATGCATGTTCCATGATCTTAGGATCCAAACCCGGCATGTCAGCGTAAGACCATGCAAAGACGTCCTGATACTCCCTCAATAATTCTGTGAATTTGAGCTTTTCATCTCGGGATAAATATCCACCAATCTTGACTTCCTTGATATTTATAGAATCCCCCAAATTAATAACAACTGGTTCTTCTGAAGTGGGAGGTACTGACTCTTCGAAGGCACTCCATTCTCTACAAATAGATGCATAACCTTCATCCTCATCCTCTTATTCAATATTGTATGAACAGCCATCATGATGATCCGAATCACACAATAACCTGATATGTATGTTTGAGATGGTATGCCGGAAATGTCATGAGTATGGTTAGTCTATACTTCATGTAAAAATGCCATGCATGAGTGTGAAAAACCTTTTCGAAAGAGGTTTTAAAATAAGTGGAAATGTAACTGGGACTAGTCCTGATATCCTAGGACATCCTTGCCCCTGGGGAACCCTTTTGGAAATTAGGAATCATATGGAAAATCAGGCCTCAAGCTTCTGCGCCGAAGACTAGTATCATCATTGGGCTGATTTATGGTTCCATATGTCCTTAATAAAACTTGCGTGATTTTATTGAATGCAAAATGGGCCGTATTACAAACTATGTTGTTTGGACCAACGGCCGGAGATCCAAAGGCGTTTTCCTACTGTATCTCAAATGACAAGAATTAAAAATGTAACAAAATGGAGAAAATTCTAAGTGCAGTATTGTTGCGACCCTCTCGAGGTTGCATGCGGCTCTCGAGGGCTAATGGGTTGTCCTGTCTGGTCGGACGCGGGCCTCTCCCAAGGCCCATTACCCAAATCGCAACAGAGGTATGCGTAGTCGACCTTCAGCGTGGTCGTGGTGGCATGTGCAATTTGTGCATGTATTTGAAGTCGCCACCGGTCTTTCTTGGAAGGTAGACCGAAAACCATACTGACCGATTGGGAGAGATCGATCAGTTCTGCGGAACCAGAGATTTTAGGTTCGGGGACTTGGTTACGCTGGTGTCATTACCAACGCCCTTTTGGTACCTAACGCGAGTGATTTTCCTAACTAAGAATTCATGCAGGCGCAATTTTGGGTGAGATAGGCCTGATTCAGAGTTTCATGCAGATTGAAAGACTGGTCCTATCAAATCTCAGTCAATATAATGAAAGCGCAATCAAATATATAAATAAACCACATCGATGCACATCAATTCAAATCAATGGCCTCCTAGTACAGCCATAAGGGCTTAGAGAAGGTGTGATTTTAGGATCAGGGGTAAAATGGGAAGATTTGGGGACGATTAGCCTGAAGGGCAAAATCGTCATTTTTTGGAAGGTTTGGATACCGAGTTACCAAAAATATTCCATGGCCAGTTGAGTTTGGCCATTTCCCATTTTTGAGAATTTTTTTGGAATTTCTTGATTTTTCTCCAATTTTTGGGCGACGATTCGCCCAAAGGGAGAAATCATCACTTTTCAAAGGAATCAGGTCAAGACACCCGAAATGAGTCTTGGCCAGTTGTTTATGGCCATTTTCTATTTTTTGGGATTTTCCTGAATTTTTTTGGAATTTTTTTGGAAGACGATTTGCCGGAAGGGGGGCAGAACCATCATTTCTGGATAGATCGGGGGTCAAAAGACCGAAACAGGCGATGGCCAGTTGAATTTGGCAATTTCCTATTTTCTGGAAATTTTTAGAATTTTTCTGAATTTTTTCGATTTTTTTGAATTCTTTATGATTTATATATATTTTTTATTGAATTTTTGAATTTTTTATGATTCTTTATTATAGAGTTTTAATTTATCAAAAAATCATTTGAAACGGACGCACCAGATTGTGCCACGTGGCTACTCCTGGTGCGTCCGATCTCCAAACAAGATCGAACGCTCCACAGAGCGCCACTTGGCACAATCTTAGCCATCCGATTCATTTTTATTATTATTTTATCTGAAAATCATTTAATAATCTAAATATCTTTTTTTATTTCTGAAAAAACCAGATCGCGACATGTGGCGAAGCCACGGCCGTCCGATCTGACAGTTTTAATAACCCCCGGCCCGGTCCACACACTGACCAGCCGACGAAGTCGCCGGAGAAGACAATGAACATTGAAAATTCCGGCGACTTCGTCGGAATTCTCGCCGGAGGGCTTCGAAACCGAGCCAAATCTTGGTATTTTTTGTTCGTTCTTGCGCCATTAGACACCCTACGAACTATGCATCAACATACACACAAAACATGGCAAGCTTTACGTTGGGAAACGGCCGAACCGGACCCCTACAGTCCCGGCGTGGGCGGGCATTTTACAGAAAATTATTTTGCAACCGAGCTCAATTTCAGTCGTTCGAATAACATCCAAAGGAAATTTAAGGACTTACTTGAGGTCCCATGATGGTCGGTAGCCGCGGGAACGTCTTCGTCGAGCTCTCGGTCCGAACCGCGGCCAGCGAAGCTTCGAGCCCGGTTTTCTCGCGGTTTCAATGCAAAATAGATGGCACAGGGAGCTTAAAGTTGGTTCTAATACATGCCCGAGGCTAGACACGCACAAACGGAGCTCGGTAATAGCACGACCGCGAGTTAGAAAATAAAAATTTCACTGAGGCATTTCATCGAACACATGGCTTGTAGGCATGAAGTGATGTTCGGAGAGAAAAACAGACATGTCCGAGGCTTGTTGGTGACAACCGAGCCCTAGGTGATGATCGGTCTGGTATCTTGAAGCTCCTGTATGGCTGTATGTCTGTCGGTTTTGGCTTGAGCTCACCAAACTCTCCCCTTTTTCTCTTGGCCGGAGCTCGATTTTTATATCGAGAATTCTCACATTTCGTGGCCGACCGGCACTCCTCCGGTGTCCCACAATCCACCAAACCTGGTCCTCTACCTTTGCTTTTGTCCCCTACGATTTGTTGTTTCCTCGTTTTTCTAAAAAAAAATCGATCCCCATCATCCTCTTTTGTTCTCCTTTCGGCGCGTCTCCAACGCGGGTCTGCAACTAAGTTACAGACCCAGTTCGGACCGGGTCGGGTCGGGTCTGACCTGACCGGCCCGGTTCGATTCCCCTTGTCTAATTAAGCCCCAAATCGTCCTCTTTTCATGAAATTGATGCCATAATTGGATTCCTTGACATGTTTTCTATCAAATATGAGTATTTTCGCGAATCAATTGATTGAAATTTAGTGAAAACCCCAAATTGCCCTTAGGATCCGAAAATGATTTTCGCTTAATCTAGGGTCCAAACGATTTAATTAGCCTGAATTGAGGCCACCAATGGATTCGGCGTGATGAAAAATGTAGGGTAGAGGCGTTTAATTTTAATGGGTATGCTCGTATGAAATTTAATTTCAAATTTTGTGAAACCGGAGACTAAATTGAAAGAAAATTGTGCAATTAAACCTTTTTGGTTAAAATTGATCAAATTGGAGGGCAAATTGACCCAATTACACTGCAAATCTTTAGAACACAATGTCATAGCTTATTAAAGTGAGAATTGAAAATCAAAATACTCGAAATGTATTTTTTTAGGCTCGGTTCGGGTTTATGTTTGTGAAGTAACATACTAACCCAAGCCGAATTTTCAATATTTGAAGTGACAAACTTGAAGAGGGAATTAAAAAAAAATTATTGCCTATTTTTTTTGTACTTTTCTGACCACGAATGGTATTTTTCTGATTTTTAGGGTATTTTTTATAATTAAATAAATTCGAAAAATATTAAAAAATACCAAAAATAATTTTTGTTCGAAATTGGTTCCTGAGGCTAGGCCCATGCTTCCAAAGTTGATTTTGTGATTTTATGACCTTTTTTTTATATTTTTAATTAATTTAAAAAATAAACACCACAATAACATATGGTCAAAATCAGGTGTCAACAGCTACCCCTCTTTGAGAGTGAGCTCGCAGAGGTTGCTTTCAAAGACAAGATGGAACCTGATTCCTAACCGACTCTACTAGGAAAAGGAAAAAATGCTATGACATCGGATCCTTAAGACTTTAAAAGCTCAAATTAATCCTCGGTTTACTCTGATAATCTGGACCTGGGTCGGGATGAGAGAGGCTTACCTGAAGCTCACCTGTCGGATGCTGCCGGTTGCGACGACTTTCAAGAAGATACCTAGGACTCGTCATTCAGAATATCCTGGGGAGATTTAGGTTCTGACCCGTATGGTAGGTCAACCCATTATGGGATTCCTAATTGGTAGGAACCTAAGGAAGGCGCATCCCACGCTTGGGGATTCGCCAGGGATTTTAATCCGTATGGTGGATCGAACCTTTGTGTCGATCCTTATGGCGGTATCTACCAATGAGTTGACCCTTCAGGCAGTTTCTACCTTGGTTTGACCATTTTAGCGGTTTCTACCTTGGTTTGACCCTTCAGGCGATTTCTACCTTCATGCTGACTCTTCAGGCGGTTTCTACCTTGAGTTGACCCTTTAGGCGGTTTCTACCTTGAGTTGACACTTCAGGCGGTATCTACCTTGTGTTGACCCTTTTGGCGGTTTCTACCTTGGTTTGACCCTTTAGGCGGTTTCTACCTTCATGCTGACTCCAAACTGATAGGAATCTAAGGCTGACATACCTTGTCTAGTTGGGACTAGTCAGAAACTCGATCGTTCCGTAGATCGGTCTTGGAAAAGGCTTGCCTATTAAAAGGCTTCACCTAAAGACGACTCATTAAGGTCTCTTTTGGAAGGTTTACCTAACTTTAGGTTCACCTGAAGGCTATTCTGGGATTTAGGGGTTTCTTGAAATCTCGTAAAAGGCTTAATTGTCCTTTCGACATGCGAGGTACCTTTCTAGGATCTGGGGACTCCAATTATCCTGCAGAAAGCTGAAACCTACAAACTTTTCATTAAAAGGTATCAGTTTGGGACCTGGGTTCTCCATGGATCCTGCAAAACATGACCCTATAAGCTCTTCTTGACAGAGCAAGGCATCGAACCACGAAATCATGTAGAAGCTTAAGCCTGTGTACTCCACTTCACGGAGTAAAATATTCATCTGGGATCTGGGGTTACCAAAAATCCTGCAGAGATATCAAATGTAGGTACTCCCTTTCACAGGGCATAGGTTCTTTTGGGATTTGGGGTTTCCAAACATCCTCAAAAGTTCAAACCTGAAATATTTTTCTTCACCAAGAAAATGTTAGTAATCTTTGGGAAGACAACGATTGTCTAACTGACAAAATTCATGACTTAAGTTTTAGTCATGAAATGTGCATTTTGATGCTGGAGGTTATCTAAAGCATTCTTGCAACATGTAAATGTGATCACAAATTCCTTGTACGGAAAATCTGGATCAAACATTTTGGGGATTCCAAAAGAGTTTGTTCAAAATATAAATTGTAATATTTCTAGACAAGGAGGTCTTCTCACCTGCTTTGAGATAACGGCTTTTATAGGGGGTGCATTCAATTCCCTACTAACCTGTGCCTAGGTTTTAGGCTCATTCGCAACGCATACATTTTGATCAGTCGGGAGGTCTTCCACGGGACCGTAATGTTGGGCTTGGATATTGGTTTTCAAAGGGGGCCCACTTTGGAGTCGAAGCCATTGAATGAATATTCTCACCATCTGCTCCGGGTTTACAAGTCAAGAACCCTGCAAAATATGAAAGAAATAGTCTTGCTCGTACTTCTTCAAGCTAAGCTATACGTTAACCCAAGTATCTTAGTCAGAGAAGATTGTTTCAAGGTCATGACGTTGGTAAGATTGGGGACCGAAAAATGCTTATTTTTGGCCCAGAATCCGTGAAGGGTTTGACATTGGTGATCATTGCTGATTTGCCACATGTCCTTTCCTTTCTGCATCTTTAGTCTTTGAGGTGTGCAACCGATTTTGAGGTGTGCACCAGCTCTTTAGAGAGCGTCTCTTGTTGCATTCAGAGATCGACTCTCTCTATGTCTTTGTTCTGCGCTTGGCACCATTTGGGGAGCAGCCCTTTTGATCATACTCCTTTAGGGATTTTCTCTTTTCCCGACCAGGCTTCACTGGGGATTAATCAAATAGCTTACATGAGCATCGGCCTAGCTTTTACCAGGCCCTTTGCTTTTTCTTGATACTGGGGATTATCATCATTTTTTTTTGAAATCCCGATTCTTCTCATCTTCATGAGATCATATCAGACATATAACCGAAAGCATAAACATGTTTTTAAGCATTAGCCTAGGAATTTCTTTGTAATCCCTTAGTCTTGAACTCCTCCATTTTTGAAGTGGTGCTGCATTCGTCTTGGAATGATCACCAATGGGTTCATGAAATGAATTTGCAGGCTCAAGTTGGCTATGCAAAGGATTCGGTGTGTAGGATAGAGAATAAATGCTTCTCGTCACCCTATGGCACTTGGGTTACTATATAAACAACACACAAAGATTAATGTTAGTCCGAGCAAGAAAATTTCTAACCATTTTCTCCTGACGCTGCTGGACTTACTTCCTTTTTGCCCCGGTGTGGGGTGGTTCTTGACAGGGTTAAGGGTGAAATCCTCCGTTCAAAGGGGTTATCAACGGTTACCTGTAGTGTTTGGGGGATATGAAACGAATGCCTCCGTCATCCCAACCCGTGTAATCGCTGCAAATGGTCCCTACCTCCGTAGGTCCAGATTTTGCTATCTGATCCGCTTCACTCATCTCTCAAGTGTATGTTGGACGTGTTTGGATTAGGCTTCGCCTTTCGTCTTTTGAGAAAACGTCCTTTTGAATGTTTTGAACAACATCTTGTTGGGAAAATTCCTTTTGTTTTCTCCAAAATTTTCCTTCAAGGGAATTTTATGTTGCACCATGCATGTTCTATTCATGTTTAGATAACCTCCAGATTCAAAACATGAATGTCAATGAATTTGGAACTCTATGTCTCTTTTTTAGTCATCAGATTCTAAAAGCTTTTCTTTTTTTTTCTGTATTTTTCTTTTATTTAACATCCTCAATGGATTGGGGAAAATGATACTTACCTATCTACCGTGGCTGGAGATCCCTGAAAATGTAAAAGAAACATGTCATTATATGTTCACGAATTTTTTAAGAATCGGAACGATATATCTTACCCTTGGTCATGTACTCCAACGAGTGTACAATGCTTGTGAAAATATGTCTGCCTTGATGGCAAGCTCCTGCCAAGGATAAATATTAAGCATTATTTTGGGTTTTCAAATTCAAAACAAATTGGGACGATACTACTTTACTCTTGATTTGAATTCCATTCTGCATGCCAATGTGCGGATTGCAGAAGCCGACCCTCAAGCTTGTGGCCATGATTTCTTCGTCTGGTTGGCAATGAATCCTTATCAAGGACTTGCCCTAGAGGGGATCCATTTGTGCTTTTGGACGCATTCCAGCACCACTCTTCAAGGTTCCTTTTATTCAAGGGAAAAAGAAAATTTTATCAAAATGCATGTCAAAGCATGTGACGTAGGAGCGATAACTTTTACCCTACACTAGGTCTTATAATCAAAGACCATCTCCTGGAATCCTGACTTCCAAGGCCAATGATTCTATTCGCCTCCCTGTCAACGAGCTCTTTTCTTTTGAGGCTTTCGGCACCAACGACTTCCTGTTAAATGAGAGAACTCATGTTAGGCATGTGATCTTTGGAGATCAAATTGGAACGATACAAAGTTACCGATCACCCAAATTTGTATCTTGGGGATTGATTCTGATGCAGACGACTCTGCTATTGCATCCATTGACTTTGCTGGAGACGAAACGTCTTCCTTTGGCTAGCGCACAAATGATTCACTTGCCCCAATTAGGCGTGATTTGTCATAGCTAGGTGATGTTTGCCCCAGCTAAATTTCTTTTTGCATTTTGTTGCAATCCCCATCTTCCTTAGGATGTCTTCTATCTTGGGATTCATGGTGACGTCTTATTGACATATTCCTTTCTTTTGTCGATTGTCGACGCTCCTCATTTAATGGGGGCCATTTCAATGTCGTATACTGATGCAGACGATGGCTATTACATCCTTCCGTCTATATTTGTAGATGTTGTTCGTAAGATGATTCTCGATCACATCAACAACTGTTTTGCCCCAGTTAGGCGACGTTTGTCTTGGCAAAATGCCTTAGCACTTTCTATGTTTTTTTGACGATTTTCAATCCAATTTGAAGACGTCCCTGCACCTGCACATGAAGAGATAGGCGTGGATCCTTATTTGACCTCGTTTGGAATTTTAGGAATGAGATACTCCCTTCGAGGCTTTTTCCTTCCAATGCTTGAAGGAACGGTGTTTTTTCAAACATTCTGCCCCAGTATGGCTTGTCTCGATGTTGACCATCTCTGGGTTTGATAACCTTGCTCCGATGCAGTTTTGTGGGGCGTCTAAATTCTTCAAAGGTGATGTGAGTCACCTATCAACCTGGTATGCATCTTTGGAATGATATGCCTCTAATGTTATGCAAGTGGTTAGTTTAGGCACATGTTTTTATGAAAAATCCCAAAGAGATTTCCAAAATGAAGCAAGTCCTTCATCAAAATCATTTGAAAGTCTAGGAACACCGGGCAAATCGATCCTCAATCCTCGAATAGAGGGGGTAATTAGCATCATTGGGCCAATTTATTGTCCCATATGTCCTTAATAAAACATCGAGATATTTTGCAAACTGGACCGCGTTTACAAAATGTGCCCATTGGACCAACGGTCGGAGATCCAAAGACGTTCCATCTTACATTCGAAAGTAAACGACAGAATTGAAATGCCACGACACAATAAAACAAAATATTGGAAGCGAAAGAGTTTTTTTTTTTTTTACTTAGGGATACCGCTGTCTGTGACATTCACGGCATCTTCCAGGGAGAGATCTCCCAAATCAGGATAAATTGCTTCGAGCATAACTTCGTCCTCCAGCCACTTGGAACCCTTGGAGAAGAACTGATCCAGCTTGTTGTCCAACACCTTAGCTTTGTCTTTCCAGATACTTGCACCAATGAAAGAACCATCTTGACCTCATTTGCGTATAACGCCTCCATAATTCTTACCCCTGCCTCGGCTTACACCTCGGCCTCCCTGGCGGTTTTTCATAACATGGTGCCAATTTCGCTCCCCAGAATATCCTAGGCCGGCTCTGCATTCGTTTGATCTTAGTTGCAAGGGTGCGCGAATCCCCTGGTTATGCTTACCCAGACCGCCTCCTGGAATAAACCCATAGGATAACAACATCTTCCCTGGTAAAAGGTCATACTGGGAAAAGGTATGGACCCTTAGCTTGGTTCCTACAGGCGTGTGAACGACCGCCACCAGGTCAAAGGAATGATAGCTGGCCTCCTCTTTCTTCTCAGGTTCTACATGAGGAACGTCATTATTTTGGTATGACATGAGATCCACTTCACCATGCACAGTGATCACTTTGTTGTCAACTACAAAGCGGACTTTCTGGTGTAGACTAGATGGTACGGCTCCGACTGATCTCGCCCGTTCCATAATCCCAGTGAACTTTCTTAGGATCATAATCCTCTACATGAGGAATCTTTATCACCATAGGTGAGGTCTTCTTGATTCCTGTTTTCAACTCGTTATCTGCTTCGTCGTCAGCAAGGCGGATTACAACCGGCTTAATCAGGCAAACATCATCTCCCTTCCAATTGTCGATCCTACTTAAACTGACGACCAAAGGCTTTGCACTGTCCACCATCCCTACCAGATCATTGGTCTTTTTAGGCCCATGTGTAAGTTCTATGCAGAACTTATCTAAATCTGCTCCGATCTCTAAACAACTTTCATTTTTTATCGTCGAAGATCACCCCCACGGTTTGATGATCAGGAAGTGGGTTATGTTGCACGTTTGGCTCCGTCTTGTTGAATTTAAGAATATGACTGTCGATAAGGGCTTGCACCTTACACTTCAAAATGAAGTAATTGTTTACGTTATGGCCTTTCTCTCTCATGTGATAGGCACATGACTAGCTTTCATCATACCAGTTATATTTCACCGGATTCGGCCTTGGGGGCTCTTTAGCCACTAAGTGCTCCTCTAGAAACATTGGAAGCAATCTCGATAACGACCTTGGCAGGGGGTGAACTGCTTGGGAGGCAACTTCTTCCTTAGCTCATATGGTTTCTGTGCCAACCATGACGAGTTTTCTTGCACCGGACTTGAATTGGCGAACTAATTAGGTCTGGGCGGGTTTGGTACGAAAGCCACATCAACTCCAGCCTCATTCTCCCTTCGGGTCGTATATTGATGTCTGGCTGCGATTTCTGGCGGTTTCCTTTCCCTCATCGCCCATTCCAACCTTTCTGCGATTTTTATGAGGTGTACAAATGTTTGACAACCAGATGTGTTCAGCCTATCGAAATACTCGTAAGGCAAAGCCTTAAAGCACAGGTCGACCAGCTCGTCCTCTGGAATGGACGGTTGGACTTGTATTGCTAAGGCCCGCCATCTTTGAGCGTAGGCGTGAATTGCCTCATTCTTCCCTTTTGTGGTCCTCAGCAAGTCTTCTCTAGAAGGCCCTGTAGTGGTATTGAATTTATACTGATGTAGAAAATCTTCCGCTAAGTCCTCCCAACCGTCATACTCCTCCAGATTCACTTCGATAAACCAAGCAAGAGCGGCTCCTGCCAGACTTTCTTGAAACGTATTCATCAGCAAGGGGAAGTGGTCAGAAAAGTCTGCCATTTTGCGCAGATAATATCTCATATGAGCTCGGGGGAAGCCTGTCCCGTTGTATTTTCTGTCGAAATCGGGCTCTTTATAGTCCGATGGCGCCTCACTTTTTGCAAATGGTGATATCTTGTCAAATCGAGCCAACTCGTACCCTTGGCTGCTTAGGCACTCTTCTATCTTTGCTAGCCTCTTTGCGCCTTCTTCGATTTTGCCGGGGGGGTTGTCGCGACCCTCTTGAGGTTGTCGGGCTCTCGAGGGCTAATGGGCCGTCCTGTCTGGTCGGACGCGGGCCTCTCCCAAGGCCCATTACCCAAATCGCAACGGAGGTATGCGTGATCGACTTTCAGTGTGGTCTAGTGACATGTGCTAAGTGTGCATGCCATGGAGTCGCCACCAATCATTTTTTTAGGGTATGATTGGACCACCCAATCGAACAGTTGGGAGTTTCTATTCAATTCTGCGAGAACCAGAGAAATGATTTCGGGGACTTAGTTACGCCAACCGTCAGAGTTGACGCCCTTTCGGTACCTAAGTTGACTGAATTTTCTAGCCTGAGATTCATGCGGATGAGTAAGGTATGAACCATAAATCTAGAAATTCATGCAGATAGGAGTGATTATCGTAGCAATCACAATAAGTAATAAAATGCGCAACTCAAGGAATCTAGATATGCAAATAAATCACATGGCATTTCTAGTAATGCCCTATTTATCAATTACAGCTCAAGAATGATTTAGCTGTCCTAGCCGTTCTACACTCGATCTAACCTAAGAAAAGCATTAGGAAGCATCGCAGGAATTCGAGAGTACTCACATGGGGTTCGCCGTGCCCTGGTTTGGTCTTGGACGAGCTATCGAACTCATGCCGACCCGATTATATTTGGGGATCCACTCGGCGTTTTACACCATGAAATCATGTGAAACAAAAACGAAAATATTCAGCAAGGGGCATTTATTGTAGATGGTGGTCGATCTAATTGGACATCAAGACTAAAAAAGATGTAGAAATTTACAAATTAAAAGACTCGAATGATATTTTTTTTTGCCAAATTCAACTCTATGCGTCGTGAAGAAACACATGCAATTGAACTTGAATTTTGACTATTTATGAGTTCAAAATGAAAAGAAAATTAAAATAAAAATATTGACTATTTTTCTATATTTTTACGACATCGAATGCTATTTTTCTTCATTTTTCATGTATTTTTCTATTTTTGGAAAATATTAAAAAATTGAAAAATTATTTTTTTGTCAAAAATGGTTCCTTTAGCTTGGTCAAGGCTACCAAAGATGATTTTTTAATTTTTTAACTTTTTATATATTTTTTTATGAATTTTTAAAAAATAAACTATGAAAGACTGATAAAAAATCAGGTGTCAACAGGGGTTTCTCCTTTTTTGCCTTTTTCTAGGTCGATGACTACAGACGCGGCCTTCGGTAGTACATCAGCCGCTAGTACTTGATTAACCTTCTCGACCACATTCTCCTGCAAAGTTCGCGCCACATTCGAAGCATTGGGCGGCGCGGGCGGAGCATCCTGGCTGAGATCCGGCACATGATTTCTTTCTTGCACAGCCACCATCATGGCTTTCATTTTTGCTAGCATGGCAGCCATTGACGCCATCTGACCTTCCAAGCTACCCACGCGAGATCCCAACTCCTCTTGCTCCATTCTGGCTCAGAGACGAGTTATAATATGAGTTATTCTTGGTTCCGTGATTAAAGCTACCTGCTTGTCCGAGGCTGGAAAGATGAGTTAGCATATGGTGAGAGTATTCCACGATATAAAAAAGTTATACTGAATTCAAAGGGTGAAAGTTTTGAGAAGGAACGAAACTTACAGACCTTTTGTCGGGGGTGGAACATGTCAGACACATCGATCATGCGCATGTAAACTTGTGAAGTTTCGACACCTGAAGGGTGGGGTTCCTAAGGCTTAACAGCTCCCACCTCGAGTTCTGGAAATGGTAGATTCCATTGCACAACTATCGTTACATTGGGACCCGATCCATAGTTCGAAATGAGCGGAATCGAAAAGTGGATTACCCCATGTTTTTCCTCATGGAGATTCCATTTTCAGTTCCTTCTATTGTTTTCCTAAAAAAGGGCGCCCAAGGTTTTAGGCGCGGTTGTATGTGTCCATGTGTCGTGATTATTACAATGCAAATCATGCATAAAAGTTTATCAATCAGCGCTTCAAAATCATCCACACAACATGCATTCCTACACCCAACCTGCATAAGACAATATTAATCACAGACTACCCCCTTATCACTCCGATCTGCAAAAACATATAACATCTATCATGAGCGGACTTACCTCACCTTCGAGAGCGCCTCCAAGGTTAGAAATATCACTCAACATTTTAATTACGGCCTAAGTTTACTTGAGGTCTGGAACCATAAGTTCCAGAACGGGTCCCCAGTGGAGTCGCCAGCTGTCGCGACCCTCTCGAGGTTGCATGCGGCTCTCGAGGGCTAATGGGTCGTCCTGTCTGGTCGGACGCGGGCCTCTCCCAAGGCCCATTACCCAAATCGCAACGGAGGTATGCGTAGTCGACCTTCAGCGTGGTCGTGGTGGCATGTACAATTTGTGCATGCATTTGGAGTCGCCACCGATCTTTCTTGGAGGGTAGACCAGAAATCTTACTGACCGATTAGTAGAGATCGATCAGTTCTGCGGAACCAGAGATTTTAGGTTCGGGGACTTGGTTATGCTGGTGTCATTACCAACGCCCTTTCAGTACCTAACGGGAGTGATTTTCCTAACTAAGAATTCATGCAGGCGCAATTTTGGGTGAGATAGGTCTGATTCAGAGTTTCATGTAGATTGGAAGACTGGTCCTATCAAATCTCAGTCAATATAATGAAAGCGCAATCAAATATATAAATAAACTACATCGATGCACATCAATTCAAATCAATGGCCTCCTAGTATAGCCATAAGGGCTTAGAGAATGTGTAATTTTAGGATCAGGGGTAAAATGGGAAGATTTGGGGACGGTTAGCCTGAAGGGAAAAATCGGTATTTTTTTGGAAGGTTTGGATACCGAATTACCCAAAATATTCCATGGCCAGTTGATTTTGGCCATTTCCCATTTTTGAGAATTTTTTTGGAATTTCTTGATTTTTCTTCAATTTTTGGGAGACGATTCGCCCAAAGGGCGAAATCATCACTTTTCAAAGGAATCGGGGTCAAGACACCCGAAATGAGTCTTGGCCAGTTGTTTGTGGTCATTTTCTATTTTTTGGGATTTTCCTGGATTTTTTTGAAATTATTTTGGAAGACGGTTTGCCGGAGGGGGACAGAACCGTCATTTATGGATAGATCGGGGGTCAAAAGACCGAAACAGGCGATGGCCAGTTGAATGTAGCAATTTCCTATTTTCTGGAATTTTTTAGAATTTTTCTGAATTTTTTCGATTTTTTTTAAATTTTTTTATGATTTTTATATATTTTTTTATTGAATTTTTGAATTTTTTATTATTCTTTATTATTCATTTTTAATTTATCAGAAAATCATTTGAAACGGACGCACCAAATTGTGCCACGTGGCTACTCCTAGTGCGTCCGATCTCAGACAAGATCGAACGCTGCACAAAGAGCCACTTGGCACAATCTTAGCCGTCCGATTCATTTTTATTATTATTTTTATCTGAAAATCATTTAATAATCTAAATTTTTTTTTATTTTCGAAAAAATCAGATCGCGACACGTGGCAAGGCCACGGCCGTCCGATCTGACAGTTTTAATAACCCCCGGCCCAGTCCACACGCTGACCAGCCGGCGAAGTCGCCGGAGAAGATAATGAACAGTGAAAATTCCGACGACTTCTCCGGAATTCTCGCCGGAGGGCTTCGAAACCGAGCCAAATCTTGGTATTTTTTGTTCGTTCTTGCGCCATTAGACACCCTACGAACTATGCATCAACATACACACAAAACATGGCAAGCTTTACGTCGAGAAATGGCCGAACCGGACCCCCCACAGTCCCGGTGCCGGCGGGCATTTTGCAGAAAATTATTTTGCGACCAAGCTCAATTTCAGTCGTTCAAATAACATCCATAGGAGGTTTAAGGACTTACCTGAGGTCCCATGATGGTCGATAGCCGCGGGAACGTCCTCGTCGAGCTCTCGGTCCGAACCGCGGCCGGCGAAGCTTCAAACCCGGTTTTCTCGCGTTTCAATGCAAAATAGATGGCACAGGGAGCTTAAAGTCGGTTCTAATACATGCTCGAGGCTAGACACGCACAAACGGAGCTCGGTAATAGCACGACCGCGAGTTAAAAAATAAAATTTTCACTGAGACATTTTATCGAACACATGGCGTATGGGCATGAAGTGTTGTTCGGAGAGAAAAACAGACCTGTCCGAGGCTTGTTGGCGACAATCGAGCCCTAGGTGATGATCGGTCTGGTATCTTGAAGCTCTTGTATGGCTGTATGTCTATCGGTTTTGGCTCGAGCTCACCAAACTCTTCCCTTTTTCTCTTGGCCGGAGCTCGGTTTATATACTGAGAATTCTCACATTTCGTGGCCGACCAGCGCTCCTCCGGTGTCCCACAATCCACCAAACCTGGTCCTCTACCTTTGCTTTTGTCCCCCACGATTTGTTGTTCCGTCCTTTTCCTTAAAAAAACCGATCCCCATCATCCTCTTTTGTTCTCCTTTCGGCGCGTCTCCAATGCGGGTCTGTAACTGAGTTGCAGACCCGGTTCGGACCGGGTCGGGTCGGGTCTGACCCGACTGGCCCGGTTCGATTCCCCTTGTCTAATTAAGCCCCAAATCGTCCTCTTTTCATGAAATTGATGCCATAATCGGACTCCTTGACATGTTTTCTATCAAATATGGGTATTTTCGCAAATCAATTGATTGAAATTTAGTGAAAACCCCAAATTGCCCTTAGGATCCGAAAATGATTTTCTTTTAATTGAGGGTCCAAACGATTTAATTAGCCTGAATTGAGGCCACCAATGGATTCGGCGTGATGAAAGCTATAGGGTAGAGGCGTTTAATTTTAATGGGTATGCTCGTATGAAATTTAATTTCAAAATTTGTGAAACCAGGGACTAAATTGAAAGAAAATTATGCAATTAAGCCTTTTTGGTTAAAATTGATCAAATTGGAGGGCAAATTGACCCAATTACACTGTAAATATTTAGAACACAATGTCATAGCTTATTAAAGTGAGAATTGAAAATCAAAAGACTCGAAATGTATTTTTTTGGGCTCGGTTCGGGTTTATGTTTGTGAAGGAACATACTAACCCATGCCGAATTTTCAATATTTGAAGTGACAAACTTGAAGAGGGAATTAAAAAAAAAAATTGACTATTTTTTGTATTTTTCTGACCACGAATGGTATTTTTCTGATTTTTTGGGTATTTTTTATAATTAAATAAATTCAAAAAATATTAAAAAATACCAAAAATATTTTTTGTTTGGAATTGGTTCCTGAGGCTAGGCCCAGGCTTCCAAAGTTGATTTTATGATTTTATGACCTTTTTTTGATATTTTTAATTAATTTAAAAAATAAACACCACAATAACATATGGTCAAAATCAGGTGTCAACAAGTATTTAAAAGCAGGAGAGGTTTCTTTACTCAGAAGTAGTGGCTTCGTCACTTAGCCACTCTATGATGACATTCACGAAGTTGTCTTTAAGAAAATGGTTTGCCAGATCTGGTTCTGCTACTGGAGTTATATCCTCTTCTGACAACCACCTAGAGTTCTTGCTGAAATAGGCGTTCAGAGGATTATTGAACATCTAGGACCTGTCTTTCCAAGCTGGAGACCAATGAATGAATCCTTCGGGTTGTTCTGGCTTCCATGGCGTCTCAGGCTCTTGCCTCGGCCTCGGCTTGTTGCTTTTGGGGCAGATCGCCCAAGTGGTTTTTCTGATACCCTAGGCCCATCTTATGCTGGTTAGCTTTCAACTGCAGGGGGTATTCATTCCTTGACCATGCTTGCCCAGACCCTCTCCATGGTTATATCCATATGCCAGTAGCATCTTAGCTGGTAAAAGATTGGCTTCAGAGATATAAGGGGCTTTCTACCTTGTCCACACGGGAGTATGTACTGTCGCCACCAACTCCAAGGAATGATAGCTTGCTTCCATCTTAACTTCGGGCTCGATGTAGGGAATAGCGCTGTTCTGATATGTTTGGAGGTCAACTTCTCCATGTACGGTAACCACCTTCCCATCCACCACAAAGCGCACCTTCTGATGCAAGCTTGATGGCGCGGCTCCTGCTACATGGATCCAAGGTCTCCCCAGCAGGAATCCGAATGCACTAGGCAAATCCATTACTTGGAAATTTATAGAGAATTTGGTTGGGCCGACGAGTACGTCGAGCTCAATCTCACCTACCACAGTTTTCTTCATTCCATCGAAAGCTCTTACAACTGTTTTGGAGGCCTTAATCATCTCCTCGTTGATCCCCAACCTCCTTAACGTAGCCAGAGGGCAAATATTGAAGGCAGATCCGTTGTCGATTAGTACATGTGCCACTCTCTTTCCATTACATTACGCAGAAATGTATAAGGCCTTATTGTGTCCTCTTCCTTCCATGGGAAAGTCTTCATCTGAGAAACTCAATTGGTCTTTCAAAAGGATCGCCCCTACAAAGTCCCCTAATTGTACATCATTAATCGTTTTAGGGACATGCACCTCATTAAGTATCTTCAACAGTGCATTCTTGTGCTTCTCTGAATTGATGAATAAATCCAGTAAAGATATTTGAGCTGGCATCTTCCTCAGCTGCTCTATTACTTCAAACTCGCTGGTTTTAATGATAGACATGAGCTTCTCCGCGTCTTCTTTCGAGACTTCCTTCTTTTTGGATTCACCTTCCCTAGGGGCGTAAAATCATCCAGACCTCATCACTGCATCTACTTCCTCCGTCCCATAGTCCCAATGGACCGCTTTAGGATCGTACTCTTCTATCGGAGGGAGTTGAATGGTTATTGTCTTTGGATAAGATATTTCTGGCTCAGCTGTGTCGTCTTCTTCCTCTTCTGTCAATCGAATCACGACTGGCTTGACTACGCAATCTTCTACCTCATTCAAGATATCAAGATCTTCCAACTTAATCACCACAGCTGTAGCGGCTTCGATCATTGACACAGTGTTGTCAAAACTCTTTGAGAGGATTTCGTTTCCCAATTGACAATGTCGGTCGCCGTCACTCAGTACTGTTGATGTTGCCGATCTCGGGTACTCTCTCATTCCCCAGAGTTGTTCAACTGAGTTGTGTTGTTGATCTTTCAATCTCTCTATTTCGGCATATCGTTCTGTGTCAAGCTTAGTATCCCTTATCTGGTCAAGTGATGACTCAGGCTCTTTTGAAAAAGGCTTTTCCGGTTGAACGAGATCATCCATGCCTCTCCATCCGTCTGGTATGATGTCCTCCATTCTCTGATAAAAGCTAGGAGGAGCAGAGTATTTCACCTTAAAGTTATACCCTCCGGAATCTTGACTCAGATTGTCTACAATTTCACCCCTTTCTAGCGCGTCAGCCGTGAATCTGCGATCTGCTAGACTTCGCCTCTTTGCTTCCAGTTCGTCCTTATCGGGTTCTTCTTCTGGTTCAATGATTGGCCCAAAATCGCCTACCAAACCTTCATGCTGGATGTTCCACATGCTTCCCTACTCAGTTTTAATCGCGAAGTGGCTCCCTTTGAAGGATAGAGAAGCTTCGACCCCCTCGAATTTTTCATCGTTAATATCAGACATAATACCCAAGCTCATCATTTTAGCTATACACAGTTTCTTCATGTCAGCGGAGATCTCCCCTTCTTTCGGGTATAGTGAAGTGATTGCCAAGATGTTGGTTAGTTTAGACACGTCCACCTTTAGCTCAAGGTGGCTTTCCTCCTCTTCAGCGAATATTGCCCCTATTGCTTGGTGATCAGGGAGTAAATTTTCTTGCACATTCGGAGCCGTGTTATCAAATTTCAAGATCTGGCTGCCAATCAGAGCCTGTACTTTTAGCTTAAGGATATAGCAATTGTCAATGTTATGTCCCCTTTCGCCCATGTGATAGACACAAGTCTGGCTTTCGTCAAAACCTGGATATTTAACAGGATTTGCCCTAGGTGGTTCCTTCGCCACCAAGTGTTGCTCCAACAGCATCAGGAGCATCTTGGACAAGGACCTGGGGAGTTGAGAGAACTACCTTTGGGATTGCCTCCTTCTAGGCTCTTGCACTTTCGGGGCCGACCAGGATGATCCTCCTTTGGTCTGATTAGAATTGCCAAACGGTTTGGGCTTATGGGGGTCCGGTATGAATGCTATGTCGAGCCCAGCCTCTTTTTCTTTCTTCAAGGGATACTGTCTCTTGGTAGAGGCTTCATGAGGCCTCCTTTCTCTTAAGGCCCATTCTAGCCTTTCATCCACCTTTATCAAGTGTACAAATGTCTGACATCCCGAGGTGTTTAACATGTCAAAGTATTCGTAGGGGAGTGCTTTCAGGAACAAATCAATCAGCTCATCTTCTGGGATAGACGGCTTTACTTGGGTTGCCAAAGCCCGCCATCTCTGAGCGTATGTTCTAATCAGCTCGCCCCTTGCCTTGGAGGTTCGTAGAAGGTCTTCTCTCGTCGGGGCTGTAGCTATGTTGAACTTATACTACCTAAGGAAGTCCTCAGCAAGATCTTCCCACCCATCATAATCATTGAGGTCCAGTTCGATGAACCAAGCCAGAGCGGCGCCCGCCAGACTCTCCTGGAACGTGTTCATCAGTAATGGAACATAGTCTGAATATTGTGCCATCTTGCGCAGGTAATATTTGAGGTGAGTGCGGGGACAGCCTATCCCATTATACTTTCTCACGAAGTCCGGTTCTTTGTAGTCCGGAGGGGTCTCTACCTTGGCGAAGGGAGATATCTTGTCGAAACGAGCCAACTCGTAACATTGGCTGCTTAACCATTCTTCAATCTTGGCTAATCTCTTAGCCTCCACTTCAGTTCTCACAGTCTGCTTTCCATTTTCATCCTTCTCAGGTTGATGACAACATGGGGTGTCTTTTGTTGTGACTGGATATTCGGCATACGGACATCGTCCTCGATACGTTGGGTATTTTTCGCCGTCTCTTTATCAGCTATATCGGGTGCAAGTGATGGACTTGAGTTGTTCTGATTAGGGGCTATTGCTTGTCTGGCTTGGGTGGCTTCCAGCATCGCCTTAATATTAGCCATCATAGTTACCATAGCGGTCATCTGGGTTTCCAGCATGCCTACGCGTGGGGTCAACTCCTGTTGTTCCATTCTCGTCTTAAGTCGAGTGCGAAAATGATGCGTTGGTAATTCTGTGATGAGAGTGTACCAGTTTTCAGAAGAAATTCCAATGAGTATTTCTTCTGTACTGACGAAAGGAAGTACTCGATCCTTCTAATTGTATGTTTTCTATTGGCGAATGAGAAAAAGAACTACCTTGTGAGCTTTAGTCTCATGTGAGTAATTCTTTTAATCATTCTCCAAAGAGAATTCATGAAATTAAAAGAAGCGTAATTTTTTACGATAGTTTTTATGCATTAGTGAAATATGTCCACATTCATGTTCATGTGTCTAAAAATAATCTCCAGTACAAGTGAGAATGCATGAGAAGGCATCACAATGTTTGCTTTATTTTACACTTGACAGAATAGTCTATTCAAGTCTAGGACGCTTGAGGTCTAAGGTATCATCATCATCCCAATATGGGTTCCCCTCTTCGATCTGGGACTCTTCATCTTCCGAGTACAGCGGCGATCTCATGTCTTCGGGTATATAGGGCTCTATCCCAGGTACGTACGGCACGATATACTCAGGTATATAAGACTCGACAAAGTTGCGTCTGGTCGCTTCAAAGTACTGGATGTACTCAGCGGTGGCCTTGTGAATGTTTTCCTTACGAGTCATATTTTCTGGCCAACTTATATCTTCGGCCTGAGAGTTCTTCAGAGAGTGAATGATAAATGCCACCTTAGCTTTGTTGACACCTGATTTTTGACCATTTATTATTGTGATTTTTATTCTTCAAAATTAAATTAAAAATAGCAAAAAAATCATAAAATTGCAAAATCAACTTTGGAAGCCTTGGCCTAGCCTCAAGCCAATTTTGAACAAAAAATATTTTTCGTAAATTTTAATATTTTTTTTTTTGAATTTATTTAATTATTAAAAATACAAAAAAAAGAGAGAGAAAATCAAGAAAAAATCATCATTAAAAAGAAAAAAAAAAAGAGAAAGAAGGAATATTTGACCAATGATGTGGTCTTGCTTTTATTTTATTTTATTGTTATATTATTATTGTTGTTGTTGCCTTTTTCCTTTTCTTTTTCCTTTTTCGTTATCTTTTTCTTTTCCTTTCTTTTTTTTTCTTTCTTTTTCCGCACACATGCTCCCACACGCTCTCTCTCTCTCCGGGGCATCGAGCGCACGTTTTTTTTTAGAGCGGACGAACTCTCTCGCTCGGGCTCTCTCTATCTTCATCTTCCAAGCGCGAACAGCAAGACTCCATCGACAAGACCACCACCGCTACCTCAATCCTTCGTCGTCGAGCCGCCCGACCTTTGGCCATCAACCATTCCACTCTCTCTCTCTCTCTCTAAGCTGCGAAAGACTTCGCCGCCCATCTCTGCGTTCTTGAAGCTGCCTTTGGTCATGGCTGTCTTCCTGCTTGTTGCTCTCGTGTTTCCAGCGCCACTTGGTGTGTGCAAGGAGGGGCCGGCGACGCGGGTACTGACTTTGGCTACGCCTGTGGAGCCGGAACTGCTGCGCGCCGACAGTAGACCGGGGCGTATTTCCCCCAACACGGTGAGGGCTCATTGTTCCTGCGTCGAACAGCTTCTTCCCGAAGAAGTGCCGGCTCGAGCAGCGCGTCCACGACTCCCGTCACTCCGCCCTTCCACAGCTGCCTCTCCTCCTACACGGTAAGCCGGCTCTCCACTTCTTGACTGCGTTTTACGATGCATGCGTCCCCATTTACTTGAAGTATTCTGTTTAGTTGTAGCTTGTCCACGCCTGCTGCTTGTTGGTCATTTGTGCATGTCTTCTTTTGGGTGTTTGGTCGCAACTGTCGTCTCTACGTTGTGGTGCTCGCACTAGTTCTACGGCCTCGTTACCGGTCGTTCGGAAGCGCTGAGTTCGGTTCTCGGAAACTCGAACGGGTCGATCGGCCGGCGGAGGGCAGTAGGCTTGTGGGTCGTTCTAGCGAGCGCCTGAACGGTACGCGAGCCCAGGTGAGTGGATTTAGTCGACTGTCCTTAAGCGGGCACGACTCGGGTGCGTCAGCCGGTTGCGGAGACTTGGTGTTGGAACGCCGAGCAGTTCTCGGCGTTTCGGTGGCCCATGCCGTGGGGGCTGTTGTTGAGCTCGGGATCATTCCACCGGTTTCGATGGAGCGGCGCCGTCGGTGTTGCAGAGGGTGACACGGTTGGAAGATGATGAACAGTGGAGCTCCCCTCCTTTTTTCGTTGTTCACGTTGGGCTGGGGCGTTGAAGGCTCAGGGTTGAGCGTGGGCCGGTTCCAGCGGTTTGGGCCTGCTGCTGAGGAGTAAAGGCTGGGATTGGAAAGGAATTGGGAAGGCCGGGCTCGGCGTCTTCGAAGGGAAGGGTGGGCTTGGGTTCTGCTATTTTGACTGGGCCTGTTTTGGGTCCTCTTACCCGGACCCGATGGAGGCCTGGCGGGTCTGATTTGGACCCGGGTCCGGGAACCCGACCCGGACCTGGCTCCCTTTAATTAATAAATTGATAATAGTAAGTAAAAAAGTCCAAAATATAAAAAAAAAATAAAAAAAAAATAAAAAATCTGAAAATTCATTAAAAAAATAGAAAAATCAAGAAATTCCAAAAAAAAAAATTCTCAAAAAGGGGAAATGGCCACAATCAACTGGCCATAGAGTATTTTGGGTAATTCGGTATCCAAATGTCCAAAAATTGACGATTTTGCCCTTCGGGTCAAATCGCCTCCAAATCTTCCCATTTTATCCTGGACCTGAAATCACACCTTACTTAAGCCTTTATTGCTATATTAGGAAGCCTTCGATCTGAATTGATGTACATTGATGTGATTTATTTATATACTTGATTGCGCTTTCATTTAAATTGATCGTGGTTGATAGGAACAATCTTCCAATTCGCATGAATCCCTGAATTAAGCCTACCTCACCTAAAATTGCGCCTGCATGAACTCTTAGCCAGGAAAATCACTCGCGTTAGGTACCGAAAGGGCGTTGGTAATGACACCAGCGTAACCAAGTCCCCGAACCCAAAATCTCTGGTTCTGCAGAACTGATCAATCTCTCCCAATCGATCAGTAAGGTTTCCGGTCTACCCTCCAAGAAAGACCGGTGGCGACTCCAAATGCATACACAAGTTGCACATGCCACACGACCACACTAAGGTTGAAATCGATCGGCTCTTATCGCCGAATCCCTAAAAAAAAAATACTCCCGCCGCGATTTGGTATGGGCTTGGGAGGGCCCGCGCCGATCCAAAGCCCGCGATCCGTACTCCGGTGCTGGGGAAAAGGCCCATGATCGGTAAGCCATTAGCCGCGTCCAGCTTCCGGACGGGTCGCGACAGCTGGCGACTCCACTGGGGAATTTGTTCTAGAGCCTATCGTTCTAGACCTCAAGTGGACTTAGGCCGTAATTAAAACGCTGAGTGATTTTTCTAACCATGCAGGCGCTCTTGAAGGCAAGGTAAGTCCGCTTATGGTAGGTGTTATATGTTTTTGCAGATTGGAGAAATAAGGGGTGTAGTCCGTGATTAACATTGTCTTATGCAGGTTGGGCGTAGGAATGTATGTTGTGTGGATGATTTGAAGTGCTGATTGATAAACTGTTGTGCATGAATTGCATTGTGATGATCACAACAAGTGGACACACACAACCGTGCCTAAAACCCCGGGCGCCGCCTTTAGGAACACAATAGAAGGAATTGAAAATGGAATCTCCGTGAGGAAAAACACGGGGTAATCCACTTTTCAATTCCGCTCGCTTCGAACTATGGATCGAGTCCCAATGCAACGATAGCTGTGCAATGGAATCGGCTCTTTCTAGAACTCGAGGTGAGAACCTTAACCTTAGGTGCCAAACCCTCTGATTTTTAGAAGTTTACCATCACTTGTCTCATGCGCATGTCTTTGGGCGGTTGGTACACCTAAAACCGCACATAAGTCGACGAGTTGGGTTGGTAAGACTCTCTATCCCCCCAAATCTATCACTGTTCATATAAATATAGTCATTTCATTAATTGCATTCTGGTGATTAGATTAAATGCCATTTCGAGGATAGATATGTGCGTTTATCCCCAACGTCCTTGATAGAAGACAAGGAGGGTGATACCCCACGACGGACACCGAGTGTGCGATAAAGGAGCATACTATGGACATTATCGAGGTATCATCCAATGAAGATGACGAGTTGGGGCAAGTGATCCTGAAGACACAGATCGAAACTGGGGCATCCTTAAACGTTAGGATCACATTCCTTTGTTTTATTTTTCATTACTAGTCCTCTTGTATAGGGTTTATTTTTACCGAGGTTTTCTCTATCTCACCCCTTAGAGTAATTGTATTAGGGATCTATCGGTGTATACATTCAGATGGAACTTGGTTGTATTTCTTTTGACGGGTCATGGGAATGTGATAGTGGCATTTTCTCTAATCATCCGAATACTCCCAAGTCAAGTTTATAATTCCTTTAGAGGAAATTAAAATTGGAAGTCTTACACGACCTTTTGGTCGTATAGAGTAGTCCAATCTCAATTTCTCTAGAAGGAATTATACACTTGAATTGTTTCGTGCATGTTTTACGTTGCTGGTAATCCACGATAATTGACCGAGAATATCGGCGTTGTTTTGAATTTAATGACGAGATAGATGTTCAAATTACTCTCGTTCTTAACAAAACGGCCTTGATTTGGATGCCGTATCTTCAATTAAATTTAAAACACGTTATTATGCCTCGCACTTTTGAGTAATCCGTTCCTCTCGAAATTGATCAAAAGCGATTATTGTGAATTACATTCCTTTCAATAGTATGCTTTCTTTCGAGGAATATTGATAAAAACTTTTCGCGCAAGATTAAAACCCTTGTAAAAGTTCTTATCCTTATTAATCATAGGTAAGCATAAGATTGAAAGGGGTTTTTGCTTTCTTTTTCAAATTATTCCTTCTGATTCTGTCTTTTTATTTGCAGGTGAAAAACAAGTAGTATAGAGAAATCTTTTCTTGGACAAATCTGCAACTATTCTTCCATCTGAGCATGAGCGAGTTATAAAATCAGGACGTATTTGCTCGGCTTATTGCTATTATGGTTCGGCTCACTCAAGTTGAAGATGTTTGGATGCTCGAAGAAATGAACCATACAGAAGTTAAAACATACACACGAGAACTTTCATTTATTTTGCTCAGCGGAGGGTTTTCAGAAGCAGGTCATACAATTCGGGGTGGAAAAGTAAAGCCAAAGTGAGCCCTAATTAACGACACAAAGGAGCCCAGCTGACCCTCCATGTTGTTAATGCTCTGCCCGTACTCACGACTTCGCATGTCCTGGTCCGCGAGCTTGAGGAAAAGGTTTCTGCATTCTCCCTTAACCTCAGTGACCTTGACCTCGTGTTCTTCGGTGATTATTTCCAAGTCCCGAACTAATCCATTCCCGTGAGCTATGTCTGCGGTTATTTTGTCGAGCCGTTCTTCCTGCCAGTCGCTTTGCAGCCTCAATAGGACATTGTGGCGGTCGTGCTCGCCAGCGGTCAGGGATAGGGCCAATTGATCCACCAGTTTTCTCCTCTCGCGAAGCAACGTCGCGACCCTCTCATTGGCAAACTCGACGGCCTTTTTGTGACTATCGGCCAGATAGTTGGTCAGCACCAAATGATCAGACCGATCCTTGTAACGAGCCCGCAAGACGCGAGCCACGAGAACCTCCCGATCAGCAACACGGTAGGCCTCTAAGGAGTGTGCAAAGAGGGTCGGGAAAGTTCTATATTCCCTCCCCAGCGTAGTACCTTCGAGGGAAGTGGTATCTAAGTCCTCGAGCAGGACACGAATTTCATCCGCGGTTGCAGAATGATCGGTTATGTGCGCGTAACCGCGACCCAATAGGTTATAAAGCTTTTCCCACTGGGCCGAGACATCAGTCGAAAAAGTGCGCACGGGAGAGGAGGCCATTTGCGTTGGGTTGGCTTGAGAATAAGACGAGGCTAATAGAGAGATTAGAAGGAAGAAGCTGATTATGCGAGAACGCTAACCTGCCATACGTTAATCCCTCATTTTATAGCAACTCGAGGATGATGAAGGGTCTCAGTAAATAATGCTGGTGGAGCCCAGTTAGGGGGTAAAGCGGGAGGTCCCCTCACGAGAACCATTGGATTCGTTTAGGTCCGCGATTTCCGGCTCATCAATTAAAAGATGTAAGAGGTTTGTCGGGATCACCATTATTAGAGTTAGGTGGGAGGAAAGCGCAACTATCGAAGAAAGCCCTAACAGGGTTTGGCAGTCCCATCACGTTGAAAAGCTAAGCGAGAAATTCGAGGTCTTGAGGGGGAACGTTTGCCTAATGATGCTTGAAGAGCGTCTCCTGAACATGCAAAGTCACTCGAAGAAAACTTTATAGGGAGTGAGCATACAGGAGAGAGTGGAGAACTCTGAGTGGGCAAGAACCAATCAAACATTTCTCAATCCAACATATTTAAGAGGTTACTGTCAGCTGCTAGAGGCGACTGACTCAAAAATCTCAGAAATTGAACCACCGAGGGATCTCGAAGATTCCAAGATCAAGTCTAACGCCAAAACCATGGAGCCCAACACTTCTGGCAACGGAAATCAAGATCACGGCGACGACGACAACGACATCCACAATGCTCAACTTGGGAAAAGAAGACGTCCTCACCAATACTCTCAGGAGGAAACCCAAATGTTGGAAACCCTTTTCAGTAAAAGCCATTACATGAAAAAGAAGTGGAGAATTGAATTGAGCCGGGAGTTGGGGATTAATCAGTCGAGGATCCAGTTTTGGTTTCAAAATAGGAGATCCAAATCGAGGGCTCAACGCAAACGTCAGGTGGTCGAGATTTTAAAGGAAGAAAACCAAAAGCTGCGAACAGAAAACATGAGGTATGAAAAAGCTCTCAATATTACCGTTTGCCCTCATTGCGATAACCTCGTCGCCCTCAGTAAGATATTCCCCGATAAGCCTCACGCGATGATTGAAGACGTTCATTTACCGCCCTACTCCCTCGGGGCATCTCCTGCTCAACCAGATTTTGCCGGAGTCACGCATGAGCAGAATGATCCCACGAAGATGATACAAATGCCTCCTGGGGGATGGGATTTGCATCGCTTTGATTGGAGTTACAGTTTCAAGGAGCTGGATGTTACCGCCGACCAGCTCAAAGCATATCAGCCTCATGCACAACAATTTTCGATAGGGTCGGGTCCTGCTGGAGATGAGTTAATCAGTCGTCAAGCCATCGATGCACTTTTGGGCCACGATAAGAGGAGGTTCGCTTGGCCCCCTGAACTGCATTTCAGATTCCTAGACGTGGTTCACCAAATGGGGATCGATTCAGCAACTCCGACGCGCATATTTAAGGCCATGAATGTACCGGGGCTTAGTAAGGAACTGGTCAGGAATCACCTTGCTGCCTACAGAAAGCTATTAAAACAGCGTCGAGCGGAGCTAAACCGGGAGGAATCCGTCTCGAGCTCAAAAACTAGGGGTGACCGCCATTGTAATGCTCAGGTATCAAGAGGTACCCGGCCAAATCTAAGCATCAATCAAGCTGGCAACCCGACCACCGGCGAACTGAAAGATAATCAGAATGTCCTTCTGGGCCATTTCAACACTTTTCAAGAGCACGTGTCACAAGTACAGCGAGTGCACACTCCTCCATTTGAGCAGCAGTCGGCTGGTGCCCTGCCTGCCGCTAGTCAACCCACAACAGACGATTTCTTCGATGAGGGGCTCGATGCCTTGTTCAATCAGTGGGAAGCTGGCCTGCTTGGACAGCCATGATCTAGCACCTGACTCGGGGCACGATGGGTTGGTCGCTACGATCACCCATGGAAAGAAGAGCATGTTCACGAGTGGATCACTCTTTTTATCCATTGTAAAGTTCCTATGGGAACATTTTTCTTTAATGGCTATAGTTAATTATGTATGAAAACCAACGCTATCGACGAACATCGTCATGCTCAGTTGCGATGATCCCTTGTTAGATTAAGTCTGAAACCAGGGACGGTCTTTAAATTTTGAGTGGCCACGAACTCATTCCTCACCGAGCGCCCGGGATGCAGAAATGAAGAGTAACGGCATGCACAGGGAAAATGTCACTTTCGTTTGAACGATGAAAAAGGGGTTGAGAGAAGATCATAGCGTTAATTCCCTTAGAGCTAAATGAATTAAAAGGAGTCATTAATTGCGGGTCCACCGATGTTCCCCACGTTCTCGGGCCTAGCAAATCATAAAAGGGCGCCGAAAGATTGTAGACCCACCACTTTGAAGACTGAACTAGGGGACAAGCGCAATACTCGATGAAACCGAATCAATGCAAGAGAGTTTGTGATCCTATTACGAGGAAAAAGAAAGGGGGAATACAGACTAGGAGTAATTGCAGGGTTTCGGGAGGAGTGCTTGCTTGCTGGCCTTCATATGCAGCCTGAAGGATGGTTCTAGGACACGCACAATCACTTGAGAAAATTTCTAGAGTGAACAAACTCGTAAGAGCGAATAGAGAAAGCTGAGTGAACTAGATCAGCCCGAGATACTCCGATCCATCATGTTTAAAAGCTACTCCCATCTGCTAGAAACACCCGACCTGGACATTTCTGAGCACGAACTGCTGGGAGACTTTGAAGATCCTGGAGCTGAATCCTGCCCGAAGGCCATAGAGACTGACTCATCCAGCGATGAAATTCTAGGTTTCAGCTACGAAGAAGGAGTATACAATGATGACCGGAGCCGGAAAAGGAAGCAACTACAACGCCACACTCCAGGCCAAATTCGAGAGCTCGAAGCTTTCTTCAATGAATGCCCCACTCCAAGCAGACAACAGAAAATGGAGTTGAGCCGAAAGATAGGATTGGAGCTTTCGAAGGTCAAGTTTTGGTTCGCCAACAAACGAACCCGGGTGAAACAACAATACGCAGACCATGAGTTACTGGTCCTGAAGGAAGAGAATGAGAAGCTTCAAGCTGAAAGCGCGAGATACAAGGAAGCTCTGACCAAGGCCACCTGCCTTAATTGTGGTAATCCTGTTGTCCTCGGCGAGGTGTTCCTCGATGAACCATCCCTGTTGACGAATAACGCTCAGCTGTTACCGTATTCTCCACAGCATTTTCCGACACAGCCAGATACCGCCGGAGATCTGCATGAGCAAGTCAACACCATAGGATCAACACCAACATCCTCTGAGAAATGGGATATGAATCATCACAGGGGGAATTCTCTCAATGACGAACTCGCTGTCGCAGCCAGCCAATCCAAAGTCGGTGAGTCCCTCCCTGGACAACTTTTGAAACGACTAGATTCCGTAGATGATAGCTACCGAAGTATTGACGATATTTTGGGTGATAAGAGAACAAGGTTTTACTGGACCTATGAACTTCACACCAAATTTGTTGATGCAATTCGAGAGCTGGGAGTTGATTCGGCTAGCCCACTACGCATACTCGAGATTATGAATGTGCCGGGGCTCTCTAGAATTAACGTTGAGTCTCACCTCAAGTACTATAGGAGATTGCTAAGGGATGGAAGGATAGCGTTAAACCATCATAAAGCCAGTTGGAGCTCAAGTGCTGGGCAGAGTTACAACCATGATGATTGGAGAGCCAAGAGCGCCCAACCGTGTTTCAGCAATGACGGGACTAGCAGTCGTGTCGGCGACTCCTCTAACCCAAATCAGAATGCTCCACCGAGCTATCTCAATATTCCTCAGGAGTATATACCACAGTTCCAGCACATAGAGATTCCTCAGTTTGAGCGCGAATCAGTCATTAATGATGTCCCTGAAGCAGATCTGGCATTGGTAGAGAGTGCACATATGAACCTGCCGGTCATTGGAGGAAGTTCCGATTCGAGGGGTCAAATTGCTCACGGCAAGAGCAAAGAGAGGAATCCCTCGCCTGCAGTCGACGACACCCAATCTAGGCACCAAGGGCTAGAAAGAACAGGTGATTTCCTTGATGAGGAGCTGGACACTTGGATCAATACTCTTCGGGAATGTATGTCTCAACCCCAACAGGGTAATGATGAAGGTTCCAGCTCAAAGACTCCAATCCCTCACAACGAAGTCAATGAAAGAAATCTGCCCCCAACAATCGTTGATACCCAACTTGAACATCAATGGCTCGAAGACCCGAGCAATTTCCTTGGCGATGAGTTCAATCTTTGGCTCGATCAATTTGGAGCCGGAGGACCATCGCAGTGGTGACGCGAGGCCAGTGATCAAACGTCTGATGCAAGGCATGGCTACTCGATGAAAAAATGCTTCGAGAAAAGGGGTTGAATACTCCTATTGCATATGTTGTTGATCGCACTGTAAGGTTCCCACGGGAACATCTTTCATTAATATCTAGAACTAATTGCGCGTGAGTGTCAACATCACCCTTTGAGCATCTTCAAGCCGAAGGCCGTGGATTAATCACTTAATCCGTGGAGCAAGTTCCATGAACCATAATTATCACCCGCGGAGCATAATGGGATCTACCCCTTCAACACGAAATACGTTTGGCCGCGAAGCCACCTATTCGGTAAAACGATGTATCGTTCCTAAACGATCTTCAATCGAATACCGAAGTAATGTATTCTTTCTTTTCCTTCTCAGATGATAAACATGGATAAATCACTCAATGAGTCATGCGTTCAAATAGCAGAACAGACGCTGCCCAGCTGGGGACAGATGAACCATTGATGTTACAAACACTCCAAGCATGGATAGGCGGATTTGATAGAGGGGAATCGCCTTGGAGACGAATGAGTTTTTACATCCCACATACTACCTGTTAGGGTACATGAGGGTAGGATGTATCGTTTCGATTTTCGAAAAATTCGTGAACATACAATGATATGCTTCTTTTACATTTTCAGGGATCTCCAGCCACGGTGGACAGGTAGGTATCCCTTTCCCACAATCCATTGAAGATGTTAAACCAAAAACACAGAGAGAAAAAGAAAAAAACGCTTTCAAAATATGATGTCTAGAAAAGACATGGAATTCTAACTTCATTGGCATTCATGTTTTGAAACACGAGGTTGTCTGAACATGCATTGTGCACCATAAAATCCCCTTGACGGGTAAAATTTTTGGGAAAACGAAATAGATTTTTCCAATCAAAAGTTGTTCAAAACTCTCAAAAGGATGTTTCCTCAAAAGAGAGGCAAGCTCAAATCCAAACACATCCTACATACACTTGAGAGATGAGTGGAGCGAATCAAATAGTAAAATCTGGACCTACGGAGGTAGGGACCATTCGCAGCGATTACATGGACATATCATAAACACTACAGGTGACCGTTGACAACCCATTTGAACGGCGGTTTTCATTCTTAACCCTGTCAAGAACCACCCCACACCGGGGCAAAAAGGAAGTAAGTCCAGCAGCATCAGGAGAAGATGGTTAGAAATTTTCTTGCTCGGACTAACATTAATCTTTGTGTGTTGTTTATATGGTAATCCAAGTGCCATAGGATGACGAGAAGCATTCATTCTCTATCACACACACCATATCCTTTGCACAGCCAAGTTGAGCCTGCGAATTCATTTCATAAACCCCTGTTGGTGATCACGGGATGTTTCAAGATAGAAACTGCATCACTCCAAGAACGGAAGAAATCAAGAGATGGGATTTATAGAAAAATTTCATATCGGCGTTTAAATGTGCTATGATTCAAGTTGTATATCTAGCACAATTTTCTGAACATCGTAGTTCCAAAGGAAAAGAAAAGGCGGGATTTCAACAAAGAAAAAATCCCCAGCATCAAGAAAAAGCAAAGTGCCTGGTAAAAGCGAGGCCGATGCTCGTGAAAACTGTTTGATTGATCCCCAATAAAGCCTAGTTGGGAAGAGAGAAAAACCCACAAAGGAGTCAGATCAAGAAGACTGCTCCCCAAACGATGTCAGCCGTGGTGCAAAAACACGGACAGAATTGTCAATCTCTTAATACCGCAAGAGACGTCCTCTAAAGGACTTGTGCACACCTCAAAAGCGGTTGCACACCTCAAAAATGGAAGATGCATAATGGAAAAGACATGTGACAAATTTGCAATGATTACCAATGTCGAATCCTTCGTGATTTCTGGGCCAAAAACAAGCTTTTTTCGGTCCCCAATCCTACCAATGTTACAACCCTGAAACAGTCTTCTCTGACTAAGACACTTGGGTTAACATATAGCTTAGCTCGAAGAAGTACGAGCAAGACTCTTTCTTTCTCATTTTGCAGGGTTCTTGACTTGTAAACCCGGAGCAGATGGTGAAGATTTTCATTCGATGGCCCCGACTCCAAAGCGGGTCCCCCTTGAAAACCAATATCCAAGCCCAACATTACGGTCCCGTGGAAGACCCCCCGACCGATCAAAATGTATGCGCTGCGAATGAGCCTAAAACCTAGGCACAGGTCAGTAGGGAATTGAGTGCATCCCCTAAAAATCATCACCTCAAACAGGTGAGATGGCCTCCTTGTCGAGAAATATTCCAATTGATGTTTTGAGCAAACTCTTTTTGGGAATTTTCAAACTGTTGATCCAGATTTTCCATGCAAGGGATTTGTGATCACATTTGCATGTTGCAAGAATGTTTTGGATAACCTCCAGCATCAAAATGCACATCTCATGACTAAAGCTTAAGTCATAAAATTTTGTCAATTGGACAATTGTTGTCTTCTCAAAGATTACCAATATTTTCTTGGGGAAGAGAAACCCTTAAAAAAAAAAAATCCTTTTCAAAATCAGACAGTCTCATCGGACGTGGAGAACCCTCGTCATGAGACCCCTTTTCAAAATTTAGGCAGTCTCATCGGACGTGGAGAACCCTCGTCATGAGACCCCTTTTCAAAGCAATTAATGGTAGAAACCGCCTGAAGGGTCAATGTATGGTAGAAACCGCCTGAAGGGTCAAACCAATGGTAGAAACCGCCTGAAGGGTCAAATCAATGGTAGAAACCGCCTGAAGGGTCAAATCAAAGGTAGAAACCGCCTGAGGGGTCAAATCAAAGGTAGAAACCGCCTAAAGGGTCAAATCAATGGTAGATACCGCCTGAAGGGTCAAACATGGTAGAAATCGCCGTAAGAATCAACACAAAGGTCCGATCCACCCTACGGGTCAAATTATTTGGCAAATCCTAAAGTGTGGGATGCGCCCTTCTCAGGTTCCTACCAGTTAGGAGTCCCACAATGGTATGACCTACCATACAGGTCGGAGCTTAATCTTCCTAGGATATTCTGAATGACGAGTCCTAGGCATCTTCTTGAAAGTCGTCGCAACCGGCAGCGTCCGACAGGTGAGCTTCAGGTAAGCCCCTCTCACTCCGGCACATGTTCAAATTGTCAGGGCAAACCGGGAATTGGTTTGAGCTTTTATTAAGAGCCTTAAGAATCCAATGTCATAGCATTTCTTCTTTTCATTTCCCCAATTGGGTCGGTTAGGAATCAGGCGCCAACTTATCTTTGAGAGAAACCTCTAACGAGATTCCTCTCAAAGAGGGGCAGCTGTTGACACCTGATTTTTGACCATTTATTATTGTGATTTTTATTCTTCAAAATTAAATTAAAAATAGCAAAAAAATCATAAAATTGCAAAATCAACTTTGGAAGCCTTGGCCTAGCCTCAAGCCAATTTTGAACAAAAAATATTTTTCGTAAATTTTAATATTTTTTTTTTTTGAATTTATTTAATTATTAAAAATACAAAAAAAAGAGAGAGAAAATCAAGAAAAAATCATCATTAAAAAGAAAAAAAAAAGAGAAAGAAGGAATATTTGACCAATGATGTGGTCTTGCTTTTATTTTATTTTATTGTTATATTATTATTGTTGTTGTTGCCTTTTTCCTTTTCTTTTTCCTTTTTCGTTATCTTTTTCTTTTCCTTTCTTTTTTTTTCTTTCTTTTTCCGCACACATGCTCCCACACGCTCTCTCTCTCTCCGGGGCATCGAGCGCACGTTTTTTTTTTAGAGCGGACGAACTCTCTCGCTCGGGCTCTCTCTATCTTCATCTTCCAAGCGCGAACAGCAAGACTCCATCGACAAGACCACCACCGCTACCTCAATCCTTCGTCGTCGAGCCGCCCGACCTTTGGCCATCAACCATTCCACTCTCTCTCTCTCTCTCTAAGCTGCGAAAGACTTCGCCGCCCATCTCTGCGTTCTTGAAGCTGCCTTTGGTCATGGCTGTCTTCCTGCTTGTTGCTCTCGTGTTTCCAGCGCCACTTGGTGTGTGCAAGGAGGGGCCGGCGACGCGGTACTGACTTTGGCTACGCCTGTGGAGCCGGAACTGCTGCGCGCCGACAGTAGACCGGGGCGTATTTCCCCCAACACGGTGAGGGCTCATTGTTCCTGCGTCGAACAGCTTCTTCCCGAAGAAGTGCCGGCTCGAGCAGCGCGTCCACGACTCCCGTCACTCCGCCCTTCCACAGCTGCCTCTCCTCCTACACGGTAAGCCGGCTCTCCACTTCTTGACTGCGTTTTACGATGCATGCGTCCCCATTTACTTGAAGTATTCTGTTTAGTTGTAGCTTGTCCACGCCTGCTGCTTGTTGGTCATTTGTGCATGTCTTCTTTTGGGTGTTTGGTCGCAACTGTCGTCTCTACGTTGTGGTGCTCGCACTAGTTCTACGGCCTCGTTACCGGTCGTTCGGAAGCGCTGAGTTCGGTTCTCGGAAACTCGAACGGGTCGATCGGCCGGCGGAGGGCAGTAGGCTTGTGGGTCGTTCTAGCGAGCGCCTGAACGGTACGCGAGCCCAGGTGAGTGGATTTAGTCGACTGTCCTTAAGCGGGCACGACTCGGGTGCGTCAGCCGGTTGCGGAGACTTGGTGTTGGAACGCCGAGCAGTTCTCGGCGTTTCGGTGGCCCATGCCGTGGGGGCTGTTGTTGAGCTCGGGATCATTCCACCGGTTTCGATGGAGCGGCGCCGTCGGTGTTGCAGAGGGTGACACGGTTGGAAGATGATGAACAGTGGAGCTCCCCTCCTTTTTTCGTTGTTCACGTTGGGCTGGGGCGTTGAAGGCTCAGGGTTGAGCGTGGGCCGGTTCCAGCGGTTTGGGCCTGCTGCTGAGGAGTAAAGGCTGGGATTGGAAAGGAATTGGGAAGGCCGGGCTCGGCGTCTTCGAAGGGAAGGGTGGGCTTGGGTTCTGCTATTTTGACTGGGCCTGTTTTGGGTCCTCTTACCCGGACCCGATGGAGGCCTGGCGGGTCTGATTTGGACCCGGGTCCGGGAACCCGACCCGGACCTGGCTCCCTTTAATTAATAAATTGATAATAGTAAGTAAAAAAGTCCAAAATATAAAAAAAAAATAAAAAAAAAATAAAAAATCTGAAAATTCATTAAAAAAATAGAAAAATCAAGAAATTCCAAAAAAAAAAATTCTCAAAAAGGGGAAATGGCCACAATCAACTGGCCATAGAGTATTTTGGGTAATTCGGTATCCAAATGTCCAAAAATTGACGATTTTGCCCTTCGGGTCAAATCGCCTCCAAATCTTCCCATTTTATCCTGGACCTGAAATCACACCTTACTTAAGCCTTTATTGCTATATTAGGAAGCCTTCGATCTGAATTGATGTACATTGATGTGATTTATTTATATACTTGATTGCGCTTTCATTTAAATTGATCGTGGTTGATAGGAACAATCTTCCAATTCGCATGAATCCCTGAATTAAGCCTACCTCACCTAAAATTGCGCCTGCATGAACTCTTAGCCAGGAAAATCACTCGCGTTAGGTACCGAAAGGGCGTTGGTAATGACACCAGCGTAACCAAGTCCCCGAACCCAAAATCTCTGGTTCTGCAGAACTGATCAATCTCTCCCAATCGATCAGTAAGGTTTCCGGTCTACCCTCCAAGAAAGACCGGTGGCGACTCCAAATGCATACACAAGTTGCACATGCCACACGACCACACTAAGGTTGAAATCGATCGGCTCTTATCGCCGAATCCCTAAAAAAAAAATACTCCCGCCGCGATTTGGTATGGGCTTGGGAGGGCCCGCGCCGATCCAAAGCCCGCGATCCGTACTCCGGTGCTGGGGAAAAGGCCCATGATCGGTAAGCCATTAGCCGCGTCCAGCTTCCGGACGGGTCGCGACAAGCTTCGAACTGTTTCTTCTTTTCTCCCACGAGGGTCTCATTTGGTGTGTCAAAGGAAAAGACACCAGGTCGTGGTTGTCGCGACCCGTCCGAAAGCGGACGCGGCTAATGGATTACCGATCGCGGGTCTTGTATCGGCGCGGGCCCTCCCAGGCCCATACCAAATCGCGGCGGGAGTATTCTTCGACGATAAGAGTCGATCGCTTTCGACCTTCAGTGTGGTCGTGGTGGCATGTGCAAATTGTGCATGCATTTGGAGTCGCCACCGGTCTTTCTTGGAGGGTAGACCGGAAACCTTACTGACCGATTGGGAGAGATCGATCAGTTCTGCGGAACTATAGATTTTGGGTTCGGGGACTTGGTTACGCCGGTGTCATTACCAACGCCCTTTCGGTACCTAACGCGAGTGATTTTCCTAATTAAGATTTCATGCAGGCGCAATTTTGGGTGAGGCAGGTTGATTCAAGGTTTCATGCAGATTGGAAGACTATTCCTATCAATCACAATCAATTTTAGTGAAAGCGCAATCAAGTGCGTAAACAAATCACATCGATGCACATTAATTCAAATCAATGGTTCTTCATAAGGGCTTAAGGAATGTGTGATTTCGGACCGGGGTAAAATGGGAAGATTTAGAGACGATTTAGCCCGAAGGGCAAAATCGTCAATTTTTGGAAGACTTGGATACCGAATTACCCAAAATATTCCATGGCCAGTTGATTGTGGCCATTTCCCATTTTTGAGAATTTTTTAGAATTTTTCTGAATTTTCCGAATTTTTTTAATTTTTTATGATTTTTCTTTTTTTTTATTGAATTTTTATTTTTTTTTATTATTTTATTATTTTTTTAATTCCGAAAATAATTATTCGGATTGGGCTTCTTAACCCAACCCTTCTAAAGCCGTGGGCTAGGGAGGGACTTGAAGCCCACATGAAGTTTAAGACAAGAAAGGCCCACTTTTATTCTAAAACCCAATATAACTTCAATCTCAACTAGGCCTAATCTTCTTTCTAATTTCTCCTTCAATAGCCCAATTCGAGAATTCAATGTTAGGCCCAATTTTCAAGAGAAGCCCACTAGTCACCAAACCTAACGTACGACCATCCCTCTCTATCTTTTTTAATGTTTTCTTTAACTATTTTTTTTTTCTTTCACACTTTGTTCTCCTTTGCGCTGTCTTCTTCTTCTTCTTCTTCTTTTTTAAACTGAACTTGAATCACTTAAAATAACATTCCTAATGAAAACCGGATCCAGAACTCTTAACCGACCTAGAACAAAAACGGTTCCGGCGAAGCAAATTTTACGAGTTTTTTTTTTAAACACTAGACTCCGACTCCGGCTATTCAATAAGCATCCGAAGGGCATGGAAGGACTTACCCGAGTCGCGTCGAGCTTCGATGAGCGTCGGTCGGAGATCCCCGGTTCATAGCTCAAGCCAAAGGTATTGGAGGTTCAGCCATGGAAGTTTCGACGATCGATGCCTTTTTTTCGTCGGCGACGATGACGGAGCAGAAGCGGCGGTTCTTGCAGAGGCGATGAGACTCTTTGGCCGTTGATGAAGTATCTCCGGATCTTCCCGTCAGCTCCTCCCTCGTTTTCTCTTCCTCCGGTCTCTCTCTTCTTCTTTTCATTTCTTTACTCTCCCACTCAACTTTCTTTATTCTTCCACTCAACCTCACTATCCATCATCCGTGGCTAAAATAACACTTCTCCAACGTCCACTGCTAAAACTAAAATAAAATAAAAAAAATAAAATAAAAATAAAAATAAAAAATAAAAAATAAAAATAAAAATAAAAATAAGAACAAGAACAACACGTACATTCCAATTTAATCAAATTTCAACGTAGGGCAATCCAAATCGGATGTCAAGACTTCAAAATTACAAAAATTGCAAATTAAAAGGCATAATATGATTTTTTTTTCTCGATTCGGGTTTATGTTTGTGAAGGAACATAGTGACCCTAGCCGAATTTTCAAGATTTAAAGTGACATACTTGAATAGGAAATTAAAACAAAATTATTGAATATTTTTGTGTATTTTTCTGACCACGAATGTATTTTTCTGATTTTTTTGGTATTTTTAATAATTAAATAAATTCAAAAAATTATTAAAAATTATGAAAAATATTTTTTGTTCAAAATTGGTTCCTAAGGCTAAGCCAAGGCTTCCAAAGTTGATTTTGTGATTTTATGACATTTTTTGATATTTTTAATTTAATTTTAAAGAATAAAAATCACAATAATAAATCGTCAAAAATCAGGTGTCAACAGCTGCCCCTCTTTGAGAGGAATCTCGTTAGAGGTTTCTCTCAAAGATAAGGTTGCACCTGATTCCTAACCGACTCAACTGGGAAAATGAGGGAAGAAATGCTATGACATTGAATCCTTAAGGCTCTTTGATGAAAGCTCAAATTAACTTTCGGTTCGCTCTAACAATTTGAACATGGGCCGGAGTGAGAGAGGCTTACCTGAAGCTCACCTGTCGGATGCTGCCAGTTGCGACAACTTTCAAGTAGATACCTAGGACTCATCATCCAGGATGTCCTAGGGAGATTAAGCTCTGACCTGTATGGTAGGTCATACCATTATGGGATTCCTAACTGGTAAGAACCTAAGGAGGGCGCATCCCACACTTTGGGATTTGCCAAGGATTTTGATCCGTATGGTGGATCGGACCTTTGTGTTGATCCTTAAGGCAGTATCTACCTCGTGTTGACCCTTATGGCGGTTTCTACCTTGTGTTGATCCTTCAGGCGGTTTCTACCATGGTTTGACCCTTATGGCGGTTTCTACCTTGTGTTGATCCTTCAGGCGGTTTCTACCATGGTTTGACCTTTCAGGCGGTATCTACCTTCAAGTTGACCCTTCAGGCGGTATCTACCATGAGTTGACCCTTCAGGCGGTATCTACCTTGGTTTGACCCTTCAAGCGGTTTCTACCTTGGTTTGACCCTTCAGGCGGTTTCTACCTTGAGTTGACCCTTCAGGCGGTTTCTACCATTGGTTGACCCTTCAGGCGGTTTCTACCATGAGTTGACCCTTCAGGCGGTTTCTACCTTTGATTGACCCTTCAGGCGGTTTCTACCATGTGTTTGCTTTGAAAAGGGGTCTCATGACGAGGGTTCTCCACGTCCGATGAGACTGCCTGATTTTTGAAAAGGGGTCTCACGACAAGGGTTCTCCACGTCCGTTGAGACTTCCTGACTTTTGAAAAGAGATCTCATGGCGAGGGTTCTCCACGTTCGATGAGACTGCCTAAATTTTGAAAATGGGTCTCATGACGAGGGTTCTCCACGTCCGATGAGACTGTTTGATATTTTTGAAAGGGGGTCCTAGGACGAGGGTTCTCCACGTCATGTTAGGACTGTTTGATATTTTTGAAAAGAGGTCCTAGGACGAGGGTTCTCCGCGTCATGCTAGGACTGTTTGATATTTTTGAAAAGGGATCCTAGGACGAGGGTTCTCCACGTCATGCTAGGACTTGGGTCCTAGGACGAGGGTTCTCCACGTCAAGCTAGGACTGCTTGATTTTGAAAAAGGGTTATATCCTCACCCCTTCTTTTGAAAGATCCCGAAATTTGTCGGGAATTCAGTTTTGAAGCAGTGAAAGCTTTTATTTTGACAAATCTTTACTTGAGTCTGTTGAGGAGACATTCTGGGAGTTGGGTTCTCCAGGTATCCTGCAGAAAATTGAGCATGAAAGATTTTTCTTCACCAAGAAAACGTTAGTAATCTTTGGGAAGACCACGGTTGTCCATTTGACAAAACCGTATGATTTAAGTTTTAATCATGAAATGTGCATTTTGATGCTGGAGGTTATCCAAAGCACTCTTGCAACATGCAAATGTGATCACAAATTCCTTGCATGGAAAATCCGGATCAACAGTTTGAAAATTCCAAAAAGAGTTTGTTCAAAACATCAATTGGAATATTTCTCGACAAGGAGGTCTTCTCCCCTGTTTTGAGATAGTGGTTTTTATAGGCGATGCACTCAATTCCCTACTAACCTGTGCCTAGGTTTTAGGCTCATTCGCAGCGCATACATTTTGATCGGTCGGGAGGTCTTCCACGGGACCGTAATGTTGGGCTTGGTTATTGATCTTCAAGGGGGACCCACCTTGGAGTCGAGGCCATTAAATGAAAGTCTTCACCTTCTGCTCCGGGTTTACAAGTCAAGAACCTGCAAAATGAGAAAGAAATAGTCTTGCTCGTACTTCTTCGAGCTAAGCTATATGTTAACCCAAGTGTTTTAGTTAGAGAAGACTGTTTCAGGGTTATGATGTTGGTAGGATTGGGGACCGAAAAAGGCTTGTTTTTGGCCCAGAATTTATGAGGGGATTGACACTGGTGATCATTGCAAACTTGTCACCTGTCTTTTCCATTCTGCATCTTCAATTTTTGAGGCGTGCAACCGCTTTTGAGGCGTGCACGAATTCTTTAGAGAGCGTCTCTGGCTGCATTAAGGGAACGATAACTCTCTTTATGTCTTTGTTCTGCACTCGGCACCATTTGGGGAGCAACCCTTTTGGATTTGGCTCCTTCAGGGATTTCTTATTTTCCCATCCGGCTTCATTGCAGATCAATCAAACAACTTATACGAGCATCGGCCTTGCTTTTACCAGGCACTTTGCTTTTTCTCGATGCCGTGGGATTTTTATCTTTTGTTGAAATCCCGCCTTTTCTTTTCCTTTGGAACTACGATGTTCATAAAATTGTGCTAGATATACAACTTGAATCATAGCACACTTGAACGCCGATATGAAATTTTTCTATAAATCCCATCTCTTGGATTCTTCCGTTCTTGGAGTGATGCAGTTTCCATCTTGAAACATGCCATGATCACCAACAGGGGTTTATGAAATGAATTTGCAGGCTCAACTTGGCTGTGCAAAGGATATGGTGTGTGGGATAGAGAAATGAATGCTTCTCGTCATCCTATGGCACTTGGAATACCATATAAACAACACACAAAGATCGATGTTAGTCCGAGTAAGAAAATTTCTAACCATTTTCTCCTGATGCTGCTGGACTTACTCTCTTTTTGCCCCGATGTGGGGTGGTTCTTGCCAGGGTTGAGAATGAAAACCGCCGTTCGAATGGGTTGTCAATGGTCACCTGTAGTGTTTGGGGATATGAAACGCATGCCTCCGTCATCCCAATCTATGTAATTGCTGCGAATAATCCCTACTTCCGTAGGTCCAGATTTTGCTATCTGATCCGCTCCATTTCTCTCTCAAGTGTGTATAGGACGTGTTTGGATTAGGCTTTGCCTCTCGTCTTTTGAGAAAACGTCCTTTTGAAAGTTTTGAACTTTTGATTGGAAAAAATATCTTTCATTTTCTCCAAAAATTACCCGTCAAGGGGATTTTATGATGCACCATGCATGTTCTTATTCATGTTCAGACAACCTCCTGTTTTAAAACATGAATGCCAATGAAGTTTGAATTCTATGTCTTTTCTAGACATTAGATTCTGAAAGCTTTTCTTTTTATTTAACATCTTCAATGGATTGGGGAAAGGGATACTTACCTGTCCCCCGCGGCTGGAGATCCCTGAAAATGCAGAGAAAACATGCTATTGTACGTTCACGAATTTTTCAAAAATTTAGAACGATACATCTTACCCTTGGTCATATGTTTCAATGGGTAATACATGGGATGCGAAAACCTGTTTCTCCTTGATGGCGAGCCCCTGTCAAAGACGGGAATTAGTTGTTAGTTGGCGTTCCAAAATTCAAGGGAAATTGGAACGATACAGCCTTGTTCTTGCTTTGTGTTTCCATTTGAACACAAACTCGCGGCTTGCAGGATTTGGCCCTCTATCTTGTGGTCTTGATCCCTCCGTTTGGTGGGCGATGAATCATTCTCAAGGATTTGCCCCAGATGAGTTCCATTTGTGTTTTTGGGCGCACTCCAGCGCCATTCTTCAAGGTTCCTTTTATTCAAGGAAAAAAAGAAGATTTTATCAAAATGCATGTCAATGCATGTGACGTAGGAGCGATACTTTTTACCATCCACTAGGTCTTATAATCAAAGACCATCTCTTGGAATCCTGACTTCTAAGGCCAATGATTCTATTCGCCTCCCTGTCAGCGAGCTCTTTTCCTTTGAGGTTTTCAGCGCCAACGACTTCCTGCAAAATGAGTAAAAACCCATGTTAGGCACGTGGTCTTTGAAGACTAAATTGGAACGATACAAGGTTACCATTCACCCAAATTCGTATCTTGGGGTTTGATTCTGATGCGGACGACTCTATTATTGCGTCCATTGACTTTGCCAGAGGAGAAACGTCCGGCGTACAAACGATTCACTTGCCCCAGTTAGGCATGGTTTTGCTGTTTGTCATCTCTGGATTCGATGACCCTGGTCTGATGCGCTTTCATGGGGGATCATGAGAGTTTGCCCCCGGTTTGGCTCCTCAAAGCAAATGGGGGGAACCTGCTCCCATTGATTTTTGCAGATTCTGATCATCCATCTCGATTGTCAGAGTCCTTGATCAATTTTATCTGTCTCAAGACAGCTTGATATTCTCGGGATTCGTCATGTGGCGGTTTGGTGATTCTCTCGATCACAGTCGACATTTGAGGTATTTGATGTTCCCTGTTTGTTATTTGAAAGCATTACATCCTGCGTCCTCTGCTCTTGATCATCATCTGAGAGGAAAAAGAAAGGAAGCATTATTCCCATATCAAGAAAATAATCATTTTGGAACGATACGTCCTTTTACACTTGATTTGCACTCCGCTTTGATGTTGCATATTGATATGAACAACATCTATCAAATTCCTCCATCCGTGCTTGAAGGTATTTGCAACGCCTACGGTTCATTTGCCCCAGCTGGGCGACGTCTGTTTTGTCATTTGAATGCATGAGCTTTTGGGTGCATTGTCTCTTTTATCACCTGAGATAAAAAAAAATGGAGAAAAACTTATCCCCAGATCTGATTAAAAATCAATTATGAACGATACATCCTTTCACCAAACGAGTGGCTCTGCGGCCAAATGTATTTTGCACTGAAGGGACGAATTCCACTATGCTCCACGGGTTTGGGGAATTTACCCCCATTTTCGATAGAAATGAGCCTTATCAAGATGTATACAATACAAATAGATCCCTAATACAATCAATCTAAGGGACGAGATATAGAGGATCTCAGCAAAATTAATCTTATACAAGAGAACTAAGAATGTCAAATCAATCAAAGGAATGTGGTCCGAACACTTGGAGATGCCCTAGTTCCAGTCTTCGAGATGTGACTCCAGGATCACCGATTTTTTTTTTTTTAGGTATACCAACCATCTAAAGACATGCACATGAGACAAGTGAGGATAAAACTTCTAAAAATCAAAGGATTTGGCACCTAAGGTCAAGGTTCCCACCTCGAGTTCTAGAAAGAGCCGATTCCATTGCACAACTATCGTTGCATTGGGACCCAATCCATAGTTCGAAATGAGCAGAATTAAAAATGGATTACCCCGTGTTTTTCCTCACGGAGATTCCATTTTCAATTCCTTCTATTGTTTTCCTATAGAGGGTGCCCGGAGTTTTAGGCGCGATTGTGTGTGTTCATGTGTCGTGAGTATCACAATGCAAATCATGCACAACAGTTTATCAATCGGCGCTTCAAATTATCCATACAACATACATTCCTACGCCAACCTGCATAAAACAATGTTAATCACGGACCACACCCCTTATCTCTCAAATCTGCAAAAACATATAACACCTACTATAAGCGGACTTACCTCACCTTCAAGAGCGCCTGCAGGGTTAGAAATATCACTCAGCGTTTTAATTACGGCCTAAGTCCACTTGGGGTCTAGAACCATGGGTTCTAGAATAGAAAGTTTCCCCAGCGGAGTCGCCAGTTGTCGCGACCCGTCCGAAAGCGGACGCGGCTAATGGATTACCGATCGCGGGTCTTGTATCGGCGCGGGCCCTCCCAGGCCCATACCAAATCTCGGCGGGAGTATTCTTCGACGATAAGAGTCGATCGCTTTCGACCTTCAGTGTGGTCGTGGTGGCATGTGCAAATTGTGCATGCATTTGGAGTCGCCACCGGTCTTTCTTGGAGGGTAGACCGGAAACCTTACTGACCGATTGGGAGAGATCGATCAGTTCTGCGGAACCATAGATTTTGGGTTCGGGGACTTGGTTACGCCGGTGTCATTACCAACGCCCTTTCGGTACCTAACGCGAGTGATTTTCCTAATTAAGATTTCATGCAGGCGCAATTTTGGGTGAGGCAGGTTGATTCAAGGTTTCATGCAGATTGGAAGACTATTCCTATCAATCACAATCAATTTTAGTGAAAGCGCAATCAAGTGCGTAAACAAATCACATCGATGCACATTAATTCAAATCAATGGTTCTTCATAAGGGCTTAAGGAATGTGTGATTTCGGACAGGGGTAAAATGGGAAGATTTAGAGACGATTTAGCCCGAAGGGCAAAATCGTCAATTTTTGGAAGACTTGGATACCGAATTACCCAAAATATTCCATGGCCAGTTGATTGTGGCCATTTCCCATTTTTGAGAATTTTTTAGAATTTTTCTGAATTTTCCGAATTTTTTTGAATTTTTTATGATTTTTCATTTTTTTATTGAATTTTTATTTTTTTTATTATTTTATTATTTTTTTAATTCCGAAAATAATTATTCGGATTGGGCTTCTTAACCCAACCCTTCTAAAGCCGTGGGCTAGGGAGGGACTTGAAGCCCACATGAAGTTTAAGACAAGAAATGCCCACTTTTATTCTAAAACCCAATATAACTTCAATCTCAACTAGGCCTAATCTTCTTTCTAATTTCTCCTTCAATAGCCCAATTCGAGAATTCAATGTTAGGCCCAATTTTCAAGAGAAGCCCACTAGTCACCAAACCTAACGTACGACCATCCCTCTCTATCTTTTTTAATGTTTTCTTTAACTATTTTTTTTTCTTTCACACTTTGTTCTCCTTTGCGCTGTCTTCTTCTTCTTTTTTTTTTTTTTAAACTGAACTTGAATCACTTAAAATAACATTCCTAATGAAAACCGGATCCGGAACTCTTAACCGACCTAGAACAAAAACGGTTCCGGCGAAGCAAATTTTACGAGTTTTTTTTTTAAACACTAGACTCCGACTCCGGCTATTCAATAAGCATCCGAAGGGCATGGAAGGACTTACCCGAGTCGCGTCGAGCTTCGATGAGCGTCGGTCGGAGATCCCCGGTTCATAGCTCAAGCCAAAGGTATTGGAGGTTCGGCCATGGAAATTTCGACGATCGATGCCTTTTTTTCGTCGGCGACGATGACGGAGCAGAAGCGGCGGTTCTTGCAGAGGCGATGAGACTCTTTGGCCGTTGATGAAGTATCTCCGGATCTTCCCGTCAGCTCCTCCCTCGTTTTCTCTTCCTCCGGTCTCTCTCTTCTTCTTTTCATTTCTTTACTCTCCCACTCAACTTTCTTTATTCTTCCACTCAACCTCACTATCCATCATCCGTGGCTAAAATAACACTTCTCCAACGTCCACTGCTAAAACTAAAATAAAATAAAAAATAAAATAAAAATAAAAAAATAAAAATAAAAAATAAAAAATAAAAAATAAAAATAAAAATAAAAATAAGAACAACACGTACATTCCAATTTAATCAAATTTCAACGTAGGGCAATCCAAATCGGATGTCAAGACTTCAAAATTACAAAAATTGCAAATTAAAAGGCATAATATGATTTTTTTTTCTCGATTCGGGTTTATGTTTGTGAAGGAACATAGTGACCCTAGCCGAATTTTCAAGATTTAAAGTGACATACTTGAATAGGAAATTAAAACAAAATTATTGAATATTTTTGTGTATTTTTCTGACCACGAATGTATTTTTCTGATTTTTTTGGTATTTTTAATAATTAAATAAATTCAAAAAATTATTAAAAATTATGAAAAATATTTTTTGTTCAAAATTGGTTCCTAAGGCTAAGCCAAGGCTTCCAAAGTTGATTTTGTGATTTTATTACCTTTTTTGATATTTTTAATTTAATTTTAAAGAATAAAAATCACAATAATAAATCGTCAAAAATCAGGTGTCAACAGTGGTAGAGGAGGGATCTCCTGTAATGTCCCAAATTGTCGGATAACCCTCTTCGGATAATGTGCGGTAGCGCCCGTGAATCCCAGCAAGGGGACTGGATCTTTGCCATTGCATGCTAGTCTGACTTTGCCAGTGTTGGCAACCTTAGCCGCCATCGGATCTGTTCGGGTTTTAAATTTCTAAGGAAGTTCTTCCATTCTATGAAGTTGAACTTAGGAATACGTGTATAGATTCTGACAAATATTTTAAGAGGATGAGCATCGAGGCTGATCTCAGTGAAACCCATGCAGATATGAAATTGTCTAACATGAGATGTGAACCACATGTATAGAAAATCACTAGAGGCTCTAAAGATTCCATTCTTATTTTTTTTAAGCGATTTAGGGAAAGAAATGTCTCAGCAAGGATGATGTTTGAGTAATCCCACCCACAAAAAACTTGTCTGACTACAACGGCCATGATAGGATCGAATGTGATAGACGAGATTGGGAATAGCACGAAGCTAAAGAAGGCCAACACAAAGGCTCTGCCTGATATAGTCCCTTTAGCGGCTGGGAGGTTGGGAAATCGATCTAGGAGGAAGGATAGTGAAATCCACCCAGAATTGCTTTTGGCGTCTGTTTTGACTTCGTTAAGGCTTGTATCAAGGAATTCAGCTAGTTGACTCAAGGGATCGAATCTTATGGGAGGTTGAACTAGTAAGTGAGTGAACTCCACTCCGATGGCAGCGCTGTACTCTTCGAGAGTATGAGTAATTTCCAACCCTTCCATGCAGAATGTAGCGGTGGTAGGATCCCAATAGAGCACCATGGCTTGAATAAAGGCAGGTGGACACTCAATCTTTAGCAGGTCCAGTAGGTATCCCAGTCGTGATTCGGCGTATTTCTGACTAGCTTCACCCATGCTATTCCACCATGATAGGAGCTCAGCCCGGGGAACTTTGAACACTTGAATATCATTCTTTCCCATCAAGTCTAAAATATGCAAATGATTTTGAAAAGTCAATCGTCAAAAATTACTTTAAAACATGTAACTATGCAAGTGCCATGAAGTATGCATGGGCCAACTTAATTCCATAGTTCAATTGAAGAAATGGAAATTAGAATTCTTTTCAGGTACTGAAAACCTGACCTGAAGTCTAATTTAAATTTCTGAAAAGTGAATAATGCAATTTAGTCAGGTTCACTCCAGTGACTATGGGAATTAACAACGCCACATTCGATTGGTCAAAACATCAAATGGGAGAGGAGCGGAATGAATTCCTTATTACAATCAGGACGCCTAATGAAAGAAAGGTAAGAAGAAAGACTCTTCAAACAAGAAAGCCATAAAAGGCCATTGGAATGTGAGGATCTAATTCGCCTTTTCTAAAGGTCTACTCCTCCTCACAATGATAGTCAATCGGGAACCTTCCTCCAATCGAGTGTAAGGGGTTGTCTTCAATGCATTGGTCGAGGGGTCCTAGTTCCTCTGGCCATTCTCTGGTCCACGGTACAATAACTTCAGGAGTCTTATCGCGCCTTGTCTTTTTGAGTATGATAAGCTTTGGCTTTGTCTTGATCGCAGGGCGTCTTCTTTTTCCCCAAAAGGTGATCCTTGGTACGTCTTTCGGCTTGTCGACGTGCGTATGCCTCTCTAGCTAGGTGGTTGCGACGCTGTCTCTTCATCTCCAAATAATTCTTGAACATCTCGTCCGCTTGTCACTTGAATCTAAGGTTGTTGACATAATAGCGGGTTTGACAATCTTTGGCGTATCCCAACTTGCGTCCAATCAACTCTCGACCATGCATGAACCTAGTATAGTGCAGCCTTGTGTTCGGTCCAGGGCGAGTAACTTTCCTTAGGTACTCAAAGGTTACCAATTCTGTCGAACTCTTGGGAAACAGCGACATCCTACCCCTTATCATTGTTATTTCAATTGGTCAATTGAGTGATTTTTACGATGTATGCAAATGCACGAGTCATATTATGAAACCAGGAATGGTAATGTACATTGAAAGTAAATGCCTTACCAACCAAACTCGGGGAATGTGAAATGTTCCCCTGTAACAATGTGTGGTTTTAGGTATACCAACCATCCATAGACAGGCGCGTGAGACAAGTGGGTATACTCTAAAAAATTAGAAATCAGGTAAGGAACCTATGGCTCAGGCTCCCACGATCCAAATGAGGCAGATTCCTCCCCAAGGGTACCCACCCAAGAGGGCTAGATATCACCAATTTGGATTGTGAGCGGGAACGAATACGAAAGTCTCAAGTGCCATCAAACACGAGATCATTTCGCATCATTTCCCTATCTAAGGTAACCTAGAGGTGGTTGCAGTCGGGGTTTGATTGCCAGTGTGTGCGATGTGTCTGATCATCAGAATGCAAGGTCATGCACAGCAGTTTGTATCAAAACACCGCTTCAGTATGTGCGTAAGATAAACATACATTCCCAACTCCAACCTTCAAGGAAAAATGTCAACAATCACTCCACCCCTTATTTCCCCAATCTGCAAAAACATCTAACACAATGGTTAGCGTACGTACCTCACCTTCGAGAGCATCTGCAGAAAACAAGGTCAGATAAACCAATCAACTTTTTAATCGGCTCAAGTTCTCTGAAATTCGTAACCAGAGATTCTAGTTTAGAATAGTTCCCCAGCGGAGTCGTTAGTCCGTCGCGACCCTCTCGAGGCGGTGTACAGGCTCTTGAGGGCTAATGGGTCGCCCGATCTAAGCCTGATCGGATGCGGGCCTCTCCCAAGGTCCATTACCCAAATCGCAACGGCTGAATATGCGTGGTCCACCTTTAGTGCGGTCTGGTGACATGTGATATGTGTAAATGCCAAGGAGTCGCCACCAATCGTTTCATGGAGGGTACAATCGGAAACCCTATCGAATAGTTGGGAGCGATCTATTCGATTCTGCGGAAACCAGAGAAATGGGATCGGGGACTTAGTTACGCCAACTATCAGAGTTGACGCCATTTCGGTACCTAAGTTGAATGGTTTATCTGATTCTAGGATTTCATGCAGATGAGTGGGGTACGGATCCTAATTCTAAGAGTTCATGCAGACAGGAATGACTATCCTATCACTCACAGTCATTGAAAGTAAATGCGCAAACCAAGGACCCAATACGTGCGGATAAAACGTATGAAAGCAGCATGGCATCCCTAATGAGGCCCTATTAGCCTAGAGAAGTATCAATCAAGGTTTAGGAGTGATTTTGACATGATTCGCCAATGAGGGGCAGAATCGTAATTTTGAGAAATTTGGGGACAATTTGCCATAAAAAGGCAAAATTATCATTTTAGATGAAAGATGCAGTCAAAATAGGGTAGAAATGGGATTGGTGATCAAATCCTTCAATTTCCTATTTTTCGAGAATTTCCAGGATTTTTTTGGAATTTAAAAGTGATTTTACCCTTGGAGGGGTAAAATCGTCATTTTTGGACAAAGATGAGAACTGAAAATCTCAAATATTAGGGTTGGTCACCCACCTGACCCAAACCCCAACTTTGACCGATTTCCAGGATTTGATTGGAACAAGAAAGACGATTTTCCCATTGGAGGGGTAAAATCGTCATTTTGAGAAAAAGGACGAGACTCGAAAACCCAAGCCCAAGAATTGGTCACCTAACCGACCCTAATTCTTGCCTTGGCATTATCGACCTTATCTCGTATATACAGCAGAGGCGACTTAGCCCTAAAGGGTAATATCGTCAAGTCTCGGAAGAACGGATAAGAAACCCCAAAAATAGGGTTGACCAGCTGTTTGTGGTCAATCCTCAATTTTTGGGGATTTCTGGAGTGTCTAGGAATTTCCTACAATTTTCCTACATTTTTTTTTTGGATTTTCTAGAATTTTCTAGCATTTTTTAGGATTTTCTATGATTTTTTTGATTTTTTTTTAATTTTTTAAAATCATTTTCTGATTTTTTATTTATTTAAAAAATGTTATTCGGACCGGGTCGGGTGACCTGGCCCAGGACCCGGACCCGCTAAGCCTATGGACTAAAACGACGCCGTTTCTACGTTTTTGATTTTCAGATTATTCGGAATTAATCCAACGGCCTACACTGAACCGCGTTGCTAATCCGCCTCCGTTGGATCTGATTAGAGCCGTTTGATTGACTTACTAAAATATACGGCCACGATTAGAACCTGAGACTTGATCTGAGCCGTTCAATCCTACTAACCTAAACGACGCCGCTTGACCCTTTAACTAAACGGCACCGTTTCAGCTGGTTTTGATTTTCCGATTTTACCACATTTTCGAATAATCCTAATTTCTAATCAGGCGGTCACCATTTATTAGATTCGATTATTCTCAGCCGTTGGATTCTTTTTATTCGAATAACAGACTCAACGGCCATGCTGACTCGACATTCACGTAGACCAGTCACGTATTGCCACCTAGACCTTTGACTCGTTGACCTCGCCACATACGCATCGTCTTCAACCTCGCGCCTGCAACTGGACGAACTGCTGTGCTTCTCCTGCGGCGATCCGACGGTGGATCCTTAATGAAATCATGCGAGACCAACATCAATCGACTCGCGATCGCCTCTAGTTTAACATATCAAAGAATCGCAGCATCTCATTCGCAAAATCACGAGTATCAAGCAGAGTGCCAAGTACGGCCATGGGAGTTCGATCGCTCGACTAACACAAAATCATTGCAATTTCATCACAGTATAGCATCAATCAATGTTCATGAGACTTACCTCGAGCTCTGATTGAGCTCGCTCGGCCCAAATTTGGCTAGGCAAGAACAGACAGTGTTCGGCGATGGAGGTTGGATTGGGAGACTCAATTCGATGTGTACAAGTGAGGTCGATGCAAAATAGATGTGCGACAATGGTCAGTGATGTTCAAGAAGCAAAACGCACATAGTAATCGTAAGAATGAACAAGAAATGCATGAGTCGCCATTGAAGTGCAGTGAAGAACTCGAGGCTGTGACTCACCTGTTCCGGCGATTTCGGGCTGCGCGGTCAACGGCAATAGCTTCCCCTCAGTCTGGGCAACCTGCTGTTGATCTCCTAGAGCTTTGGTCTAGCCTGGAAAGGCCTGACCGATGCTCTGTGGATTCGAGCTCTGTCCTCAACAATGGCGGTTGGAGGACGAGCTCTCTCTCTCTCTCTCTCTCTCTCGATTCTCCTCGTCCTCTACTAACTGAATTGACCAACCTCTTCAACCGAAAGCCTCCGTAGGCTCATATAGCATTTTCAGTTTTGGCGCCGAATCGGGGAGTTGGGATAGGTGACCTCCACACGTGAAAACACGTGCGAAATGGTCACCGACGACCGGCCATTGACGGGCATTAAGTGGCCATTTTGTTCGGGACCTCCGGTGGTTGCATTTGGCACGGATTGGGATGAATTTCAACTGAGCTTTGTGAGGTGTTGACTTTCGTAGGTCCGCCGGATTGACCGGCCGATTACTTCTTCCTCCAGCTACCATTGGTCGCGGTCTTGGTGTCAATCGACGGGTAAATGCCTAAGGAATCAAACGCCCACCATTGCATCTTCAATTGCAGTCGATTGGACCGTCAATTTTGTCACCAAAATTAAGCTTGGTACTGTTCATTCGCGCAGGAAACTGAGGAAGAAGAAGACACTGTAGCGGACCGGTTCGACCGGTTCGACCGGCGGTCTGACCGATCTGAATCGGTTCCGACTTACAATTTTCCAAATTAAACCCAAATTAATGGTAAATCTTTTCAATTGGACCTCAGAATCGATTTTCGGGCGTGAATTTTATCTAAAAATGTAATTTTTCCCAAAAGTTCATATTAATTTCTATAAAAACCCCAAATTTTCATGTAATTGCAAATTGGGGAATTGTGCAATTGAAGGCTCTAATGATCAAATTGGGCCAAATTACCTATGCCAATCGATTCAAAATGGTGAAACCCATTGGGTAGTATGTTTAATTTGCAATGATAGTCCCTAAATTGAAAATAATTTCAAATATGCCCAATTTTCAAGGATTAAAATGCAATTAAGTGTGCAATTTTGCCAATTTCATGCAATTGAGCAATTTGTGCAAACAATTGGGCTAAATTGAAATAAGGGACAGTTAGATTAAATGTCAAGATCCTAAAAAATGCCAAAATTGTAAATTAAAAGACTCAATTGATATTTGTTTTTATCAAATTCAATCATACGTGTTACAAAGGAACATGTAAAATTGAATCTGATTTTAGACTTTTTGTGAGGTCAAAAAGATAATGGATTTAAAATAAAAATATTGGCTATTTTTCCATACTTTTGTGACCTCAAATTCTATTTTTCTTGATTTTTCTAGTATTTTTCTAATTTCTGAAAATATTTAAAAAATGCGAAAATTATGAAAATTATTTTTTTGTCAAAAATGGTTCCTTTGGCTTGGCCAAGGCCACCAAAGTTCATTTTGCAATTTATTTACTTTTTATGAATTTTTCATGAATTTTCTAAGAAATAACCAAAAAATGGCTGATCCAAAATTAGGTGTCAACAAACATGCACCTTGTTCTTTCTAATAGGGTTCTGTTCATACGTTCTGTAATACCATTCTGCTGCGGAGTATACACTGTAGTATGATGTTTCACAATTCATTCGTTCTTGCAAAACTCATTAAATTCGCCTCCACAAAACTCTAGCCCATTATCTGTTCTCAGCAGCTTGATTTTCTTACCGGTCTGCTTGTCAATTAATGTTTTTCATTGCTTGAATGTAACAAAAACATCACATTTTTCCTTGAGAAAAAATACCCAAACGTTTCTTGAAAAATCATCAATAAAAGTGAGTACATACCTGGAAACAAGGCCTTTCGATGGAACTCTAGCAGGCCCCTGTCGCGACCCGTCCGAAAGCGGACGCGGCTAATGGATTACCGATCGCGGGCCTTCCCCCGCACAAGGGTGCAGATCGCGGGCTTTGGATCGGCGCGGGCCCTCCCAGGCCCATACCAAATCGCGGCGGGAGTATTTTTCAAAGGGATTCGACGATAACAGTCGATCGCTTTCGACCTTAGTGTGGTCGTGGTGGCATGTGCAACTTGTGCATGCATTTGGAGTCGCCACCGGTCTTTCTTGGAGGGTAGACCGGAAACCTTATTGACCGATTGGGAGAGATCGATCAATTCTGCGGAACCAGAAATTTTGAGTTCGGGGACTTGGTTACGTTGATGTCATTACCAACGCCCTTTCGGTACCTAACGCGAGTGATTTTCCCTAATTAGGATTTCATGCAGGCGCAATTTTGGGTGAGGTAAGTCTGACTTTGCACATTAACCAGTTTAACATGCTCACGTAATCATAATAAATAAATAGATGCCAATCACATAAACATCTATCCTACGTGGTGACCATGGAATTATGATTTAATGGGTCTCGAGCCAATGAGACCACATTTAATCATTTTAATATTTTAATAACGGAGAGCCGCTCTTCGCTTCTTCTTGGTTTCTTGAACTCTTCAAGAATCGGGCCCCAAAGAGCTCGCCGACTTAAAAGGCTCCCCCACGTAATCCTCGTAGCATTTACATCAACAATTGACTATGCTAAAAATAAAGATTACATGAAAAATAAAAGGAGTACGCAGCCTCCATTTAATAATTACAACCCCAAATATATAAATAATCACCATACATTCATACATACATCAATCACATTGATTAGGGATTTTTCCATGATCACCACCCTTCCACGTAAGTAATAAATTCACAATTTAAAACTTAGGAAGGCACAATAAAAATTCTACGTTGAATCATATTCAGAATTTTTACGTAAAATAAGATAGCCATAAATTTTCGATTCAAAATTGATTTAGTCTCAATTTTTGCTACGTTGATTAATTTATCATATAAAATAATCAACCTCCATTAGCCATGTAAGAAGAACAATTCGTTAATACATATTGGCCATAGTATTGCAAAAATTGCAAAAAATCAATTAAATGCACGAAAACACCTAAGGATCGGCTCTGATACCACTGTTGGGATCCACGTAACGCGTAGCGGAAATAAATAACAACCCATACATATATCTCCAGAGGCGTACTTCGTGCATTTCAATCGAAAAAAAATCACAAAACCTCAAAGGGAGTAAATAGATTACCTCTCGTAGCGTGCTTGAACGGAGGTGTCGGTTCGATGTTCTTCGATCTCAGCCTCCACAAGTGTTAGGCATCTAGTTCGGATGCACCACCAATTGACGAACGGGGAGACGACTAATAACTCCACAACAATTGTGCTAGCAATATGCGGAATCAATATTCCGAACTTGGTATATTTTGCTCGCTCAAGATTATGAGAATATAGAGAGTGTTTGTGTTCTTCTCTCTAAGCTCTCAAAAATTTGCACACTCTACAAAATGTCTCTCCCCCAACCTCACAACTCTTGCCATCCTTTTATAGCCAAAAATTCCTTCCAATAAATTGTATTATAAAATAGCACTCACAAATAATAAATACTTTCTAAAAATAGCACTCACAAATAAATGACATTTAAAAATAGCACTAACAATAGCACTCACAATTTATAATACAAAAAATGCTATTTAAAAATAGCACTAACAATAGCACTCACAATTTATAATACAAAAATGCTATTTAAAAATAGCACTAACAATTATAAATTCTATCTAATAATAGCACTCACAATTTATGATAAATAAATGCCATTTAAAAATAGCACTAACAATAGCACTCACAATTTATGATAAATAAATGTCATTTAAAAATAGCACTAACAATTGCACTCACAATTTATAATACAAAAATGCTATTTAAAAATAGCACTAACAATAGCACTCACAATACAAAAATGCTATTTAAAAAAGCACTAACAAAGGTGTTAAAAATAATAACCATTATTATTATTACAAGAGTTAAAGAGGTTACCAAACAGTATAAATACGCATAACGTATAAATACGTATGACGTATAAATACGTAGAGCATACGTATACATCCAAACGACCAAATTAGCCTGAATTGAGGCCGCTAATGGATTGGGCATGATGAAAATTATGGGTAGAGGTGTTGAATTTTAATGGGTATGCCCGTGTGAAATTCAAGATCCGTGAAACCGGGGACTAATCGAAAGAAAAATATGCAATTAAGCCCTTTTGGTTAAAATTGATCAAATTGGAGGGCAAATTGACCCAATTGCACTTCTAGCCTTTAGGATTCAATGTCATGGCTTATAAAAAGTGAGAATTGAAAATTAAAAGACTCGCAAAGGAATTTTTTTGCTCGGTTCGAGTTTATGTTTGTGAAGAAACATAGTGACCCGAGCCGAATTTTCAAGATTTAAGGTGACACACTTGAAGATGAAATTAAAAAAAAAATTATTGAATATTTTTGTGTATTTTTCTGACCACGAATGGTATTTTTCTGATTTTTTGGGTATTTTTATAATTAAATAAATTCGAAAAATATTATAAAATACCAAAAAATATTTTTTGTTCAAAATTGGTCCCCGAGGCTAGGCCAAGGCTTCCAAAGTTGATTTTGTGATTTTATGACCTTTTTTGATATTTTTAATTAATTTTAAAGAATAAAAATCACAATAATAAATGGTCAAAAATCAGGTGTCAACAGCTGCCCCTCTTTGAGAGGAATCTCGTTAGAGGTTTCTCTCAAAGATAAGGTGGCACCTGATTTCTAACCGACTCAACTGGGAAAATGAGAGAAGAAATGCTACGACATTGGATCGCTTAAGGCCCTTTGATGAAAGCTCAAATTAATCCCCGGTTTGCTTTAACAATTTGAACATGGGCCGGAGTGAGAGAGGCTTACCTGAAGCTCACCTGTCAGATGCTGCCGGTTGCGACAACTTTCAAGCAGATACCTAGGACTCGTCATTCAGAATATCCTAGGGAGATTAAGCTCTGACCTGTATGGTAGGTCATACCATTATGGGATTCCTAACTGGTAGGAACCTAAGGAAGGCGCGTCCTACACTTTGGGATTTGCCAAGGATTTTGATCCGTATGGTGGATCGAACCAGAAATGGTTCACCTACTGTAAGGTTTACCTAGGGAAACGACTCTTTCCGTGTCTGGAATTTGTCAAGGTTTTGATCCGTATGGTGGATCGGACCATTAGGCTGATCCTTCAGGCGGTTTCTACCATATTTGACCCTTCAGGCGGTATCTACCGTGGTTTGACCATTCAGGCGGTTTCTACCTTGAGTTGACCCTTCAGGCGGTTTCTACCTTGGTTTGACCCTTCAGGCGGTTTCTACCTTTGTTTGACCCTTCAGGCGGTATCTACCTTGAGTTGACCCTTCAGGCGGTTTCTACCTTGGTTTGACCCTTCAGGCGGTATCTACCTTGGTTTGACCCTTCAGGCGGTATCTACCTTTGATTGACCCTTCAGGCGGTTTCTACCTTGATTTGACCCTTCAGGCGGTATCTACCTTGGTTTGACCCTTCAGGCGGTATCTACCTTTGATTGACCCTTCAGGCGGTTTCTACCTTGATTTGACCCTTCAGGCGGTATCTACCATTGATTTGACCCTTCAGGCGGTATCTACCATTGATTTGACCCTTCAGGCGGTATCTACCTTGGTTTTGACTTTGAAAAGGGATCTCATGACGAGGGTTCTCCACGTCCGATGAGACTGCCTAAATTTGAAAATGGGTCCCATGGCGAGGGTTCTCCACGTCCGATGAGACTGTTTGATATTTGAAAAGAGGTCTCATGACGAGGGTTCTCCACGTCCGATGAGACTGTTTGATATTTTGAAAAGGGGTCTCATGACGAGGGTTCTCCACGTCCGATGAGACTTCCTGAATTTTGAAGAGGTGTCTCATGACGAGGGTTTTCCACGTCCGATGAGACAGTTTGATATTTGAAAAGGGGTCTCATGACGAGGGTTCTCCACGTCCGATGAGACTGTTTGATATTTTGAAAAGGGGTCTCATGACGAGGGTTCTCCACGTCCGATGAGATTTCCTGAATTTTGAAGAGGTGTCTCATGACGAGGGTTTTCCACGTCCGATGAGACAGTTTGATATTTGAAAAGGTGTCTCATGACGAGGGTTTTCCACATCCGATGAGACTGCCTAAGTTTTGAAAAGGGTGTCCTAGGACGAGGATTCTCCACGTCCTGCTGGGACAGTTTGCTGACTTCTTTTGAAAAAGGGTTCTATCCTCACCATTTCTTTTGCAAGATCCCGAAATTTGCCGGTTATTCAATTTTGAAGCAGTGAAAGATTTTATCTTGACAAAGCTTCACTTGGGTCCGTTGAGGCGACATTCTGGGAGCTGGGTTCTCCAGGTATCCTGCAGAAGTTTGAGCCTGAAAGATTTTTCTTCACCAAGAAAACGTTAGTAATCTTTGGGAAGACCACGGCTGTCCATTTTGACAAAACCGTATGATTTAAGTTTTAATCATGAAATGTGCATTTTGCTGCTGGAGGTTATCCAAAGCATTCTTGCAACATGCAAATGTGATCACAAATCCCTTGCGCGGAAAATCTGGATCCAACAATTTGAAACTTCCAAAAAGAGTTTGTTCAAAACATCAATTGGAATATTTCTCGACAAGGAGGTCTTCTCACCTGTTTTGCGATAGTGGTTTTTTTTTTATAGGGGATGCACTCAATTTCCTACTAACATGTGCCTAGGTTTTAGGCTCATTCGCAGCGCATACATTTTGATCGGTCGGGAGGTCTTCCACGGGACCGTAATGTTAGGCTTGGATATTGGTTTTCAAAGGGGACCCGCTTTGGAGTCGAGGCCATTGAATGAAAGTCTTCACCATCTGCTCCGGGTTTACAAGTCAAGAACCCTGCAAAATGAGGAAGAAATAGTCTTGCTCGTACTTCTTCGAGCTAAGCAATATGTTAACCCAAGTGTCTTAGTCAGAGAAGACTGTTTCAGGGTTGTAACATTTGTAGGATTGGGGACCGAAAAAGGCTTGTTTTTGGCCCAGAATTTGTGAGGGGATTGGCATTGGTGATCATTGCAAACTTGTCACATGTCTTTTCCATTCTGCATCTTCAATTTTTGAGGTGTGCAACCGCTTTTGAGGTGTGCACAAGTCCTTTAGAGAACGTCTCTTGTGGTATTAAGAGATTGACAATTCTGTCCGTGTTTTTGCACCACGGCTGACATCATTTGGGGAGCAGTCTTCTTGATCTGACTCCTTTATGGGTTTTTCTCTCTTCCCAACTAGGCTTTATTGGGGATCAATCAAACAGTTTTCACGAGCATCGGCCTTGCTTTTACCAGGCACTTTGCTTTTTCTTGCTGCTGGGGATTTTTCTTTGTTGAAATCCCGCCTTTTCTTTTCCTTTGGAACCATGATGTTCAGAAAATTGTGCTAGATATACAACTTGAATCATAGCACATTTAAACGCCGATATGAAATTTTTCTATAAATCCCATCTCTTGGATTCTTCCGTTCTTGGAGTGATGCAGTTTCTATCTTGAAACATGCCATGATCACCAACAGGGGTTTATGAAATGAATTCGCAGGCTTAAGTTGGCTGTGCAAAGGATTCGGTGTGTGGGATAGAGAAATGAATGCTTCTCGTCATCCTATGGCACTTGGATTACCATATAAACAACACACAAAGATTAATGTTAGTCCGAGCAAGAAAATTTCTAACCATTTTCTCCTGATGCTGCTGGACTCATCTCCATTTTGCCCCGATGTGGGGTGGTTCTTGATAGGGTTAAGAATGAAAACCGCCGTTCAAAGGAGTTGTCAACGGTCACCTGTAGTGTTTGGGGGATATGAAACGAATGCCTCCGTCGTCCCAACCCATGTAATCGCTGCGAATGGTCCCTACTTCCGTAGGTCCAGATTTTGCTGTCTTATCCGCTCCACTTCTCTCTTAAATGTGTACAGGACGTGTTTGGACTAGGCTTTGCCTCTCGTCTTTTGAAAAAACGTCATTTTGAGAGTTTTGAACAACTTTTAATTGGAAAAATCTCTTTCATTTTCTCCAAAAAATTTACCCGTCAATGGGATTTTATGATGCACAATGCATGTTCTTATTCATGTTCAGACAACCTCCTGTTTTAAAACATGAATGCAAATGAAGTTTGAATTCTATGTCTTTTCTAGACATTAGATTCTGAAAGCTTTTCTTTTTCTCTCTGTTTTTTATTTAACATCCTCAATGGATTGGGGAAAGGGATACTTACCTGTCCCCCGCGGCTGGAGATCCCTGAAAATGCGGAAGAAACATGTTATTGTACGTTCACGAATTTTTCAAAAAATTAGAACGATACATCTTACCCTTGGTCATGTATTCCAACGGGTAATACATGGGATGTGAAAACCTGTTTCGCCTTGATGGCGAGCCCCTGTCAAAGACGGGAATTAGGTGTCAGTTTGCGTTCCAAAATTCAAGGCAAATTGGAACGATACAGCCTTATTCTTGCTTTGTGTTTCCATTCGAACACAAACGCGCGGCTTGCAGAATCTGGCCCTCTATCTTGTGGCCTTTGATCCCTCCGTTTGGTTGGCGATGAATCATTCTCAAGGATTTGCCCCAGAGGAGATCCATTTGTGTTTTTGGACGCATTCCAGCGCCACTCTCCAGAGTTCCTTTTATTCAAGGAAAAAGGAAATTGTTATCGGAATGCATGTCAAAGCATGAAGTGTGGAAGCGATACTTTTTACCCTCCACTCGATCTTATAATCAAAGACCATTTCTTGGAGTGCTGACTCCCAAGGTCAATAATTTTATTCGCCTCCTCGTTGGCGAGTTCTTTTCTTTTGAGGCTTTCGGTGCCAACGACTTCCTGTTAAGTGAGTAAAAACTCATGTTAGGCATGTGGTCTTCGAAGACCAAATTGGAACGATACAATGTTACCGTTCACCCATATTCGTATCTTGGGGTTTGATTATGATGCGGACGACTCTGTTATTGCGTCCATTGACTTTGCCAGAGGAGAAACGTCATTCTTTGTCCGGCGCACAAATGATTCACTTGCCCCAGTTGGGTGTGATTTGTCGTAGCTAGGTGACGCTTGCCCCAGCTAACTTCATTCCTGCATTTTGTTGCAATCCCCATCCTCTTTGGGGGTGTCTTTTCTCTTGGGATTCATGATGACGTCTTACTGATGTATTCCCTTCTTTCGCCGATTATTGACGCTTCTCATTTGATGGAGGTCGTTTCAATATCGTATATTGATGTGGATGATGAGTATTGCTTCATCTCGTCGGCATTTGTGGGTGTTGTTCGTGAGATGATTCCTGATTACTTCCAAAACTGCTTTGCCCCAGTTGGGCGGTGTTCGTCTTGGCAACATGCCTTAGCACTTTCCGTGTTTGTTGGCAATTTTCAATTCAATTTTGACAACGTCCATGCACTCCCATGGGTTTCGTCGATTCTGATCTTCTATCTCAATTGTCAGAATCTTCAATTATTTTTATCCGTCTCTAGGTGGCTTGACGGCCTTGGGATTTGTCGTGTGGCGGTTTTGTGATTCTCTCGATCATCATCGCCATTTGAAGTATTTGATGTTTGCCTGTTGAAGAGAAGAGACCTCATGAGTAAAGGGCATGTATAATTGACTATTGGAGTCGATACAATTTACCCTTGAAAATTATCCTGCGGAACCGGCATTTCTCCCTTTGGGTTCTCTGTATGCAGGATATGTGCATGATATACATGATGCATGTTAGGTATGCTTGCAACGAAAAATGAGTTCGAGCTTTTCACTCTATTCAGAGAAAGCATTTTTATCAGATGTGTCAATCTGCAAAACTTGAATTTTTCTTTTCAAGTGTTCTTTTCACAAAGATTTCTAAATGATGAAAAACTTCTTCAGGTTTCCTCAAAGGTTTTGTTCGTAAATTGAGCCATTAGAACGCTCTTGAAATATTCGGCCAGAATGCATGTCATGAAAATGGGTACTCCCTGTTTTGTCATTTGAAAGTACTGCCTTCTGATTCCTCTGCTTTTGATCGTCGCCGGAATGGACGGCTCCGTATCGTTTTATTCCCCATTTAGGAGGGAAGCTCCTCCTCGGGAACCCGAGTTATTTAACGACCTGCTATGTATGCTTGGAATGGCATGCTTGAAGTGTCACAAAGATAGTTATAAAATAGGGAAAGTTCATGTAATGATAAACTTCTTTGGGAGACTTCTTGGGAAAAAATTGAAAGGGTAGGATGGGAGTTAGCCCTCATATCATTGGGCATCCTCGCATCCCAAAACTTTGCAAACTAGGAGACATGTGGGAAATCAGGTCTCAGGATTTTTTTTATATCGTCATCGACCGATTTGTGGTTCCCACACGTCCCCATTTTTGATTTTTGATTTTTGATTTTTTTTTTTGATTTTTTTTTTGATTTTTTTTTGATTTTTTTTTGACAATATTACAATGCGAGACGTAAGAAAAAGCCCGAGGCACCTAATGTGAATTTAGATGCGTCGAAGAGAGACAGATATCTCTTTACTCCATGGTAGGAGCGTCGCCGTCGAGTGATTTGATGATGACGTTGACAGAATCTCCCAAAGACAAGCGGGTCAAATCAGGTTCCTCTACTGTGGTTTCTATCCTCTCGTCCTTCAACCATTTGGAACTCTTGGAGAAGAACTGGTCCAGCTTATTGTTGAACACCTTACTTTTACCTTTCCAGGTACTTGAACCGATGAAAGAACCATCCTGACCCCCTTTGCGTGTAATGCCTCCAAAATTCTTTCCCCTGCCTCGGCTTACACCTCGGCCTCCTTGGCGGCTTTCCCCAACATGATGCCAATTTCGCTCCCCAGGATATCCCAGGCCGGCTCTGTGTTCGTTTGACCTTAGTTGCAGAGGTGCTCGAATCCCCTGGTTATGCTTACCCAGACCGCCTCCGGGGATGAACCCATAGGATAGCAATATCTTCCCGGGCAAAAGGTCATACTGGGAGAGGACAGGGAGCCTCGGCTTGGTTCCCACAGGCGTGTGAACGACCGCCACCAGGTCAAAGGAGTGATAACTCGCCTCCTCTTTATTTTCAGGTTCCACATAAGGAACGGCACTATTCTGGTATGACATGAGATCCACTTCACCATGCACAGTGATCATTTTGTTGTCCACTACAAAGCGGACTTTCTGGTGCAGACTGGATGGTACGGCTCCGGCTACGTGTATCCATGGTCTCCCAAGAAGGAATCCGAAGGCACTCGGTAAGTCCATCACTTGAAACTCGATAGAAAATTTGGTCGGGCCTATGAAAACGTCCAGCTCGATTTCTCCTACCACCGCCTTCTTCGTTCCATCAAAGGCTCTGATGCTGGCTTTGGAGGTCCTGATCAGTTCCTCTTTTATACCCAGATTCCTCAAAGTGGCCAGAGGACAAATATTAAAAGCGGAGCCATTGTCGATCAGTACGCGAGACACTTGCTTTCCGTGGTATCTGACCGTTATGTATAATGCCTTATTATGTGCCCGCCCTTCCATTGGGAAGTCTTCATCCGAGAAACTCATTTGGTCTTTCAGCAGAACAGCGCCAACAAAGTCTTCGAGCTGATCCTCGTTAATAGACTCGGGTACGTGTACTTCATTCAGAATCTTCATTAAAGCCTTCTTGTGCTTCTCTGAATTTAAGAACAAATTTAGCAGAGAGATCTGGGCCGGCATTTTTCGTAGTTGTTCTATCACTTCGAATTCGCTTGTTTTAATGATAGACAAAAGCTTTTCGGCGTCCTCTTTAGATACATCTTTTTTCTCAGGTTCGCCTTCTTGTGGTGCATAAAATTTCCCTGATCGCATTAAGGCACTGATCTCGCTCGTTCCATAATCCCAGTGAACTTTCTTGGGATCATAATACTCTACATGAGGAATCTTTATCACCACAGGTGAGGTTTTCTCGACTTCTGTGTCCAACTCATTATCTGCTTTGTCGTCAGTAAGGCGAATTACAACTGGCTTAATCAGGCCATCATCATCCCCCTTCCAGTTGTCTATCTTGGTTAAACTGATGACCAAAGGCTTTGTACTGTCCACCATTCCTACCAGATCATTGGGTTTTTTAGGCCCGTGTGTAAGTTCTACGCGGAACTTGTCTGAATCTGTTCCGATCTTTAAACAATTTTTCTTTTTGTCGTCGAAGATCACTCCTACGGTTTGGTGATCAGGAAGTGGGTTTTGTTGCACGTTTGGCTCTGTTTTGGCGAATTCAAGGATGCGACTGTCGATAAGGGCTTGCACCTTGTGCTTCAAAACAATGCAATTATCTACGTTATGGCCCTTCTCTCCCATGTGATAGGCACATGACTGGCTTTCATCGTACCCATTATATTTCACCGGATTCGGCCTTGGAGGCTCTTTAGCCACTAAATGCTCATCTAGTAACATAGGAAGCAATTTCGATAACGGCCTTGGCAGGGGGGTGAACTGCTTGGGAGGCAACTTCTTCCTTAGCTCATATGGTTTCTGTGCCGACATTGACGAGTTTCCTTGCACCGTACTTGAATTGGAGAACTGCTTAGGTCTAGGTGGGTTTGGCACGAAGGCCACATCAACTCCCGCCTCCTTCTCTCTTCGGGCCGGATATTGACGTCTTGCTGCGATTTCTGGTGTTTTCCTTTCCCTCATCGCCCATTCCAGCCTTTCTGCGATTTTTATGAGGTGTACAAATGTTTGGCAACCAGATGTGTTCAGCTTATCGAAATATTCGTAAGGCAATGCTTTTAAGAAAAGGTCGACCAGCTCATCCTCTGGAATAGATGGTTTGACTTGTGTTGCTAAGGCCCGCCATCTTTGAGCGTAGGCGCGAATTGGCTCGTTCCTCCCTTTTGTGGTCCTCAGCAATTCTTCTCTAGAAGGTGCTGTAGCAGTATTGAATTTATATTGATGTAAAAAGTCCTCTGCCAGGTCTTCCCATCCATCATAGTCCTCCAAATCTAATTCGATGAACCAAGCCAGAGCAGCACCTGCCAGACTCTCTTGAAATGTATTCATCAGCAAGGGAATGTAGTCAGAAAAAAGTGCCATTTTGCGTAGGTAATATTTTAAGTGGGCTCGGGGGCAGCTCGTCCCGTTGTATTTTCTGACGAAATCGGGTTCTTTATAGTCTGACGGCGCTTCAATTTTTGCAAATGGTGATATCTTGTCAAATCGAGCCAACTCATACCCTTGGCTGCTTAGGCATTCCTCTATCTTCGCTAGCCTTTTTGCGCCTTCTTCGATTTTGCCCGGGGGTTTCTCCTTTTTGTCTTTTTCTAGGTCGATGACTACAGACGCGGCCTTCGGTAGTGCATCAGCTGCTAACACTCGATTAACATTCTCGGCCACATTCTCTTCCTGAGCTCGCGCCACATTCGAAGCATTGGGGGGTGCGGGCGGAGTATCCTGGCTGAGGTCATGATTTCTTTCTTGTGCAGCCACCATCATGGCTTTCATTTCTGCTAGCATGGTGGCCATTGATGCCATTTGACCTTCCAAACTGCCCACACGGGATCCCAACTCCTCTTGCTCCATTCTGGCTCGGAGACGAGTTATAATACGAGTTATTCTTGGTTCCGTGATTCAAAGCTACCTACCTGTAAGTAGGTAGAAAGATGCTTTAGCATATGGTGAAAATGAACACGTATATATAAAAGTTATACTGAGTTCAAAAGGTGAAAGGGACGATACTTACGGACCTTTCGACGGGGTAAGATATGTCAAACACATCGATCAAGCGCATGTAAACTTGTGAAGTTTCGACATCTAAAGGGCGGAGTTCCTAAGGCTTAACGGCTCCCACCTCGAGTTCTAGAAAGGGTAGATTCCATTGCACAACTATCGTTGCATTGGGACCCGATCCATAGTTCGAAATGAGCGGAATCGAAAAGTGGATTACCCCATGTTTTTCCTCATGGAGATTCCATTTTCAGTTCCTTCTATTGTTTTCCTATAGGGGCGCCCGGGGTTTTAGGCGCGGTTGTGTGTGTCTATGTGTCGTGATCACCACAATGCAAGTCATGCACAACAGTTTATCAATCAGCGCTTCAAATCATCCACAAAACATACATTCCTACGCCAACCTGCATAAGACAATGTTAATCACGGACTACACCCCTTATTTCTCCAATCTGCAAAAACATATAACACCTATCATGAGCGGACTTACATCACCTTCAAGAGCGCCTGCAGGGTTAGAAACATCACTCAGCGTTTTAATTACGGCCTAAGTCCACTTGGGGTCTAGAACCATAGGTTCTAGAACAAAGTTCCCCAGCGGAGTCGCCAGCTGTCGCGACCCGTCCGAAAGCGGACGCGGCTAATGGATTACCGATCGCGGGCCTTCCCCCGCACAAGGGTGCAGATCGCGGGCTTTGGATCGGCGCGGGCCCTCCCAGGCCCATACCAAATCGCGGCGGGAGTATTTTTCAAAGGGATTCGACGATAACAGTCGATCGCTTTCGACCTTAGTGTGGTCGTGGTGGCATGTGCAACTTGTGCATGCATTTGGAGTCGCCACCGGTCTTTCTTGGAGGGTAGACCGGAAACCTTATTGACCGATTGGGAGAGATCGATCAATTCTGCGGAACCAGAAATTTTGAGTTCGGGGACTTGGTTACGTTGATGTCATTACCAACGCCCTTTCGGTACCTAACGCGAGTGATTTTCCCTAATTAGGATTTCATGCAGGCGCAATTTTGGGTGAGGTAAGTCTGACTTTGCACATTAACCAGTTTAACATGCTCACGTAATCATAATAAATAAATAGATGCCAATCACATAAACATCTATCCTACGTGGTGACCATGGAATTATGATTTAATGGGTCTCGAGCCAATGAGACCACATTTAATCATTTTAATATTTTAATAACGGAGAGCCGCTCTTCGCTTCTTCTTGGTTTCTTGAACTCTTCAAGAATCGGGCCCCAAAGAGCTCGCCGACTTAAAAGGCTCCCCCACGTAATCCTCGTAGCATTTACATCAACAATTGACTATGCTAAAAATAAAGATTACATGAAAAATAAAAGGAGTACGCAGCCTCCATTTAATAATTACAACCCCAAATATATAAATAATCACCATACATTCATACATACATCAATCACATTGATTAGGGATTTTTCCATGATCACCACCCTTCCACGTAAGTAATAAATTCACAATTTAAAACTTAGGAAGGCACAATAAAAATTCTACGTTGAATCATATTCAGAATTTTTACGTAAAATAAGATAGCCATAAATTTTCGATTCAAAATTGATTTAGTCTCAATTTTTGCTACGTTGATTAATTTATCATATAAAATAATCAACCTCCATTAGCCATGTAAGAAGAACAATTCGTTAATACATATTGGCCATAGTATTGCAAAAATTGCAAAAAATCAATTAAATGCACGAAAACACCTAAGGATCGGCTCTGATACCACTGTTGGGATCCACGTAACGCGTAGCGGAAATAAATAACAACCCATACATATATCTCCAGAGGCGTACTTCGTGCATTTCAATCGAAAAAAAATCACAAAACCTCAAAGGGAGTAAATAGATTACCTCTCGTAGCGTGCTTGAACGGAGGTGTCGGTTCGATGTTCTTCGATCTCAGCCTCCACAAGTGTTAGGCATCTAGTTCGGATGCACCACCAATTGACGAACGGGGAGACGACTAATAACTCCACAACAATTGTGCTAGCAATATGCGGAATCAATATTCCGAACTTGGTATATTTTGCTCGCTCAAGATTATGAGAATATAGAGAGTGTTTGTGTTCTTCTCTCTAAGCTCTCAAAAATTTGCACACTCTACAAAATGTCTCTCCCCCAACCTCACAACTCTTGCCATCCTTTTATAGCCAAAAATTCCTTCCAATAAATTGTATTATAAAATAGCACTCACAAATAATAAATACTTTCTAAAAATAGCACTCACAAATAAATGACATTTAAAAATAGCACTAACAATAGCACTCACAATTTATAATACAAAAATGCTATTTAAAAATAGCACTAACAATAGCACTCACAATTTATAATACAAAAATGCTATTTAAAAATAGCACTAACAATTATAAATTCTATCTAATAATAGCACTCACAATTTATGATAAATAAATGCCATTTAAAAATAGCACTAACAATAGCACTCACAATTTATGATAAATAAATGTCATTTAAAAATAGCACTAACAATTGCACTCACAATTTATAATACAAAAATGCTATTTAAAAATAGCACTAACAATAGCACTCACAATACAAAAATGCTATTTAAAAAAGCACTAACAAAGGTGTTAAAAATAATAACCATTATTATTATTACAAGAGTTAAAGAGGTTACCAAACAGTATAAATACGCATAACGTATAAATACGTATGACGTATAAATACGTAGAGCATACGTATACATCCAAACGACCAAATTAGCCTGAATTGAGGCCGCTAATGGATTGGGCATGATGAAAATTATGGGTAGAGGTGTTGAATTTTAATGGGTATGCCCGTGTGAAATTCAAGATCCGTGAAACCGGGGACTAATCGAAAGAAAAATATGCAATTAAGCCCTTTTGGTTAAAATTGATCAAATTGGAGGGCAAATTGACCCAATTGCACTTCTAGCCTTTAGGATTCAATGTCATGGCTTATAAAAAGTGAGAATTGAAAATTAAAAGACTCGCAAAGGAATTTTTTTGCTCGGTTCGAGTTTATGTTTGTGAAGAAACATAGTGACCCGAGCCGAATTTTCAAGATTTAAGGTGACACACTTGAAGATGAAATTAAAAAAAAAATTATTGAATATTTTTGTGTATTTTTCTGACCACGAATGGTATTTTTCTGATTTTTTGGGTATTTTTATAATTAAATAAATTCGAAAAATATTATAAAATACCAAAAAATATTTTTTGTTCAAAATTGGTCCCCGAGGCTAGGCCAAGGCTTCCAAAGTTGATTTTGTGATTTTATGACCTTTTTTGATATTTTTAATTAATTTTAAAGAATAAAAATCACAATAATAAATGGTCAAAAATCAGGTGTCAACAGCCCCCAGAGATCATAATGAATGTAATTCAGAGTGCCCTTTGTGTTTTGAATTCCTGTTTTGAAACTGACTCTTTTCTGTTTCTCAAAAACACAATGTTCACAGAAATCCAGTTTTTCAATTTTCTGACCACACAAGAAACCTCTTTTACTTAGCTCATCCATCCCTCTAATACTCATATGGCCTAGTCTCATATGCCATAATTTTGTATTATCCGAATCTGTCATATCAGAAGAGACCGCAGCTGAACCAGTAACAGTAGAGGCTTGCAGCTGATACAAAGTACCAATTTTAAGCCCTTTCATAAACAAAAGTGAGCCTCTCATAATTTTCAGAACTCCACCCTCAACAGTAAATCTATAACCATTCGCGTCAAGTGTACCCAAGGAGATCAGATTTTGTCTCAAATCAGGCACATGTCTGATATTATCTAAAGTTCTGATCATGCCATCATGCATCTTAATATTAATAGTGCCAATCGCAATAGCTTTGCATCTAGCATTATTGCCCATGAGAATAACTCCACCATCATGTTCTTTATACGTAGAGAACCAATCTCGATGAGGACACATATGATATGAGCAGCCTGAATCAAGAATCCAACTATCACAAAATTTATCTTTATTATCTGCAAACAATAGCCAATCTTCATTTTCTTCTTTAGCAACATCAGCTTGAGCAGGATTTTCATTTCGCCTATTCTGTCTATTCTGATAGTTGCGATTGTTATGACGATTGACATTCCCATGATTTTGTTGATTCGAATTATTTTCTCTTTGCTCCTTTGCCTTCAGTTTTAGGCAATTTATCTTGATATGCCTTGGAGGCTTACAATAGTTGCAAATCATATCTCTATGCTTAGATTTTGACTTGCTCCTACCACTATTTCTTCTCTCAATGGATCTTTCTCGAGCGACTAAACCAGCCACATGATTATTACTACCATCAGAAGTCAATTCTGTATCGAGTTTCTGCTTATTTAGCAGACTAGTCTTGACATCTTCAAAATCAATAGTTTCTCTACTAACAATCATGGTCTCTCTAAAATTCTTATAAGAGAGAGGTAGTGAAACTAGCAATAAAAGAGCTTGATCCTTATCTTCAATCTTAACATCAATGCTTCTTAATTCAGTGATAAGAGCATTGAACTCAGAAATATGGGATTTGAGAGAAGTACCTTCAGTCATACGAAAAGTGAAGAGTCGTTACTTGAGTCTCAATCGATTGGTGAGAGACTTTGTCAGAAAAATACTCTCCAACTTCGTCCATAAACCTACGGCTGTTTTTTGATCTAGTACCTCTTGCAAAACTTCATTCATGAGGCACAACTGAATAGTGGACAAAGCTTTCTCATCCAATTCTTCACATGCTTCATCTATTGTGTCCGGTTTCTCCCCTTTAGTAAACAAAGTTTTCTTCAAACCCTGCTGTGTAAGAATGGCTAACATGCGAACCTGCCATAGGTTGAAACTGCAGCTCCCATCAAACTTTTCGATATCGAATTTGGTTGCTGAACTCGAAGCCATAACTTATTCCGAGTCGAAAAAGTGCGTACGAACTCCTCGGACAACACCGGACGAAGATTGGTAGGCTTATTCTCGAATAGAACAAAATTGCAGAAATCGCCCACCGATGAAATTGCCGAAATCTCCCACTGAGAAGATCGTCGAAATTTCCGAAATCGTCCAAATTGCCCGCTGAGAAGACGCTACGTTTCGTAGTCAAATCCTTGCAATGAAGCCAGTCCCTTCACTCGGGCAGATCTATCAACTCGCGATTTAAGAAGAGTCTCGGCACTTGGTCTCATTAGAGTACTTGAAAGTCGGCGATCGAGTCGTCCTTGCGGAAAAAGGGACACCAGACCAGCAGATGATAGCAGCGAGAACCGGCCAAACAAGCGGATTCAGAGGCTCGGGTGCAGCCTTGAAGATCATGCTCCAATTCGATCGTGCTCCTGAAGATCAATAGTGCTGGACAGCCACAAGAGGAAAAGAAAAATCGGGTGCATCCTTATTCGATAGTGCTCCAAATTTGATAGTGCTCCAATTCTGATCTGCTCCAATCCCTTGAAGATCGTGCTCCTGATCGTGCGCATTGGACGATAAAAGATGAAGCACCAGCCGAAGATGAAGCACCAGCCGAAGAAGAAGCACCAGCCGAAGACTCGCTGCCAAGGACAAAGAACCAGGGATGAAGAAGACAAAATCAAATCATCTTGCACAGAAGACAAAATCCAAATTCCGAAATCCATATCGCCGAAATCCAAATTCCCGAACTCTCGTGTCTCTCTTTCGTCGACGGATGAACCTTGTGCTCTGATACCAATTTGTTACGACAATGCGGAAACTGAAACGAAATTGAGACAGAGGAGAAGAACGGAACCCCAAGAGTTACGTGGAAACTCTTGCAGGAAAAATCACGGGAGAGAGGAGAAGCAAAATCCACTATGCGAATCAGGGATTACAAAAGAGGCAACGTAAGCTTCTCTATCAGACAGTTTGAGCAAAGAGTAATATTTATAGTATTACCCATCAAACCCTAATGTTTGCCCAAGACCCTTAACTATTCAAGACATATTAACAGCTAGTCATGCCATTCGGTCTGTTGAATGCTTCCAACACCTTTATGAGACTCATAAACAAGATCCAGCAATCTTTTATTGGTCGATTTGTTATTACTTATAGCAATGACAATTTCATTTATAGCGGCAATGAGGAGGAACATGTATCTCATTTAAGATAGGTCTTTGAAGTCTTGAAAAAGAATAAACTCTACGCAAAATTTGAGAAAAAGCCGGTTCTTTTTTACGAGCATCATATTTTCGGGTTATGTAGTTTCCAAGGATGATATCTCTATCAATCAGTCCAAATTGGAAGCAACAAGAATTGGACGGTTCCAACATCGATTTCCAATTTAAGGAGCTTCCATGGACTTGCTTCTTTTTATCGATGTTTTGTACTGTCGCTACCCATAATGCTTTTAAATTCATAAATACAAAAGCTCTGTTTGTGTTCTATTTTTGCCCTTCCAGACTTTAATAAATTGTTTGGCAATGAATGTGCGCTGGTGGGGTCGTCATCGGGGTTTTTTTCACCCAAGCCCAAAGGCGTCTAGCATATTTCAGTGAAAATATGACTAAGTCGATTATGAAGGCCTCCTTTGAGAGCACTCAATCACTAGAATCACTATTTGAGGCCCAAGCAGTTTGTTCTCCATTTCGGTTGTAAGGCTTTCAAAGTATATTAGCAACCAACACAAACTTAACTCGAGATATGCCAAATGGTAGAATTCTCTCAATATTTTTTCTTTGTCTCGAAACATATACCTAACAAGACTAATGTTGTAGCAAATGCGCTAACAAGAATTTACTTATTGGTCGTTGTTCTGGACTCTAGGGTCCTTGGCTTTAATAGATGAAAGAACTATAGGCCAAAGATCTAGAGCTCTCGCCCATCATCGATAGCTGTAACATGGAGTTCATGGTGCTTATTCGATCCAGGGCAAGGGAAACAAATTTTGTATACCAAAGAGCTCCTCTAGAGAACTATTAATTCGAGAAGCTCGTGGTGGAGGATTGACAGGTCACTTAGGAATCAACGTTTGAGATCCTTTTAGAGCAATTTTATTGATCGAAAATAAATGGAGAAGTACATGCAATCATTTTCAAATACGATCTTGCTGCTTGAAGACAAAGGGCCACATGGCTAAAATTCATTTCCATCAGGGGCTTCTTATTACACTTCCAGTTCCGGCACAACTTTAGGAAGATGTCAGTATGAATTTTATTGTGGCACTCTGTTGACACCTAATTTCGGATCAACCTTTTTTAACTTATTCTTAGAAAATTCATAAAAAAAAATCCATAAAAAATCTAAAAATTACAAAATCAACTTTGGTGGCCTTGGCCAAGCCTAATGAACTATTTTTCGCCAAAAAATAATATTTCACATTTTTTAGTATTTTTTGGAAAATAGGAAAATACCTGAAAATTCGAGAAAAATAGCATTCGAGGTAACAAAAATATGGAAAAATAGTCAATATTTTTATTTTAAATCCTTTGCCTTTTTGACCTCATAAAAAGTCCAAATTCAAATTCAATTTTAGGTGTTCCGTTGTTACATATATGATTGAATTTGGTAAAAAAAATGTCAATTTAGTCTTTTAATTTACAACTTTGGCATTTTTTAGGATCTTGACATTCAATCTAGTTGTCCCTTATTACAATTTATCCCAATTGTTTGCACATATTACTCAATTGCATGAATTGGGCAAAATTACATACCTAATTGCATTTTAGTCCTTGAATTTGGCCATATTTGAAATTACTTTCAATTCAGGGACTATCATTGCAAATTGAAGTCACTGCCCAATGTTTTTCATCATTTTGAATCAATTGGCATAGGTGGTTTTGTCCAATTTGACCATTTGGGCCTCCAATTTCACGATTTGCCTAATTGCAATTAAGGGTAAATTTGGGGTTTTTTTTGTAGAAATCGACATGAATTTTTGGACAAAATCACATTTTCTTTATAAAATTGATGCCCTAAGTTCGATTATGAGGTCTAATTGCAAAAATTCCCCATCAATTTGGGTTTAATTTGAAAATTTCAAGTCAGAAACTGTTCAGACCGATAAGACCTCCCGGTCGGACCGGTCGAACCGGTCCGCTACAGTATCATCTTCTTCCTTAAGCTTTTGCGCAGATGAACAGTTCTGAGGGGTTTTTTATCCTCAAATTGGTTGACCAATCAACAACAATTAGGGGAGCATTGGTGGGCGTATTGTTACTCTCACCCTTACTTGTCGATTGACACCGGCATCACAATTCGACGTCACCGGAGAGAGGAGTAATCGGCCGATCAAGACTGCAAACTTGCGAAAGTCAACACTTCCCAAACTCAAAGCAAATTCGCATGAATTAGGACCTGCCGGAGAACTAAACGGGCCTGGACGGAATGCCCATCGTCCTCGACACCGTTCGGACCTAAAGCCACGTGGCCTCACATGCGATTGAAGCTGGTACACACTTCCCCGATTCTACACCAAAATTCGAAGAGCAATACAAGCCTATGGAGGCTTTCTGTTAGAGAGGAGGAGTTGATTTTGTTCCCTAGGATTGAACAGAATCAACAGAGAGAGAGAACGAGAGGAAGAGAGCTCATCCTCCATCGCCATTGTCGAGGGTTGGAGCTCGGATTTGCAGAGCACCGGTTGGGCTTTTTCAGGCTGAACCAAAGCTCGACGAGGTCATCAGGAGGTTGCCCAAGCTTCTAGGAGTCGATCGCCGCCGACCGCGCCGCCTGAAACCACGAGAATAGGTAAGTTAGAATTTCGAATTTCATACTAACCATCAATGGCGGATCTCGTCTCTGGCCATGATCCTTGCATTTGGTGCGTGCGTTTTGCTCCCCAAGCATCACTAACCATCATTGCATCTTCATTTTGCATTGACTTCGCTTGAATACCTCGAATTGAGTCTCCGAACTTGACCTCCATTGTCGATCACTGTTCAAAGTCGCCTAGCCAAATCTAGGCCGAGCGAGCTCAATCGGAGCTCAAGGTAATTCTTCTGAACATTGAATGATGCTTCTGTGTTGATGAATTAGTCCAAAATGCCATGAATCGCATGATTAGATACGTACTGATTCGAGCTTGTTTGCCCTCGATTCTGTGTGTGAAATCATGTGATCCTACGATTTATTGCGTGCGAAGTCGAGACGAGTCGATTGCCGCCGGCCTGCTCGATCCCTTCAAGGTTTCACCGTTGGATCATCGCAGGAGAGTCGTAGCCGTCCGTTCAAGGGCAGTCGCGAGGTTGAAGACGAAGATGGCGTGGCCGGTCAAAGAGTCAAAGTTTTAGGTGTCATCCTAGGATTGGTCCACGTGGTTGCCTAGTCAGCATGGCCGTTAGGGTCTGTTATTCGAATAAATGAATTGGACGGCTCAGATAAATCGTGTCTAAATTTTGGTGGACGTCCGATTAGTAATTAGGAATATCCGGAAATGTTTTAAAATCATAAAATCAAAATAAATCGAAACGGTGCTGTTTAGGTTAGTGGTCGAGCAGCGTCGTTTAGCTTAGTAAAGATGGACGACCCAGATCAAGTCTAGCCTTCTAATCCTGATCGTAGATTTTGGTAGATCAATCAGACGGCCCTGGTCGAGTCTTCGTTTAATCTAGGCCGTAAATTCTAGTCAGATCATCCAGTGGCCGTGGAGTTGCCACGTGGTTCAATAGGAACCGTCGAATTAATTCCAAAAATAGAAAAAAAAAAAAAAAAAAAAAAAAAAAAAAAAAACGAAACGGTGACATTTTAGTGGCTGAGTTCGCGCAGGTCCGGGTCTGGGCTTGATTCCGACCCGAATGGGATGGGTCGACCCGGTCCGAATCATATTTTTTAAATAAAAAATTGAAAAATGGTATAAAAATAATAAAAAAAATTCGATAAAATTCTAGAAAATCCTAAAAAAATGCTAGAAAATTCTAGAAAATCCCCCAAAAAAATATAAGAAAATTGTGAGAAATTCCTAGACACTCTAGAAATCCTCGAAAATTAAGGATTGACCACAGACAACTAGTTAATCCTATTTTTGAAATTTCTTATCCGTTCTTCCGAGAATTGACGACTTTACCCTTTAGGAGTAAGTTGCCTCAGCCTTGTGTACAAGATGAATCGAGGACGCTAAGATAAGGATTAGGGCCCGATCCTTCTGCTTGGGTTCTCGAATTCTATCTTTTCTCCAAAATGACGATTTCACCCCCTCAAAAGGGTAAATCGTTGTTTCTATTCCAATCGAGTTTTGAAAATTGCTTAAAATTAGGATTTGGGTTAAGTGGTTGACCTATCCTAATATTTGAGATTTTCAATTCTCGTCTTCGCCCGAAAATGACAATTTTACCCCTCAAAGGGTAAAATCACTCCTAAATTTCAGAAAAATTTTGGAAATTCCCGAAAAATAGGAAATTGATTGGTTTGATTGCCAATCCTATTTCCACCATATTTTGACTACACATCCCATCTGAAATGACAATCTTTCCCTTCTGGGGTAAATTATCCCCAAATTTCTCAAAATTACGACTTTGCCCCCCTTAGGGGCGAATCATCTCAAAATCACTCCTAAGGCTTGACTGATACTTCTCTAGGTTGATAGAGCCTTACTAAGGATGACATGCTGCTTTCATGTGATTTATTCGTATGTTTTGAATCCTTGATTTGCGCATTTATTTCAACTAATTGTGAGTAATAGGGTAGTCATTCCTGTCTACATGAACTCCTAGATTTAGGTTCCTACCCCCACTTATCTGCATGAATCTTGAGGATTAGATAAATCATTCAACTTACGTGCCGAAAGGGCGTCAACTCCAATAGTTGGCGTAACAAAGTCCCCGATCCCACTTCTCTAGTTTTCGCAGAATCAAATAGAACGCTCCCAACTATTCGATAGGGTTTCCGATCGTACCCTCCGCGAAACGATTGGTGGCGAGTCCTTGGCATGTACATATGTCACATGTCACTAGACCGTACCGAAGGTCGACCACGTATATCCAGGCGTTGCGATTTGGGTAATAGACTTTGGGAGAGGCCCGCGTCCAATCAGGCAGCATCGGGTAGCCCATTAACCCTCAAGAGCGGAAGGCACAGCTGCCGCCTCGAGAGGGTCGCGACAGACTGGCGACTTTGCTGGGGACTTATTCTAAACCAGAATCTCTAGTTATGAATTTTAGAGGACTTGAGCCGATTAAAAAAATGATTGGTTTATCTAATCCTATTTTCTGCAGATGCTCTTGAAGGTGAGGTATGTACACTGAACATTGTGTTAGATGTTTTTGCATATTGGAGAAATAAGGGGTGGAGTGATTGTTGACATCTTTCCTGCAGGTTGGAGTTGGGATTGTATGTTTATTTTTAGCACATATTGAAGCGGTGTTTGATACGAACTGCTGTGCATGACTTGCATTGTGATGATCACGACACATCGTACACACTGGCGCTCAAACCCCGACTGCAACCACCTCTAGGTTACCTTAGATCGGGAAAGGGTACGAAAGGATCTTGTGTTTGATGGCACTCGAGACTTTCGTGTTCATTCCCGCTCACAATCCAAATTGGCGATATCTAACCCTCTTGGATGGGTACTCTTAGGGAGGAATCTTCCTTATTTGGATCGTGGGAGCCTGAGTCATAGGTTCCTCACCTGATTTTTGATTTTCAGATTATACCCACTTGTCTCATGCGCATGTCCATGGAAAGTTGATATACCTAAAACCACTCATCATTACAATGGAATATTTGACATTCCCTGAGTTTGGTTGGTAAGGCATTTACTTTCAATGTACTTCACTATTCCCTATTCAATAGTATGATTCATGCATTATATACATTCATATGCATTGCATACATCATGAAATCACTCAAGTGACTAATTGAAATAACGATGATAAGGGGGTAGGATGTTGCTGTTTCCTAGAAGTTCGACAGAGTTGGTAACCTTCGAATACCTAAGGAAAGTTACTCGCCCTGGATCGAACACAAGGTTACACTTTACCATATTTGTGCATGGTCGAGAGCTAACCGGACGCAAGTTGGGATACGCTGAAGTTTGCCAAACCCGCTACTATGTCAACAACCTCAGGTTCAAGCGACAAGCAGACGAAATGTTCAAGAATTACTTGGAGATGAAAAGACGACATCGCAACCACCTAGCTAGAGATGCGTATACCCCTCAAAAGGCTGAACGTCAAGCTAATGAAGATATACCCATGATTACTCTTTGGGGAAAAAGAAGACGCCCTACAACTAAGACAAAACCGAAGCGCATCGTACTCAAAAAGGCGAGACACGAGAAAACTCCTGAAGTCATTATACCATGGACCAGAGAATGGCCAGAGGAGCTGAGACGCCTCGACAGATCCATTGAAGATAATTTCTTACACTCTGAGGAACACTCAACTAGGAGAGAGTTCCCAACTATCATACCATATCCTGAAAGGGAGACAGATGAAGATGCCTTTGAGAAGGAGCCCCCAACTGACTACCATTCTGAAGAAGATTAGCTTTTGGGGAGGGCTAGCTTAGATCCCCACATTCCATGGGCCTTTTATAGCTTTCTTGTTTTCGAAATCCCTCTCTACCTGTCTTTCATTAGGCGTCCTAATTGTAATAAGGGGCTTTTTACGCTCCACTCACCTCTGATGTTTCGACCAATGGAATGTGACGTTGTTATTTCCTTTAGTCACTAGAATGAATCTAATTAAATTGCACAATTCACTTGATGAAATTCAAATTAGACTTTAAATCAGGTTTTCCATACCTGAAAAAGGCTCTAATTTCCACTTCTTCAATTGAACTATGCAATTAAGTCATCCCATGCATGTTCCATGGTATTTGCATAGTCACATGTTTAAAGTAATTTTTGGCGATTGACTTTTCAAAATTATTTGCATATTTTAGACTTGATGGGAAAGAACGATATTCAAGTATTCAAAGTCCCCCGGACCGAACTCCTAGCCTGGTGGGACAGCATGGGTGAAGCTAGTCAGAAATACGCCAAATCGCGACTGGGGTATCTATTCGAACTACTGAAGATTGAGTGTCCACCCGCCTTTATTGAAGCCATTGCACTCTATTGGGATCCTACCACCGCGACATTCTGCATGGAAGGGTTGGAAGTTATCCATACTCTTGAAGAATACAGTGCCGCCATTTGAGTTGAGTTTACTCACTTACTAGTCCAACCTCCTATAGGATTTGAGCCTTTGAGTCAACTAGCTAAATTCCTTGATACAAATCTCAATGAAGTCAAAGCAGATGCCAAAAGTAATTATGGACGAATTTCCCCATCTTTCCTTCTAGATAGATTTCCAAACCTCCCTGCCGCCAAGGGAACTAAATCAGGTAGAGCCTTTATCTTAGCTTTCTTTAGCTTTATGCTATTCCCGATCTCATCTGTTACTTTCGACCCTATTATGGCTGTAGTGGTCAGACAAGTTTGTTGTGGGTGGGATTACTCGAATATTATCCTTGCTGAAACTTTCCTTTTCTTAAACCGCTTCAAGAAAAATAAAAAGGGAATCTTTAAAGCCTCTAGTAATCTTCTGTATCTGTGGTTCACGTCTCATATCAGACAATTCCATATCCGCATGGGTTTCACTGAGATTAGCTCCGATACCCATGCTCTTAAAACTTTTGTTAGAACCTATACACGTATTCCGAATGGAAAAAATTCATTGGAACTCTAAGACCAGAACAGCTCCGATGGCGGCTTAGATTGCCAACATTGGGTAAAGTCAGGCTTGCATGTAATGACAAAGACCTAGTCCATTTGCTAGGATTCACAGGCGCTACTGCATATTATCCAAAGAAGGTTACCCGACAATTTGGAGCGTTGCAGGAGATCCCTTCACCACCGCGTCCAGGTATCTTGTCATTTGATATGCCAAAGGAGACCCTCACAGGAGAAAAGAAGAAACAGTTTGAAGCCAAGGTGAAATTTATTATACGTTCTTTGAAGAACTCTCAGGCTGAAAACATAAGATGGCCAGAAGATATGACTCGTGAGGAGAATATCCACAGGGCTACTACAGAATATATTCGACATTTTGAGGCGACCAGACGCAGATTTATCGAGCCTTATGTACATGAATATATCGTACCATACATACCTGGAATAGAGCCGTATATACCTAAAGACATGGGATCGCCATCATATTCAGAAGATGAAGAATTCCAGACTGGAGGAATTGATCTCTACTGGGGAGATGAGGATGCTTAGACCTTAAACGCCCCAGACTTGAATAGACTATTCTGTCAAGTGTAAAATGTGTGAACATTATGATACCTTTTTCAGCATGCTCCTTTGTATTAAATGATACTTCAGACACATATGCATGACTAAGGACATGTTTTATAGATGTACAAAAACTATCGCCAAGAATTACGCTTCTTTTAATTTCATGAATTCATTTGAGGAATAATTAAAAGAGCTGCTCACGTGAGACTAAGGCTCACAAGGTAGTCCTTTTTCTCATTCCTCAATAGAAAACGTGCAATTAAAGGAATCCAACACTTTTTCTGCTAATCCTAAAGAGATACTTACCTATTATTTTTAAATAAACAGGTACACTCTAATCGCGGAACTACCAAAACATCATTTTCGTACTCGACTTAAGACGAGAATGGAACAACAGGAGCTGACCCCACGAGTAAGCCTGTTGGAAACTCAGATGACTACTATGGCGACTATGATGATTGACATTAAGGCAATGTTGGAAGCCTCCCAAACCAGACAGACAGTGGCTCCTAACCAGAACAACTCAGGTCCATCCTTTGTACCCAATATGGCTGATAAAGAAATGGCAGAAGATGCCCAACGTGCCGAGGAAGATATCCGTATGCCGAACGTCTAGTCACAGTCAAAGGCACCCCATGTTGTCATCAACCTCGAGAAGGAGGAAAAGGGGAAGCAGACCGTGAAAACTGAAGTAGAGGCTAAGAGAATAGCCAAAATCGAAGAGTGTTTGAGCAGCCAGGGTTTCGAGCTGGCCCGTTTTGACAAGATATCTCATTTCGCCAAGGTAGAGACCCCTCCTGATTACAAGGAGCCAGACTTCGTGAGGAAATATAATGGGACAGGCTATCCCCGCGCTCACCTCAAATATTACTTGCGTAAGATTGCACAATATTTGAACTACGTTCCATTGCTGATGAATACATTCCAAGAGAGTTTGGCTGGCGCCGCTCTCGCTTGGTTCATTGAGTTAGACTTGGACGACTATGATGGGTGGGAAGATCTTGCAGAAGACTTCCTAAGGCAATATGAGTTTAATACAGCTACAGCCCCGACAAGGGTAGATCTGCTATGAACTCTAAAAGCGAGGGGTGAAACAATCAGAACATTCGCCTAGAGGTGGCGAGCTTTGGCGACCCAAGTAAAATCGCCAATCCTAGAGGAGGAGCTGATTGACTTGTTCTTAAAGGCGCTTCCCTACGAATACTTTGACAGATTGAGCACCTTAGGATGTCAAATCTTTACACATCTGATAAAGGTGGCCGAGAGACTCGAGTGGGCCTTAAGAGAAAGGAGGCGGCATGAAACTTCCACAAGGAAGCAATACCCCTTGAAAAAGGAGAGAGAAACTGGACTTGACATAGCCTTCATACCAGACCCCCACAAGCCCAAGGTGTTTAATAACTCTAATCAGACCAATGGATGATCATCGTGGTCAACACCAAAAGGGCAAGAGCCTAGGAAGAGGCACCCCCAAAAGCAGTTCTCTCAGCTCCCGATGCCTTTATCCAGACCGCTTCCGATGCTACTAGAACAACACTTGGTGGCAAAAGAACCTCCTAGGGCAAATCTTGTTAAATATCCTGACTTTGATGAGAGCCAGACCTATGTCTATCACATGGGTGAAATGGGACATAACGTAGATAATTGGTATATCCTTAAGCTGAAGGTGCAAGATTTGATCGACAGTCAGATTTTAAAGTTTGATGATATGGCTCCGAACGTACAAGAGAACCCGCTCCCTAATCACCAAACAGTATGGGCAATATTCACTGATGAAGAGAAAAATCACCTTGAAATGAAGGTGGATATACCTAAGCTAACCAACATTCTGGCGATCGCTTCATTATATCCAAAAGAGGGAGAAGTTTCTGCTGACATGAATAAGTTATGTATCGCTAAGATGATGAGATTGGGGATAATATCGAGCATTACCGATGAAAGATTCAAGGGAGTTAAGGCCTCTGTAAGCTTGGAAGGGAGCCAGTTTGTGATTAAAACTGAACAGGGAAGCATGTGGAACATTTCGTATGAAAGTCTGATAGGCGATCTTGAGTTGATTATCAAGCCAGAAGAAAAACTTGACGGGGATGAACTAAAAGCTAGTAAGTGAAGTCTGGCAGATCATAGATTTATGGCTAAAGCATTAGAAAGGCGCGAAGTTATAGACAATTTGGGGAAAGATTCTGGGGGATACAACTTCAAAGTAAAATATTCGGCTCCTCCTAGTTTCTATCAGAGGATGGAATATATCATACCAGATGGATGAGGAGGTCTGGATGATCTTGTTCAGCCAAAAACCCAGAAGGAAGGGGCAAGGCTCTTTATGAAGAAATCTGAATCGTTGCTTGACCAGGCGATAAACGCCAAGCTTAGCATAGAGCACTACACCAAGGCGGAGAGATCGAAAGCTCGGTAGCAAAGCTCAATTGAACTATTCATGGGAATGAGAGAGTACCTGAAATTTACAATGACAGCAGAACCAAGTGATATTTACGGGCATCGTCAACTGGAAAATGAAATTGTCACAAAAGACTTTGGCGACATTGTGTCAATGATTGAAGCCGCTACGACTGTGGTGATTAAAGTAGAAGAGCTTGATAGCTTGAGTCAGGTAGAGGATTGTCCGATTAAACCTGTTGTGATTCGATTGTCGAGAGATGAAGTAGACAATAGAGCTGAACCAGAGGCATCTTACTTGACGACAGTGACTATAAAAGTCCCTCCGATAGAAGACTACGACCCTAAAGCAGTCCATTGGGACTATGGGACGAAAGAAGTAGATGCTGTAATGAGGTCTAGACGATTTTACGCCCCTAGGGATGGCGAATCCGAAAAGAAAGAAGTTTCAAAGGAAGACGCAGAAAAACTCATGACCATCGTTAAAACCAGTGAGTTCGAAGTGATAGAGCAATTAAGGAAGATGCCAGCCCAAATATGTCTGTTGGATTTATTCATCAACTCAGAGAAACACAAAGACGCGCTGCTAAAGATACTAAATGAGGTACATGTCCCTGAAACTATTGATGATGTGTAGTTATGGGACTTTGTGGGGGCGGTCCTTCTAAAAGACCAACTAAGCTTCTCAGATGAAGACTTCCCCATGGAAGGAAGAGGGCACAACAAGGCTTTATACATTACAGCACAGTGCAACGGAAAGGGAATAGCGCACGTATTAATTGACAACAGATCCGCTTTTAACATCTGCCCTTTAGCTACATTGAAGAGTTTGGGCATCAAAGAAGAGATGGTTAAAACCTCCAAAACAGCTAGGAGAGCTTTTGATGGAATGAAGAAGACAGTGGTAGGTGAGATTGAACTGGATGTGCTCATCGGCCCAACCAAATTCTCTATAAACTTCCAAGTGATGGATTTGACTAGCGCATTCGGATTCCTGTTGGGAAGACCTTGGATTCATGTGGCTGGAGCCGTACCTTCGAGCCTACATCAGAAAGTACGATTCGTAGTGGATGGGAAGGTGGTTACCATACATTGAGAAGTTGATCTCCTGGCATATCATAACAGCGCTATTCCCTACATTGAACCCGAAGTTAAGTTGGAAGCAAGCTACCATTTCCTAGAGCTGGTAGCGGCGGTACACACTCCCGTGGAGGCAAGATTGAAAACTCCTTGTATCTCTGAAGCCAACCTTTTACCAGCCAAGATGCTACTGGCGTACTGATACAACCCAGGAGAGGGTCTGGGCAAGTATGGTTAAGGAATGAGTACTCCTCTACAGTTGAAATCCAACGAGCATAAGATTGGCTTGGGGTATCAGAAAACCTGCATTGGTGAGTTTGCCCCTAAGATAGCAGGCCGAGTCCGAGGCCGAGGCAAGAGCCAGGGACGCCATGGAAGCCAGAAAAACCAGAAAGATTCATTCATTGGTTCTCCAGCCTAGAAAGGCAAGTCTAAGATGTTCAGTAGCCCTTTGAACGAGTATTTCAGCAAGGACTCTAGGTGGTTGTCAGAAGAAGATGTAATTCCAGCAGTAGAATTAGATCTGGCAAACCCTTTTCTGGAAGATAACTTCGTGAATGTCATCATAGAGTGACTGGGTGACGAAGCCATTACTTCTGAGTAAAGAAACATCTTCCCTGCTTTTAATACTACATTTAAATTTCCTGCATTTCGTTGCACTTTTAGTTTTGTTGTTTGAAATAAATGTAGGAAAACGCCTTTGGATCTCCGGCCGTTGGTCCAACAGCATAACTTGTAATGCGGCTCATTTTGCATTCAATAAAATCGCACAAGTTTTGTTAAGGACTTATGGAACCATAAATCAGCCCAACGATGATATTAGTCTTCCATATGGAAGTTTGAGGCCTAGTTTTCCATATGATTCTTAGTTTCCCAAAGATTTCTGAGGAACAAAGATGTCCTATGATATTAGCACTAGTTCCATTTACGCCCGCACTTATTTTGAAATCTCTTTTGAAAAGATTTTTCACATTCATGCATAGCATTTTTATATGAAATGTAGACTAACCATGCTCATGACATTTCAGGCATATCATCTCAAACATACATACTAGGTTGTTATGCGATTCGGATCGCCACGTTGATTATTCCTACAACATTGAGGAGGATGAGGATGAAGGTTATGCATCTATCCGTAGAGAATGGAGTGTCTTTGAAGAGTCAATGCATCCCACTTCAGAAGAACCAGTTGTTATTAACTTGGGTGACTCTGCAGATGTGGCCAAACCGATTTTTAGACTGCTCAAGAAGGGTACAAAAGTGACTTGGGATACAGAATGCAGCCAGGCATTCTAGAAGATCAAGACCTATCTAGTCACTCCCCCAGTACTTGTGCCGCCCATCCTAGGTCACCCCTTGACCTTGTATTTGACTATACAACAAGAATCTATGGGAGCATTACTCGCCCAGACAAACCCAGTAGATGGTAAGGAAAGAGCCATCCACTATTTAAGCAAGAAATTCACACGTCTGAAACAAATTACGTACCTGTTGAAAGGGCTTGCGTAGCGATAGTATAGGTACTTCACAGGTTGAGGTAATATACCCTACATCACTATATTCAGCTGGTAACAAAAAATGACCCTATCAAATACCTCTTAGAGAAACCCGCTCTGATTGGGAAGTTAGCAAAATGGCAAGTGATAAGGAAGAGGAGACAAGCTTAAACCTGAAATGCAAATATGCTATCCCAACAACGACGGCGGTTCTGTCAGCCAAACATGGGACTGTCTTTCTGCATAACAGATCTACTCTTGAAGCTCAACCTTAAAGATCCCAGATATTTCTGGCTCACAGGTTCCACCGAGGTGGCAAGTGAGGAGCATACTAAATCACATCGCGCTAATCATATTAACAAAAGGTATCTACTCAGAAGAACCATGCGTAACGAGAAGAGAGAGATTTAGAAACTCAAAGTGGAATATTTCATTTCACAAACTGAAAGGAGAGCCACCCTTTCCTTCTTACACGATACTGCCTTTATAGGCAAACATTCACATATACAAACAAAACACATTGGATTCTTAGATCCAAACAGTACTGCTACATGAATAACTTTTTGACCTCTAGTGGGTCAATTATTGGAAACAAACAACACCTAACACCCGTGACCGACACTTATTATTACATCATGCGGCGATCTGGGTTAGGGTGATAATTTGTATCATCTGAATCTGAGCTGTCAGGTCCATCTTTTACTTTTTTGAATTCTCTCAAAAGACGTTCTTCTTCGTACTCATTGATCAATGCATCTGTCTCCGGATCATCAGGGATTCCGCATATAGGATAGTAATTATTGGGGGGAAATGAGTGCATTGAGTAGAACTTGACAGCACATCCATAGAACTAGACGGAACATCTGAGGAGGCCATGTTTGGCTGAGGAAATTCGTAGTTGAATGGATCTTGGGATAATGGTCCTCCCCATGGATCACCGGCATCCATTGGAGTGCCTGGTTAATTCATTTGAAACTCATCGAGTGCTTCAAGTGTCTGTGGATGAGCTCTAGGTCTGTCCCATGAAAGATTAGTAGCCGGGTAGGGCCAGACTTCTGAGGGGATAGATTGATTTTCTTGGAACAAAATCCTTTGAAGCTCTCGTAACTCAAACTGGATTGCCAATATAGATCTAGGTAGAGTACGATGCACTTCAAACTTCTGTCTTTGAGATCAGGCTTGAATGTTGTAGTTCCTGCTGGAGCGACTTGTGTGCGAGGATCTCCAATTGGACCAATGTAGTACCATGGTCTGTGGAATAGGCAAGTAGTATGCCTTTCTGGTTCAGGGCGTCCGATGAATCTCTGTTGGACAAACATGTGTTTCCAAGCTTGCAATGGTTGAAACCATGTGGGTAACTCAGTGAGAGGTTTCTGGTCAGAGAAGTTTCCCATTAAAGTATCAGAAAGAAATTTCATGATCTTGTCCGTTGGGAATTCAATTGCCACAGTGTGCAAGTTAAACAAATACCAGAAAAACCATTTGAGTTCGTTAGTGAACTCATAATCAGGAGTCCATTGTAGGAGACGCACGAAGGGATAAACCGGATCAAGTCCCCTAGGATTCAACATCAGTCCTCCATGTTCTTTGAAAATACGATGTTAGTAGTCCCAAAGATGAAATGTCATATTTTGAAATAAGACATTCTGTTCAATCTGCCGAGGCACTTCTGGCGAATATTTATGGGAGTTCCATTGATGTTCTCCTCATATGGGAGTGGCTCTGAAGGTGCCAGGGTGAATGGGATTCTTCCGAATGTACATGTTGATAGAGGAAATAGGTTCTTTGGGTCGAGAGAGAAAATCAGCAAGAACATTTTTCTTTCCAGGAATGTATTTAGTATCAAAGGAGTATTTTGAAAACCATTCTGCCCAACGCAGAAGTTGTAGATGTGGAATCTGCTTTTGTTTGAACTTGAGCATTTGAGTGAAAGATGACATGTCCATTTCAACAAGAAAGTGAAGGCCAATGAGATAGAACTCGAATTTTTTTATGCCATTTTTAACGGCCAAGATTTCTTTGAAGGTGGAATGGTAATGCATTTCAGCATGGGAAAAATGGCCACTTTTGTAAGCACGGATTCGACGCTTACCATTGAGTTCTTCAAGAAGAAAAGTTGCCCAATACTTGTCACCAGCATCAGTCTGTAAAATCCTTTTTCCTGTGGATGGAATTTGCAGAGGCAGGAGATGCTGTAAGATTTCTTTCAGATAGACAACTGCTTTAGTTTGTCTGGGTCCCCATGGTGGTGCATTCTTCTTCAGCATCTTTTCGAGTAGGTGAAGGGCTTTGGATATCCTTGGGACAAAATCCCTAAGATAATTTACAACACCTAAGAATGATTGCACCTGAGTTGTTGAGAGATGTGAATTAGGGAATGTTTGTAATTCTTCAGTAAGATAAGGACCAGGGCAGTATGTTCCTTCCTTGAGATGCTTACCCAGGAATTCAATTTCCTTATGGGCGATGATCATCTTCTTTTGGGAAAACATAATGACATGCTTTGAATGATCTCAGCAAACTGCTTGAGGAGCAGACAATGGGAATTTTCGTCTGGACTGTAAAGGAGAATGTCATCGATGTAAATCTGAGCATGTGCTAAGAAATGCTGGAAGATTCGACACATAGCCTTTTGAAAGAGGGACAAGGCAGTCTTGAGGCCAAAAGGGACAACAGTCCATTGAAAATGCTGATTTGGGATACAAAATCCTGTTTTGGGACGATCATCAGGATGTATTCCAATCTGCCAGAATCCTGCTTTTAGGTCAAATTTGGAATAGATTTTGGCTTGGGCTAAGTCGGAGAAAAGAGCGTTTTTGAGGAAGAGGGAACTTGTCATCCTGAATGAATGTGTTTAATGGCTGGTAATTGATAACAAGTCTGAGCTTTCCTCGATTCTGTTCAGCTCTTTTATTGACATAAAAAGTTTCACAAGCCCATTGAGAATTTGAGGGTTCAATAAGACCTTGGGCAAGGAGTTCAACACACTCTTTCTGGGCGAGAGCAAGATGAGCAAGGTTCATGCCAGAATGACTAGCTTTTGTGGGATTGACATCTTCACTTTTCTTGAAAGGCAAACGAACAAAGAAGTCTGGATTTTTCCAGAGAGGGTTAGAACAAGTTTAGGAAAATTGGGAGTGAGGCTCTGCACAACATGACAACAGAGTTTGGGTGATAGGGTCAATTATTTCTGGTTGTATGACAAAGAGTCTTTGGATGTCTATAAATTCTTTGAACTGGTCTTCGAATTTGAGTCCATTGGGACAATTTTGAGTTTGGGTAGCTGGGAAAGAATATCCCACCCAATGATAAGTTCTTTATCATGAGACTGACAACCAAGAATTTTGGTGGTGATGGAACACTGAGGGAAGATTTCAAGAGTCACTGGTTTACTGCGAAGTTTGGTAGCAAAAGTATCTCTAGAGGCAGAGGTGAAGTATCTGGTATAAGAGACCAGAAAGTCTCAGGAGGTATTTTTGTATCCATTAGAAAAGCAGCAGCTCCAGTGTTTATGAGAGCTATGACTTGGATGGGTTTTGCGGATTCATAGGTGAGTATATAAACATGAATGTATGGGGAATGAAGAATTAGAGATTTGAGATGGAGCAGGTCAGAATGTTCAGTAGGGAAAAAAGCAAGGAAACCTCTTGGGAAATCATCTGAGTCAGAAGAGTATGCTTGAATAGCACAAACGGTATCAGAAGATGGTTCGTCTTCAATAGAGAAGACTGATTCAATGTCTTCATCACTGAGAGAAATACCTGAGGTCTGGGAAATCTTCTGGATCATGTAATTTCCCGGCGCTTTGCTTGTGGACATTTCTTTGCATAATGCCCCTTTTTTGTTACAGATGTAACATCTGTCGGATTTCTTCTTGCTGGATTTGTGATGGCGCCTTTTCTTCTTCAAAAACTTCCACTTCTTACCATATTTCTTGGGCTTTCCGAAAGAGAGCCTTTTGAAATGATGTTTCTTCTTATGACCCGAACAGGATAGATCACTGCAATCATTAGAACACTTGATCTTCAGTTCTGGACGATAACAAGCTTTGTCCAAATGTCGATTCTTTCGTAGATAAGACTGGAACATTTCTTTCTTTCGGTATAGATCTTCGATGGCCACATGCACAGCTTGTTGGAGTTCACCAAACGTGGCTCCTTGGATTGTTCGTTTGTTGGACTGTAAAATCTTTTCAACTGCATCACCAATTTCTTTGGGAATGGATGCCAAGAAAACGGGCTTAAGATTTACATTCGCTCCAAGGTGGTAGAACAGTTTGATCATCTCTCTGAAATGATGATCGAGGTCTTTTCGAAACGTAGAACAGCATTTCCTTTCGAAAAACTCTTTTCGCTTGAGTTCTTTCTCATTTACTGGTTGACCAATGAAATAGAAATGGATGATTTGTATTGCTTCTTCTAACGTCATGGTCAAGAAGGCAATCAGATCTTGTGACGAAACTGCTTTCCACCAATCCTTCAAGGCTCCTGTGAGCTTGGTGGTGAATTCAAGCAAGACTTCATAAGTGCTATGTTCCGTCTGGCTTCGTGCCATCATCCAGGCATGGAATTCTTGAAGCCGATCAAGCCATTTTCGATATGGGATATCATCAAACGAGAAGTATGACTTTGGTGCAGAGGCCGAACTTGAACCAATTTCTGGAGGGAAAGTTACTTCCGGTTCAGCCATATGTTCTTCTCGGGAAGTGGGATCTGCCATCATGATTTTAGGAGTAGGGCTTACGTAGAAGGAATCTTGGGAAGAGTCAGAAGAGCATGAGTCATCAGACTCAGAAGAGATGGGTCGGGAGTGGGAGGAACAGATTTGATTGTAGAAATGGACGGGACTTGGTGTCTGAGAAAATTCACAAGTGGATTAGACACCATAAGAGACTGGGAAAGATGAGTGGGAGAATCAGGTGGTGTGTGGTTAGGTTCTGGCTTGGGGGAAGCTGAAGGAGTAGGGGAAGATGTTTTTCTTTTTCCACGAGCCTTTTCTTTTTCAATCTCTTTCAACTGAGCACGGAAGGCTAAAACATTTGTAGTGGGAGCTGGTGGAGCTGGCTTGAGGAGTTCTGCAAAGGATGAAGAGGTTCCTGCAGATTGAGCGGAAACCTTTTGTAAGGGTGAAAACAAAGGGTCATTGGAGAATAAAGGCCTAGGTTGCTGAGATTCAGCAAGTTGTGCTTCCAGTATTTGGATCTGCCGCTTGAGTTTGTCAATCTCAAGAGTCTGGTCTTCTGTGAAATGACTCCGAGGAATCTGTTGTGTTTCTAACAGATGCAGCCGCTTTTGAAAGTCTTCAAGCATCTTTTTTATCAAGGCAGTGTCCTCGATCACCTTGCCAATGGCACGGTTTTGGGCGAGTGCATTCTCTGTTTGCCAGTTGAGAACAGTATCGGACGGAGGAGGAGGCTTTCATCTACCAAAAGCATCAAGCTCATTCGGAGATGGTACTTTTGGAGAGTGAAAGAATTTCTTTTGGAGATCAGAAAAGCATTCGACTGGCGAGAATTTGATGCTTGCAGAACTGGTTTGGCATGAGCCAAATGAGGGAAGTGGAGGAAAGTCTTCAGGTTGGAGCATGCAAATACTTTGCAAGATAGGAAGGGGTTGTGGAAGTGGCGCACAGTTATATGGCTTTGGGAGTTTGATGGGAAAAGAAGGATTTTTCTTTACCAACTTCTGAATGGGTTTATAGAAAGGAGAAGTGACTGATTTTTTTATGGGTATCAGTGAAAGTGAAGACGGAGGTGATGATGGAGGAGGAAGGTCTGGTTTACATGGGGTTTATGATAGTAATACCTGAGGAGGTTGAGGCGAGCTGTATTGTACCATGTATTACCAGCGTCCACTGTCTTGTCCAAGCGGACCAACAATAGGGTCTCCATCAAGATACCTTTGGTACAAGGAATCTTTCTTCTTCTTTTGCCTTGAAGAGGGTCTATCATCTTCTTCTTCTGTGCTAGTACATGATATACACGCACAATCAGCATCCCAGTAACAGTGTCCAGAGGGATCATTGTAATCGTTGATGGGTTGTCCTTGGGTATTAAAGGAATGAATGAATTTTTTGGAATCTGGACATTCCATACTGACTATTTCAGATAGGCAAGGAGTGAAACATAGTATGGTTGGAAAGGATGGAAATGAGGAAGTAGCATCTTCTTTTTCTTTGGCAAACTTGATGGTAACAGTACCATCTTTCTTTTTTGTGAACTGGGGTTCAGACGATTGGACCGACTGGAAATTGTTGTGCAACCTCTCATAGTTGGTGACCCATGTATCTGGAAGTAGCTTGACAAGCTGATCTCGTGGGATCTGTCTTGGAACATGAACACAAGAAGTTTGATCTCGATCAACAGAGATGACAACGGCTTCATCAACCCCTGGAAGATTGAGATCTATTGCATAATTCTGGACCCGGAAGACCATTTGGTAATGCAAAGTGGAAACAACAGCATTAGGAGTCTGGGGGGCGCTAGTAATCTGCAGCTGGACCTTCAAAGCTGTCAACAGGTTGGGATCTGCTAGGGCCATGTTGAAGTTTGGGAACAGAGTCACGAAAACTGTGCCAGCATTCAGTATCGTCTAGATAGTTCCAATACAGGCATGTTGATAGTCGAGAAAGCGAGTATCAAGAAGAGCAATTCTTGCCACAACAGGAAGACCTTTACGGCCATGGAATGAAAGGGCAAGTCGAATGGCTCCAAAATGGAGATGTGTAAAACCCTGTTGAGCCCATTGAAGAGGGAACTCTTGAGGGATTTGGAGAGTAACAAAATGTTCTTGTTGGGTGGCTAAGATGTGGTGCTGGTCAAACTTAGAGGACTGAACATATTCCTTAACAGTTCGAGGAGTATGTCGAATGAGATGTTTGATGGAGCGGATAGGAAAGAAAGAAGATGGCTTGGCAAAAGCTGAGTAAGAATTGATGAGGGGAAGATGTGTTTCAGAGATCTTACTATCTTCAGAATATACAACTTCATAAAGATAGTCAATCTTAGATGCAGAGGATTTGCGAAGTTCAGGTGGGGGAGCTAAGGAAATAGGGGATTCGTGGACAATAGGTAAGGTTTCTGGTAATATTTCCATGTGTATGAAGTTTCTCCCTTTGCAGGTCTTTGGTACCCTCATCAATCCTTACTCAGCTTTTGCCAAGCCATTTTCTTTCTCTCCTATCCGCTTCATCAAACATCTCATTCTACATACTTCTCGAACTGTTAAGGAATATGTTCAGTCCTCTAAGTTTGACCAGCACCACATCTTAGCCACCCAGCCAGAACAGTTTGTTACTCTCCAAATCCCTCAAGAGTTCCCTCTTCAATGGGCTCAACAGGGTTTTACCCATCTCCATTTTGGAGCTATTCGACTTGCCATTTCATTCCATGGCCGTAAAGGTCTTCCTGTTGTGGCAAGAATTGCTCTTCTTGATACTCGCTTTCTCGACTATCGACATGCCTGTATTAGAACTATCCAGACGACACTGAATGCTAGGACAGTCTTCGTGACTCTGTTCCCAAACTTCAACATGGCCCTAGCATATCCCAACCTGTTGACAGGTTTGAAGGTCCAGCTGCAGATTACTAGCGCCCCCAGACTCCTAATGTTGTTGTTGCCACTTTGCATTACCAAATGGTCTACCAGGTCCAGAATCATGCAATAGATCTCAATCTTCCAGGGGCTGACGAAGCCCTTGTCATCTCTGTTGATCGAGATCAAACTTCTTATGTTCATGTTCCAAGACAAATCCCACGAGATCAGCTTGTCAAGCTACTTCCAGATACGTGGGTCACCAACTATGAGAGGTTGCACAACAATTCCCAGCCGGTCCAATCGTCTGAGCCCCTGTTCACAAAGAAGAAAGATGGTACTGTTACCATCAAGTTTGCCAAAGAAAAAGAAGATGTTACTTCCTCATTTCTATCCTTTCCAACCATACTATGTTTCACCCCTTGCCTATCTGAAACAATCAGTATGGAATGTCCAGATTCCAAATAATTCATTCATTCCTTTAATACCCAAGGACAACCCATCCACTATTACAAGGATCCCTCTGGACACTGTTATTGGGATGCTGATTGTGCATGTACATCATGTACTAGCACAGAAGAAGAAGAAGATGATAGACTAGGTTGCACCGATACCGACACTAACACCGACACTGACACCGACACGACACGTCAACACGTCATTTCTCAAAAATAGAAAAATCCGACACGTCGAGGACACGTCGTATTAAATATATATATATTTAAATATAAAAAAATAAAATATAGCCGAAACAGGTTATATGCATAATGCATTAAGCTTAGAAAAGCAAGTTTGAAAAATAATATTTTGATCTCATAACAAAAAAAAAATGTCGATACTTGTGATTCTCGTTATTTTAGTAGAAAAATGTAAAGCAGTTAAGAGTCGAGCGATGCAATAGAGAAAAATGCAATTGACCTCAACCAAAAACACTGCTGTAAAAAAAACCTGTTTCCGCGTGTCGGACACGCGTCCGACACGCTGACCGGTGTCGAAATTCCGACACGCATTGACCACGTGTCGGACGCGTGTCCGGACATGTCGGTGTCCGACACACGTCCAACACCGATACTGTCACGCCCCGACCCCGACTGGCACGCCAACATCCCACGTAGCCGTCAATCTATTTAGATAACCCAGGATTCTACGGCCTATATCTCGGAATGCAGTATGGAAAGCACATGCGGAAGCGAAAACAAAACCCCAGAAATAAAATAAACACAAGGCGACATGGGATTAAAAACTAACATGCATTGTCTTACAAGTAAAAGGGTCTATTACAACAAAAGGAAATAGGGTTCGGAGGAAGGCACTATAAGACCAAAAGATGAACTTCAAAAAGAAAGCTATAGACTAGACGGACTCGTCTTCATGTCCCTCCCTTTTCCTTTCCTTGTCATCTTCGAGACCTTCTTCAAGACTTCGGGTCTGAAAATGTTGGTCCCACGACGGGGTGAGATAATAATCTCAGCAAGCGAAACCCAACCCAAGCTAAACCACTAGTCTCACTAGACCACATAATAATGAAATAAGAAGTAGGGAATTCGGCAAACAATGGCATATGGAAAGTAACCATCATCTCTTTCAAAGTACTTAATATAAAGAAGCAACCATCAAACACACATCATCACTAGTGGCCCAAGCTTCACACATTAGCATCGACGGGGCGATCGATGAATGTTTATAGCATAGACTTTATAGTCAGTGTATTTCATCAGGGCTCATTATTCACACAAATTGACAGGGCTCCCTAGCCATTCAATAATGCATCATCATTCACCATGCTTTTATCACGCAGTCACGCTACACAAGACAATTATCCAATAACGTCCTAGGGTTCAAGTAAGGGTTTAGGAACCACTTACCTCAAGCAATTAGCAAAATTCACTTCGCTCAATTCTCCTCAATCCCACAAATGTTCGGCAACCCAAGGTTCTCGTACCGTCCTAGGAAATTCATTAATTTTTGGATCAAAATCCAATCAATTCTCACTTCCTTGGTACTAATCCCTCAATAATTAATCAAATGACAACTCAAGATGCCTTATCAAATGATTGAATACACCACAATACTTCTACAAACCCTTAATATATTCTGTTTAGGCAGCAAAATGCAAGACATAATGCAACTTGGTGTTTCATGCACAAATTAGCCCTTAAATCACTCATAAATCCCAAGTCACTTCATATACTTCCAATTAACACCTCACACAACATCTCATAAGGTCTCATGAGTTAATTTGACACCAATTTATCACTGAAAACAACTCCAACAGCACCGGTCAAAACAGGGCAAGAACAGAACATACTCGGTTTCCATTCAACCGTACATATTAGTCCATACTTCCACTTTGGGTCCTCATTATCACGAATTTAATTCACTAGTATCTCAATTAATGAGTTTTGGAAGCTCACCGAGAATTTCGTTGCCAAACAAGTCCTCAAGACCCTCGAACAGCCCGGTTTTCTCTTGGCGCGCAACAATCAGTTTTCTGTTCAGATTTGATCACCCAAAGTCAGCCATGAAAACCTTCTAAAAATCCGACAAAATTACCATTTCTTCCCATAGAACTTGAGTACTATATGTCATGTAGCTCTCACAAAAATTTCAGAGTCAAATGAACTCCCTAAGGGGTCGAACAAGAACCCTCTCTCAGTTAGCTCAGATTCCGTCAGCTTTTCTTCCAAACATCACCATAAATTAACCAGAGCTCCAAAATTCATGAAACCAACGGCAACAAGTCAAGGACATCTTGAACTAACCTGTGGTAAGAGGGCTCGACCAAAAGATGCCGGAAAGGGCCATTCGTACGGACCGAACGGAGGCACAGAAACTGGTCGGACGATGCAGTCTGCCTATGGAGGAAAGGAGAGGAAAAGTGAAGATGATGAAGGATAGGGGAAAAGTGCTCGTCCAAACTGAAGGTAAGGGGGGGTTGTCATCCAAATTATTGGAGCTATTTTGACAAGATGGGATTAGGTAAGGTAATTAATGCCTAAGGCCTCAAATGGATGACAAGTGGCATGCTCCAATCAATATCATTGACTTCTTTTGACTTCTTGCTCATCAAGTTTTGACAGCTCATGGAGAGGGGAAATGACCATTTTGACCTTCAATTTTCCTTAAGGCAAAAACAAATGGGCGAGGGGCAAAACGGTCATTTGGCATTTTTTGTCCGAAAATTCATTTTTCTCGATTTGATTGGCCATAGGCGAGACGACGTCAAATCCTTTTCCAATTTTGAAATTCTTCATTTCCAATTGCCAATTTTGAGCTTCCATTTCATGATCAATCGTCTGTCGATCGTAACTTCAGCTTATCTCGAACTAATAGGCGGCTTTTGCAGACGTTACGCGTATCGACTCTGTGACTCTCGTCACACTTAGGACGACTCAGGATAAGACGACTTTGGTTGTCATGTAATCGCGAGGGTTCATTACTAGTACCACGGTCTCCATCGTCATAGTTCGATTTAGGAAAACTTCGCAAATTATACATTGATTAAGCGGCATCACCCGCGTTCCAATCGTATAACGCTAGCAATGAATTCCTTAATCGTTATTCGATCGGCCTTTATTGGCTCTAAATGTTCCCTCGACAATCCTTATGGTCAAAGCGTCATTTCCTTTTCGAGTTTCCTAGGTCCACGTACCTTGTCTTGCGTTAGCCTTTCCTTTCTGGTCAGTTTACTCGAGATTGATCAGATCCGAGCGAAATAAAACTGAAATACATCGATAGATTCTTCTCATTCCATAGTCTCAAAATGACAGGAAATTCATAATGTTACAATTCTTCCTCCCTTATAGAAATTTTGTCCTCGAAATTTACAACAAACCCAATTAACCAAATAAATGGGGGTATTGACGTCTCATGGCTTCCTCGCTTTCCCACGTGGCACCTTCGGTTCCGTGATGCTCCCAGATCACTTTGACAAGTGGAATCGTCTTATTTCTTAGGACTTGCTCCTTTCGATCCTCGATCCTGACTGGCTTCTCCACATATGACACTTTATCATCCAGCTCAATGGTCTCAAAATTTAAAACATGCGTTGGGTCTGGCTCATACTTCCTTAGCATTGATACATGGAACACATTATGCACTTGAGACAAACTTGGCGGCAGAGCGAGTCGGTAAGCTAAAGTTCCAATTCGTTCTAAGATCTCAAAAGGACCCACGTACCTCGGACTTAGCTTTCCCTTCTTTCCGAATCGCGATAACCCTTGCATCGGCGATACTTTCAGAAACACATGATCTCCAACTTGGAATTCCAAAGACTTGCGTCTTTTATCAGCATAACTCTTCTGGCGACTCTGCGTTGTCTTCAACCTTTCTCTAATAACTTTAACCGCATCAACTGACTGTTCCACTAATTCAAGGCCGGTTATACTTCTTTCTCCCACTTCATCCCAACATACTGGAGTTCGACACGCTCTACCATACAAAGCTTCAAATGGTGCCATTCCAATGCTCTGCTGGTAGCTGTTATTGTAAGCAAACTCCACTAAATGCAGTTGATCCTCCCATCCACCTTTAAAATCTATCACACAGGCTCGCAACATGTCCTCAAGCGTTTGAATCGTCCTTTCCGACTGTCCATCTGTCTGTGGATGGTAAGCCGTGCTAAACTGCAATCTAGTTCCTAAAGCCTCTTGAAGACTCTTCCAAAAATTCGCCGTAAATTTGGGATCTCGATCCGACGTAATCGTGACTGGAACTCCATGCAAGTGTACAATCTATCGTATATACAATTCAGCGTACCTATCCAAAGAGAAATCCTTTCGTACAGGTATAAAATGCGCAGATTTGGTCAATCTGTCCACGATTACCCAAATCGAGTCATGTCCCCTCTGACTTCTCGGCAAACCCATCACAAAATCCATGGTCACATGCTCCCATTTCCACTCAGGGATTTCCAACGGTTGTAACAATCCTCCAGGTTTGCAGTGCTGAGCCTTTACTTGCTGACAAGTTAAACATTTTGCCACATATTTGGCCACATCCACCTTCATTCCGTTCCACCAATAATTCTGACGTAAATTCTGATACATCTTCGTGCTACCTGGGTGTATACTATAGTTACTCCTGTGGGCTTCAGATAAGATCTTTTCCTTAAGTTCCTCATCGCCAGGTACACATAAACGTCCACGAAATTTCAAAATTCCATCTTCTGACACTTGAAAATCGGTCATCCTTTTTGTCGCATCCATCTCGAGGATTTTCTGAATCTCAGGATCCGTAGACTGTAAAGCTTTAACTCGTTCTCTAATTTCAGGCTCAATTCTCAAAGTTGCCACTAAACTTGCCAGTTGGCACACTTCCAACTTAAATTCAGAATCCCTCAAATTCTCTAACAACGACCATCCTTTAACTAACAACAGCGCAATGCTAGATTTTCGACTTAGTGCATCCGCGACTCTATTCGCCTTTCCAGGGTGGTACAAAATATCGCAGTCATAATCCTTTAACAATTCCATCCATCGACGCTGTCTCATATTCAATTCTTTTTGCGAAAATAGGTATTTCAAACTTTGATGATCTGTGTAAATCTGAAATCTTTCGCCACACAAATAGTGTCTCCAAATCTTCAAGGCGAAGATAATGGCAGCTAACTCCAAATCATGCGTCAGGTAATTCATCTCATAAGGTCTCAACTGTCGCGACGCATACGCAACCACTTTTCCATGTTGCATAAGCACACACCCCAATCCTTTTAACGAAGCATCACTATACATCTCATAACCTCCAAGTCCAGATGGAATCGTTAACACCGGTGCAGTCGTTAAACAACGTTTAAGTTCTTGAAAACTTCGTTCGCACTTATCAGTCCACTCACACTTCATATCCTTCTTTGTTAACCTAGTTAGCGGAATGGCTATGGACGAGAACTTTTCCACAAAGCGTCTATAGTATCCTGCTAACCCCAGAAAACTTCGAACCTCTGTAACAGTCGTAGGTCTAGGCCAATTTATTACTGCTTCAATCTTTGAAGGATCCATAGAGATTCCGTCTCCTGAAATCACATGGCCAAGGAAAGCAACCATATTCAACCAAAATTCGCATTTACTAAACGTGGCGTAAAGTGAATGCTCCCTTAGAGTCTGTAGGACAACTCTTATATGCTTCTCATGCTCTTCATTACTCCTTGAGTAAATTAAAATATCGTCAATAAAAACAATGACGAATCTGTCCAGATACTCCTTGAATACACGATGCATCAAATCCATAAACGCAGCAGGGGCATTAGTCAAACCAAAAGGCATAACCGTAAACTCATAATGCCCATATCTCATTCTAAAGGCAGTTTTAGGAATATCCTCTTTCTTGATCCTTAGCTGATGATAACCAGTTCTCAAATCTATCTTAGAGAACACAGATGCTCCTTGCAGCTGATCAAAAAAATCATCAATCCTTGGCAAAGGGTACTTATTCTTGATAGTCACTTGATTCAACTGTCTGTAGTCAATACACAAGCGCAAGGATCCATCCTTTTTCCTCACAAATAATACTGGTGCTCCCTAAGGCGACGCACTTGGTCTTATAAATCCCTTATCAAGCAACTCTTGCATTTGCACTTTCAACTCTTTCAATTCAGACAAGGACATCCTATATGGTGCCTTCGAGATTGGCTCCGTTCCAGGAGCTAATTCAATCACAAACTCAATCTCTCTCTCAGGCGATAATCCAGGCAATTCCTTAGGAAAAACATCAGGAAACTCATGCACCACTGCAATGCTTTCCAACTTCGGCTCCTCAATCGTTGTGTCAACTGCCATAGCTAAGTAAGCTCGACACCCTTCACTCAACAGCTTTGTCGCCTCAAGCGACGAGATTAAAGGAATCGAGGTTCCTCCCCGACTTCCTACAAATTCAAAACCAGGGCGACCATCCGGATAAAAACGGATGACCCTGCTACCACAGCCAACTACAGCCCTTTGTTTCCCCAACCAATCCATTCCAATTATCACATCAAAATCATACATAGGCAACACAACCAGGTCTATTCTTTCCTCACTGCCAGCAATCACTATTTTACAGTCTGCACAACCTAACGATACTAGCACATTATCCTTTAAAGGTGTAGTAACATGCAACGTCATATTCAGCGGTTTCAACTCTACACCCACCAAATCAGCATAATGTGCAGATATAAAAGAATGCGAAGCCCCGGGATCAAATAAAGCATAGGCAGCCTGATCACATAAATAGATCTTACCTGTGACCACACCCTGCACTTCTTCCGCCTCTCTGCGTGCCACAGCATATACTCTTCCTTGGGCTGGTGGTCGATTCTGCTCGTTCTGTGGAGCTACAGCTAACTGTCCAGCCTGCAGTCTCTGTCCTTGAGCTCAATTTACTGGAGCTTGGCTCGGGCAATTCTTTATCTGGTGGCCCAGCTGACCACACTTAAAACATGCACATGTCCTGCTTGGACAGGGCCCACTGCCATGCCTCCGGCCACACAAACGACAGTACCAGATTGACTGACTCGGTGGCTTCCCTATATTCCTTCGGACTGGAGGAACAAAACGTCTGTTATTCATCATCGGCCTCTTTGCCCAGTTGTCGATCATCTCTCGAAGGAGTGAACCGTGACCCAGAAGCAGCAGCTCCTTCTTTTATATCCCTCTCAATCTTCTGACTCCTTTCATAAATATCTTTATACGTTTTCAAATCCACAATCATTATCCGGCTTCGAATCTCTGGTCTCAAACCATCTCGAAACCTCTGCGCCTTTTCAAGCGGATCCTCTACTGATCTTGGCGCATACCTCGATAATCTCGCGAACTCAGCTTCATACTGATCTACAGTCAATTGGTTCTGCCTCAACTGCTGGAATTCCAATCGCTTCCTTTCACGTGCCGTCTCCGAAAAGTACTTATCATTAAAAGTGGCAGTGAAGACAGCCCAAGTCAAAGCCGTACCTTCAGGAAATACTCCATCCTTAGAGGCACTCCACCAGTCGTTCGCGGTCCCTTCCAGCTGATACATAGCTAGCAGTACTTTCTCTTCATCAATGCACTTCAGCACCCCAAAAGCTTTCTCAAGCTTCTCAATCCACCTTGGCGCTAGCTCAGGATCTCCAGTCCCATTAAACTGGGTCGGCTTCAACTTTATAAACTGCTCCACCAACTGACCCATCTGCCTATTAGCATTGGGATCACCCTGGGCATTACCAGCTTCAGCGCCCTGAGCATTATTTCCATTTGCTAGATTCACAGCTGCCACTGCAGCTTCAGCAGCCTGAGCTATAATCTCATCTCTGTCCTCAGCTTGACGGAGAGCGGCTACTGCTCTATCCCGGGCTTCCTTCCCCATTAACTCCCCAATCTGGGCCAAGGCCCTCAGAACTCCCTCCATGGTAGGACCCTCAGTCGCGGGTGCTCCAGAGCTAGAAGCTCCTCCTCTCGGCCTTCCAGGTCGATTGTTCATACTTGTTCAACTTAGTTCACCTGAGTCACTATAATTCCACCACGGAATTAGAGACTTTCATCACTTACTCAAGTCTAGTGATTCTATGCTACACAATAAGGCAGCAATCACAACGCAACAGTCAATCACTCAAGCATTCTCAGGAGCACATCAATGAGAGTTCACAACCATACCTCAAGTCCAGACGCATCTGCAACTTAGTATAATCAAAGATAATAGCTCAATCGTGAACCAACATCCACAAACAATTCTCAATGCTAAGTGTGAAGCTTGGTCATCATAGTGTCACCACAATCATGCCAATCACATACGCCTCTCACATGCCATGCATTCATGCTTGACCCTACCGAATTCCCCCTAAGGTATCACTATCCCATCATCCAAATTCCATCACTCCTTATCACTCCAATCCTCAATCTATTTGGATCGAGCTAACCTCGCTCTGATACCACATAAACGGGGATGTCACGCCCCGACCCCGACCGGCACGACAACATCCCACGTAGCCGTCAATCTATTTAGATAACCCCAGGATTCTACGGCCTATCTCTCGGAATGCAGTATGGAAAGCACATGCGGAAGCGAAAACAAAACCCCAGAAATAAAATAAACACAAGGCGACATGGGATTAAAAACTAACATGCATTGTCTTACAAGTAAAAGGGTCTATTACAACAAAAGGAAATAGGGTTCGGAGGAAGGCACTATAAGACCAAAAGATGAACTTCAAAAAGAAAGCTATAGACTAGACGGACTCGTCTTCATGTCCCTCCCTTTTTCCTTTCCTTGTCATCTTCGAGACCTTCTTCAAGGCTTCGGGTCTGAAAATGTTGGTCCCACGACGGGGTAGATAATAATCTCAGCAAGCGAAACCCAACCCAAGCTAAACCACTAGTCCCACTAGACCACACAATAATGAAATAAGAAGCAGGGAATTCGGCAAACAATGGCATATGGAAAGTAACCATCATCTCTTTCAAAGTACTTGATATAAAGAAGCAACCATCAAACACATATCATCACTAGTGGCCCAAGCTTCACACATTAGCACAGAATATTAGTGAAATCCCACAAATTCCATTTCCAAGGTATATAAACCTCAATATAATTCATGGCACTCTAGCCATGACAACCGGGGCATCACGCCAACATATTTGCATCGAGGCATCATAGCCATGCAATAACTGGGGCACCAGGCCAATATATTTCTCGGGGCACCAAGCCAATTCGATCTCCGGGGCACCAAGCCACGATCGATGAATGTTTATAGCATAGACTTTATAGTCAGTGTATTTCATCAGGGCTCATTATTCACACAAATTGACAGGGCTCCCTAGCCATTCAATAATGCATCATCATTCACCATGCTTTTATCACGCAGTCACGCTACACAAGACAATTATCCAGTAACGTCCTAGGGTTCAAGTAAGGGTTTAGGAACCACTTACCTCAAGCAATTAGAAAAATTCACTTCGCTCAATTCTCCTCAATCCCACAAATGTTCGGCAACCCAAGGTTCTCGTACCGTCCTAGGAAATTCATTAATTTTTGGATCAAAATCCAATCAATTCTCACTTCCTTGGTACTAATCCTTCAATAATTAATCAAATGGCAACTCAAGATGCCTTATCAAATGATCGAATACACCACAATACTTCTACAAACCCTTAATATATTCTGTTTAGGCAGCAAAATGCAAGACAAAATGCAACTTGGTGTTTCATGCACAAATTAGCCCTTAAATTACTCATAAATCCCAAGTCACTTCATATACTTCCAATTAACGCCTCACACAACATCTCATAAGGTCTCATGAGTTAATTTGACACCAATTTATCACTGAAAACAACTCCAATAGCACCGGTCAGAACAGGGCAAGAACAGAACATACTCGGTTTCCATTCAACCGTACATATTAGTCCATACTTCCACTTTGGTTCCTCATTATCATGAATTTAATTCACTAGTATCTCAATTAATGAGTTTTGGAACCTCACCGAGAATTTCGTTGCCAAACAAGTCCTCAAGACCCTCCAACAGCCCGGTTTTCTCTTGGCGCGCAACAATCAGTTTTCTGTTCAGATTTGATCACCCAAAGTCAGCCATGAAAACCTTCTAAAACTCCAACAAAATTACCATTTCTTCCCATAGAACTTGAGTACTATATGTCAAGTAGCTCTCACAAAAATTTCAGCGTTAAATGAACTCCCTAAGGGGTCGAACAAGAACCCTCTCTCAGTTAGCTCAAATTCCGTCCGCTTTCTTCCAAAAATCACCATAAATTAACTAGACCTCCAAAAATCATGAAACCAACGGAAAAATGTCAAGGACATCTTGAACTAACCTGTGGAAAGAGAGCTCGACCAAACGTCGCCAGAAAGGGCCATTCGTACGGACCGAACGGAGGCACAGAAACTGGTCGGACGATGCAGTTTGGCTATGGAGGAAAGAAGAGGAAAAGTGAAGATGCTGAAGGATAGGGGAGAAGTGCTCGTCCAAACTGAAGGTAAGGGAAGGTTGTCATCCAAATTATTGGAGCTATTTTGACAAGATGGGATTAGGTAAGGTAATTAATGCCTAAGGCCTCCAATGGATGACAAGTGGCATGGTCCAATCAATATCATTGACTTTTTTTGACTTCTTGCTCATCAAGTTTTGACAGCTCATGGGAAGGGGAAATGACCATTTTGACCTTCAATTTTCCTTAAGGCAAAAGCAAATGGGCGAGGGGCAAAACGGTCATTTGGCATTTTTCATCTGAAAATTTATTTTTCTCAATTTGAATGGCCATAGGCGAGACGACGTCAAATCCTTTTCCAATTTTGAAATTCTTCATTTCCAATTGCCAATTTTGAGCTTCCATTTCATGATCAATCGTGTATCGATCGTAACTTCAGCTTATCTCGAACTAACAGGCGGCTTTTGCAGGCGTTACGCTTATCGACTCTGTGACTCTCGTCACACTTAGGACGACTCAGGATAAGACGACTTTGGTTGTCATGTAATCGCGAGGGTTCATTACTAGTACCACGGTCTCCATCGTCATAGTTCGATTTAGGAAAACTTCGCAAATTATACATTGATTAAGCGGCATCACCCGCGTTCCAATCGTATAACGCTAGCAATGAATTCCTTAATCATTATTCAATCAGCCTTTATTGGCTCTAAATGTTCCCTCGACAATCCTTATGGTCAAAGCGTCATTTCCTTTTCGAGTTTCCTAGGTCCACGTACCTTGTCTTGCGTTAGCCTTTCCTTTCTGGTCAGTTTACTCGAGATTGATCAGATCCGAGCAAAATAAAACTGAAATACATCGATAGATTCTTCTCATTCCATAGTCTCAAAATGACAGGAAATTCATAATGTTACAGATACGCACCCCAAATAGAGGTGTCGGTGCTACATAGATGATAGACCATCCTCAAGGCGAAAGATGAAGAAATATTCCTTGTACCAAAGGTATCTTGATGGAGACCCTACTATTGGTCCGCTTGGACAAGACAGTGGACACTGGCAATACACGGTACAATACGACTCGCCTCAACCTCCTCAGGTATTGATACTAGAAACCCCATGTAAACCAAACCTTCCTCCTCCATCATCACATTCGTCTTCACCTTCACTGATACCCATCAAAAATCAGTCCTTCTCCTTTCTATAAACCCATTCAGACGTGGGTAAAGAAAACTCCTTCTTTTTCCATCAAACTCCCAGAGCCATACAAATGTGCACCAGTTCCAGAACCCCCTCCTATCTTGCAAAGTATTTGCATGCTCCAACCTGAAGACTTTCCTCCACTTTCCTCATTTGGCTCCGGCCAAACCAGTTCTGCAAGCATCAAATTCCCGCCAGTCGAATGCTTCTCTAATCTCCAAAAGAAATTCTTTCACTCTCCAAAAGTACCCTCTTCAAATGAGCTTGACAATTTTGGTAGAAGAAAGCCTCCTCCTCCGTCCGATACTGTTCTCAACTGGCAAACAGAGAATGCACTCGCCCAAAACCGTGCCATTGGCAAGGTGATCGAGGACACTGTCTTGATCAAAAAGATGCTTGAAGACTTCCAGAAGCGGCTGCATCTGTTAGAAACACAACAGATTCGTCGGAGTCATTTCATAGAAGACCAGACTCTTGAGATTGACAAACTCAAGCAGCAGATCCAAATACTAGAAGCACAACTTGCTGAATCTCAGCAACTCAGGCCTTTATTCTCGAATGACCCTTTGTTTTCACCCTTACAAAGGTCTCCGGCTTAATCTGCAGGAACCTCTTCATCCTTTGCAGAACTCCTCAAGTCAGCTCCACCAGCTCCCACTATAAATGTTTTAGCCCTCCGTGCTCAGTTGAAAGAGACTGAAAAAGAAAAGGCTCGTGGAAAAAGAAAAACATCTTCTCCTACTCTTTCAGCTCCCCCCAAGCCAGAACCTAACCACACACCACCCAATTCTCCCACTCATCTTTCCCAGTCTCTTATGGTGTCTAATCCACTTGAGAATTTTCTCATACACCAAGTCCCGTCCATTTCTACAATCAAATCTGTTCCTCCCACTCCCGACCCAATCTCTTCTGAGTCTGATGACTCATGCTCTTCTGACTCTTCCCAAGATTCCTTCTACGTAAGCCCTACTCCTAAAATCATGATGGCAGATCCCACTTCCCGAAAAGAACATATGGCTGAACCGGAAGTAACTTTCCCTCCAGAAGCTGGTTCAAGTTTGGCCTCTGCACCAAAGTCATACTTCTCGTTTGATGATATCCCATATCGAAAATGGCCTGATCGGCTTCAAGAATTCCATGCCTGGATGATGGCACGAAGCCTGGAGGAACATAACACTTATGAAGTTTTGCTTGAATTCACCACCAAGCTCACAGGAGCCTTGAAGGATTGGTGGAAAGAAGTTTCGTCACAAGATCAGATTGCCTTCTTTACCATGACGTTAGAAGAAGCAATACAGATCATCAATCTCTATTTCATTGGTCAACCGGCAAATGAAAAAGAACTCAAGCGAAAAGATTTTTTCGAAGGGAAATGAGGTTCTACGTTTCGGAAAGACCTCGATCATCATTTCAGAGAGATGATCAAACTGTTCTACCAACTTGGAGCGGATGTAAATCTTAAGCCCATTTTCTCGGCATCCATTCACTAAGAAATTGGTGATGCAGTTGAAAAGAATTTACAGTCCGACAAACGAACAATCCAAGGAGCCACGATTAGAGAACTCCAACAAGCTGTATATGTGGCCATGGAAGATCTATGCCGAAAGAAAGAAATGTTCCAGTCTTATCTACAGCAGAATCGACATTTGGACAAAGCTTGTTATCGTCCAGAACAGAAGATCAAGTATTTTAATGATTGCAGTGATCCATCCTGTTCGGGTCATAAGAAGAAACATCATTTCAAAAGGCTCTCTTCGGAAAGCCCAAGAAATATGGCAAGAAGTGGAAGTTTTTGAAGAAGAAAAGGCGCCATCACAAATCCAGCAAGAAGAAATCCGACAGATGTTACATCTGTAACAAAAAAAGGGGCATTATGCAAAGAAATGTCCACAAGCGAAGTGCCAGGGAAATTACATGATCCAGAAGATTTCCCAGACCACAGATATTTCTCTCGGTGATGAAGACATTGAATCAGTCTTCTCTGTTGAAGACGAACCATCTCCTGATACCATTTGTGCTATTCAAGCATACTCTTCTGACTCAGATGATTCCCCAGAAGATATCCTTGCTTTTTTCCCTACTGAACATTCTGACCTGCTCCATCTCAATTCTCCAATTCTTCATTCCTCATACATTCATGTTTATATACTCCTCTTTTAATCCGCAAAACCCATCCAAGTCATAACTCTCACAGACACTGGAGTTGCTGCTTCTCTAATGGATACAAAAATACTTCGTGAGACTTTCTGGTCCTCTTATACCAAATACTTCACCTCTGCCTCTAGAGATACTTTTGCTACCAAACTTCGCAATAAACCAGTGACTCTTGAAATCTTCCCTCAGTGTTCCATCACCACCAAAATTATTGGTTGTCAGTCTCATGATAAAGATCTTATCATTGGGTGGGATATTCTTTCCCAACTACCCAAACTCAATATTGTCCATGATGGACTCAAATTCGAAGACCAGTTCAAAGAATTTGTAGACATCCAAAGACTCTTTGTCATACAACCAGAAATACTTGACCCTATCACCCAAACTCTGTTGTCATGTTGTGCAGAGTCTCACTCCCAATTTTCCCAAACTTGTTCTAACCCTCTCTAGAAAAATCCAAACTTCTTTGTTCGTTTGCCTTTCAAGAAAAGTGAAAATGTCAATCCCACAAAAGCCAATCATTCTGGCATGAACCCTGATCATCTTGCTCTCGCCCAAACAGAGTGTGTTGAACTCCTTGCCCAAGGTCTTATTGAACCCTCAAATTCTCAATGGGCTTGTGAAGCTTTTTATGTCAATTAAAGAGCTGAACAGAATCGAGGAAAGATCAGACTTGTTATCAATTACCCGCCATTAAACACATTCCTTCAGGATGACAAGTTCCCTCTTCCTCAAAAAACTCTCTTTTCTCCAGCTTAGCCCAAGCCAAAATCTATTCCAAATTTGACCTAAAAGCGTGATTCTGGCAGATTGGAATACATCTTGATGATCGTCACAAAACAGGATTTTGTATCCCAAATCAACATTTTCAATGAACTGTTGTCCCATTTGGCCTCAAGACTTCCTCGTCCCTCTTCCAAAAGGCTATGTGTCGAATCTTCCAGCCTTTGTTAGCACATGCTCAGATTTACATCGATGATATTCTCCTTTACAGTCCAGACGAAGATTCCCATTGTCTGCTCCTCAAGCGGTTTGCTGAGATCATTCAAAAGCATGGCATTATGCTTTCCCAGAAGAAGATGATCATCGCCCAGAAGGAAATTGAATTCCTGGGTATGCATCTCAAGGAAGAAACATAATGCCCTGGTCCGCATCTTGCTGAAGAATTACAAACATTCCCTGATTCAGATCTCTCAACAACTCAGGTGCAATCATTCTTAGGTGTTGTAAATTATCTTAGGGATTTTGTCCCAAGGATATCCAAAGCCCTTCACCCACTCCAAAAGATGCTGAATAAGAATGCACCACCATGGGGACCTAGACAGACTAAAGCAGTTGTCTATCTGAAAGAAATCTTGCAGCATCTTCCGCCTCTGCAAATTTCATCCACAGGAAAAAGGATTTTACAGACCAATGCTAGTGACAAGTATTGGGCAGCTGTTCTTCTTGAAGAACTCAATGGTAAGCGCCGAATCTGTGCTTACAAAAGTGGCCATTTTTTCCAGGCTGAAATGCATTGCCATTCCACCTTCAAAGAAATCTTGGCCGTAAAAAATGGCATCAAAAAATTCGAGTTCCATCTTATTGGCCATCACTTTCTTGTTGAAATGGACATGTCATCTTTCCCTCAAATGTTCAAGTTCAAACAAAAGCAGATTCCACATCCACAACTTCTGCATTGGGCAGAATGGTTTTCAAAATACTCCTTTGATACTAAATACATTCCTGGAAAGAAAAATGTCTTTGCTGATTTTCTCTCTCGACCTAAAGAACCTATTTCCTCCATCAACATGTACATTCGGAAGAATCCCATTCACCCTGGCACCTTCAGAGCTACTCCCATACGAGGAGAACATCAATGGAACTCCCATAAATATCCGCCAGAAGTGCCTCGGCAGATTGAATAGTGATGTATCTAGCAATATCTCCTAGAGGGGGGGTGAATAGGAGATTCTGATCACAATTGAAATTTCTTGCGGAATGAATAAAGTTCAGTGTACGATTAGGAACAAAAACAGTATAACGGTGTGCAGAAAATCTAAACACAAAGATAAGAGTTTAGAGAAGAGAATATTGCACACGAAATTTGTAGTGGTTCGGCTTAGATCAAGCCTACGTCCACTCTCCCACGATGACAGCCGATCGGCTAGATTTCACTATGAAGAATCAAGAAGATTACAATCACTCAAGTGTTTTGATTCCTTCTCACAGATTTTCACAGTGAAGGATTTTGAATACTCAGAATACTCTCTCAGATGAAACTCAAATTATTCTTGCACTTTGGATTGATGTTCACTCTCTTACCCTCTGGTCGAACATTAATCTTCCTTTATACTCCCCTGCCTCCGAACTAGCCGTTGGATTCCAGCCAAGGGATCGCTCTTCAATCCTTAATTGGACGTCATCAATCGTGATTGAACGAGACTGTATCTTCAGAAGATATGTAGACCGTTGGGTAAGACATTGAACCCTTCTGATTCAGTCGCCCATACAACTGAATCTCCAGCTTCCATAAGTGTGATAAGTTTGAGTTGATTCCCTAGGATATTTTCCTTAGAAGATGATATCCTATTATAGAAAGTCCCTTGATTGACAAGAGGGGATATCAGGATAATTGAATATCACTTGCCTTGATCGGAAACCTGCCATACGTGGGTCTTCGTGTTTTGTAAAATGCAGGAACTGATCTTTCTTCAGATTCGTCTATGAGAAGTTTGATCTGTTGGCATGGAATGGTAATACGGAGATTTGATGTGATCCATTCGTCACTGTTTGGATCGTCAAGAGTACTTACATTCGACTCTACGTCAGAAGTACTTCCATCTGACCCTACGTCAGAAGCACTTCCATCTGACCCTTCGTCAGAAGCGCTTCCATCTGACCCTTCGTCAGTGCGACAGAATTGGAAACACTTAATCTGCTGCTTACACATTCTTCCTGCATCACATTACATTAGACAATATCTTTTGAAGGTTTTGTCAGAATCAAAATATAGGAGTATTTCCACAACAATCTCCCCCTTTTTGATGGTGACAAAAACTTCTCCAGTTTCAAATTTAAAGGAAAATTAATCCAGTGATAATTTAATAAAGGTGAGTAGCCATCATATTTGCTCCTGCAGGTAATCATCATTAGAGTGAAATATAATGAAAGTGTGCTCATAGGAGAACATGACCATAGTAAGATTATCCTGCAATAATCCTGCACGAATTGTCCTGCAAAACGGTAGGTTAGGTTTTCTCCTCCTTTCCTCTAAATTGAGATATGATATGATTAGAGAAATATGGTTAGAGATAATCTATTTAGACTGCATAAAAATAATCTCAACTTCTCCCCCTTTTTTGTCAACATCGAAAAAGTCCTTGAAATGATAATGCGTTTATGGAGAGGAAAAGAAAAAGTTTTTAAGAGGAGGGATGATCTTCAGGCTCAACATCAGTCTCCCCTCGGGAAGGTCCTGCAAAACTGCTTCTCAGCATCTGAGCATGGTCTCTGACAGCTTGAGGAGAGGGCATGTGTGAAGCTGTTCTGTCCGTTCTGACCAGTGTGTATGTAGGCAGGTTGGCTATCTCATCACGAAACGTTTTCCCATAGACATCAATGGATTTTTCTAGCCTAGTCACCTGACTAGTCAGACCCTGCAGCTGCCTATCTGTCTTCTGTTCAAAAGCCTGCAGTTGCTGAACAAATCTTATTTCCATTGCAGCCATTGTCTGAATGACAGTATTTTGAAGATTGTCAAAATGCGCTTGAAGGTTCATCTCTGGGTTTGGAGGTATAGGTTCTGAAGTCTCCCCCTCAGTTTGAGCCTTAGTGAAGGCTAGAGAAGCTAGGACTTCAGTGAGAAAGACATCTGATGTGACAGGCTCAGGCTCTTTCTCCCCCTGAAGTATAGCTCTTTTTCCTTTTTCCTTTGATGGTGGCACGGAGACTATTTCTTCATCAATGTCCATTGGAATGGACTGTGCACTGGACAATTGATCTTCTCGTGCTATTGCTGAGGCCAGACTTGTAGCACCTTTCTGAATAGTGTGTCTGGTGGAGGAGACAGAGTAGGCGTCAAAGTCATCTTGTTCGTTCTCCTGTGCTTGTGACGCCAATGTTACTAGAACTTGAGCTAGCAATTCCTCATTATCACAGTTGACGATTTGGATGTCATACTCTGTGTCATCTGCAAATCGTGCAGCTTGCTCCTCATTCCACATTGTAAGGAATTCTGCCTCAGTCAGATCACAGGGATACACAACTTTTTCTTGTTGTTGTAGTCCTGTGTCATCTACTTCTTCCTCGACTCCTTCAGCATTCTGATGTTCGGACTGACCAGCTGCATCTGATCCTTCTCGAGATGGGGTAGCCTCAGAATCATATTCCCCTGTGTCTTCCTCACTTGCGTCTGAGTCCGTACCAGCAGGACTGTCTGTTTGTTGACCCTTAACTGCCATGACTTTCCTCTTCTTAGGAGATCTCTGCCGTGACTCTTCCTCAAAGTCTACAATAACTGGTTCATTGTTCTTCGTTCTCCATCCAGCAGGAGTCATCTTGAATCCCATCTTTGTTACCATAGTCTCTCCAGCAGTCATTAACGGAATTTCTTGCTCGACAAAGGCACCTAGGCTATCAATCTTGAAATGATTGATTATTTTGAAGATCAACGCCGCATAAGGGAGTTGCCCCTTTGGCTTGAGAGCTGATCTGTACATATGCAATAGTACAGTGTGAGCAAAAGAAATCCTTTGTCCTGTCAAGATTCCCCATAACAGCTTTGCCTCGTACTTTGAGATATCTGTCTTTGATGCTGCTTTGGGTCTGAGACATTCGATGATCACTTTGTGCATCATGATATGTTTCAGGGGAAAGTCTGTGTAGGCAATGTGTGACTTTGATTCCCTTGAGAAACTCGATTTGCCAGTCAGGAAGCAGAAAGCTTCACTTGCAGTGATATCTAAGGGTTTGAAATCTCCCTTTCTGGTTCCCATGATTGAAGCCAATTCATCAACAGTTAGAAAATACTGCTTTCTTTTGATTGTGAAAGCCAGAGAGTTGAAGTTGACAAACTGAAGATTTGAATAGAAGTAAGCTACCATATCAGGAAAAGTGTAGCCTCTCCTAGTTATAAACTGATCTAGCTTCATCTTTTCTAGATGCTTCCTTAGATTGATGCCATTGCTGTCAAAGTACTTTAACTCAAATACCCTTTGAGGTATAACACCTCTCTGTTTCATTCCTTCAAATCGTTCTTTGTGAGCCTGATTCTGGAACAATGGATCAGTAAAGCTTTTATCCAAAATAAAGCCTATATTTTTCACAAATTCATTGAACAGAATGTCATCATCATCTTCCACCTTCGCCTTTGTACCGCCAGGTCTAATTGGGGATCGTCTATGTTTCGAACTTGTCTCTGCCACTTTCTCCTTTCCTTTGCTAGAGACAGACGTAGGTTTTTCTACAGCAAGTGGTTCAACGATTTTTCCAGGCAAACTAAGAAACTCCAAAAGATCGCTCTCACTATCAAAGTGATGAGTTTTCAGCAGTTTTCGAAGTTCGTTTCCAAAATCTCCAGCGTCCTTGATTCTATCATACATTGGCTTAATAGAATGGGCCATAGATTCCTTTATTTCAAAAGCAAATAGAGATAGACCTTTTGTCAGGCGGAGTGCTTCTCGTTGTTCGTTGATTTGGGTATCTGTGAGTTCCGCGCTGCTTGCAGTTGATGCGGAGAACTTCCTCTTAGTCTGAGGCGTCTTCTTCGAGTCAGAGACTGGTTTTGGAGCCATTGATGCGTAGAAAGTTTGAAACTTTGAGTGAAAGAGTGTTGCTTTGAGGAGGAAATCGAGAGCGAGAGGTTTTCAACACGGTTTTATGGTTTTGATTTGAGAGAATTTTGAAAGTAAGAGAACAGAGGTGACGGTTCAGCGTTTTTTATAAAAGAGGCGGTTATTTTTGGAAACACAAAAGAGAATTTTGATTTAAAAATGAATTCTTAAAAAAATATTCACGATCAATCAGATATTAAGCAATATCTATTCATATGAGTAACTTACCTAAAAGATAACTTTTAGAGATAACTGACCTTTTGATTTAAGAAAAGTGTGAATTTTCTCTTACGCGCCTTTTTGGCGTCCCTTCTTATGCTCCTTCTGATGCTCCTTCTGACGCTCCTTCTGATTCTCCTTCTGACTCTCCTTCTGACGCTCCTTCTGATGCTTCTTCTGACTCTTCTTCTAATTCTCCTTCTGACTCTCCTTCTGACTCTCCTTCTGACTCTCCTTCTGACTCTCCTTCTGATGCTCTTTCTGACTTTCCTTCTGACTCTCCTTCTGACGTACCCTGTTCTAAGGTACACTTAAGAAGGAAGGTTAATAATAGATAATTCATTTCTGATAAAATTGAAACTTTGTTTATCAAGTGGTTTAGTAAAAATATCTGCAAGTTGATTTTTCGTGTCAATGTATGAAATGTTAACATCATGGTTTTGAACATGATCACGTATGAAGTGATGCTTGATCTCAATATGTTTTGTTCTTGAGTGAAGTACAGGATTCTTTGTGAGATTTATGGCACTTGTGTTGTCACATAGGATTTCCACAGTTGATTCTTCAACACCATAATCCTTGAGCTGCTGTTTTAGCCAAAGTATTTGAGTGCAGCAGCTTCCAAGAGATACGTATTCTGCTTCAGCTGTACTGAGTGCCACTGTATTTTGCTTCTTTGAGTACCATGAGACAAGCATGTTTCCCATGAGTTGACAGGTTCCTGATGTACTTTTTCTATCAATTTTGCAACCTACAAGATCTGCATCTGAATAACCTTTTAGTGTAAAATCAGAAGATTTAGAATACCACAAACCATAGTTGGGATAAGTCCCTATGTATTTGATTATTCTCTTGACTGCTGATAGGTGTGATTCTCTTGGACTTGACTGAAATATTGCACATAAGCAAACACTATATAGTATGTCGGGTCTTGAAGCTGTGAGATAGAGTAATGATCCGATCATGCTTCGATATAGTTTGGGATTGACTTCTTTTCCATCCTCATTCTTATCTAATTTGGAAGAGTGAGACATAGGAGTTTCTGTCTTCTTGCCATTTTCCATACCAAACTTCTTCACTATTTCCAATGCATACTTCTCTTGAAATATGAAGGTTCCTTTCTGGGATTGATGAATTTGAAGACCAAGAAAGAACCGTAATTCTCCCATCATACTCATCTCAAATTCATCCTGCATTGTTTTAGAGAATTTCTTGCAGAGAAGTTCATTAGAGGAGCCGAATATAATATCATCAACATATATTTGAACTAAAATGATATCTTTACCTTTTCTTTGAATAAAAAGAGTGGTGTCTACATTACCTTTAGTGAAGCTGTGTCGAGATAAAAAGTTACTTAACCTTTCATACCAAGCGCGAGGTGCTTGTTTCAATCCATAGAGAGCCTTTTTTAAGACAAATACCAGATCCTTTTCTCTAGGTTCTTCGAAGCCAGGAGGTTGTTCTACATATACCTCTTCTTTGATGTAGCCGTTTAGGAAGGCACTTTTCATGTCCATCTGAAAAAGTTTGAAGTCATTGTAACACGCATAAGCAAGAAGTAGCCTAATGGCTTCTAACCTGGCAACCGGTGCATAGGTTTCATCATAGTCTATTCCTTCTTCCTGAGAATATCCTTTTGCTACAAGTCTTGCTTTGTTTCTCACAACCTTTCCTTTGTCATCAAGTTTGTTTCTGAATACCCATTTTGTTCCAATTACTGGACGATTTTTGGGACGATTGACTAGTTCCCAAACATTGTTGACTTTGAACTGATGTAGCTCTTCCTGCATTGCATTTATCCAGTTTTCATCCGCTAATGCATCTTCAATCCTTTTTTGCTCCAATTCAGATACCAAGGCGATGTTGCTCATTGCTTGCTTGAACTTGGATCTTGTTCTTACACCATCATTTATGCTGTCTATGATAAGTTCCTTTGGATGACTTGACTTATGCTTCCAGTTTTTGTCAAGTCCATCATTTGAGGATATTTTGGATTCATTCTGATCATCTTCTGGTCTTTCTTCAGCTGCGGAAGTTTCCTTCTGAACATTCTCCGTATTCACATCTGATTCTGCTGGTGAGTTCGTGACTTGATGAAGTGTTTGCATTTGAATGGATTCAGGTTCATCATCCTGGTTGCTCTCATCGAACTTGATGTTTACTGATTCCTCTACAGTACGAGTATTCTTGTTGTAGACTCTGTAGGCTTTGCTTGTTGTTGAATATCCTAAGAAAGTTCCTTCATCTGATCTTTCATCAAACTTTCCAACTCGATCATTAGCATTCTTTAGAATAAAGCATTTGCAACCGAATACATGAAAGTATGCAATATCAGGCTTTCTTTCTTTGAAAAATTCATAGGGAGTTTTCTCAGAAAAAGGTCTGAGGGAAATTCGATTTAAGATATAACAAGCTGTTGAAACAGCCTCAGCCCAAAAGTTAGAGCCAAATTTTACTTTCAATAAGAAGAGTTCTGGCCATTTCTTGCAACGATCTGTTTTTCCTTTCTACTACCCCATTTTGTTGCGAAGTATAAGGAGCAGAGAAGTTATGCTGAATTCCGAAATTAGTGCAAAAATCTGAGAAATTTTGATTTTCAAATTCTCCCCCATGATCCGTTCTCAAACTGGAAATAGTGTAACCCTTTTCATTTTGAATTCTTTTAGCAAGTTTTGAAAAGGTTATGAAAGCTTCGTTTTTGTGAGCAAGAAATGAAACCCATGTAAATCTAGAGAAGTCATCAACTATGACAAGGCAATATTTCTTACCTCCAATGCTTAGAGTTCTATTTGGTCCGAAGATGTCCATATGAAGTAGCTGCAGACAATGCTTAGTGGAAACTTGATTTAAAAACTTAAAAGAACTTCTTACCTGCTTACCTAGTGTGCATGCATGACATAGTCCATTTTTCTCAAATTTTGTTTGAGGTAATCCTCGAACAAGTCCCTTCTTGGAAAGTTTTGAAATATGTTTTATACTAATATTACCTAACTTTCTGTGCAAAAGATCAGATTCATCCTTGACAGAAATAAGACATTTAGCATGTTCACAGTCAGCATTAATATCTAAAAGATAAATATTCCCATGCCTTCGTCCAGTGAAGGATTGCTTCTTATCCTTGCTCATACCTGTGCATTTTAGATCTTGGAACCGAATATCATATCCAGAGTCACAGAGTTGACTTATAGAAATCAAGTTGTAGTTCAATCCTTTGACTAGAGAGACATCTTTAACGGTCAGATTTCCAATCTTTACATTTCCTTTCCCGATCACTTTACCCTTGTTCCTTCCTCCAAACGACACACTTCTTCCATCACAATCTGAGAGGGATATAAACACATCTGGATTTCCAGTCATGTGACTTGAACAACCACTATCCAGAAACCATTTGTTCTTCCTTCTCTTTGGTACGTGCAATAGATAACCAACTTACTGTTTCTTTGGTACCCATGTTTTCTTGGGTCCTTCTGTGTTAGTATATTTTGACCTTTTAATAGGTCTCCATATTTTCTTGCAGTAATCCTTAGTATGGCTAGGATCACCACAGTTCACACAAGGTTGTCGAATGTAGGATCTAGTAAAATGCTTATAAAAATGATGCTTGTAATTGGAAAACGTTGGTTTTCGAAATTCAGTTTTAAAGACATTTCTTTGGCTACTTTCCTTTTTAAAACCTAACCCAGATCGATCATTGAAGGGTATCTGTTTTGATATAATGCTATTCAGAGTTTCTGAGCTTTGTGAAAACCTTTTTGATATAGTAGAAATTTTTTCTTTCAAGGAAGCATTTTCTCTTGAAACAGAATCATGATTTTCTTTCATCTGGTGAAACTCTTGTTGTAGAAAACTAATTTTTTCTTCTTGGGACAAATTCTGTTGTTTTAAAGAAGTATTTTCCTTTTTCAAACAAGAAACCTTCTCAAGGGCTTCTTTGTAGTTTCTACATAATTCATCAATATATTCAATGACTTCATCAGGGAGTTCAGATGAACATACCTCAGTTTCAGAGTCTGAACTTGAGTCTGATTCGGCCATGAGACAGATATTTGCATAATCATTCTCGCTTTCATCAGAATCACTCAAAGTTTCTGCCTTTAGAGCCTTCTTATACTTCTCATACTTGAGTTTGTCCTTCTTCAAAATTGGGCAGTTTGGTTTGATATGACCTGCTTTCTTACAGTGGAAGCAAATCACGTCTTTGCTATCTTGTGAGTCGTTGCTTGATATTTTTACCTCACTCTTTTTCCAAGGTTTCTTTCCTTTGATATTTCTGCCTTTCCGAGCCATCTTTCTAAATTTCTTGACCATGAGGGCTAATTCTTCATCATCCTCATCTTCATCATCTGTGTCAGAAAAACATTGATTAATTTGACTTTTTAATGCAATAGATTTTTTACCTTTTTGTTCTACCTTTTTGTTTGCTCGTTCTGTTTCATAGGATTGCAAAGTGCCGACTAGCTCATCCACCGAGAGAGGTCTAATTGTTTGGCATTCTTGAATTGATGGCTTGATGTAATTCCAATCATCTGTGAGTCCACGTAGTATCTTCCTGACTTGCATTGGTTCAGCAATAGGTGCACCTTGTCTTGCAAGTCCACTTGCCAAAGTCTGAAACCTGTCTATCATATCTGCAATAGATTCATCAGGCTTCATTTCAAATGCTTCATAGTCACTCAGTAAAATACTGAGCTTTGTTTCTTTCACACGATTTGTTCCTTGAAAGGTAACATGAAGTCTATCTCATATTGCCTTAGATGATTCTTCCTCTGAGACACGATTATAAAGAGGAATAGATAAGGCACAAAAGAGAGCATTGACAGCTTTAGAATCAAGGCCTTTTCTTTTAGCCTTTTCAGCATCAGTCATTGTTGTGACAATGTTTACTCCGTCAGCAGAGGTTGGATTTGTGGTATTTGCAGGAACTATTCCATTTGTAACGACATCCCACATCAGATCATCATAGGCTTTGAAGAACCACTTCATCTTGTTACTCCACATGTTGTAATCCTTTCCATCAAAGTATGGAAGCTTGTTGGCAAAGTGCGAATCGCTTGTTCCTGAAGAGTGATTGCTAGACATAGTAGATCGTTAACTCTGAAGTCAATAGACACTTCGTAAAATGAGCAACCAGCTCTGATACCAATTGATGTATCTAGCAATATCTCCTAGAGGGGGGTGAATAGGAGATTCTGATCACAATTGAAATTTCTTGCGGAATGAATAAAGTTCTGTGTACGATTAGGAACAAAAAAAGTATAACGGTGTGCAGAAAATCTAAACACAAAGATAAGAGTTTAGAGAAGAGAATATTGCACACGAAATTTATAGTGGTTCGGCTTAGATCAAGCCTACGTCCACTCTCCCACGATGACAGCCGATCGGCTAGATTTCACTATGAAGAATCAAGAAGATTACAATCACTCAAGTGTTTTGATTCCTTCTCACAGATTTTCATAGTGAAGGATTTTGAATACTCAGAATACTCTCTCAGATGAAACTCAAATTATTCTTGCACTTTGGATTGATGTTCACTCTCTTACCCTCTGGTCGAACATTAATCTTCCTTTATACTCCCCTGCCTCCGAACTAGCCGTTGGATTCCAGCCAAGGGATCGCTCTTCAATCCTTAATTGGACGTCATCAATCGTGATTGAACGAGACTGTATCTTCAGAAGATATGTAGACCGTTGGGTAAGATATCGAACCCTTCTGATTCAGTCGCCCATACAACTGAATCTCCAGCTTCCATAAGTGTGATAAGTTTGAGTTGATTCCTTATGATATTTTCCTTAGAAGATGATATCCTATTATAGAAAGTCCCTTGATTGACAAGAGGGGATATCAGGATAATTGAATATCACTTGCCTTGATCGGAAACCTGCCATACGTGGGTCTTCGTGTTTTGTAAAATGCAGGAACTGATCTTTCTTCAGATTCGTCTATGAGAAGTTTGATCAGTTGGCATGGAATGGTAATACGGAGATTTGATGTGATCCATCCGTCACTGTTTGGATCGTCAAGAGTACTTCCATTCGAATCTACGTCAGAAGCACTTCCATCTGACCCTTCGTCAGAAGCACTTCCATATGACCCTTCGTCAGAAGCGCTTCCATCTGACCCTTCGTCAGTGCGACAGAATTGGAAACACTTAATCTGCTGCTTACACATTCTTCCTGCATCAAATTACATTAGACAATATCTTTTGAAGGTTTTGTCAGAATCAAAATATAGGAGTATTTCCACAACAAATAGAATGTCTTATTTCAAAATATGACATTTCATCTTTGGGACTACCAACATCGTATTTTCAGAGAACAAGGAGGACTGATGTTGAATCCTAGGGGACTTGATCCGATTTTCTCTCTCGACCTAAAGAACCTATTTCCTCCATCAACATGTACATTCGGAAGAATCCCATTCACCCTGGCACCTTCAGAGCTACTCCCATACGAGGAGAACATCAATGGAACTCCCATAAATATCCGCCAGAAGTGCCTCGGCAGATTGAATAGAATGTCTTATTTCAAAATATGACATTTCATCTTTGGGACTACCAACATCGTATTTTCAGAGAACAAGGAGGACTGATGTTGAATCCTAGGGGACTTGATCCGATTTATCCCTTCGTGCGTCTCCTACAATGGACTCATGATTATGAGTTCACTGACGAACTCAAATGGTTTTTCTGGTATTTGTTTAACTTGCACACTATGGCAATTGAATTCCCAACGGACAAGATTATCAAAGTTCTCTCTGATGCTTTAATGGGAAACTTCTCTGACCAGAAACCTCTCACTGAGTTACTCACATGGTTTCAACCATTGCAAGCCTGGAAATACATGTTTGTCCAACAAAGATTCATCGGACGTCCTGAACTAGAAAGGCATACTACTTGCATATTCCGCAGACCATGGTACTACATTGGTACAACTGGAGATCCTCGCACACAAGTCGCTCCAGCAGAAACTACAACATTCGAGCCTGATCTCCAAAGACAGAAGTTTGAAGTGCATCGTACTCTAACTAGATCTATATTGGCAATCCAGTTTGAGTTACGGGAGCTTCAAAGGATTTTGTTCCAAGAAAATCAATCCATCCCCTAAGAAGTCTGGCCCTACTCGGCTACTAATCTTTCATGGGACAGACCTAGAGCTCATCCACAGACACTTGAAGCACTCGATGAGTTTCAAAGGAATCAACCAGACACTCCAATGGACGCTGGTGATCTATGGGGAGGACCATTATCCCAAGATCCATTCGACTACGGATTTCCTCAGCCAAACATGGCCGCCTCAGATGTTCCATCTAGTTCTATGGATGTGCCGTCAAGTTCTAATTAATGCACTCATGTTCCCCCCCAATAATTACTGTCCTATATGTGGAATCCTTGATGATCCGGAGACAGATGCATTGATCAATGAGTACGAAGAAGAACGTCTTTTGAGAGAATTCAAAAAAGAAAAAGATGGACCTGACAGCTCAGATTCAGATGATGCAAATTATCACCCTGACCAGATCGCCGCAGGATGTAATAATAAGTGTCAGTCACGGGTGTTAAGTGTTGTTTGTTTCCAATAATTGACCCACTGGAGGTCAAAAAGTTGTTCATGTAGCAGTACTGTTTGGATTTAAGAATCCAATGTGTTTTGTTTGTATATGTGAATGTTTGCCTATAAAGGCAGTATCGTGTAAGAAGGAAAGGGGGGCTCTCCTTTCAGTTAGTGAAATGAAATATTCCACCATGAGTTTCTAAATCTCTCTCTTCTCCTTACGTATGGTTCTTCTGAGTAGATTCCTTTTGTTAATATGATTAGCGCGATGTGGTTTAGTATGCTTCTCACTTGCCACCTCGGTGGAACCTGTGAGCCAGAAATATCTGGGATCTTTAAGGTTGAGCATCAAGAGTAGATCTGTTATGCAGAAAGGCAGTCTCATGTTTGGCTGGTAGAACAGCCGTCATTGTTGGGATAGCATACTTGCATTTCAGGTTTAAGCTTGTCTCTGCTTCCTTGGCATCAGGTGTTCTCCACAAAAATCGATAAAAGGAAGAGCCATAGCCGATATGTTGACAGAGAATTCGCAAAGTTGCAAGTCTTCTGGAAAGGCAAAGGCGGAAAATCAAGTTCTGAACCTGGCAGAGGATAAGTGGGTCATGTATTTCGACGGTGTTGTTACTCTATCGGAAGCTGGCACTGGGGCAGTATTGATATCCCCCAAAGGACAACATTACCATGTTGCATCAAAGATGATTTTCCCTTGTACCAACAATATTTCAGAATATGAGGCGTGTATTCTAGGCCTACGATTAGCCATCTCCATGAAAGTACCTAGGTTACAAGTTTATGGAGATTCCATGCTCATTATTTTACAGACGCAAGGGGAATGGAAAATAAAGAACGCAAAACTTATCCCCTATCATGAATATCTTGAAGAGTTGACACTTAAGTTCGAAGAGGTGTCATTTCAGTACCTACCAAAATCTCATAACCAATTTGCAGACGCATTGGCTACACTGGCATCGATGTTGCAAATAACTGATGGGTTAGAAATAGAACCACTAAGGATCGGCATAGTTGAAAAATCGGCATACTGTATGATGATAGAAGAAGAATTTGACGGAGAACCGTGGTACCGTGAATCAAGAATTATCTCGTAAAGAGGGAGTTTCCTGAAGGGTGTCAGGCAGGAGACCGGAGATACAGAGCCAGGATGGCCAACAAATTCTTCCTCGATAGATAAGTTCTGTACAAAAGGTCATTTGACTCCACTCTGTTATGGTACGTAGATACTAAAGAAGCAAATGTTCTCATGGAGGAGATCCATGAAGGTATATGTGGGCCACATATGAATGGACATCTTCTTGCTAAGAAGATTATGCGGCTTGGCTATTATTGGATGACCATCGAATCAGATTGTTGTCAGCATGTCGGGTCATGCCACCAGTGCCAAATATATGGCGACAAGATTAATGCGCCCCCGAACGAACTTCATTAGATGTCCGAAGCTTGGCCTTTTTTCATGTGGGGGATAGACATGATAGGGCCTATCAATCCAACGATTCCAAATGGTCATCGCTTCATCCTGGTGGCAATTGATTACTTCACGAAGTGGATAGAAGCCAATTCTTACAAGAATGTCACCACAAGAAATGTGGCAAGGTTTATTAAGAGAGACATAATCTCTCGATATGGTAACCCTCAAACGATCATCACAGATAATGGGTCCAACCTGAACAACAAGATTATCGACGATCTGCTGGATCGCTTTGGTATTCGACATCTTAATTCTTCCCCTTACCGCCCACAAATGAATGGTGCAGTAGAAACGGCTAACAAGAATATCAAAAAGATCCTTGCTAAGACTGCAAAGAATTATATGGATTGGCATGAAAGGTTATCATTTGCCTTGATGGCGTATCGAACTTCTATTAGAACTTCTACGGGGGCAACTCCTTATGCTCTGGTGTATGGAATGGAAGCTGTCTTGCCCATAGAGGTTAAGGTTCCCTCTTTGAGAATCTTATCAGAGGCTAAACTGTTCGAAACAGAGTATTTCAAACACAGATATGAACAGCTGAATCTGATAGACATGAAACATCTTAGAGCAATCTGTCATGGCCAGGGTTACCAGAAAAGGGTGGCCAAGTCATTTGATTGGAAAGTTAGAGCCAGAAGTTTTGAGGTGGATGACCTGGTGGTAAAGAAGACTCTGCCAAATGTTGTCCATCCGGAAGGCAAGTTTACCCCGAATTACGAAGGCCCTTATATTGTCAAGAAAATTCTCACAAGAGGAGCATTAATTCTTGTAAATTCTGAAAGAGAAGAATTGGGGCACCCTGTAAACTCAGATGCTGTGAAGAAATATTATCCTTGAAATGAAATCAGATATTGATTACGTGGCTTGTCCCGAAACGATCCGAGTCGCCGTAACAGTCATTACATAAGCATATCTATCATGCATCCATGCATACATTGGCATATGTTTTGTTTTACAAGATTCCGATAAGTAGACTCAGAATCGGATTCATTCAAATGGAACCCTGGGCAGAAGAGTCCTTGACATCGAGAACCAGGTGATATGTATCTGTTCTATCAAGAGTTAAACCATCTTTCACTCATAAGAATGTCTATTCTGTTTACATGTAGGAATACCTGATGAAGACAAAAGATAGCAAAGGAGAAACGCTGTAAAGTTTCTCACCCCCGATAAGATAAAATGACCAGGAAAATGAACATTCATATGGTCAAACTTATGAATAAACCCCACTTTTGAAAAATAAATTCCTAACACTTAGTGCACACCTGTCAGGACTGAAGGTTATCCAAGCATAATCAAATTGCATAGAATGCATCATTAAAATCCCCTGCAGAGTGAAATGCCTGGAGAAAAACAAAATGATTTTTCCAAAGCAAGAGTTATTTAGGCTATCTAGTAGGAATGTTCCTTCAGATAAGAGGCGGACCTAATCCAAACACATCCTACACATACTCGAGAGATGAGAAAAGTGCGAGGATAGAAAAACCTGAACCAGAGGATGTAAGGGTCATTCGCATCGATTACATAGATTGGGATGACGGAGGCATTCATTCTTATCCATAAACACTGCAAGTGATCATTGACAAACCCTTTGAGCGGCAGTTTTCATTTCTAAACCCTGTCAAGTACCGCCCCGCATTGGGGTTACACAGAAGCCGCCCAGTGGCTTGAACAGGTAAATGGTTAGAAATCTTTTTGCTCGGACTAACATCAATCTTCGTGTGTTGATATGTATTAATCCAGGCGCCTTAGGAAGACGGAGAGATGTTCATTTCTCCACCCTACACACTTATATCCATTGTATAACCAATTTGAGCCTGCACATTCGTTTCATATACCCTCATTGGTGATCATTGTACAGTCCCAGGGTAAAAATGATCGAAGCACTAGTGGACAGAAAAGCTCGAAGGTAAGAGTTACATGCGAGTCTCAAAAGTGAGGTATTCAAGATAGGATGAGGCTCAAGCCACGCACCTCACAAGATGAGCAAAGATCCTAGTTCCCAAAAAAGAAAAAAGAGAGACACGAGGAAAAGGCAAGATCGAAAAAAGAGAAAAAGGCGAATCCCCATATATTAGTAAAGAAATCAAAAGGCCTGACAAGAACAGGGTTGACCTCCACCAAAATGCTGGAGGATCATAAGGCAGAATTTTGGAGATATCAAGGGATTACAGGATATTTCAACCTCCCCAACAAATTTCAAGATGAAGAAGAACCTTCAAGACTTGTGTAATAAGAAGCTACCCTTTAAATAGAACTATAGCCAACTGCCAAAACGATGAGCAATGTCTTGCAAAGGATAGACTCATTCTCAAGACGCGTAATAGCAAGGAGACTAAAGGCGTCCTTCGAAGAATTATCGATCCGGGATGGAACAGAGGACTGATCGGCAATGATCACCAATGTCAAACCCTTCGTGATTCAGGGCCAAAAACAAGCATTTTTTCGATCCCCAATCCTACCAACATTACAAACCTTTACAGTATTTTCCGACTAAAACGCCTAGGTTGATATATACCTTAGCTCGAAGAGGTACGGGCAAGATTATTTCTCTCTCATTTTTGCTGGGTTCTTGACTTGTAGATCTGGAGCAGATAAGGAAAATTTTTCGTTCAAAAAGACCTGACTTAGAGAGTGAGTCCCCCTTTGGAAACCATGTCCAAACCCAGCATTACGGTCCCGTAAAGACCTCCCGAGCGATCGAAATGTATGCGATGTGAATGGCCCCGAAAACTCGGGTACATGTTATTAGGAAATTCGAGTGCTTTTGTTACAAAAGACCAAAGTCAAAAAAATTGGTAAGAAGCCCTCTTTGACGGAGACGTTCCAATAGAATGCTTGAAAGTAAGCTTTGGTTAGAAACTTCAAAGTGTTTGATTCAGGATTTTCCTTACAGGGATTCTTGATCATCTTTGCATCCTTTAAGATGTCTTGGATAACCTCCAAAGTCCTAAGTTACTTTGCATAATTGCATAGGTCAAAGTAAAACTTTGCTTGCATTATAATTATCATTGCCTCGAAATGACTTATATCTTTTCAAATGAGGAATGAACTCTCAAGTATAAACTTCTATGAGACTCATGACAGCCCCAGGTCAAAGAAATACACTTTGCTCCACGACGAAGAGCTTCAGAATTTCCTTTCTGTGAGATTTCAGGTAACCCTTAATCCCAGAAAAATCTTATCAATGTTCTTGCAGGTTTGAGTTTTCTACGGGATACTTGGAGTCCTCAAATCCCAGAATAACACCTCACATGTCAAAATGACAATTTTCAGAACCAGCTTTCTATAAGGTTCTAGGTAATCCCTAAGCCCAGAATAGCTCATTTGGTAAGCCTAAAAGTTAGGTACACCTCATTTGTATAAACCCTCGTTGATTCCTCAAGATGTAGGATCAGCTTAGTTGTTGACAATCCCTATAGAACGGATGCGTCATCCATAGGTTCCTAGTAGAAAGGAGTCTTATTCACGGCCTGATCCCCCTGACGGATCAAAATTTTGGAGAATCCCTACAGAATGGGTGCGTCATCCATAGGTTCCTAGTAGAAAGGAGTCCTATTCACGGCATGATCCCCTGACGGATCAAAATTTTTGACAATCCCAAAAACACAGGTGCGTCATCCATAGGTTCCTGATAGATAGGATTCCTATTCATGGTTTGATCCACCATACGGATCAAAACTTTTGACAATCCCTAAAGAATGGGTGCGTCATCCATAGGTTCCTATCAAATAAGAATCTCACTCCGATTTGGCCTACCATACGGGCTAGAGTTTAACCGCCCTAGGATACTCAAGAGACGAGTCCCTAGGTATTCACTCGAATTCTCTATATACCGCGCATGCCGCACGAGCATCAGGCAGGTGAGTGACAGGTAAGCATCTCTATTCCGCCTCTCTCCCTCTCACATCAGCAAAGATAGAACAAAGCATTCACCAGCGGGACAAGAGAGATTGGGTGTCAAGATTCATTTTTCTATCCCCAGTAGAGTCGATCTAGACTTAGGTGTCACTTATCTTTGAGAGAAACCTCTCGCGAGATTCCTCTCAAAGAGGGGCAGCTATTGATACCTAATTTCGGATCAGTCTTTTTTAGCTTATTCTTAGAAAATTCATTAAAAAATCCATAAAAAGTCTAAAAATTACAAAATCAACTTTGGTGACCTTGACCAAGCCTAAGGAACCATTTTTGACGAAAAAATAATTTTTCATATTTTTCACATTTTTTTAGTAGTTTTTGGAAAATAGAAAAATACCTGAAAATTCGAGAAAAATAGCATTCGAGGTCACAAAAATATGGAAAAATAGTCAATATTTTTATTTTAAATCCTTTTTTTCTTTTTGACCTCATAAAAAGTCCAAATTCAAATTCAATTTTAGGTGTTCCTTTATTACACATATGATTGAATTTGGTTAAAAAAAATGTCAATTGAGTCTTTTAATTTGTCACTTTGGCATTTTTTAGGATCTTGACATTCAATCTAATTGTGCCTTAGTGCAATTTATCCTAATTGTTTGCACAAATTGCTCAATTGCATGAATTGGGCAAAATTGCATACTTAATTGCATTTTAGTCCTTGAATTTTGGCATATTTCAAATTACTTTCAATTCAGGGACTATCATTGTAGATTGAAGTCACTGCCCAGTGCTTTTCATCATTTTGAATCAATTGGCATAGGTGATTTTGTCCAATTTGATCATTTGAGCCTCCAATTTCACGATTTGCCTAATTGCAATTAAGGGTAAATTTGGGGTTTTTGTAGAAATCGACATGAACTTTTGGAAAAAAATCACATTTTTTGATAAAACTAATGCCCTGAGTTCGATTATGAGGTCTAATTGCAAAAATTCCCCACCAATTTGGGTTTAATTTGAAAATTTCAAGTCGGAACCTGTTCAGACCTGCCAGACCGCCCGGTCGGACCAGTCGAACTGGTCCGCTACAGTATCGTCTTCTTCCTTAAGCTTTTGCGCAGATGAACAGTTCTGAGGGGATTTTTTATCCTCAAATTGGTTGACCAATCGACAACAATTGGAGGAGCATTGGTGGGCGTATTGTTACTCTCACCTTACATGTCGATTGACACCGGCATCACAGTTCGACATCGCCGGAGAGAGGAGTAATCGGCCGGTCAAAATTGCAAACTTGCGAAAGTCAACACTTCCCAAACTCAGAGCAAATTCGTGCCAAATTCACACGAATTAGGACCTGCCGGAGAACTAAACGGGCATGGAAGGAATGCCCATTGTCCACGACGCCGTTCGGACCTAAAGGCACGTGGCCTCACATGCGATTGAAGCTAGTACACACTGCCCCGATTCGGCGCCAAAATTCGAAGAGCAGTAGAAGCCTATGGAGGCTTTCTGTTAGAGAGGAGGAGTTGATTCGGTTCCCTAGGATTGAACAGAATCAACAGAGGGAGAGAACGAGAGAACGAGGGGAAGAGAGCTCACCCTCCATCGCCATTGTCAAGGGTTGGAGCTTGGATTTGCAGAGCACCGATTGGGCCTTTTCAGGTTAAACCAAAGCTCGACGAGGTCATCAGGAGGTCGCCCAAGCTTCCAGGAGTCGATCGCCGCCAATCGCGCAGCCTGAAACCACGAGAATAGGTAAGTTAGAACTTCGAATTTCATACTGACCATCAATGGCGGATCTCGTCTCTGGCCATGATCCTTGCATTTAGTGTGTGCGTTTTGCTCCCCAAGCATCACTAACCATCATTGCATCTTCATTTTGCATTGACTTCGCTTGAATAACTCGAATCGAGTCTCCGAACTTGACCTCCATTGCCGATCACTGTTCAAAGTCGCCTAGCTAAATCTAGGTCGAACAAGCTCAATCGGAGCTCAAGGTAAGTCTTCTGAACATTGAATGATGCTTCTGTGTTGATGAATTAGTCCAAAATGCCATGAATCGCATGATTAGATACGTACTGATTCGAGCTTGTTTGCGCCCGATTCTGTGGGTGAAATCGTGTGATCCTGCGATATGTTGCGTACGAAGTCGAGACGAGTCGATTGCCGCCGGCCCTGCTCAATTCCTTCAAGGTGTCACCATTGGATCATCGCCGGAGAGTCGAAGCCGTCCGTTCAGGGGCAGTTGCGAGGTTGAAGACGAAGATGACGTGGCTGGTCAAAGAGTCAAAGTTTTAGGTGTCATCCTAGGATTGGTCCACGTGGTTACCTAATCAGCATGGCCGTTAGGGTCTGTTATTCGAATAAATGAATTGGACGGCTCAGATAAATCGAGTCTAAATTTTGGTGGCCATCCGATTAGTAATTAGGAATATCCGAAAATATTTTAAAATCAGAAAATCAAAATAAATCGAAACAGTACGGTTTAGGTTAGTGGTCGAGCGGCGTCGTTTAACTTAGTAAAGATGGATGGCCCAGATCGAGTCTAGCCTTCTAATCCTGACCGTAGATTTTGGAAGGTCAATCAGATGGCCCTGGTCGAGTCTTCGTTTAATCTAGGCCGTAGATTCTAGTCAAATCATCCAGTGGCCGTGGAGTAGCCACATGGTTCAATAGGAACCGTCGGATTAATTCCAAAAATAAAAAAATAAAAAAACATGGGGTGTCGTTTTGGTGGCTGAGTCCGCGCGGGTCCGAGTCTGGGTCGGGTCGACCCGCTCCGAATCATTTTTTAATAAAAAATTGAAAAATGGCTTAAAAAATAAAAATAAAAATCTAAAAAATTCTAGAAAATCCTAAAAAATGCTAGAAAATTCTAGAAAATCCCAAACAAATATAGGAAAATTGTGGAAAATTCCTAGACACTCTAGAAATCCCCAAAATTTGAGGATTGACCACAGACAACTGGTCAATCCTATTTTTAAGATTTCTTATCCGTTCTTTTGAGAATTGACGACTCTACCCTTTAGGGGTAAGTTACCTCAGCCTTGTGTACAAGACGAATCAAGGACGCTAAAATAAGGATTAGGGTCTGATCCTTCTGCTTGGGTTCTCCAATTCTGTCTTCTCCAAAATGACGATTTTACCCCCCCCAAAAGGGTAAATCGTCATTTATATTCCAATTGAGTCTTGAAAATTGCTTAAAATTAGGATTTGGGTCAAGTGGTTGACCTATCCTAATATTTGAGATTTTCAATTCTCGTCTTCGCCCGAAAATGACGATTTTAGCCCTCAAAGGGTAAAATCACTCCTAAATTCTAGAAAAAATTCTGGAAATTCCTGAAAAATAGGAAATTGATTGGTTTGATCGCCAATCCTATTTCCACCATCTTTTGACTACACATCTCATCTGAAATGACAATTTTTCCCTTCTGGGGTAAATTGTCCCCAAATTTCTCAAAATTACGACTTTGCCCCCCTTAGGGGCGAATCATGTCAAAATCACTCCTAAGCCTTGACTGATACTTCTCTAGGCTGATAGGGCCTTACTAGGGATGCCATGCTGCTTTCATGTGATTTATCCGTCTGTTTTGGATCCTTGATTTGCCCATTTATTTCAACTAATTGTGAGTGATAGGGTAGTCATTCCTGTCTGCATGAACTCCTAGATTTAGGTTCGTACCCCCACTCATCTGCATGAATCTTGAGGATTAGATAAATCATTCAACTTAGGTGCCGAAAGGGCGTCAACTCTAACAGTTGGCATAACAAATTCCCCGATCTCACTTCTCTGGTTTTCGCAGAATCAAATAGATTGCTCCCAACTATTCGATAGGGTTTCCGATCGTACCCCCCACGAAACGATTGATGGCGACTCCTTGGCAGGTACATATATCACATGTCACCAGACCGTACCAAAGGTCGACCACGTATATCCAGCCGTTGCGATTTGGGTAATAGACATTGGGAGAAGCCCGCGTCCGATTAGGCAGCATCGGGCGGCCCATTAGCCCTCGAGAGCGGAAAGCACGGCTACCGCCTCGAGAGGGTCGTGACACACTCCCAAGAACTCAAACAAAGAAACGGCCTCATCTCGGTGGTGGTGGTTGTTCAAGTTTTGAAGATGATACATTTCATTCTATGTCAAAAGACAGATGATGCTTCTAACGTGGACAAGCTATATTTCTAGGAGATTATTGTAAGGGATATTATTAGTAAGACAGATGACCTGGAATTTGAAATCTATCCGGTTATAATCGGTTCTCAGTTTTTGAAACTTGGAACCACCCATTTTTTTAACGGGTTCTAGAACCTATCTTGTTCTTCCAGTCCAGTTTCAGGGTCTACCCAAGAACTTTTTTTCCTTGTTATGATTTTATTTTTTTACGGCACAATAATATGAGCAACAAAACGACTCAAAGTAAAAGATGATCAACTTAAACCCCTATCCGCCAAACACGTGGTCATGGACAACTATGACCGATGAAAAGTTCAAACACGTAGCCACGTTCAATTATAAACAATAAAAAGTTCAAACACGTAACGTAATAAAAACTTTTCATCCAAATAAGTTTTTAGACTCCATTCTCCACTCATCCATAAAAATATTGCTCCAAAGAATAGAGTGGCAACAAAAAATGAATAAGAAACAAAACAGGCGAGGCTGAGTTAGATTCAATTTAGAGAAATTATGTTATTTTTACTTTAACTAAAAATTGGTTCCAAAATCAGTCCGATTCCGAGTGGGTCTACACTTGGAGCCGGAAATCGGACCTACTCAAACCGGTTCCAAAAATTTGAAACCTGGAACTGGATCTGTCCATGTTGGAACTGAGAACCAGACCTATTTTTCAAGCGGTCCGGTTCGATTCTTGATTCTACCTGATCCGATTGTACACACCTAATTATTAATTTATATGGGGTTCCTATAAGCTAAGATTGACGCCCTGAAAATTCGACCTCAGTAAAGTAACAAAATTCAATAAAATTGATTAGTATTGAATTACGATCTGTGTAAGATTTTGGATCATAGGAAATTAAGGGACGAATTTTGGACGATTCCGAAAATGTCAGTCAGATTATATTAGGTTTCGAAAACTTTAGTCGCCGCGATATAGGATTTAAATCTTCGCGCCCAAGCCTAATCCTGGTCGAGCCTAACCTGTTCAAAGACCACTTTACCCTCTATCCAGTGCGCCAAATTTCATTCTGTCCCAATTTGTGAATTACCAGATTGCCCTCCAATTATTCATTAGGGGACAAATCAATTCAAATATCTCAAGTGAGCCTCACTCTCAAGTCAAATCCCACTTTTTCTTGTCGAATCCCAAACCCCCCCTCTCACGTCACTCTCTCTCTCCCTCTCCACGTGATGGACGAGCCCCCTGTTGACACCTGATTTTTGATCAGTCTTTCATAGTTTATTTTTAAAAAATTCATAAAAAATCTATAAAAAGTTAAAAAAATTAAAAAATCATCTTTGGTAGCCTTGACCAAGCTAAAGGAACCATTTTTGTTAAAAAATAATTTGTCATATTTTTTAATATTTTTTTAATATTTTCCAAAAATAGAAAAATACATGAAAAATGAAGAAAAATAGCGTTCGATGTCGTAAAAATATAGAAAAATAGTCAATATTTTTATTTTAATTTCCTTTTCATTTTGAACTCATAAATAGTCAAAATTCAAGTTCAATTGCATGTGTTTCTTCACGACGCATAGAGTTGAATTTGGCAAAAAAATGTCATTCGAGTATTTTAATTTGTAAATTTCTACATATTTTTTAGTCTTGACGTCCAATTAGATCGACCACCATCTACAATAAATTCCCCTTGCTGAATATTTTCGTTTTTGTTTCACATGATTTCATGGTGTAAAATGTCGAGTGGATCCCCAAATATAATCGGGTCGGCATGAGCTCGATAGCTCGTCCAAGACCAAATCAGGGCACGGCGAACCCCATGTGAGTACTCTCGAACTCCTGCGATGCTTCCTAATGCTTTTCTTAGGTCAGATCGAGTGTAGAACGGCTAGAACAGCTAAATCATTCTTGAGCTGTGATTGATCAATAGGGCATTACTAGGAATGCCATGTGATTTATTTGCATATCTAGATTCCTTGAGTTGCGCATTTTATTACTGATTGTGATTGCTAGGATAATCACTCCTATCTGCATGAATTTCTAGATTTATGGTTCATACCTTACTCATCCGCATGAATCTCAGGCTATAAAATTCAGTCAACTTAGGTACCGAAAGGGCGTCAACTCTGACGGTTGGCGTAACTAAGTCCCCGAAACCATTTCTCTGGTTCTCGCAAAATTGAATAGAAACTCCCAACTATTCGATTGGGTGGTCCAATCATACCCTAAAAAAATGATTGGTGGCGACTCCATGGCATGCACACTTAGCACATGTCACTAGACCACACTGAAAGTCGATCACGCATACCTCCGTTGCGATTTGGGTAATGGGCCTTGGGAGAGGCCCGCGTCCGACCAGACAGGACGGCCCATTAGCCCTCGAGAGCCCGACAACCTCAAGAGGGTCGCGACACCCCCTCCCCCACTGGTCTGCTTCTTCTTCTCCTTCTTTCTTCTTCTTCTTTGTTTTACAACACCCATTCCCCCGTCCAACGCTGATGTTGCTTCCTCTCATCACTACCTCCTTGCTCCGCCAGTGACCACCACTCCATCGTCGACCTGCTCTTCTCGCGGAGCTCCTGGACACCGTGACCTCCTTCATCTCATTCCACTGTTTGCGACGCTACCCTCGTCCCAACGTCTTCGACCCTTCACCCGTGCAACTCGATGGCGCAGCCCCTCCGACCTCCGTCCGCGCCACTCCCCTTCGTCGGACAAGAGCCGCAAACCCCGTGAGCCTCGCCCGACCACCCCGCAACCAGTTAAGCCATTGTAAGACCCTGGGAACCGCCAAAATCCTACTACTCTATTTTGGTGTCCCCTATTCCGAACCCCAGCCCGATTCTGCTTTGATTTCTGCTTCTGTTCGTGGCTGCCAGTTGCTGTGCCGGCCACCCAGCGACTGTTCCGACTACCCTCGAACAGCCTGAGAACTCCACATCCCGAGAAACCATCGAACCAACCCATGTTTCTGCTCGGTTCCCCTATTTACAGCCGGTTTGCCCTATCCAGCTGCTGTTGTCGGAGCTCCGCCGCCCCGGCGACCTCCGTAGACTACCCTAACCCCTTCTACGTTGGTTCGCCGCACCTCTGCCGCTCGAGGAGGTGTAGAACATCCTTGGTGTGCCCTGTTTCGAGCTCTATCCGTGGGCCATTTTGTCGGGCCATAGCCCGTTTTGGCCTAGGCCACGACCTGTGTTGCTGGGCCGAGAACCTGGGCCATGGCCGAGAACTTTATGCCGAGTGTCTGGACCGTGGCCGATCCCGTAGGCCAATTGGCCGAGGAATTGTGCCCAAGCCATATCGCAAGTTCGTGTCCGAGCCGCGTCCGAGGATTTGTTTGATGCCCTGTTCGAGCTAGTTAGCATGGTGATTCAACCTCTAATCTTTAGTTAGGATGCTAATTACGCCTAGGATTAGTTAATTAGTTTGTTAGGGTGTTTAGGTAGTTCATTGCGGTCGGATTAAATAGAAACATGGATTATGTTAAATGACTGTGATTAATTAAGCTAGTCAGATTAGCTAGGCTGTCTGTGACTAATTGATGATTAGAATTGATTGATTGGTTGATTAGGCAATTGATGGTCATTGTTTGATCGAGAACGAGCAATAGTTCAGAGCCGAACGATCAATCGATAACTTAATAAAATTGGGATTAATCATTGTCGTTTGATTAATTGAATTGAGATTGAGTGCATTGAATTGATTGTCATGTGTTATGGCTGAGATTCTATGTGCTTCATCGTCCCTGTCAAGCGCAAGCCTAATTGTGAAATTACGCATTCATATGACCGGTGTAACAAACTGCATGATTTAGTATGAAAAAGGCATTGGGTCAAGTCTTTGAGCACGTTCGTATGAGCATCCGGCCTAAATCAAAGATGATAAAAATTGATTGATTGTCGGATGAGATGTATGGTCATATGATTGGACGATGAAATTCCTGCGAAGGGCTTGACAAGATTGTACCGTACAATCGGAAGAATACGACTTGTTGGAAGTACATCATTCTGTGACACCAGTTTGATGGATGCCGGTCGCAGCTTGTGACGGACCGAAGCCTGGAAGGGATTCTCGTAATCATGTGCCGTGACAGTCGGATAACGCATGGACTACTGGATGCAGTAGCCAGAAGTAAGGGACGATGCCTGGTGTCGCCAAAAGAGTACCGATTGACCAGTGTAATAGGCACAAAAAACCAATGTGCCCGGGTGACAGACCACATTTCTTAATAAATGACTTCGTATGGTGTCCTGCATGTGTAAGCTTGTGATGCTTTGTCTTGATTGAGCTGTTTGACAGTCATGTCGTGTCTGCATCGCATTATATGTGGCTTCCTGGCGAGTAAGTTGCATGTGGCTGGATATCCGTTCTGTTATTATGTGTCGTGTTGGTTTGGTAGGCTATCCTAGGTGAATCAACGTCCTAGCCGAGGTTAGGCGTTGACTTCACTGAGATTTATTTATCACCCTGTCGTGGGATAATATTTTCAGGTCCGAAGTGATAACTTGGAGAACTGAGCATAGACGTGGACTTATTGGAGTAGTCCCGGAGATCATGTTAGACCGAACCTGATAGTCTGGAAGTTGTAAACCAGGAGCCGAAGAATGGCTTGTGATTATTGTCCAAACAAGATAGTTAAATAAAAAGGTTGACTTTGTGAGCTGTCATGATTTGATTGATATGACTGGCTATTTAACTATCTCTGTTGTTTGAATCAATGTTTGGGAGTTGCACGTTTCCGCATGTATAATCAAAGATAAAATAAATGGGTCGATAACGTGTCTGGGATGTTATCTCTTATGACCTGAGGCGATATGGTAGGGATGGCGCGTGCTCGAGGATCGAGGCGTAACACCCCCGCCCAAGGTGGTATCAGAGCAAGGTCAGCTTGATCCGTCTGATCATTGGTCTGGAGTGATAAGGACGAAGGGAATTGGAATAGTTAATAGGATTGAAAAACCAGTGCATGTGATTGTTGCTTGAGATTTAAGGCGATATGCCTGAGTCCTTGCTAATATTGCCTTGGGGTGAGTAGGAGCCCGTGTAGTACCTGTTGTGAGTGTAGTTTGTGAAATTATTTGGGTTGAGTTGGAACTATAGAGAACGGTCTTTAGGAGCCCTATAACGCCAAAGAATGACTGATGTAAGATACTTTAGTCGTAAGTTAATTGTCTGGAGTCATGGAAGGAGGACGGATTCAAATATGATGACAATGTTAGCTATGGTGTTATGATAGATATGGATTGTCGCGGAGCTCTGATAAATGGTTGACATCAGGTGATCTAGCTTCACCCGCCGGATGGGGTTAGTTGTGAGTTTGGTGATAATCGAGGAGGAACCTCGACGGTGACGATTTCTTCGTTAGAGATGACCAGACTGTTAGAGAATGGATGGCAAGGTTATTTGGCTACTGTAGTTGACACGTTTGCAGGAGTACTTAGATTGGAAGATATTGTTGTTGTTTGCGAGTTCCTAGATGTTTTCCCTCATGAGTTACCTAGCTTACTATCAGAAAAGGGAAATTGAGTTTGTGACAAAGTTAGCTCTTGGAACGGAACCGATTTCTAGGACACTGTATCGGATGGCACTGTCGGAACAAAAAGAACTCAAGGTTCAGATGCGGTAGCTATTGGGTAAAAGGATTCGTCCACCTTAGTGCATCACCTTGGAGAGCTCCTGTGTTAATTGTTAAGAAGAAAAATAGTTCCTTAGGGTTGTGCATTGACTACGGACAGTTGAATCATGACAATCAGGAACCAGTATCCATTGCCAAGGATCGATGATTTATTCCCTTGATGTTCTCAGTGATTGATTTAAGGAAAAGATATCAGCAGTTGGGGACCATAATGAGGATCCTAAGAAAGCATAAGTCGTTTGCCAAGCTTAGTAGATACGAGTTTCGGGTAACTCGTTTAGTTCGTTGATTCATGTGGTTGCTGGAGAAAGATATTCAAGGGACTCTTCCATGACTAACGTAGTCATGGAGCGGATGCAGTCATGGATTGGACAAAGCCGCCGATGGAGACAGAAGTTCGAACTTTCTTGGCATTGACGAACTAACATAGACGTTTTATGGAAAGGTTTTCTGGAATGGCTAAGCCCTTGCCGCGATCGCCTAAGAAAGACGATGACTCAGAATGGGAAAGGACGTGCTGATATGCTTGACTCATGAATGTGGATTGTAAAGAGATGACTGCTACTCGTGGATAAAATATGTTTGGATTTGTGTAGCACTCTAATGATTTTAGTTACCGACTTTCGTTGATAGCCCTAAATAGTGACATGATGGTGATTAGCGAAAGTGAACAAGAACTCGAAAGTTTCATGCATTGGAATCAGCGATTGCACTTAAGGAGTAACGATTTACTTATGAACAAAAAATCGGGAAGGAAACGAGATATCGATAGCCACGGAACATGGAGTTTGATCATTGACTTTGGTGGATCGTAGGTCTGAAATGGTGTTGCCTACATATTATTTTAGATATCGACTATTATGGAAAGGTCCTAATTAGTCGATGACGTGGGTTCAAGGAGCGAACAAGAAACGCTTGGACGAAGGACCCGTCAGATTATATGATTCTATTTCTGAATTGTCAATGATCGAGTTCGAGAATATAATGTAGTGGCCGACCGATAGATTGGACGATAAGTTCAGAAGGTGAAATTTAGACTTAACTCATTGAAGTTTGTCAGTTAGCACCTCTGGAATAATTGTGATAATTGTGAGCTATAGGTCTGGATTTGTGTGACACCTTGGTGGGTTAAGTTGTCGCATTCATTGACGGCCCTGATTAATGAAAACAGGTTCGCAAGTAGGAGAACAACGAACGTTTAGGCCGTAAGTCATTATGATTGAATGCATACTAGAAGTACCTGGACAGCAATCGGATATAAAGTTATAAATCGATCTTAAGCAATCGATTTATGAGAAATGATGATTGCTCGCGAAGTTAGAAGGTCCAGGTAAATAAGAATTTGTGTGAAATCTCATGACGTACGAAGAGCGTTGAGAGCAGTCATGTATCGCATATGTCTATGGGATTAAAGTTGGTTCTCAAAGTGGAAGATATTCTTAAAGTGGCATAACTCGATATTTTGAATAGCGAACCCAGGATGATAAGTGTGATCAAGAGGTCATAAACAAGTAATGCTTATACACCTGGCGACATTGATAAAGATTGGCTCAGACCTCTGAATGTGGGTTAAAGAGGTTCCCTGCCAAGTGGCTAGGATAGCCTTTGAACAATTTAAGATCGTGCGAGTTAGTTGACTATGGTACAATAAAGTTATGTTGGAGCATATTTCATTTGAGGACTGTAACCACTGGAAGCTTACACAAATATATGGAATGAATGACAATGGAAACGAACATGATGGGTTCGTGGTGGCAAGTTATAAGAAATGGGTACAGTATGGCTTGCCGGTTGGCTCTACAAGTTATTAAAGCCAATGGTGCCCAGTATGAGGTTAAGATTGCGACATGCGTCGATTAGAAGATACAAGTGATCAAAAGACGCAGCGAAAGCTTGGTAAGGCCACAGAACTGAGCATGATAAGGACCATAAGAGTTTTGCTTAGGACTCGGACCATTCACGAATGATGACTAACAGTTGAGGAGGCCATCGAGAGATCAGAGGCCGCCTTTAACATGGATCGTGGCTTGGCCTGACAGTCGATTGTGCTATTGATCGAGGTGACGACCTTAAATCAGGCATGATCAGCAATCAAGCTAGCCATGGATCCAATGAGGGACAATTCGTACTAGACTCATGTACCAACCATGCACTAGTCAAGGGACTGATCACCCTAAGCCTTATGACGTGTTATTGGAAAAATATGGGTCGAGTTGAACCAATCATGCATCAACTTGAGTTGGTCATGAGAGGAGATCTTGATAGTGTTCGATCGTAATATTGGTCTAGGAACAGGTGATTCCAACCCCAAATCGAAATAATTAAGGTGGCCCACGACTAGTCAGTCACTCGTGAGATGGCCTTGCTCGACAGAACGAGCGGTTGACCCTTGGTCTGATTTGGCACCTAAGGTCGATGACTCCCTGAATGTTTTAGGAGTTGACAAGTGGCGATTGCAAATCTTAGGGCGTTGTTGGAGAGGACATTATCCATTTAAATTGTCACATCCCAAGCCCGGCGGGCACATGGACATCCCTCAGCAGCCGTTAACTCCGATAGTCATTCAGGATCCGACGGTCAAATGTCAAAGGACCTAAATGAAGCAAGCCAGCGAAAGCGAGAAAAACAACCCTACACTTATTAAATAAAAGAGGGCATTAGAACGATGCATCAAAAACATTTAACCAAACATTCAAAGCGGCTTCGGTTTACAAATAGAAGATCATACAAGGTCACATGTCTAAAATACAGCAAGTGCTTCTTCGGCTAACCGTCTTCGGCATCCACGGGACTTCGTCTTTAGGGACTTGAAAAATGTTGTCCCACGACGGGGTAAGATATAAATCTCAGTAAACTAGACCTAACCCTAAACTAGGTCGCTAGTACCTCCAGACACTTTTGAAAGTAGGTATTTTCAAATAAAAAGATTTTGGCATGGTAAAAGTGTGATTGTCTCGGCAAAACATGATGATTCACAAACAATGCATATTTTTTACCAAAAGTGGCAGTCCAATCCTTTTTCAAATGACTTGACAGTCAAAATCATGATAAACGCTCAGCTTCGTAGTTAGGCAGGGTTTTCAGCTAAACAAACTCAGGGAAAACAGTTCTTATTCCCAAAACCATCGTTCAATTCTAGTTTCCTCAAGAAATCTGACATTCAGTTCCATTCCCTTTCCTCATAAAACTTGACTTTCAGTCAATGGTAACAAGTCGTTACCCGCCAGCGCCAAAGCGCCTTGGCCTCAATAAGAATTCTCTTATTCTCATAACATTCCTTACTAGGAAATCAATTAGCCACAGAAAATAATTTATCTTTTCACTTTATTACGACGAGATGATTCGGTCGTCATAGTGACTCTCACTCTCCAGCACCGTCGATATGATTCGGTCAACTATGAGACTCTCGTCATGACCAATCCTGCGAGATGATTCGGTCTAACATGTGACGTCCGATACCTGAACTCCCTCGAAGCAGTCAACATGAAGTCTCTCGCGTCCGGACCTAGAGATGATTCGATCATTACAGTGACTCTCGTTACTCCGGCACCACGAGATGATTCGGTCGACTGTAAGACTCTCTAGCCGCAGTGACCTCGTCAGGCCAAATGGAATCAATTCCTTGAGCCCATAAACTTTGGGATCAAACACCCGTCATTAAAAGTTGGGATCAAACACCCAACGTCGGGATCAAACACCCGACCGATTGGCCATAAGTTTTCTTACAATTACACACAAACTCATGCCAAAAACAAGCAACTCACGACCTCAATCCAAACTCTGAGATTTCACGATTCTCATTAATCGAAATCAAACAACAAGGTCTCTTTGAAACAAACAAAATTCATGCTACCATGCATAATTCAACTTAACGCATGCATCTATCAACCTCTCTTTTGATTCAAGGCTTGACATTACCCCAAAATTAATCTCAGATTTCGGTTTATAAACCATCTCGGGACTCAGTCAATGATTCACGCCACTTAAAAGCATTCATTTCAAACAGAACTTCCACAATACATGACAAGGGTTCAACCATCTCTCATATCCAAGTTAGGACTTCATAAATTGACCTTGATTTCATAAATTCAAGCCAAGAATCACTAAAGCACAGCTCATTCAAAAATAGGGCAGATTCGGATATAACGTTTCTCAATCCAAAATCAGTTTATAAATCATCGATTCTTCAAATAAGATCGTCTCTTAGTAACCTAACTCCCTAGTAAAGGTTTAGGAGTAGCTTACCGGCAATCTAAGCTAGAGATTTGCTCAAAATAGGCAACACAAGCCCTTGTTCCAAATCTGTCCAGAACCGGTCCCTTGAGGTTTCACAAAATCTCAGTTATTAAACTTCATCAATCCACTTCCAAACTTGACCACAAGCTACTCTAGCACCTCAAGCAAAGTCCTAAGAGTCTTACCAATGATTTTCGACCAAGAAATTCGACCAAGGGTTGCACAAAGCTCACGGGTTCGGTTGGTCCTTTAAAAATCAAATTCTGCCGCTTCAATGAATCCACAAGAAATCGACCGTCAAACACCATTTAAATGCCACTCTAGTCCGCGTACACTTTGCTAACACGAGGACTATGTCTTAGAGCGATTTATCGAAAATTTTCAAACCAAATGACACCTCAACTGTCCTCGAGAGCCGCGGTTTCCAAACCAGTTCAATGGGGGGCAAATTATGTCCTTTTGAAGACCTTGATGATTTAACCATAAAAATCCATCAAAAATCCATCTAAACCTCAAATACATGTTGCAAAATGTCCTAACTAGGTTCAAGGAGTGGCTTACCAAAGGTTGGAGCAAAGAGAGCTCGGAAATCCACTTAGGAGCTCGCGGGTTCAAATCTGACTGATCCGACCTTTTCTCCTTCAAACAGCTCTACAGGACATAAGGCTGGGTGGATTTGGTCTCATAATACCTTGTTGGAACTGCAAGAGGATAAGCTTTCTAATGGTGGGTGGATCGTCTCCTTCGGATAATAGACGAAGAAGTTATGGCCGAAACAGTGAGCGGAGTAGGGGCTAGGCGGCGAGAGAGAAAGAGAGAGTTTGAGGGGAAAATGAAAATGAGGGTTAGGGAGAGCGAGAGAGAGATCTGGCCGAAGGCTGAAAGAGAGAGAGAGAGAGAGAGAGAGAGAGAGAGAGAGAGAGAGAGAGAGAGAGAGAGAGAGAGAGAGGTGTCTTCCATGCTTATCCTCAAGTCAAGAGAGAGTGGGAATGGTAGGTGGGATTTGACTAACATTTAATGCAATTTAGGGGTCTAACCTAAGGCTATTTGGTTGTCTTGTTTCTCAGCAAAATATCAAGAGGCTCTTTGACTATCCTACCCCTAGATTTTCGGCCAAGGAAGGGAAGGGAGGAATGACCAAAATGTCCTTGTCTATTTCTTAAAGCATGAGTAATCTTGAGGGCAAAAATGTCATTTTCCAATTTCAGTCAATTTCTCGATTCCCTAATCTTATGGAACGAATCACAACCTTAATTCCACTCAATGAAGCAGCATCCAATTGTTTTCTTAATGTTGGAATTCTCAAATATCCGATACCCAACTCCGAGGTCCAAATCATGACAAGTTTCCCGTCGACTGTAGTTCCAGTTTATCTCAAACTGACGGGCGACTCTTGCAGGCGCTACGCGTATCGACCTTAGGATTTTCTCAAGTCGTGGCAACTTTGGTTGTCATGTGATTGTGAGGGTTTATCTCTAGTTCCTGTGGTCCTGGTCGTCGGAATCCGATTTAGAAAATTCTCGTAAATTACACATTGGCTATGCGGAATCACCCGCATCCCAACGTACAACACTAGCAAGGCATTCCATGATCGTTCCTAAATCGATCTCTGCTTGCCCAAAATATCCCATCGATAATTCTTATGGTCAAAGTATCATTTCTCATTCGAGACTCCTTGGTCCACGTACTAACTCTGCGTTAGTCTTACCCTTTCGGTCAGTCGACTCGAGAGTGGCCAGCTCCGAGCGAGATATGACTAAAACACACCGATCGATGCCTTTCCAATCAATAGCCTCGAAAAGGGTTGGAATTCGGAATGTCACATAAATAGAATGCCTAAATTGGCATTAGTGCTAGTTGTGATTGGCTTCTATAAAACAAGAGGAGAAGCAGTGACAAACCCTGCTCATTGAAAGTTAAGAGAGGGTCGAACGATACATGGGCACGGCCAATTTCTCTAGTTACTTTGACAACCAACAATTGGATTGGACAGTAAGTTTAGAGGGTCACAAGTTGGGTTGAATATTTGAAGCTGGATGACTTGACATGTTTAAACGGATTGTGGATATGGAATTATGTCAGACTGATAATCAAAGATCGCAAGTTTGAGCCTGACTTGGGCTTCGATAGTCGCATGGTGAGTCTAGTGCACTAAGGTGAAATGGTGATTACTATGAATTGGGTATTGTCAACGAACAGTGAGGATGTTTTGAGGTGTCTGTATCCTTATTCTTTTTAAAGAGACGCGCTAGCTTAATTTCGAGACTTTATATGGTAGGGCGTGTAGAATGCCAATGAGTTGGAATGAAGTTGGTGAAAAGAAGATTACCAATCCGGAGTTGATCGAATAGTGAATCGAAGCTGCCAAGGCCATTAGAGGCAGATTGAGGACAGTTTAGAGCCGGTAGAAGAGTCACACCAACAGAAGGCATCAACTTTTTGAGTTTTAGGTAGGCGATAATATCTGTTTGAAAGTGTCACCTATGAGAGTGACATCTCGTTTTGGCAAGAAAGGAAAGTTGAGCACAAGGTGCATTAGATCATTTGAAATTTTGAAGCAGATTGGAAATTTGGTTACCATCTTGTGTTGCCGCCAAGGCTTACTCATGTGCATAACGTTTTCCAAGTGTCAATGCTGAGGAAGTACGAATCCGACCCCGCTCATGTTCTGAGTTAAGAAGAGATCGAACTGGATGAGCGAGCAGCGAACATGGAACGTTCAGTTAGATCCTGTATAGAAAAAGGGCAAGTGCTTCAGAACAAGACGATTCCATTGTTAAGATGGTTTGTCGACACCATAGAACTGAAGAAACCACCGGAGAGATCGAGGAAGTCATGAGGAGTAGTCATCCTGATATGTTTTGAGGATCGTAACGATATTTGAATTTCGAGGACGCAATTTCCTAAGGTGGAGAGAGTAGTGACGCATTGAAAATTCGACCTCAGTAAAGTAACTGAATTCAATAAAATAGATTAGTATTGAATTATGGTCTGTATAAGATTTTGGATTGTAGGGAATTAAGAGACGAATTTTGGACGATTCCGAGAATGTCAGTCGGATTAGATTAGGTTTCGAAAACTTTAGTCACCGCGATATAGGATTTAAATCTTCGCGCCCAAGCCTAATCCTGGTTGAGCTTAACCTGTGAAAAGACCACTTTACCCTCCGTCCAGTGCGCCAAATTTCGTTCTATCCTAATTTGTGAATTACCAAATTGCCCTCCAATTATTCATTAGGGGACAAATCAATTCAAATATCCCAAGTGGGCCCTACTCTCAAGTCAAATCCCACTTTTTCTTGTCAAATCCGCAACCCCCTCTCACATCACTCTCTCTCTCTCTCTCCTTTCTTCTCTCTCTCTCCTTCCCCACGTGATGGACGAACCCCCTCCCCCACTGGTCTGCTTCTTGCTTCTTCTACTTTGTTTTGCGACATCCATTCCCGCGCCCGACGCTAATGTTGCTTCCTCCCATCACCACCGCCTTGCTTCGCCAGTGACCACCACTCCACCACCGACCTGCTCTTCTCACGGAGCTCCTGGACAACGCGACCTCCTTCATCTCATTCCACTGTTTGCGGCGCCACCCTCATCCCGACGTCTTCGACCCTTCACCCCGGAAACTCGATGGCGCAGCCCCTCCGACCTCCGTTCGCGCCACTCCCCTTCGTCGAACCAGAGCCCCCAGCCTCGTCCGACCACCCAGCAGCCAATTAAGCCGTTGTAAGACCCTAGGAACCGCCACACTCCTACTGCTCTCTTTTAGTGTCCCCAGTTTCGAACCCCCGCCCGGTTCTACTTCGATTTCCGCTTCTGTTCGTGGCTGTCAGTTGCTGTGCTAGCCACCGACCGACTATTCCGACTACCCTCGACCACCCTGAGAACTCAACATCCCGAGAAACCATCGAACCAACCCATGTTTCTGCTCGGTTCCCCTATTTACAACCAGTTTGCCCTGTCCAGCCGCTATTGCCGCAGCTCCTCCGCCCCGACGACCTCCGTCGACTACCCTAACCCCTTCTATGTTGGTTCGCCGCACCTGGCCCTGGAGGAAGTGGAGAACAGCCCCAGTGTGCCCTATGTGATCCTGGCCATCCCCTATTTCGGGCCCAGTTCGTGGGCCATTTTGCCGGGCATTGGCTCATTTTGGCCTGGGCCACGACCTGTGTTGCTGGGCCGAGAACCTGGGCCATGGCCGAGAACTCTATGCCGAGTGTCTGGGCCGTGGCCGATCCCGTGGGCCAGTTGGCCGAGGAATTGTGCCCAAGCCATATCGCAAGTTTGTGTCCGAGCCGCGTCCGAGGATTTGTGCCGTGCCCTGCCCAAGCTAGTTAGCACAGTGAGTCAACCTCTAATCTTTGGTTATGGCGCTAATTGCGCCTAGGATTAGTTAATTAGCTCGTTAGGGTTTTTAGGTAGTTCAATTGCGGTTGGATTAGATAGAAACATGGATTATGTTAAATGACCATGATTAATTAAGCTAGCCGAATTAGCTAGGCTGTCTGTGGCTAATTGATGATTAGAATTGATTGATTGGTTGATTGGGCAATTGATTGCCGTTGTTTGATCGCGAGCGAGCGATAGTTCAGAACCAAGCGATCGATCGGTAACTTAATAAAATTGGGATTAATCATTGTTGTTTGATTAATTGAATTGACCAATCGAATGTGCAATTGACTGCTTGATTGAGTGCAGTAAATTGATTGTCATGTGTTTTGGCTGAGATTCTATGTGCTTCGGCTGAGATTCTATGTGTTTCATTGTCCGTGTCAGGCGCAAACCTAGTTGTGAAATTACGCATTCATATGACCGATGTGACAAACTGCATGATTTAGCATGAAAACGGCATTGGGCCAAGTCTTTGAGCACGTTCGTATGAGCATCCAGCCTAAATCAAAGATGATAAAAATTGATCAATTGTCAGATGAGATGTATGATCATATAATTGGACGATGAAATTCCTGCCAAGATCTTGACAAGATTGTACCGTGACAATCGGAACAATACGATTTGTTGGTAGCACATCATTCTGTGACATCAGTTTGATGGATGCCGATCGCAGCTTATGATGGACCGAAGCCCGAAAGGGATTCTTGGTAGTCCTGTGCCGTGACAGTCGGATAACGCATGGACTACTGGATGCAGTCGTCGGAAGTAAGGGACAATGCATGGTGTCGCCAGAAGAGTACCGATTGACCAGTGTACTAGGCACCAATGACCAGTGTGCCGGGGTGACAGACCTCATTTCTTAATAAATGGCTTCGGATGATGTCCTACATGTGTAAGCTTATGATGCTTTGCCTTGATTGGGTTGTTTAATTATCATGTCGTGTCTACATCGCATTATATATGGCTTCCTTGCGGGTAAGTTGCATGTGGCTGAATATCCGTTCTGTTATGATGTGTCATGTTTGTTTGGTAGGATATCCTGGGTGAATCAACGTCCTCGCCGAGCTTAGGCATTGACTTCACTGAGATTTATTTCTCACCCCATCATGGGATAACATTTTCAAGTCCGAAGTGATAGCTTGGAGAACTGATCGTAGACGTGGACTTATTAGAGTAGTCCTAGAGATCGTTGTCGCGACCCGTCCGAAAGCGGACGCGGCTAATGGATTACCGATCGCGGATCTTGGATCGGCGCGAGCCCTCCCAAGCCCATACCAAATCGCGGCGGGAGTATTTTTTAAAAGATTCGACGATAGGAGTCGATCGCTTTCGACCTTCAGTGTGGTCGTAGTGGCATGTGCAAATTGTGCATGCATTTGGAGTCGCCACCGGTCTTTCTTGGAGGGTAGACCGGAAACCTTACTAACCGATTGGGAGAGATCGATCAGTTCTGCGGAACCAGAGATTTTGGGTTCGGGGACTTGGTTACGTCGGTGTCATTACCAACGCCCTTTCGGTACCTAACGCGAGTGATTTTCCTAACTAAGAATTCATGCAAGCGCAATTTTAGGCGAGGTAGGTTTGATTCAGGGTTTCATGCAGATTGGAAGACTATTCCTATCAATCACAATCAATTTTAATAAAAAGCTCAATCAAGTGCATAAATAAATCACATCAATGCACATCAATTCAAGTCAAAGGCCTCCTAGTATAGCCATAAGGGCTTAAGGAAGGTGTGACTTCGGACCAGAGGTAAAATGGGAAGATTTGGGGACGATTAGCCCGAAGGGCAAAATCGTCATTTTTGGGAGGTTTGGATACCGAATTACCCAAAATATTCCATGACCAGTTGATTGTGGCCATTTCCCATTTTTTGGAATTTTTTTAGAATTTTCTGAATTTTCCGAATTTTTTTGAATTTTTTATGATTTTCTATTTTTTATTGATTTTCGAATTTTTTTATTATTTTTTGATTTATTAATATTAATTTAATAATTATTATTAATTATTATTTAAAGGGGGGACTGGATCCGGGTCGGATCCCTGGACCCGGGTCCGAATCAAGCCCGGCAGGTACCACCAGAAACGGGCCTGGTTGCACCGCGCAAGACCAGGCCCAAAAGCCCAAAGATCAGCCCCCTCAACTAACTCCTTCAGCCCAATCCTTCTTTTCTCTCTGCCAGCCCAACTCCTAGCCCATACGAACGAATGCTCCTGTTCATCTTCTCCTTCGCGACGTCCATGCATGGAACCAAGGGGGAGCTCGAGTCTGCTTCGGTTTGCGTCATCGCCGGCCTTCTGACTAACCCGTCGCCTGGTCACTCCACCGTGAGGTCACACTCCCGTGGACCTCCCCGTTACAAACGCTGAGTCAGTTTCTCCCTTGAACGACGACACTAGGATTAGCCGCCACGCCACCGTCTGCGACCGTCGCCTTCCGCTCCCGGCACCAACCGCTCCTGGCGCCAACGACTGGCGCTAGGACCTACTCATCTCGACTCACTCGTCAGAAACGTCGGGCCTGCGCGCCGCCCACGAGCCATAAACCATGGCCGTCAGGACCTGCTCGTGAGCCACGCCCACTCCCGTTTGCGTGGTCACGGCTCCAACTCGAGTCGCGTCCACATCTGACAGGACTGGCTCGACGCCCCGTCGCCTGGTCGCGCTCCACCAGACCCTATCGCCACCGCGAACTCCGGTCTGCTTGCAGTAGCAAGATCTCGACGTCGAGACTCACCAGCCGCGCCGAGACCTCCGGTGTCTCACTATGACCACCCCAAGGACCAACGACCATCAACAACGAGCTCGGCAGAAGCTTGAAACTACCACCGCCACTCCATCTCGTCCGACTGAACCTCTCCGAAAGGTGGTCCACTCGAAAGAATATCCCCGGTTCGAAACCAACAAGGGTGACAGACGAACGAGCGAAGCAACCGGGAAGAACAAACGACAAGGCAAAAAAAAAAGAAGGGGGAGGGCAGAACCGGGCGGCCATAGATGGATACTCTATCAAAGCTGGTCAACAACTCAGCAAAAGGATATAGCGACATACCATAGGAACCTGTTTCGAGACTCGCCGAACCGAGGAACCGAAGCTCTCATACCGGCGAGTGTCGTGACCGAATGGTGCGACTGAACTCGAGAGAAACTAACCTCTTCAAACAGAGCCGATGATAAGCTAAGGAACTAAGGCGACCTGCGTGAGTCCCTCTCCTTCTTTCGCTCTCGTCCGAAACTCGACCAACGGCCATCGCGAACCATCATGGTGGCTCCCTTTGCACGAACCCGAGCCCCACTGCTCCGCTAACCACGTCGACGTCGCCGTCTGTCGCGGGACTGTGCGACGATGACAGCCGAAGTTCACTTCGCCGCCCGCTCCTTTTGGTCTGCAAGCTTCTCCCTTTTCCCTCTCTCTCTTTTTTTTCTATATCTCCGCTCACTCCTCTCAGCTCTCTCTCGTTCTTCTCTTTTTCTCATGGCCGACCGGCTTTTGCTTCCACCAACTCGCCAAATGCGACCGCCGACCACTCCCTTTTGTCCCCCACTTCAACGTTTCTTTTCTTAAAAAAAAGACCGCTGCCGGACCATGCCCTGTTTTTGCTTCTCTTTCTTTTTCTTTCAGCGCTCACGGGTTTGCAACTGAGAGTTGCAGACCCGGTCGGACCGGGTCGGGTCGGATCTGACCCGACCGGCCCGGTTCGACCCAAATCTCACAAATTGGGCCCCAATTTGACTCATTTTCACGAAATTGATGGCAAAATCGAACTCCTTGGTATGTTTTTCATCAAATAGGGTTATTTTCGTGAATCAATTGATTGAAATTTAGTGAAAAACCCCAATTTGTCCCTAGGATCCGAAAATGATTTTTGCTTAATCTAGGGCCCAAACGACCGAATTAGTCAAAATTGAGGCCACCAATGCATTCGGCATGATGAAAAATATAGAGTAGAGGTTCTTGATTTCAATGGGTTTGCCCGTGTGAGATTTAATTTTGAAACTTGTGAAACCGGGGACTAAATTGGAAGAAATTTGTGCAATTAAGCCCTTTTGTTCAAAATTGATCAAATTAGAGGGCAAATTGACCCAATTGCACTTCAAGACTTTAGAATACAATGTCATAGCTTATAAAAACCAAGAATTGAAGATTAAAAGACTCGAAAAGGATTTTTTAGGCTCGGTTCGGGATTATGTTTGTGAAGGGACCCCATGAATCGAGCAAACTTTCCCTGATAAAAAGTGAAAATATTAAAGAGGGAATTAAAATAAAATTTAAAAATATTTTTTGTATTTTTCTGACCACGGATGGTATTTTTCTTATTTTTTGGGTATTTTATAATTAAATAAATTCGAAAAATATTATAAAATACCAAAAAATATTTTTTGTTCAAAATTGGTCCCCGAGACTAGGCCAAGGCTTCCAAAGTTGATTTTGTAATTTTATGACTTTTTTTGATATTTTTAATTAATTTTAAAGAATAAAAATCACAATAATAGATGGTCAAAAAATCAGGTGTCAACAGCTGCCCCTCTTTGAGAGGAATCTCGTTAGAGGTTTCTCTCAAAGACAAGGTGGCGCCTGAATCTTAACCGACTCGATTGGGGAAAAGAAATGCTATGACATCGGATCCTTAGGGCCCTTTGATGAAAGCTCAAATTAATCCACGGTTTGCTCTAACAATTTGAACATGGGCCGGAGTGAGAGAGGCTTACCTGAAGCTCACCTGTCGGATGCTGCCGGTTGCGACGACTTTCAAGAAGATACTTGGGACTCATCATTCAGGATATCCTAGGGAGATTAAGCTCTGACCTGTATGGTAGGTCATACCATCATGGGATTCCTAACTGTAGGAACCTGAGGAGGGCGCATCCCACGCCCTGGGATTTGCCAAGGATTTTGATCCGTATGGTGGATCGGACCTTTGTGTCGATGCTTATGGCGGTATTTATCAATGAGTTGACCCTTATGGCGGTTTCTACCATATTTTTGACCCTTTAGGTGGTTTCTACCTTTGTTTTGACCCTTTAGGCCGTTTCTACCTTTGTTTGACCCTTCAGGCGGTTTCTACCTTTGTTTTGACCCTTCAGGCGGTTCTACCTTTGATTTGACCCTTCAGGCGGTTTCTACCTTTGTTTTGACCCTTCAGGCGGTTTCTACCTTTGTTTTGACCCTTCATGCGGTTTCTACCTTTGATTGACCATTTAGGCGGTTTCTACCTTTGTTTTGACCCTTCAGGCGGTATCTACCTTTGTTTGCTTTGAAAAGGGGTCTCATAACGAGGGTTCTCCACGTTCGATGAGACTGCTTGATTTTTGAAAAGGGATCCTAGGACGAGGGTTCTCCACGTCAAGCTAGGACTGCTTGATTTTTGAAAAGGGGTCTCATGACGAGGGTTCTCCACGTCCGATGAGACTGCCCTTAATTTTGAAAAGGGGTCTCATGACGAGGGTTCTCCACGTCCGATGAGACTGTTTGATATTTTTGAAAAGGGATCTCATGACGAGGGTTCTCCACGTCCGATGAGACTGCCTAAATTTTGAAAAGGGGTCTCATGACGAGGGTTCTCCACGTCCGACGAGACTGCCTAAATTTTTGAAAAGGGGTCACATCCTCACCCCTTCTTTTGAAAGATCCCGAAGTTTGTCGGGAATTCAGTTTTTTTGAAGGAGTGAAAGACTTTATTTTGACAAAGCCTCGCTTTAGTCTGTTGAGGCGACATTCTGGGAGCTGGGTTCTCCAGGTATCCTGCAGAAAATTCAAACCTGTGTGCTCCACTCCATGGAGCAAATACTTTTCTGGGATTCGGGGTTTCCAAGAATCCTGCATAAGTTTTAGCTTGAAAGATTTTTCTTCACCAAGAAAACGTTAGTAATCTTTGGGAAGACCACGGCTGTCCATTTGACAAAAACCGTATGACTTAAGTTTTAATTGTGAAATGTGCATTTTGATGCTGGAGGTTATCCAAAGCATTCTTGTAACACACAGATGTGATCACAAATTCCTTGTGCGGAAAATCTGGATCAAACAATTTGAAATTTCCAAAAAGAGTTTGTTCAAAACATCTATTGGAATATTTCTCGACGAGGAGGTCTTTTCACCTGTTTTGAGATAGTGGTCTTTATAGGGGATGCACTCAATTCCCTACTAACATGTGCCTAGGTTTTAGGCTCATTCGCAGCGCATACCTTTTGATCGGTCGGGAGGTCTTCCACGGGACCGTAATGTTGGGCTTGGATATTGGTTTTCAAGGGGGACCCGCTTTGGAGTCGAGGCCATTGAACGAAAGTTTTCGCCATCTGCTCCGGGTTTACAAGTCAAGAACCCTGCAAAATGAGAAAGAAATAGTCTTGCTCGTACTTCTTCGAGCTAAGCTATATGTTAACCCAAGTGTCTTAGTCAGAGAAGACTGTTTCAGGGTTGTAACATTGGTGGGATTGGGGACCGAAAAAAAGCTTGTTTTTGGCCCAGAATTCGTGACGGGTTTGACATTGGTGATCATTGCTGATTTACCACCTGTCCTTTCCTTTCTGCATCTTTAGTTTCTGAGGTGTACAACCGATTTTGAGGTGTGCACCAGCTCTTTAGAGAGCGTCTCTTGTTGCATTCAGAGACCGACTCTCTCCATTTCTTTGTTCTGTGCTTGCCAGCATTTGGGGAGCAGCTTTTTTTTATTTGGTTCCTTCAGGGATTTCCTCTTTTCCCATTCAGGCTTCATTGTGGATCAATCAAAGAACTTACATGAGCATCGGCCTTGCTCTTACCAGGCACTTTGCTTTTTCTTGATGCTAGGGATTATTATTTTTTCTTTGAAATCCCGGTTCTTCTCATCCTCGATGGGATCATGTCAGACATATGTCTGAAAGTCTAAACATGCCTTAAATATCAGCCCCGGAATTTTCTTCGTAATCCCTGAGTCTTGAACTCCTCCATTTTTGAGGTGGGGCTGCATCCGTCTTGGAATGATCACCAATGGGTTCATGAAATGAATTTGCAGGCTCAAGTTGGCTGTGCAAAGGATTCGGTGTGTGTGATAGAGAATGAATGCCTCTCGTCATCCTATGGCACTTGGATTACCATATAAACAACACACAAAGATTAATGTTAGTCCGAGCAAGAAAATTTCTAACCATTTTCTCCTGACGCTGCTGGACTTACTTCCTTTTTGCCCCGGTGTGGGGTGGCTCTTGACAGGGTTAAGAATGAAAACCGCCGTTCAAATGGGTTGTCAACGGTCACCTGTAGTGTTTATGATATGAAACGAACGTCTCTGTCGTCCCAATCCATGTAATCGCTGCGAATGGTCCCTACCTCCGTAGGTCCAGATTTTACTATTTGATTCGCTCCACTCATCTCTCAAGTGTATGTAGGATGTGTTTGGATTTGAGCTTGCCTCTCTTTTGAGGAAACATCCTTTTGAATGGTTTGAAAAATAATCATATTTGGAAAAATTCATTTTCTTTTCTCCAAAATTCATCCGTCGGGGGGATTTTGTGATGTACCGTGCATGTTCTATTCATGCTTCAGGTAACCTCCCGATTTAAATTATGAATATCGATGCATTGGAAAATCTTTATGCCGGCTGAGAGTATTCTGACATTTTTTATCTCCAGCTAACTGGGAAAAGGGATACTTACCTGCCCGTCGCAGCTGCGGATCCCTGCAAATTGTAAAAGAAGCATATCATTGTATGTTCACGAATTTTCCAAAAATAGAAACGATACATCCTACCCTTAGTCATGTACTCTAACGAGTAGTACATGGGATGTAAAAACCTGTTCGTCTGCAAGGCGGCTCCCCTGTCAAGGATAAACAATAAGTGTCAATTCATATTCCCAAATTCAAGACAAATTGGGACGATACAACTTTACTCTTGATTTTCATCCCATTCTGATGTTGCGTATTGATATGAACAACATCTATCAAATCCGCCTATCCATGCTTGGAGTGTTTGTAACATCAATGGTTCATCTGCCCCCAGCTGGGCAGCGTCTGTTCTGCTATTTGAACGCATGACTCCTTAAGTGATTTATCCATGTTTATCATCTGAGAAGGAAAAGAAAGAAGACATTATTTCGGTATCCGATTGGAGATCGTTTAGGAACGATACATCGTTTTACCAAATGGGTGGCTTCGCGGCCAGATGCATTTTCATTGAAGGGATGGATTCCATTATGCTCTGCGAACGATGATCATTGCTTGGGGAGCTCGCCCCTGAGCTTAAAGATGCTCAAAAGGTAAGGCGGATCTTCGTACGACTAGTTTTAAGTGTAAATGAGAAATGCCCCCATGGGAGCCTTACAATGGGATTGCCAATACATTCATTCAGGCTATTCAACCTCTTTTCTCCGAACATTTTTTTACAATCGCGCCTTGAATCAAACACCTGATCGTCGGCTTTGTATCACTATTGCAAGAGTCCGCCAGCTTCAGACTGATCGAGCCAGAAATTGAGTTCCTCTCCAAGGAAATCGCTCGAATCTCCGAGCCATTGATGCTCAAGTCGAGTGTCACCGACCGCTGGCGATAGATCACTCTCGCCTTGGATGATTTGATTCCTCGAGCTGGAATCTCCCTTGTTGACCGGCAAATATGTAGACATGTCCCATGTAAATGTTGGATTTGCCATGGGAAGAGCACTAGCAACAGGTTGGTACTCAAATTGGGGAGTTCCTATTTGCGGGAACTGCGGTATATACACTTGAGGGGTATTGAGACTGCTTGGTGGAGCGTTCTGATTTGGGTTAGAGGAGTCGGTGACATGGTTGCTGGTCTCGTCAACACCGAAACATGGTTGGGTGTTCCCGGCTCTACAATCATCGTGGTTGCAGTTATGACCAACATTTAAGTTCGAACCAGCTCCATCCGAGCTTAGTGTCACCCGTCCCTCTTTTAGCAACCTCTTGAAATATCCAAGGTGGCTCGCGACGTTAACTTTAGAGAGTCCCGGCACGTTCAGGATTTCGTGTATGCGCGTTGATCGTGCCGTGTCGATCCCCAACTGTCGAACTGTATCAACAAATTTCTGATGGAGTTCAGCAGTCCAAGAAAATCGCGTTTTCTTGTCAACAAGAACAGCTTGCCGACTAATCTCTATGAGATCTGATTGTGTTGGAAACTGCTCTTGTAAGCCTTCGACGGTATCTGACTGTACCGGAAGACATTGCGAAAGGCATTGTAACATATGAGCACTACCAATCTCTAGAAGTGGCTCTTCGAAGAATATTTCACTGATGAGAATATGGTTATTGCAATCAAGGCAAGTGGCACTGCTCAGCGCTTCCTCATACCTAGCGCTTTCTGTTCGAAGCTTTTCATTTTCTTCCTTCAGAATCGCTAGCTCTTGCTGTCTATGTAGATTCCTCAGCCGGGCTCGTTTGTTACGAAACCAATTATTGACCTTCCCAGGCTCCCACCCTAACTCTCGACCTAGCTCAGCCCTCTGCTTCTCATCTGGATGGGGGCATTCCTCGAAGAAAAAATCAAGCTCCCGGTCTTGACTTGAAGTACGATGAAGGGGATGTTTTCCTTTCTGACGCTGATCACTGCTATGGGCATTGTTTTCATGACCACAACCTTGAGTTTCATCGTTGGAAGTGTCAATCTCCATGACCATCGTGCCGGATTCGGTCCCGTGATCTTCAAATTCTTCCAGCAGTTCAAGCTCGGAGACTTCTAAGTCGGGCGTTTCCAACAAATGACGGTATCCTTGGAACATTTTGGATCGAAGTATCACTGACTGATCATCGCAGAAGTCATCTGATCCTTCGAAATATTGATGTATGGGTTGGGTAGTATCGCCCGACTGGTTCTTCGAGCTGGAACCTCCATTTCTTCTCGAGAACATGAGAGGGGAGTTGATCGATTGACCCCCATAAGCATCTCCTACTTGGGAATTAGGGAAACAAAAATGCTCAACGCATTCCCTTGTTAGATCCTTTGAAACCACATGCCCTAGTTCGGCAAGTCCTTGGGCACTAAGCGCAGAAAGCTCATTAGTAAGCGGAAAAACAGCGACGGATGGGTGCTGCACCTGCTGCATCTGTGGCACACACTCTTGAAGAAAATTGGGATGACTCAGATGAATATTCTGATCAATTTCCCAATAAGTGTTGAATTTGTAACCGAGGTTAGCATGACGCTGTCTTAGCGCTCTTCTGTAACAACCGAGGTGATTTGAGACCATAGCCTTGGTAAGTTCTGGTGCATTCAGGGCCTCCATTACTTTCTTCGGGCGTGCATAGTCGAGCCCTATTCGCCGAACCACGTCTAAGAACCGGCGGTGAAGCTCAAGGGGCCACGCGAAAATCTTCTTCTCTTGGTTCAGAATAGCGTCGACAGCTTGACGGCTGATCTTTAACCCTTCTCGAGCAGGATCTGATCCTGCCATAAGTCGTTGTGGAGAAGACTCTTGGGCTCTGACGTGGTGACTCTCATCATAGTGGCATATATTCCCTCCTTCAGAAGGCACTGGCACTATCTTTGTGGGATTGATTTGTTCATGTACATCACCAGTATTTTCGATCCTAGCAGAAGGTTTAACGGGAAACAATCTATTGAGAGTGGTAGGGCCACCGCAGTTAGGGCAGACAATAGTGCTAAGAACTTCTTCATACCTCATGTTCTTTGTTCGAAGCTTCTCGTTCTTGTCGCGACCCTCTCGAGGTTCGCCGTGGGCTCTCGAGGGCTAATGGGCCGTCCAGTCTGGTCGGACGCGGGCCTCTCCCAAGGCCCGTTACCCAAATCGCAACGGAGGTATACGTAGTCGACCTTCAGTGTGGTCTAGTGACATGTGTTAAGTGTGCATGCCATGGAGTCGCCACAAATCATTTTTTGGAGGGTATGATTGGACCACCCTATTGAATAGTCGGGAGTTTCCATTCAATTCTGCGATAACCAGAGAAATGGGTTCGGGGACTTAGTTACGTCAACTGTCAGAGTTGACGCCCTTTCGGTACCTAAGTTGACTGAATTTTCTGACCTAAGATTTCATGCAGATGAGTGGAGTACGAATCCTAAATCTAGGAATTCATGCAAATAGGAATAACTATCATAGCAATCACAATCAATAATAAAAGGCGCAAATCAATGAATCCAAATATGCAAAATAAACACATCAAATCAACATGACACTCATAAGAAGGCTCTATTAACCTAAATAAGTATCAATAAAGCTTAGGAATGATTTAGACATGATTTTACTCATAAGGGGTAAAGTCGTAATTTTGAGACAAAAGGGACGATTTGCCCCAAAAAGGCAAAATCATCATTTCGGAATGAATTCGGAGTAAAACAAAGTCAAAAATAGGTCTGGTCACTCAATTGACCCATTTCCTATTTTTTTTGCAATTTTCATGATTTTCTGGAATTTTAGAAACCGATTTACCATTCGAAGGGTAAAATCGTCATTTTCTAAAAATGAGAATGAAATGTGGAAATCCTAGACATAAGGTTTAGCCACCTATCTGGCTCATCGCCAAATTCTAAGCAATTTCCACAATTCATCGGGATATCAAAGACGATTTACCCTTTGAGGGGTAAAATCGTCGTTTTGGATTAAACGGGAGAAAATCCTGAAAAACGACAACCAATCAATTTCTTTTGATCATTTTCAGCCTTAGGAATTTTCTAGAATTTTTTTAGTAATTTTCTGCAATTCTTCTCAATTTTTTGTTTTTCTTTAATTTTTCCATTTTTTTGGCATTTTCTGATTTATTAATATTTTTTTATATTTTCAAATATTTTAACAAAAAGCATATCATTGGCAATAGACAACACTCAACCAGATAAATAAGCTAACTACTGAACTAAGATAAATACATGCAAACCAAATCTATAATGGCGACATTTTAGAAAAATAACCCTGCTATACGGATCGGGTACGTAAAACATACCGGATTGGACACCGGCCTTCAATCGCCCAGTCCCAACCTGCGACCATCTCCATGCACATCACCTGTCGATCACCACATCAAAATGTCAACAATCAATTTTACAAGTTTTAAGACCGGCAATAAATAATAATAATTTTAAAAATAAATAAATCCGGGCTCGGAAACGGGCCAATTCGCTCAGCCATGGACCGGCTATGGGCTCAGCCACGGCCCAAGATCACGGCCTCGGCCCACGGCCTTGGCCCACGGCCTCGGCCATGGCCGAGGCCGTGGGCCAAGGCCAACAGCTTTGGCCCACGGGCTCGGCCATGGACTCGGCCATGGCCTTGGCCTACGGCCTCGGCCCACGGGCTCGGCCATGGGCTCGGCCATGGCCTTGGCCTACGGCCTTGGCCCACGGCCTCGGCCATGGCCCAAGATCACAACCGCTCGGCCCACGGGCTCGGAAACGGCTTCGACACGCTCCGACACGGCGACACGCCGACACGCTCCGACACGCCCGGACTCGTTCCGACGACAGGATGGTGACCCGAGGCCGTTTCTGAGCTCCACCAGCGGCGCGTAGGCTCCACAAGCTCTAAGGGAGGAGGTAGGACTCCGGGGCGGTCGCCGGAGGCGATAGCGCGCTTTGGCGATGACGGATTTGGCCCGATCCGAAACAAACCCGACCAAACTCCGAAACGGGTGGAGGCCGCGGGTCTTGAGGTGTTCACAGCGGCTTTGAGCGACGGCTAGCGACGACGGCGGAAGGGTCGAAGGCGAAAGCAAATAGTGCACGAAGGTGGGGGTTCCATTTTTTTTTTTTTGAAGAAGAAGAAGAAAAGAAGAAGAAGCCCAAGAGGAGGAAGGAGCTAGAAGAAGATGAAGAAGCTGCCGAAGAAGAAGGAGAGGAGACGGATGATGGGAGGGGGGAGGTGAATAAAAAAATAATAATAATAAAATAATAATAATAAAAATATTAGAAAGTAATAATAATAATAAAATAATCAAAAGCGAAGACAAAATGATTAGTCATCTTTTCCTTTTAAATGATGATGTTTTCAATCCTTTTCCTTTTAATTATTACTAATATTTTTGCCAAATTCAATTTTATGGTGATCAGAAAACACCTAAAATCGAACCTGAATTTTACTGTTTTATGAGGTCAGAAAATAGATAAAATAAAAATAAAAATACCGACTATTTTTATATAATTTTTGTGACCTCAAATATTATTTTCCTTGATTTTCTTCTTTTCTTTTCTTTTTGTATTTTTCGAAAATATTAAAAAAAATGAAAATTATGAAAATTATTTTTTTGGTCAAAATGGTTCCTAAGGCCAAGCCAAGGCTTCCAAAGTTGATTTTGTGATTTTATGATCTTTTTTTGATATTTTTAATTAATTTTAAAGAATAAAAATCACAATAATAGATGGTCAGAAATCAGGTGTCAACAGCTGCCCCTCTTTGAGAGGAATCTCGTTAGAGGTTTCTCTCAAAGATAAGATGGCACCTGATTCCTAACCGACTCAACTGGGAAAATGAGAGAAGAAATGCTATGACATCGAACCCTTAAGGCTCTCTGATGAAAACTCAAATTAATCCCTGGTTTGCTCTAACAATTTGAATATGGGCCAGAGTGAGAGAGGCTTACCTGAAGCTCACCTGTCGGATGCTACCGGTTGCGACAACTTTCAAGCAGATACCTAGGACTCATCATTCAGGATATTCTAGAGAGATTAAGCTCTGACATGTATGGTAGGTCATACCATTATGGGATTCCTAATTGGTAGGAACCTAAGGAAGGCGCATCCCCACGCTTTGGGATTTGCTGGAGATTTTAATCCGTATGGTGGATCGGACCTTCGTGCTGATCCTTAAGGCGGTATCTACCTCGTGTTGACCCTTATGGCGGTTTCTACCATGAGTTGACCTTTTAGGCGGTTTTTACCTCGTGTTGACCCTTTAGGCGGTTTCTACCTTGTGTTGACCCTTATGGCGGTTTCTACCATGACTTGACCCTTTAGGCGGTTTCTACCTTGAGTTGACCCTTTAGGCGGTTTCTACCTTGTGTTGACCCTTATGGCGGTTTCTACCATGAGTTGACCCTTTAGGCGGTTTCTACCTTTAATTGACCCTTCAGGCGGTTTCTACCTCGGTTTGACCCTTCGGGCGGTTTCTACCTTGGTTGACCCTTCAGGCGGTTTCTACCATTGTGTTTGATCCTTCAGGCAGTATCTACCATGAGTTGACCCTTCAGGCGGTATCTACCTTGGTTTGACCCTTCAGGCGGTATCTACCATGAGTTGACCCTTCAGGCGGTATCTACCTTCAGTTCGCTTTGAAAAGGGGTCTCATGACGAGGGTTCTCCACGTCCGATGAGATTGCCTAAATTTTTTTAAAAAGGGGTCTCATGACGAGGGTTCTCCACGTCCGATGAGACTGCCTAAATTTTAAAAAGGGGTCTCATGACGAGGGTTCTCCACGTCCGATGAGACTGCCTAAATTTTGAAAATGGGTCTCATGACGAGGGTTCTCCACGTCCGATGAGACTGCCTAAATTTTGAAAAGGGATCTCATGACGAGGGTTCTCCACGTCCGATGAGACTGCTTGATTTTTGAAAATGGATCTCATGACGAGGGTTCTCCACGTCCGATGAGACTGCCTAAATTTTGAAAATGGGTCTCATGACGAGGGTTCTCCACGTCCGATGAGACTGCTTGATTTTTGAAAATGGGTCTCATGACGAGGGTTCTCCACGTCCGATGAGACTGTTTGATATTTTGAAAATGCGTCCTGAGACGAGGGTTCTCCACGTCTGATAGGACTTTTTCTTTTAAAAGGGTTTTTCTTCCCCTCTTTTTTTTAGAGATCCCGAAGTTTGTCGGGAATTTAGTTTTTGAAGCAGTGAAAGATTTTATTTTGACAAAACTTCACTTGAGTCTGTTGAGGCGACATTCTGGGAGCTGGGTTCTCTAGGTATCCTGCAGAAGTTTGAGCCTGAAAGATTTTTCTTCACCAAGAAAACGTTAGTAATCTTTGGGAAGACCACGGCTGTCCATTTTGACAAAATCGTATGATTTAAGTTTTAATCATGAAATGTGCATTTTGATGTTGGAGGTTATCCAAAGCATTCTTGCAACATGCAAATGTGATCACAAATCCCTTGCACGGAAAATCTGGATCAACAGTTTGAAAATTTCAAAAAGAGTTTGTTCAAAACATCAATTGGCATATTTCTCGACAAGGAGGTCTTCTCACCTGTTTTGCGATAGTAGTTTTTTTTTTTATAGGGGATGCACTCAATTTCCTATAACCCGTGCCTAGGTTTTAGGCTCATTCGCAGCGCATACATTTTGATCGGTCGGGAGGTCTTCCACGGGACCGTAATGTTGGGCTTGGATATTGATTTTCAAAGGGGACCCGCTTTGGAGTCGAGGCCATTGAACGAAAGTTTTCACCATCTACTCCGGGTTTACAAGTGAAGAACCCTGCAAAATGAGAAAGAAATAGTCTTGCTCGTACTTCTTCGAGCTAAGCTATATGTTAACCCAAGTGTCTTAGTCAGAGAAGACTGTTTCAGGGTTATGATGTCGGTAGGATTGGGGACCGAAAAAAAAAGCTTGTTTTTGGCCCAGAAATTACAAAGGGTTTTGACATTGGTGATCATTGCAAATCTGCCACTTGTCCTTACCTTTCTACATCTTCAGTCCTTGAGATGCGCGCCCATTTTTTAGGTGTGCACAAGTTCTTTAGAGAACGTCTCTCGTCGCATTAAGAGACTGATGACTCTGTCTGAGTCTCTGGTCCACGCTTGACACCATTTGGGGAGTAGTCTTTTTGATCCGACTCCTTTAGGGGTCTTTCTCTTTTTTTTTTTTCAGGTTTCATTAGGGATCGATCAAATTGTTCACCCGAGCATCGGCCTCGCTTTTACCAGGCACTTTGCTTTTTCTTGATGCTGGGGATTTCTTTAATCCCTTGTCGCAAGTGGGATGCTTGGCAATTGTGCGAGATATATGACTTGGCTCTTAGCACGCTTGAGTATCAACTTAGTAGTTTCTTCGTAAACCCTAAGTCTTGAACTTCTCCGTTCCTGAAGTGATTTGCCTTTGTTTTGGAACTTGCAATGATCACCAATGGGTTTATGAAATGAATTTGCAGGCTCAACTTGGTTGTGCAAATGATACAGTGTGTGGGATAGAGAAATGAACGCTTCTCGTCATCCTATGGCACTTGGATTACCATATAAACAACACACAAAGATTGATGTTAGTCCGAGCAAGAAAATTTCTAATCATTTTCTCCTGATGCTGCTGAACTTACCTCCTTTTTGCCCCGATGTGGGGTGGTTCTTGACAGGGTTAAGAATGAAAACCGCCGTTCGAAGGGGTTATCAATGGTCACCTATAGTGTTTGGGGATAGGAAACGAATGCCTCCGTCGTCCCAATCCATGTAATCGCTGCGGATGGTCCCTACTTCCGTAGGTCCAGATTTTGCTATCTGATCCGCTCCACTTCTCTCTCAAGTGTGTATAGGACGTGTTTGGATTAGGCTTTGCCTCTCGTCTTTTGAGAAAACGTCCTTTTGAAAGTTTTGAACAATTTTTTATTGGAAAAATCTCTTTCATTTTCTCCATGATTTTTACCCGTCAAAGGGGATTTTATGATGTCCCATGCATGTTCTTATTCATGTTCAGACAACCTCCTGTTTCAAAACATGAATGCCAATGAAATTTGAATTCTATGTCTTTTCTAGACATTAGATTCTGAAAGCTTTTCTTTTCTTCTCTATTTTTTATTCAACATCTTCAAGGGATTTGGGAGAGGAATACTTACCTGTCCCTCGCGGCTGGAGATCCCTGAAAATGCGGAAGAAACATGTTATTGTACGTTCACGAATTTTTCAAAAAATTAAAACGATACAATTTACCCTTGGTCATGTATTCCAACGGGTAATACATGGGATGTGAAAACCTGTTTCGCCTTGATGGCGATCCCCTGTCAAAGACGGGAATTAGGCGTCAGTTTGCGTTCCAAAATTCAAGGCAAATTGGAACGATACAGCCTTATTCTTGTTTTGTGCTTCCATTTGAGCACAAACGCGCGGCTTGCAGAAATTGGCCATCTATATTGTGGCCATGATTCCTCCGTTTGGTTGGCGATAAATCCTTCTCAAGGATTTGCCATAGAGGAGACCCATTTGTGATTTTGGACGCATTCCAGCGCCACTCTTCATAGTTCCTTTTATTCAAGAAAAATGAAATTTTTATCAGAATGCATGTCAAAGCATGAAGTGTGGAAGCGATACTTTTTACCATCCACTAGGTCTTATGATCAAAGACCATCTCCTGGAATCCTGACTTCTAAGGCCACTGATTCAATTCGTCTCCCTGTTAGCGCGCTCTTTTCATTTGGGGCTTTCAGCGCCAACGACTTCCTGCAAAATGAGTAAAAAATCATGTTAGGTATGTGGTCTTCGAAGATCAAATTGGAACGATACAAGGTTACCGTTCACCCAAATTCGTATCTTGGGGTTTGATTCTGATGTGGACGACTCTGTTATTGCGTCCATTGACTTTGCCAGAGGAGAAACGTCCGGCGTACAAATGATTCACTTGCCCCAGTTAGGTATGGTTTTGCTGTTTGTCATCTCTGGATTCGGTGACCCTGATTTGATGCGATTTCATGGGGGATCATGAGAGTTTGCCCCCGGTTTGGCTCCTCAAAGTAAATGGGGGGAACCTGCTCCCATTGATTTTTGCAGATTCTGATCATCCGTCTCGATTGTCAGAGTCCTTGATCAATTTTATCTGTCTCAAGACAGCCTGATATTCTTGGGATTCGTCATGTGGCGGTTTGGTGATTCTCTCGATCACAGTCGCCGTTTGAGGTATTTGATGTTCCCTGTTTGTTATTTGAAAGCATTACATCCTGCGTCCTCTGCTTTTGATCATCATCTGAGAGGGAAAAGAAAGGAAGCATTATTCCCATATCAAGAAAATAATCATTTTGGAACGATACGTCCTTTTACACTTGATTTGCATTCCGTTTTGATGTTGCATATTGATATGAACAACATCTATCGAATTCCTCCATCCGTGCTTGAAGGTATTTGCAATGCCTACGGTTCATTTGCCCCAGCTGGGCGACGTCTGTTTTGTCATTTGAATGCATGAGCTTTTGGGTGCATTGTCTCTTTTATCACCTGAGATAAAAAAAAATGGAGAAAAACTTATCCTCAGATCTGATTAAAAATCAATTAGGAACGATACGTCCTTTCACCAAACGAGTGGCTCTGCGGCCAAATGCATTTTGCACTGAAGAGACGAATTCCACTATGCTCCACGGGTTTGGGGAATTTGCCCCTATTTTCGATATAAATGAGCCTTATCGAGATGTATACAATACAAATAGATCCCTAATACAATCAATCTAAGGGACGAGATAGAGAGGATCTCAGCAAAATTAATCTTATACAAGAGAACTAAGAATGTCAAATCAATCAAAGGAATGTGGTCCGAACACTTGGAGATGCCCCAGTTCCAATCTTCGAGATGTGACTCCAGGATCACCGATTTTTTTTATTTTTTATTTTTTTTTAGATATACCAACCATCTAAAGACATGCACATGAGACAAGTGAGGATAAAACTTCTAAAAATCAAAGGATTGGATTTGGAACCTAAGGCCAAGGTTCCCACCTCGAGTTCTAGAAAGAGCCAATTCCATTGCACAACTATCGTTGCATTGGGACTCGATCCATAGTTCGAAGTGAGCGAAATTGAAAAGTGGATTACCCCATGTTTTTCCTCACGGAGATTCCATTTTCAATTCCTTCTATTGTTTTCCTAAAGAGGGCGCCCGAGGTTTTAGGCGCGGCTGTGTGTGTTCATTGTGTCGTGCTAAAGCAATAAACATGCATTTCATTTAGCAAACACCGCTTCAATATAAACATCCACACAATCATACATCCTAAACTCCTACCTACATAAGACAGAGTTAACAAACACTTCACCCCTTATTTCTCCAATCTGCAAAAACATTTAACACCTCAAGGGTCAAAGTACGTACCTCACCTTGAATAGCATCTGCATAAAACATGTTAGAAAAATCAATCAACTTTTTAATCGGCTCAAGTTCTCTAAGTCCCCAGCGGAGTCGCCAGTCTGTCGCGACCCTCTCGAGGTTCGCCGTGGGCTCTCGAGGGCTAATGGGCCGTCCAGTCTGGTCGGACGCGGGCCTCTCCCAAGGCCCGTTACCCAAATCGCAACGGAGGTATACGTAGTCGACCTTCAGTGTGGTCTAGTGACATGTGTTAAGTGTGCATGCCATGGAGTCGCCACAAATCATTTTTTGGAGGGTATGATTGGACCACCCTATTGAATAGTCGGGAGTTTCCATTCAATTCTGCGATAACCAGAGAAATGGGTTCGGGGACTTAGTTACGTCAACTGTCAGAGTTGACGCCCTTTCGGTACCTAAGTTGACTGAATTTTCTGACCTAAGATTTCATGCAGATGAGTGGAGTACGAATCCTAAATCTAGGAATTCATGCAAATAGGAATAACTATCATAGCAATCACAATCAATAATAAAAGGCGCAAATCAATGAATCCAAATATGCAAAATAAACACATCAAATCAACATGACACTCATAAGAAGGCTCTATTAACCTAAATAAGTATCAATAAAGCTTAGGAATGATTTAGACATGATTTTACTCATAAGGGGTAAAGTCGTAATTTTGAGACAAAAGGGACGATTTGCCCCAAAAAGGCAAAATCATCATTTCGGAATGAATTCGGAGTAAAACAAAGTCAAAAATAGGTCTGGTCACTCAATTGACCCATTTCCTATTTTTTTTGCAATTTTCATGATTTTCTGGAATTTTAGAAACCGATTTACCATTCGAAGGGTAAAATCGTCATTTTCTAAAAATGAGAATGAAATGTGGAAATCCTAGACATAAGGTTTAGCCACCTATCTGGCTCATCGCCAAATTCTAAGCAATTTCCACAATTCATCGGGATATCAAAGACGATTTACCCTTTGAGGGGTAAAATCGTCGTTTTGGATTAAACGGGAGAAAATCCTGAAAAACGACAACCAATCAATTTCTTTTGATCATTTTCAGCCTTAGGAATTTTCTAGAATTTTTTTAGTAATTTTCTGCAATTCTTCTCAATTTTTTGTTTTTCTTTAATTTTTCCATTTTTTTGGCATTTTCTGATTTATTAATATTTTTTTATATTTTCAAATATTTTAACAAAAAGCATATCATTGGCAATAGACAACACTCAACCAGATAAATAAGCTAACTACTGAACTAAGATAAATACATGCAAACCAAATCTATAATGGCGACATTTTAGAAAAATAACCCTGCTATACGGATCGGGTACGTAAAACATACCGGATTGGACACCGGCCTTCAATCGCCCAGTCCCAACCTGCGACCATCTCCATGCACATCACCTGTCGATCACCACATCAAAATGTCAACAATCAATTTTACAAGTTTTAAGACCGGCAATAAATAATAATAATTTTAAAAATAAATAAATCCGGGCTCGGAAACGGGCCAATTCGCTCAGCCATGGACCGGCTATGGGCTCAGCCACGGCCCAAGATCACGGCCTCGGCCCACGGCCTTGGCCCACGGCCTCGGCCATGGCCGAGGCCGTGGGCCAAGGCCAACAGCTTTGGCCCACGGGCTCGGCCATGGACTCGGCCATGGCCTTGGCCTACGGCCTCGGCCCACGGGCTCGGCCATGGGCTCGGCCATGGCCTTGGCCTACGGCCTTGGCCCACGGCCTCGGCCATGGCCCAAGATCACAACCGCTCGGCCCACGGGCTCGGAAACGGCTTCGACACGCTCCGACACGGCGACACGCCGACACGCTCCGACACGCCCGGACTCGTTCCGACGACAGGATGGTGACCCGAGGCCGTTTCTGAGCTCCACCAGCGGCGCGTAGGCTCCACAAGCTCTAAGGGAGGAGGTAGGACTCCGGGGCGGTCGCCGGAGGCGATAGCGCGCTTTGGCGATGACGGATTTGGCCCGATCCGAAACAAACCCGACCAAACTCCGAAACGGGTGGAGGCCGCGGGTCTTGAGGTGTTCACAGCGGCTTTGAGCGACGGCTAGCGACGACGGCGGAAGGGTCGAAGGCGAAAGCAAATAGTGCACGAAGGTGGGGGTTCCATTTTTTTTTTTTTGAAGAAGAAGAAGAAAAGAAGAAGAAGCCCAAGAGGAGGAAGGAGCTAGAAGAAGATGAAGAAGCTGCCGAAGAAGAAGGAGAGGAGACGGATGATGGGAGGGGGGAGGTGAATAAAAAAATAATAATAATAAAATAATAATAATAAAAATATTAGAAAGTAATAATAATAATAAAATAATCAAAAGCGAAGACAAAATGATTAGTCATCTTTTCCTTTTAAATGATGATGTTTTCAATCCTTTTCCTTTTAATTATTACTAATATTTTTGCCAAATTCAATTTTATGGTGATCAGAAAACACCTAAAATCGAACCTGAATTTTACTGTTTTATGAGGTCAGAAAATAGATAAAATAAAAATAAAAATACCGACTATTTTTATATAATTTTTGTGACCTCAAATATTATTTTCCTTGATTTTCTTCTTTTCTTTTCTTTTTGTATTTTTCGAAAATATTAAAAAAAATGAAAATTATGAAAATTATTTTTTTGGTCAAAATGGTTCCTAAGGCCAAGCCAAGGCTTCCAAAGTTGATTTTGTGATTTTATGATCTTTTTTTGATATTTTTAATTAATTTTAAAGAATAAAAATCACAATAATAGATGGTCAGAAATCAGGTGTCAACAGCTGCCCCTCTTTGAGAGGAATCTCGTTAGAGGTTTCTCTCAAAGATAAGATGGCACATGATTCCTAACCGACTCAACTGGGAAAATGAGAGAAGAAATGCTATGACATCGAACCCTTAAGGCTCTCTGATGAAAACTCAAATTAATCCCTGGTTTGCTCTAACAATTTGAATATGGGCCAGAGTGAGAGAGGCTTACCTGAAGCTCACCTGTCGGATGCTGCCGGTTGCGACAACTTTCAAGCAGATACCTAGGACTCATCATTCAGGATATTCTAGAGAGATTAAGCTCTGACATGTATGGTAGGTCATACCATTATGGGATTCCTAATTGGTAGGAACCTAAGGAAGGCGCATCCCCACGCTTTGGGATTTGCTGGAGATTTTAATCCGTATGGTGGATCGGACCTTCGTGCTGATCCTTAAGGCGGTATCTACCTCGTGTTGACCCTTATGGCGGTTTCTACCATGAGTTGACCTTTTAGGCGGTTTTTACCTCGTGTTGACCCTTTAGGCGGTTTCTACCTTGTGTTGACCCTTATGGCGGTTTCTACCATGACTTGACCCTTTAGGCGGTTTCTACCTTGAGTTGACCCTTTAGGCGGTTTCTACCTTGTGTTGACCCTTATGGCGGTTTCTACCATGAGTTGACCCTTTAGGCGGTTTCTACCTTTAATTGACCCTTCAGGCGGTTTCTACCTCGGTTTGACCCTTCGGGCGGTTTCTACCTTGGTTGACCCTTCAGGCGGTTTCTACCATTGTGTTTGATCCTTCAGGCAGTATCTACCATGAGTTGACCCTTCAGGCGGTATCTACCTTGGTTTGACCCTTCAGGCGGTATCTACCATGAGTTGACCCTTCAGGCGGTATCTACCTTCAGTTCGCTTTGAAAAGGGGTCTCATGACGAGGGTTCTCCACGTCCGATGAGATTGCCTAAATTTTTTTAAAAAGGGGTCTCATGACGAGGGTTCTCCACGTCCGATGAGACTGCCTAAATTTTAAAAAGGGGTCTCATGACGAGGGTTCTCCACGTCCGATGAGACTGCCTAAATTTTGAAAATGGGTCTCATGACGAGGGTTCTCCACGTCCGATGAGACTGCCTAAATTTTGAAAAGGGATCTCATGACGAGGGTTCTCCACGTCCGATGAGACTGCTTGATTTTTGAAAATGGATCTCATGACGAGGGTTCTCCACGTCCGATGAGACTGCCTAAATTTTGAAAATGGGTCTCATGACGAGGGTTCTCCACGTCCGATGAGACTGCTTGATTTTTGAAAATGGGTCTCATGACGAGGGTTCTCCACGTCCGATGAGACTGTTTGATATTTTGAAAATGCGTCCTGAGACGAGGGTTCTCCACGTCTGATAGGACTTTTTCTTTTAAAAGGGTTTTTCTTCCCCTCTTTTTTTTAGAGATCCCGAAGTTTGTCGGGAATTTAGTTTTTGAAGCAGTGAAAGATTTTATTTTGACAAAACTTCACTTGAGTCTGTTGAGGCGACATTCTGGGAGCTGGGTTCTCTAGGTATCCTGCAGAAGTTTGAGCCTGAAAGATTTTTCTTCACCAAGAAAACGTTAGTAATCTTTGGGAAGACCACGGCTGTCCATTTTGACAAAATCGTATGATTTAAGTTTTAATCATGAAATGTGCATTTTGATGTTGGAGGTTATCCAAAGCATTCTTGCAACATGCAAATGTGATCACAAATCCCTTGCACGGAAAATCTGGATCAACAGTTTGAAAATTTCAAAAAGAGTTTGTTCAAAACATCAATTGGCATATTTCTCGACAAGGAGGTCTTCTCACCTGTTTTGCGATAGTAGTTTTTTTTTTTATAGGGGATGCACTCAATTTCCTATAACCCGTGCCTAGGTTTTAGGCTCATTCGCAGCGCATACATTTTGATCGGTCGGGAGGTCTTCCACGGGACCGTAATGTTGGGCTTGGATATTGATTTTCAAAGGGGACCCGCTTTGGAGTCGAGGCCATTGAACGAAAGTTTTCACCATCTACTCCGGGTTTACAAGTGAAGAACCCTGCAAAATGAGAAAGAAATAGTCTTGCTCGTACTTCTTCGAGCTAAGCTATATGTTAACCCAAGTGTCTTAGTCAGAGAAGACTGTTTCAGGGTTATGATGTCGGTAGGATTGGGGACCGAAAAAAAAAGCTTGTTTTTGGCCCAGAAATTACAAAGGGTTTTGACATTGGTGATCATTGCAAATCTGCCACTTGTCCTTACCTTTCTACATCTTCAGTCCTTGAGATGCGCGCCCATTTTTTAGGTGTGCACAAGTTCTTTAGAGAACGTCTCTCGTCGCATTAAGAGACTGATGACTCTGTCTGAGTCTCTGGTCCACGCTTGACACCATTTGGGGAGTAGTCTTTTTGATCCGACTCCTTTAGGGGTCTTTCTCTTTTTTTTTTTTCAGGTTTCATTAGGGATCGATCAAATTGTTCACCCGAGCATCGGCCTCGCTTTTACCAGGCACTTTGCTTTTTCTTGATGCTGGGGATTTCTTTAATCCCTTGTCGCAAGTGGGATGCTTGGCAATTGTGCGAGATATATGACTTGGCTCTTAGCACGCTTGAGTATCAACTTAGTAGTTTCTTCGTAAACCCTAAGTCTTGAACTTCTCCGTTCCTGAAGTGATTTGCCTTTGTTTTGGAACTTGCAATGATCACCAATGGGTTTATGAAATGAATTTGCAGGCTCAACTTGGTTGTGCAAATGATACAGTGTGTGGGATAGAGAAATGAACGCTTCTCGTCATCCTATGGCACTTGGATTACCATATAAACAACACACAAAGATTGATGTTAGTCCGAGCAAGAAAATTTCTAATCATTTTCTCCTGATGCTGCTGAACTTACCTCCTTTTTGCCCCGATGTGGGGTGGTTCTTGACAGGGTTAAGAATGAAAACCGCCGTTCGAAGGGGTTATCAATGGTCACCTATAGTGTTTGGGGATAGGAAACGAATGCCTCCGTCGTCCCAATCCATGTAATCGCTGCGGATGGTCCCTACTTCCGTAGGTCCAGATTTTGCTATCTGATCCGCTCCACTTCTCTCTCAAGTGTGTATAGGACGTGTTTGGATTAGGCTTTGCCTCTCGTCTTTTGAGAAAACGTCCTTTTGAAAGTTTTGAACAATTTTTTATTGGAAAAATCTCTTTCATTTTCTCCATGATTTTTACCCGTCAAAGGGGATTTTATGATGTCCCATGCATGTTCTTATTCATGTTCAGACAACCTCCTGTTTCAAAACATGAATGCCAATGAAATTTGAATTCTATGTCTTTTCTAGACATTAGATTCTGAAAGCTTTTCTTTTCTTCTCTATTTTTTATTCAACATCTTCAAGGGATTTGGGAGAGGAATACTTACCTGTCCCTCGCGGCTGGAGATCCCTGAAAATGCGGAAGAAACATGTTATTGTACGTTCACGAATTTTTCAAAAAATTAAAACGATACAATTTACCCTTGGTCATGTATTCCAACGGGTAATACATGGGATGTGAAAACCTGTTTCGCCTTGATGGCGATCCCCTGTCAAAGACGGGAATTAGGCGTCAGTTTGCGTTCCAAAATTCAAGGCAAATTGGAACGATACAGCCTTATTCTTGTTTTGTGCTTCCATTTGAGCACAAACGCGCGGCTTGCAGAAATTGGCCATCTATATTGTGGCCATGATTCCTCCGTTTGGTTGGCGATAAATCCTTCTCAAGGATTTGCCATAGAGGAGACCCATTTGTGATTTTGGACGCATTCCAGCGCCACTCTTCATAGTTCCTTTTATTCAAGAAAAATGAAATTTTTATCAGAATGCATGTCAAAGCATGAAGTGTGGAAGCGATACTTTTTACCATCCACTAGGTCTTATGATCAAAGACCATCTCCTGGAATCCTGACTTCTAAGGCCACTGATTCAATTCGTCTCCCTGTTAGCGCGCTCTTTTCATTTGGGGCTTTCAGCGCCAACGACTTCCTGCAAAATGAGTAAAAAATCATGTTAGGTATGTGGTCTTCGAAGATCAAATTGGAACGATACAAGGTTACCGTTCACCCAAATTCGTATCTTGGGGTTTGATTCTGATGTGGACGACTCTGTTATTGCGTCCATTGACTTTGCCAGAGGAGAAACGTCCGGCGTACAAATGATTCACTTGCCCCAGTTAGGTATGGTTTTGCTGTTTGTCATCTCTGGATTCGGTGACCCTGATTTGATGCGATTTCATGGGGGATCATGAGAGTTTGCCCCCGGTTTGGCTCCTCAAAGTAAATGGGGGGAACCTGCTCCCATTGATTTTTGCAGATTCTGATCATCCGTCTCGATTGTCAGAGTCCTTGATCAATTTTATCTGTCTCAAGACAGCCTGATATTCTTGGGATTCGTCATGTGGCGGTTTGGTGATTCTCTCGATCACAGTCGCCGTTTGAGGTATTTGATGTTCCCTGTTTGTTATTTGAAAGCATTACATCCTGCGTCCTCTGCTTTTGATCATCATCTGAGAGGGAAAAGAAAGGAAGCATTATTCCCATATCAAGAAAATAATCATTTTGGAACGATACGTCCTTTTACACTTGATTTGCATTCCGTTTTGATGTTGCATATTGATATGAACAACATCTATCGAATTCCTCCATCCGTGCTTGAAGGTATTTGCAATGCCTACGGTTCATTTGCCCCAGCTGGGCGACGTCTGTTTTGTCATTTGAATGCATGAGCTTTTGGGTGCATTGTCTCTTTTATCACCTGAGATAAAAAAAAATGGAGAAAAACTTATCCTCAGATCTGATTAAAAATCAATTAGGAACGATACGTCCTTTCACCAAACGAGTGGCTCTGCGGCCAAATGCATTTTGCACTGAAGAGACGAATTCCACTATGCTCCACGGGTTTGGGGAATTTGCCCCTATTTTCGATATAAATGAGCCTTATCGAGATGTATACAATACAAATAGATCCCTAATACAATCAATCTAAGGGACGAGATAGAGAGGATCTCAGCAAAATTAATCTTATACAAGAGAACTAAGAATGTCAAATCAATCAAAGGAATGTGGTCCGAACACTTGGAGATGCCCCAGTTCCAATCTTCGAGATGTGACTCCAGGATCACCGATTTTTTTTATTTTTTATTTTTTTTTAGATATACCAACCATCTAAAGACATGCACATGAGACAAGTGAGGATAAAACTTCTAAAAATCAAAGGATTGGATTTGGAACCTAAGGCCAAGGTTCCCACCTCGAGTTCTAGAAAGAGCCAATTCCATTGCACAACTATCGTTGCATTGGGACTCGATCCATAGTTCGAAGTGAGCGAAATTGAAAAGTGGATTACCCCATGTTTTTCCTCACGGAGATTCCATTTTCAATTCCTTCTATTGTTTTCCTAAAGAGGGCGCCCGAGGTTTTAGGCGCGGCTGTGTGTGTTCATTGTGTCGTGCTAAAGCAATAAACATGCATTTCATTTAGCAAACACCGCTTCAATATAAACATCCACACAATCATACATCCTAAACTCCTACCTACATAAGACAGAGTTAACAAACACTTCACCCCTTATTTCTCCAATCTGCAAAAACATTTAACACCTCAAGGGTCAAAGTACGTACCTCACCTTGAATAGCATCTGCATAAAACATGTTAGAAAAATCAATCAACTTTTTAATCGGCTCAAGTTCTCTAAGTCCCCAGCGGAGTCGCCAGTCTGTCGCGACCCTCTCGAGGTTCGCCGTGGGCTCTCGAGGGCTAATGGGCCGTCCAGTCTGGTCGGACGCGGGCCTCTCCCAAGGCCCGTTACCCAAATCGCAACGGAGGTATACGTAGTCGACCTTCAGTGTGGTCTAGTGACATGTGTTAAGTGTGCATGCCATGGAGTCGCCACAAATCATTTTTTGGAGGGTATGATTGGACCACCCTATTGAATAGTCGGGAGTTTCCATTCAATTCTGCGATAACCAGAGAAATGGGTTCGGGGACTTAGTTACGTCAACTGTCAGAGTTGACGCCCTTTCGGTACCTAAGTTGACTGAATTTTCTGACCTAAGATTTCATGCAGATGAGTGGAGTACGAATCCTAAATCTAGGAATTCATGCAAATAGGAATAACTATCATAGCAATCACAATCAATAATAAAAGGCGCAAATCAATGAATCCAAATATGCAAAATAAACACATCAAATCAACATGACACTCATAAGAAGGCTCTATTAACCTAAATAAGTATCAATAAAGCTTAGGAATGATTTAGACATGATTTTACTCATAAGGGGTAAAGTCGTAATTTTGAGACAAAAGGGACGATTTGCCCCAAAAAGGCAAAATCATCATTTCGGAATGAATTCGGAGTAAAACAAAGTCAAAAATAGGTCTGGTCACTCAATTGACCCATTTCCTATTTTTTTTGCAATTTTCATGATTTTCTGGAATTTTAGAAACCGATTTACCATTCGAAGGGTAAAATCGTCATTTTCTAAAAATGAGAATGAAATGTGGAAATCCTAGACATAAGGTTTAGCCACCTATCTGGCTCATCGCCAAATTCTAAGCAATTTCCACAATTCATCGGGATATCAAAGACGATTTACCCTTTGAGGGGTAAAATCGTCGTTTTGGATTAAACGGGAGAAAATCCTGAAAAACGACAACCAATCAATTTCTTTTGATCATTTTCAGCCTTAGGAATTTTCTAGAATTTTTTTAGTAATTTTCTGCAATTCTTCTCAATTTTTTATTTTTCTTTAATTTTTCCATTTTTTTGGCATTTTCTGATTTATTAATATTTTTTTATATTTTCAAATATTTTAACAAAAAGCATATCATTGGCAATAGACAACACTCAACCAGATAAATAAGCTAACTACTGAACTAAGATAAATACATGCAAACCAAATCTATAATGGCGACATTTTAGAAAAATAACCCTGATATACGGATCGGGTACGTAAAACATACCGGATTGGACACCGGCCTTCAATCGCCCAGTCCCAACCTGCGACCATCTCCATGCACATCACCTGTCGATCACCACATCAAAATGTCAACAATCAATTTTACAAGTTTTAAGACCGGCAATAAATAATAATAATTTTAAAAATAAATAAATCCGGGCTCGGAAACGGGCCAATTCGCTCAGCCATGGACCGGCTATGGGCTCAGCCACGGCCCAAGATCACGGCCTCGGCCCACGGCCTTGGCCCACGGCCTCGGCCATGGGCTCGGCCCACGGCTTTGGCCCACGGGCTCGGCCATGGCCTTGGCCTACGGCCTCGGCCCACGGGCTCGGCCATGGGCTCGGCCATGGCCTTGGCCTACGGCCTTGGCCCACGGCCTCGGCCATGGCCCAAGATCACAACCGCTCGGCCCACGGGCTCGGAAACGGCTTCGACACGCTCCGACACGCCGACACGCTCCGACACTCCCGGACACGCTCCGACACGCCCGGACTCGTTCCGACGACGGGACGGTGACCCGAGGCCGTTTCTGAGCTCCACCAGCGGCGCGTAGGCTCAACAAGCTCTGAGGGAGGAGGTAGGACTCCGGGGCGGTCGCCGGAGGCGATAGCGCGCTTTGGCGATGACGGATTTGGCCCGATCCGAAACAAACCCGACCAAACTCCGAAACGGGTGGAGGCCGCGGGTCTTGAGGTGTTCACAGCGGCTTTGAGCGACGGCTAGCGACGACGGCGGAAGGGTCGAAGGCGAAAGCAAATAGTGCACGAAGGTGGGGGTTCCATTTTTTTTTTTAAGAAGAAGAAGAAAAGAAGAAGAAGCCCAAGAGGAGGAAGGAGCTAGAAGAAGATGAAGAAGCTGCCGAAGAAGAAGGAGAGGAGACGGATGATGGGAGGGGGGAGGTGAATAAAAAAATAATAATAATAAAATAATAATAAAATAAAATATTAGAAAGTAATAATAATAATAAAATAATCAAAAGCGAAGACAAAATGATTAGTCATCTTTTCCTTTTAAATGATGATGTTTTCAATCCTTTTCCTTTTAATTATTACTAATATTTTTGCCAAATTCAATTTTATGGTGATCAGAAAACACCTAAAATCGAACCTGAATTTTACTGTTTTATGAGGTCAAAAAATAGATAAAATAAAAATAAAAATACCGACTATTTTTATATAATTTTTGTGACCTCAAATATTATTTTCTTTGATTTTCTTCTTTTCTTTTCTTTTTTGTATTTTTCGAAAATACTAAAAAAAATGAAAATTATAAAAATTATTTTTTTGGTCAAAATGGTTCCTAAGGCCAAGCCAAGGCTTCCAAAGTTGATTTTGTGATTTTATGATCTTTTTTTGATATTTTTAATTAATTTTAAAGAATAAAAATCACAATAATAGATGGTCAGAAATCAGGTGTCAACAGTTCTGTTCCTTTAGAAACGCGGTCTCCCGTCGTTTGTACTGATTACTCAGCTTGGTTCGTTTATTTTGAAACCAATTCAAGATCCTCAAAGGGCTCATCCCTAGTTTTTGACCCAACTTCTTCCTCTGTTCTGTGTCCGGGAAAGGGCATCCCTTGAAGATAGCTTCAAGTATCTGGACCTCATCCGGAGTGTAGAGCTGGCGACGCTTTCTTTTCTGGGGCGGATCATCGTCGCTGGCGTCTTGGTCGCTGAGGGCTTGAGTCTCCTGGATGGTCGAGTCGATTTCCATATCCTTCATGACGAATTCATTTCCGAGGTCTTCAAATTCCTCTAGCCGTTCAAGTTCGGAAACATTTAGGTCAGGCGTTTCCAACAAATGATGGTACCCCTTGAACATTTTGGGTCGAAATGTCTTTTCCTGGTCTTCGTTCACTTGATCTTCTCCACCCTTTCTCAGATGTTCGCCCTCTCTGTAATTATCAGAGATTAGGCGTGTTCCAAGAAGCGTCCCTTTGAAATCGAGTAACGAGTGTCTGACGGGCGTTCCTTTCGAGACTTCGTGATTCCCCCCGTCCGTTCTTACTCTCTCTTGCCTGAGTGGAGCGTGCAGATTTCCCGTGTCGACTTTTGCTTTATCGAGCATTACGCCTGTCCCCCTAGCTCGGTCTCCAAAGTAATAGGTCCGCCGGCCTTTAGGTGTTGTTACCTTTTCTAAGCCCGAAATCACGGGACAGAGGTGGATCTGTGACTCACCAGGGATGTATTAATGAGACTTGATTAGCCCGGCTGCGTATAGAAAAATTATTGCAGCTTTCCCTTTCTCGTTCGAGCGCTAAAGGGCGAGAGATTGACATCGAGAAGATTACATTTCGATCTAACCTCTCAAACACTCCTCCATCATTCCTTCTCCTCTCTGCTCTTGAATCGCAGATGGCTTCCTCTCCTGTTCCTGCTGTCTCGACCGAAGCTTCAACCCAATGGGAGAGGTTTTATCACCTCTTGGGTAGAGGTTATGGCTACATAAACAGTCATCCTGAAGCTGAGGTTGAAGTTCGTACTCTGATTCCGGCCCTGGACACTGTGTGTATTGAAGGTACGAAACTGCAAAGGGAGTTTGTGATCTTCCCAACTCTCTTCAACAATTTCCTGCAGGCTTACGAAGTTGCTAGCCGGGAGGTCACTTTGGCTGGTATCGTGCGAGCCCGCTATCAGGACCGAACTGAGTCCCTGATGTTGGCCATGCTGACGGCCGATAACCATAAAAGGGCTGTTGAATACGCCCACGCCCAGGTTTCGATGTTGGTCCGTGAGAGGGACAACTTGGTGGAGCGTCTGGCTCTTTTTGACACCGCCTTTGAGCAAGATCAGCACAACCTCGTGCTGAGGTTCCAGTGTGCCTGGTTGGAGGAAAGGCTTGAAGACCTGAGCATGGATATAGCTCGCGGGAGGGTGCTGGCTCAGGACTTAGAGCTTGAGTTCGAGTACTATGAGACCAAGGTGAACGAACTTAGGGAGAAATGTCGTCTCCTATTCTTCAAGCTTGTAGACCTCGATTCCCAGAGTGTGGGTTGTAAGCAAGGCATGGATAGCATGGAGAATCAATTGAGCTCATTTGTGACGCTCATTAGAACTCACTTCGGATTTACGGTTCCCCCTCAGTAGTCTGTTTGTAAAGTCTCTTGTTAAGTGCTATAAATGAGAGTGTATGTACATTTCCCCTTATCCTTCGCAAGATTCAATATTGCCCTTGGTTTCGCAATCATAGTGTTTGAGGCAACTGACGATCTTTCCGCTTTCGAGCCCGCTCACGTTATGTTTGTAACCTATGCTGTCACGTTTGCCTTCGTGCGCTTGGTCGATTTACCTCGAACCCATTGTGACAAAAGATTGTTGTAGCTAAACATGATGATGTTAGCAAGCATCATTGTGTGAAATCAACCCTAGGCCTTAAAGAAGAAAGGAACTGCTCCGATTGAAACTTTACAATGCGCAGATAAGAAATAAGTTCTACTTGTGTACAAGCCCCCCCTTTCTCTGGGTATGTCCGATCACCACCCCATCATGTCTGGGTTCAGGTGCGCGGTCATCGACTCCAGATCATGGCCGTGAAGGTTTGCTAGCCTCCTCCTGATGGATTCTTCGAACTGTGACCACCATCTTTGTTTGAGAAGAAAAGAGGAGGGTCGACCTCTTTCCTATCAAAAGCGTGTCTCACTCAGAGATCAAGGAAGCAAAATTGTTCGAAGTGTTCCCCCACTGGATCATCTGAGATCATATGCCTTAGTTGGGCGAACTCCTGAACATTAGACGTCGTGGGTGGATCAGCAGCAGGAAGAGCGCCGGTGGACGGCTGCTGCTCGAGTGGAGAAGTGTATATTTGTTGCACCGGTGGCACGTATTCTTGAGGAACATTAAGATGACTGATAGGGCTATATTGACCAATTATCCAACAGTTGGTGGTAGAGCTACCGGCTTGATCGGTATCGAGACTCAGCAGGGCTCTTCTTGAGGCATGGCTGTTGCGTTCGTAGCCGTACCTAATGTTCAAGTTCGAGTCGGGCTCTTCTAGGCGCCGTGCGGCATGACGTCGTCGTAGCTTCCTGCGGTAACCATTAAGGTGGTTTGCGACTAACCTTCTAGCGAGCTCCGGTTCATTCATGACCTCATGTACGCGTGTTGGACATAATGAGTCATTCCCTATTTGGTGAACCGCATCAAGGAATTTTCTGTGAAGCTCTGGAGACCATATGAACTTCTTTTGGCGACTCAGGATAGCATCCGTGACTCGGCGATCATTCCTCGATTTACTCTCGGCGGGGTCTGGTTGTGCCAGAGGTTGTTGCAGGGGAAGCTGGTTGACTTCGAACTGGTCTGTGGTGATAGTAAGCCCATTGTCAGGGAAATTGTAGTAACGCGCCTCCCCTCTTTCAAAAGATGGTTTGAGGGAGTGGGGTGGCGGACGACCACCTGCGATTCTCATAGAAAACTTATCACGGAACATTTCGCGAGTGTCGATAGAACCACCGCAGTTAAGGCAAGCGGCGTTGATGAGGACTTCCTTATACCACATGTTTTCTGCTCGAAGCTTGGCGTATTCTTCTTTTAGAGTTTCGAGCTCTTGACACTTTCCCCGAACCACTGATCTGGCCCGTCTGTTTTGAAACCAGTGCTTGACCCTTAAGGGTTCCATCTCTAATTTCCGGGCTAATTTTCTTCTTCGTCTCGTATTCGGGTAACGGCACTTATTGAAGGCGGCTTCGAGTATCTGGATTTCCTTCTCAGTATAGGGCCGGCGACGTCTTCTTCCACGAGATGGGACATCGCCGCTGCCGTCGTTGTTGCTGCTACTGTCGTCGTCGCCACCACTGTCATCGTCGCTGCCCTGCTCCTGAACCTCGTTGCCAGCAGGGTTGGGTAGTATGGTTTCGACATCTGGCTCGATCCCAAAGACTTCGAGGTCTCCCAACTGCACATTACCTAGGACATTTGGGTCAGTCATCTCCAACAAATGACTATGACTGTTAAACATACTGGATCAAGAAAAGGTTTGTTCGTCCTTTTTTATTCACTCAAGGTCTTGTAATCCTCTTCCTATGTTTACTCTCTCTAAACTTTCTTTTGAGGGACTTTGCGTACTCAGGAGTCGCTCTTCGAGCATGGAAGACGATCACCAGGCGAGCGCTCTTCTAGAGATTTTGAGTTTCTCGTCTTGTCGTCTTCCTTCCTTTTCATGGTGGAGAGATCACGGATCGCTTTTCTTTCCTCGATAGCCAAACCTGTCCCCCACTATCTCTCAAAAGACTAAATTACGTCCACCACCCGCTCAGCTTTTCATCATGACAAAACTATCAACCCTATCGCGGCTCCTTCGATATTTGCGCTCGACTCCCGCTCCATCTCAATAATGGTGAAATAGACAACTCTTTTACAACTTTTCAAACTCGTCAGGCCTGAAATCGCGGATCGAGACATGTCTGATGATTCACGGGAGGAGCAGCCCCTGCTTTACATTAACTACCCCGGCTCCACAAGCATTATTGCCGTAACTTTTCTCCATTTTTGAGCTACTATGAAACGAGGAGAAGGTTAGTGCTCTCATTTGCCCAGCTTTCACTTTCATTCATTCCATCGCACTCGTCTTCCTCTCCATCCTTCCAACAAGAAATGGCTTCATCTTCTGCTTCTTCCTCTGACTCTTCCCATGCTTGCGTCTTTTCAATCGCAGTCCCGGCCCGATGGGAAAAACTCTATAATCTCTTGGGTCGGGGCTATGCTTATATAGCCGATCATCCGGAGATCGAGGCTGAGATCCGCGTTCTATTTGCGGCCACAGACACTACTTCCATCGAGGGTACTGAGTTGGAGAAGGAGTATAAAACATTCCCAGCCCTCTTTGCAAACTTCCTAGAGGCTTACCGCGTTGCTCACCGGGAAGTTCTCGTGGCTCGTGTCTTGCGAGCCCGCTACGAAGACCGCTGTGACTGCCTGACGTTGACTAACTTCGTGGCTGACAGCCACAACAAGGTTGTGGAAACTGCCAACGAGCGGGTCTCGACGATGCTTCGTGAACGTGGAAATTTGGTGGAGCGTTTGGCCTTGTGCCTGATCACCTATGAGCACGATCGTCGTAACATCATGTTGAAGTTTCAGAGCGATTGGCTGGAAGAGCGACTCGATACTGTTACGGCGGATGTATCCCGTGGGAGGGAATTGGTCCGGGACTTGGAACTTGCTGCTGAAGATCACAGGGCCAAGGTTGCTGACCTTAAGAATGAGTGCAAGGGCCTTCTTCTCCAGCTCGCGGATCATGATATACGGAGCGGTGAGTGTAGGCAGGGAATCAACCATATGGAGGGCCAATTGAGCTCCTTCGTGCTGCTGATTAGGGCTCAGTTCGGCTTTACTTTTCCGCCTCGCTAATCTGTATTAATCTGCTTTGAAAGTCTTTCGATTGAGCGAAAGTGAATGAAAGCTCCTGTGTGTGTGTTTTAGCTTTTATATGGTCCATTTCTTCGAGCATCCGAACATCTTCAACTTGGGTGAGCCGAACCATAATATCAATAAGTCGAGCAAATATGTCCTGATTTTATAACTCACTAATGATCAGATGAAAGAATAGCCTCAGACTTATCGAGGAAAAGGTTTCTCTTTATTACCTATTTTTTACCTGCAAATGAAAAGACAGAATCAGAAGGAATAATTTGAAAAAGACAGGAAAAACCCCTTTCAATCTTATGCTTACCCATGATTAATAAGGACAAGAACTTTTACAAGGGTTTTAATCTTGCGCGAAAAGTTTTTATCAATATTCCTCGAAAGAAAGTATACTATTGAAAGGAATGTAATTCACAATAATTGCTTTTGATCAATTTCGAGAGGAACGAATTACTCAAAAGTGCGAGGCATAATAACGTGTTTTAAATTTAATTGAAGATACGGCATCCAAATCAAGGCCGTTTTGTTAAGAACGAGAGTAATTTGGACATCTATCTCGTCATTAAATTAACAACGCTGATATTCTCGGTCAATTATCGTGGATTACCAGCGACGTAAAACATGCACGAAACAATTCAAGTGTATAATTCCTTCTAGAGAAATTGAGATTGGACTACTCTTCCAATTTTAATTTCCTCTAAAGGAATTATAAACTTGACTTGGGAGTATTCGGATGATTAGAGAAAATGCCATCACATTCCCATGACCCGTCAAAAGAAATACAACCAAGTTCCATCTGAATGTATACACCAATAGATCCCTAATACAATTACTCTAAGGGGTGAGATAGAGAAAACCTCGGTAAAAATAAACCCTATACAAGAGGACTAGTAATGAAAAATGAAATAAAGGAATGTGATCCTAACGTTTAAGGATGCCCCAGTTTCGATCGGTGTCTTCAGGATCACCTGCCCCAACTCGTCATCTTCGTTGGATGATACCTCAATAATGTCCACAGTATGCTCCTCGCATACTCGGTGTTCGTCGTGGGATATCACCCTCCTCGTCTTCTATCAAGGACGTTGAAATGGCATTTAATCTAATCACCGGAATGCATCGAATGAAATGCCTATATTTATATGAACTGTGATAGATTTGAGGGATAGAGAGTCTTACCAACCAAACTCGTCGACTTATGTACGGTTTTAGGTGTACCAACCGCCCAAAGACATGCGCATGAGACAAGTGATGATGAACTTCTAAAAATCAGAGGGTTTGGTACCTAAGGTCAAGGCTCCCACCTCGAGTTCTAGAAAGAGCCGATTCCATTGCACAACTATCGTTGCATTGGGACTCGATCCATAGTTCGAAGCGAGCGGAATTGAAAAGTAGATTACCCCGTATTTTTCCTCACGGAGATTCCATTTTCAATTCCTTCTATTATGTTCCTAAAGGCGGCGCCCGGGGTTTGAGGCGCGGTTGTGTGTGTCCATGTGTCGTGATCATCACAATGTAAGTCATGCACAACAGTTTATCAATCAGCGCTTCAAATCATCCACACAACATACATTCCTACGCCAACCTGCATAAGACAAAGTTAACAAGTACTCCACCCCTTATCGCTCCAATCTGCAAAAACATATAACACCTATCATAAGCGGACTTACCTCACCTTCAAGAGCGCCTGCAGGGTTAGAAAAAATCACTCAGCGTTTTAATTACGGCCTAAGTCCACTTGAGGTCTAGAACCATATGTTCTAGAACAAAGTCCCCAGTGGAGTCGCCAGCTGTCGCGACCCGTCCGAAAGCGGACGCGGCTAATGGATTACCGATCGCGGATCTTGGATCGGCGCGAGCCCTCCCAAGCCCATACCAAATCGCGGCGGGAGTATTTTTTAAAAGATTCGACGATAGGAGTCGATCGCTTTCGACCTTCAGTGTGGTCGTAGTGGCATGTGCAAATTGTGCATGCATTTGGAGTCGCCACCGGTCTTTCTTGGAGGGTAGACCGGAAACCTTACTGACCGATTGGGAGAGATCGATCAGTTCTGCGGAACCAGAGATTTTGGGTTCGGGGACTTGGTTACGTCGGTGTCATTACCAACGCCCTTTCGGTACCTAACGCGAGTGATTTTCCTAACTAAGAATTCATGCAGGCGCAATTTTAGGCGAGGTAGGTTTGATTCAGGGTTTCATGCAGATTTGAAAACTATTCCTATCAATCACAATCAATTTTAATGAAAAGCTCAATCAAGTGCATAAATAAATCACATCAATGCACATCAATTCAAGTCAACGGCCTCCTAGTATAGCCATAAGGGCTTGTTGACACCTGATTTTTTTTACCATTTATTATTGTGATTTTTATTCTTTAAAATTAATTAAAAATATCAAAAAAGGTCATAAAATCACAAAATCAACTTTGGAAGCCTTGGTTTAACCTTAGGAACCAATTTTGAACAAAAAATATTTTTCGGTATTTTTAATATTTTTCGAGTTTATTTAATTATAAAAATACCCAAAAAATCAGAAAAATACCATTCGTGGTCAGAAAAATACCCAAAAATATTCGATAATTTTGTTTTAATTTCCTCTTCAAGTGTGTCACTTTAAATCTCAAAAATTCGGCTCGGGTCACTATGTTCCTTCACAAACATAAACCCGAACCGAGCCTAAAAAAAAATCATTTTCGAGTCTTTTAGTTTTCAATTCTCACTTTTTATAAGCTATGACATTGGATTCTAAAGTCTTAAAGTGCAATTAGGTCAATTTGCCCTCCAATTTAATCAATTTTTACCAAAAGGGCTTAATTGCACATTTTTCTTTCAATTAGTCCCCGGTTGCACGGATGTATACGTATGCTCTACGTATTTATACATCATACGTATTTATACGTTATGCATATTTGTATTGTTTGGTAACCTCTTTAACTCTTGTAATAATAATAATGGTTATTATTTTTAACACCTTTGTTAGTGCCTTTTTTAGCATTTTTGTATTGTGAGTGCTATTTTTAAATAGCATTTTTTGTATTATAAATTGTGAGTGCTATTGTTAGTGCTATTTTTAAATGACATTTATTTATCATAAATTGTGAGTGCTATTGTTAGTGCTATTTTTAAATGGCATTTATTTATCATAAATTGTGAGTGCTATTATTAGATATAATTTATAATTGTTAGTGCTATTTTTAAATAGAATTTTTGTATTATAAATTGTGAGTGCTATTGTTAGTGCTATTTTTAAATAGCATTTTTGTATTATAAATTGTGAGTGCTATTGTTAGTGCTATTTTTAAATGTCATTTATTTGAGAGTGCTATTATTAGATAGAATTTATAATTGTTAGTGCTATTTTTAAATAGAATTTTTGTATTATAAATTGTGAGTGCTATTGTTAGTGCTATTTTTAAATAGCATTTTTGTATTATAAATTGTGAGTGCTATTGTTAGTGCTATTTTTAAATGTCATTTATTTGTGAGTGCTATTTTTAGATAGAATTTATAATTGTTAGTGCTATTTTTAAATACAATTTATTGGAAGGTATTTTTGGCTATAAAAGGATGGCAAGAGTTTTGAGGTTGAAGGAGAGAGACATTTTGTAGAGTGTGCAGATTTTTGAGAGCTTAGAGAGAAGAACACAAACACTCTCTATATTCTCATAATCTTGAGCGAGCAAAATATACTAAGTTCGGAATATTGATTCCGCATATTGCTAGCACAATTGTTGTGGAGTTATTAGTCGTCTCCCCGTTCGTCAATTGGTGGTGCGTCCGAACTAGATGCCTAACACTTGTGGAGGCTGAGATCGAAGAACATCGAACCGACACCTCCGTTCAAGCACGCTACGAGAGGTAATCTATTTACTCCCTTTGAGACTTTGTGATTTTTTTCGATTGAAATGCACGAAGTACGCCTCTGGAGATACATGTGTGGGTTGTTATTTATTTCCGCTACGTGTTACGTGGATCCCAACAGTGGTATCAGAGCCAATCCTTAGGTGTTTTCGTGCATTTAATTGATTTTTTGCAATTTTTGCAATACTATGGCCAATATGTATTAACGAATTGTTCGTCTTACATGGCTAATGGAGATTGATTATTTTATATGATAAATTAATCAACGTAGCAAAAATTGAGACTAAATCAATTTTGAATCGAAAATTTATGGCTATCTTATTTTACGTAAAAATTCTGAATATGATTCAACGTAGAATTTTTATTGTGCCTTCCTAAGTTTTAAATTGTGAATTTATTACTTACGTGAAAGGGTGGTGATCATGGAAAAATCTCTAATCAATGTGATTGATGTATATATGAATGTATGATGATTATTTATATATTTGGGGTTGTAATTATTAAATGGAGGCTGCGTACTCCTTTTATTTTTCATGTAATCTTTATTTTTAGCATAATCAATTGTTGATGTAAATGCTACGAGGATTACATGGAGGAGCCTTTTAAGTCGGCGAGCTCTTTGGGGCCCAATTCTTGAAGAGTTCAAGAAACCAAGAAGAAGCGAAGAGCGGCTCTCCGTTATTAAAATATTAAAATGATTATATGTGGTCTCATTGGCTCGAGACCCATTAAATCATAATTCCATGATCACCACGTAGAATAGATATTTATGTGATTGACATCTATTTATTTATTATGATTACGTGAGCATGTTAAACTGGTTAATGTGCAAAGTCAGACTTACCTCACCCAAAATTGTGCCTGCATGAAATCCTAGTTAGGAAAATCACTCGCATTAGGTACCGAAAGGGCGTTGGTAACGACACCAGCGTAACCAAGTCCCCGAACCCAAAATCTCTGGTTCCGTAGAACTGATCGATCTCTCCCAATCGATCGGTAAGGTTTCCGGTCTACCCTCCAAGAAAGACCGGTGGCGACTCCAAATGCATGCACAAGTTGCACATGCCACTACGACCACACTAAGGTCGAAAGCGATCGACTCTTATCGTTGAATCCTCCTGAAAAATACTCCCGCCGCGATTTGGTATGGGCCTGGGAGGGCTCGCACCGATCCAAGACCCGTGATCGGTAATCCATTAGCCGCGTCCGCTTCCGGATGGGTCGCGACAGCTGGCGACTCCGCTGGGGACTTGTTCTAGAAACTATGGTTCTAGACCTCAAGTGGACTTAGGCCGTAATAAAAATTGAGTGATTTTTCTAACCCTACAGGCGCTCTTGAAGGTGAGGTAAGTCCGCTCACGATAGGTGTTATATGTTTTTGCAGATTGGAGTAATAAGGGGTGTAGTCTGTGATTAACTTTATTTTACGCAGGTGTGGCGTAGGAATGTATGTTGTGTGGATGATTTGAAGTGCTGATTGATAAATTGTTGTGCATGACTTGCATTGTGATGATCACGACACATGGACACACACAACCGCGCCTAAAACCCCAGGCGCCGCCTTTAGGAACACAATAGAAGGAATTGAAAATGGAATCTCCGTGAGGAAAAACACGGGGTAATCCACTTCTCAATTCCGCTCGCTTCGAACTATGGATTGAGTCCCAATGCAACGATAATTGTGCAATGGAATCGGCTCTTTCTAGAACTCGAGGTGGGAACCTTAACCTTAGGTGCCAAACCCTCTGATTTTTAGAAGTTCACCATCACTTGTCTCATGCGCATGTCTTTGGGCGGTTGGTACACCTAAAATCGCACATAAGTCGACGAGTTGGGTTGGTAAGACTCTCTATCCCTCAAAACTATTACAGTTCATATAAATATAGGCATTTCATTCATTGCATTCTGGTGATTAGATTAAATGCCATTTCAAGGATAGATGCATGTGTTTTTCCCAAACGTCCTTGATAGAAGACGAGGAGGATGATATCCCATGGCGAACACCGAGTGAGCAACAAAGGAGCCTACTATGGACATTATTGAGATATCGTCCAATGAAGATGACGAGTTGGGGCAAGTGATCCGGAAGTCACAGATCGAACTTGGGGCATCCTTAAACGTTAGGATCACATTCCTTGGTTTCATTTTCCATTACTAGTCCTCTTGTATAGGGTTTATTTTTATCGAGGCTTTCTCTATCTCACCCCTTAGAGTGATTGTATTAGGGATCTATTGGTGTATACATTCAGATGGAACTCGGTTGTATTTCTTTTGACGGGTCATGGGAATGTGATAGTGGCATTTTCTCTAATCATCCGAATACTCCCAAGTCAAGTTTATAATTCCTTTAGAGGAAACTAAAGTTGAAAATCTTACACGACCTTTTTGGTCGTACAGGGTAATCCAACCCCAATTTCGCTAGAAGGAATTATACACTTGAATTGGTCCATGCATGTCATACGTCACTAAGTAATCCACGATAATTGATCAAGAGTATTGACGTTATTTCGAATTTAATGACGAGATAGATGTCCAAATTGCTCTCGTTCTTAACAAAACGGCCTTGATTTGGATGCCGTATCTTCAATTAAATTTAAAAACACGTCGTTATGCCTTGCATTTTTGACTAATTCGCTCTTCTGAATATTGGTCAAAAGCAATTATCGTGAATTACATTCCTTTCAATAGTATGCTTTCTTTCGAGGAATATTGATAAAAACTTTTCGCACAAGATTAAAACCCTTGTAAAAGTTCTTGTCATTATTAATTACGAGCAAGCATAAGATTGAAAGGGGTCTATGCTTTCTTTTTCAGATTATTCCTTTTGACTCGATCTTTTCATTTGCAGGTGAAAAACAAGTAGCATAAAGAAATCTTTTCTTGGATAAGTCTGAGGCTATTCTTTCATCTGACCATGAGTGAGTTAGAAAATCAGAACACATCTACTTGACTTATTATGGATCGGCTCATCCAAGTCTAAGATGTCCGGATGCTCGAAGAAATGGATCATATAAAAGCTAAAACAAACACAAGGGCTTTCATTCATTCTTGCCCAAACCAGATCATACAATTCATTGGGGTGGAAAAGTAAAGCAGAAGTGAGCCCTAATCAACGACACAAAGGAGCCCAGCTGGCCCTCCAGGTTATGGATGCTTTGTTTATACGCACCACTCCGCGTATCATGGTCCGCAAGCCTGAGGTGGAGGCGTTTGCGTTCATCATTGACTGCAACAACCTGAGTCTCGTGATCTTCGGCGACTGCTTCCAAGTCCCGAACAAGTCCATTCTCACGAGTTATATCCTCGTTTATGCCATTGAGCCTTTCTTCCAGCCACTCGCTCCGATTCCTTAGCAGGGCATTACGTCGATCGCGCTCATAGGTAGCCAGAGATAGAGCTAAGTCCTCCACCAGATTCCTCCTCTCGCGTAGCAATGTCGAAACCCGCTCTTTGGCGAACTCAACAGCCTTTTTGTGACTATCGGCCAGGTAGTCAGCCAACGTTAGGCGGTCGGACTGATCCTCATAACGGGCTCGCAAGACACGAGCCACGGTAACTCCCCGATGAGCAGCGCGGTAGACCTCTAAGGAGTTCGTAAAGAGCGTTGGAAAAATATTGTATTCCCTCCCCAACGCGGTACCCTCGAGGGAGGTGATGTCCAGGTCCCCGAACATGACTCTGATCTCATCCTCGGTTTCGGGATGATCGGCTATGTGAGCGTAGCCTCGACCCAAGAGGTTATAGAACTCTTTCCATCGAGTCAAAGCTTCGGCTGAGAAAGTGTGAACTTGGGAAGAAGCCATTTTCGACGGAGATGTGTGTAGTGGAGCGATTAGAGGATGGAAGCAAATTATATGAGAGCGTTAATCTCCCAAACACCAACTCCGCATTTTATAGCGTCTCGAGAGTGGAAAAAAAGTTGCAGCAATAATGCTTGTGGAGCCGGGTTAATTAATGTAAAGCGAGGGCTGCTCCTCCCGTGAATCATCAGACATGTCCTGATCCGCAATTTCAGGCCTGACAAATTCGGTCTCGCCATTATTAAAGCTGGGAGGGAGGCGAGCGCAACTATCGAAGAAGCCGCGAAAGGATTGTGTTGTTCCATCACGCATGAAGCTGGGCGGCGAGTGAACAGCTCTGCCACTTAAAAAGAGAAGACAATGCTGAACAGGCATGACTATTGAGGAAAAGTGAAAGGCGAGCGCAACTATCGAAGAAGCCGCGAAAGGATTGTGTTGTTCCATCACGCATAAAGCTGGGCGGCGAGTGAACAGCTCTGCCACTTAAAAAGAGAAGACAGTGCTGAACAGGCATGACTATCGAGGAAAAGTGAAAGGCGAGCGCTACTATCGAAGAAGCCGCGGAAGGATTTGGTTACCCCTTCGTGTCGGAAAGCTGAGCAGGAGGTAAACAGTTCCATCGTTTCAAAAACAGAACGCTGAACAGACCTAGCTTTCGAGGAAAAGGAGGCAACAAATCGAAAGAGCGAGTATACAAAAGAGAACAGAGAACCCCGAGTGACGAGTTCGTTGAAAGACCTCAAATTCTCTAGAATCAGATTCGACATCGAAGCCATGGAACTCAACATCGCCAGTGACGAACATCAAGATCGCAGTGGTGACGACGGCAGTGGCCACGACGCTCAACCCCGGAAAAGAAAAAGTCGCCAGCGCTACGCTCGGAAAGAAATCCAGGAGCTTGAAGCTTTCTTCGATGAATGCCCTTGCCCAAACGAGGAACAAAAGATTGAATTGGGCCAGAAGCTGGGAATGAATCCTATGAGAATCCATTTTTGGTTTCAGAATAGACGTTTCAGACTAGGTGTCCAACACAGGCGTAAGGAGATCACGGCCCTAAAAGAGCAGAACCAAAACCTTCAAATGGAAAACATGTGGTATGAGAAAATTCTCAGTACTATTACCTGCCCTGACTGCGGTGGCCCTACCACCCTCAGTAAATTGTTCCCCAGTAAGCCTTCTACGAAGATGGAAGGTGCTCATTTATCCCCCTGCTCCCTTGAGCCATCTCCGGTACAATCAGATCCTGCTAATGACGCGCATGAGCAGATCGATCCTACCGAAATTATACCAGTGTCTTCGGAGGAAGAAGATACGTGTCGTTATGATCGGAGTCACCTCATCGAAACCCATGAATCTCCTCCACAACAGCTTCCGGTAAGATCAGATACGGTTCAAGAGGAGTTAGAGGTTAGTCGGCAGGCTATCTACGCCACTCTGGACGACGAGAAGAAGAAATTCACTTGGCCCCCGGAGCTTCATCTCAAGTTCTTGGACGCAGTTCGACAGATAGGACTCGACTTCATAGGTCCGACAAGCATACTTAGGGTCATGAACGTACCGGGACTTACCAAGCAATTAGTCGCGAATCACCTTGGTTGCTACAGAAGGGCGTTAGGACAGCGTTATGCAGAACTGAATCCGAGCAATAGACTCGGCTGCGAACCCAGCACCCTTATGACAAATGAGGCCCGGTCGAATCTGGACGACTATTGGGGATTTGATCAGGATATCCTCGCGAGTCATTTCAATATTCCTCAAGAACACGCATCACAAGTGCAACGAGTAAGCACTCCTCCGTCCGAGCAGCAGCTAGTCAGTGTTCATCCTGTCGCAGATCAGCCCACCACGCCCAGTGCTCAAGGGTTTGCCCAATCAGAGCATATGGCTTCAGATGATCTAATGGGAGAAAGCTTGGAGCACTCTTATTTCCCTAATCCCCAAGTGGAAGATGCTTGTGGTAGTCAATCGATCAAATCTCCTCTTATAATCCCAGACAAAGATGGAGGTTCCAGTTCGAAGAACCCGTCGGGCGATGCAGCTCAACCTACACATCAATCGTTCGAGGGGTCGGGTGATTTCTTCGATGAAGGACTTGATACCTGGTTCGATCAGTTGGAAGCTATTAAAGGTTGGCAACCATGATCTGCACTTGGTAATGGCACACCTAAGCTGAGGCCAGACTGGTTAGTCATTGGACATGCCCCAAGAAAGAAGGGGATGTACGCGAGAAGGATGTATCTCCTATTGTAAAGTTCTCATCGGTGCATGCGTTTGTTTCTTCAATAGCTAGAGTTGATTCTGCATAATGTTTTTCGCAAACGTCATCTCGTGTGTATACGGTAATTCCTTGTTATTAAGTTCAAGGTAAAATCAGCCCCGACGCGTGAAGGCAGAATTGATAGCATGAGTTACTAGCAGAATGAGATCGAGCTCGAAAGTGAAAGATTACTAGCGGCCCCAAACGCAATGACCGCAAAATCAGGGGCAATCTTTAAGTTTCGAGCAACTACAAATCTATTTCTCACGAGGCATTCAGGTCAATCAAATATAAAGCGTCGGGCTGTGAGAATGATGCGTAGTCAATCTGTTGACACAGGCGAAAAAGGAGTCGCGTAGATCCGAAAGCAAAAACCTTTCTTGGCTAGTCAACAATGCAGAATGAAAGAGCATATATAAACAAACTCGCATTTATTTCATTCAGCAGGAAAGTTTACAAGTGGATCACTGAGGGGGAGCAGTAAACCCAAAATGAGTTCTGACAAGCATCACAAAAAAGCTTAACTGACTCTCCATGCTATCCATGCCTTGCTTACAACCCACACTCCGGGAATCGAGGTCTACAAGCTTGAAGAAAAGGAGACGACATTTCTCCTTAAGTTCGTTCACCTTGGTGTCATAGTACTCGAACTCAAGCTCTAAGTCATGAGCCAGCACCCTCCCGCGAGCTATATCCATGCTCAGGTCTTCAAGCCTTTCCTCCAACCAGGCACACTGGAACCTCAGCACGAAGTTGTGCTGGTCTTGCTCAAAGGCGGTGTCAAAAAGAGCTAGACGCTCCACCAAGTTGTCCCTCTCACGGACCAGCATCGAAACCTGGGCGTGGGCGTATTCAACAGCCCTTTTATGGTTATCGGCCGTCAGCATGGTGTCGCGACCCTCTTGAGATTCGCCATGGGCTCTCGAGGGCTAATGGGCCGTCCAGTCTGGTCGGACGCGGGCCTCTCCCAAGGCCCGTTACCCAAATCGTAACGGAGGTATACGTAGTCGACCTTCAGTGTGGTCTAGTGATATGTGCTAAGTGTGCATGCCATGGAGTCGCCACCAATCATTTTTTTGGAGGGTATGATTGGACCACCCTATTGAATAGTCGGGAGTTTCTATTCAATTCTGCGATAACCAGGGAAATGGGTTCGGGGACTTAGTTACGTCAACTATCAGAGTTGACGCCCTTTCGGTACCTAAGTTGACTGAGTTTTCTGACTTAAGATTTCATACAGATGAGTGGGGTACGAGTCCTAAATCTAGGAGTTCATGCAGATAGGAATGACTATCCTGGCAATCACAATCAATAATAAAGTGCACAAATCAATGAATTCAAATGTACAAATAAATCACATGGCATTCCTAATAAGGCCATATTGGCCTAGAGAAGCATCAATCAGGCTTAGGAATGATTTAGACATGATTTTGCCCATCAGGGGCAAAATCGTAATTTTGAGACAAAGGGGACAATTTGCCCAAAAAGGACAAAATCATCATTTCGGAATGAATCCGGAGTCAAAACAGGTTTGGTCACTCAATTGACCCATTTCCTATTTTTTGGCAATTTTCGTGATTTTCGGGAATTTTAGAAACCGATTTACCATTCGAAGGGTAAAATCGTTATTTTCTAAAAATGCAAATGAAATGTGGAAATCTTAGACATAAGGTTTAACCACCCATCTGGCCCATCACCAAATTCTAAGCAATTTCCACAATTCATCAGAATATCAAAGACGATTTACCCTTTGAGGGGTGAAATCGCCATTTTGGATTAAATGGGAGAAAATCCCAAAAATGAAAACAAATCAATTTTTTGTCATTTTCAGCCTTGGACAATTTTTAGAATTTTTCTGCAATTTTTTCTCAATTTTTTTTGTTTTTCTTTAATTTTTTCATTTTTTTGGCATTTTTGATTTATTAATATTTTTTTATATTTTCAGAAAATATTTTAACAAAAAGCATGTCTTTGACAATAGATAACACTCAACCAGATAAATAAGCTAACCACTAGACTGAAACAAATACATACAAATCAAGTCTATAAATGCAATATTTTAGAAAAATAATCCTGATATACGGATCGGGTACGTAAAACATACCGGATTGGACACCGGCCTTCAATCGCCCAGCCTCAGCCTGCGACCATCCCCATGCCCGTTACCTGTTGATCGCCATTAGAATGTCGATAGTCAATTTCACAAATTAAGACTAAAAAATAAAAAAAATTAAAAAAATTAAAAAATTGGACACTATTCATGCACTGTTCCGACACTGTTCCGACACGGCTCCGACACGCTCCGACACGTCCGACACGCCCGGACACGCTCCGACACGTCCGACACGCCCGGACACGCTCCGACACGTCCGGACACGCTCCGACACGTCCGGACACGTTCCAACGACGGGGTGGTGACCCGAGGCTGTTTCTGGGCTCCACCAGCGGCGCGTAGGCTCCATAAGCTCCGAGGGAGGAGGTAGGACTCCGGGGCAGTCGCCGGAGGCGATAGCGCGCTTTGGCGGTGACGGATTTGGCCCGATCCGAAACAAACCCTAACCAAACTCCGAAACGGATGGAGGCCGCGGGTCTTGGGTTATTCACGGCGGCTTTGAGATACGACGGCTAGCGACGACGGGGGAAGGGTCGAAGGCGAAGGCAAATAGTGCACGAAGGTGAGGATTCCATTTTTTTTTTTTGAAGAAGAAGAAGAAAAGAAGAAGAAGAAGAGCAGAGGAAGGAGAGGAAAAACCGTCGGCCAAGAAGCAAAAAAAGAGGAAGGGGAAGAAGGAGGAGAGACGGATGATGGGAGGGGGGAGGTGAATAAAAAAATAATAAAAATAAAATAATAATATAATAAAATATTAGAAAGTAATAATAATAATAAAATAATCAAAAGCGAAGACAAAATGATTATTCATCTTTTCCTTTTAAATGATGATGTTTTCAATCCTTTTCCTTTTAATTATTACTAATATTTTTGCCAAATTCAATTTTATGGTGATCCGAGAATACCTAAAATCTAACCTGAATTTTACTGTTTTATGAGGTCAGAAAATAGATAAAATAAAAATAAAAATGCCGACTATTCTTATATAATTTTTGTGACCTCAAATATTATTTTTCTTGATTTTCTTCTTTTCTTTTTTTTTTGTATTTTTCGAAAATATTAAAAAAATGAAAATTATTTTTTTGGTCAAAATGGTTCCTAAGGCCAAGCCAAGACTTTCAAAGTTGATTTTGTGATTTTATGATCTTTTTTTGATATTTTTATGAATTGTTTTAAAAATATAAATAAAAAAAGTTTGATCAAAATTTAGGTGTCAACACATGGCCAACATCAGGGACTCAGTTCGGTCCTGATAACGGGCTCGCACGATACCAGCCAAAGTGACCTCCCGGCTAGCAACTTCGTAAGCCTGCATGAAATTGTTAAAGAGAGTTGGGAAGATCACAAACTCCCTTTGCAGTTTCGTACCTTCAATACACGCAGTATCCAGGGCCGGAATCAGAGTACGAACTTCAACCTCAGCTTCAGGATGATTGTTTATGTAGCCATAACCCCTACCCAAGAGGTGGTAAAATCTCTCCCATTGGGTCGAAGCTTCAGGTAAGGCAACAGGCATAGAGGAGGAATCCATATGCGATGGAATGACGGAGAAGAGAGTGAGAATGTGAAGAGTGTTTGAGAGGCTGAGTCTGATAAGGCTAAAGTGTTAATCTTCTTGACATCAATCTATCACCTTATAAATGCTCGAGTACAGGGAGAAGTGGTAATAATATTTTATGTGCAGTAGAGCCAAGCGGGTTTCGTTAATGCATCCCCGATGAGTCACGAATCCACCACCGTCCTGTGATCTCGGGTTTTACGAAACATAATGGCGCCGAAAGGTGGGCAGGCTTGTTACTCTAGAGACTGGGCCAGGGGGACAAGCGTAGTGCTCGACAAAGCGAAATCAACGCAAGAGATCTTCAGGCTCCGTTCACGTAGAAAAGAGCAAAAAGGGACAAAGTGGGAATTACGAAGCCTTGAGAAAAACGCTCGTCAAGTAGCCATCACAAAAGGACGAAGTGGGAATCTCGAAACATTGAGAAGAGCGCTCGTCGGGTAGCCATCACCTTTGATCGAAGAACGGTGATCCGGCTCCTTTAACCTCTCAGAATTTGCAGAGAAAGTGAAGATCCAAGGAGGAACAAAGAAAGCTGAGTTAACGGAAAATCAAACAGTGATATCCCGGTCAAAATGTTCAAGGGATTCTGTCATTTACTGGAAGCGCCAGACTTGGAGGTCTCCGAGCTTGAGCTGCTGGAAGAGTTTGAAGATCTCAGGACCGAACCTGACACGAGGGCCATGGAGACCGATCCTTCTAATGATGAAACCCGCGGCTTGGTTAACGAGAACAGTACCCGCGACGGTTATCAGCGTCAGAAAGGGGAATATCTCAAACGCAACACTTCAGGTCAAGTCCATAAACTCGAATTGTTTTTCAGGGAATACCCCTATCCGGACATGGAACAGAAAATCAAAATGGGCCAGGAGATAGGGTGGGAGCCTCGGAAGGTCAAGTGCTGGTTTGAAAACAAACGAACCCGGCTGAAGCAGCAACGCGATCGGCACGAGTTAGCGGTTGTAAGGGAGGAAAATGAAAAGCTTCGAATAAAAAACACTCAGTACAAAAAAGCTCTAAGCATCGCTATTTGCCTGGAGTGCGGTAACCCTGTTCCCACGGACGGAGTATTCACTGAAGAGCCAGATCTGGGGGTTTATAATGCTCATTTGTTGCAATGCCCTTCGCAACATCTTTCGGAACAGGCGGGTACCGCCGAGGATCTACAAGAGGAAACTAGTGCTATAAGGTCAAAGTCGACGCCCATTGTGGAAGGGAACATGCGTCATGACAAGTCGGGTCCGCTCGATGATGAACTCACCATCATGACCAGCCGATCTGAGACCACTAAATCCCCTCCAGAGCAACCTCCAACACGACCAGATTCCGAGAAGAGTAACCGCCAAGTTGCTGACACCACTTCGGCTAGCAAGAAAATAAGATTTCGTTGGACCCCGGAGTTTCATAGCAAATTTGTTGATGCAGTTCAACAGTTGGGGATCAGTTTTGCTTGCCCATTGCGCATACTCGAAATCATGAACGTGCCGGGACTGACTAAAAATATGGTCAAGAATCACCTTTGGCGCTACAAGAAACTACTGAGAGATGGACGAGCGTCGCTAGACCAAGATAGAGGCGGTTCAACACGACCAGATTCCACGAAGAGTAGCCGCCGAGTTGCCAACTCTACTTCGGCTAGCAAGAAAACAAGGTTTTATTGGACCTCGGAGCTTCATAGCAAATTTGTTGATGCAGTTCAACAGTTAGGGATCAGTTTGGCTCGCCCATCGCGCATACTCAAGATCATGAACATGCCGGAATTGGATAGAAATAAAGTCAGGAACCACCTTTGGTGCTACAAAAGACTACTGAGAGATGGACGAGTGGCGCTAGACCAAGAGAGAGGCAGTTCAAGTTTAAACGATGAGCATGGCTGTGATCGCAATCCTCATGAAGCAGGAAGCATCCAATCACCTCTTAACACCGATGGGACTGACAATTACACGGTCGATTGTTCAGGCATCAATCAGAGTACTCCCATGGGTTATCCCAGTACTCCTCAGGAGTATGTACCGCAATTTCAGCAAATCGGGACTCCCCAGTCTGAGCACCGACTGGCCGTTAATACTAGTCCTACAGCGGATCTAACACTGGCAGGAGATGCACATACAATCTTGCGAGACGATTACGGAGATTCTGGCTCGAAGAATCAGGTGGTCCATGACGAAAATGGCAAAAAGATTCCTTCTCCAGTAGTCGACAATACTCAACCTGAGTGTCAGTCGCTCGATGGTTCAGACGATCTCCTTGAAAACATCTATTCTTGGTTCGATCGGCTGAATTCCCCCCTGAGTTACCCTGGTACTCCCCAAGAGTATGTACAACAATTTCAGCAGGTATGGACTCCCCAATTTGAGCACCAACCGATCGTTAGTGTTATTCCTACGGCGAATCCAGCATCGGGTACAAACCTACTGGACAACGATGAAAATACCAACTCGAGAAGTGAGGTTGTTCATGTCGAAAGTAGTGTGAGGAACCCATCGCCAACGGTTGAGGATGCCCGACTTGGGCGTCAATGGCTTGAAATTTCAAGCGAGTCCCTCAGTGAGCAACTCGGCGTGTGGATCACGCATAAACCGAGAAACCAGGTTGTTCATGCCGAAAATGGGAGAAGTCCGTCACCAGCAATTAAGGATGCTCAACTTGGACGACTCGAGCGGTCGGACGATCTCCTGAATGAGCAACTCAGCCTATGGGTCAAGCATTTTGGAACAAGTGCATCTTCGCAGTCGTGACCGGTACCGGCGACCGGACATCTGGTTCGAAGCTCGTGTGCTAAATCATTAGAAGGCTCAGGAGAGTGAGAGGTGAATACATCGAATGAATGTGTTACGGATTTCGTTGTAAAGTTCCCGCGGGAACATTGTAATTAACGCTGAAAACTAACCGCTCTGAGTGTCAACATTACCCTTTGAACGTCTTCGAGCCAAGGGCCATGGATTAATCACTTAATCCGTGGAGCAAATTCCATGAACGATGACTATCACCCGCGGAGCATAATGGGATCTACCCCCATTCAGCACGAAATACGTTTGGTCACGAAGCCTCCCATTTGGTAAAACGATGTATCGTTCCTAAACGATCTTCAACCGAATACCAAAGTAATGTCTCATTTCTTTCCCTTCTCAGGTGTTAAACGTGGATAAATCACCCAAGGAGCCATCTGTTCAAATAACAAAACAGACGTTGCCCAACCAGAGGCAGCTGAACCATTGATATTGCAAATATTCCAAGCATGGATAAGCGGATTTGATAGACGTGGTTCATATCAATACGCGACGTCAGAACGGGATGAGAACCAAGAGTAAAGTTGTATTGTCCCAATTTGTCTTCAATTTGGGAATATGAGTTAACACTTGCTATTTATCCTTGATAGGGACTCACCATCAAGGAGGACAAATTTTGACAACCTGTGTGCACTCGCAGGGGCACACGACCGAGGGTAAGATGTATCGTTCTAATTTTTTGAAAAATTCATGAACGAACAATAACATGTTTCTTCCGCATTTTTAGGGATCTCCAGCCGCGGGGGACAGGTAAGTATCCCTTTCCCCAATCCATTGAAAATGTTGAATAAAAAATAGAGAAGAAAAGAAAAGCTTTTAGAATCTGATGTCTAGAAAAGACATAGGATTCTAACTTCATTGGCATTCATGTTTTGAAACATGAGGTTATCTGAACATGCATTGGGCATCATAAAATCCCATTGACGGGTAAAATTTTTGGAGAAAACGAAAGAGATTTTTCCAATCAAAAGTTGTTCAAAACTTTCAAAAGGACGTTTTCTCAAAAGACGAGAGGCAAAGCCTAGTCCAAACACGTCCTATACACACTTAAGAGAGAAATGGAGCGGATAAGACAGCAGAATCTGGACCTACGGAAGTAGGGACCATTCGCAGCGATTACATGGGTTGGGACGACGGAGGCATTCGTTTCATATCCCCCAAACACTACAGGTGACCATTGATAACCCCTTTGAACGGCGGTTTTCATTCTTAACCCTGTCAAGAACCACCCCACATCGGGGCAAAATGGAGGTGAGTCCAGCAGCATCAGGAGAAAATGGTTAGAAATTTTCTTGCTCGGACTAACATTAATCTTTGTGTGTTGTTTATATGGTAATCCAAGTGCCATAGGATGATGAGAAGCATTCATTTCTCTATCCCACACACCGAATCCTTTGCATAGCCAAGTTGAGCCTGCAGAATCATTTCATAAACCCGTTGGTGATCATTGCACATTCCAAGACGGATGCAGCATCACTTCAGAAACGAAGAAGTTCAAGACTTAGGGTTTGCAAAAGAATTCCTAAGTTAATGTTTAACCTTGTTAGACCTTTGATCATAGGTCTAACGCGATCCTATGAAGATGAGAAAAAGTGGGATTTCAAAAATGAATGAGAAAAATCCACGGCATCGAGAAAAAGCAAAGTGCCTGGTAAAAGCAAGGCCGATGCTCATGAAAGCTGTTTGCTTGATCCCCAGTGAAACTTGGATGAAAAAAAAAAATTCTTAAAGGAGTCAAATAAAAAAAGCTGCTCCCCAAATACTGCCAAGCACAGAACAAAGACATGGAGAGAGTCGGTCTCTGAATGCAACAAGGGACGCTCTCTAAAGAGCTGGTGCACACCTCAAAATCGGTTGTACACCTCAAAAACTAAAGATGCAGAAAGGAAAAGACAGGAGGTAAATCAGCAATGATCACCAATGTCAAACTCGTCATGAATTCTGGGCCAAAAACAAGCCTTTTTCGGTCCCCAATCCTACCAACATCATAACCCTGAAACAGTCTTCTCTGACTAAGACACTTGGGTTAACATACAGCTCAGCTCGAAGAAGTACGAGCAAGACTATTTCTTTCTCATTTTGCAAGGTTCTTGACTTGTAAACCCGGAGCAGATGGTGAAAACTTTCATTCAATGACCTTGACTCAAAAGTGAGTCCCCCTTGAAGACCAATATCCAAGCCCAACATTACGGTCCCGTGGAAGACCTCCCGACCGATCAAAATGTATGCGCTGCGAATGAGCCTAAAACCTAGGCACGGGTTAGTAGGGAATCGAGTGTATCCCCTATAAAAAAACACGATCGCAAAACAGGTGAGAAGACCTCATTGTCGAGAAATATTCCAATTGATGTTTTGAACAAACTCTTTTTGGAATTTTCAAACTGTTGATCCAGATTTTCCGTGCAAGGGATTTGTGATCACATTTGCATGTTGCAAGAATGCTTTGGATAACCCCCAGCATCAAAATGCACATTTCATGATTAAAACTTAAATCATACGGTTTTGTCAAAATGGACAGCCGTGGTCTTCCCAAAGATTACTAACGTTTTCTTGGTGAAGAAAAATCTTTCAGGCTCAAACTTATGCAGGATACTTGGAGAACCCAACTCCCAAAATGTCGCCTCAACAGACTCAAGTGAAGTTTTGTCAAAATAAAATCTTTCACTGCTTCAAAAAACTGAATTCCCGACAAACTTCGGGGTCTCAAAAAAAGGGGAAGAAAAATCCTTTTAAAAGAAAAAGTCCTATCAGACGTGGAGAACCCTCGTCCCAGGACCCATTTTCAAAATATCAAACAGTCTCATCGGACGTGGAGAACCCTCGTCATGAGACCCCTTTTCAAACATGGTAGATACCGCCTGAAGGGTCAACACAAGGTAGAAACCGCCTAAAGGGTCAACTCATGGTAGATACCGCCTGAAGGGTCAAATCAAAGGTAGATACCGCCTGAATGGTCAAAATCAAAGGTAGATACCGCTTGAAGGGTCAACACAAGGTAGATACCGCCTGAAGGGTCAACACATGGTAGATACCGCCTGAAGGGTCAACACAAGGTAGAAACCGCCTGAAGGGTCAAATCAAAGGTAGAAACCGCCTGAAGGGTCAACTCAAGGTAGAAACCGCCTGAATGGTCAAACCAAGGTAGAAACCGCCTGAAGGGTCACATATGGTAGAAACCGCATAAGGGTCCACTCATTGATAAATATCGCAGTAAGGATCAACACAAAGGTCTGATCCACCATACGGATCAAAATTCTTGGCAAATCCCAAAGCGTGGGATGCGCCTTCCTTAGGTTCCTACAAGTTAGGAATCCCATCATGGTATGACCTACCATACAGGTCAGAGCTTAATCTCCCTGGGATATTCTGAATGACGAGTTCTAGGCATCTTCTTGAAAGTCGTCGCAACCGGCAGCATCCGACAGGTGAGCTTCAGGTAAGCCTCTCTCACTCCGGCCCATGTTCAAATTGTTAGAGCAAACCGGAGATTGATTTGAGCTTTTATCAATAGGCTTAAGGATCCGATGTCATAACATTTCTTCTCTTATTTTCCCAGTTGAGTCGGTTAGGAATCAGGTGCCACCTTATCTTTGAGAGAAACCTCTAACGAGATTCCTTTCAAAGAGGGGCAGCTGTTGACACCTGATTTTTTTTACCATTTATTATTGTGATTTTTATTCTTTAAAATTAATTAAAAATATCAAAAAAGGTCATAAAATCACAAAATCAACTTTGGAAGCCTTGGTTTAACCTTAGGAACCAATTTTGAACAAAAAATATTTTTCGGTATTTTTAATATTTTTCGAGTTTATTTAATTATAAAAATACCCAAAAAAATCAGAAAAATACCATTCGTGGTCAGAAAAATACCCAAAAATATTCGATAATTTTGTTTTAATTTCCTCTTCAAGTGTGTCACTTTAAATCTCAAAAATTCGGCTCGGGTCACTATGTTCCTTCACAAACATAAACCCGAACCGAGCCTAAAAAAAAATCATTTTCGAGTCTTTTAGTTTTCAATTCTCACTTTTTATAAGCTATGACATTGGATTCTAAAGTCTTAAAGTGCAATTAGGTCAATTTGCCCTCCAATTTAATCAATTTTTACCAAAAGGGCTTAATTGCACATTTTTCTTTCAATTAGTCCCCGGTTGCACGGATGTATACGTATGCTCTACGTATTTATACATCATACGTATTTATACGTTATGCATATTTGTATTGTTTGGTAACCTCTTTAACTCTTGTAATAATAATAATGGTTATTATTTTTAACACCTTTGTTAGTGCCTTTTTTAGCATTTTTGTATTGTGAGTGCTATTTTTAAATAGCATTTTTTGTATTATAAATTGTGAGTGCTATTGTTAGTGCTATTTTTAAATGACATTTATTTATCATAAATTGTGAGTGCTATTGTTAGTGCTATTTTTAAATGGCATTTATTTATCATAAATTGTGAGTGCTATTATTAGATATAATTTATAATTGTTAGTGCTATTTTTAAATAGAATTTTTGTATTATAAATTGTGAGTGCTATTGTTAGTGCTATTTTTAAATAGCATTTTTGTATTATAAATTGTGAGTGCTATTGTTAGTGCTATTTTTAAATGTCATTTATTTGAGAGTGCTATTATTAGATAGAATTTATAATTGTTAGTGCTATTTTTAAATAGAATTTTTGTATTATAAATTGTGAGTGCTATTGTTAGTGCTATTTTTAAATAGCATTTTTGTATTATAAATTGTGAGTGCTATTGTTAGTGCTATTTTTAAATGTCATTTATTTGTGAGTGCTATTTTTAGATAGAATTTATAATTGTTAGTGCTATTTTTAAATATAATTTATTGGAAGGTATTTTTGGCTATAAAAGGATGGCAAGAGTTTTGAGGTTGAAGGAGAGAGACATTTTGTAGAGTGTGCAGATTTTTGAGAGCTTAGAGAGAAGAACACAAACACTCTCTATATTCTCATAATCTTGAGCGAGCAAAATATACTAAGTTCGGAATATTGATTCCGCATATTGCTAGCACAATTGTTGTGGAGTTATTAGTCGTCTCCCCGTTCGTCAATTGGTGGTGCGTCCGAACTAGATGCCTAACACTTGTGGAGGCTGAGATCGAAGAACATCGAACCGACACCTCCGTTCAAGCACGCTACGAGAGGTAATCTATTTACTCCCTTTGAGACTTTGTGATTTTTTTCGATTGAAATGCACGAAGTACGCCTCTGGAGATACATGTGTGGGTTGTTATTTATTTCCGCTACGTGTTACGTGGATCCCAACAGTGGTATCAGAGCCAATCCTTAGGTGTTTTCGTGCATTTAATTGATTTTTTGCAATTTTTGCAATACTATGGCCAATATGTATTAACGAATTGTTCGTCTTACATGGCTAATGGAGATTGATTATTTTATATGATAAATTAATCAACGTAGCAAAAATTGAGACTAAATCAATTTTGAATCGAAAATTTATGGCTATCTTATTTTACGTAAAAATTCTGAATATGATTCAACGTAGAATTTTTATTGTGCCTTCCTAAGTTTTAAATTGTGAATTTATTACTTACGTGAAAGGGTGGTGATCATGGAAAAATCTCTAATCAATGTGATTGATGTATATATGAATGTATGATGATTATTTATATATTTGGGGTTGTAATTATTAAATGGAGGCTGCGTACTCCTTTTATTTTTCATGTAATCTTTATTTTTAGCATAATCAATTGTTGATGTAAATGCTACGAGGATTACATGGAGGAGCCTTTTAAGTCGGCGAGCTCTTTGGGGCCCAATTCTTGAAGAGTTCAAGAAACCAAGAAGAAGCGAAGAGCGGCTCTCCGTTATTAAAATATTAAAATGATTATATGTGGTCTCATTGGCTCGAGACCCATTAAATCATAATTCCATGATCACCACGTAGGATAGATATTTATGTGATTGACATCTATTTATTTATTATGATTACGTGAGCATGTTAAACTGGTTAATGTGCAAAGTCAGACTTACCTCACCCAAAATTGTGCCTGCATGAAATCCTAGTTAGGAAAATCACTCGCATTAGGTACCGAAAGGGCGTTGGTAACGACACCAGCGTAACCAAGTCCCCGAACCCAAAATCTCTGGTTCCGTAGAACTGATCGATCTCTCCCAATCGATCGGCAAGGTTTCCGGTCTACCCTCCAAGAAAGACCGGTGGCGACTCCAAATGCATGCACAAGTTGCACATGCCACTACGACCACACTAAGGTCGAAAGCGATCGACTCTTATCGTTGAATCCTCCTGAAAAATACTCCCGCCGCGATTTGGTATGGGCCTGGGAGGGCTCGCACCGATCCAAGACCCGTGATCGGTAATCCATTAGCCGCGTCCGCTTCCGGATGGGTCGCGACAGGGCTTAAGGAAGGTGTGACTTCGGACCAGAGGTAAAATGGGAAGATTTGGGGACGATTAGCCCGAAGGGCAAAATCGTCATTTTTGGGAGGTTTGGATACCGAATTACCCAAAATATTCCGTGACCAGTTGATTGTGGCCATTTCCCATTTTCTGGAATTTTTTTAGAATTTTTCTGAATTTTCCGAATTTTTTTGAATTTTTAATGATTTTCTATTTTTTATTGATTTTTGAATTTTTTATTATTTTTTGATTTATTAATATTAATTTAATAATTATTATTAATTATTATTTAAAGGGGGGACTGGATCCGGGTCGGATCCCTGGACCCGGGTCCGAATCAAGCCCGGCAGGTACCACCAGAAACGGGCCTGGTTGCACCGCGCAAGACCAGGCCCAAAAGCCCAAAGATCAGCCCCCTCAACTAACTCCTTCAGCCCAATCCTTCTTTTCTCTCTGCCAGCCCAACTCCTAGCCCATACGAACGAATGCTCCTGTTCATCTTCTCCTTCGCGACGTCCATGCATGGAACCAAGGGGGAGCTCGAGTCTGCTTCGGTTTGCGTCATCGCCGGCCTTCTGACTAACCCGTCGCCTGGTCACTCCACCGTGAGGTCACACTCCCGTGGACCTCCCCGTTACAAACGCCGAGTCAGTTTCTCCCTTGAACGACGACACTAGGATTAGCCGCCACGCCACCGTCTGCGACCGTCGCCTTCCGCTCCCGGCGCCAACCGCTCCTGGCGCCAACGACTGGCGCTAGGACCTACTCATCTCGACTCACTCGTCAGAAACGTCGGGCCTGCGCGCCGCCCGCGAGCCATAAACCATGGCCGTCGGGACCTGCTCGTGAGCCACGCCCACTCCCGTTTGCGTGGTCACGGCTCCAACTCGAGTCGCGTCCACATCTGACAGGACTGGCTCGACGCCCCGTCGCCTGGTCGCGCTCCACCAGACCCTATCGCCACCGCGAACTCCGGTCTGCTTGCAGTAGCAAGATCTCGACGTCGAGACTCACCAGCCGCGCCGAGACCTCCGGTGTCTCACTATGACCACCCCAAGGACCAACGACCATCAACAACGAGCTCGGCAGAAGCTTGAAACTACCACCGCCACTCCATCTCGTCCGACTGAACCTCTCCGAAAGGTGGTCCACTCGAAAGAATATCCCCGGTTCGAAACCAACAAGGGTGACAGACGAACGAGCGAAGCAACCGGGAAGAACAAACGACAAGGCAAAAAAAGAAGAAGGGGGAGGGCAGAACCGGGCGGCCATAGATGGATACTCTATCAAAGCTGGTCAACAACTCAGCAAAAGGATATAGCGACATACCATAGGAACCTGTTTCGAGACTCGCCGAACCGAGGAACCGAAGCTCTCATACCGGCGAGTGTCGTGACCGAATGGTGCGACTGAACTCGAGAGAAACTAACCTCTTCAAACAGAGCCGATGATAAGCTAAGGAACTAAGGCGACCTGCGTGAGTCCCTATCCTTCTTTCGCTCTCGTCCGAAACTCGACCAACGGCCATCGCGAACCATCATGGTGGCTCCCTTTGCACGAACCCGAGCCCCACTGCTCCGCTAACCACGTCGACGTCGCCGTCTGTCGCGGGACTGTGCGACGATGACGGCCGAAGTTCACTTCGCCGCCCGCTCCTTTTGGTCTGCAAGCTTCTCCCTTTTCCCTCTCTCTCTTTTTTTTCTATATCTCCGCTCACTCCTCTCAGCTCTCTCTCGTTCTTCTCTTTTTCTCATGGCCGACCGGCTTTTGCTTCCACCAACTCGCCAAATGCGACCGCCGACCACTCCCTTTTGTCCCCCACTTCAACGTTTCTTTTCTTAAAAAAAAAAGACCGCTGCCGGACCATGCCCTGTTTTTGCTTCTCTTTCTTTTTCTTTCAGCGCTCACGGGTTTGCAACTGAGAGTTGCAGACCCGGTCGGACCGGGTCGGGTCGGATCTGACCCGACCGGCCCGGTTCGACCCAAATCTCACAAATTGGGCCCCAATTTGACCCATTTTCACGAAATTGATGGCAAAATCGAACTCCTTGGTATGTTTTCCATCAAATAGGGTTATTTTCGTGAATCAATTGATTGAAATTTAGTGAAAAACCCCAATTTGTCCCTAGGATCCGAAAATGATTTTTGCTTAATCTAGGGCCCAAACGACCGAATTAGTCAAAATTGAGGCCACCAATGCATTCGGCATGATGAAAAATATAGAGTAGAGGTTCTTGATTTCAATGGGTTTGCCCGTGTGAGATTTAATTTTGAAACTTGTGAAACCGGGGACTAAATTGGAAGAAATTTGTGCAATTAAGCCATTTTGTTCAAAATTGATCAAATTAGAGGGCAAATTGACCCAATTGCACTTCAAGACTTTAGAATACAATGTCATAGCTTATAAAAACCAAGAATTGAAGATTAAAAGACTCGAAAAGGATTTTTTAGGCTCGGTTCGGGATTATGTTTGTGAAGGGACCCCATGAATCGAGCAAAATTTCCCTGATAAAAAGTGAAAATATTAAAGAGGGAATTAAAATAAAATTTTAGAATATTTTTTGTATTTTTCTGACCACGGATGGTATTTTTCTGATTTTTTGGGTATTTTATAATTAAATAAATTCGAAAAATATTATAAAATACCAAAATATATTTTTTGTTCAAAATTGGTCCCCGAGACTAGGCCAAGGCTTCCAAAGTTGATTTTGTAATTTTATGACTTTTTTTTGATATTTTTAATTAATTTTAAAGAATAAAAATCACAATAATAGATGGTCAAAAAATCAGGTGTCAACAATCGTGTTAGACCGAACCTGATAGTTTGGGAGTTGTACACCATGAGCCGAAGAATGGCTTGTGATTATTGTCCAAACAAGATTGTTAAATAAAAAGGTTGACTTTGTGAGCTGTCATGATTTGATTGATATGACTTGCTGTTTAACTATCCATGTTGTTTGATTCGATGTTAGGGAGTTGCACGTTTCCGCATGTTTAATCAAAGATAAAATAAATGGGTCGATAACGTGCATGTGACGTTATTTCTTATGACCTGAGGTGATATGGTAGGGATGACGCGTGCTCGAGGATCGAGGCGTGACACTAAGACCATTGTGTCGGACTGATATTCCAAATTCCTAAGTTACTTTTGGAAGACCCTTTAGAGAATGCTTGCAACTAAACTCCTATTCAATACAAATTGTCATCCAAATAGGCAAACTGAGGTAACAAACTACGTGTCTGGATCCCCTGCATGTAAGGCAGGGGATCATTATTTCCTCCACCATTGGATTTTTCCCCCCTATAAAAGGGGGGAAATCCAATGGCCCCAAAAATAATGGTCCCATGCCTTACATACAGGGGATCCGGATCCACAAACTACACCCTCACTAGTCTCCTTCGAGGTTTGGTGAGTAAGACTTTGAAGGATTGGGACTTAAAGGTTGTGCCTGCTAATTTGCTTATAATGGACGTTGAGTTATACCAATGGTCGATCACCTTTTAAAGTTGTGTAAGGAATGAACCCTCTCACACCTATCAACTTAATTCTCGTTCCGTCCAACTCACAAGTTAAAAATGAAGCAGAAGAGAGGCTAAAGTGATAAAGAAGCTTCATGAGCATATTCGACCCAGATCAAACAAACAAACGAGTCTTACAGACAGAAAACAAACAAGCATATGAACAAGGTTCAATTTCAACTAGGTGATCTTGTGTAAATACACTTGAGAAAGCAGAGATTTTCATCTCCAAAAAAGAGCAAACTCATGCTTGGAGCTGATGGACTTTTCAAAGTACTAAAGAGAATTGGTGACAATGCGTACAAGTGATCTCCTAGAAGAATGTGGCATATCAACAACTTTCAATGTGGTAGACGTTCTTCCTTATTTCGAATGAAGAGGTCAAATCTCAATCAACCTGGGGAGATTGATGCGAGAGACTTTGATTTTTTCGACCAATGTTAAAGCTCAACTAAATTCTCGGCGATTGGTCCAACCTATCCTTATTGTGGGTGAAAAACATCAAAAGTATCAAAAGTTATGTACAGCGCTCATTTTAGTACCAAAAGTTTTAGCCGGATCACTTAAGTGCCAAATAAAAAAAAATGATTACTTAAGTGCCTCCAACGAGATATTCCAGCCACATTAATATGTGATATTTATAATTAATTTTTAATATAAAGTGAAATTATTTAAAAAAATAAAATTAGATTAAAAAATTACTAAAAATTTATTTAGATTGAAATTTTAAAATAATCTTAAAATTTAAAAAAAATAGCTAAAATTTTATTTTAAAAAAAGAGAGGGGAAATTAAAAAAAATAAAATTAAAGAGGGAAAAAAAATTTAAAAAAAAATAACATTTTCAAAAAATAAAATTATTATAAAAAAGCTAAAAAAAATTATAATTTCTCGCCGCCTGGTTCTCCCTCCCCCACTTTTTAAATTTTTTAGCCTATTTTTGAAATTAAGTTAAATAAAATTTGTATTCTAAAAAATTATTTTTTAACAAATTTCCAAATCTAATTTTAATTTTTTTTACTTGTATTAAATTAAGGGAAGGATTCAATTTAATTTGTAAATCTAATTTTCTTATTGGAAGTTGTAGTTTTTTCATTTTTTTAATCAATTTAAGTATGTACTTTTTATTTTTATTTTACTATGTTTTTTCAACTTTTATCTTTTTTGTATTGCTGAGTGGACCTCCAGTGAGCCACGTCAGCTTCAAATATTAATAATAATAAAATTTTCATGTCGAATTTCTAGCCATGCAAATCAAAGCTGACATTTAAGTGATCATTTTTCAAACAATTTAGCACTTAAGTGATCTGAGAAAAACTTTTGGCACTAAGTGAGTGCCTTACATAACTTTTGGCACTCCTGATATTCTTCTTCCCATCCTTATTCAAGAAAGCAAAGGCTAATTTTGGCTACAATTTGATTCGGTGGTTCAAATTTGAAGATGTCAATTTTGCAAGTTAGTTGTCGACTCCCAAGTCTAATTATCGATTTCATGGTTGCCAATAGACTACCAATATATTGATTTTCAAGTTTGTTATCAACTTCGAAGCTGCTAATTTACTACATAATGATTAGAGATTGTCCTAATCGATGTCCATGGCTGTTTGTTAGTCTTTCAATGTGTCAATTCAACTGCCTGGACCAGTGGACAAATTTGGAGGGTCATGTTAAGTTACAATGCATCTAATCTTATTTAAATGCATTTAATCTAAATTATTTTTAGTTAAATGCATTCACTTCTAATTATTAAGCACCTTAATTCTTAGTTTTATGAGTCTTTATTATGATGTCAGTTTGAAGAGTCTTAATTGTGTGAATACTCCAAGAACTATTTTGGTTTCTAGGATTCCAAGAGTTAACTTTCTTTTGTTTAGCAGAATCTCTCTATATATAAAGGTATAATCTCATCTGTACGACAAATAAAAACTTGAATTTGATGAATACATGAGATTTCCTCAAATGAGCGAATTTCTATCTCAGGTTTTTTATCCAAGTTCCTTGGTGGTGAACCAAGAAATACTTTATCCTTTGCTGGTGGGTTTCCTTTAAGCGTTGGTGGTGACCTTCTTCTATTCTGAAATCCGTTATTCGGGACCGATGGTTGGACTTTTATGCATTGGTGGTGAATTTCATCTATCCGAAGTCATTTATTCTTTACTGGTAGTGTTCCTTTAGGTTTTGGTGGTGAATTTCATCTATGACAGTGTTTATCCTTGGCAGCCAGGAACTGAACTAGATGAGGGAAAGGAAGAAGGGTGAGCAACAAGGTAGGGTAAGGGGCACAGGAGGATGAGCATGAAACCGGATTTGGATCGCCTAACATTGGGGTATTCATGACATGCGCGACATTACTCAAATCAGGCCGTCCAAATGAAAATGGACGGCCTGATTTGAAAGAGGGTTGGGATTCAAAATTTTTCAAACCCCAAAAAAATTACCGCCAAAATTTTTTTCCTCCCTCTCAACACATGATGTAGTTCAAATCAGACAGTCCATTTTTATCTGGACTGCCTGATTTGAGTAATGTTATGCATATCACGAAAACCCCAATGTTAGGTGATCCGGATGCAAATCGAACCTAAGGATTTAACATCCTGCCTCCTGATGTACGATTTTGAAAGCGAAATTGGCTTTGTTTGTTGCCCTCGCCCCAAAATGCAAGAAGTTTTGCGATGTCAAAATACATTTCCATCATGCACACGCATCAAAGGGGTACCGTAGTTTTTTATAAGGTGTTTAACGAGCATCTTGCAGCAGTGGCACCTCCGTAGTTATCGAAGATTTCAATAAACCATCCAAACAGTTCTAGAATGTTGCAGTTTCAGAACATATTTCACTCGACAGGAAAGTCTCGACACGTTATGACATAGTACAACTACAATTCAGACACAACTACAATTGAGCTTGAGGTAGTGCAAGTTATCTAGACATTCGGATATTTATAAGGGACCACGTATTGGAATCCACTTGCAAGTTGTTGGAGCGACAATGACTATTCTTACACAAGTCATCTCTCAAACTGAACACTCCTCACACCATAATTAGAAACAATTGATTGGCGCGTTTGAGTTATTTTTTTTGGCTGAATAACAGGAGGTCACCCGTTCGAATGCTGCCAACCATGTGCAGACTGCTCTCTATTAGGATCAAATGCACGAATCAAAAGCCTCAACTAATTAGTTCATTGAGCTTATAGTGTGCTTCAGGCCCGGGGTCTCCAGGTGCCGGGATTCAACAATAATGTACCTTTCAATTTCTTCAATATAATTCTAAACTTTCGAGAAAAAATGTCAATGTAAACCTCAACTAAAATTGCCGAGATTCCTATTCCGCCGTCACCAGCCTTTTTACCTCTCACGGCTGACGATATCAGCAGACAATTTTAGACATAAACAACTTCGCTTTCCTTAATTTTCTCAAGGAAAAGATTTTCCCATGGGACAGCCTCTCGAACGCGTCCGGAAAAAAGTGTACCACAAGCAAATTCAGTTCAGCTTTCGAGAGGAAAGAGAAGACCATCTCCCTGAACCCCATCAGGCGATTCAGTTCAAATGCAGGTTGTAATTGCAGGTCCACTCCTCGAACCCCACTGGCCGAAGCAACTCACATGAGTACATTCAGCTCAGCTTTAGAGCAAGAGAAGAAAGCCCAAGGGAAAATGAGTTGTATGGAGATTGGAATTCACCCCATTTTAGAGAAAATGAGTTGTTTCGCTTGAGTGGATGATGACATCCGGAAGAAAAATAACAAGGAAAGAAAAAACAAATCCTGAAAATTTAAAGCTAAAAAAAAAATACAACTTCATTTTGTCTAAAATTATCTACTCATATTATTGACCAATGTACGTAGATCAGATCAGCCAGCGTTGACCAGGTAATCTCGTTAGCAGTTTCAACTGAAAATTGATTGATAACATTACTTGAAATTTGTCGCAAAAGTTCAAAATAGCATCCAAACAATCGAAAATTTTAAGATTAAGCTTAATTTCAATTGAGACAGAATTAATGATTTTTATCGAAATTTAGCATTTGCCATCAAATTACTGCACTGCGCATGATTAACATCGAAAATTAATTAATCAACCAAAATTTTCTCAAACACAGAAAAAGCTCCTACAAATATCATCTCCCCCCATCGTCATATCTCCAACTCGTCTCAGCCCTCGCGGAGTTCACATATTCTCTAACCTCCCTCGCGATCACCCCTCTCATCACCTCCCAAAACCCCTCCTCCGGCGGCCCTTTATCCTCTCTCGGCCTCTCCGCCGCCGCCGCCCCCGGCGGAGCAAGGGTCAATGCAGTCAATGGCCCATCCTCCTCCTTCTCCTCGATGTCCATACGACAACCACTCACTGACATTTGCTCGTTATAACAGTCGTTCCCGTGATTTGCGCCGCTGTCCTTGTGCTGTGAGGAGGCTCTTCTCTTGAGGGTGGAATTCCAGTGGTTCTTGACGGCGTTGTCTGTCCGGCCGGGAAGCAGCCGGGCGATGGTGGCCCACCTGTTGCCGTACACGGCGTGCGCGGCGAGGATGGCGTCGTCCTCGGCGGCGGAGAAGGGGCGGTGCTTGACGGCGGGGCTGAGCTGGTTGCACCAGCGGAGCCTGCAGGACTTGCCGGACCGGCCCGCGATGTGGCGGCTGATGAGGGACCAGTTCCTGGGGCCGTACCGCTCCACTAGCCCGGTGAGGACGCGGTCCTCCTCGGCGCTCCAGGGGCCCTTGACCCGGTCAGTCGTGCGGGCGGACAAGGCCGGGTTCCTGCGGGAGGACGAGTCGGAGGAGGACGAGCCGGAGGAGGAAGAAGAACACGCGGGAGACGACCGCTGGTACGTCATATCCATGTAGGAGAAAATTTTCTTCTTTCTTCTTCCTCGAAGAGTGAAGAGGCAAAGGAGTGAGTGAGGGTTGTGCTTTATATATGCAAGAAAGAATGGAAAGCAAAGCCGACGGCGCCCGAGGGAGGGAGGGAGGGAGGGAGTGATGTTTCCAGGAAACTGGGTCGTGTAAAGTTGGTGGGGGGATAGTAGCTCAGAAGGAGATTAGATTTATTGAGACAAAAATATCATTAGGGTTGTGATTTGCTTTCTGGGAGACAGCTTGACAACGCAGATATCGATGCGCTGCTGTTGCGATTGGCCAATTAGGTTTTCCTTATCATCCGTCAAGAGGCCTTTGCATGTTGGTTCAATATGCAATAAATTCACTAGATTTTTAATTTATTCAATGTGATTTTTAAAATTTAGGTTAGTGTACAATGTTGTCCATGAACTTTAAATTTGTTCATCGTAGCCTCTGAATATTTTGTACATGTTCAGTTTAATCCACAGACTATATGAAAATACTCAATATTGTCCTTCCATCAATTCAAGTTCAGATATAATATCGAACATATTCGTGTAGTTCATGGATTAGATTGAACATAAACCAAAATTTTAAAGACCACATTGAATAAATTAAAATTTCATGGACGACATTGCACATTGAAATGAAGTTTAGAGATAGCATAGAATAATTTGAAAGTTCAGGAACCGCATTGAATATTGAGCCAAAATTGAAGGACCGTTTGTGTTTTTATCCTGGATTTATATACAACAAACGAACAAAAAGACTCGTACATGAGTATTTGTTAAACATTCCAATACATAAAGTTTGTCATTTTGCATGCATCGTATTTCTGCATTAGATGAGTAATCTGCGCATCTGACACAAAAAAAAAATCACAAACTTGTACCTATTTGACACATTTACTCCAAATTTCTTCTTATGACACCGAAAATCTCAATCTTGTAAGCATGTTACATATTTATCCTAAATTTTGAGGTAAATATGTCACACAGATATAAGTTTATGATTTTTGGTGTCACAAAAAAAAAATTAGTAAAGTGTTTTACAATGGTACAAGTTTGAGGTAAATGTGTCACGTAGATATAAGTTTGTGATTTTTTGCTCCACCAAAAAAAAGGATAAATGTATCACAATGGGCATGGTTTATAGTTTTTGAAGTTTTATTTTTCTTTTTATTATTTATTGTGTAATTTTTCTCGTTAATGACATTCACCGGAACACCTCTCTCTAATTGCACACCTAGAAATCATACTAAGTATCTTAAGTTTAGGTTTAGGTAACATACACATACATGCTATTTGGTCTAGTGGGTCAGGTTCCCCTAAGAACCGAGAACCAGACCAACCGTAATTAGTTTCAATTTTATGGAATCGGGAACCACATCAGAGCCCCCAAGAACTGAACCAAACTAGCCAATTCGGTCCGATACATGTAGTTCCTAATTCGGTCGGTCCATTATATCAGCCTTACTTTATCGCTTAGAAAATTTAAATGAGTGAAAAATATTTCATCATCCATGAAAATGTGTACATTATAGATGTAAATTATTTTAAAATAATAAAAAAATATTTTTTATTGACTAACTTTGTCGGCAATACAAGTGATCATTTTTACAAAAAAAAAATCATATAGTTCATTTTTCGCAAAAAGAACGGAGCCTAAGTATGATTGTCAAGTGCCCTAGTGTACTGAAAATAATATCCAATACATAAGATTTGATTATCCCAACTTGACAAATTTTAGGACTTAATTACATTTTTTTTAAGTTTAAGGACTCAATTGGACTTTTGTTACAGTTTTAGGACTTGATTATACTTTTTGAAATTTTTAGGACTCTACTACACTAGACTTGTAATGCACTTATCCTGTTTTTATTATCCAAAAGTTGACATTTTAAAAATGTAATTGGAAAAGTATATAGAGAGAGCCATGTTTTCATTCATTAATGGTTTGAAGTAACCGATAGGGAAATCACTCTATCCGACTAACGTTTAAACTGTGAAGAAAAGTCCGGCAAAAAATTATATGTATGAAGAAAACAGATCAGACAAATATAAACCGACTATTTTTATTGTTGCCATCGCAAAACGTGTATATTACACACGTTTTATTTTCTTAGGTAAGTTTGTACAATTGTGATGTCCAAATTTTCAATCCATGAATTCGAGAATTTGTGAATGAAAGAGAACAAGGACTATATATCAAGTGTTTTTATTAGCACATTAAGTCCGGCTCACTTTAGGCCAAATGCTCGACCTTGTTGTTTTCTAAGCTTTGAGATCCCGTAATTTACTTATAATTGTGGTCGTGCCTCTGTTTATTTCATGAGAAACGGATGATTTGGATAATATTTTTCTCAAGATAAATGCTTATATCGCTTGAAATAATTAGTTAATAAAAAAAATCTTCTGATTATCGGAGACGAGAACATTCTTTTTATTCATTTATCATTATAAGCAACATGAGCGATAATTTTTAAATTATTTATTTTTCAAAAAACAGTAAGAAAAAAGGGTAAATTCTTTACGGTAAAAAAAGAAAGTGATGTAATGTATAATAATCATTGTAGCTCTGGCACATGCTAATATGGAAAGTGTTGGCAACAAAGATGGCAAAGCTGTCATGCACCACACAACACAACTGCAACGCAAACATAAGACAAACCCCACGAAACCAAAAAAAAAAAAAAACAAACAAACAAACGCGAATTTCAAACGGCGAGGTGGGCCCCGCCGTCCCCCTTGTCCCTTTTTTCAGACTCGCTTTCAGTCCAGTCCTACAGCTGGAGGCGGTCCAAAACACCAGACCGTCCCCCGCGTCGTCGGTCCGAATCAACGGCTCATCAGACCAACCGTCCCTGAAAACGACCGGAGAAAACACACCTCTTACTTTCTTCTCTTTTCGTTCTTCTCCTTTCCCATTTCAAAGCATGGCAGCTTGTTTTTTTTTTTCTTTCTTCTTCTTTTTTTCCGGCAGCGAGACGTGGATAGACCTGATCATCAGCCCGGCATGCATTATGAAGTCTGGCCACCCGAGGCAGTTAGGGTCGCGACAATCCCAGCTCGACAATTTTATTCAATTTGCGCGAATAAATTCTTTGTTTCTAGAACACATTTTACACCGTCTATAACCACTTATTCGACATGGACATCTTCATTTTCAACCCAATTCCACGTAGGATGGGCCCCACTCCCCCAGCCTCGCGTGAATGTGAGATCTGATTTGGTTTTTCTCTTTTGTAAAACGGCAGTCGGGAAAAAAAAATGAAAGTTTGAATGGATAAAGAAGAGAAAAGAAATTAGTTTGTGGCACTCTCACTCAATAGTGAGTCACATTGGTTAGCTGGGAACCGAGTCAAAGTTGTTCGAACTCACCTCGACGATCACAAGATTGATTGTGGTGGAGACGAGTTCGAACACCTCGGCTTTTCTTTCTGAGTCCAAGGTAGGGTATGAGAGGCATATGACTATGAGCAGTCTTTGCTAGAAGACAACCTTATCATCTTGGCATACATACTATTCTTGAAGTGACCAAGAACTGCCAATGCCAGCTAATGTAGCTCCCTCCTTGTACTAAACTAGTTCTTTTTTTATTCCCCGGACCCTCATTCTTTTATATTTTTCCTAAATTACATATATTTATATTTTAGGTCTTTGGAGCTTTGGAAATTGATAGTTAAATTAGCGGAGGAGGATCGGTCATTAGATACGGGCCCATTCGAGCGCCACCACAGCTGGTCAGACCAGAGTGCATGAAAAGTCTTCATTTTGTTGCCCTAGTCCCAACAGTCAACGGCGACGCCAGCTCATCATCACATCGTGGCCGTCCGTTTGGATTTCATCGCCAGGCTCCAGCTCATCACGCGAAGCCTCTTCATGTGTCTACCTCGAGTTTTCAGCCGTCATCTATTGCATCTCTTGACTTAGTCTTATAAACTTGGACCTTGGAGGAGAATTTTTTTTAAATTGAGCATGTGAGGGTGGAGAGTCCATGCTTTGTCCGTGTTCCTACAATGTAATCCTTTTTCTACAAATTCCTCCTCCTCCTCCTCCTCCTCGGGTACTTTTAGATTATTGTTCTTCGCAATACATTAATGGACTAATACGGTTTCCTTCCAACCCATTGGCCGGTCGGATTCAATGACGCTATAGGATCCCATGCCCCCGGGAGTGAACAAATCTTGGGTGCACCGTCAGATGAGGTGGATCTCGCACGTGATGCGACGGTGGATATGAGTCGAGCTTGTATGGTCCAAGCCATGCCGACCTAATGCTTGGTCTCCGAAATGGTGTGGGGGACGGAGGAGGAAATTTGAAGTTTGGCTCTTTCGTTGTGCCCTGTGTGGTCAAAGTCAAACTTAGCAAGTTGGGTTATCTGGTTGGCTTTGCCAGTTCTTGTCCGCCTCATGTTTGTCCCTTCTCGTCCAAAGCCAACAAACGTATGAAACCGTGAGCAGGAAACAGTGCATTCGTTTCGTGGGCACAGAGTTAAAAAAAAAAAAAAAATTCCATGTCTTCCGAACGTTATTAGTTTAATAAATAATTCTCTTATTTTAATGCCCAATTGTGATTAGTTTACTACAACTCATAACCTAGTTACAACCCAAAATAACATATATATACAGCAATTTAGCTTATGCTTTCAATTCATTGTTACATAGACGGTCCCCTCAACAAAATTCGGAAGTGGTTTATTCCAATTTGAATAATAGGACAACTAAGACCTTCAAATTCTACAGGTTTCGTTTTCTTTTTTGCAAGGCAAGGTTCCTCTGGACAGTAAAAATCGAATGCCTATTGCCAACCTAAACTTTTCAGAAGGAATAGGAGTTCCGAATCAGAGATTTGAATTGGGAATTGCTCTCCATTGTTTAACGGCCAAATTCTATTAAAAACCCTCAACTTTAAGTCTAGTCTCAATTACATCCCCAACTTTTTTTTCTCTCAAGAAAAATCCTCAACTTCCAATTTAGTCCAAAATATATCCTTCAAATCTATCCCCAGTTAAGTCTCCGTCCAAATCACCGTTCCTCTGACACATAAGAAATCAATCCACGCCCCCTTTAAAGCACTGTTCATCATCTCTGTCCTCTCCTAACCCTCATCCAGATCTTTTCAAATCTTTTTTTTTCTCTGGTTCCTTTTTATTTTCCTTATTCTCCTGACCCTGCAAATGAAAGCGTGTTTAGAACTCACACCAGAACAGAAACATCGCCGAAGCTAAACAAGGCGACAAAGAGTACCGCCCTCCCTCTACTTTGTTAACGGCTCCGTTTTCTTCGTCTTCTTCGCCGTCCTATACTACCTCTTCCCCCGCAAGCAGCATCGTCTTAAGGGACGTCTACAGGGATGGGATGACGAGGGCGCCGGTCGTGCGGTTCGGTTCGGTTCGGCAAAGAGGGCCGCAGAGCTGAAGTTTTACCTGGAGTGCCCTGCGAATTTCGAAGCCTTGTCCTCTGTTTTCAACAGGTTGGTTTCGGTCTTTGGAGTCTTGATTAGCAATTCAATTTTGGATGGGTAAAGTTTGGTCTTTAAATTTGTAGTCGGCTGTGTTTGGGCTAGTGTACAATTCTGATGTTCAATTCCATTTGTTTGTGGCAGTTCCAGCATATTAGCACGACTTTAGAGCATAAAGTGCACAATCGCAAGCAAAAACCTCTACCTAAGCTTCTTGTGCAGCACTGGTGAGCCGATGGGGATGAACATGGTCTCAAAGGGAGTCCATATCGTCATGGATTTTCTGCAGAACGACTAGAACGACTACCCCAGCATGTATGTCATCGGTATCTCTGGCAACTTTTGCTCAGACAAGAAGCCCGCAGCCATGAACTGGATTAAGGGAAGGAACAAGTCGGTCGTGTGCGAGGCCGTGATCAAGGGCGACGTGGTGACGGTGGGGAAGGTGCTCAAAGATCAGTGTTGAGGAGAAAAAGGAAAATAAAAAGGAACGAGAGAAAAAAAAAACAAAAAGAGAGGAAAAATTTTGAATGAGGGTTGGGAGAGGACGGGGATGATGAACAGTGCATTAAAGGGGGCGTGGATTAATTTCTTACATGGTGGAAGTCTGATGACTAACTGTGATTTGGATGGAAAGTTAACTGGGGATAGATTTGGGACTAAACTGAAAGTTGAGGATTTTTCTTGAGATAAAAAAAAAAAATTTGGGGATATAATTGGGACTAGACTAAAAGTTGAGGGTTTTTAATGGAATTTGGCCATTGTTTAACCATGCTTTCATTGTAGCATCGAGTGTAAAAGCAAAGATCAATAGCATCGAGTGTGCCGAGAGTGAGAGCCAAGCTATCTTCTCCGGAGGTGTAAAAGCAAGATCAATAGGATTTTGCCTGCATGGAACGTCCTCACCAAAATTAACAGAATAAAAAACCCAAGATGTAAAAAAAAAAAAAAAAAAAAAGGAAAAGTAACAAAAAGGGGTTACAAAAGATGATCCTTTAAAAAGAGAAGGAAAATGCGGTGAGCGTGGATCGAACACGCGACCTTCAGATCTTCAGTCTGACGCTCTCCCAACTGAGCTATCCCCGCAACCTGTCGATTCTTAGCGAACCAAATTTTTAATGTTATACATTTCATCTAAAAAGCATGATAGGTCGGTCTTAGGTTTTTAGCTGATTATGTCTTGCTTCGACCGGCACGTTGCAATTACAATGTTTGGAACGTGCTTTTATTTTTATTTTTTTTTTGTTCCCGGGGGGTGGGGTTTGTCTTAAAAATTTATAAAAGCCCGGAAACACTAGTCGGACTCATCATTACTAATAAGCGAACAGTCACAACCTGAATCGCTTGACGGTTCTACTGCACACGCAAAAATCCTTGTCAGTTCCATTTTTGTTCGACTCGTTTTTCCATTTGAGGATGTGTTTCAGTGGCTTAGAAGACTTGTCAGCGGTCAGCGCCTGAATCTTTACAAGATCAAGAGTTGTTCACGGTAAGCCGCTCTCGACTGGGCAAACCTCCTGTTAAGTATCTCCGGGTTGCCTTTACTTTCAAGAAAGTCTTAAACCTATTACACTAGTGTCAATTGAGTCTTAATTTTTTTTTTGTGTCAATTCAGTCCTAAATTTTTTGCATTGATACCAATTAAATCCAAAACCTTTTATAAGTCAGTCTTAAACATTTTTGCATTGATGCTAATTCAGTCATAATTTTTTTTATGCTAATTGAGTTAATCTGACTAATTTTGGCCGAAAATGGTTGATGTGGATATCGATTATCCTACGTGGCACAACAAACTCTGACTTGGATATATTTTTTAATATTATTCTATAATTTTCAAGCATTTTTGGTTTTTTAAAAAATTATTTAAAAATATCTACGTTAGCGAAAGTCATGCCACGTAAGACAATTGATGTTCGCGCCAATGATTTTCGGCCAAAATTGACCGAATTGACTCAATTGGCATAAATGCAAATTATTTAAGACTAAATTTGGACCAATAAAAGATTTAAGACTAAATTAGCACAAATACAAAAGATTTAGGACTGAATTAACACCAAAAAAAGATTTAAGGTTGAATTGGCACTAATGCAATAGATTTATGACTTTTTTGGCACTTTTCCCGTTTCAAGGCGCTTTCACATAAACATTGAAAATGGCTCATTGATTGAATTACTGCGTTCTAGTGTCTTGTCGGACTTCCAAACGTCAAATTCACAAGTAGACTCACTCAGTTGCGCGTTACTAAAGAATAGCTCGTCCATTGAAGCGTCGAGGGAGATGAAATCAATTGGACGAGAGAGGCTTGGTTTTCGAAGATTGCGTCTAGGAAGCATGGCTTCTACTCTTATACATCTCCGGCTCATCATATTACAACCACTCGATTTGGGTAGCCCAGCTCGATTGCCATCCGCTGCTGAACCGACTCAGATTAGCACATATACAAGGAGAGACTAGTTTGATCCTTAAATCTTTCTTCGAACTTGTTATTGCCCTAGGAAATGGCTGTAAAACTCTTCTCCAGGGGAGTTCTACCTGTGATTTATCTGCTCCTCTCGAAGCACCAAAGTCTCTATCTTCCATCCTAACTCCACCATGGATGATTAGCAAAATTAGGGCCATGCGGACAATGAAGATTGTCGCAATGTTAGTTCTGCTTATGCTATGTGAAGGGTAGTTGAAATGGTAAGATGTCATTGGGCTATGCAGGAGATGAAGGGTATCGATTTCTCGAAAACCCTTTTGAAGCGTTGCCGGAACCACGTACCGCATCTGCAGATCTCGCCTTACCTTTATTAGTCAGAATGTAATCCGCCTGCCGTGGATGTTATTAAGAGCATCTGTTTTGTAGTTAAAAACCAGGCTTGAGCTTGGTAAAAGCTTGAAGAATTACTCACAGGAGCATGTGTGAGGTGGTCTATAATAATCGAACCCATGTATTTGTCCCACTCTTACTTCGAAAGAGAAAATGAAATAGTTGATGAATCAGACGCAGCCACATAAGATATCCTTATAGCTCGATCGCACCGGGGATAAGGCGGTCTTTTTACCCCCTCCTTTCTAATGAAGATGTGTCCAGCATTGACAAGATTGTAGATTCGCAGATTCGCCCGGGCACCACGCCCAGTCGGCGAGGCCATCGCCCCTGCCTCCACCACGATGCAAGTGGGAAGCCCAGCAATACAACAAAAAGCAGGCAGCAGGCCCATCCTCCGGAGACTAGCCAAGACGCCAATTAGGGTTACTATCTATTGCTGGTAACCATCTATTAACTGTAAACTGTCATTTTCCTCTCAAGATACCTCTGCAACTTAATCTTACAAATTGCTATAACATGGCCAGAAAAGAAACTTTGTTTCTTGTGGAAGTTTACTTGGGAATATGAGGAACTTTCAGGGTAACATTAGATGGCTCGCTACCAAAAAAATAATGTTGAGTTAATGATATAACAGTGAGTACAAATAGTTGGATTTACAGCTAGAGATGAGCCTCAATAGAATAGATCGAACCTATCAGTGCTTTTGAGATCTCATTCTAACCTGGAAATTCCCGCCACCAAACTAAACTGTCGATTCAGCCAAGAGCTCCCCAGGTATGAAACCATCAGTGCGTTTGCGTTCTTGACATAATTGTTGTTGATTTGGAACTACATAGCACAGAAGCCACATCCTCCCAATGAGCCAAAGCCACATTCCAATTACTGCAGCTTCTTTTTCAGATCCTGAAAGAAAGTCCGCACTTGAAAGATCCCCCCAGTTTCTTTAGGTTATGAAAATGGTAAAAGCAAATGATCCCAAAAGTAAACAACCTGACAATTGAGACCACCTACAACTGATCATTCTCTCTAAAGGCTTCAAGAATGCTAGCCACCCACCTACCAAAGAGTACAGATGTCAATTCAAGAGAAGAAATCCAGTCATTAAGATCTCTAATTACTTTGGATGACAAACAACTGATGCCAAGGACTACAAATAGATCAAGAATATCGAAATGCTGTTCGTTTAATGCAAGAGAAAACGGTGATAGAGAAAACAAAAGTGCCTACAATTCTCTGCACATATTTTTCAACCGTGTCCAATAATAACTTCGAGAAGTTGAATGCATCAATATACACTAAATCTAAATTGTAAATTTGGGGAGCTGACCTTCATGTCAAACCCCCAGAAGCCAGTAAGGCACTGATCAGTATCTAGTATTGCATCGCATGCTTGGGCATGGGATGTGACTTTCTAAAGTGAATTGTCATTGCTTGACCTGTTGCAATGCGATATATCGCAAACCATGTGCTCTCTAGACCTTTAGCCAGCTTTTGTTGATGACACCAAAGGATATGAAATGAATGAAATCGTGATATGGATAGGATATAATGAAATGGGAGAAAATATTTTTGGTGCTGCTTATATAAACAGATACAATACTATAGAACAATTTACCTAAGAAGACCTTAACTCTGCGGTATAGCTGAATCTCAGGTACCAACAGGAAAAGGATTTTTACTAGTTCCCAGGACAATGAAAGTAAAGGTTGACACAAGCACCATTCTATTGAATGGATGCCATCCGTGAGAATTCAGTTCATTAACTAACTTCAAGCGTACACGTCGCCCATTTAATGGTAAACCAAGATCTGTGGGCTTAATAGATTACTGTTTTAAAGTACCATATATAATGGTGCCTGGCAACCAATTTACATCTTACTTACATGTTTTCCAGTCTCATCACAGATAAAAACAGAAGCAAACAACCAACGGAAGAAAAGCGACTGCTAGAGAAACATCATGGCACAGTACATTCCTTAAGCACTAAGCTTGCCCTGACAAGAAGAAACAATATTACCAGTAGGAGAAAAAAATTCAAATCCTGACAGGAATAATCCATTACTCACCCTTCCAGGCCAGGATGTTTAGGGTAGAATACCTTCTTCAGGCCCAACCTTTTGGCAGCCGAAGCAGTAGTCTCCCCAATACATGCAACTGAATTAGTCCATGACTCTGGCTCTCGAATAAGATTGAGCCACGCACTGCAGAAACAAATTGTAAATAATCAGTCAATAGAAGAAAACCACTTAACAGTCAGTTCAAAATCTTTTTTGACGCTGGGATGAGGTTGTGACAATGACAAGTTTGTGATTGAGCTATTCAACGTATTATAAACGAGATCTAAAGTGCAAAAACACCAGAGAGTTGATCCCATAACTCTATTGTAATAAAACCATAGCAAAGTTAAACCAATAATCCACCTGCCAAAGGACCTTGCATTGCAATTCCCAGTTATCATGATAAACATATCCAGCAGCTTAACCAAATTACTTGTAATTACTCAAGAAAGCAGATGCAAACTGACCGCACTGCAGAAGGGGAAGCCACTGCAACAACAGGTGCGGAAAGTGCCTCCTTCAAAATTATCTCGTCAACATGACTAACAGGTATCTGGAAGGAATTACAAGATGTCAGTACTAGTAGGTAACTCAAGGAATTGTGATACTTTCGTATTTGCTTGGAAAAAGTATTCATGAATAAACAGTCAATTATCACCAAAACTAATCGTTCACAACCGCTATCATACTGACATCCGCACAGAACAAAAGGTGGGGATTTTCTAGCAGGGAGCTATTATTCTTTAGACAACTCACTTCCACGATATGCCTTCCATGCACCCTCCATGGATAACTAGCTATACATGGCATTACCCTGTAAGATCCCCAGTACCAGTATAATAGTTGCATATAAGACCACACACATTCTGCAGGCTTCACTGGGTAGAAAGAAACAATAAATTCTATAACTACTGGATAGAAATGTCGACAAGCTGGCACTTGACGAAACAAGCAATCCAATAGAGAATAAAGAAAATCTTGCAAGCACTGTGAACTCAAAGGAACACATATATACCTTACCGTGCAATACGTGTTTAACCTTGTAACCTCAAATCCACGATTTGACAAGCCTACTTCTGAAACAAACATGCAGATAAAATGATACAATGCATTAATAAACTTGTAAAATATATGAAAGCCCAGGTAGGAAGAGAAGAAGGATTGTTGTAAAAAGGAGACACAATCACTCTGCATAAGTACAGTTCATTTAGTTGGAAGTTGTGACATGGGATACTCATTCACATCTGAATGAAGCAACACAAGACCTGAGGACGATGGAGAACATAAAGGCCGTTGATTATTACTCGTAATTCCATAAATTTTTCTATTTCCGAAGAGCAGCATCCTATGGTGTTACTGACTTCTTACTTAGCCATCAATTTTTAGAACATCATCTGCTAGGTTAGCAAGCAAGTAAATCTTTGTTATAAATCTATACCTTTTACAAGTAATCATAAGATAAATATGCTGAACATGATTTCAGCAGCTCAAGAAACAGAGAGAGCACTTAGCAATGTCATTCAACCAAAAGTGATGCTACGGATGTCATTTAACAAAGAAGCCAAGAAAAGGATATGTCACGTACCGATTTCAGTGCTAGCTTTTGCAGAAGCGGGATACAAGACCCTGCATTTTTCATTGCCAATCCGTGGAAGCTCTGAAGCCAAGACTTTGCCGGTTGCTGCAGCATAAAGCTCCCAAATGAGAAATTGGGGGGAAAAAGACAGGCCAATGAGCAGGAAAATTTGCAAAGCACACCAACAAAGAAGCAGGTAACTATCTGCAACTACTAATTCTACCTTTTACAAAGATGCAGAAGAGAAAAGTACAAGTACAATATGACTATGCAAGCCTTCATACAGAAAAATACAGACTTATAAGCAAACGTATCGGTTATACACAATTAACATTTGTTTGTACTAATGTAAACTGATTGTGCCTGAATACCTTTTGATGGTGTGAAAGCGACATTTAGTGTTCCGTCGCCCTGCATTACTTTATCAAAGATGCTAGCTGTACCAGTTCCAACCACACCTACTTTTACATTGGGGTTTCCAGCAGCCCTAGCACCAGGTTTAATGTAAATCAGTACACATAAGCAGTGCTATACACTAGAAAAGCTTAAACTGGAAAATCTTCTTACAAGATCTACTTGGACCATCTTCAAACAAACATGCACAATCGTTGTCCTACACTCGTTAGGAAAGACGAGCAATGCACATTGAAAAAGAAAAATGTGATTTTCAATTCTTCTAATTTAACCATTCACACATAACTTCGAAAAAATTGATAAACCTGTTATGGAGGAAAGGATGGCACAAAACATGGACACGTGAAGATTATTAATCAGAACGGGAGAAAAATATATCATGAAGAACAGGAGTTATTCAAATCATGTAAAAAATAAATGCTTCATCTACAGTTACCCTTGTGTTTTCTTCACGAAAGGTAGCAATAGGAGAAAAGATAACCATCTACACCACTATAGTGAAAGAAATTTCTTTACAGTCAACCTGAATAATAAATAACGAGTCTTACTTCCATGCTTCCAGGAAGACTGAACCAGCTTCAGGGGAAGTAATCACAATCCAATCAAAGGCATCATCTACTGCCATCGAGGAACAAGGAAGATGGGAATCAGTAAAGATAGTTTGCAAATTAAAACTCAATAAAAAGTATGCACAAACAGACACCCATAACTGGAAATCTAGTAAAAAAGAAAGAGAAATCTCCATAGAAAGCAGTCATTTTTTCATTTAGAGAAGCTCTAGTAACCAGAAATCAACACATGGCTTCTGCTGTTGAAGGTAAGTTCGCTAAGGATTCAATGGCTAGATAGGTCGTAACTGTTCACTTTAGCACGAAAATAGCAATGGTAGGCTAAAAGCATCTAAGAGGCACAAAACACAGGTAACATAATTGTCTTGGCAAAAAGAATTTTCACTTAAGCCCCATGTTCATGCGTGTCACAAAGTACGCAGAGAGAGAGAAAGAGAGAGAGTCAGATAATAACAGAAAAGCACTTGGCAGAACTCCTCACATACAAGACCAAAAAGCAAGCTTCCGTGGAACAAGCCTAAGGTCAGTCCAAAGTCTGCCATAAGAACTGTTCTTTTAAGACCCCCCAAAAAAAATAAAAACGGAACTGTTCTGGTGGTATCACATAAAGAAAAAGTTTCATAACATCATAAAGCAAAAGGAATCTGATACTAACCAGCCAAAATTGAAGGAAGCCTATCCATATCAGGCCCCTTTGTATGCTCAATAAGAGGAAGCTCCAGACAGCTGATGCCATGCTTGTGCTGTTCAACACGTTGAAAATACCATCTAAACATTGGAAATGTTGGAACCCAACAAACATAACTATCCCATGACCCCATCACTAGGTCTTCCTCCTCCCAGGGCACCACAAAAAAATATATGCAGAAAGGAACCGATAAAACAGAGTAAGATGCACTCAGGCGAAAATGGAAACCTGGGTAAGAAGAACACAAACTGAAAAACTACGGTAACCGATTGGAACCATCTATTCCAAAATAGCAGCATGCGCATTAAACATCCTTGCGAGGGGATTTTCATATGGAAACAAATTGGATAGAGAGTGAAAAACAGATTCTTGCAAGAGTGGTAACTGTATCATTCTCATCCATTGTAAAGGTGACAAAACTACCCTAAGCATAAATTGATAAGAAGTATCCTTGCTCAACTGATTAAGACAGCAATCCAATAGCAGGAACTGGATATGCCAATGGAAGATTACAAATAGCTATTAGCGGAATTGAGTAAGTGAAAACAAGAGTAGGGATTTAGAATAGTTTGGATGAAACATCAGATGAAATAATTATAAGAACTTAAAGTTACAGTGATGTGCATCTTTCCAGACAAGTCTGTCAGCCCAATCAACTTTATTCTTCTTTTGGGAACCACAAGCCATCCCAAACAAGAGTAGGGATTTAGAATAGTTTGGATGAAACATCAGATGAAATAATTATAAGAACTTAAAGTTACAGTGATGTGCATCTTTCCAGACAAGTCTGTCAGCCCAATCAACTTTATTCTTCTTTTGGGAACCACAAGCCATCCCAAACAAGAGTAGGGATTTAGAATAGTTTGGATGAAACATCAGATGAAATAATTATAAGAACTTAAAGTTACAGTGATGTGCATCTTTCCAGACAAGTCTGTCAGCCCAATCAACTTTATTCTTCTTTTGGGAACCACAAGCCATCCCATGTAGCAGGTCATTTACAAGGGTTCATTTTTTCTCAAAATGTACAAAATGCCACCCAACTATGAGCCCTATCCTTAGCAAAGATCTAGCCCTTCCTCGAATCCCATCACCAACCCCCCACCCCCCACAAAAAAAAAAAAAAAACCCTCAAAACTACCAATCTCTTCGCCAAGCCAACAACTTCCATGTCCATGTGATCAGTCGCTTTAGTTGTGTAATTGTTAAAGCGAACTCAGTTAAAAGATAACTGGGATACCACCCATGACTACTACTTTCGGGGGGAAAAAAAATATCAGCAACGCACAAGTGGAACATAAATAATGTATTGTTTTACAGGTACAGAAAGAACGTAAAATATCGCAAATCCACGCATCCGGCTCATGATATTTCACACACTTCGTTGAATTCACCACCTACCCGACAGACAAAACCTTCGAGAACGCAAAAGATTCCGACGGTAAAAAAGAAGTCGATGTCACTACCCCAGGCGCAAAAGCAAAGAAAACCGTTCACATCATCATTTCATCCAGCACCTAAATCGAAACATCCGCACTTGATTCAAAATCAACACCGACAGCGACACTCCGGGACACTCCGCACATACTTGAACAACTAAGAAGCTCATCCAAAATCGGAAGCGCTAGCAATACAAAGCAAAAAACGAGGAGCGAACATATCAATGTGCAGAACCGAAGCGCCACGCAACAAACTGAAAACGAAGCACAGGAACCGCAATGTAGAGAGAAAACGATGAAGAAGAAGAAGAAGAAGAAGAAGAAAAACAGAGGGAGAAAGAGAGAGAGAGAGAGAGAGAGAGAGAGACGGGAATGAGGACCAGAGTGTTGATGAGCTTGGAGTTCTTGCCGCGTTCTCTGGTGACAACGACCTTGGGCTTCGAATCGGAAGAGGAGGACGGAGAGTCGGCGGAGGCCGCGATTCCGAGGGAGAGTCGGCGACGGAGGGGGGGACATGGCGGAGGAGTCGGAAACGGGAGGAGAGAGAGTGAGAGGGAGGAGGAGGAGGTGAGGTGGGGCATTCTTGGGTGGTGGGAGACGCTCTTTTGCGCATTTCCCCCTCAAAGGGGCCAGCTGACAGCTGTTACCGAACTAGGCACCCAGCCACTGTACTCGATCTCGCTGCTATTAAACTACTCAAGGAAAACCCCAGATATTTTCCCTGGAGGAATGATACCATGCACTCGAGTCCATGATAAGTTCGTGCACTTTTTTTTTTTTCGTACTCGTTTTTGTTGCTTGTTATTTATGATTTAGAGAAAAAATATTTCTAAGGACGCCCAGAAACTAGGAGTGTGCAAACTGGACCGGACCGGGAGGGTTGGTCCGGTCCTTGAGGTGGATGGGTTGGTCCTCGGTCCCAATAAATGGGACCGGTGACTGGGCGGTCCGGTCCTCGAGTTCTTGTGTTGGGACCGGACCGGCCCGACCTGAACCAGATCGCCAATAATATATAATTATTTTTATATATAAATATATATATAATTACAAAAGAAATTGAAAACAAAACAAAATCCACTTCGCTCTCAAGAGTAAAAAGAATCCCGGACCGGCCCAACAACTCCATACCTCGGCCATATGATGGTAACGGATCAACAATGTGCCAATCCTCCGCGTTCTGAAGCAAAGATGTTGAGACTCTTTACTGAACTTCATATTTTTGCTTCAAAGCTATTACATTCATTGTGCTACTACAATAAGACGTTAGTTACTGATACCCATGTGATTTTACAAATATTAGATTGGCCAAAAATGAAAATTTTGGGTACCATTCTCTTTCTTTATGCTCCAGGAAAAAACTCTTCAATATTCCGTTTAGAGATGGCTAACTTGGAGTATCAAATGGTAAGATGTAGTGAAAAAGATGACGTCATTTTATTTTGCTAGAGAATTAAAAGAACACAGAACAAGCAAGATAAGGGCCAACGAAGCTCGCCCCCACCTCTGGTTGGTCGCTGGGCTTGGCGGTCAGCTGGAGGAAGAATAAAAATGTAATAGTAGGCTTAGTAGCTGTTGGGCCGGGACTGGGACCGAACCGAGACCAGACCGGACCAACGGTCCTGGTCCTGTTCGGTCCCGATCCGGTCCATGGTCCCGAAAGTATGGGGATCGGACTATTGGTCCGGTCCTCGGGTTCATGCCGGGACCGGACCAGCCCGGACCATGCACACCCCTACCAGAAACGACCAGTTTAGGAAACTATCGATCTCTCATTGTACTAATTCAGACATGACCAAACAGAATCGCAGATCCGGAATCGGCCCGATATTCCGAATTTTTTGGAACTGGCCCGGAATCGCTACATTAAAAAAAAAACATGTGGGCGAGGCCCACCCCCCTCGGGAAGAGCCAAACAGCCCACCCACGTGGGCCGTTTGGCTCTTCCTCGCGGGCCTTCTGGCTATTGCAATTTCCTTTAAAAATATATATATAAAAACCTCTCAATCCCTCTTTATTTTTCTCACAATTTCTCTCAAATAATCTTAAGTCAAATTCTCTCAAATTCTTTCAATCCGCTATTCTCTCCCAATTCCGTCTTAATTCTTTGAATCAACTTTCCGAACAATTCTCAAGTGGAAGCAGAAATACTGGAAAGGGAAAGAGCCCGATGGGAGAATTCGATTATCCTGTTCGTGAATATGATCCTCGTGAATATGCATGTTGGGAAGACGACGATGTTCCCAATCCCAACGCCGAGCACGTCCCAACGCAAGAAAGGCTTTATCCTCCTGCTGGTGTCGAAGAATCGTCGATAGCAAAGAAGTCGGGACGGAAAAACCGAGAATCCGACTTATGGCTACACTTCAACAAAGTATGGAATGAAAAAGAATGCAAATTTGATATAAGCTGTAAATATTGTTCGCAAACATACAAATTTGGTAAAGGAGATAGCTATGGAACATTTCGTCTGCATCTGACAAAAAAACATTCAACGCAAGCGGGGATCGACACTAGCCAACAACAAATTTCCAAGTTCGCCAATCTTAACCCTCATCCTTTATTCCGTTTCACTAATGCATTTTACAAACAAACATTAGCTGAATATGTTGCCCTTGAGCATGCTCCGTTTAATACTGGTGAAAATTTAGTTTTAGATATTTTGTAAACACTGCGTTGGCTCCGCAAGTACCATTTGTTCCGAAAACTACTCTTAGATGCGAACTTAAACAAGTTAATATAAAACGAAAAAATGATTTGACAAATTTTTTTAGAGAATTCAATAGACGTGTACATATATGTAGTGATATTTGGAGTGATTCTTGGAATATTAATTCTTATATGTGTGTCACATGCCATTCGATAGGTGATGATTGGGTTATTCAAAAAAATTCTTGCATTTCGAGTTTTTCCTGAATGGCATACGGCCCATAATATTTATAGACTAATTAGGCAAGTGTTAGAATAAAATGATTTGATTAATAAAGTCTTTTCAATTGGTTTTGATAATGCCTCCTCAAATACTGCTTCCATTCCCGAGTTAGAAAAATGTGTAAACCCTCTTTTGGCGGATAATTTTTTCACATTAGATATGTTTGCCATGTTTTGAATTTATGTGTACAAATGGTTTACGAGTTCTTATGACTTCTCTCCACCCAATAAATAGTGCAATTAGATTTTTATGGAGCCGTCCTCATTTTATGAAAGCGTGGGGAAAATTTTGTAAATAAAATGGGAGAAATGCAAAAAGGTTTCCAAAAGATGTTCCGACTCGTTGGAATTCTACCTACGAGATGATTCTGCAAACTTTTGATTACAAAGATTTATTATGTTCCTTTATTTCGATTATTGTTCCCGATATTGCTTTACTCCCGCAATATTGGGAAGTTTGCAAAAAAAAAATTAGATTTTTTGAAAGTTTTTAATGATGCTACTAATACTTTATATGGTATTTATTATCTTACTACGCATTTATTTTTAATAGAGTGTGTTAATATTGCTAGTGTTTTTAATGAATGTGAAAAAGATACTGAATTAGTTTCGAGTATTTTAATAATGCAAGAAAAATGGTTGCATTATTATTTGAACATTCATTTTGTCTATTTAGTTTGTATTGTTTTCGATCAACGTATTAAATTAGATAGTTTATTAGATTATCTGCATGCTTATTATTATGATTGTTTACATTTAGATGAAGTAATAAATATTTCAATTATACAAGTAGAGGTTAAAGAAGCTATAATAGCATTAAATAATGAATTTTGTAATAGATATGATTTAAGTGACCGTGGATGTGGATCTGCCCAATATAGTGTCTTAGAAAGCGATGCGGGTATTTCATTTAGTAGAGGGTATAAAATGCTCAAGAGTAGGCAAAAAAAAAAAAATAGAAAGAGACATCAACATGTAGTATTTTCGAATTAGAAAACTATTTAACAATTGCTTTTGAGTTTAGTGATTCCGAACGCGGCGCAGATTTCAAGATTTTTGAGTGGTGGAAGAACCATTCAACTCAATTTTCAATTCTCTCCCTCATCGCGAAACAAATATTAGCAACCCCTTCTTCAACAGTGGTAGTTGAACAAGTATTTAGCGCTAGAGGATTAATTTTGGACCACCGACGTTCAAGATTAAGTCCGAAAAATATGGAGATTCAAGCTTGTGTCGATAATTGGACAAGGGCTAATTTTCGACAGCAAGAGTTGGATCGAGAACACGAATTCTTCAGTGATGACTGTGGAGATGCTACCGCAACCACAACAATGGGTAGCAACGATTAACAATGAGGTAAGTTGGGGGTTACCAAAGGTAAGAGAATTACATGGGCTTTGATTCTTCTATCCCCAAGAAGATATGTAAGCGCTTAATGATAATTCATTAAGTTCAAGCCCATTCCTCCTCTCTCTTTTTTTTCAAATTTTATTACAATGTACAATTTGATTATAATTTATAATTTATAATTTATTTAATTTATTATTTTATTTTAAAAATAAAATTAAAAGTTCGGAACCGGAACCGGGAATCGACGCGGAACCGGAACCGGCCATGTCTAACTAATTGTAATGTTGTCATGTACCATAATTTTACTTCGACCTATCAAAATGAGTCATAGACACATTTCTTAACCCATATTTGATAGATTAATATGTTATGTATGTTAGTTATATTAACTAAACGGGTCACGAATGAATTTCGAATGGTAAAATCCAAAATTAATATAAACGTTAAATGGATTCACGACTTACATAGACCTAACTCACCTCTATAACTCTTTGTTTATTCTCTCTCTCGATCTTGCACTTGCTTACTCCTATCTCTCTCTCCTTGATTGAGATTTCTTAGATTGGGTCAAATATGAAAGTGTCATAACAAAATGACTCAAGTATGAATTAAGTCGAATATAAATTGTTAGGCCAAATATAAATCCTGCAATCCTCGACTTGGGATGCCGATGAGTCGGATGCAAGGTCCACGGCATGTCGGTCGGCGCCTTAATCCCTGCAGCTAGGGCGTGGTTCTGGACTCGAGTCTGGGTGGCACAAACCTCGGACCCTAGCACTTAGTTTAGGTCCTCGTGATCCAAACGCGAGACCTCAAAGCTTGGGCTAGGTCCCCCCGCAACTCAAAAAGAAAAAAAGGAAAAAAGGAGCCATAACAGATCGATCAAGAGGCTTCCTATAACGGCCAAAATTGAAAATCACACGCGTCGTCCATTTATCTGAATGGCTTCGTTTCATCGTTCCAGATGAAAGGGCAAAAGTCACATTCCCACTTTGCCCCGACAGTTTCCACTTTCCATCTTCAATCCCCGCTCAGCCAATCAGATGGTTCCAAGCAATCGTCTGGCAGGTGGCAGGAGCTGCTACAGTCCACGTGGCAGATAAGAAGGGGGTGGGAGTAGCCAAACAAAAACGAGAAAACAGAAAAGCAGATGGCAGATGACGATTCCAGGTATGCCGAAAGTTGTTGTTTGCAAAAAAATCTAAGTTCTCGAAAGTATTTTATATGCAAATCACTTAGATAAAATATCCACGTCAGCCAGCACGTGGCAGGAACAAAAGCATACAGAAAATAATAAATAAAAAAAGTTGCAAATGGGATGATGATCATTTATATCTCTTGAAAATATGAATCATAAACAATTGACGATTATGAAAACATTTTTCATGACGATGAAAATAATTTTTATTGAATAATTATTCTAAACGATACAAATAATTATTTTTTTTAAAAAATAAATTTTATAAATCATTTATATTTCGCGAAATAAATGCGTCTCTAATTTTAACTTTAGCTGTTTTTTTTTTTTTTTGCGCGGTAGGAAAGTTTAGCAAGTTAATGTAACGTGACTCCGACCAAAAAATAAAAATAAAATGTAACGTGATTTATTGGAAAAACATCAGATGTCAGTAGGGGTGTCAATGGGCCGGGCCGGGCCGGGTCTCGGCCCGAATTGAGCAGTACCATGCTCGGGCCGGATTTGTGCCGAAAATATTTTTTTCTTTCCTTTTTTAAAATTTTTTTTGAATTAAAATTAATTAACAAACCATCAAATGAAAAAATATAAAAAGAAAATATAAAAATAAATTAAATTTAAAATAAAAAATAGGTATTTACAAAAGTTTGGCATCGGGCCGGCCCGGCTCGGTCCTGCCCGACCCGGCCCGAAAAGGCAGAAAAATTTCGGGCTGGGTCGGGCCGGGCTGGGCCGGCCCGTCCGGCGCGGGCCAAATTGATAGCCCTAGATGTCAGGGCAGCCCCATTGTCACTTTTCAGCATTTTGTGCTCTACAATGTTCAATGGGTGAGATAGCAAGTTTTGGAAACCGCGATATGCCAATATGGATTGTGACACCTAACTCCCCCACGAATCAAGAGAGGGGGTTATCAGCGATACGCATTGTTCAATAGTACTTATTAATATTAACACCTAAATTTTGACTTTTCATTTTAATCATTTATTGCATAAAAATTATGGACTAAATCCATAGCCAAAAAAAAAAAGGAGAAAGATAATCTTTTCAATGGGCGCTCTTCAAGTCCTTCCTCGAGGAATTCCCCACCGCATGTCAACTGTGGGTGATCTAAAGGAGTTTTGACTTGTGGTCAGCTGGTCTTCAAATTCGCATGTCATCAAAAGCTTGACCTCGACGAGCTTTGCACCAAAAGCCATCGCAGAAAGCCAATTCAAGACGCCAAGAAAGCAAATCATTCCAGGTGCATGTCCACCATCAAAAGAAGATCACACAAAACTATAAAAGCAAAGTTGGGTGTGTTGACACCTAAATTTTGATAAATTTTTTTTTTATTATTTTTTTTGAAAATTCATAGAAAATCCATAAAAAGTTGAAAATTGAAAAAATCAATTTTGGTGACCTTAGCCAAGCTAAATGAACCATTTTGACCAAAAAAATAATTTTCATAATTTTCATTTTTTAATATATTTTCGAAAAATACAAAAAAAAAGAGAAAAAAAGAAAATCAAGAAAATCAAGAAAAGTAGTATTCGAGGTCACAAAAATATAGAAAATAGTCAGTATTTTTATTTTTAACCTCATAAAATAGTAAAATTCATGTTCGATTTTGGGTGTTTTCTGATCACCATAAAATTGAATTTGGCAAAAATATTAGTAATGATTAAAAGGAAAAGGAGTGAAAACATCATCATTCAAAAGAAAAGTAAAAGAGAAAAGAAAAGTTTGAGTAATGATGGGGAATAAAAAAAAAATAATAAAATCTCTCTCTCTCTCCCTCTCTTTTTCCTCTTCTCACGCTCTCTTCTTCCTTTTGATCATTCGGCCGGCTTCTTCTCCCTCAACTCTTTCTCTTTCATTTTCGTTTTTTCCTCTCGCTCAGCTCGCCGACCAGACTGGACGGCCCATTAGCCCTCGAGAGCCCACATGCAACCTCGAGAGGGTCGCGACAGACTGGCGACTCCGCTGGGGAACTTAGAGAACTTGAGCCGATTAAAAAGTTGATTGATTTTTCTGACATGTTTTATGCAGATGCTCTTCAAGTTAAGGTACGTACTTTAACCCTTGAGGTGTTAAATGTTTTTGCAGATTGGAGAAATAAGGGGTGAAGTGTTCATTAACTCTGTCTTATGCAGGTAGGAGTTTAGGATGTATGATTGTGTGGATGTTTATATTGAAGCGGTGTTTGCTAAATGAAATGCATGTTTATTGCTTTAGCACGACACAATGAACACACACAGCCGCGCCTAAAACCTCGGGCGCCCTCTTTAGGAAAATAATAGAAGGAATTGAAAATGGAATCTCCATGAGGAAAAACACGGGGTAATCCATTTTTAATTCTGCTCATTTCGAACTATGGATTGGGTCCCAATGCAACGATAGTTGTGCAATGGAATCTACCCTTTCTAGAACTCGAAGTGGGAGCCTTGGCCTTAGGTTCCAAACCCTATTTTGATTCTTAGAAGTCAAACCTCACTGGTCTCATGTGCATGTATGTGAAAGATTGGTACACCTCGAAACCAAAAGGTCATTCAGCGCCGCTTATGAATCAAAATCCAAAGACTTGTGTGAAGAATCAGTCGCGAGTTTAAACGAACCAGGATGGCATGGAAAAGCGCTGGACCACCCTGGAGAGTCAACTGATGAGGGCAAATGCCTTTTGACCGGGGCAGCCGGGTCAAGTGTAAAGACGTGTCGTTCCTAATTGATTTTCAATCAGATACCGGCATAATATTTCCTATCTTTTCCTCTCAGGTGAAAAACAGGTACAGAAGGAAAATCCATTTGTGGATAGACACGAGGGACATGTTTTACATGGCATACATTTGTCAAAAATGTCCTCATCCGATCACATGCAAGATGATCATGGAACGATGGTGAAACTGTAATCGTTCCAATAAGCCCTTCGAATATTATACCTGACGGGGACCTTTATGTCTTTTGTCTACAGGATAGGATGGTCAAAGACAAACGAAGGAAAATTTATTTTCCCTATAAGACGAAAAGAAATGTGCCTTCAGCAGATGTCACCCATTGTGATTGCAATGACAAATTGAATCAAATTATGAAGAGGGAGCAACCTAATTAGGATTGGCTCTCCCTAAATCGAAAAAGTTGTATCCGTTCCAAATCGGATTGACTAGTTCACGAGTTGATATGGTTCCTCATTCTTGCAGGTGATGACGAGAATGAACGGGCCCATTGAAAAATTTCCAGCATCTTGGATGCCAGAAGTGACCAGAGCGGGGATAGTAAATCCGTAATCGTTTCAATTAAAGCTCCTTACGCGGTGATTGACTCTTTCACTCCTTTCATCGCGCAGGTTGTTGAAGTACTTAATCACGAGTAAACCCATTTTTGCGGATGTCAAATAGCCTGAATGCGTCAATGCAACAAAATGCAAAAGGGAGTTAGCTGGGGCAAGCGTCACCTAGCTACGACAAATCACGCCCAACTGGGGCAAGTGAATCATTTGTGCGCCGGACAAAGAATAACGTTTCTTCTCTGGCAAAATCAATGGACGCAACTGTAGAGTCGTCCGCATCAGAATTAAACCCAATATACGAATATGGGTGAACGGTAACCTTGTATCGTTCCATTTTGGTCTTCGAAGACCACATGCCTAACATGAGTTTTTACTCATTTAACAGGGAGTCGTTGGCACCGAAAGCCTCAAAAGAAAAGAACTCGCCAACGAGGAGGCGAATAAAGCTATTGACCTTGGGAGTCAGCACTCCAAGAAATGGTCTTTGATTATAAGACCTAGTGGAGGGTAAAAAGTATCGCTCCTACGTCCCATGCTTTGACATGCATTTTGATAAAAATTTTCTTTTTTCCTTGAATAAAAGGAACCTTGAAGAATGGCGCTGGAATGCGCCCAAAAACACAAATGGATCTCCTCTGGGGCAAATCCTTGAGAATGATTCATCGCCAACCAAACTGAGGGATCAAGACCACAAGATAGAGGGCCAAATCCTGCAAGCCGCGAGTTTGTGTTCAAATGGAAACACAAAGCAAGAACAAGGCTGTATCGTTCCAATTTGCCTTGAATTTTGGAACGCAAACTGACAACTAATTCCTGTCTTTGACAGGGGATCGCCATCAAGGTGAAACAGGTTTTCACACCCCATGAATTACCCGTTGGAGTACACGACCGAGGGTAGGATGTATCGTTCTAAATTTTTGAAAAATTCGTGAACGTACAATAACATGTTTTCTCTGCATTTTCAGGGATCTCCAGCCGCGGGGGACAGGTAAGTATCCCTTTCCCCAATCCATTGAAGATGTTAAATAAAAAAGAAAAGCTTTCAGAATCTAATGTCTAGAAAAGACATAGAATTCAAACCTCATTGGCATTCATGTTTTAAAACAGGAGGTTGTCTGAACATGGATAAGAACATGCATGGTGCATCGTAAAATCCCCTTGACGGGTAAAATTTTTGGAGAAAATGAAAGAGATTTTTTCCAATCAAAAGTTCAAAACTTTCAAAAGGACGTTTTCTCAAAAGACGAGAGGCAAAGCCTAATCCAAACACGTCCTATACACACTTGAGAGAGAAATGGAGCGGATCAGATAGTAAAATCTGGACCTACGGAAGTAGGAATTATTCGCAGCAATTACATAGATTGGGATGACGGAGGCATTCGTTTCATATCCCCAAACACTACAGGTGACCATTGCCAACCCATTCGAACGGCGGTTTTCATTCTCAACCCTGGCAAGAACCACCCCACGTCGGGGCAAAATGGAGGTGAGTCCAGCAGCATCAGGAGAAAATGGTTAGAAATTTTCTTGCTCGGACTAACATTAATCATTGTGTGTTGTTTATATGGTAATCCAAGTGCCATAGGATGACGAGAAGCATTCATTTCTCTATCCCACACACCATATCCTTTGCACAGCCAAGTTGAGCCTGCAAATTCATTTCATAAACCCATGTTGGTGATCATGGCATGTTTCAAGATGGAAACTGCATCACTCCAAGAACGGAAGAATCCAAGAGATGGGATTTATAGAAAGATTTCATATCGGCGTTCAAGTGTGCTATGATTCAAGGTAGATACCGCCTAAAGGGTCAACTAAAGGTAGAAACCGCCTGAAGGGTCAACTTAAGGTAGATACCGCCTGAAGGGTCAAATCAAAGGTAGATACCGCCTAAAGGGTCAAAACAAAGGTAGAAACCGCCTAAAGGGTCAAACAATGGTAGAAACCGCCTGAAGGGTCAATTCAAGGTAGATACCGCCTGAAGGGTCAAACAAAGGTAGAAACCGCCTGAAGGGTCAAACCAAAGGTAGAAACCGCCTGAAGGGTCAAATCAAAGGTAGATACCGCCTAAAGGGTCAAAACAAGGTAGAAACCGCCTAAAGGGTCAAACAATGGTAGAAACCGCCTGAAGGGTCAATTCAAGGTAGATACCGCCTGAAGGGTCAAACAAAGGTAGAAACCGCCTGAAGGGTCGACTAAAGGTAGAAACCGCCTGAAGGGTCAAACCAAAGGTAGAAACCGCCTGAAGGGTCAAAATAATGGTAGAAACCGCCTGAATGGTCAATCAAAGGTAGAAACCGCATGAAGGGTCAATCCAATAGTGAAAATCACTTAAATGGTCAACTCAATGGTCCAATCCACCATACGGATCAAAATCATTGGCAAATCTCAAATGGGACGCGTCTTCCTTAGATTCCTATCAGTTAGGAATCCCATTATGGTTTGACCTACCATACGGGTCAGGGCTTAACCTCTCTAGGATACTCTAGTAACGAGTTCCTAGAAATTCTCTTGAATCCATCAAACACCGCGAAAATCGCACAAACATCGAACAGGTAAGTGGCAGGTATGTCTCTCTATTATCTCACTCTCTCATGTCACATGAACATTTCCCCCTTCAAGAAAGAGCATACATGGACAAGCATGAAGATTGGATGTCATGACTCATTTTCCTTTAGTTTCCCGAGTCGAGTCGATCAGGACTCAGGTGTCACCTTATCTTTGAGAGAAACCTCTAACGAGATTCCTCTCAAAGAGGGGCAGCTGTTGACACCTAAATTTTGATCAATTTTTTTTTTATTATTTTTTTTGAAAATTCATAGAAAATCCATAAAAAGTTGAAAATTGAAAAAATCAATTTTGGTGACCTTAGCCAAGCTAAATGAACCATTTTGACCAAAAAAATAATTTTCATAATTTTCATTTTTTAATATATTTTCGAAAAATACAAAAAAAAAGAGAAAAAAAGAAAATCAAGAAAATCAAGAAAAGTAGTATTCGAGGTCACAAAAATATAGAAAAATAGTCAGTATTTTTATTTTTAACCTCATAAAATAGTAAAATTCATGTTCGATTTTGGGTGTTTTCTGATCACCATAAAATTGAATTTGGCAAAAATATTAGTAATGATTAAAAGGAAAAGGAGTGAAAACATCATCATTCAAAAGAAAAGTAAAAGAGAAAAGAAAAGTTTGAGTAATGATGGGGAATAAAAAAAAAAATAATAAAATCTCTCTCTCTCTCCCTCTCTTTTTCCTCTTCTCACGCTCTCTTCTTCCTTTTGATCATTCGGCCGGCTTCTTCTCCCTCAACTCTTTCTCTTTCATTTTCGTTTTTTCCTCTCGCTCAGCTCGCCGACCAGACTGGACGACCCATTAGCCCTCGAGAGCCCACATGCAACCTCGAGAGGGTCGCGACAGGGTGCAAATCACGAGATCCTCCACATAGTCATGAAGCAATCCCCACATATCTTACGTCGCTAGACGCGCATGAGTTTCGCCAATTGCCAGCCACCTATCATCGAGCTTGGTTCGCAAGTCGGTCTAAGCCTCGAATTAGGAAACACAATCTTCGGATAAGAGAACATCCAATTAAAAGCGCCATCAGATAGAATCATGGAGAGGAAGAGGCAACGTAATCCTGCAAATCAAGAGGAGATCTGTCTCTCACTTTGGAATTTTTATGCAAAAAAATGGAAAGAAGAAAGAAGGGAAATCAAGTTGTGGGTAGGAATGTTCAATCAATTATTTCAGACGCCAATCAGTGTCATGCGGAAAGGTAAGAATGAAGATATGATTAGAGTAAATCATTGGAATATTGGCGCAAAATCAATGGTCATTTAACGAGCTAGCCGATGGTGAATGAACGTGGACACGTTCAAGGCGAAAAGGCAAATTCCAAGATTGCAGCAATAATCTACTGAGTATCATCAATCATCTCCACAAATTCGGAACTTCTAAAGGGATACGGAAAACTTACGTTATAAAAGGTGGACGACCTTCATTCACAAAAGGAGGATCTGATAGGCAATTGCACTCATGGTATATTTGAGAGGAGGAAGACGTTTTTCTGTATACAAAAAAATTCACATGAAAAGTAAAGCAATGAGATGAAAAGAGAAGGGGAGCTGAGAGTTTTTGGTCGAATCCAACCACCCGTACCATTTGTTTCTTTCTCCAGACAGCATCTATACCTCTGGTGGTCCTTGTTCTTTGCTCCGAAGCTAGCCATCAACGGAGGAGCCGTCTGACGCATGTCTTGATCCATTCGTGCCTTTGGAGTACCTCCCTTGTGTTGCTTTGTTCCAGATCGAGGTTGCTGTCCAGTAGCGTTGTCCTTGCTCTTTGGCGTCAAAATCAAACAGCCGACACTGTGGAACGAAATCGCTGCCTAGGTTGAATTTTGCCTGCTCTCCATTGGAGTTTTATTGTTATTTTAAGTCCAAGACAGCCTGTTTTTGCACGTTTCTTAATCACTGATCAGTGCAGGTTTTTGGTTCAAGTTTGGACTCATTCACCATATTTTTTGGTGTAAAACACTCACTGTTCGTGGGCTCCATAAAGACTCGAGAAAGGTGTGAGGAATTGGCTGTTGGTTTTCATAAAAGGCCAAGAAAGTGTTTTCCTTCTTGTTGACGTCCAGGGCAATTTTTATTTATTCAAAGGGCGGGCTTCCTCTTTTGGTGTTGCAAACATGTCCAAAGGACTAAAAAGCAGAATTTTCCAATCTCCTGACATCATAGTTTGATCTCCACAAACGTTCGTTGTCGCTAATCCAAGAAGCTATTGCGGCCTTTCCTTCACTAACTTGGTGCCAAGAGGAGTCAAAAGACGTGACCCCTAAGCCGTCCACGAGTCCAACTGTGTGCGTGGATCTCTCCGAGTTGGTCTGAAAATTGCAAGCTTGGAGTACAGTCTCCAGCAAATTCAAATTAGGGAAGTAATTTCGAAGAACAAGGTAAATTTCCTATCTCAGAATCTTAATACATGTACTTGCCCAATTTGAAAATATCTTGTCATATCGCATATCTTTCATATCTGGCATCAAAGTGGATATCTTTTCAAAATATAGGTTGATTAGGAAAATTTCCTTTCCTAATTCGCAACTTGCCATACGATTGGAAATGTCCGTCTTTAAGATTATCGACGGAATACTCAATTAGGCAAGGTTTTGGGTTTAATCGTTAATCGTGAGATCACGAATTAAAGATTGACTCAAATATTCGCGGAATATTTCAAAACTCGATTGATATATCCACTTTGTTGATTGGCATTGATTGACATATTTTATTTTTATTTGCTTGATGGATGTATTTTTTAGAATATATATGTCGCATGATGTAATCCTGAAAATTCTTTAAAAAAAAATGCATTCATTCACATACTGTATTTAAAAATTGCATATCTTTTAAAAATAGCATCACGTAGATAAGATAGCATTTTAGGATAGAAATTGCATGTTTAAATAGAACTTCATGTATAAAATAATTTGTCTTTAATATATTAGAGTTTAGGTCAATTTAGACTCTAAAATATGCAAGATAAGAATTGTTTTGGCATAGTTCTATTTTAGGAAATAAATTCATCCGAAAATAATAATAAACATTCATCTGTGCTGTGTCATCCATGCCATGTCATCTTTGCCATGTCATCTAGGCTATGTCATCTATGCTACGACATCCATGCCACGTCGTCTTTGCCATGTCATTCATCTGTGCCGTGTCATCTTTGCCACGTCATCTACGCCACGTCATCTAAGCTATGTCATCTAGGCTATGTCATCTATGCTACGTCATCCATGCCATGTCATCTAGGCTATGTCATCTTTGCTACGTCATCTACGCCACGTCATCCATGCCATATCATCCATGCCATGTCATCTATGCCGCATCATCCATACACGTCGTTCACCTTTGCCATGTCATGTTAATTTGCATTTTAGCTTAAACTTCATATAGAATTGCATATCTAGGTTTGAATGTCATGTAGTTAATTAAATCACGGTCTCATTCGTGCATTCATTTAGTTTAATTCGCATGTCATCTAGTTTAGTCTTACATTTAATTCATGTCATTACATCATAGAATAATTTCATGCATCACATATAGTATAGTCTTTCATGCATTCATATAAAAATAAAAAATTACAAAAAGAACTAACTTGCGTGGCGCATGCTCCTTTGATTATATTGATTTCTGGATGTTCTATTAATTGATTGTGCACCCGCATGATAGCCTTTGTTAGTGACATAGGTTAAAATCAATCAGTGTTGCCTTCCCAAATGATTTTTCATGAAATAACATGGTACCGAAAGGGCGTTAGAGTAATCTAGCGTAATCAAGTCCCCGGACTCTTAATCTCTGGTTCGTAGGAATAAAATAGTTCTCCCACTGTTTTATTTAGGTTTCTAATCAACCTACCATAAATGATTAGTGGCGACTCCAAATTCAAAATACAAAGCATGTTAATCAATTGAACCTTAAGTTGCGATTTGGTATGGACTTGGGAGAGTTCGAGTTAGGTTAGTTAAATAATTAACCTAATAATCCATTAGCCTAGAAATTTATTTTTAGGTCGCGACAGCTTGGCGACTCCACTGGGGACTTTTTTGAATTTTTTCGAAAATTTAGAGAAGACTTAGGCCAAGATTTTTCGTGAAAAATACATTTGGTTTGGCAATCTTGATTGAATTCTAATCTTTAGGTGTTAAATGGTTTCGCAGAAATGGAGTTATAAGGGGTGGAGTGTTTGGCTAACCCCTTTGTTTTGCAGATTGGCGTTTGGGATTGTTTGTTTAATTATACACATTTTGAAGCGGTGATTGCTTATTAATTATTGTGCATGATTAATTGCTTCAGCACTACACCACACATAACTTGTGGCCAAACCTGGGTCACTAGCTTTAGGATGGTATCGAGATTAGATCCTAACGTTCTGCGTGAGATCACGTTTGAAAGTTAGTCTGAATTCGATCCCGACTCTCTCTTCAAAAATGAGTTTCAAAGGTTAGAACTCACGTTTGGTAAGATTACCAAGGCGGGGTTATAATTTTTAACTCGAGAAGCCGAAGTTGAAATGACCCGGCTAATCCTGGTTATATCGTGGGATCACGATTAATCTTGATTATGTGCGCGAGATTGTCGCCTTGCCGCAAGTCTTTCACTTCAATTTGTCAGCCTCTATGATAGTTAGAATAAGTTTAACTCACGAATCATGTGCATGTCTGTGTGATTGTTTATTTTCCTATCCTACGGTAAAGTATGCTCCTAAACTTTATCTTGCTTTTAATTATTTTTGGGTCGGTCCATGATATTTAGGTTTGTAACACCGGTCTATAGGCAATGGGGCATTCAGATCTCCGTTTCGTGTACATTCCGAAGGCTGAATTGAAGCAGATGTGGGGCCGTTTGAGCATCGATGGGCGGAATTATGCCCTTAGCCGTATAGGCAATATGTTGCCTCTTTTGGACATTGGATTACAGACTAGGTTTATGCAAGCACTTGCACATTTTTGGTGCCCGGGTACCGCTACCTTTATCCTAGGTAAGCATGAGTTCACTCCGACTTTGGAAGAATATAGCTTTGCCATTGGAAAACCTTTGAACATCGATTTAATTCATCCTTGTGTGGATTTGATCCAGTTGTCTTTCTTGCTGAATTCCTAAAAATTAGTGAAAATGCGATGAGGAAAATTTTGAAGGATGTCGCGACCCTCTTGAGGTTGTCGGGCTCTCGAGGGCTAATGGGCCGTCCTGTCTGGTCGGACGCGGGCCTCTCCCAAGGCCCATTACCCAAATCGCAACGGAGGTATGCGTGATCGACTTTCAGTGTGGTCTAGTGACATGTGCTAAGTGTGCATGCCATGGAGTCGCCACCAATCATTTTTTTAGGGTATGATTGGACCACCCAATCGAATAGTTGGGAGTTTCTATTCAATTCTGCGAGAACCAGAGAAATGGTTTCGGGGACTTAGTTACACCAACTGTCAGAGTTGACGCCCTTTCGGTACCTAAGTTGACTGAATTTTCTAGCCTGAGATTCATGCGGATGAGTAAGGTATGAACCCTAAATCTAGAAATTCATGTAGATAGGAGTGATTATCCTAGCAATCACAATCAGTAATAAAATGCCCAACTCAAGGAATCTAGATATGCAAATAAATCACATGGCATTCCTAGTAAGGTCCTATTTATCAATCACAGCTCAAGAATGATTTAGCTGTCCTAGCCATTCTACACACGATCTAACCTAAGAAAAGCATTAGGAAGCATCGAAGGAGTTCGAGAGTACTCACATGGGGTTTGCCGTGCCCTGGTTTGGTCTTGGACGAGCTATCGAGCTCATGCCGACCCGATTATATTTGGGGATCCACTCGGCGTTTTACACCATGAAATCATGTGAAACAAAAACGAAAATATTCAGCAAGGGGCATTTATTGTAGATGGTGGTCGATCTAATTGGACGTCAAGACTAAAAAAGATGTAGAAATTTACAAATTAAAATACTCGAATGACATTTTTTTGCTAAATTCAACTCTATGCGTCGTGAAGAAACACATGCAATTGAACTTGAATTTTGACTATTTATGAGTTCAAAATGTAAAAGAAATTAAAATAAAAATATTGACTATTTTTCTATATTTTTACGACAGCGAACGCTATTTTTCTTCATTTTTCATGTATTTTTCTATTTTTGGAAAATATTAAAAAATATTAAAAATTATGAAAAATTATTTTTTTTTTTATCAAAAATGGTTCCTTTAGCTTGGTCAAGGCTACCAAAGATGATTTTTTAATTTTTTTTAACTTTTTATAGATTTTTTATGAATTTTTTAAAAATAAACTATGAAAGACTGATAAAAAATCAGGTGTCAACAGCTGCCCCTCTTTGAGAGGAATTTCGTCAGAGGTTTTTCTCAAAGACAAGGTGACACCTGTGTTCCGATCAACTCGACTGGGAAAAGAAAAGAAATCATGACATCCAATTTTCATGCCCATCAATGTGTGCTTTTCCTTAAAAAGAGATGTGCTCATTCAATTCCCTGATATGATGTAAGAAAGTTAAGGAGTAGATAGACTTCCCTGCCCCTTACCTGCCGAATGCTTGCGGCATTTGCTGTGTCTGATGGGTTCAAGTAGATTCCTAAGGACTTGTCATCGGAGTGTCTTTGGGATGTTAAGCTCTGACCTGTATGGTAGGTCAAACCATAATGGGATTCCTAACTGATAGGAACCTAAGGAAAACGCATCCCACATTTGGGAATTTGCCAAGGGTTTTGATCCGTGTGGTGGACTAAACTAGAAATGGCTTGCCTAATGTAAGGCTTATTAGGGAAAACGACTCCTCCCGCGTTCGGGATTCATCAAGGTTTTGATCCGTATGGTGGATCGGACCATTGGGTTGATCCTTCAGGCGGTCTCTACCAGTCCTTTGACCCTTCAGGCGGTTTCTACCATTCATTGACCCTTCATGCGGTTTCTACCATTGGTTGACCCTTCAGGCGGTTTCTACCATACATTGACCCTTCAGGCGGTTTCTATCATTGTTTTGACCCTTCAGGCGGTTTCTACCATTGGTTGACCCTTCAGGCGGTTTCTACCATACATTGACCCTTCAGGCGGTTTCTACCATTGTGTTGACCCTTCAGGCGGTTTCTACCATTGATTGACCCTTCAGGCGGTTTCTACCATTGAGTTGACCCTTCAGGCGGTTTCTACCATTTATGAGATTCCAAATTGATATGAATCAAAGGATGACGTACCCGCTCTTCGGGGCTAGTCGGAGACTCGATCATTCTGTGGATCGGTCTTAGAAAAGATTTGCCTACTAAAAGGCTTCACCCAAGGATGACGCACCCAGTCTTTGGGGTGGCCAAAAGTCCTGCAGAAAGCTTAGACCTGAAAAAATTTTCCTCGCCAAGAAGATATTAGTAATCTTTGGGAAGACAATAATTGTCTAACTGACAAAATTCTACGACTTAAGTTTTAGTCATGAAATGTGCATTTTGATTGTTGGAGGTTATCCAAAACATTCCTGCCATATACAGATGTGATCATAAATTCCTTGCACGGAAACTCTAGATCAAACAATTTGAAAATTTCAAAAAGAGTTTGCTCAAAACATCCATTGGAGTATTTCTCACCCAAGAAGGCTCCTCACTGCTCTGTGATAATGATCTTTAATAGGGAAAGTGCTCAATTTCCTACCGACCTGTGCCTGGGTTTCAGGATCATTCGCAACGCATACATTTCGACCGATCAGGAGGTCTTTCACGGGACCGTAGTGTTAGGCTTGGATATCGGTTTCCAAGGGGGACTCACTTTTGAGTCAAGGCCGTTGAACGAAATTTTTCACTATCTGCTCCGGGTTTACAAGTCAAGAACCCTGCAAAATGAGAAAGAAATAGTCTTGCTCGTACTTCTTTGAGCTAACTTATACATTAACCCAAGTGTCTTAGTCAGATAAGACTACTTCAGGGTTGTAACATTGGAAGGATTGGGGACCGAAAAAGGCTTATTTTTTGCCCAGAAATTGTGAAGGGTTTGACATTGGTGATCATTGCAAATTTGCCACATTTCCTTCGAAGAACATCTCCATTTCTTGAAGTGTACACTCCTCTTTTAGAGCGCACAAGGATGTTTAAAAGCGTCTCTTGTTACATTAAGAGACCGTCTGTTTGTGTGTTTGCAATTTGAGCACGACATCATTTGGAGAGTAGTCATCTTGATCTAACTCCTTTGCAGGGTCTTTTCATCGTCTCTCTAGACTTTACTGGGGATATTTTGAATAGACATCAGCCTTGCTTTTTACCAGGCACTTTGCTTTTTCTTGATGTCTAGGGATTTTTCTTTTCCCCCTTTTTTTAATCCCGTGTTTTTCTTTTCTTTTGGAGCTAGGATTTTCGGCAATCATGCTAGATATGCAACTTAAACTTTGGCACGCTTCCATTCCTAGAGTGATGTTGCCTTTCTTTGGAATATGCAATGATCACCAATAGGTTGATGAAATGAATTTGCTGGCTCAACTTGGTTGTGCAAAGGATAATAGTGTGTAGGATAGAGAAATGAATTATTCTCGTCATCCTATGACACTTGGATTATCATATAAACAACACACAAAGATTTATGTTAGTCCGAGCAAGAAAATTTCTAACCGTTTACTTTCTGATACTGTTGGACTAACCTTCATTTGCCCCAATGTGGGGTGGTTCTTGACAGGGTTGAGAATGAAAATCGCCGTTCAATGGGGTTCTCAATGGGCATCTATAGTGTTTGGAATGAAGAAATAAATGCCTCTGTCATCTCGATCCATGTAATCATTGCGAATGACCCTTATATCCATAGGTTAAGGTTTCGCTATCATTTCCAATCTCCTCATCTCTCAAGTGTGTATGGGACGTGTTTGGATTAGGCTCGCTTCTCTTATGAGAAAATACCCTTTTGAACAGTTCAAACGACTCTTGTTGGAAAAATTCATTTCATTTCATCAAGATTTATCCTTCAAAGGGATTTTATGATGCACCATACATGTGTAATTCATGTTCAGACAATCTCATGTTTTAAAACATGAATGTCAATGAAGTAAGAATTCTATGTCTTTTTAGATGTGAGAATCGAATTAATTCTGAAAGTTTTTAATCTCCAATGAATTGGGAAAAGGGATACTTACCTGCCCATCGAGGCTGGAGATCCTGGAGATATAAAAGGGATATGTCATTGTATATTCTAAAACTTTACAAAAATTGAAACGATACATCTTACCCTTGGTCATATGCTCCAACGAGTGTACAAGGGTTGTGAAAATCTGCACTTCACATAGTAACACAAGATTGTTGGGTGTTCTAAAGTTCTTTCGACTTCTTGGTTTTTGGAGAAAAATGAAACTTACATGTGTGCCCTGATGGCGAGCTCCTGCCAAGGATAAATATTAAGCATTATTTTGGGTTTCCAAATTCAAAACAAATTGGGACGATACTACTTTACTCTTGATTTGAATTCCATTCTCCATGCCAATGTGCGGATTGTAGAAACCGGCCCTCAAGCTTGTGGCCCTGATTTCTTCGTCTGGTTGGGCAACGAATCCACCTCGAGGATTTACGTCGGAGGAGATTCATTCATCTTTTTGGGCGTGTTTCATGCACTGTTTTGTTATTTGAATGCATGGCTTCTTGGGTGCCTCATCTCTGTTCATCACCTGAGAGGAAAATGAGAGAACATTATCCCCGCATCTGATTGAAAATCATTTAGGAACGATACGTTCTTTTTACCAAATGGGTGGCTCCGCGGCCAAATGTGTTTTACATTGAAAGGATGGATTCCATTACGCTCTGCGGATGATAACTATCGCTTCGAGGACTTGCCCCACGGATCAAACGATGAATTTGATGTCTTCAGCTTCGACATGCTTTCCAGATGTAGGAATGGTTTGCCCCCATTTTCAGTGGAGATGGGTTTTGTCGAGTGGGCAAGATCAAAAACTCATCCTAGATTTGGCTTTAGTCGAAGGTTGAAATCCCGACCTTGGATAAGCGAATCATGATTCATCTCCTTCTGCTTCGGATTTGTCATTTGCGTGCTTCACATTTTACAATACCAACTTCGCCGCTTGATGAAAATGAATCGATGATTTTCGAATTGCCCCAAGTTCTATAGTCATCTGCGTCGAATCTCTTTGAACTTCATCGGGTGATAGACAAACTGATAAAATGATTTTTCAATCTTGAGATCGAACTCCTGACGTTTCGTACCACTTCCAGTTCACTGACTACCAGGACACAGCACTATTGGCGTCCCTAACTGGTTCGTTTTTTGTTATAAAATTCTTGAAGCAGTTAGCGACCCCCATCGAGAATGAAACAAGCTCAATTTAGAGTTCATAACGACTAAAGGTCCCTTAGAACGATACAGAGCTAACCGTCTTTGAGCTCGCTCGGGCTTTTGCTCGCATTTTCCTATGTTAAGCCTTTAAATGTTTTTCTTCGTGGCGTTCAATTGATTCGCCTCGACTCTAATCTAACAAGGGATTGTCGTACTCAAGCATGATGATGCTCGCAGGTAGTACTGATCGCTGCCCCGGATTAACTCTAGGCATTAAGGAAGATTATCTTGCATGGAAGACTTTATGACAGAAAGATTAATGATACATCCATTCACATGTGCCTAGTTCCCTTGAGGATTCTCGGTGATCAGCCAGCTACACCATGAATCAGACATATAATCGTCATTTTGGATCATAACTTCATAAGTCCATCAGTTTTAAACTGATCGATCCAGATATGGAGCTCCTCATCAAGGAAATCTTTTGATTCTTCGAGCAACTGATATTCGGGTTGACCATCATCGCTTGGCGTTGAAGGATTCCTGTTTCTGTTGTGAGCGATCTGATTCTTCGAGCTAGAACCTTCGTCGTTGCTCGAGATTATAAGAGGATGATTGATCGGTTCACTATCAAAAGCACCTTCCATTTGGGAATGGGAGAAACAAAAATCCTCAAAGCATCCGCCCGCTTGATCTTCCGAAATCATATGCCCAAGCCGGGCAGATCTTTGAACACTAGGCGCAATATGTTGATCGGGGATAGGAAGAGCACTAGCGAAAAGTTGCTGCTCAAACCAAGGAGTTCGTACCTGCTGCACTTGTGGCATATACTCTTGAGGGGTGCTGAGATGATTCGGGGGAATATTCTGATTAGCGCCCAAGTAGTCGATGGTGCTGCTACCAGCTTGGTCGGTGCCTAGATTCGGCAGGGTATTTCTTACTTCAGGGGCATTGTAGTTACAGCCATGCCTAGTGTTTAGGCACAAGTTGAGTTCTTTCAGGTTCAGTGCTGTGTGGCGCTGTCTTAGCGCCCTTCTGTAGCTCTTGATGTGACTCGCGACTCCATCTTTAGTGAGTCCTGGTATGTTCATGATCTCAAGTATGCGCGTTGGATATGCTGAGTTGATCCCTAGTTGCTGAACCGCACTAAGGAACTTGAGATGAAGCTCGGGGGACCAATTGACCCTCGTCTTCTTGCGACACGGAACAGTGTTGACAACTTGGCTATTGCTCTCTGGCCTATTTCCAGTGGAATTTGATCGAGCCGGAAATTGTTGTGGAGGGAATTCATCAGCTTTGGATTGGTCGGTCGTGATAGTAAGCTCATCGTTAAGGAAACTCCAATCATGGTGACGCATATCACATCCTTTAGAAGGCATCGATATTGACTTCGTAGAATTGATTTGTTCATGCATATCTCCAACAAAATCCGATTGTATCGAAGATGGTTCGAGGGAGTGGGGTGGTGAATGAGCATTTTCAATCCTCATATAAGGCTTATCAAGGAACATTTCGCCGAGAGTGATAGGGCCACCGCAATTAAGGCAAGCGATAGTGCTGGGAGCTTTCTTATACCTCATGTTCTCCGCTCGAAGCTTTTCGTTTTCCTCCTTTAGAATCGCAAGTTCTTGACGTCTGTGTTGAGCCCTCAATTTGGCTCGCTTATTTTGAAACCAAAACTTGACCCTCAAAGGTTTCATCCCTAGCTTTTAGCCCAATTCATTTCTTTGTTTCATGTTCGGGAGAGGGCATTCACTAAAGAAAGCTTCAAGCTCTTGGATTTCATTCTGAGTGTGGCACTGGCGACGTTTCCTTTTCCGGGATTGACCATCGCTGCTGCTGTTGTCGTCGCTGCTGAGATCCTGAACTTCGTTGCCGAAAGGGTTGGGTTTTGTGGTTCTGGTACAAGACGCCATCCTGGAATCTTCGAGATCTCTCAGTAGTTCATTTTCTGAGATTTTTGGATCAGTCGCCTCTAGCAACTGATGGTAACCCTCAAACATGTTGGATCGAAAAATGTTCGATCAATTTTTGCTCACTCAGGGTTCTCTACTCTCTCATGTATGCTCACTCTCTCTAAATTTTCTTTTGAGTGGTTCTGTATGCCCATGAAACGTTCTTTAAACATGGATGAAGATCATCAGGCAAGCGTTGCTCCCAAGATTTCGTATTTCCCGCTTTGTCGTCTTCTTTCTTCTTTTCAACGTGGAGGGACACCAAATCGATTTCCTTTTCTCGATATCCATGTCTGTCTCCCACTTATTTTCAAAAAGGTAGAACTACGCTCGCCTCCTACTCAGTTTTTTAATATGATGGGACCGTCAAATCCTTTCGCAACTTTTTTCGATAGTTGCGCTTAACTCCCTCTCAATTTTAATATGGTGACACCGACATATCTTTTTACAACTTTTTTAGGTTTATCAAGCCTGAAATCGCGGACTGGGACAGATCTGATGGTTCACCGAAAGAGCCACCACTGCTTTACCCAATTAACTTGGCTCCACGAGCATTATTGCTGTGCCTTTCTTCATTCTCGAGTTGCTATAAAAGGAGGAGTTAATGCAGAGAAGATTAACACTCTTACATAATTGCCTTTTCTTATTTTAATCACTCTACCACACTCATCTTCTTCTCCCTCACTCCAACGAAAATGACCTCCTCTCCTATTCGCGCTTTCTCGGCCGAAATTTTGGCCCAGTGGGAAAAACTCTATAACCTCCTCGGTCGAGGCTATGCTCATATAGCCGATCACCCAGAAACTGAAGATGAAATCCGCATTTTGCTCGTGGAAATAGACACCACCTCCATCGAGGGCACTAATTTAGAGAGGGAATATAGAATCTTCCCAACCCTCTTTATAAACTTTTTAGAGACTTACCGTGTCGCTCATCGAAAAGCTACCGTGGCTCACGTTTTGCGAGCTCGCTATGAGGATCGGTCCAACTGCTTGGTGTTGGCCAACCTTGTGGCCGATAGTCACAGAAAGGCTGTTGAGTTCGCCAACAAGCGAGTCTCGATGTTGCTTCGCGAGAGGGGAAATTTGGTGGAGCGCTTGGCCTTATCCCTGACCACCTATGAGCACGACCGTCGTAATGTCGTGTTGAAGTTTCAATGTGAGTGGCAGGAAGAAAGGCTTGACAGCATTACCGCGGATATAGCCCATGGGAGAGGACTAGTTCGGGACCTGGAAATAGCCGCCGAAGATCACGGGACCAAGGTTGCCGAGCTTAAAGGGGAATGTAAACGCCTTCTTCTTAAGCTTGCAGATCTCGAGTCTCGAGGTGGTGAGTATAAGAAAAGCATCAATAATATGGAGGGCCAACTTGGTTCCTTTGTGATGCTAATTAGGGCTCATTGCGGTTTTATGTTTCCACCCCGATGATTTGTATGATCTGCTTTTAAGGTCCCTCGATTGAGCGAAATGAATGAAAGCTCTAATGTGTGTGTCTCAACTTCTGTATGGCTGACTTTCTCGAACACCTGACCACTCTCAACCTAGGCAAGCTGCGCTTTGACATTGATGATTCGAGCGTGTACATCTTGATTTTTTAATCTTGCTTATGATCGGATAAAGGAACCTCCCACCGCGATTATCCACAAAAAGACTTCTCTTCTCTACTTGTTTTTAACCTGTTTCAAATGAAAAGGCAGAATCAGAAGAAAGAATTTGAAAAATAAAGCATAAATCCTTTCAATTTTATGCTTACTTGTGATTAATAGGGATAAGAGCTTTTACAAGGGTTTTGGCCTTGTGCAAAAGCTTTTATCAATATTCCTCAAAGGAAAGCATATCATTGAAAGGAATGTAATTCACGATAATCGCCTTTGATCAATTCCAAGAAAATCAATGGAATGTTCAAAAGTACACAATTACGATGTGTTTTAAATTCAATTGAAGATACGGTATCCAAATTAAAGCCGTTTGCTAAGAACGAGAGTAATTTGGATATCTATCTTTTCATTAAATTTGAAAAACACGAATACTCTTGATCAATTATTGTGGATTACCAATGATGCAAAACATGCATGAACCAATTCAAGTTTATAGTTCCTTCTGGCGAAATTGGGATTGTATTGCCCTATAGGCCAAAAGGTTGTATAAGACTTCCAATTTCAATTTCATCCAAAGGAATTATAAAATTGATTTTGGAGTATTCGAGTGATTAGAAGAAATGCCACTATCACATTCCAATGACAAGTCAATAGAAATACAACAAATTTCAATCTGAATGTATATAAACACAAATAGATCCCTAATACAATCAATCTAAGGGATCAGATAGAGAGGATCTCAGCAAAATAAATCCTATACAAGAAGGCTAGAAATGAAAATTAAAACAAAGGAATGTGATCTTAATACTTAGAGATGCCCCAGTTTCGATCTTTGAGACGTGACTTCAGGATCACCTATTCCAAATCGTCATCTTCATTAGATGATACCTCAATGATGTCCATAGCAGGCTCTTCTTGTCCACTTGGCGCTCGTAATGGGATGACACCATCTTCATCTTCCATCAAGAACATTGGGAGGAAAACACACCTATCTATCCTCAAAATGGCATTTAATCCAATCACCGGAATTATGCAATGAATATAATGATTAAGAGCTGTAACAAGTTCGAGGGATAGAAAAGTCTTACCAACCAAACTTAAGAGAAAATCAAGCTTCTCTATATTTTTAGCAGTGTTAGGTATACTAACCTTCCATAGACAAACGCATGAGACAAGTGAGGGAAAACTCCTAAAAATCAAAAGATAGGGCTTGGTACCTAAAGCCAAGGTTCTCACCTCGAATTCTGGGAAGAGCCGATTTCATTGCACAACTATCGTTGCATTGGGACTCAATCCATAGTTCGAAGTGAGCGGAATTGAAAAGTGGATTACCCCATGTTTTTCCTCACGGAGATTCCATTTTCAATTCCTTCTATTGTGTTCCTAAAGAGGGCGCCTGGGGTTTTAGGCGCAATTGTGTGTATTCATTGTGTCGTGCTAAAGCAATAGACATGCATTTTATTTAACAATCACCGCTTCAATATAAACATCCACACAATCATACATCCAAAACTCCTGCCTGTATAAAACAAAGTTAACAAGCACTTCACCCCTTATTTCTCCCGTCTACAAAAACATCTAACACATTCGTTAGCATATACACCTCACTTTCGAGAGCATCTACATAAAATTAGGTTAGAAGAATCAATCAACTTTTTAATCGGCTCAAGTCCACTAAATGGTTAAGAACCAGTCCCCAGCGGAGTCGCCAGTCTGTCGCGACCCTCTTGAGGTTGTCGGGCTCTCGAGGGCTAATGGGCCGTCCTGTCTGGTCGGACGCGGGCCTCTCCCAAGGCCCATTACCCAAATCGCAACGGAGGTATGCGTGATCGACTTTCAGTGTGGTCTAGTGACATGTGCTAAGTGTGCATGCCATGGAGTCGCCACCAATCATTTTTTTAGGGTATGATTGGACCACCCAATCGAATAGTTGGGAGTTTCTATTCAATTCTGCGAGAACCAGAGAAATGGTTTCGGGGACTTAGTTACACCAACTGTCAGAGTTGACGCCCTTTCGGTACCTAAGTTGACTGAATTTTCTAGCCTGAGATTCATGCGGATGAGTAAGGTATGAACCCTAAATCTAGAAATTTATGTAGATAGGAGTGATTATCCTAGCAATCACAATCAGTAATAAAATGCCCAACTCAAGGAATCTAGATATGCAAATAAATCACATGGCATTCCTAGTAAGGTCCTATTTATCAATCACAGCTCAAGAATGATTTAGCTGTCCTAGCCATTCTACACACGATCTAACCTAAGAAAAGCATTAGGAAGCATCGAAGGAGTTCGAGAGTACTCACATGGGGTTCGCCGTGCCCTGGTTTGGTCTTGGACGAACTATCGAGCTCATGCCGACCCGATTATATTTGGGGATCCACTCGGCGTTTTACACCATGAAATCATGTGAAACAAAAACGAAAATATTCAGCAAGGGGCATTTATTGTAGATGGTGGTCGATCTAATTGGACGTCAAGACTAAAAAAGATGTAGAAATTTACAAATTAAAATACTCGAATGACATTTTTTTGCTAAATTCAACTCTATGAGTCGTGAAGAAACACATGCAATTGAACTTGAATTTTGACTATTTATGAGTTCAAAATGTAAAAGAAATTAAAATAAAAATATTGACTGTTTTTCTATGTTTTTACGACAGCGAACGCTATTTTTCTTCATTTTTCATGTATTTTTCTATTTTTGGAAAATATTAAAAAATATTAAAAATTATGAAAAATTATTTTTTATCAAAAATGGTTCCTTTAGCTTGGTCAAGGCTACCAAAGATGATTTTTTAATTTTTTTTTAACTTTTTATAGATTTTTTATGAATTTTTTAAAAATAAACTATGAAAGACTGATAAAAAATCAGGTGTCAACAAAGGAAAAATGTCAAATGTGTCCCTTTTCTTTTCTCATTGAGCGTTTTTATGAAAGCAATTCATATTTGCAAAGTAGGATTTTCATTCTAGCTTTTTTCGGGCTCATGATTTTCCCACTTCAGAAGAATTCCATCAGTCCATCCATGGCTTGGATAGCTAGTCAAGTTTGTAGTGGAATGAATTTCATTAATGCTATCTTAGCTGAAACATTCATATCCTTGACCCGCTTTAAAAAAAGATGAAGATAAGACATTTCATGCTTCAACTGGACTTTTACAAATGTGGTTTTTCTCTCATTATGCTAAGATTGGTTCCAAAATGACTATACCTCAAATGAGCCAGGATGAAAACCCGGTCGCAAAATTTCAAAAACTTCAAAAAGATATTGAAGGTTTGTCTTATTCTGAATGGATTGAGTTATTGAAAGATCCGAGTCCTAAGGTTTTCCTATGGCAAGCTATATGGTTCCAAATCTCTGAAGCCCGTTTGTATCAAGGTGAGCGAGAGCCCATATCCTTATTGGGCATTACCGGCGTGACGAGATATGGAGTTTTGCAGGATATTCCCCCACCATTGGGGCCGAAAGCTATGCAACCGAGCTCAAGCATCTAGATAAAGTTTGGCTGAAGTCCAAGACTCATCGGGTTTTGTTGCCAGAGACAGAACTCGAAGGAAAGGAGAAGCTTTATCATGCTAAGGCCCGATATATTCAACGCCATTTCATACCAGCCCATCTACTCCCGAAGTTTCCATTGATAACCGTGAAGCCCACTCGTCAAGCAGAGATTGAAGCCTACGAGAAGAAAGCCCAAAAGGATAAGAAGCAGATGGAAATCTTGGCTAAGGAAAATGCACGACTTCGGAAGGAATTGAAGGCCCATTTTTCTATAGATCGTGCCCCCACTAAGAAGAGAAAAATAGCTTGATTGCCATGTCTCAGAGTTATTTGCTTTCATGTTTTAGTTGTCTTTCCTTGGAATTATATTCTGAGCATTGCTGTTTTTGGGTGACTTTACAGTGCTATGCGTATTTTTCTTTTGGAATTTAAATGGAGCATGTTCATCATACCTTGAGCTTTCACGTGTAAAATTTTGAGAATAGTCTATGGAGTTTTCCATGTATTTGGCGAATCTTCATCAAGGGCAATGTAAGCTGGAATTCTGGCAGTTTTCTGGCGCTCGTCTTGTTTTGCGGATTACTATTTTTAAATGACCTCCTTTGTCGAACCATGAAAAATAAAGTTGTAAGATGATGTCTAAACTAGTAATCTGCAAAGTTCCAGATCTTAATTCGCCCTTTAAGGGAGTCTTTCGCTCATTCAACAAAAACCGGACAGAACAGTTTTTCTAGGGAGAATTTTTCAAAATAAATAACTGGACTGATCGGTCCACTTTTAGCCTTAAGTCCGAACATCAAAGTTGTTCCTCGTAAAGTGCTAAATAAGCCTGTAAAATTTGGGAATTTTTTGATCAACGTACGAATTTTGGCGAATTTCATCGTGTATAGGTTTTTATGGCGGGTCACCTAATTTATCGGTGGAGAGCCTTCCTAAAATGACCGAGCCCGAGATGCCTATGCGAGTAGGCTCATATCCAAGAAGAGAATTGTGTGCTAGGTCGGTCCACATCGTGCTTCTGACCTTATCGACGATGCGAGGAAATTGAGTTATGTAAGCATTAACTGATGGAGGGTTTTATCTGGTGAGTTTAGAAGTTCGAAACGCGAGCGCCTATTCCGAATCTACTCGCTTGCTTCAATTCTAGTGCTTACTCCTTATAGTTGAGCGTCACTTTTCTATTGTTTTAACAATCATCTTATCTGAAAATTATATTGTGATTAATGTTATCTATTTTAAAAGTCTTCTCTCTCGATCTAGAGTTAGAGTTAGATTTAGATTTGGATGCTCTTTTATTTTTGTTAACACCTAAAATTACCCTAGGGGTCTGTGATGCGCACATGAAGAAAAACGATCAGCTGCGGACAGACGTATGCAAGCAAGGTAAAAATCGAGCTGCAGATCCGCCACGTGTAGAGGGTGATTTTGGCAGCCAAAGGAAAAGGCGCGCAAAAGAAGACACAGCCAGGGCAGTTACAGAATTAGGCGGCAATCTCATCAAGCAAAGCAGAAAAGGCGTGAAAATTATTAAAGGCCTTATCCACAAGGGTCACCGAAGGAAAACGTGCTTAAAAGCCTGAGGCGACAGCTGTCCAACGGTTATCAAAACCTAGTCATCGAAAGAGAATGTACTTGGGGCCCAAGACAGTGGCTATTCGACGGTTACCAGATTACGCCTATAAATACCAACAGGTATCCAATAGCAAAGACCCCCCAAGAACAACAAACAACAGTCAAGTCTTTATCTTTTCAATTAGCCTTTAGTTTAGCTGTAACTTCCAGATTCCCGTCGTCGATTCGATTCCGACGTGTTTCATATTCGGAGTTAGGTGTCGTCAATTTAATTCCGGCGTTGTATTAGTCTATCATCCGCCTGTCTAGTGCCGTTGATTAAATTCCGATGATGTGTCCTACATTTCCACCCGTCCGTTGTGGTAGATTAAATTTCGGCATCGTGTCATACAGTAAGGTCCAGCATCGTCGATTCAATTCCGGTGGTTGTATCTCGGTTACCATCTCGTCGAAGCAATTCGACAAGTCTCATCGAAATCGTCTCCAGGCGTCTTGCCAAAGTCTTGTACAAAACTATCGAAAGACACACTCCTATCAATAAGATATCTTGCATTTGACACTCTCTGTCCAAAACTTGTATAGAACCTTTCTTACTTAACGAACTGCTAACGTTCAATAAAGGGATTTTCCTGCGTCGACAACCCTTTTGGGCTTCAACCTCTTGGGCTGAACCCTGAGAAGATCAAGCGGGCCCGATCGAGGGAAATTTTGCGACAACAATCCTTTTTTGGCATGCCCGATGGGACTCAAGTGTCAAGTTCGAGAGAGTGCTATGCCACGTACAAGAGGTCGTAGCAACCTAGGTGGAAAAAAATGTTGGAGGTTACGGTTTGAGAGAGTAGAAAGGGTTTTGTTTGCTTGAAGTATTACACCAAGATACGTCAAATTTGGAACTCTCAACAGTGTTACCTCCAGCGTAGGAAACCCTAGAGTTATATGCAAGCTATTGGGCTCTAGCCCATATGGACCCAAATAACCATGCTTTCACCTATTGGGCTTGTATGTAAACATATTATATGGATTATATCAATAATATATCCAACAATCTCTTCCTATGTTCACCATACAGCACAATCCAATACGGTGGTCAGTGTGATGTTCAAGCAAATATGAATCATCCACATTCAGTCCAAGACAATCAACTCGGATCGATCAAAGAGTTTTAATAATAAATATTAAACTCAATCATCATTAGCAATCCAAATAGGTGATCATCATTATCATGAATTTGTTCTGAGATCAGCATACCAAAATAAATCTCTGAATCAACTTACAACCAACATATGCATAACAGTCAAGTATAAGTAGGCCAATCAAAATAGTCTAAGGCCTTACAAATACAAGAAACAAGCAAAATGATGTTTACAACACATGACAGAAAATATAAGTTTCAAGTAAATGGACTCCATCAAAATGGACATTTGCAGGTTGTCGCGACCCTTCCTCGAGTGGGAGGAGGAAGGGCTAATGGGCCGCCCGATCGTCGCTTGATCGGACGCGAGCCTCTCTCAAGGTCCATTACCCAAATCGCAACGGCTGGATATATGTGGTCGACCTTTAGTGTGGTCTGGTGACATGTGATATGTGTACATGCCAAGGAGTCGCCACCAATCGTTTCGTGGAGGGTACGATTGGAAACCCTATCGAATAGTTGGGAGCGATCTATTCGATTCTGCGAAAATCAGAAAAGTGGGATCGGGGACTTTGTTACGCTAACTGTCAGAGTTGACGTCCTTTCGGCACCTAAGTTGAATGATTTATCTAATCTTAAGATTCATGCAGACGAGTGGGGTACGGATCCTAAATCTAGGAATTCATGCAAAAAGAAATGGCTACCCTATCACTCACAATCAGTAAAAATAAATGTGCAAATCAAGGATCCAAAATATACGGATAAATCACATGAAAGTAGCATGGCATCCCTAATGAGGCCCTATTAGCCTAGAGAAGTAACAATCAAGGCTTAGAAGTGATTTTGACATGATTTGCCCATGAGGGGTAAATATCGTAATTTCGAGAAATTTGGGGATAATTTTCCCTGGAAGGGAAAAATCATTATTTCAGATGAAGTGTGTAGTCAAAAGGTGATGGAAATGAGATTGGCGATCAAATCCTTCAATTTCCTATTTTTCGGGAATTTTCAAAATTTTTCTAGAATTTAAAAGTGATTTTACCCTTGGAGGGGTAAAATCTTCATTTTAGACAAAAATGAGAACTAAAAATCTCAAATATTAGGGTTAGTCACCCACCTGACCCAAACCCTAATTTTAAGCAATTTTTAGGACTCGATTGGAATAAGAAAGACGATTTACTCTTTGAGGGGTAAAATCGTCATTTCGAGAAAATGGACGAGGTTCGAGAACCCAAGCCTAAGAATTGGTCCCCAAACCGACCCTAATTCTTACCTTGGTATTATCGACTTTATCTCGCATACACAGCAGAGGCGACTTACCCTTAAAGGGTAATATCGTCAATTCTTGGAAGAACGGATAAGAAACCCCAAAAATAGGATTGACCAGTTGTCTGTGGTCAATCCTCAATTTTTGGGGATTTCTGGAGTGTCTAGGATTTTTCCACAAATTTTCTATATTTTTTGGGATTTTTTAGGATTTTCTAACATTTTTTAGAATTTTCTAGAATTTTTTCAATTTTTTTTTATTTTTAAAAATCATTTTCTGAATTTTTATTTAAAAAATATTATTCAGACCGGGACGACCCGACCCAGACCCGGACCTGCGCGACCCACAGCCCCGAAACGACGCCGTTTCTCCTTTTTTTATTTTCTGATTATTTGCGCTAAATCCAACGGTTTCTATTGAACCACGTGGCTAATCCACGGCCGCTGGATGATCTGACTGAAATATACGGCCTAGATTGAACGGAGACTCGACTAGGGCCATCCGATTGACCTATTAAAATCTACGGTCAGGATTAGAACCTAAGACTTGATCTGGGCCGTTCACCCTTACTAACCTAAACGACGTCGCCTACTTACTAACCTAAACGGCACCGTTTTGATTCAATTTGATTTTTCGATTTTAAAACATTTTCGGATATTCCTAATTACTAATCGGACGGCCACCATTTATTAGATTCGATTAACCCTAGCCGTTGGATCTAAACCAACTCCGCATAATAGACCAACGGCCAAGTTGACTCGACTTCCATGTGGACCAATCACAGGACGACACCTAGACCTTTGACTCGTTGACTCCGCCATGTCAACTTCGTCTTCAACCTCTCGACCCCGGTGGAACGAACGGCTGGGCACCTCCGACGACAATCCAACGGTGGGATCTTAACGAAATCGTGCGAAACTAGCACCAATCAACTCGCCACAGTCTCTAGCTTAACATATCTAAGAATCGAGGCACTTCATTCACCAAATCACGATCGTCATGCGAAATGCCGAGTACGGCCATGGAAGCTTGTTGACACATGATTTTTTTTATTTCTTTTTACTTTGATTTTTATTTTAAAAAATTAATTAAAAATAGCCAAAAAAATCATAAAATTACAAAATCAACTTTGGAGGCCTTGGCCTAGCCTCAAGAGTCCATTTTGAACAAAAAATATTTTTCGTAATTTTTAATAATTTTTTGAATTTATTTAATTATTAAAAATACCCAAAAAATCAGAAAAATACCATTAGTGGTCAGAAAAATACACAAAAATATTCAATAATTTTTTTTTAATTTCCTATTCAGGTGTGTTACTTTAAATCTTGAAAATTCGGCTCGGGTCACTATGTTCCTTCACAAACATAAACCCGAACCGAGCCTAAAAAATCCTTTTCGAGTATTTTAATTTTCAATTCTCACTTTTTGTAAGCTATGGCATTGGATTCTAAAGTCTTGAAGTGCAATTAGGTCAATTTGCCCTCTAATTTGATCAATTTTAACCAAAAGGGCTTAATTGCATAAATTTCTTTCAATTTAGTCCCCGGTTTCACAATTTTTGAAATTAAATTTCATACGGGCATACCCATTAAAATTAAACATCTCTACCCGATATTTTTCATCATGAGGAATACATTGGTGGCCTCAATTTTGACTAATTTGGTCATTTAGGCCCTCGATTGAGCAAAAATCATTTTCGGATCCTAGGGACATTTTGGGGTTTTCACTAAATTCGAATCAATTGATTCACAAAAATACCCCTATTTGATGGAAAACATGTCAAGGAATCCGATTTTGGTATCAATTTCATGAAAAATGGTCTATTTGGGGCCCAATTTTGCAAAATTGGTCGAACCGGGCCGGTTGGGTCAGACCCGACCCGACCCGGTCCGACCGGGTCTGCAACTTGCAAACCCACCATGGCCGAGCGCACCGAGCAGGGGAAAACAGGGGGGACGGTCGTGCGAATTTTGAAGTAAAAAAGGGGGACAACGAAGGTGGAAGACAATGAAGAGTGGACGACGCAGACACCCTTATCTGAAGGTGGGGCGGTGCCACCATGGTCGGCCACGGGGAAGAAAAAGGCTCGGTTTAATGGAGAGCTCGGGCCGAGAGGCAGGGAGAGTTCGTGGAGTTGGGGGAAAAGAAGGACGGACGACTAGCATCGAGGACCTCCAGAAAGGACCACCGGAGCTTCAGCCACCGTCGACGGGCCGCAAGGAGGTCGGTATATCCCTCCGACCATCATCCCATATACGCATATCGCATGTTCGATGAAATGCGCGAACAGGCTTCTTAATTCTTGGCTCTCGGCCGTGTCTTCCCCGATCCTATTTTGTGCATGTCTTGCCTCAAACAATCTCTAGAGCCGACTCTGACCTCGACTTACTGTTTACTTCGCACCGAGGACGCCTGAGGAGAAGGGCCGGAGCTCTCCAACGTACACCCGGGCCAAAAGCTCGGTCCGACAGGTTGAGCGGTCGCCGACCCTTAAAGGGACTCATGTAAACCTCTAGAGCTTCATTGGATATCGTATGATGGGTTGAAACAGAGCTTGAACGCAAAAAAATTTCTGCGAATCGTTCGCCGGAGAGCGGAGCGGCGGAGGCCCGGTTCGCCGGCTTTTGACGTATTCATGGCGTTGTTTTTAGTTGTATGATGATGCTGTTGTCCTAGGGAGTCGGACGCCAAAAGAACGGGCTAAAAATACCAAGTTTTGGGGCCGGTTTGCTTTTTCCGGCGAGATTTCCGGCGACCTCGCCGGACATTTCACTGTTCATCGTCTTCTCCGGCAGGATCGCCGGTGGTCAACGGTCAAACGATGACGTGGCATGCCACGTCAGCAGCCACGTCATCGGGTGGGGCCGGTTCTAAAAAATATGACTAATCGGACGGTCGAGGTCGTGACATGTGTCATGATCTGAAATTTTCGAGTTTAATAATTGATTTTAGGATAATTAAATAAAATTCGATCCGGCGGTCGATGTTGTGCTAAGTGGCATTCTGTGGGACGTCCGATCTATTGGAAGATCGGACGCGCCGAAGATGGCCACGTGGCACAGTAAGGACCATTGGATCGCGGGGATTTTCGAATAATTAAAGAAAATGTATAAAAAATCGAAAAATTGATAAAAAAAAATAGAAAAACCCTAAAAAAATCAAAACGGCGTCGTTTTAGACCGGCTCCGACCGATAGGGTCGGGCCGGGCGCTCGAGAGGCGCGGGCCGGGTTAACCCGGCCCGGAAAATAATTTTAAATATTAAAAAATTCAGAAAATAATAAAAAAAATAATAAAAAATTCAAAAATTCAATAAAAAATGGAAAATCATAAAAAATTCAAAAAAATTTGAAAAATTCAGAAATATTCTAAAAAATTCCGAAAAATAGGAAATGGCCACATTCAATTGGCCATGACCTATTCCGGGTCATTTGACCCCCAATCTTTCCAGAAATGACGGTTTTGCCCTTCCGGCAAACCGTCTTCCAAAAAAATTCTAAAAAAAAATCCAGGAAAATCCCCAAAAATAGGAAATGGCCACAGTCAACTGGCCAAGACTCATTCCGGGTGTTTTGAACCCCGACCCTTCTTAAAATGACGATTTCGCCCTTTGGACGAATCGTCTTCCAAAAATTGAAGAAAAATCAAGAAATTCCAAAAAATTCTCAAGAATGGGAAATGGCCACAATCAATTGGCCATGGAATATTTTGGGTAATTCGGTATCCAAATCTTCCAAAAATTGACGATTTTGCCCTTCGGGCTAATCGTTCCCAAATCTTCTTATTTTGCCCCTGGTCCTAAATCACGCCTTCCCTAATCCCTTATGGCTATACTAGGAGGCCATGTGATGTGAATTGATGTGCATCGATCTGATTTATTTATGCACTCGGTCGCGCTTTCATTAAAATTGATTGTGATTGATAGGAATAGTCTTTCGATCTGCATGAAACCCTGAATCAAGCCTACCTCACCTAAAATTGCCCATGCATGAAATCTTAAATAGGAAAATCACTCGCGTTAGGTACCGAAAGGGCGTTGGTAATGACACCGACGTAACCAAGTCCCCGAACCCAAAATCTCTGGTTCTGCAGAACTGATCGATCTCTCCCAATCGGTCAGTAAGGTTTCCGGTCTACCCTCCAAAAAAGATCGGTGGCGACTCCAATTGCATGCACAAGTTGCACATGCCACCACGACCACAATAAGGTTGAAAGCGATCGACTCTTATCGCCGAATCCCTCAAAAATACTCCCGCCGCGATTTGGTATGGGCCTGGGAGGGCCCGCGTCGATCCAAAGCCCGTGATCCGTACACCAGTGCTGGATCCAAGGCCCGCGATCGGTAATCCATTAGCCGCGTCCGCTTTCGGATGGGTCGCGACAAAGCTCAATCGCACAAACCACGCAAAATCAGAGCGATTCATTCACAGATTAGCACGAAAGGAAGTTCAGAACACTTACCTCGAGCTCCGATCGAGCTCGCACGACCTAGATTGGGCTGGCAAGAATGAACAGGGCACGGCAATGGAGGTTGGATTTGGGGACTCAATTCAAGGTGTTAAGACAAAACCGATGCAAAACAGATAGGCGACGATGGTCAGTAATGTCTAAGGAACAAAATGCACACTCTAGATGCAATAATGAGCAAGAAATGCATGAATCGCCATTGATGCACAGTGAGAAGCTCAGAAACGCATCTCACCTGTTCCGGCGGTTTCAGGCAGCGCAGCCGGCGGCGATCGCTTCCTGGAGTTCCAAGCGAGCTTCCTGCAACCTCCTTTGGCTTCGGTTTAGCCCTAGATGGCCCAACCAGTGCCCTCTAATTTCGAGCTCCAACCCTAGACAATGGCGATGGAGGGTGAGCTCTTCCTATTCTGTTCTCTCTCTCTCTTGATTTTGTTTTTCACCACTCAATCGAATCAACCAACCTCTCCCTCTCGCAGGATCAATTGGCTCTTATAGCTCTTTGAAATTTTGGCGCCGAACGGGGGGTTGAGCCGGTGACCTTCGCACGTGCAATCACGTACGAAATGGTCACCGGACACTGTTGACACCTGATTTTTGACCATCTATCATTGTGATTTTTAATCTTTAAAATTAATTAAAAATAGCAAAAAAGGTCAAAAAATTACAAAATCAACTTTGGAAGCCTTGGTTTAGCCTTAGGAAACAATTTTGAACAAAAAATATTTTTTGGTATTTTTAATATTTTTCGAATTTATTTAATTATTAAAAATACCAAAAAAAAACCAGAAAATACCATTTATGGTCAGAAAAATACAAAAAATATTCAATAATTTTGTTTTAATTTCCTCTTCAAGTGTGTCACTTTAAATCTTGAAAATTCGGCTCGGGTCACTATGTTCCTTCACAAACATAAACCCGAACCGAGCTTAAAAAAAATGCCAATCGAGTCTTTTAATTTATAGATTTTTGTATTTTTTTTTAGTCTAGACATTCAATTAGACCAACCACCATTTGCAATAAATGCCCATCGTTTTTCTTCTTCGTGAGGGGACTAGAATGGATTTAAAAAAAATGAAAAGAATGAGGAGTGGAGGACAGATTATACCTTGAGCAAAAGTGGGGGGGGGGGGGAGCGGCGCCTCAAGAACCAAAAGGAATAAAAAAAAAACTTGGAAGAAGTAGAGGACAGCAGGGGTCTGCCCTCCACCGTGCAAAGAAAGAGTAAACAAAAAAAAGATGGGGAGACCGGCGGCAGTGCATGGGTTGGTGAGATGATAAAAAAACTCAAGGGAGGATTTTGGGCTGGGGTCCCGAGCATAGAGGAAGGTCCATCCGCAAAAGGAAGGTAGGGGAAGATCACCAGGTGGCGGTCCTTGCTCGACGGTAAGCTCGCCAAGATCAGGAGCCTGTCCCAACAAGCCCATGTACATACATACACACAGACGGAGAGAGGGAGAAAAAGACGAAGGCAATAGGGGAGCGTCGCCACCTTCCTTCTCCGATCAAGAAACAGCAGCCACCCTCGCCACCTAGCCGTCGTTTCACCGCGGACTACCACCCCGGTCGTTGTCTAACCGCTGCCGAGGACTCGCTATCCCCGCCAACTCGATCTCGACTCCAAGGATATATGAGCTACCACCTCCCCTCTCTCTCTCTCACCGAACGCCCTCAGTTACTTCGCCCCGATCATCACCAGCCATCGCCACCAGCTCCGGCCCGAGTCGCGAGCGAACCGTTGCCATCTAGCCATGCCGATCCGCCAAGGCCGCACCTCGTGAGCTCGAGCCCAGCCCTGGACCTATGCACCCGTAGCCTCCGCCGAGCTCGCTACTGCCCGTGGTGCCCGAAGGTCGAGGTAAGCCTCAACTTCTATTTTGCTGTGTCTCAGTCGGACTTGACACTGAGATTTGTTTCCTTCGGCTCATGCGTATATAGGTGTAGAGCGAGCCGTTTTTGATAAACTTTGCTCGTAGACTTCTTTGCGTCGAGTGCGAACCCGAGTTTCGATGGGGTTGCTTCCCCTACGTTGAGATGCCAACCTATGCATGTCTACTTCTCCGTCTGTTATCATTGCGTAATTGTCCTGACTCCCGCTATGGATGAACGTCGATCAGTGGTAAGGAAATGTCCTGCATGCTTCCTTGGAATGGTGGTCTCTCGACATGTGTGCATCAGTTTGTCCCTCTAATCTCTTTAGCATCCATTCCCGTGGTCGTCTGTTTGTAAGTCACGGAGGTCGTTTGGTTCGGCAATAGGATTTGACGTCAACCCCCATGAACTTCACCTCGGACAAAAAAATATGAATTCACCCCGAACTTGAAAACACGTCTCGAGCTTGCGAGCTCATCTCAGGTGAAACCGAAACAACTAGAATATCAGTTTTCGATCGCCAGCGAGCATAACGAGTGCGAAACCGGTTGAGGACCGGCGAGTCTGATGAGAGATAACCAGGTGCGGCAATGATGAGACCAATAGGTCCCGGAGACGATGTGAGCTCGGGTTGAGGACGACGCGTTAATAGGTCCTTACTGGTCTAAGCAGAGCGAGGCATAGGCTCCGACGAGACGATGAGGAGGCCGAGCCCAAGACGGTGGCATCCCGAGCTCTCGGCGTCGCTATCTTGGCGTTTCGGGCGAGTGAGAATAGATTCCGATGAGGGCTATCGGGCTGCGGCGTGATGGAGTCTCACTTGTGTCTTGAGGCGATGACCGTTAGTTTTGGGTCAAAACCGTCGGTACCACCGTTTTGCAGCGTGTGGAACTTGGCCGAAACTTCTCCGTCGAGGAAGAGCTGATGACGTTCGCTACCGACCAGCAGGGAGGTCCGAGGATGGCTAAGGCTCATCGTTGGTCGACGTCAAGAGCGCGGGTCTGATGTTGGCTGCGATCTCTTCTCTTGGAGATCCAGTTGTGAAGACGTCGCGGTGGAGGATTCGCACGATGAAGAAGAAGATGAATAGTAGAGGCGTGGGCTGGTTTACCTCTGTCTTTGGGTTGGGCGCGTAGCATTATTTAGGCTGTTCTTTGGGCTGGTCGGGTGGGCTGGTCTTGGAATAGTAAAGAGGAGAGTGGGCTCCGAATGGGTTAGCATGATAAGAAAGAGAAGGCTGGGCCAGGAGTTTTGAAGCCCAATTCGGATGGGGAAAAGAGGTTCGGGCCTGAGGCCTGTTTTGTGCCGACCGGGCCCGATTCGGATCCTCTTATTCGGGCCCGATCAGGCCCGACGGCCTGTTCCAGGCTCGGGTTCGAGAACCCGACCCGGCCCCTGTCCTATTTAATTAATTAATAATAAATAATAATAAAATAATAATAAAAAAAATTCAAAAATCAATAAAAAAAATAGAAAATCATAAAAAATTCAAAATAAAAATTCGAAAAATTTAGAAAAATTCTAAAAAAATTCCAAAAAATAGGAAATGGCCACAATCAACTGGCCAAGGCTCATCCCGGGTGTTTTGAACCCGATCCTTCTTAAAATTGACGATTTTGCCATTCGGGCTAATCGTTCCCAAATCTTCCCATTTCGCCCCTGGTCCTAAATCACGCCTCCCCAAAGCCCTTATGGCTACGTTAGGAAGCCGTTGATTTGAATTGATGTGCATTGATGTGATTTATTTATGCACTTGATTGCGCTTTCATTTAAATTGATTGTGATTGATAGGAATAGTCTTCCAATCTGCATGAAACCCTAAATTAAGCCTACCTCACCTAAAATTGCGCCTGCATGAACTCTTAGCTAGGAAAATCACTCTCGTTAGGTACCGAAAGGGCGTTGGTAATGACACCAGCGTAACCAAGTCCCCGAACCCAAAATCTCTGGTTCCGCAGAACTGATCGATCTCTCCCAATCGGTCCGTAAGGTTTCCGGTCTACCTTCCAAGAAAGACCGGTGGAGACTCCAAATGCATGCACAAATTGCACATGCCACCACGACCACACTGAAGGTCGAAAGCGATCGACTCTTATCGTCGAATCTTTCTGAAAAATACTCCCGCCGCGATTTGGTATGGGCCTGGGAGGGCCCGCGTCGATCCAAAGCCCGCGATCCGCACCCTTGTGCGGGGGAAGGCCCGCGATCGGTAATCCATTAGCCGCGTCCGCTTTCGGACGGGTCGCGACAGCTGGCGACTCCGCTGGGGACTTTCTGTTCTAGAACCTATGGTTCTAGACCCCAAGTGGACTTAGGCCGTAATTAAAATGCTGAGTGATATTTCTAACCCTGCAGGCACTCTTGAAGGTGAGGTAAGTCCACTTATGGTAGGTGTTATATGTTTTTACAGATTGGAGAGATAAGGGGTGTAGTCCGTGATTAACATTGTTTTATGCAGGTTGGCGTAGGAATGTATGTTGTATGGATGATTTGAAGCGCCGATTGAGAAACTGTTGTGCATGACTTGCATTGTGATACTCACAACACATGAACACACACAATCGCGCCTAAAACCCCGGGCGCCGCCTATAGGAAAACAATAGAAGGGATTGAAAATGGAATCTCCGTGAGGAAAAACACGGGGTAATCCATTTTTCAATTCCGCTCATTTCGAACTATGGATCGAGCCCCAATGCAACGATAGTTGTGCAATGGAATATGCTCTTTCTAGAACTCGAGGTGAGAACCTTGACCTTAGGTGCCAAACCCTCTGATTTTTAGAAGTTCACTATCACTTGTCTCATGCGCATGTCTTTGAGCGGTTGGTACACCTAAAACCGCACATAGGTCGACGAGTTTGGTTGGTAAGACTCTCTATCCCCCAAATCTATCACAGTTCATGTAAATATAGGCATTTCATCCATTGCATTCTGGTGATTAGATTAAATGCCGTTTCGAGAATATGTATGTGCGTTTGTCCCCAACGCCCTTGACAGAAGACGAGGAGGGTGATATCCCACGACGAACACCGAGTGTGCGATAAGGAGCATACTATGGACATTATTGAGGTATTATCCAATGAAGATGACGAGTTGGGGCAAGTGATCCTGAAGACACAGATCGAAACTGGGGCATCCCTAAACGTTAGGATCACATTCCTTTGTTTCATTTTCCATTACTAGTCCTCTTGTATAGGGTTTATTTTTACTGGGGTTTTCTCTATCTCACCCCTTAGAGTGATTGTATTAGGGATCTATTGGTGTATACATTCAGATGGAACTTGGTTGTATTTCTTTTGACGGGTCATGGGAATGTGATAGTGGCATTTTCTCTAATCATCCGAATACTCCCAAGTCAAGTTTATAATTCCTTTAGAGGAAATTAAAATTGGAAATCTTACACGACCTTTTTGGTCGTATAGGGTAATCCAACCCCAATTTCGCTAGAAGGAATTATACACTTGAATTGGTTCATGCATGATTGTGCGCCGCTGGTAATCCACGATAATTGACCGAGAATATCGGCGTTGTTTTGAATTTAATGACGAGATAGATGTCCAAATTACTCTCGTTCTTAACAAAACGGCCTTGATTTGGATGCCGTATCTTCAATTAAATTTAAAACACGTTATTATGCCTCGCACTTTTGAGTAATTCGTTCCTCTCGAAATTGATCAAAAGCAATTATTGTGAATTACATTCCTTTCAATAGTATGCTTTCTTTCGAGGAATATTGATAAAAACTTTTCGCGCAAGATTAAAACCCTTGTAAAAATTCTTGTCCTTATTAATCATGGGTAAGCATAAGATTGAAAGGGGTTTTTGCTTTCTTTTTCAAATTATTCCTTCTGATTCTGTCATTTCATTTGCAGGTAAAAAATAGGTAATAGAGAGAAATCTTTTCCTGGATAAGTCTGGGGCTATTCTTTCATCTGATCATGAGCGAGTTAGAAAATCAGAACACATCTACTCGACTTATTATGGATCGGCTCATCCAAGTCTAAGATGTCCGGATGCTCGAAGAAATGGATCATATAAAAGCTAAAACAAACACATGGGCTTTCATTCATTCTTGCCCAAACCAGATCATACAATTCATTGGGGTGGAAAAGTAAAGCAGAAGTGAGCCCTAATCAACGACACAAAGGAGCCCAGCTGGCCCTCCAGGTTATGGATGCTTTGCTTATACGCACCACTCCGCGTATCATGGTCCGCAAGCCTGAGGTGAAGGCGTTTGTGTTCATCATTGACTGCAGCAACCTGAGTCTCGTGATCTTCGGCGATTGCTTCCAAGTCCCGAACAAGTCCATTCTCACGAGTTATATCCTCATTTATGCCGTTGAGCCTTTCTTCCAGCCACTCGCTTCGATTCCTTAGCAGGGCATTACGACTATCGCGCTCATAGGTAGCCAGGGATAGAGCTAAGTCCTCCACCAGATTCCTCCTCTCACGAAGCAATGTCGAAACCCGCTCTTTGGCGAACTCAACGGCCTTTTTGTGACTATCGGCCAGGTAGTCAGCCAACGCTAGGCGGTCGGACTGATCCTCATAACGGGCTCGCAAGACACGAGCCACGGTAACTCCCCGATGAGCGGCGCGGTAGACCTCCAAGGAGTTCGTAAAGAGCGTTGGAAAAATACTGTATTCCCTCCCCAACGCGGTACCCTCGAGGGAGGTGATGTCCAGGTCCCCGAACATGACTCGGATCTCATCCTCGGTTTCGGGATGATCGGCTATGTGAGCGTAGCCTCGACCCAAGAGGTTATAGAACTCTTTCCATCGAGTCAAAGCTTCGGCTGAGAAAGTGTGAACTTGGGAAGAAGCCATTTTCGACGGAGATGTGTGTAGTGGAGCGATTAGAGGATGGAAGCAAATTATATGAGAGCGTTAATCTCCCAAACACCAACCCCGCATTTTATAGCGTCTCGAGAGCGGAGAAAAGTTGCAGCAATAATGCTCGTGGAGCCGGGTTAATTAATGTAAAGCGGGGGCTGCTTCTCCCGTGCATCACCAGACATGTCCTGATCCGCGATTTCAGGACTGGCAAATTCGGTCTCGCCATTATTAAAGCTGGGAGGGAGGCGAGCGCAACTATCGAAGAAGCCGCGAAAGGATTGGGTTGTTCCATCACGCATAAAGCTGGGCGGCGAGTGAACAGCTCTGCCACTTAAAAATGGGGAGACAGTGCTGAACAGACACGACTATTGAGGAAAGGTGAAAGGCGAGCGCTACTATCGAAGAAGCCGCGGAAGGATTTGGTTACCCCTTCGTGTTGGAAAGCTGAGCAGGAGGTAAACAGTTCCGTCGTTTCAAAAACAGAACGCTGAACAAGACCTAGCTTTCGAGGAAAAGGAGGCAACAAATCGAAAGAGCGAGTATACAAAAGAGAACAGAGAACCCCGAGTGACGAGTTCGTTGAAAGACCTCAAATTCTCCAGAATCAAATTCGACATCGAAGCCATGGAACTCAACATTGCCGGTGACGAACATCAAGATCGCAGTGGTGACGACGGCAGTGGCCACGACGCTCAACCCCGGAAAAGAAAAAGTCGCCAGCGCTACGCTCGGAAAGAAATCCAGGAGCTTGAAGCTTTCTTCGATGAATGCCCTTGCCCAAGCGAGGAACAAAAGATTGAATTGGGCCGGAAGCTGGGAATGAATCCTATGAGAATCCATTTTTGGTTTCAGAATAAACGTTTCAGACTAGGTGTCCAACACAGGCGTAAGGAGATCACGGCCCTAAAAGAGCAGAACCAAAACCTTCAAATGGAAAACATGTGGTATGAGAAAATCCTCAGTACTATTACCTGCCCTAACTACGGTGGCCCTACCACCCTCAGTAAATTGTTCCCCGGTGAGCCTTCTACGAGGATGGAAGGTGCTCATTTATCCCCCTGCTCCCTTGAGCCATCTCCGGTACAATCAGATCCTGCTAATGGCGCGCATGAGTAGATCGATCCTACAGAAATTATACCAGTGTCTTCAGAGGAAGAGGATACGTGTCGTTATGATTTGGGTCACAATAACGAAACCCATGAATCTCCTTCACAACAACTTCTAGTAAGATCCGATACGATTCAAGAGGGGTTAGAGATTAGTCAGCAGGCTATTGACGCTATTCCGGACAACGAGAAGAAGAAATTCATTTGGCCCCCGGAGCTTCATCTCAAGTTCTTAGACGCAGTTCGACAGATAGGACTCGACTTCATAGGTTCGACGAGCATACTTAGGGTCATGAAGGTACCGGGACTTACCAAGCAATTAGTCGCGAATCACCTTGGTTGCTACAGAAGGGCGTTAGGACAGCGTTATACAGAGCTGAATCCGAGCAATAGACTCGGCTGCGAACCCAGCACCCCTATGTCAAAGGAGGCCCGGTCGAATCTGGACGACTATTGGGGATTTGATCAGGATATCCTCGCAAGTCATTTCAATATTCCTCAAGAACACGCATCACAAGTGCAGCGAGTAAGCACTCCCCCGTCCGAGCAGCAGCTAGTCAGTGTTCATCCTGTCGCAGATCAGCCCAACACGCTCAGTGCTCAAGGGTTTGCCCAATCGGAGCATGTGGCTTCAGATGACCTAATGGGAGAATGCTTGGAGCATTTTTATTTCCCTAATTCCCAAGTGGGAGATGCTTGTGGTAGTCAACCGATCAAATCTCCTCTTATAATCCCAAATAAGGATGGGGGTTCCAGTTCGAAGAATCCGTCGGGCGATGCAGCTCAACCTATACAACAATCGTTCGAGGGGTCAGGTGATTTCTTCGATGAAGGACTTGATACCTGGTTCGATCAGTTGGAAGCTATTAAAGATTGGCAACCATGATCTGCAGTCGGTAATGGCACACCTAAGCCGAGGCCAGATTGGTTGGTCATTGTACATGCCCAAAGAAAGAAGGGGATGTACGCGAGAAGGATGTATCTCCTATTGTAAAGTTCTCATCGGTGCATGCGATTGTTTCTTCAATAGCTAGAGTTGATTTTGCATAATGTTTTTCGCGAACATCATCTCGTGTGTATACGGTCATTCCTTGTTATTAAGTTCAAGGTAAAATCAACCCCGACGCGTGAAGGCAGAATTGATAGCATGAGTTACTAGCAGAATGTGATCGAGCTCGAAAGTGAAAGATTACTAGCGGCCCCAAACGCCATGACCACAAAATCAGGGGCAATCTTTAAGTTTCGAGCAACTACAAATCTATTTCTCACGAGGCATTCAAGTCAATCAAATATAAAGCGTCGGGCTGTGAGAATGATGCGTAGTCAAGCTGTTGACACAGGCGAAAAAGGAGTCGCGTAGATCTGAAAGCAAAAACCTTTCTCGGCTAGTCAACAATGCGGAATGAAAGAGCATATATAAACAAATTCTCATTTATTTCATTCAGCAGGAAAGTTTACAAGTGGATCACTGAGGGGGAGCAGTAAACCCAAAATGAGTTCTGACAAGCATCACAAAAAAGCTTAACTGACTCTCCATGCTATCCATGCCTTGCTTACAACCCACACTCTGGGAATCGAGGTCTACAAGCTTGAAGAAAAGGAGACGACATTTCTCCTTAAGTTCGTTCACCTTGGTGTCATAGTACCCGAACTCAAACTCTAAGTCCTGAGCCAGCACCCTCCCGCGAGCTATATCCATGCTCAGGTCTTCAAGCCTTTCCTCCAACCAGGCACACTGGAACCTCAACACGAAGTTGTGCTGGTCTTGCTCAAAGGCGGTGTCAAAAAGAGCCAGACGCTCCACCAAGTTGTCCCTCTCACGGACCAGCATGGAAACCTGGGCGTGGGCGTATTCAACAGCCCTTTTATGGTTATCGGCCGTCAGCATGGCCAACATCAGGGACTCAGTTCGGTCCTGATAGCGGGCTCGCACGATACCAGCCATAGTGACCTCCCGGCTAGCAACTTCGTAAGCCTGCAGGAAATTGTTGAAGAGAGTTGGGAAGATCGCAAACTCCCTTTGCAGTTTCGTACCTTCGATACACATAGTATCCAGGGCCGGAATCAGAGTACGGATTTCAACCTCGGCTTCAGGATGATTGTTTATGTAACCGTAACCTCTGCCCAGGAGGCGATAAAACCTTTCCCATTGGGTTGAAGCTTCGGTTAAAGCAGCAGGTACAGAGGAGAAAGCCATGCGCGATCGAATGTTGGAGAAGAGAGTGAATATTGGCAGAGTGTTTGAGAGGCTGAGTCTGATAAGGCTAAAGTGTTAATCTTCTTGACGTCAATCTATCACCTTATAAACGCTCGAGTAAGCAAGGAGAAGTGGTAATAATAGTTTATGTGCAGTAGAGCCAAACGGGTTTCGTTAATGCATCCCCGATGAGTCACGAATCCACCACCGTCCTGTGATCTCGGGTTTTACGAAACATAATGGCGCCGAAAGGTGGGCAGGCTTGTTACTCTAGAGACTGGGCCAGGGGGACAAGCGTAGTGCTCGACAAAGCGAAATCAACGCAAGAGATCTTCAGGCCCCGTTCACGTAGAAAAGAGCAAAAGGACAAAGTGGGAATTACGAAGCCTTGAGAAGAACGCTCGTCAGGTAGCCATCACAAAAGACGAAGTGGGAATTACGAAGCCTTGAGAAGAGCGCTCGTCAGGTATCCATCACAAAAGGACGAAGTGGGAATCTCGAAGCATTGAGAAGAACGCTCGTCGGGTAGCCATCACCTTTGATCAAAGAACGGTGATCCGATCCCTTTAACCTTTCAAAATTTGCAGAGAAAGGTGAGGATCCAAGGAGGAACAAAGAAAGCTGAGTTAACGGAAAATCAAGCAGTGATATTTCGATCAAAATGTTCAAGGGGTTCTGTCATTTACTAGAAGCGCCAGACTTGGAGGTCTCCGAGCTTGAGCTGCTGGAAGAATTTGAAGATCTCAGGACCGAACCTGACACGGGGGCCATGGAGACCGATCCTTCTAATGATGAAACCCGCGGCTTGGTTAATGAGAACAATACCCGCGACGGTGATCAGCGTCAGAAAGAGGAATGTCTCCAACGCAACACTTCAGGTCAAGTCCATAAACTCGAATTGTTTTTCAAGGAATACCCCTATCCGGACATGGAACAGAGAATCAAAATGGGCCAGGAGATAGGGTGGGAGCCTCGGAAGGTCAAGTGCTGGTTTGAAAACAAACGAACCCGGCTGAAGCAGCAACGCGATCGGCACGAGTTAGCGATTGTGAGGGAGGAAAATGAAAAGCTTCGAATAAAAAACATTCAGTACAAAAAAGCTCTAAGCATCGCTATTTGTCTTGAGTGCGGTAACCCTGTTCCCACGGACGGAGTATTCACTGAAGAGCCAGATCTGGGGGTTCATAATGCTCATTTGTTGCAATGCCCTTCGCAACATCTTTCGAAACAGGCGGGTACCGCCGAGGATCTACAAGAGGAAACTAGTGCTATAAGGTCAAAGTCGACGCCCATTGTGGAAGGGAACATGCGTCATGACAAGTCAGGTCCGCTCAATGATGAACTCACCATCGTGACCAGCCGATCTGAGACCACTAAATCCCCCCCAGAGCAACCTCCAACACGACCAGATTCCGAGAAGAGTAACCGCCAAATTGCTGACACTACTTCGACTAGCAAGAAAATAAGATTTCGTTGGACCCCGGAGTTTCATAGCAAATTTGTTGATGCAGTTCAACAGTTAGGGATCAATTTTGCTCGCCCATCGCGCATACTCGAAATCATGAACGTGCCGGGACTGGCTAAAAATATGGTCAAGAATCACCTTTGGCGCTACAAGAAACTACTGAGAGATGGACGAGCGTCGCTAGACCAAGATAGAGGCGGTTCAACACGACCAGATTCCGCGAAGAGTAGCCGCCGAGTTGCCAACACTACTTCGGCTAGCAAGAAAACAAGGTTTTATTGGACCTCGGAGCTTCATAGCAAATTTGTTGATGCAGTTCAACAGTTAGGGATCAGTTTGGCTCGCCCATCGCGCATACTCAAGATCATGAACATGCCGGAACTGGATAGAAATAAAGTCAGGAACCACCTTTGGTGCTACAAAAGACTACTGAAGGATGGACGAGTGGCGCTAGACCAAGATAGAGGCGGTTCAAGTTTAAACGATGAGCATGGCTGTGATCGCAATCCTCATGAAGCAGGAAGCATCCAATCACCTCTTAACACCGATGGGACTGGCAATTACACCGTCGATTGTTCAGGCATCAATCAGAGTACTCCCATGGGTTATCCTAGTACTCCTCAGGAGTATGTACCGCAATTTCAGCAAATCGGGACTCCCCAGTCTGAGCGCCGACTGGCCGTTAATGCTAGTCCTACAGCGGATCTAACGTTGGCAGGAGATGCACGTACAATCTTGCGAGACGATTATGGAGATTCCGGCTCGAAGAATCAGGTGGTCCATGACGAAAATGGCGAAAAGATTCCTTCTCCAGTAGTCGACAATACTCAACCTGAGTGTCAGTCGCTCGATGGTTCAGACGATCTTCTTGAAAACATCTATTCTTGGTTCGATCGGCTGAATTCCCCCCTGAGTTACCCTGGTACTCCTCAAGAGTATGTACAACAATTTCGGCAGGTATGGACTCCCCAATTTGAGCACCAACCGATCGTTAGTGTTATTCCTACGGCGAATCCAGCATTGGGTACAAACCTACTGGACAACGATGAAAATACCAACTCGAGAAGTGAGGTTGTTCATGTCGAAAGTAGTGTGAGGAACCCATCGCCAACGGTTGAGGATGCCCGACTTGGGCGTCAATGGCTTGAAATTTCAAGTGAGTCCCTCAGTGAGCAACTCGGCGTGTGGATCACGCATAAACCAAGGAACCAGGTTGTTCATGCCGAAAATGGGAGAAGTCCGTCACCAGCAATTAAGGATGCTCAACTTGAACGACTCGAGCGGTCGGACGATCTCCTGAATGAGCAACTCAGCCTATGGGTCAAGCATTTTGGAACAAGTGCATCTTCGCAGTCGTGACCGGTACGGGCGACCGGACATCTGGTTCGAAGCTCGTGTGCTAAATCATTAGAAGGCTCAGGAGAGTGAGAGGTGAATACGTCGAATGAATGTGTTACGGATCTCGTTGTAAAGTTCCCGCGGGAACATTTTAATTAACGCTTAAAACTAACCGCTTTGAGTGTCAACATTACCCTTTGTCTTCGAGCCAAGGGCCATGGATTAATCACTTAATCCGTGGAGCAAATTCCATGAACGATGACTATCACCCGCGGAGCATAATGGGATCTACCCCATTCAGCACGAAATACGTTTGGTCACGAAGCCTCCCATTTGGTAAAACGATGTATCGTTCCTAAACGATCTTCAACCGAATACCAAAGTAATGTCTCATTTCTTTCCCTTCTCAGGTGATAAACGTGGATAAATCACTCAAGGAGCCATCTGTTCAAATAACAAAACAGACGTTGCCCAACCGGGGGTAGCTGAACCATTGATATTGCAAATATTCCAAGCATGGATAAGCGGATTTGATAGACGTGGTTCATATCAATACGCGACGTCAGAAAGGGATGAGAACCAAGAGTAAAGTTGTATCGTCCCAATTTGTCTTCAATTTGGGAATATGAGTTAACACTTGTTATTTATCCTTGATAGGGACTCACCATCAAGGAGGACAGATTTTCACAACCTGTGTGCACTCGCAGGGGCACACGACCAAGGGTAAGATGTATCGTTCTAATTTTTTGAAAAATTCGCGAACATACAATAACATGTTTCTTCCGCATTTTCAGGGATTTTCGGCCGCGGGGACAGGTAAGTATCCTTTTCCCCAATCCATTGAAGGTGTTAAATAAAAAGAAAAGCTTTCAGAATCTAATGTCTAGAAAAGACATAGAATTCAAAATTCATTGGCATTCATGTTTTAAAACAGGAGGTTGTCTGAACGTGAATAAGAACATGCATGGTGCATCATAAAATCCTTTTGACGGGTAAAATTTTTGGAGAAAATGAAAGAGATTTTTTCCAATCAAAAGTTCAAAACTTTCAAAAGGACGTTTTCTTAAAGACAAGAGGCAAAGCCTAAATCGAAACACATCCTATAAATACTTGAGAGAGGAATGAAGCGGATCAGACAGCAGAATCTGGGCCTACGGAAGTAGGGATCATTCGCAGCAATCACATGGATTGGGATGACGGAGGCATTCGTTTCATATCCCCAAACACTACAGGTAACCATTGATAACCCATTCGAACGGCGATTTTCATTCTTAACCCTGTCAAGAACCACCCCACATCGGGGCAAAAAGGAAGTAAGTCCAGCAGCATCAAGAGAAAATGGTTAGAAATTTTCTTGCTCGGACTAACATCAATCTTTGTGTGTTGTTTATATGGTAATCCAAGTGCCATAGGATGACGAGAAGCGTTCATTTCTCTATCCCACACACCATATCCTTTGCATAGCCAAGTTGAGCCTGCAAATTCATTTCATAAACCCGTTGGTGATAATTGCAAATTCCAAGACAAAGGCAGATCACTTCAGAAACGAGGGAGTTCAAGACCTAGGGTTTACGGAAAAACTCCTAAGTCGATACTCAAGCGTGCTAAGAGCCAAATCATATATCTAGCACAATTGCCAAAGCATCTCACTTGCGACAAGGGATTAAAAAAATCCCAGCATCAGAAAAGAAAAAGCAAAGTGCCTGGTAAAAGCAAGGCCGATGCTCACATAAACTGTTTGAGTGATCCCCAATGAAACCTAGTTGGGAAGAGAAAATTTCTAAAGGAGTCAGATAAAAAAGACCGCTCCTCCAAATGATGTCAAGCGTGGAAGAAAGACGCAGACAGAGTTGTCAATCCCTTAATGCAGCCAGGGACGCTCTCTAAAGAATTCGTGCACACCTCAAAAGCTGTTGCACGTCTCAAAAATCGAAGATACAGAGAGGAAAGGGCAGGTGGTAAATTTGCAATGATCACCAATGTCAAACCCCTCATGAATTCTGGGCCAAAAACAAGCCTTTTTCGGTCCCCAATCCTACCAATGTTACAACCCTGAGACAGTCTTCTCTGACTAAGACACTTGGGTTAACATATTGCTTAGCTCGAAGAAGTACGAGCAAGACTATTTCTTTCTCATTTTGCAGGGTTCTTGACTTGTAAACCCGGAGCAGATGGTGAAAACTTTCATTCAATGACCTCGACTCCAAAGCGGGTCCCCCTTGAAAACCAATATCCAAGCCCAACATTACGGTCCCGTGGAAGACCTCCCGACCGATCAAAATGTATGCGCTGCGAATGAGCCTAAAACCTAGGCACAGGTCAGTAGGGAATTGAGTGCATCCCCTAAAAATCATCACCTCAAAACAGGTGAGATGGCCTCCTTGTCGAGAAATATTCCAATTGATGTTTTGAGCAAACTCTTTTTGGGAATTTTCAAACTGTTGATCCAGATTTTCCATGCAAGGGATTTGTGATCACATTTGCATGTTGCAAGAATGTTTTGGATAACCTCCAGCATCAAAATGCACATCTCATGACTAAAGCTTAAGTCATAAAATTTTGTCAATTGGACAATTGCTGTCTTCTCAAAGATTACCAATATTTTCTTGAGGAAGAGAAACCCTTAAAAAAAAATCCTTTTCAAAATCAAACAGTCTCATCGGACGTGGAGAACCCTCGTCATGAGGCCCATTTTCAAAATCAAACAGTCTCATCGGACGTGGAGAACCCTCGTCATGAGGCCCCTTTTCAAAATATCAAACAGTCTCATCAGACGTGGAGAACCCTCGTCATGAGACCCCTTTTCAAAATTTAGGCAGTCTCATCGGACGTGGAGAACCCTCGTTATGAGACCCCTTTTCAAGAATCAGGCAGTCTCATCGGACGTGGAGAACCCTCGTCATGAGACCCCTTTTCAAAGCAAAATCAAAGGTAGATACCGCCTGAAGGGTCAATCAAAGGTAGATACCGCCTGAAGGGTCAAAACAAAGGTAGAAACCGCCTGAAGGGTCAAACTAAAGGTCGAAACCGCCTGAAGGGTCAATCGATGGTAGAAACCGCCTGAAGGGTCAACCAAAGGTAGAAACCGCCTGAAGGGTCAAAACTGATGGTAGAAACCGCCTGAAGGGTCAACCAAAGGTAGAAACCGCCTGAAGGGTCAAAACTGATGGTAGAAACCGCCTGAGGGGTCAAACTAAAGGTAGAAACCGCCTGAAGGGTCAAAACTGATGGTAGAAACCGCCTGAAGGGTCAACCAAAGGTAGAAACCGCCTGAAGGGTCAAAACTGATGGTAGAAACCGCCTGAAGGGTCAACCAAAGGTAGAAACCGCCTGAAGGGTCAAAACTGATGGTAGAAACCGCCTGAAGGGTTAACTCAAGGTAGAAACCGCCTGAAGGGTCAAAATGATGGTAGAAACCGCCTGAAGGGTCAAATTAATGGTAGATACCGCCTGAAGGGTCAAACTTAAGGTAGAAACCGCCTAAAGGGTCAACTCATTGGTAGACACCGCCTGAAGGGTCAAATGAAGGTAGAAACCGCCATAAGGGTCAACTCATTGGTAAATACTGCCATAAGCATCGACACAAAGGTACGATCCACCATACGGATCAAAATCCTTGGAAAATCCCAAAGCATGGGATGCGCCTTCCTTAGGTTCCTACCAGTTAGGAATCTCATAATGGTATGACCTACCATATAGGTCAGAGCTTAATCTCCCTAGGATATTCTGAATGACAAGTCCTAGGTATCTGCTTGAAAGTCGTCGCAACCGGCAGCATCTGACAGGTGAGCTTCAGGTAAGCCTCTCTCACTCTGGCCCATGTTCGAATTGCAAGAGTAAACCGGTGATTAACTTGGGCATTCATCAAAAGACTTAAGGGTCCGATGTCATAGCATTTCTTTTCCCCAGTCGAGTCGGTTAAGATTCAGGTGTCATTTTGTCTTTGAAAGAAACCTCTGACGAGCTCACTCTCAAAGAGGGGCAGCTGTTGACACCTGATTTTTGACCATCTATCATTGTGATTTTTAATCTTTAAAATTAATTAAAAATAGCAAAAAAGGTCAAAAAATTACAAAATCAACTTTGGAAGCCTTGGTTTAGCCTTAGGAAACAATTTTGAACAAAAAATATTTTTCGGTATTTTTAATATTTTTCGAATTTATTTAATTATTAAAAAAACCAAAAAAAAAAACCAGAAAATACCATTTATGGTCAGAAAAATACAAAAAATATTCAATAATTTTGTTTTAATTTCCTCTTCAAGTGTGTCACTTTAAATCTTGAAAATTCGGCTCGGGTCACTATGTTCCTTCAAAAACATAAACCCGAACCGAGCCTAAAAAAAATGCCAATCGAGTCTTTTAATTTATAGATTTTTGTATTTTTTTTTAGTCTAGACATTCAATTAGACCAACCACCATTTGCAATAAATGCCCATCGTTTTTCTTCTTCGTGAGGGGACTAGAATGGATTTAAAAAAAAATGAAAAGAATGAGGAGTGGAGGACAGATTATACCTTGAGCAAAAGTGGGGGGGGGGAGCGGCGCCTCAAGAACCAAAAGGAATAAAAAAAAAAAAACTTGGAAGAAGTAGAGGACAGCAGGGGTCTGCCCTCTACCGTGCAAAGAAAGAGTAAACAAAAAAAAGATGGGGAGACCGGCGGCAGTGCATGGGTTGGTGAGATGATAAAAAAACTCAATGGAGGATTTTGGGCTGGGGTTCCGAGCATAGAGGAAGGTCCATCCGCAAAAGGAAGGTAGGGGAAGATCACCAGGTGGCGGTCCTTGCTTGACGGTAAGCTCGCCAAGATCAGGAGCCTGTCCCAACAAGCCCATGTACATACATACACACAGACGGAGAGAGGGAGAAAAAGACGAAGGCAATAGGGGAGCGTCGCCACCTTCCTTCTCCGATCAAGAAACAGCAGCCACCCTCGCCACCTAGCCGTCGTTTCACCGCGGACTACCACCCCGGTCGTTGTCTAACCGCTGCCGAGGACTCGCTATCCCCGCCAACTCGATCTCGACTCCAAGGATATATGAGCTACCACATCCCCTCTCTCTCTCTCACCGAACGCCCTCAGTCACTTCGCCCCGATCATCACTAGCCATCGCCACCAGCTCCGGCCCGAGTCGCGAGCGAACCGTTGCCATCTAGCCATGCCGATCCGCCAAGGCCGCACCTCGTGAGCTCGAGCCCAGCCCTGGACCTATGCACCCGTAGCCTCCGCCGAGCTCGCTACTGCCCGTGGTGCCCGAAGGTCGAGGTAAGCCTCAACGTCTATTTTGCTGTGTCTCAGTCGGACTTGACACTGAGATTTGTTTCCTTCGGCTCATGCGTATATAGGTGTAGAGCGAGCCGTTTTTGATAAACTTTGCTCGTAGACTTCTTTGCGTCGAGTGCGAACCCGAGTTTCGATGGGGTTGCTTCCCCTACGTTGAGATGCCAACCTATGCATGTCTACTTCTTCGTCTGTTATCATTGCGTAATTGTCCTGACTCCCGCTATGGATGAACGTCGATCAGTGGTAAGGAAATGTCCTGCATGCTTCCTTGGAATGGTGGTCTCTCGACATGTGTGCATCAGTTTGTCCCTCTAATCTCTTTAGCATCCATTCCCGTGGTCGTCTGTTTGTAAGTCACGGAGGTCGTTTGGTTCGGCAACAGGATTTGACGTCAACCCCCATGAACTTCACCTCGGACAAAAAAATATGAATTCACCCCGAACTTGAAAACACGTCTCGAGCTTGCGAGCTCATCTCAGGTGAAACCGAAACAACTAGGATATCAGTTTTCGATCGCCAGCGAGCATAACGAGTGCGAAATCGGTTGAGGACCGGCGAGTCTGATGAGAGATAACCAGGTGCGGCAATGATGAGACCAATAGGTCCCGGAGACGATGTGAGCTCGGGTTGAGGACGACGCGTTAACAGGTCCTTACTGGTCTAAGCAGAGCGAGGCATAGGCTCCCACGAGACGATGAGGAGGCCGAGCCCAAGACGGTGGCATCCCGAGCTCTCGGCGTCGCTATCTTGGCGTTTCGGGCGAGTGAGAATAGATTCCGATGAGGGCTATCGGGCTGCGGCGTGATGGAGTCTCACTTGTGTCTTGAGGCGATGACCGTTAGTTTTGGGTCAAAACTGTCGGTACCACCGTTTTGCAGCGTGTGGAACTTGGCCGAAACTTCTCCGTCGAGGAAGAGCTGATGACGTCCGCTACCGACCAGTAGGGAGGTCCGAGGATGGCTAAGGCTCATCGTTGGTCGACGTCAAGAGCGCGGGTCTGATGTTGGCTGCGATCTCTTCTCTTGGAGATCCAGTTGTGAAGACGTCGCGGTGGAGGATTCGCACGATGAAGAAGAAGATGAATAGTAGAGGCATGGGCTGGTTTACCTCTGTCTTTGGGTTGGGCGCGTAGCATTATTTAGGCTGTTCTTTGGGCTGGTCTTGGAATAGTAAAGAGGAGAGTGGGCTCCGAATGGGTTAGCATGATAAGAAAGAGAAGGCTGGGCCACGAGTTTTGAAGCCCAATTCGGATGAGGAAAAGAGGTTCGGGCCTGAGGCCTGTTTTGTGCCGACCGGGCCCGATTCGGATCCTCTTATTCGGGCCCGATCAGGCCCGACGGCCTGATCCAGGCTCGGGTTCGAGAACCCGACCCGGCCCCTGTCCTATTTAATTAATTAATAATAAATAATAATAAAAAATAATAAAAAATTCAAAAATCAATAAAAAAAAATAGAAAATCATAAAAAATTCAAAATAAAAATTCGAAAAATTTAGAAAAATTCTAAAAAAATTCCAAAAAATAGGAAATGGCCACAATCAACTGGCCAAGGCTCATCCCTGGTGTTTTGAACCCGATCCTTCTTAAAATTGACGATTTTGCCCTTCGGGCTAATCGTTCCCAAATCTTCCCATTTCGCCCCTGGTCCTAAATCACGCCTCCCCAAAGCCCTTATGGCTACGTTAGGAAGCCGTTGATTTGAATTGATGTGCATTGATGTGATTTATTTATGCACTTGATTGCGCTTTCATTTAAATTGATTGTGATTGATAGGAATAGTCTTACAATCTGCATGAAACCCTGAATTAAGCCTACCTCACCTAAAATTGCGCCTGCATGAACTCTTAGCTAGGAAAATCACTCGCGTTAGGTACCGAAAGGGCGTTGGTAATGACACCAGCGTAACCAAGTCCCCGAACCCAAAATCTCTGGTTCCGCAGAACTGATCGATCTCTCCCAATCGGTCCGTAAGGTTTCCGGTCTACCCTCCAAGAAAGACCGGTGGCGACTCCAAATGCATGCACAAATTGCACATGCCACCACGACCACACTGAAGGTCGAAAGCGATCGACTCTTATCGTCGAATCCTTCTGAAAAATACTCCCGCCGCGATTTGGTATGGGCCTGGGAGGGCCCGCGTAGATCCAAAGCCCGCGATCCGCACCCTTGTGCGGGGGAAGGCCCGCGATCGGTAATCCATTAGCCGCGTCCGCTTTCGGACGGGTCGCGACAGACACCGGTGAACGTCCGAGACAAATTGGCCACTAATTCTGGTCATCCGGTAATGCCAATTTCACTCGAATTCCACCTGTATTTGGTCCTGCGTTTGGTTTGAAAACGGCCGGTGAGCATTTGGCCTTCACCGGCACCGTTCCGACAGACCCAAACCGTCGAACTGGTCTTGATCGACGGAGAGCTTCTTGGCCAACAAAACGCCTTCATTAATTCCACCAATTGAAGCCGATTGATGGTCCAATTTCTCAATTGAAGTTCGCCTTCCAAACCTGCAATTGGCGCGGGAAGCTTTGGGGAAGAAGACACTGTAGCGGACCGGTTCGATCGATCCGACCGGACAGTCTGATTCGACCGATCCGACCGGACGGTCTGACCGGTCTGAACCAGTTCCAATTTGAAATTTTCAAATTAAGCCCAAATTGGTGGGGAATTTTTGCAATTAAACCTCAGAATCGAACTTATGGCATGTATTTTACCTAAAAATATGGTTTTGCCCAAAAGTTCATATCAATTTCAACAAAAACCTCAAATTTTCATTTAATTGGAATTAGGCAAATCGTGAAATTAAAGGTTCAAATGATCAAATTGGACAAAATTACCTATGCCAATCAATTCAAAATGATGAAAACCATTGGGTAGTGTCTTTAATTTGTAATGGTAGTCCTTAAATTGAAAGTAATTTCAATTCTGCCCAATTTCAAGGACTAAAATACAATTAAGTATACAATTTTGCCTAATTCATGTAATTAAACAATCTGTGCAAACAATTGGGTTAAATTGTAATAAGGGACAATTAGATTGAATGTCAAGATCGTAAAAAATGCCAAAATTGCAAATTAAAAGACTCAATTGACATTTTTTTACCAAATTCAATCATATGTGTAACAAAGGAACACGTAAAATTGAATTTGATTTTGGACTTTTTGTGACTTCAAATGCTATTTTTCTTGAATTTTCAAGTATTTTCCTAACTTCCAAAAATACTAAAAATATGAAAAATTATTTTTTTTTGTCAAAAATGGTTCTTTAGGCTTGGCCAAGGCCATCAGAGTTTATATTGTAATTTTTTGACTTTTTATGAATTTTTTACGAATTTTCTAAGAATAAGCTAAAAAAGACTTAGTCTAAAATTAGGTGTCAACACAGATGAACTGTCAAGTCCCCTACACACTCTAAATGACATATTCATTCATCAAGTTGGTCATCCTGGTCAGGATCCCACTCAATAAGCTCTCTTTCATCTCTACCATCCCCTGTAGAATCTCAAATATGAATTTCATATTACCATGAATTCAATCATTTGAATAATTTACTAAAAGTGTCTAGTTCTACTAAAAGAACTTAGCACCATAACACCAGGCAGAGAGGAACATATATCGATGTCACAAAGTATCATAATATCATGTTCATAAGCATCAAGCCAATTTCATAAATTATGAACAAGGCCTAAATAGTTTGATTTATTAGGAGCCATGAACCCAAGTTTATTAGTAAGAGCATAACCATTGTCTAGTTTCAAAGAACCGGACCAATAGTAAAGTCACTGTCGCGACCCGTTTTCGGGCTAATGATGGATTGTCGAATCGGGCCCCCACTCTGAAATGTGGATCGCGGGCTTTCTCGACGCGGGCCCTCCCAGGCCCATACCAAATCGCGACGGGAGTTAATTTTACGCGGGTTTTCGACGATAAGAGTCGATCGCTTTTCGACCTTGGTGTGGTCGTGGTGGCATGTGCTATGTGTGCATGCATTTGGAGTCGCCACCGGTCCTTCTTGGAAGGTGGATCGGAAACCTCACTAATCGATTGGGAGATATCGATTAGTTATGCGGAACCAGAGATTTTGGGTTCGGGGACTTGGTTACGTTGGTGTCACTACCAACGCCCTTTCGGTACCTAACGCGAGTGATTTTCCTAACTAAGATTTCATGCGGACGTAATTTTGGGTGAGGTAAGTCTGATTCACGGGTTTCATGCAGATTGGAAGACTAGTCCTATCAAATCACAACCAATATAAGGAAAGCGCAATCAAATGCATAAATGAACCACGCCAATGCACATCAATTCAAATCAATGGCCTCCTAGTATAGCCTTAAGGGCTTATGGAATGTGTGATTTAAGACCAAGGGTAGATTGGGAAGATTTGGAGACGATTTGCTCGAAGGGCGAAATCGTCAATTTTAGGGAGGTTTGGGAGTTGAAATAAACAAAATAGGTCATGGCTAGTTGATCTTGACCATTTCCTATTTTGGAAATTTTTCTTGAATTTTTCGGGATTTCTCGAGAAACCATTTTCCTAAAGGGCAAAATCGTCATTTTTGAAAATATCGGGATTCGAAAGACCAAAGATAGGTCTTGACCAGTTGGTTGTGGTCATTTCCCATTTTTTGGATTTTATTTTTTGGAATTTTCAGGGTTTCTTGAGGAACGATATGCCAAAAGGGCGAAATCGTCATTTTTGAAAGGATCAGGATTCAAAAGACCAGAAATAGGTCATGGCCAGTTGATTGTGGCCATTTCCTATCTTCTGGGATTTTTTTTTGGAATTTTCTGAATTACCTTGATTTTTTGGAGACGATTTGCCTAAAGGGCAAAATCATCATTTTTCAAGAGGGTCGGGTTTCAGAAGACTAAAAATAGGTCATGGCCAGTTGACTGTGGCCATTTCCTATTTTCTGGAATTTTTCTGGAATTTTATGAATTTCTTCAATTTTTGGAAGACGATTTTTTTAAAGGGCAAAATCGTCATTTTCGGAAAGATTGGGGTTTGGAATACCCAAAATAGGCCATGGCCAGTTGATTGTGGCCATTTTCTATTTTTTTGGGATTTTCCGGGATTTTTCTGAATTTCTTCAATTTTTGGAAGACGATTTGCCTAAAGGGCAAAATCGTCATTTTGGACAGATTAGGGTTTGGAAGACCCAAAATAGGTCATGGCCAGTTGATTGGGGCCATGTCCTATTTTCTGGAATTGTTTCGATTTTTTTTTGAATTTTTTTAATGATTTTTTATTTTTAAATGAATTTTCGGATTTTGTTTTATAAATTTTTTTGGATTTTTTTATTAAAAATATTTTATGGACCATGTCAAACCCGGCCCGCGCCTCTTGGGCGCCCGGCCCGACCCTACGGGTCGAGAACCGGTCTAAAACGACACCGTTTTGATTTTTTTTGGAATTTATTATTATTTTTTTATCATTTTTTTTAATTTATCCGAAAATACCCCATCGGACGGTCCATAATTCGCCACGTGGCCTCTTCTGGTGCGTCCGATCTTGAGCTAGATCGGACGACCCATAGATCGCCACTTGGCGAAATTGTATCCGTCAGATCTAATCTTTTTTATTTTCTGAAAATCCTTTTTAATTTTGACAAATTCCCAGATCGTGACACATGGCGTAATACAAACCGTTAGATCTAGGTTTTTTTTTTTTAATTTTCTGAAAAGCCATTTATTATTCAAAAATCATTATTAATATTGAAAATTCCTATATCGCGACACGTGGCAATACCGTGGCCGTCCGAACTAGGATTTTTGAATTTTTTTTTAAGGAACACCCCTGGCGGCTAACGTGGCCGCCCATGTGGCACGCCACATCGGCGTTGACCGGTCAACTCCCTCGCCGGGGAATCGCCGGCGCCTCACCGGAAATGCGTTTTCGACGTCCAAACGACGCGGAAACGCCGCGATTTCGAAACCAACTCGAACCACCAACATCCCACATCAACATATCAGCATTTTTTGACAACGGAAACGTCGGAAAGTGGTCGAACCGGCGCCGGCAAGGATTTTTGCAGAAATTTTTTTTTACGCTCAAACTCGGTTTTGATCATTCATATAGCATCCCAACATGGCCTAGAAGCTTACCTGAGCCCTTTTAAGGGTCGGCTTCCGCACGAGTCTCCCCGTCAAGGTCCCGGTCCGAATGGTGGCCGGTGAAGCTCCGGGCTCGATTTTCGCCGTGTTTTAATGCAAAATAAAGGTCAAGCCGGGGTTAGAGTCGGTTATAGAGAGATCTTATGACAAAACTCGCACGAAATGAGGCCGGGAATGGCATGGCCGAGAGCCGGGAACTAAGACAGTCATTCAGGCATTTCGTTAAACAGTTGGCGTGCGCGAGAAAACCGACATTCAAACGGGTACCGAGGGCCACACGAGCCAAACCGAGGCCAACCAACACTTAGGCATCGCTAGAGGGACTTAAAACGATGTCGGTATGCGCTCGGTTTGGGCTAGTTTCACCGGAAACGAAAACGACCAAAACTCACAGTAGCTTAAAACAGGGTATAGAAAACAGAGTATGGTACCGACTTGTCAGAGGGTCGCCGGCGACGGTGGAGGCCTGGGTTGTGGTCGCTCGAGCTTTCTGAAGGTCGGAGGGACCTCGACGGACGCCGGACCACCTGTTCTCACTCTCGATTCTCTCTATCTCTCTCGGATCTCTCTCTATCATTTTTGTCCGAAAAAAACCCCACCCCCTTTCTCTCTCTCCGACCGACTCCCTTATAGCTCCGAGCCCTTCGGGGTCGAGGACGATCACGCCCTTCATCCACCTGCAAAAGTCAGTCTGCCAATCTTCCGTTTTGGTCGCCCCCGACGCTGCTCCCTTTTCTGCCCATTGTCCCCTGCCTTACTGTACGTGAGGGAACATTCTGTTCCCTTGGTGCAGACCCGAACGGGTCGGGTCAGGTCGGGTCGGGTCCGACCCGACCGATCCGGCCGCCAATTTTCGAAATTGATGCCAAAATCGATTTCCATGACATGTTTTCCATCTAGAATGGGTATTTTCACGAGTAATTGAATTGAAATTTAATGAAAACCCCAAATCGTGCCTAGGATCCGAAAATGATTTTCGCCAAATCGGAGGCTCACATGATCAAATTAGTTCAAATTGAGGCCACCAATAGATTCGGCATGATGAAAACTATAGGGTAGGGGTGTTTGATTTTCATGGGTGTCTCCAGAGAGAATTTAATTTTAAGATTCGCGAAACCGGGGACTAAATCGCAAATAAATTTGTGCAATTAAGTCTTTTTTGTCAAAATTGATCAAATTGAAGGCCTAATTGACCCAATAGCACTTTAAGGTTCTAGATCAAAATGTCATGGCTTATTGAGAGTGGAAATTGAAAATTAAAGGACTCCAAAGGCAATTTTTATGCTCGATTCGGGTGTATGTTTGTGAAGGAACATAATGACCCAAGTTGAATTTTTGAGATCTATAAAAACCAAATTGAAGAGGGAATTAAAATAAAATTATTGACTATTTTTGTGCATTTTTCTAACCACGAATGGTATTTGTTCTGATTTTTTTGGGTATTTTCATAATTAAATAAATTCGAAAAAATATTAAAAATTACGAAAAATATTTTTTGTTCAAAATTAGTTCCTAAGGCTAGGCCAAGGCTTCCAAAGTTGATTTTTCAATTTTATGAATTTGTTTTGCTATTTTTAATTAATTTTAGAAATAAAATCAAAATAAAAGATGATTAAAAATCAAGTGTCAATAGCTGCCCTTCTTTGAGAGTGAGCTCGTCAGAGGTCGCTTTCAAAGACAAAATGACACCTGAGTCTTAACCGACTCGACTAGGAAAAAAGAATGTGCCATGACATCAGATTCTAAGGAACCCATTGTCGCGACCCGTCCGAAAAGCGGACGCGGCTAATGGATTACCGATCGCGGGTCCTGGATCGGCGCGGGCCCTCCCAGGCCCATACCAAATCTTGGAGGGAGTCTTTTTTAGAAGGATTCGACGATAGGAGTCGATCGCTTTCGACCTTCAGTGTGGTCGTGGTGGCATGTGTAACTTGTGCATGCATTTGGAGTCGCCACCGGTCTTTCTTGGAGGGTAGACCGGAAACCTTACTGACCGATTGGGAGGAGTCGATCAGTTCTGCGGAACCAGAGATTTTGGGTTCGGGGACTTGGTTACGTCGGTGTCATTACCAACGCCCTTTCGGTACCTAACGCGAGTGATTTTCCTAGCTAAGAGTTCATGCAGGCGCAATTTTAGGTGAGGTAGGCTTAATTCAGGATTTCATGCAGATTGGAAGACTATTCTTATCAATCACAATCAATTTAAATGAAAGCGCAATCAAGTACATAAATAAATCACATCCATACACGTCAATTCAAATCAATGGCTTCCTAGTATAGCCAAAAGGGTTTAGGGAAGATGTGATTTCGGACCAGGGGTAAAATGGGAAGATTTGGGGACGATTAGCCCGAAGGGCAAAATCGTCATTTTTGGAAGGTTTGGATACCGCATTACCCAAAATATTACATGGCCAGTTGATCGTGGCCATTTCCCATTTTTGAGAATTTTTATAATTTTTTTATTTTATTTTTTTATTATTGTGTTATTTAATTATTACTTAATTAAAATGGTTGGATCCGGATAGGATTCTTGGGTCCGAACACGGATTAGGCCGCTGGGCCTAATCCGAACCAGGAAAGAGGACCTGAATCGGGCCCAATTCACACAAGGAACCCAAGCCCACTTTCTTTTCTTTTAAGCCTACTAAACCAATTTGCCTAAGCCCATTCTTCCTCCCACCAGCATCAACGCAGGCCCAATCTTAAAAAGCCTACAAGACCAAACAATTCACGTATACAACCCAACATGAAAATAGCTCTTACCTTACTATTCATCGTCTTCAACGTGAGACGTCCGCTTCCCCCATGAAAACAGGACCGAGCTCAAGCGATTTGGCTCCCGTCACTCACACCGTTCAGGACCCCATCGAAACCGCCGACCTCCACAAGCGTCGACCATGAAATGAGAAGCGTCGACCGTTCTCTTGTCGTGCTCAACTCGTGACGCGGCTCCTCCTCCGCATGCGGCTTGAAGCCGCTCGTCACCATCCGTCGACGACCACCACGCTCCACTCGGGACTCACTCGTCAGATCGCAAAGGACTTCGAGTGGGCTGAAGAAACTCGGATCAGTGCACGTCGGCACCAAGCGGCAGCTGCGAACGGCTGGACAGCAGGGTACCCACGTCAACACGGCCACAAAAAAAAATCGGAGAAGCCGAACTTAGAGCGACGGGGCTATGTCGTTCAACTCCAGACGCAAGGGGAAGCTTGGGTGACGTCAAGTTGAATTGGAAAAGGGGGGAAGGGGGGGCTGGACGGCAACTCCGGGCAATGGAACAGCAACAGCCCGGCGTCGGAACAACAACCCGAGGTGTCAAGGAGCTGAGGGTGGTTCGGACTAAAGTCGGACAGCTCGAAATGGTGAACACCAGGCTTGCACGGCTGAGCAGAGCTCGTTTTGGGGCTGTAACGAGTTCGGGTATGACGTCGGGAGGCTCGAGAATATGGGGTAGAAGGCGATGGTGACGACGGAGGGTCTGGCAATGTCCGTGAGGGCTGGTTGCAGCCTCGAAATGACACAGACAAGGCTAAGGAGAGATCGAGTGTACGTCGGAGACTTGGAACAGTGACGTCGTGAGGCATGGACAGTAGCTAGGACGACCGAACTCAGCCGAATCTCAACCGGCTGCGAAGGCGACAACTTGCAATGGCTGAGCTGGGTAATCACAGGTTCGTCGGCTTAGGTGTGGCGTGACCAGAAGTAAACGGGATATGAGCATGGCGGCGCTAGCCGCGTTAGCTCCCGATCTCGCGAGTCTCCCGCGGGTCTGATGCAAGCATGGCGGCGAGGCTGGAGGTGATCGGAGACGGAGTTCGGAGACGCGAGCCACGTTGGCTTCCTGCTCGTGGACTGTGGGTGGCACGACGGTAAGTCAGGAAGGTCGGATGAGGCGTGGTGGTGTTTGGATGGAAGTTGGGAGGGGCGGCTCGGGTGTCGACGGTTTTGTTTAGCCGCGCGACTTCATGCGGGAGAAGAAGTTGCGGAAGGTATCCCCTGAGTTCGCTGGTGGTGACTGATAGTGGGCTCAGCGGCTCACACACGGTGATGGCGTCGGAGCTGTCGGTCAGCCACTCGAGGTGACTGAGAATGACCGTCGAGGTTCGGATGACCACAAGTCTCGAGTGTCAGGACCGGTGGCGGCAAGGGGGATGGCCTCTAGACATGGTAGTCGGCAATGAGCGAGAGCAATGACGAAGGCTGATCCGATCGCCTTGTAGTGCTGCAGATCCTTTTTTTTATGTCGACGGCTCCCACAGGCGGAAGAAATGATGGTCTGCCCTTATCATCCGCCTGGGTCGTGGGTCTTCTCTCCTAGAGGAGGAAGATTCCCTCATTTTTTATGCATTGTCATTGCTTCGTGTGCTGCCCTTGCATAATGGTCTCCCCTCCTTTTTTATTTCCTCACCACTTTGAAGTGCTGGACATCAGAGGAACAATGATGGCCAAGTTGCGGCAACGCGGATGATCCTTCCCTTCTCAATGCACTCCTTTTCCTTTCATCGAAAAAGCTAACGTCGATCCATTTCTTTTTTTTTCTTTAGGTCGCACCGTCTGCTCCACTATCCATTTGTAGGCCAGCTCTCATTTTGAACCATCCTGATGCATATTACATGTTGATTGACAAATTGAATAAGGAATGACAAACTTCGCACAAGCTGACATTGAATGCTATTTTTTTTAATTTTTTCATGCACTTTTCTATTTTTCGAAAATATTAAAATTATTATATTTTTTTTGGTCAAAATGGTTCATTTAGCTTGGCCAAGGTCACCAAAATTGATTTTTCAATTTTTTCAACTTTTTATAGATTTTCTATGATTTAAAAAAATAATAATAAAAATAAAATAAAATAAAATAAAGGAAAAATGTTGATCAAAATTTAGGTGTCAACAGCTGCCCCTCTTTGAGAGGAATCTCGTTAGAGGTTTCTCTCAAAGACAAGGTGACACCTGAATCCTGATCGACTCGACTCGGGAAACTAAAGGAAAAGGAGTCATGACATCCAATCTTCATGCTTGTCCATGTATGCCCTTTCTTGAACGGAGAGATGTTCATTTGACATGAGAGAGTGAGATAGTAGAGAGACATACCTGCCACTTACATGTTCGATGTTTGTACGATTTTCGCGGTGTCTAATGGATTCAAGAGAATTTCTAGGGACTCATTTCTAGAAATTCCTAGAGAGGTTAAGCTCCGACCCGTATGGTAGGTCAAACCATAATGGGATTCCTAACTGATAGGAATCTAAGGAAGACGCGTCCCATTTGGGATTTGCCGAGGATTTTGATCCGTATGGTGGATTGGACCATTGAGTTGACCATTTAAGTGATTTTTACTATTGAGTTGACCCTTCGGGCGGTTTCTACCATTTGATGACCCTTCAGGCGGTTTCTACCTTTGAGTTGACCCTTCAGGCGGTTTCTACCATGATTTGACCCTTCAGGCGGTTTCTACCTTGTTTTGACCATTCAGGCGGTTTCTACCATGATTTGACCCTTCAGGCGGTTTCTACCTTGTTTTGACCCTTCAGGTGGTTTCTACCATGAATTGACCCTTCATGCGGTTTCTACCATGAGTTGACCCTTCAGGCGGTTTCTACCTTGTGTTGACCCTTCAGGCGGTTTCTACCTTTGATTAGTATTGACTCCAAACTGATAGGAATCTAAGACTGACATACCCTGTCTGGTTGGGACTAGTCAGAGACTCGATCGTTCTGTAGATCGGTCTTGGAAGAGGTTTGCCTACTAAAAGGCTTCACCTACAGGCGACTGTTGACACCTGATTTTTGACCATTTATTATTGTGATTTTTATTCTTTAAAATTAATTAAAAATATCAAAAAAGGTCATAAAATCACAAAATCAACTTTGGAAGCCTTGGCCTAGCCTCGGGGACCAATTTTGAACAAAAAATATTTTTTGGTATTTTATAATATTTTTCGAATTTATTTAATTATAAAAATACCCAAAAAATCAGAAAAATACCATTCGTGGTCAGAAAAATACACAAAAATATTCAATAATTTTGTTTTAATTTCATCTTCAAGTGTGTCACCTTAAATCTTGAAAATTTGGCTCGGGTCACTATGTTTCTTCACAAACATAAACTCGAACCGAGCAAAAAATTCCTTTGCGAGTCTTTTAGTTTTCAATTCTCACTTTTTATAAGCTATGACATTGGATTCTAAAGTCTTAAAGTGCAATTAGGTCAATTTGCCCTCCAATTTAATCAATTTTTACCAAAAGGGCTTAATTGCACATTTTTCTTTCAATTAGTCCCCGGTTTCACGGATGTATATGTATGCTCTACGTATTTATACGTCATACGTATTTATACGTTATGCATACTTGTATTGTTTGGTAACCTCTTTAACTCTTGTAATAATAATAATGGTTATTATTTTTAACACCTTTGTTAGTGCTTTTTTTTTAGCATTTTTGTATTGTGAGTGCTATTGTTAGTGTTATTTTTAAATAGCATTTTTGTATTATAAATTGTGAGTGCTATTGTTAGTGCTATTTTTAAATGACATTTATTTATCATAAATTGTGAGTGCTATTGTTAGTGCTATTTTTAAATGACATTTATTTATCATAAATTGTGAGTGCTATTATTAGATAGAATTTATAATTGTTAGTGCTATTTTTAAATAGAATTTTTGTATTATAAATTGTGAGTGCTATTGTTAGTGCTATTTTTAAATAGCATTTTTGTATTATAAATTGTGAGTGCTATTGTTAGTGCTATTTTTAAATGTCATTTATTTGTGAGTGCTATTTTTAGATAGAATTTATAATTGTTAGTGCTATTTTTAAATACAATTTATTGGAAGGTATTTTTGGCTATAAAAGGATGGCAAGAGTTTTGAGGTTGGAAGGGGAGAGACATTTTGTAGAGTGTGCAAATTTTTGAGAGCTTAGAGAGAAGAACACAAACACTCTCTATATTCTCATAATCTTGAGCGAGCAAAATATACTAAGTTCGGAATATTGATTCCGCATATTGCTAGCACAATTGTTGTGGAGTTATTAGTCATCTCCCCGTTCGTCAATTGGTGGTGCGTCCGAACTAGATGCCTAACACTTGTGGAGGCTGAGATCGAAGAACATCGAACCGACACCTCCGTTCAAGCACGCTACGAGAGGTAATCTATTTACTCCCTTTGAGACTTTGTGATTTTTTTTCGATTGAAATGCACGAAGTACGCCTCTGGAGATACATGTGTGGGTTGTTATTTATTTCCGCTACGTGTTACGTGGATCCCAACAGTGGTATCAGAGCCAATCCTTAGGTGTTTTCGTGCATTTAATTGATTTTTTGCAATTTTTGCAATACTATGGCCAATATGTATTAACGAATTGTTCGTCTTACATGGCTAATGGAGATTGATTATTTTATATGATAAATTAATCAACGTAGCAAAAATTGAGACTAAATCAATTTTGAATCGAAAATTTATGGCTATCTTATTTTACGTAAAAATTCTGAATATGATTCAACGTAGAATTTTTATTGTGCCTTCCTAAGTTTTAAATTGTGAATTTATTACTTACGTGAAAGGGTGGTGATCATGGAAAAATCCCTAATCAATGTGATTGATGTATATATGAATGTATGATGATTATTTATATATTTGGGATTGTAATTATTAAATGGAGGCTGCGTACTCCTTTTATTTTTCATGTAATCTTTATTTTTAGCATAGTCAATTGTTGATGTAAATGCTACGAGGATTACGTGGAGGAGCCTTTTAAGTCGGCGAGCTCTTTGGGGCCCAATTCTTGAAGAGTTCAAGAAACCAAGAAGAAGCGAAGAGCGGCTCTCCGTTATTAAAATATTAAAATGATTATATGTGGTCTCATTGGCTCGAGACCCATTAAATCATAATTCCATGATCACCACGTAGGATAGATGTTTATGTGATTGACATCTATTTATTTGTTATGATTACGTGAGCATGTTAAACTGGTTAATATGCAAAGTCAGACTTACCTCACCCAAAATTGCGCCTGCATGAAATCCTAGTTAGGAAAATCACTCGCGTTAGGTACCGAAAGGGCGTTGGTAATGACATCAACGTAACCAAGTCCCCGAACCCAAAATCTCTGGTTCCGCAGAATTGATCGATCTCTCCCAATCGGTCAATAAGGTTTCCGGTCTACCCTCCAAGAAAGACCGGTGGCGATTCCAAATGCATGCACAAGTTGCACATGCCACCACGACCACACTAAGGTCGAAAGCGATCGACTGTTATCGTCGAATCCCTTTGAAAAATACTCCCGCCGCGATTTGGTATGGGCCTGGGAGGGCCCGCGCCGATCCAAGACCCGCGATCGGTAATCCATTAGCCGCGTCCGCTTTCGGACGGGTCGCGACAGCTGGCGACTCCGCTGGGGACTTGTTCTAGAAACTATGGTTCTAGACCTCAAGTGGACTTAGGCCGTAATAAAAATTGAGTGATTTTTCTAACCCTACAGGCGCTCTTGAAGGTGAGGTAAGTCCGCTCACGATAGGTGTTATATGTTTTTGCAGATTGGAGTAATAAGGGGTGTAGTCTGTGATTAACTTTATTTTACGCAGGTGTGGCGTAGGAATGTATGTTGTGTGGATGATTTGAAGTGCTGATTGATAAATTGTTGTGCATGACTTGCATTGTGATGATCACGACACATGGACACACACAACCGCGCCTAAAACCCCAGGCGCCGCCTTTAGGAACACAATAGAAGGAATTGAAAATGGAATCTCCGTGAGGAAAAACACGGGGTAATCCACTTCTCAATTCCGCTCGCTTCGAACTATGGATTGAGTCCCAATGCAACGATAGTTGTGCAATGGAATCGGCTCTTTCTAGAACTCGAGGTGGGAACCTTAACCTTAGGTGCCAAACCCTCTGATTTTTAGAAGTTCACCATCACTTGTCTCATGCGCATGTCTTTGGGCGGTTAGTACACCTAAAATCGCACATAAGTCGACGAGTTGGGTTGGTAAGACTCTCTATCCCTCAAAACTATTACAGTTCATATAAATATAGGCATTTCATTCATTGCATTCTGGTGATTAGATTAAATGCCATTTCAAGGATAGATGCATGTGTTTTTCCCAAACGTCCTTGATAGAAGACGAGGAGGATGATATCCCATGGCGAACACCGAGTGAGCAACAAAGGAGCCTACTATGAACATTATTGAGATATCGTCCAATGAAGATGACGAGTTGGGGCAAGTGATCCGGAAGTCACAGATCGAACTTGGGGCATCCTTAAACGTTAGGATCACATTCCTTGGTTTCATTTTCCATTACTAGTCCTCTTGTATAGGGTTTATTTTTATCGAGGCTTTCTCTATCTCACCCCTTAGAGTGATTGTATTAGGGATCTATTGGTGTATACATTCATATGGAACTCGGTTGTATTTCTTTTGACGGGTCATGGGAATGTGATAGTGGCATTTTCTCTAATCATCCGAATACTCTCAAGTCAAGTTTATAATTCCTTTAGAGGAAACTAAAGTTGAAAATCTTACACGACCTTTTTGGTCGTACAGGGTAATCCAACCCCAATTTCGCTAGAAGGAATTATACACTTGAATTGGTCCATGCATGTCATACGTCACTAAGTAATCCACGATAATTGATCAAGAGTATTGACGTTATTTCGAATTTAATGACGAGATAGATGTCCAAATTGCTCTCGTTCTTAACAAAACGGCCTTGATTTGGATGCCGTATCTTCAATTAAATTTAAAAACACGTCGTTATGCCTTGCATTTTTGACTAATTCGCTCTTCTGAATATTGGTCAAAAGCAATTATCGTGAATTACATTCCTTTCAATAGTATGCTTTCTTTCGAGGAATATTGATAAAAACTTTTCGCACAAGATTAAAACCCTTGTAAAAGTTCTTGTCATTATTAATTACGAGCAAGCATAAGATTGAAAGGGGTCTATGCTTTCTTTTTCAGATTATTCCTTTTGACTCGGTCTTTTCATTTGCAGGTGAAAAACAAGTAGCATAAAGAAATCTTTTCTTGGATAAGTCTGAGGCTATTCTTTCATCTGACCATGAGTGAGTTAGAAAATCAGAACACATCTACTCGACTTATTATGGATCGGCTCATCCAAGTCTAAGATGTCCGGATGCTCGAAGAAATGGATCATATAAAAGCTAAAACAAACACAGGGGCTTTCATTCATTCTTGCCCAAACCAGATCATACAATTCATTGGGGTGGAAAAGTAAAGCAGAAGTGAGCCCTAATCAACGACACAAAGGAGCCCAGCTGGCCCTCCAGGTTATGGATGCTTTGTTTATACGCACCACTCCGCGTATCATGGTCCGCAAGCCTGAGGTGGAGGCGTTTGCGTTCATCATTGACTGCAACAACCTGAGTCTCGTGATCTTCGGCGACTGCTTCCAAGTCCCGAACAAGTCCATTCTCACGAGTTATATCCTCGTTTATGCCGTTGAGCCTTTCTTCCAGCCACTCGCTCCGATTCCTTAGCAGGGCATTACGTCGATCGCGCTCATAGGTAGCCAGAGATAGAGCTAAGTCCTCCACCAGATTCCTCCTCTCGCGTAGCAATGTCGAAACCCGCTCTTTGGCGAACTCAACAGCCTTTTTGTGACTATCGGCCAGGTAGTCAGCCAACGCTAGGCGGTCGGACTGATCCTCATAACGGGCTCGCAAGACACGAGCCACGGTAACTCCCCGATGAGCAGCGCGGTAGACCTCCAAGGAGTTCGTAAAGAGCGTTGGAAAAATATTGTATTCCCTCCCCAACGCGGTACCCTCGAGGGAGGTGATGTCCAGGTCCCCGAACATGACTCTGATCTCATCCTCGGTTTCGGGATGATCGGCTATGTGAGTGTAGCCTCGACCCAAGAGGTTATAGAACTCTTTCCATCGAGTCAAAGCTTCGGCTGAGAAAGTGTGAACTTGGGAAGAAGCCATTTTCGACGGAGATGTGTGTAGTGGAGCGATTAGAGGATGGAAGCAAATTATATGAGAGCGTTAATCTCCCAAACACCAACTCCGCATTTTATAGCGTCTCGAGAGTGGAGAAAAGTTGCAGCAATAATGCTTGTGGAGCCGGGTTAATTAATGTAAAGCGAGGGCTGCTCCTCCCGTGAATCATCAGACATGTCCTGATCCGCAATTTCAGGCCTGACAAATTCGGTCTCGCCATTATTAAAGTTGGGAGGGAGGCGAGCGCAACTATCAAAGAAGCCGCGAAAGGATTGTGTTGTTCCATCACGCATGAAGCTGGGCGGCGAGTGAACAGCTCTGCCACTTAAAAAGAGAAGACAATGCTGAACAGGCATGACTATTGAGGAAAAGTGAAAGGCGAGCGCAACTATCGAAGAAGCCGCGAAAGGATTGTGTTGTTCCATCACGCATGAAGCTGGGCGGCGAATGAACAGCTCTGCCACTTAAAAAGAGAAGACAGTGCTGAACATGCATGACTATTGAGGAAAAGTGAAAGGCGAGCGCAACTATCGAAGGAGCCGCGAAAGGATTGTGTTGTTCCATCACGCATAAAGCTGGGCGGCGAGTGAACAGCTCTGCCACTTAAAAAGAGAAGACAGTGCTGAACAGGCATGACTATCGAGGAAAAGTGAAAGGCGAGCGCTACTATCGAAGAAGCCGCGGAAGGATTTGGTTACCCCTTCGTGTCGGAAAGCTGAGCAGGAGGTAAACAGTTCCGTCGTTTCAAAAACAGAACGCTGAACAGACCTAGCTTTCGAGGAAAAGGAGGCAACAAATCGAAAGAGCGAGTATACAAAAGAGAACAGAGAACCCCGAGTGACGAGTTCGTTGAAAGACCTCAAATTCTCTAGAATCAGATTCGACATCGAAGCCATGGAACTCAACATCGCCGGTGACGAACATCAAGATCGCAGTGGTGACGACGGCAGTGGCCACGACGCTCAACCCCGGAAAAGAAAAAGTCGCCAGCGCTACGCTCGGAAAGAAATCCAGGAGCTTGAAGCTTTCTTCGATGAATGCCCTTGCCCAAACGAGGAACAAAAGATTGAATTGGGCCAGAAGCTGGGAATGAATCCTATGAGAATCCATTTTTGGTTTCAGAATAGACGTTTCAGACTAGGTGTCCAACACAGGCGTAAGGAGATCACGGCCCTAAAAGAGCAGAACCAAAACCTTCAAATGGAAAACATGTGGTATGAGAAAATTCTCAGTACTATTACCTGCCCTGACTGCGGTGGCCCTACCACCCTCAGTAAATTGTTCCCCAGTAAGCCTTCTACGAAGATGGAAGGTGCTCATTTATCCCCCTGCTCCCTTGAGCCATCTCCGGTACAATCAGATCCTGCTAATGGCGCGCATGAGCAGATCGATCCTACAGAAATTATACCAGTGTCTTCGGAGGAAGAAGATACGTGTCGTTATGATCGGAGTCACCTCATCGAAGCCCATGAATCTCCTCCACAACAGCTTCCGGTAAGATCAGATACGGTTCAAGAGGAGTTAGAGGTTAGTCGGCAGGCTATCTACGCCACTCTGGACGACGAGAAGAAGAAATTCACTTGGCCCCCGGAGCTTCATCTCAAGTTCTTGGACGCAGTTCGACAGATAGGACTCGACTTCATAGGTCCGACAAGCATACTTAGGGTCATGAACGTACCGGGACTTACCAAGCAATTAGTCGCGAATCACCTTGGTTGCTACAGAAGGGCGTTAGGACAGCGTTATGCAGAACTGAATCCGAGCAATAGACTCGGCTGCGAACCCAGCACCCTTATGACAAATGAGGCCCGGTCGAATCTGGACGACTATTGGGGATTTGATCAGGATATCCTCGCGAGTCATTTCAATATTCCTCAAGAACACGCATCACAAGTGCAACGAGTAAGCACTCCTCCGTCCGAGCAGCAGCTAGTCAGTGTTCATCCTGTCGCAGATCAGCCCACCACGCCCAATGCTCAAGGGTTTGCCCAATTAGAGCATATGGCTTCAGATGATCTAATGGGAGAAAGCTTGGAGCACTCTTATTTCCCTAATCCCCAAGTGGGAGATGCTTGTGGTAGTCAATCGATCAAATCTCCTCTTATAATCCCAGACAAAGATGGAGGTTCCAGTTCGAAGAACCCGTCGGGCGATGCAGCTCAACCTACACATCAATCGTTCGAGGGGTCGGGTGATTTCTTCGATGAAGGACTTGATACCTGGTTCGATCAGTTGGAAGCTATTAAAGGTTGGCAACCATGATCTGCACTTGGTAATGGCACACCTAAGCTGAGGCCAGACTGGTTAGTCATTGGACATGCCCCAAGAAAGAAGGGGATGTACGCGAGAAGGATGTATCTCCTATTGTAAAGTTCTCATCGGTGCATGCGTTTGTTTCTTCAATAGCTAGAGTTGATTCTGCATAATGTTTTTCGCAAACGTCATCTCGTGTGTATACGGTAATTCCTTGTTATTAAATTCAAGGTAAAATCAGCCCCGACGCGTGAAGGCAGAATTGATAGCATGAGTTACTAGCAGAATGTGATCGAGCTCGAAAGTGAAAGATTACTAGCGGCCCCAAACGCAATGACCGCAAAATCAGGGGCAATCTTTAAGTTTCGAGCAACTACAAATCTATTTCTCACGAGGCATTCAGGTCAATCAAATATAAAGCGTCGGGCTGTGAGAATGATGCGTAGTCAATCTGTTGACACAGGCGAAAAAGGAGTCGCGTAGATCCGAAAGCAAAAACCTTTCTTGGCTAGTCAACAATGCAGAATGAAAGAGCATATATAAACAAACTCGCATTTATTTCATTCAGCAGGAAAGTTTACAAGTGGATCACTGAGGGGGAGCAGTAAACCCAAAATGAGTTCTGACAAGCATCACAAAAAAGCTTAACTGACTCTCCATGCTATCCATGCCTTGCTTACAACCCACACTCCGGGAATCGAGGTCTACAAGCTTGAAGAAAAGGAGACGACATTTCTCCTTAAGTTCGTTCACCTTGGTGTCATAGTACTCGAACTCAAGCTCTAAGTCATGAGCCAGCACCCTCCCGCGAGCTATATCCATGCTCAGGTCTTCAAGCCTTTCCTCCAACCAGGCACACTGGAACCTCAGCACGAAGTTGTGCTGGTCTTGCTCAAAGGCGGTGTCAAAAAGAGCCAGACGCTCCACCAAGTTGTCCCTCTCACGGACCAGCATCGAAACCTGGGCGTGGGCGTATTCAACAGCCCTTTTATGGTTATCGGCCGTCAGCATGGCCAACATCAGGGACTCAGTTCGGTCCTGATAACGGGCTCGCACGATACCAGCCAAAGTGACCTCCCGGCTAGCAACTTCGTAAGCCTGCATGAAATTGTTAAAGAGAGTTGGGAAGATCACAAACTCCCTTTGCAGTTTCGTACCTTCAATACACGCAGTATCCAGGGCCGGAATCAGAGTACGAACTTCAACCTCAGCTTCAGGATGATTGTTTATATAGCCATAACCCCTACCCAAGAGGTGGTAAAATCTCTCCCATTGGGTCGAAGCTTCAGGTAAGGCAACAGGCATAGAGGAGGAATCCATATGCGATGGAATGACGGAGAAGAGAGTGAGAATGTGAAGAGTGTTTGAGAGGCTGAGTCTGATAAGGCTAAAGTGTTAATCTTCTTGACATCAATCTATCACCTTATAAATGCTCGAGTACAGGGAGAAGTGGTAATAATATTTTATGTGCAGTAGAGCCAAGCGGGTTTCGTTAATGCATCCCCAATGAGTCACGAATCCACCACCGTCCTGTGATCTCGGGTTTTACGAAACATAATGGCGCCGAAAGGTGGGCAGGCTTGTTACTCTAGAGACTGGGCCAGGGGGACAAGCGTAGTGCTCGACAAAGCGAAATCAACGCAAGAGATCTTCAGGCTCCGTTCACGTAGAAAAGAGCAAAAAAGGACAAAGTGGGAATTACGAAGCCTTGAGAAAAACGCTCGTCAAGTAGCCATCACAAAAGGACGAAGTGGGAATCTCGAAACATTAAGAAGAGCGCTCGTCGGGTAGCCATCACCTTTGATCGAAGAACGGTGATCCGGCTCCTTTAACCTCTCAGAATTTGCAGAGAAAGTGAAGATCCAAGGAGGAACAAAGAAAGCTGAGTTAACGGAAAATCAAACAGTGATATCCCGGTCAAAATGTTCAAGGGATTCTGTCATTTACTGGAAGCGCCAGACTTGGAGGTCTCCGAGCTCGAGCTGCTGGAAGAGTTTGAAGATCTCAGGACCGAACCTGACACGAGGGCCATGGAGACCGATCCTTCTAATGATGAAACCCGCGGCTTGGTTAACGAGAACAGTACCCGCGACGGTTATCAGCGTCAGAAAGGGGAATATCTCAAACGCAACACTTCAGGTCAAGTCCATAAACTCGAATTGTTTTTCAGGGAATACCCCTATCCGGACATGGAACAGAAAATCAAAATGGGCCAGGAGATAGGGTGGGAGCCTCGGAAGGTCAAGTGCTGGTTTGAAAACAAACGAACCCGGCTGAAGCAGCAACGCGATCGGCACGAGTTAGCGGTTGTAAGGGAGGAAAATGAAAAGCTTCGAATAAAAAACACTCAGTACAAAAAAGCTCTAAGCATCGCTATTTGCCTGGAGTGCGGTAACCCTGTTCCCACGGACGGAGTATTCACTGAAGAACCAGATCTGGGGGTTTATAATGCTCATTTGTTGCAATGCCCTTCGCAACATCTTTCGGAACAGGCGGGTACCGCCGAGGATCTACAAGAGGAAACTAGTGCTATAAGGTCAAAGTCGACGCCCATTGTGGAAGGGAACATGCGTCATGACAAGTCGGGTCCGCTCGATGATGAACTCACCATCATGACCAGCCGATCTGAGACCACTAAATCCCCTCCAGAGCAACCTCCAACACGACCAGATTCCGAGAAGAGTAACCGCCAAGTTGCTGACACCACTTCGGCTAGCAAGAAAATAAGATTTCGTTGGACCCCGGAGTTTCATAGCAAATTTGTTGATGCAGTTCAACAGTTGGGGATCAGTTTTGCTTGCCCATTGCGCATACTCGAAATCATGAACGTGCCGGGACTGACTAAAAATATGGTCAAGAATCACCTTTGGCGCTACAAGAAACTACTGAGAGATGGACGAGCGTCGCTAGACCAAGATAGAGGCGGTTCAACACGACCAGATTCCACGAAGAGTAGCCGCCGAGTTGCCAACCCTACTTCGGCTAGCAAGAAAACAAGGTTTTATTGGACCTCGGAGCTTCATAGCAAATTTGTTGATGCAGTTCAACAGTTAGGGATCAGTTTGGCTCGCCCATCGCGCATACTCAAGATCATGAACATGCCGGAATTGGATAGAAATAAAGTCAGGAACCACCTTTGGTGCTACAAAAGACTACTGAGAGATGGACGAGTGGCGCTAGACCAAGAGAGAGGCAGTTCAAGTTTAAACGATGAGCATGGCTGTGATCGCAATCCTCATGAAGCAGGAAGCATCCAATCACCTCTTAACACCGATGGGACTGACAATTACACGGTCGATTGTTCAGGCATCAATCAGAGTACTCCCATGGGTTATCCCAGTACTCCTCAGGAGTATGTACCGCAATTTCAGCAAATCGGGACTCCCCAGTCTGAGCACCGACTGGCCGTTAATACTAGTCCTACAGCGGATCTAACACTGGCAGGAGATGCACATACAATCTTGCGAGACGATTACGGAGATTCCGGCTCGAAGAATCAGGTGGTCCATGACGAAAATGGCAAAAAGATTCCTTCTCCAGTAGTCGACAATACTCAACCTGAGTGTCAGTCGCTCGATGGTTCAGACGATCTCCTTGAAAACATCTATTCTTGGTTCGATCGGCTGAATTCCCCCCTGAGTTACCCTGGTACTCCCCAAGAGTATGTACAACAATTTCAGCAGGTATGGACTCCCCAATTTGAGCACCAACCGATCGTTAGTGTTATTCCTACGGCGAATCCAGCATCGGGTACAAACCTACTGGACAACGATGAAAATACCAACTCGAGAAGTGAGGTTGTTCATGTCGAAAGTAGTGTGAGGAACCCATCGCCAACGGTTGAGGATGCCCGACTTGGGCGTCAATGGCTTGAAATTTCAAGCGAGTCCCTCAGTGAGCAACTCGGCGTGTGGATCACGCATAAACCGAGAAACCAGGTTGTTCATGCCGAAAATGGGAGAAGTCCGTCACCAGCAATTAAGGATGCTCAACTTGGACGACTCGAGCGGTCGGACGATCTCCTGAATGAGCAACTCAGCCTATGGGTCAAGCATTTTGGAACAAGTGCATCTTCGCAGTCGTGACCGGTACCGGCGACCGGACATCTGGTTCGAAGCTCGTGTGCTAAATCATTAGAAGGCTCAGGAGAGTGAGAGGTGAATACATCGAATGAATGTGTTACGGATTTCGTTGTAAAGTTCCCGCGGGAACATTGTAATTAACGCTGAAAACTAACCGCTCTGAGTGTCAACATTACCCTTTGAACGTCTTCGAGCCAAGGGCCATGGATTAATCACTTAATCCGTGGAGCAAATTCCATGAACGATGACTATCACCCGCGGAGCATAATGGGATCTACCCCCATTCAGCACGAAATACGTTTGGTCACGAAGCCTCCCATTTGGTAAAACGATGTATCGTTCCTAAACGATCTTCAACCGAATACCAAAGTAATGTCTCATTTCTTTCCCTTCTCAGGTGTTAAACGTGGATAAATCACCCAAGGAGCCATCTGTTCAAATAACAAAACAGACGTTGCCCAACCGGGGGCAGCTGAACCATTGATATTGCAAATATTCCAAGCATGGATAAGCGGATTTGATAGACGTGGTTCATATCAATACGCGACGTCAGAACGGGATGAGAACCAAGAGTAAAGTTGTATTGTCCCAATTTGTCTTCAATTTGGGAATATGAGTTAACACTTGCTATTTATCCTTGATAGGGACTCACCATCAAGGAGGACAAATTTTGACAACCTGTGTGCACTCGCAGGGGCACACGACCGAGGGTAAGATGTATCGTTCTAATTTTTTGAAAAATTCATGAACGAACAATAACATGTTTCTTCCGCATTTGCAGGGATCTCCAGCCGCGGGGGACAGGTAAGTATCCCTTTCCCCAATCCATTGAAAATGTTGAATAAAAAATAGAGAAGAAAAGAAAAGCTTTTAGAATCTGATGTCTAGAAAAGACATAGGATTCTAACTTCATTGGCATTCATGTTTTGAAACATGAGGTTATCTGAACATGCATTGGGCATCATAAAATCCCATTGACGGGTAAAATTTTTGGAGAAAACGAAAGAGATTTTTCCAATCAAAAGTTGTTCAAAACTTTCAAAAGGACGTTTTCTCAAAAGACGAGAGGCAAAGCCTAGTCCAAACACGTCCTATACACACTTAAGAGAGAAATGGAGCGGATAAGACAGCAGAATCTGGACCTACGGAAGTAGGGACCATTCGCAGCGATTACATGGGTTGGGACGACGGAGGCATTCGTTTCATATCCCCCAAACACTACAGGTGACCGTTGATAACCCCTTTGAACGGCGGTTTTCATTCTTAACCCTGTCAAGAACCACCCCACATCGGGGCAAAATGGAGGTGAGTCCAGCAGCATCAGGAGAAAATGGTTAGAAATTTTCTTGCTCGGACTAACATTAATCTTTGTGTGTTGTTTATATGGTAATCCAAGTGCCATAGGATGATGAGAAGCATTCATTTCTCTATCCCACACACCGAATCCTTTGCATAGCCAAGTTGAGCCTGCAGAATCATTTCATAAACCCGTTGGTGATCATTGCACATTCCAAGACGGATGCAGCATCACTTCAGAAACGAAGAAGTTCAAGACTTAGGGTTTGCAAAAGAATTCCTAAGTTAATGTTTAACCTTGTTAGACCTTTGATCATAGGTCTAACGCGATCCTATGAAGATGAGAAAAAGTGGGATTTCAAAAATCAATGAGAAAAATCCACGGCATCGAGAAAAAGCAAAGTGCCTGGTAAAAGCAAGGCCGATGCTCATGAAAGCTGTTTGCTTGATCCCCAGTGAAACTTGGATGAAAAAAAAATTCTTAAAGGAGTCAAATAAAAAAAAGCTGCTCCCCAAATGCTGCCAAGCACAGAACAAAGACATGGAGAGAGTCGGTCTCTGAATGCAACAAGGGACGCTCTCTAAAGAGCTGGTGCACACCTCAAAATCGGTTGTACACCTCAAAAACTAAAGATGCAGAAAGGAAAAGACAGGAGGTAAATCAGCAATGATCACCAATGTCAAACTCGTCATGAATTCTGGGCCAAAAACAAGCCTTTTTCGGTCCCCAATCCTACCAACATCATAACCCTGAAACAGTCTTCTCTGACTAAGACACTTGGGTTAACATACAGCTCAGCTCGAAGAAGTACGAGCAAGACTATTTCTTTCTCATTTTGCAGGGTTCTTGACTTGTAAACCCGGAGCAGATGGTGAAAACTTTCATTCAATGACCTTGACTCAAAAGTGAGTCCCCCTTGAAGACCAATATCCAAGCCCAACATTACGGTTCCGTGGAAGACCTCCCGACCGATCAAAATGTATGCGCTGCGAATGAGCCTAAAACCTAGGCACGGGTTAGTAGGGAATCGAGTGTATCCCCTATAAAAAAACACGATCGCAAAACAGGTGAGAAGACCTCATTGTCGAGAAATATTCCAATTGATGTTTTGAACAAACTCTTTTTGGAATTTTCAAACTGTTGATCCAGATTTTCCGTGCAAGGGATTTGTGATCACATTTGCATGTTGCAAGAATGCTTTGGATAACCCCCAGCATCAAAATGCACATTTCATGATTAAAACTTAAATCATACGGTTTTGTCAAAATGGACAGCCGTGGTCTTCCCAAAGATTACTAACGTTTTCTTGGTGAAGAAAAATCTTTCAGGCTCAAACTTATGCAGGATACTTGGAGAACCCAACTCCCAGAATGTCGCCTCAACAGACTCAAGTGAAGTTTTGTCAAAATAAAATCTTTCACTGCTTCAAAAAACTGAATTCCCGACAAACTTCGGGGTCTCAAAAAAAGGGGAAGAAAAATCCTTTTAAAAGAAAAAGTCCTATCAGACGTGGAGAACCCTCGTCCCAGGACCCATTTTCAAAATATCAAACAGTCTCATCGGACGTGGAGAACCCTCGTCATGAGACCCCTTTTCAAACATGGTAGATACCGCCTGAAGGGTCAACTCAAGGTAGATACCGCCTGAAGGGTCAACTCAAGGTAGAAACCGCCTGAAGGGTCAACACAAGGTAGATACCGCCTGAAGGGTCAACACAAGGTAGATACCGCCTGAAGGGTCAAACTCAAGGTAGAAACCGCCTGAAGGGTCAAACTCATGGTAGATACCACCTGAAGGGTCAGCACAAGGTAGAAACCGCCTGAAGGGTCAAACTCATGGTAGATACCGCCTGAAGGGTCAGCACAAGGTAGAAACCGCCTGAAGGGTCAAACCAAGGTAGAAACCGCCTGAAGGGTCAACACAAGGTAGATACCGCCTGAAGGGTCAACACAAGGTAGATACCGCCTGAAGGGTCAAACTCAAGGTAGAAACCGCCTGAAGGGTCAAACTCATGGTAGATACCGCCTGAAGGGTCAGCACAAGGTAGAAACCGCCTGAAGGGTCAAACTCATGGTAGATACCGCCTGAAGGGTCAGCACAAGTTAGAAACCGCCTGAAGGGTCAAACCAAGGTAGAAACCGCCTGAAGGGTCAACTCAAGGTAGAAACCGCCTGAAGGGTCAAACCACGGTAGATACCGCCTGAAGGGTCAAATATGGTAGAAACCGCCTGAAGGATCAGCCTAATGGTCCGATCCACCATACAGATCAAAACCTTGACAAATTCCAAACACGGAAAGAGTCGTTTCCCTAGGTAAACCTTACAGTAGGTGAACCATTTCTGATTCGATCCACCATACGGATCAAAATCCTTGGCAAATCCCAAAGTGTGGGACGCGCCTTCCTTAGGTTCCTACCAGTTAGGAATCCCATAATGGTATGACCTACCATACAGGTCAGAGCTTAATCTCCCTAGGATATTCTGAATGACGAGTCCTAGGTATCTGCTTGAAAGTTGTCGCAACCGGCAGCATCAGACAGGTGAGCTTCAGGTAAGCCTCTCTCACTCCGGCCCATGTTCAAATTGTTAAAGCAAACCGGGGATTAATTTGAGCTTTCATCAAAGGGCCTTAAGCGATCCAATGTCGTAGCATTTCTTCTCTCATTTTCCCAGTTGAGTCGGTTAGAAATCAGGTGCCACCTTATCTTTGAGAGAAACCTCTAACGAGATTCCTCTCAAAGAGGGGCAGCTGTTGACACCTGATTTTTGACCATTTATTATTGTGATTTTTATTCTTTAAAATTAATTAAAAATATCAAAAAAGGTCATAAAATCACAAAATCAACTTTGGAAGCCTTGGCCTAGCCTCGGGGACCAATTTTGAACAAAAAATATTTTTTGGTATTTTATAATATTTTTCGAATTTATTTAATTATAAAAATACCCAAAAAATCAGAAAAATACCATTCGTGGTCAGAAAAATACACAAAAATATTCAATAATTTTGTTTTAATTTCATCTTCAAGTGTGTCACCTTAAATCTTGAAAATTTGGCTCGGGTCACTATGTTTCTTCACAAACATAAACTCGAACAGAGCAAAAAATTCCTTTGCGAGTCTTTTAGTTTTCAATTCTCACTTTTTATAAGCTATGACATTGGATTCTAAAGTCTTAAAGTGCAATTAGGTCAATTTGCCCTCCAATTTAATCAATTTTTACCAAAAGGGCTTAATTGCACATTTTTCTTTCAATTAGTCCCCGGTTTCACGGATGTATATGTATGCTCTACGTATTTATACGTCATACGTATTTATACGTTATGCATACTTGTATTGTTTGGTAACCTCTTTAACTCTTGTAATAATAATAATGGTTATTATTTTTAACACCTTTGTTAGTGCTTTTTTTTTAGCATTTTTGTATTGTGAGTGCTATTGTTAGTGTTATTTTTAAATAGCATTTTTGTATTATAAATTGTGAGTGCTATTGTTAGTGCTATTTTTAAATGACATTTATTTATCATAAATTGTGAGTGCTATTGTTAGTGCTATTTTTAAATGACATTTATTTATCATAAATTGTGAGTGCTATTATTAGATAGAATTTATAATTGTTAGTGCTATTTTTAAATAGCATTTTTATATTATAAATTGTGAGTGCTATTGTTAGTGCTATTTTTAAATAGCATTTTTGTATTATAAATTGTGAGTGCTATTGTTAGTGCTATTTTTAAATGTCATTTATTTGTGAGTGCTATTATTAGATAGAATTTATAATTGTTAGTGCTATTTTTAAATAGCATTTTTGTATTATAAATTGTGAGTGCTATTGTTAGTGCTATTTTTAAATAGCATTTTTGTATTATAAATTGTGAGTGCTATTGTTAGTGCTATTTTTAAATGTCATTTATTTGTGAGTGCTATTTTTAGATAGAATTTATAATTGTTAGTGCTATTTTTAAATACAATTTATTGGAAGGTATTTTTGGCTATAAAAGGATGGCAAGAGTTTTGAGGTTGGAAGGGGAGAGACATTTTGTAGAGTGTGCAAATTTTTGAGAGCTTAGAGAGAAGAACACAAACACTCTCTATATTCTCATAATCTTGAGCGAGCAAAATATACTAAGTTCGGAATATTGATTCCGCATATTGCTAGCACAATTGTTGTGGAGTTATTAGTCGTCTCCCCGTTCGTCAATTGGTGGTGCGTCCGAACTAGATGCCTAACACTTGTGGAGGCTGAGATCGAAGAACATCGAACCGACACCTCCGTTCAAGCACGCTACGAGAGGTAATCTATTTACTCCCTTTGAGACTTTGTGATTTTTTTTCGATTGAAATGCACGAAGTACGCCTCTGGAGATACATGTGTGGGTTGTTATTTATTTCCGCTACGTGTTACGTGGATCCCAACAGTGGTATCAGAGCCAATCCTTAGGTGTTTTCGTGCATTTAATTGATTTTTTGCAATTTTTGCAATACTATGGCCAATATGTATTAACGAATTGTTCGTCTTACATGGCTAATGGAGATTGATTATTTTATATGATAAATTAATCAACGTAGCAAAAATTGAGACTAAATCAATTTTGAATCGAAAATTTATGGCTATCTTATTTTACGTAAAAATTCTGAATATGATTCAACGTAGAATTTTTATTGTGCCTTCCTAAGTTTTAAATTGTGAATTTATTACTTACGTGAAAGGGTGGTGATCATGGAAAAATCCCTAATCAATGTGATTGATGTATATATGAATGTATGATGATTATTTATATATTTGGGATTGTAATTATTAAATGGAGGCTGCGTACTCCTTTTATTTTTCATGTAATCTTTATTTTTAGCATAGTCAATTGTTGATGTAAATGCTACGAGGATTACGTGGAGGAGCCTTTTAAGTCGGCGAGCTCTTTGGGGCCCAATTCTTGAAGAGTTCAAGAAACCAAGAAGAAGCGAAGAGCGGCTCTCCGTTATTAAAATATTAAAATGATTATATGTGGTCTCATTGGCTCGAGACCCATTAAATCATAATTCCATGATCACCACGTAGGATAGATGTTTATGTGATTGACATCTATTTATTTGTTATGATTACGTGAGCATGTTAAACTGGTTAATATGCAAAGTCAGACTTACCTCACCCAAAATTGCGCCTGCATGAAATCCTAGTTAGGAAAATCACTCGCGTTAGGTACCGAAAGTGCGTTGGTAATGACATCAACGTAACCAAGTCCCCGAACCCAAAATCTCTGGTTCCGCAGAATTGATCGATCTCTCCCAATCGGTCAATAAGGTTTCCGGTCTACCCTCCAAGAAAGACCGGTGGCGATTCCAAATGCATGCACAAGTTGCACATGCCACCACGACCACACTAAGGTCGAAAGCGATCGACTGTTATCGTCGAATCCCTTTGAAAAATACTCCCGCCGCGATTTGGTATGGGCCTGGGAGGGCCCGCGCCGATCCAAGACCCGCGATCGGTAATCCATTAGCCGCGTCCGCTTTCGGACGGGTCGCGACAGCGACTCGTTGAGGTCTCTTTTGGAAGGTTCACCTAACTTTAGGTTCACCTTATGGCTATTCTGGGATTTAGGGTTTACCTGAAATCTTGCAGAAGGCTGAATTGTCCTTTCGGCGTGCGAGGTACCTTTCTAGGATCTGGGGACTCCAATTATCCTGCAGAAAGCTGAAACCTGCATACTCCACTTCATGGAGTAAAACATTCACCTAGGATTCGAGGTTACTGAAAATCCTGCAAAAGTTTAAGCCTGAAAGAATTTTTTTTTTTACCAAGAAATGTTAGTAATCTTTAGGAAGACAACTATTGTCCAATTGACAAAATTTTATGATTTAAGTTTTAGTCATGAAATGTGCGTTTTGATGCTGGAGGTTATCCAAAGCATTCTTGCAACATGCAAATGTGATCACAAATCCCTTACACGGAAAATCTGGATCAAACAATTTGAAATTTCCAAAAAGAGTTCGTTCAAAACATCTATTGGAGAATTTCTCATCCAAGAGGGCTCCTCACCGCTCTGTGATAATGGTCTTTTGTAAGGAATGCGTTCAACTTCCTACTAACCTGTGCCTAGGTTTTAGGATCATTCGCAGCGCATACATTCTGATCGATCGGGAGGTCTTCCACGGACCGTAATGTCAGGCTTGGATATTGGCTTTCAAAGGGGACCCGCTTTGGAGTCGAGGCCATTGAATGAAAATCTTCACCATCTGCTCCGGGTTTACAAGTCAAGAACCCTGCAAAATGAGAGAGAAATAATCTTGCTCGTACTTCTTCGAGCTAAGCTATATGTCAACCCAAGTGTCTTAGTCAGAGAAGACTCCTTCGGGGTCGTAACATTGGTAGGATTGGGGACAGAAAAAGGCTTGTTTTTGGCCCAAAATTCTTGGAGAGTTTGACATTGGTGATCATTGCAGATTTGCTACCTGTCCTTTCTCTTTTGCGCCTTTATTCCGCGCTTGACACCATTTGGCGAGCAGCCTTTTTGGAATTTGGCTCCTTCGGGGATTTCCTCTTTTCCCATCTAGACTTTATTGTGGGTCAATCAAACAGCTTGCACGGGCATCAGCCTTGCTTTTACCAGGTACTTTGCTTTTTCTTGATGCCAGGATTTTTTTTCTCATTTTCATCTTTTTTTTTCTTTTGAAATCCTATTTTTCTCATCTTCAGGAGATCACTTTAGACATATGATCGAAAGTCTAAACATGCTTTTACCATAAATCCAGGAATTTCTTTGTAATCCCTTAGTCTTGAGCTCTTCCGTTTCTAAAGTGATGCTGCATCCATCTTGAAATGTGCAATGATCACCAACGGGTTCACGAAACGAATTTGCAGGCTCGACTTGGCTGTGCAAAGGATAAACGTATGTGGGATAGAGAAATGAAGGCTTCTCGTCATCCTATGGCACTTGGATTACCATATAAACAACACACGAAGATTAATGTTAGTCCGAGCAACAAAATTTCTAACCATTTCTCTTGATGCTGTTGGACTTACTTCTATTCTGCCCCGATGTGGGGTGGTTCTCGACAGGGCTGATAATGAAAACCTCCGTTCAAAGGGGTTATCAATGGTCACCTGTAGTATTTGGGAATATGAAACGAACGCCTCCGTCATCCCAATCCATGTAATCGCTGCGAATGGTCCCTACCTCCGTAGGTACAGATTTTGCTATCCGATTCACTTCCCTCGTCTCTCAAGTGTATGTAGGATGTGTTTGGACTGGGCTCGCCTCTCTTTTGAGTAAACTTCATTTTGAATGATTTGACAAATAATCATATTTGGAAAAATTCATTTCTTTCTTTCCCAAAATTTATCCATCGAGGGGATTTTGTGATGTATCGTGCATGTTGTATTCATGCTTTGGGCAACCTCCCGATTTAAATCATGAATATCGATGCATTGGAAAATCTTTATGCCGGCTGAAAGGATTCTGACATTTTTTTATCTCCAGCTAACTGGGAAAAGGGATACTTACCTGTCCGTCGCAGCTGCGGATCCCTGCAAATGTAAAAGAAGCATATCATTGTAGGTTCACGAATTTTTCAAAAATCGAAACGATACATCCTACCCTTGGTCATGTACTCTAATGAGTAGTACATGGGATGTAAAAACCTGTTCGTCTGTAAGGCAATTCCCCTGTCAAGGATAAATAACGAGTATCAATTCATATTCTCAAATTCAAGACAAATTGGGACGATACAACTTTACTCTTGGTTCTCATCCCGTTCTGATGTTGCGTATTGATATGAACAACATCTATCAAATCCGCCTATCCATTCTTGGAGTGTTTGCAACATCAATGGTTCATTTGCCCCCAGTTAGGCAATGTCTGTTCTGTTATTTGAACGCATGGCTCCTTGAGTGCTTTATCCATGTTTATCATCTGAGAAGGAAAAGAAAGGAGACATTATTTCGGTATTTGATTGAAGATCGTTTAGGAACGATACATCGTTTTACCAAATAGGTGGCTTCGCGGCCAAACGTATTTCGTATTGAATGGGTAGATCCCATTATGCTCCGCGGGTGATAGTCATTGTTCGGGGAACTTGCTCCACGGATTAAGCGATTAATCCACGGCCCTCGGCTTGAAGATGCTCAAAGGGTGATGTTGACACTCACGCGCAATTAGTTCTAGATATTAATGAAAAACGTTCCCGTGGGAACCTTACGGTGCGATCAACAACATATTCAATAGGAGTATTCAACCCCTTTCCTCTAAGCATTTTTCATCAAGTATCCATGCCTTGCATCAGACGCTTGATCACCGGCCTTGCGTCACCACTGCGATGGTCCTCCGGCTCCAAATTGATCGAGCCAAAGATTGAACTCCTCGCCAAGGAAATTGCTCGAGTCTTCGAGCCATTGATGCTCAAGTTGGGTATCAACGATTGCTGGCGACAGGTTTCTTTCATTGCCTTCGTTGTGAGGGACTGGAGTCTTTGAGCTGGAACCTTCATCATTGCCCTGTTGGGGTTGTGACATACATTGCTGAAGAGTATTGATCCAAATGTCCAGCTCCTCATCAAGGAAATCACCTGCTCTTTCTAGCCCCTGGTGCCCAGATTGGGTGTCGTCGACTGCAGGTGAGGGATTCCTCTCTTTGCTCTCGCCGTGAGCAATTTGACCCCTCGAATTGGAACTTCCTCCAATGACCGGCAGGTTTATATGTGCACTCTCTACCAATGCCAGATCCGCTTCAAGGAAAGCATTAATGACCGATTCGCGCTCAAACTGAGGAATCCCTATGTGCTGGAACTGTGGTATATACTCTTGAGGAGTATTGAGATAGCTCGGCGGAGCATTCTGATTTGGGTTAGAGGAGTCGCTGACACGACTGCTGGTCCCGTCATTGCTGAAACACGGTTGGGTGCTCTTGGCTCTCCAATCATCGTGGTTGTAACTCTACCCCAGCACTTGAGCTCCAACCGGCTTTATGATGGTTTAACGCTATCCTTCCATCCTTTAGCAATCTCCTATAGTACTTAAGGTGAGACTCAACGTTAATTCTAGAGAGCCCTGGCACGTTCATAATCTCGAGTACGCGTAGTGGGCTAGCCGAATCAACTCCCAGCTCTCGAATTGCATCAACAAATTTGGTGTGAAGTTCATAGGTCCAGTAAAACCTTGTTCTCTTATCACCCAAAATATCGTCAATACTTCGGTAGCTATTCTCTACGGGATCTAGTCGTTTCAAAAGTTGTCCAGGGAGGGACTCACCGACTTTGGATTGGCTGGCTGCGACAGCGAGTTCGTCATTGAGAGAACTCCACCTGTGATGATTCATATCCCATTTCTCAGAGGATGTTGGTGTTGACTCTATGGTGTTGACTTGCTCATGCAGATCTCCGACGGTATCTGGCTGTGTCGGAAAATGCTGTGGAGAATACGGTAACAGCTGAGCGTTATTCGTCAACAGGGATGGTTCATCGAGGAACACCTCTCCGAGGACAACAGGATTACCACAATTAAGGCAGGCGACCTTGGTCAGAGCTTCCTTATATCTCGCGCTTTCAGCTCGAAGCTTCTCATTCTCCTCCTTCAGGGCCAATAACTCATGATCTGCGTGTTGCTGTTTCACCCGGGTTCGTTTGTTGGCGAACCAAAACTTGACCTTCGAAAGCTCTAATCCTAACTTTCGGCTCAACTCAATTTTTTGTTGTCTGCTTGGGGTGGAGCATTCATTGAAGAAAGCTTCGAGTTCTCGGATTTGGCCTGGAGTGTGGCGTTGCAGTTGCTTCCTTTTCCGACTCCGGTCATCATTGTATACTCCTTCTTCGTAGCTGAAGCCTAGAATTTCATCACTGGAGGAGTCAGTCTCCATGGCCTTCGGGCAGGATTCAGCTCCAGGATCTTCAAAGTCTTCCAGCAGTTCGTGTTCAGAGATGTCCAGGTCGGGCGTTTCTAGCAGATGGGAATAGCTTTTAAACATGATGGATCGGAGTATCTCGGGCTGATCTAGTTCACTCAGATTTCTCTATTCGCTCTTATGTGTTTGCTCACTCTAGAAATTTTCTCGAGTGATTGTGCGTGTCCTAGAACCATCCTTCAGGCTGCATATGAAGACCAGCAAGCAAGCGCTCCTCCCGAGACCCCGCAATTACTCCTCGTCTGTCTTCCCCTTTCTTTTTCCTCGTGACAGGATCACAAACTCTCTTGCATTGATTCGGTTTCATCGAGTATTGCGCTCGTCCCCTAGTTCAGTCTTCAAAGTGGTGGGTCTACAATCTTTCGGTGCCTTTTATGATTTGCAAGGCCCGAGAATGTGGGGAGCGGCGGCGGATCCGCAATTAATGACTCCGTTTAATTCATTTAGCTCCATGGGAATTAACGCTATGACCTTCTCTCAACCCCTTTTCATCGTTCAAACGAAAGTGGCATTTTCCCAGTGCACGCTGTTACTCTTCATTTCAACATCCTGGGTGTTCGGTGAGGAATGAGTTCGTGGCCACTCAAAATTTAAAGACCGCCTCTGGTTTCGGATTTAATCTAACAAGGGATCATCGCAACTGAGCATGACGATGTTCGTCGATAGCATTGGTTTTCATACATAATTAACTATAGCCATTAAAGAAAAATGTTCCCATAGGAACTTTACAATGGATAAAAAGAGTGATCCACTCGTGAACATGTTCTTCTTTCTATGGGTGATCGTAGCGACCAACCCATCGTGCCCCGAGTCAGGTGCTAGATCATGGCTGTCCAAGCATGCCAGCTTCCCATTGATTGAACAAGGCATCGAGCCCCTCATCGAAGAAATCGTCTGTTGTGGGTTGACTAGCGGCAGGCAGAGCACCAGCCGACTGCTGCTCGAATGGGGGAGTGCGCACTCGCTGTACTTGTGACACGTGCTCTTGAAAGGTGTTGAAATGGCCCAGAAGGACATTCTGATCATCTTTCAGTTCGCCGGTGGTCGGGTTGCTAGCTTGATTGATGCTTAGATTTGGCCGGGTATCTCTTGATACCTGAGCATTACAATGGTGGTCGCCCCTAGCTTTTGAGCTCGAGACGGATTCCTCCCGGTTTAGCTCCGCTCGACGCTGTTTTAATAGCTTTCTGTAGGCAGCAAGGTGATTCCTGACCAGTTCCTTACTAAGCCCCGGTACATTCATGGCCTTAAATATGTGCGTCGGAGTTGCTGAATCGATCCCCATTTGGTGAACCACGTCTAGGAATCTGAAATGCAGTTCAGGGGGCCAAGCGAACCTCCTCTTATCGTGGCCCAAAATTGCATCGATGGCTTGACGACTGATTAACTCATCTCCAGCAGGACCCGACCCTATCAAAAATTGTTGTGCATGAGGCTGATATGCTTTGAGCTGGTCGGCGGTAACATCCAGCTCCTTGAAACTGTAACTCCAATCAAAGCGATGCAAATCCCATCCCCCAGGAGGCATTTGTATCGTCTTCGTAGGATCATCCTGCTCATGCGTGACTCCGGCAAAATTTGGTTGAGCAGGAGATGCCCCGAGGGAGTAGGGTGGTAAATGAACGTCTTCAATCATTGCGTGAGGCTTATCGGGGAATATCTTACCGCGGGCGATGAGGTTATCGCAATGAGGGCAAACGGTAATATTGAGAGCTTTTTCATACCTCATGTTTTCTGTTCGCAGCTTTTGGTTTTCTTCCTTTAAAATCTCGACCACCTGACGTTTGCGTTGAGCCTTCGATTTGGATCTCCTATTTTGAAACCAAAACTGGACCCTCAACTGATTAATTCCCAACTCCCGGCTCAATTCAGTTCTCCGCTTCTTTTTCATGTAAGGGCTTTCACTGAAGAGGGTTTCCAGCATTTGGGTTTCCTCCTGAGAGTATTGGTGAGGACGTCTTCTTTTCCCGAGTTGAGCATCGTGGATGTCGTTGTCGTCGTCGCCGTGATTTTGATTTCCGTTGCCAGAAGTGTTGGGCTCCATGGTTTTGGTGTTAGACTTGATCTTGGAATCTTCGAGATCCCTCTGTAGTTCAATTTCTGAGATTTTTTGAGTCAGTCGCCTCCAGCAGCTGACAGTAACCTCTTAAATATGTTGGATTGAGAAATGTTTGGTTGGTTCTTGCCCACTCAGAGTTCTCTACTCTCTCATGTATGCTCACTCCCTATAAATTTTTATTCAAGTGATTTTGTATGTTCAGGAGACGCTCTTCAAGCATCATTAGGCAAACGTTCCCCCTCAAGACCTTGAATTTCTCGCTTAGCTTTTCAACGTGACGGGACTGCCAAATCCTGTTAGGGCTCTCTTCGATAGTTGCGCTTACCTCCCACCTAACTCTAATAATGGTGATCCCGACAAATCTTTTACATCTTTTAATTGATAAGCCGGAAATCGCGGACCGAAACGAATCCAATGGTTCTCGTGAGGGGACCTCCTGCTTTACCCCCTAACTGGGCTCCACCATCATTATTACTGAGACCCTTCATCATCCTCGAGTTACTATAAAATGAGGAATTAACGTATGGCAGGTTAGCGTTCTCGCATAATCAGCTTCTTCCTTCTAATCTCTCTATTAGAGTCGTCTTATTCTCAAGCCAACCCAACGCAAATGGCCTCCTCTCCCGTACGTACTTTTTCAACTGATGTCTTGCCCAGTGGGAAAAGCTTTATAACCTATTGGGTCGCGGTTACGCGCACATAACCGATCATTCTGCAACTGAGGATGAAATCTGTGTCCTGCTCGAGGACCTTGATACCACTTCTCTCGAAGGTACTACACTGGGGAGGGAATATAGAATTTTCCCGACTCTCTTTGCACACTCCTTAGAGGCCTATCGTGTTGCTAATCGGGAGGTTCTCGTGGCTCGCGTCTTGCGAGCTCGTTATGAGGATCGATCTGATCATTTGGTGCTGACCAACTATCTGGCCGATAGTTACAAAAAGGCCGTCGAGTTTGCTAACGAGCGGGTCGCAACGTTGCTTCGCGAGAGGAGAAATCTGGTGGATCAATTGGCCCTATCCCTGACCACCGGCGAGCATGACCGCCGCAATGTCCTGTTGAGGCTTCAGAGCGACTGGCAGGAAGAACGGCTCGACAAGATAACTGCGGACATAGCTCGCGGGAATGGACTGGTTCGGGACCTGGAAATAGTCACCGAAGAACACAAGGCCAAGGTCGCCAAAGTTAAGGGAGAATGCAGAAGTCTTCTCCTCAGGCTTGCCGACCATGACATGCGAAGTTGGGAGTATGAGCAGAGCATTAATAACATGGAGGGTCAGTTGGGCTCCTTCGTGTCGTTAATTAGGGCTCACTTCGGCTTTACTTTTCCATCCCGAATTGTATGACCTGCTTTTGAAAACCCTCCACTGAGCAAAATAAATGAGAACTCTTGTGTGTGTGTTTTAACTTCTGTATGGTTCATTTCTTCGAGCATCCGAACATCTTCAACTTGGGTGAGCCGAACCATAATATCAATAAGCCGAGCAAATATGTCCTGATTTTATAACTCGCTCATGATCAGATGAGAGAATAGCCTTAGACTTATCCAGGAAAAGATTTCTCTCTATTACGTATTTTTTACCTGCAAATAAAAAGACAAAATCAGAAGGAATAATTTGAAAAAGAAAGCAAAAACCCCTTTCAATCCTATGCTTGCCCATGATTAATAAGGACAAGAACTTTTACAAGGGTTTTAACCTTGCGCGAAAAGTTTTTATCAATATTCCTCGAAAGAAAGCATACTATTGAAAGGAATGTAATTCACAATAATCGCTTTTGATCAATTTCGAGAGGAACGAATTATTCAAAAGTGCGAGGTATAATAACGTGTTTTAAATTTAATTGAAGATACGGCATCCAAATCAAGGCCGTTTTGTTAAGAACGAGAGTAATTTGGACATCTATCTCGTCATTAAATTCAAAACAACGCCGATATTCTCGATCAATTATCGTGGATTACCAGCAACGTAAAACATGCACGAAACAATTCAAGTGTATAATTCCTTCTAGAGAAATTGAGATTGGACTACTCTATACGACCAAAAGGTCGTGTAAGACTTCCAATTTTAATTTCCTCTAAAGGAATTATAAACTTGACTTGGGAGTATTCGGATGATTAGAGAAAATGCCACTATCACATTCCCATGACCCGTCAAAAGAAATACAACCAAGTTCCATCTGAATGTATACACCAATAGATCCCTAATACAATCACTCTAAGGGGTGAGATAGACAAACCCTCGGTAAAAATAAACCCTATACAAGAGGACTAGTAATGGAAAATGAAACAAAGGAATGTGATCCTAACGTTTAAGGATGCCCCAGTTTCGATCTGTGTCTTCAGGATCACTTGCCCCAACTCGTCATCTTCATTGGATGATACCTCAATAATGTCCATAGTATGCTCCTTTATCGCACACTCGGTGTTCGCCATGGGATATCATCCTCCTCGTCTTCTATTAAGGACGTTTGGGAAAAACACAAACATTTATCCTTGAAATGGCATTTAATCTAATCACCAGAATGCAATGAATGAAATGCCTATATTTATATGAACTGTAATAGATTTGAGGGATAGAGAGTCTTACCAACCAAACTCGTCGACTTATGTGCGGTTTTAGGTGTACCAACCGCCCAAAGACATGCGCATGAGACAAGTGACGGTAAACTTCTAAAAATCAGAGGGTTTGGCACCTAAGGTTAAGGTTCCCACCTCGAGTTCTAGAAAGAGCCGATTCCATTACACAGCTATCGTTGCATTGGGACTCGATCCATAGTTCGAAGCGAGCGGAATTGAAAAGTGGATTACCCCGTGTTTTCCCCATGGAGATTCCATTTTCAATTCCTTCTATTGTGTTCCTAAAGGCGGCGCCTGGGGTTTTAGGCGCGGTTGTGTGTGTCCATGTGTCGTGATCATCACAATGCAAGTCATGCACAACAGTTTATCAATCAGCACTTCAAATCATCCACACAACATACATTCCTACGCCCAACCTGCATAAAATAAAGTTAATCACAGACTACCCCCCTTATTACTCCAATCTGCAAAAACATATAACACCTATCGTGAGCGGACTCACCTCACCTTCAAGAGCGCCTGCAGGGTTAGAAAAATCACTCAACGTTTTAATTACGGCCTAAGTCCACTTGAGGTCCAGAACCAAGTGTTCTAGAACAAGCTCCCCAGTGGAGTCGCCAGCTGTCGCGACCCGTCCGAAAAGCGGACGCGGCTAATGGATTACCGATCGCGGGTCCTGGATCGGCGCGGGCCCTCCCAAGCCCATACCAAATCACGGCGGGAGTCTTTTTTAGAAGGATTCGACGATAGGAGTCAATCGCTTTCGACCTTCAGTGTGGTCGTGGTGGCATGTGTAACTTGTGCATGCATTTGGAGTCGCCACCGGTCTTTCTTGGAGGGTAGACTAGAAACCTTACTGACCGATTAGGAGGAGTCAATCAGTTCTGCGGAACCAGAGATTTTGGGTTCGGGGACTTGGTTACGTCGGTGTCATTACCAACGCCCTTTCGGTACCTAACGCGAGTGATTTTCCTAGCTAAGAGTTCATGCATGCGCAATTTTAGGTGAGGTAGGCTTAATTCAGGATTTCATGCAGATTGGAAGACTATTCTTATCAATCACAATCAATTTAAATGAAAGCACAACCAAGTACATAAATAAATCACATCCATACACGTCAATTCAAATCAATGGCTTCCTAGTATAGCCATAAGGGTTTAGGGAAGATGTGATTTCGGACCAGGGGTAAAATGGGAAGATTTGGGGACGATTAGCCCGAAGGGCAAAATCGTCATTTTTGGAAGGTTTGGATACCGCATTACCCAAAATATTACATGGCCAGTTGATCGTGGCCATTTCCCATTTTTGAGAATTTTTATAATTTTTTTTATTTTTTTTATTTTTTTATTATTGTGTTATTTAATTATTACTTAATTAAAATGGTTGGATCCGGATAGGATTCTTGGGCCCGAACATGGATTAGGCCGCTGGGCCTAATCCGAACCAGTAAAGAGGACATGAATCGGGCCCAATTCACACAAGGAACCCAAGCCCACTTTCTTTTCTTTTAAGCCTACTAAACCAATTTGCCTAAGCCCATTCTTCCTCCCACCAGCATCAACGCAGGCCCAATCTTAAAAAGCCTACAAGACCAAACAATTCACGTATACAACCCAACATGAAAATAGCTCTTACCTTACTATTCATCGTCTTCAACGTGAGACGTCCGCTTCCCCCATGAAAACAGGACCGAGCTCAAGCGCTTTGGCTCCCGTCACTCACACCGTTCAGGACCCCATCGAAACCGCCGACCTCCACAAGCGTCGACCATGAAATGAGAAGCGTCGACCGTTCTCTTGTCGTGCTCAACTCGTGACGCGGCTCCTCCTCCGCATGCGGCTTGAAGCCGCTCGTCACCATCCGTCGACGACCACCACGCTCCACTCGGGACTCACTCGTCAGATCGCAAAGGACTTCGAGTGGGCTGAAGAAACTCGGATCAGTGCACGTCGGCACCAAGCGGCAGCTGCGAACGGCTGGACAGCAGGGTACCCACGTCAACACGGCCACCAAAAAAAATCGGAGAAGCCGAACTCAGAGCGACGGGGCTATGTCGTTCAACTCCAGACGCAAGAGGAAGCTTGGGTGACGTCAAGTTGAATTGGAAAAGGGGGGAAGGGGAGGCTGGACGGCAACTCCGGGCAACGGAACAGCGACAGCCCGGCGTCGGAACAACAACCCGAGGTGTCAAGGAGCTGAGGGTGGTTCGGACCAAAGTCGGACAGCTCGAAATGGTGAACACCAGGCTTGCACGGCTGAGCAGAGCTCGTTTTGGGGCCGTAACGAGTTCGGGTATGACGTCTGGAGGCTCGAGAATATGGGGTAGAAGGCGATGGTGACGACGGAGGGTCTGGCAATGTCCGTGAGGGCTGGTTGCAGCCTCGAAATGACACAGACAAGGCTAAGGAGAGATCGAGTGTACGTCGGAGACTTGGAACAGTGACGTCGGGAGGCATGGACAGTAGCTAGGACGACCGAACTCAGCCGAATCTCAACCGGCTGCGAAGGCGACAACTTGCAATGGCTGAGCTGGGTAATCACAGGTTCGTCGGCTTAGGTGTGGCGTGATCGGAAGTAAACGGGATATGAGCATGGCGGCGCTAGCCGCGTTAGCTCCCGATCTCGCGAGTCTCCCGCGGGTCTGATGCAAGCATGGCGGCGAGGCTGGAGGTGATCGGAGACGGAGTTCGGAGACGCGAGCCACGTTGGCTTCCTGCTCGTGGACTGTGGGTGGCACGACGGTAAGTTAGGAAGGTCGGATGAGGCGTGGTGGTGTTTGGATGGAAGCTGGGAGGGGCGGCTCGGGTGTCGACGGTTTTGTTTAGCCGCGTGACTTCATGCGGGAGAAGAAGTTGCGGAAGGTATCCCCTGAGTTCGCTGGTGGTGACCGATAGTGGGCTCAGCGGCTCACACACGGTGATGGCGTCGGAGCTGTCGGTCAGCCACTCGAGGTGACTGAGAATGACCGTCGAGGTTCGGATGACCACAAGTCTCGAGTGTCAGGACCGGTGGCGGCAAGGGGGATGGCCTCTAGACATGGTAGTCGGCAATGAGCGAGAGCAATGACGAAGGCTGATCCGATCGCCTTGTAGTGCTGCAGATCCTTTTTTTTATGTCGACGGCTCCCACAGGCGGAAGAAATGATGGTCTGCCCTTATCATCCGCCTGGGTCGTGGGTCTTCTCTCCTAGAGGAGGAAGATTCCCTCATTTTTTATGCATTGTCATTTCTTCGTGTGCTGCCCTTGCATAATGGTCTCCCCTCCTTTTTTATTTCCTCACCACTTTGAAGTGCTGGACATCAGAGGAACAATGATGGCCAAGTTGCGGCAACGCGGATGATCCTTCCCTTCGCAATGCACTCCTTTTCCTTTCATCGAAAAAGCTAACGCCGATCCATTTCTTTTTTTTTCTTTAGGTCGCACCGTCTGCTCCACTATCCATTTGTAGGCCAGCTCTCATTTTGAACCATCCTGATGCATATTACGTGTTGATTGACAAATTGAATAAGGAATGACAAACTTCGCACAAGCTGACATTGAATGCTATTTTTTTTAATTTTTTCATGCACTTTTCTATTTTTCGAAAATATTAAAATTATTATATTTTTTTTTGTCAAAATGGTTCATTTAGCTTGGCCAAGGTCACCAAAATTGATTTTTCAATTTTTTCAACTTTTTATAGATTTTCTATGATTTAAAAAAAAAATAAAAATAAAATAAAATAAAATAAAGAAAAAATGTTGATCAAAATTTAGGTGTCAACACCCATCGATGAAAGCTCAAATTTATCCCCGGTTTGCTTCGACAACTTGAACGTGGGCCGGAGAGGGAAAAATTACCTGGAGCTTACCTGTCCGATGATGTGCTTGTGGAATCTGAGAGTTCGTTATTATGCTCCTAGGGTGTTGAAATCGTGGGCTCGGCTTCCCTTTTTTTTGTTTATTTTTTTGTTTATTTACCTTCGTAACTTCTGACTCGCTATACCAGGTTTTTATTTCTCCCTTCGTGGCTTCTGATTCACCATACCAGGTTTTCATTCTTCCTTCGTGGTTTCTGATTCACCATACCGGGTTTTGAAAGTCTTTCCCGCGGCTACCGGCTGCACTCCATTCTGAAGGGTGAGAGCTTCGAGGCATGGCTATCCGGCGCGTGTTTCGCGAAAAAGGCGGTCACCGTATCTCCAGGCGGCAAGTCGCGAGCGTTATGGGCTTCGATCTTGAACTGTGCTTTAAGATACCTCTGTCGTATATCCCTATCTGGTGGGATTTGGGGTGGAAGAAATCTTCTGAAGCTGAAGATTGGCTATCTGGTCCGGAAGATGACAGATCCGCGGCTACCAACCTGTGAACACTTACAGAGAGATTTATCTAGGTCATCGTGCTTTCGAAGCGACAAGCGAGCCTTTTGGGCTTCAGTATTGGGGTCGGCTTCGAGGCACCTATTTGCTTTAGGGGGTCCCATGATGCTGACTAGCGGGGCCAGAGGGGACTTCTTAAGTTTTTCTTGAGTTTTTTCTTTAAAAAGGAGTTCTAGGACGAGGGTTCTCCACGTCTGATTAGACTGTTTGATTTTTGAAAAAGGGTTCCCCGAACGAGGGTTCTTCAAGTCCGATGGGACTGTTTGATTTTTTTTAAGGGTCCCGGGACGAGGGTTCTTCACGTTTGACGGGATTGCTTGAGTTTTTGAAAAGGGGTCCCAGGACGAGGGTTCTCCACGTCCGCTGAGATTTTTTTTTTTTTGAGTTTTTGAAAATGGTCCCGAGACGAGCGTTTTCCACGTCTGACGGGATTGCTTGAGTTTTTGAAAAGGAGTCCCAGGACGAGGGTTCTCCTCGTCCGCTGAGACTGCTTGATTTTTTTTATTTTTGAAAGGGTTTTCCCATGACGTTGACTCTTGACGTCAGCGGGGATTTTCTCTTGTTTTGAAAATGATTTCCATGACGAGGGTTCTCCACATCAGGAAAATTCTCTTGTTTCGAAAAGGGTTCTCCCATGACAACGGCTTTCAACGTCAGATGGGATTTTTTTTTTTAGAAAGACTTTCCCATGACTGCGGCTCGTAATGTCGGATGGGGTTTTAGTCTGATTTTGAAAAAGGGGTTCCCATGACTAGCAGATGGGATTTTTCTTGTTTTGAAAGGGGATACCATGACTAGCATAGGGGATTTTGACTTAATGTTGTCAAAAATTTCATTCAGCCAAGAATTTCATTCGGGTATGCTAATGATGTAGGAGGTCATCCAAAACATCTTGTAACATAATGTGACGATCAAAGCTCCATTTAGGGAGGATTTTGAATCAAATGATCTGAGATCACCAAAATGGTTTGGTTAAAGCGCCAATTGGAGTACGCTCATCAAAGAGGGCTCCTCGCCATTTTTCAGGAGGTTTCTTCTCACTTCCTCTCCTTTTTGAAACACTCAAATTCTCTTCCGAACCTATGCTCAAGGTTTCGGAACTGTTCGTAGTGTATACCATTTGATTGATCGGAAAGGGACTTTTGAGGGACCGTAATGTTGGGTTCGATCAATGGTTTTCAAAGGAGACTCGTGGTCGAGTCGAGGCCAATGAATTGGAAATCTTCATCATTTACTTCGGGTTTACAAGTCAAGAACCCTGCAAAAATGAGAGAGAAATAGTCTTGCTTGTACCTCTTCGAGCGATGCTTAAAATCATTTAAACTCTACGTTAACTCAAGTGCCTTAGTCGAAAAAGACTTTCAAGGGTTGTAACGTAGGTGAGGATTGGGGACTGAGAAAGACCTGTTTTTGGCTCAGAATATATGAAAGGGGTTTGATGTTGGTGATCATTGCAGATTTACCACCGATCTTGACCCTTGGATTGATCTTCAGAAAGCACCCTCGTTGCTCAAGGATGGTGTAGTCATCGCTTGGACGTACCCCGGCTGGGGATAACTTCATGACTTGATTCCCATGGGCATTTTCCTTTACAAGTAAATTCCACTGGGGATTAACATTTGGATATTCTTGAATCCTTTGGATGATTTATAAATAGACAAGAATTTGAATGGGCATTGGCCTTGCTTTTACCAGGCACTTTGCTTTTTGATGCCCGGGATTGGCTCTTGCTCCATTTTTTTTAATCCCGCCTTTTCTTTTCTTCTCTTTTTTTGGACAAGATTTTTTTAAGATTATGCTAGACACACATGCGAACAAAATCTTGGCACCTTGAAGAATTGATTTATGACTTTTCTATAGACCCAGTTCTTTTAAGTTCTCCCGATTTGAGGTGGCGCCATCTTTATCTTGGAATGGGCAATGATCACCAACGGGGTTTATGAAATGGATATGCAAGCTCAATGGGGCTGAGCAAAGGATGAGTGTGTGTAGGATAGAGAAGCGACCGCTTTTCGTCGTCCTAAAGCACTTGAATCACAGTACGAGTTTAAATGTAAAGAAACACTCGAAGATTGATGTTGGTTCGAGTAAAAAGATTTCTAACCATTTACCTCATACTGCCGCTGGAATTCCTTCTGATTGGCCCCAACGTGGGGTGGCTCTTAACAGGGTTATAGAATTGAAGCCTCCGCTCAAATTAGTTAACATGGTTGACCTGCGGTGTTTGGGATAGAGAAAAGAATACCCTTCGTCTTTTCAATTTAGAATGATCCCTACATCCGTGAACACGGCTCCTATTCTGATTCTTACTTCACTCATCACTCAAGTGTTTGTAAGGACGTGTTTGGGCATGGGTTGCCTCTCATCGTCTGAGATACTCATTTTGACAGCTTTAAACATTCCTTTTTGAAAATCCATTTCTTTTTATCCAAAACGTCCCTTATTGGGATCCTTGATGCAATATGCATGTTCCAATGCATGTGTTGGATGATTCCAAAAGTTTTTAAATGTTAATGCAAATGAAAGGATTTCAAGAATTTCACACTTTTTTTTACACATGAAATTATCGAGTATTTCTAAACTCTTTGAAATCTCAATGGCTCAAAAATCTTTCAAAGTCGAAAGAAGTGGTTCCGAAAATTTTAAGCTCTAAGAGATAAGGAAAGGGACGCTTACCTACCCGCCATGGTGGGGAGTCCCTGGAGACGCAAAAGGGATGTATTAGTATACGTTCTCGAATATAGAGAAAACTGGAACAATACAACTTTACCCTTAATTATATGGTCCCATCTGGATGTAATCGCATAGAGTCTGAGGATGTACGATCCAACTAGATCGGATGAGATGGTCAAAAGCTTGGAGCTTCTTTGGAGTCTTAACGGAGAGGGATACTCACCTGTCTGCATGACGGCTAGTCCCTGTCAAGATAGGAAATGAAGAGTTAGTGTACGTTCCATGTTAAAAATGAACTGGAACGATACCACCTTACTCTTGATCCGGTTGACTCGGTCAGGTGGCGTTTGCCCCGGTTAAGTGGAATTTGCCCCAGTTGACTGTTTTAATCTATTTCGCAACTTTTACGATCTCCCCTTTTTTTTGGACGCCTCTCGCTTAGGGTTTCCTGTCTCTCTTCATCCTCAAAGTGTTGCCCTTTCAACGCTTGGAGGTATAGTCTCTCTCAAGATGTCCTGTCGAAATAGCCTATGCCTCGCTGCTTATCACTAGGGTCTTGATGGCTCTGCCCCAACATGCTCTTTTGGTGGGGAGTCTGATCCAAGTGGATCTTCAATCAATTATCCCAATGACTTGGGCTGTTGACTGTTTATTTTTTTTTTTAAATCTTGTTGAAGTACTATCTCCTGATGGATTCTCGGGATGATGTCTCGCCTGATGAATTTTGCCAAGTTTTTTCGCAGTGACATTCGCATATGACATGGCCTCGTGAAATAGTCGATTGCTACCAGTATGAAGCGATGTCCGTTTGAAGACTTGGGATTGATCGGGCCTGTCATATCGATCCCTCACATGGAGAATGGTCTTGTCTTGGACATTTGGTGAAGCTTGATCATAGGTGCTTTGATTCTATCTCGATACACCTGACACTGAAGGCATGATCTCACATGTTGACTATAGCTCGATTCCAAGGTCATCCAGTAATAACCCAATCGCATGATTTTCTTGGCGATGAGATGATCATTCATGTGAGGGCCGCATTCACCCTCGCGTATCTCTTTTACAAGTAACTTGGCTTCTTTGGCGTCCATGCACCTGAGGAGCACTGAATCGTAGGATCTCCTATAAGGGATTTGGCCTCTGAGGGAAAACTTGACGGCCGCCTTTGCTATGCATTTCACGTCTCCCGCCTGAGCACTTGGAAGAAATCTCTCTTTTGCCAGGTAGTTTTTAATGTCATGATACCAAGGTTGATCATCGAACCCCTCTTCAATTACCATGCAATGTACCGGTTCCTAGGTGATGCCAATCCTCAGCGGCTCAATGTCCATGCCATCCATTACTTGAAACATGGAGGACAATGTATCTAACGCATCGGCAAAGCGATTCTGCGTCCTCGACAGATACTCAAAATCGATCATTTCGAATTCCCTAGCCATTTCCTCCAGGAATTTATGGTATGGGATGAGCTTAGGGTCCCTTGTTTTCCATTCGCCTTGGGTCTGTAGGATGATTAGCATCGAATCTCCATAAACATCTAACTTCTGTACTTTCATGCTGAGGGCCAACTGTAACCCCAGGATACAGGCTTCATATTCTGCCACGTTATTAGTGCATGGGAATGTCAACTTGGCGGCCACAGGGTAGTGCTGGCCTTCTGGGGATATTAAAATTGCCCCGGTACCTGCCCCAGCTAAATTGACAGCGTCGTCAAAATACATAGTCCACTTCTCATCCGAGAGAGTTAGAATATGGTCTTCGGCTTCTTCCTCTTTTTGGGGTGTCATACTCCTGTGGACTTTCAGCTAGTATGTCGGCAATGGCTCGTCCTTTCACCGACTTATGATTCGAACTCCTCACATCAAACTCCGAGAGAAGTACCTGTCATTTTGCCAATTTCCCTACTAACGGAGGCTTCTCCAACAGGTACTTGATTGGGTCATTTTCCGAGATTAATAATATAGTATGATGGAGGGTGTACTGCCTCAACCTATGAAGCACCCAAACGAATGCAAGACAGGTTTTCTCAACCGCCGGGTATTTCGCCTCTGATGCGGTGAATCTCTTGCTCATGTAATAAACAGCTCGTTCTTTACCATCTTCGGGGTCTTGTCTGAGCGAGTAGAGCTCCCAAGGACTCGTCGTGAATAGTGAGGTAGAGGGTCAGAGGGACGCCAAGAATCGGGGGCACATACACCTCTATCCCTTTATGCATTATGTCGTGAAAGAGGGTAACCATCGCCCTCTGATAAGTTGCCCCGGCATTGTATAGGCCAAACGGCATGACTTTGTAATAGAAGGTGCCCTAGGGTATGATGAATGACGTCTTGGCTTTATCTTCTTTCCTCATGCGGATTTGGTTGTAACCAGAGCACCCATCCCTAAAAGAGAACTGCTCAAATCCAGCCGTACTATCAACCAGGACATCAATATGTGGTAACGGGAAGTCGTCTTTGGGGCTAGCCTGTTCAGATCCCAATAATCCACGCAGACTCGAACTCTCCCGTCTTTCCTCATCGCAGGGACGATGTTAGCGATCCATTCTGGATACGCAATTACCTCAATGAACCCTACGTTGAGGAGCTTCATTATTTCCTCTTTAATTTTCTTCGCCAACTCGGGTTTTGTCCGCCTAAGTCTCTGCTTTTTAGGCGGAATACTGGGGGCGGTCGGTAGCGTATGTTCCACAATACTGGGATCTGACCCCGGCATATCTGCATATGACCAGGCGAAAATGTCCTGGTACTTTTTGAGAAATTCAATTGTCCTAAACGCCTCTGTCGACGACAGACTTTCACTGATCTTCACCTCTCTGACGTCCTCTGAGGTCCCTAGGTTTACTGAAATGGTACCCTCTATGGTGGGTGATCCGAATTCTTCATGGGAATCCCAACTATACTCATCATCTCCCATATTTTGCTCCTCGTCTTCTCCTTCAATTTGGAGGGTAGCCTCCTCTCGAGAACCCGAGTCATTTAACAAACTGCTATGCATGCTTGGAATGGTATGCCTGAAATGTCACGAAGATGGTTAGTTGACATATAACATGAATAGTTTATGCATGATGAGTTTCTTTGGAAGACGTCTTAGAAAAAGGAAAATTAAATCCGAAGATGTAGGATGGGAGCTAGTCCTCTTATCCTTGGACATCATCGCTTTCCAAAAATTTAAAAATTAGGAGACGTGTGGGAAATCAGGTCTCAGGGCTTTTCTTTTCTTTTCATCTCCTATCTTTTTTTTTTGCACCTTTTATTTTTTTCTCATTTGGATCGTCATCGACCGAATTTGTGGCTCCTACACGTCCCCATTTTTTTGATTTTTTTTTCTTTATTGCTTGTTTGTTTTTTTTTGTTCATTTTTTTTTTAGAAACTGCACTTGGGACTGCAGATGAACTACAATGCAAATAGACTAAAGAGTGACGATGGAAAGGAGGAAGTGACTCCCTTATCCGTGTAGTCTGCTGTCATCGATCGTCCGATCAGCTGGGCTGGCATAGTCTTCGATAGGGTTATCCACGTACACCTTGTCCAGTTCTTGGCAATCCAATGACGGGTCTTGCTGGCTATTCTGCTTTATCTCCTTGAGATCCAAAACGCCATTGTCGATGAGTTTCTGCACCTTGATTTTCAGTCAAATACAGTTGTCTGCGTTGTGCCCTCTCTCCTCTGCATGGTAGGCGCACGACTTGGCTTCATCATATCCTTTGAGCAAGGGAGGATTATACCTCGACACCTCCTTGGTCACCATCCCTTTTTCCAAGTGTGTTGGGAGCAGTTTTGATAGTGGCATGGGAAGTGATGTAAACTGCATTGGCGATTTCTTCTTGGGCTCGTAAACTCTTGATGTTCCGCACAAGGCATTACCCCGGATAGGAGTTGGTGCCGACGGGTCCTCCTGCTCCAATGAGCTTGGTACGACTGTCTTGTTAGCCTCACATATCAGATTTTGCTTTCTAAATGGCATCTCGCTTCCTTTGGTGGCATCCCAGATGAACTTTCTATCCTCTCAGGGCGCTTCTTCCAGACGCTCCTCGTACTCATCTAATTATTCGATCTCTTCAATATCCTTGACGCTCAATGAATACCCAGCAGGGATCTCCCATGACTCCTCCCTCATAGTCTCTATCGCATATCCTTCAGAGGTTAAGTTAAACTTCGCGAAGGACGCTGTAAAAGTGGGGTCCTCAACCCTACCGATGATGCTCATATTACCCTTCTCGGCCAAGCATGGTTCTTTTCGCCCCATCGAGGTGGTACCTTTCTTCGGGTTTTGAGAAGATAAAGCCGGTACCTCATGTTATTCGGGTACGTTGGTGATAAGCCTTAGATCACCTTCCGGTCCATCCTCGGATACATCATTGATTTTGTGATATTGCAAAAGGTTTTGTTGGATGTTGGGGCATGCCTTATCGAACACCAGTAGGTTGTTATCGATGAGAGCCTGCACATCATATTGTAGTACTCGACAGTTGTCTACATTATGTCCCTTCTCACCCATATGGTATGCACAGGTTCGGTTCATGTCGAACCCCGAGAACCTTGGAGGTTTCGCCCTCGGTGGTTTTTTGGCTACCAACCTTTCCTCCCAAAGCTTATGGAGCAGTTCTGACATAGGAAGTGGAAGTGGTGTAAAAAACGGGGGACCTCTCCTACTCGACTGGCCAAATTTCTCTATCTTGGGTGCTGGTCGTCCCTGGTAAGGAACAGAATCATGTAGCTGATGTCTTGACTTGTGCTCGGAAGCCTGGCTTGCGACTGTCATTTCTTGATGGGTGGTCTTCGCTTCCCTAACTGGTTCTTTACTCGTTTGAGAATACTCTCCATGACTTTCTCTATTTCTGATTATACTATCGCGCTTAGTCCATTCCATCCTTTCACCCGCGTGCACAAATTGTGAAAATGATTGGTAATGAGCCATACCCAATCGATCAAAGGAATCATAGGGGAGAGCTTTCAGAGAGTGCTCTATTAGCTCATCTTCGTCCAGCGAAGGTTGGACTCGGGCCGCTTTCGCTCTCCACCTTTATGCGAATGATTTAAAGCTTTCATTTCTTCTTTGCTTCACACATACCAGATCCATTCTGGTAGGGGTGGCCTTCCTGTTGAAATCGTATTGCTGGAGGAACTGATTGGCCAGATCATCTCATTCTCGGATGCCCTTGACGTCAAGAACTGTAAACCATCCTAACGTGGGACCAACCAGGCTATGCCGAAAATTCTGGACAAGAAGTGAATCATCCGAGTCGTAATCAGCCATTGCTTCCAAATAGTGATCGATGTGAGCTTTCGGGCAGCCAACGCCATCGTATCTCTTGGCAAATTCTGGCCTTTGTAGAACCTCGAGCATCCTCCTTTTAAAGCATGTAGGAGAGGCATTGCGTGGATGGGTTTCGACGCTGATTGGGTTCGCGTGACCTTCAACGCTCTTCTGGTGGCTAGAGTCTTTCTCTCGAATCAGGTATGTGACGAACAGATTCTCTCCAATCAATGCATCTTCCTCAATAATACCAAGCTTCCCCTTGTGCTGTTTTTCAAGATCGGCCATCATAGGTTTGCTCTTGGGGAAGACTTCTGTTCCTACGACTTGATCAATGTTCGATATTTTAGGCAAAACAGGTCGGACGGTCGGGTCAAGATTGGAGACCGTCAGAGATGCCCCTTGTATGGTGAAGCTGAGTGCCTTCATCTCTGTCATCGTTGCAATCACCTGAGTCATCTGGCTCTCTAGGGTGGTCAAGCGTTTCCTCAGGTCATCCTGGTCCATCTTAACTTGTGACTGAGTCTTCGCACAAGTCCTCGGATTTTGATTCCGGAAATTACCTGTTTTGAATTACGGAACTATGTTAGAAAGGGAAGTAAAGCATGAATCCTTCCAATTTTATGCTTTCTTGTGATTAATGAAGATAAGAACCTTTACAAAGCCTTAGCTCCGTGTGAAAAGTTCTTTATCAATGTTTTTTCAAAAGAAAAGATATAATTGGAAGGAGCGTAATCAAAGGTTATTACTCTTGGCAAATCCATAGAAAAATCTGTGGAATGTCCAAAAAGATAAAAATGTAATTCCAATGTGTCCTAAATTCAGTGGGAGATAGGACATCCAAATTGAAATTGTTTACCAAAAATAATTCGAATATCTAATTTCCTCTTGAATTCAGAAAGCACAGATGACTTTAATTAATCACCATGGATTACCAATGATGTATGATATGGACCAGTTCAATTCCATGTCCCCAGCGCCATGAAACGAGGATTAGATTCTCGTACTTGCGTTTAAACGCGTCAAGTGTGAGTCCTAACGAAAATTTCATCTGTATGAGACATGTAATTGAACTGAAAAATTCGAATGATTGAGAGAAATTCCAGTGTCGCGTTCCAATGTCAGGACGCTTAGAAATGACTCAAAGACCAAAGTACCAAAGGTAGAAGGGAGTTCCACAGGCGGACGCTCCTTACAGACTCGAGGACTCGGATAGATAAATAATTAAAATGAGACAGTCGGAATGCGACCCTAGAGAACCTAAGGAGATGCCCCAAGTCATGTCTTCGGGGAATGTCGCCTGTCGTCCTTGCTCCGGTTAGCTGGGATCGCCTTCTTCACCTGACGAAACGTCTATGAGGTTGAAAGGGAGTGGCTGACTTTCGGGAGACTCTTCTTCGTCCGACGAAATCTCGATAACTTCTGGAGGGGGTGCTGGATTTGCTCTTATCCTGCTGAATATGTCCCTTAACCTCAAATAAATGTTCCACATCCTTTCCCTTTCGTACTCGAATTTATGTTCGCGTTCGAGTTGCTCGGCGGACTTGGTGTAGAAACAGTCTGTTCCTCGGATAAGGTTTTGCCCAGTAAGTGCTCTCCCTTGGATAAATCGGAAGGAGTGGAATCTGTTGAATGTCTTGGTAGCTCGATGACGGATGACACGTCGCTCGTACTCGAATATCTCGAGAATCTTGGACTGACTACTATAAAATGGAATTGGACTCAACCACCGGATTTGATGAATGCAGCATGTTGCGCGAAATCAAAGATTGCAGACAAATTAAATAGAAATGGAAGGACCTTACCACAAGAGGTACTTAATGAATTTTGGTTTTAGGTATACCAACCATCCACACACATGCGCATGAGACAAGTGAGGCTTGACTCTAAAAATCAAAAGATTGGGCATGGTACCTAAGGCTAAGGTTCCCACCTCGAGTTCTAGAAAGGGCTTATTCCATTGCACAACTATCGTTGCATTGGGCCCGATCCATAGTTCGAAGTGAGCGAAATTGGAAAGTGGATTACCCCATGTTTTTCCTCGTGGAGATTCCATTTTCAATTCCTTCTATTATTTTCCTAAAGGGGGCGCCCGGGGTTTTAGGCGCGGTTGTGTGTGTCTTCGGTGTCGTGCTAAAGCGATAAGCATGCATCTTATTTAACAATAATCACTTCAATATAAAACATCCACACAATCATACATTCCTACACCCAATTCTGCATAAGACAATGTTAATCACAGACTGCTCCCCTTATCACTCCAATCTGCAAAAACATATAACACCTATCGTAAGCGGACTTACCTCACCTTCAAGAGCGCCTGCAGGGTTAGAAAAATCACTCAACGTTTTAATTACGGCCTAAGTCCACTTGAGGGCTAGAACCAGAGATTCTGGGTTCGATCCCCAGCGGAGTCGCCAGTCTGTCGCGACCCGTTTTCGGGCTAATGATGGATTGTCGAATCGGGCCCCCACTCTGAAATGTGGATCGCGGGCTTTCTCGACGCGGGCCCTCCCAGGCCCATACCAAATCGCGACGGGAGTTGATTTTACGCGGGTTTTCGACGATAAGAGTCGATCGCTTTTCAACCTTGGTGTGGTCATGGTGGCATGTGCTATGTGTGCATGCATTTGGAGTCGCCACCGATCCTTCTTGGAAGGTAGACCGGAAACCTCACTAATCGATTGTGAGAGATCGATCAGTTCTGCGGAACCAGAGATTTTGGGTTCGGGGACTTGGTTACGTTGATGTCATTACCAACGCCCTTTCGGTACCTAACGCGAGTGATTTTCCTAATTAAGATTTCATGCAGACGTAATTTTGGGTGAGGTAAGTCTGATTCACGGGTTTCATGCAGATTGGAAGACTAGTCCTATCAAATCACAACCAATATAAGGAAAGCGCAATTAAATGCATAAATGAACCACGCCAATGCACATTAATTCAAATCAATGGCGTCCTAGTATAGCCTTAAGGGCTTAGGGAATGTGTGATTTAAGACCAAGGGTAGACTGGGAAGATTTGGGGACGATTTGCTCGAAGGGCGAAATCGTCAATTTTAGGGAGGTTTGGGAGTTGAAATAAACAAAATAGGTCATGGCTAGTTGATCTTGACTATTTCCTATTTTGGAGATTTTTCTTGAATTTTTTGGGATTTCTCGAGAAACCATTTTCCTAAAGGGCAAAATCGTCATTTTTGAAAATATCGGGATTCGAAAGACCAAAGATAGGTCTTGACCAGTTGGTTGTGGTCATTTCCCATTTTTTGGATTATTTTTTTGGAATTTTCAAGGTGTCTTGAGGAACGATATGCCAAAAAGGCGGAATTGTCATTTTTGAAAGGATCATGATTCAAAAGACTAGAAATAGGTCATGGCCAGTAGATTGTGGCAATTTCCTATCTTCTGGGATTTTTTTTGGAATTGTCTGAATTACCTTGATTTTTTGGAGACGATTTGCCTAAAGGGCAAAATCGTCATTTTTGAAGAGGGCTGGGTTTCAGAAGACCAAAAATAGGTCATGGCCAGTTGACTATGGCCATTTCCTATTTTCTGGAATTTTTCTGGAATTTTATGAATTTCTTCAATTTTTGGAAGAGGATTTGTCTAAAGGGAAAAATCGTCATTTTCGGAAAGATTGGGATTTGCAATACCCAAAATAGGCCATGGCCAGTTGATTGTGGCTATTTTCTTTTTCTTTTTTTGGTATTTTTCGGGATTTTTCTGAATTTCTTCAATTTTTGGAAGACGATTTGCCTAAAGGGAAAAATTGTCATTTTGGACAGATTAGGGTTTGGAAGACCCAAAATAGGTCATGGCCAGTTGATTGGGGCCATGTCCTATTTTCTGGAATTTTTTCGATTTTTTTTGTATTTTTTTTAATGATTTTCGATTTTTAAATGAATTTTCAGATTTTTTTTATAAATATTTTTGGATTTTTTTATTAAAAATATTTTTCGGACTGGGTCAAACCCCGCCCGCGCCTCTTGGGCCCCCGGCCCGACCCTACGGGTCGAGAACCGGTCTAAAACGATACCGTTTTGATTTTTTTGGAATTTTTTATTATTTTTTTATCATTTTTTTCATTTATCCGAAAATACCCCATCGGACGGTCCATAATTCACCACGTGGCCTCTTCTGGTGCGTCCGATCTTGAGCTAGATCGGACGACCCACAGATCACCACTTGGCGAAATTGTATCCGTCAGATCTAATCTTTTTTATTTTCTGAAAATCCTTTTTAATTTTGACAAATTCCCAGATCGTGACACATGGCGTAATACAAACCGTCAGATCTAGGTTTTTTTTTTAATTTTCTGAAAAGCCATTTATTATTCAAAAATCATTATTAATATTGAAAATTCCTATATCGCGACACGTGGCAATACCGTGGCCGTCCGATCTAGGGTTTTTGAAATTTTTTTTAAAGGAACACCCCTGGCAGCTGACGTGGCCGCCCATGTGGCACGCCACGTCGGCATTGACCGATCAACCAACGTTGACCGGTCAACTCCCTCGCCGGGGAAGAAGATCGCCGGCGCCTCACCGGAAATGCGTTTGCGACGTCCAAACGACGCGGAAACGCCGCGATTTCGAAACCAACTCGAACCCCCAACATCCCACATCAACATATCAGCATTTTTTGACAACGGAAACGTCGGAAAGTGGTTGAACGGGCTCCCACTGAACCGGCGCCGGCAAGGATTTTTGCAGAAATTTTTTTTTTCGCTCAAACTCGGTTTTGATCATTCATATGGCATCCCAACAAGGCCTAGAAGCTTACCCGAGCCCTTTTAAGGGTCGGCTTCCGCACGAGTCTCCCCGTCGAGGTCCCAGTCCGAATGGTGGCCGGTGAAGCTCCGGGCTCGATTTTCGCCGTGTTTTAATGCAAAATAAAGGTCAAGCCGAGGTTAGAGTCGGTTATAGAGAGATCTTATGACAAAACTCGAATGAAATGAGGCCGGGAATGGCATGGCCGAGAGCCGGGAACTAAGACAGTCATTTAGGCATTTCGTCAAACAGTTGGCGTGCGCGAGAAAATCGACATTCAAACGGGGACCGAGGGCCACACGAGCCAAACCGAGGCCAACCAACACTTAGGCATCGCTAGAGGGACTTAAAACGATGTTGGTATGCGCTCGGTTTGGGCCGGTTTCACCGGAAACAAAAACGACCAAAACTCACAGTAGCTTAAAACAGGGTATAGAAAACAGAGTATGGTACCGACATGTCCGATGGTCGCCGGCGACGGTGGAGGCCTGGGTGGCGGTCACTCGAGCTTTCTGAAGGTCGGAGGGACCTCGACGGACGCCGGACCACCTGTTCTCACTCTCGATTCTCTCTATCTCTCTCGGATCTCTCTCTATCCTTTTTGTCCGAAAAAAACCCCGCCCCCTTTCTCTCTCTCTCCGACCGACTCCCTTATAGCTCCGAGCCCTCCGGGGTCGAGGACGATCACGCCATTCATCCACCTGCAAAAGTCAGTCTACCAATCTTCCGTTTTGGTCGCCCCCGACACTGCTCCCTTTTCTGCCCATTGTCCCCTGCCTTATTGTACGTGAAGGAACATTCTGTTCCCTTGGTGCAGACCCGAACGGGTCGGGTCGGGTCCGACCCGACCGATCCGGCCGCCAATTTTCGAGTAATTGAACCTCTAATTGACCATTTTTCATGAAATTGATGCCAAAATCGATTTCCTCGACATGTTTTCCATCTAGAATGGATATTTTCACGAGTAATTGAATTGAAATTTCATGAAAACCCCAAATCGTGCCTAGGATCCAAAAATGATTTTCGCCAAATCGGAGGCTCAAACGATCAAATTAGTTCAAATTGAGGCCACCAATGGATTCGGCATGATGAAAACTATAGGGTAGGGATTTTTGATTTTCATGAGTGTCTCTAGAGAGAATTTAATTTTAAGATTCGCGAAACCGTGGACTAAATCGCAAAGAAATTTGTGCAATTAAGTCTTTTTTTGTCAAAATTGATCAAATTGAAGGCCTAATTGACCCAATAGCACTTTAAGGTTCTAGATCAAAATGTCATGGCTTATTGGGAGTGGAAATTGAAAATTAAAGGACTCCAAAGGCAATTTTTATGGTCAATTCGGGTGTATGTTTGTGAAGGAACATAATGACCCAAGTCTAATTTTTGAGATCTATAAGAACCAAATTAAATAGGGAATTAAAATAAAATTATTGACTATTTTTGTGCATTTTTATGACCACGAATGGTATTTTTCTGATTTTTTGGGTATTTTCATAATTAAATAAATTCAAAAAAATATTAAAAATTACGAAAGATATTTTTTGTTCAAAATTAGTTCCTAAGGCTAGGCCAAGGCTTCCAAAGTTGATTTTTCAATTTTATGAATTTTTTGCTATTTTTAATTAATTTTAGAAATAAAATCAAAATAAAAGATGATTAAAAATCAGGTGTCAACAGTCACTTACAATAACTTAGTCATGTAATGTCAAGTTTCAATTAAGAACAAGACCAATAGGCTTCTTATGCAATCAACTATTTTTGTGTTCCAATTTGGAATGTCACGACTACTGATTTCTTAAAGTCAAATAATCTCGCATCAAGTTTGGAATGGGATCATTTAACCAAAAAATAGTCCAAACCTGGTTGGATTGTATCATCAAGTTTGGAATGACACAAGCTTTCCAGATAGAACCTTTGAATCAGATTAAAGTCATCTTCATCAAGTTTGGAATGAGACAACTAACCTTTTTCAGATTTATCAGCAACCATGAACATCGATGAAACACATAAACTGTGCTTATCATTTTGGCCAACAAAAGAAGATTCCATAATTCAAAACACACAACAAGAATGTAAGTAAATGGTAAATAAGACTTGTCTACACAGTCTTTAACCCCATTTCCCCCACTATTTTGAATAATCGATCTTTAGGCAAACCTTTTGTGAGAGCATCGGCCATGTTATCCTTCGATCTCACATCGATCAAGGTGATAACTCCTCATTCTCTTAGATAATTCAACAATGCATGTCTTAGTCTCACATGTCTTATCTTTGAATTAAAGAGAGCATTCTTGACGACTTGGACATCTGCTTGATTATCACAGAATAGGCTTAAAGAATTAATCTTTAGCCGAGTCAAAAGAATATCCATAATCAGATTCTTTATCCACTCTGTCTCTTCGCCGACTGAAGCTAAAGCAAAAAATTCTGATTCCATAGACGACAATGCAATACAAGTTTGTCTTTTGGATTTCCAAGTAATAGCAGCTCCACCTAACGTGAATACATATCCAATTGTGGACTTACTATTTCAAATCTCTGAGCACCATGAAGCATCAGAATATTCATCCACAGTTAGAAGGAAACCAGAGTAACATAGAGCATAATCTTTAGTACATTTAAGGTATCTCATCAGCCTACTAAGGGCATCCCAATGCTCTTTACTAGGATTACTAGTGAAACGACTCAGCATGCCAACTGTAAAAGCTATGTTAGGTCTAGTGCAACTAATAGCATACATGAGACTACCGATCAGTTTCGAGTACTTTAGCTGATCCACACTGGTCCCTTCATTGGGACTCAGTCTTTTATTATAATCACATGGTGTCTCAGTCGGTTTACATTCATTGTATCCCCAGATAGAAAGTAGCTGCTCAATATAATGAGTCTGGTTAAGGGAGATGACTTGCCTTTCAAAGCTTATTTTCATACTAAGAATGATATTAGCAATACCAAGATCTTTCATGTCAAATTCTTTAGCTAAAGTAGCTTTCACGTCACTCACTACAGAATGATCGGTGCCAAGAATTAGCATGCCATCAACATACAAGCAAATGATGACTATCTTATTTGATATAGAACGATGGTAAATGTATTTATTTGAGTAACTAGACTGAAAGCCATAACTCTTTACCACTTTGTCACATTTAAGATGCCACATCTTAGGTGCTTGTTTAAGGCCATATAAAGATTTGTTCAATTTACAAACTTTGTTCTCAAAACCTTTCATGACATACCCTTTCGGTTATTCTATGTAAATTTCCTCATTTAACTCTCCATTGAGGAAAGTTGTCTTTACATCCATTTGATGAACCACAAAGTGTTCATTAGATGCCGAAGCAAGAAGAATTATTATAGTTGATAGATGACACACAGGTGAATAAATATCAAAATAGTCTATTCCACTCTGCTGTTTATAGCATTTAGCTACTAAACGTACTTTATATCTGGCGATTGATCCATCACTATTCAGTTTCTTCTTCAATACCTACGTACAGCCTATAGCCTTAGCCCCTTTTGGCAAATTGACTAGCTGCCAAGTGTGATTTTGCAGTAAAGAGCTCATTTCATCATCTATGGCTTCTGCCCACAGTAAGGATTGCCTAGATCTTATTGCTTCCTGATAGGAGAATGGATGATCCTCTAGATGGTAAGTGACAAAGTCCTCACCAAAACTTTTGGGAATTCTCTCTCTTGTAGATACTCTAACTGGATCCGGTTCAACAACCAATTATGTGGGATTAGTGTCAGAATGGCCTATTTCAGATTCTACAAGAGACTCTGTAATCATATCTGTAGATCCAGAAACACTCAAGCCATGATCTCTGAGAAACTTTTTCTCAAAGAATTCTGCATCTCTAGATTCTATCACTACGTTAGTAGATAGATCCAAAAACCTGCCTGCAGTACTATCTTCTGCACTACCTAGATATACACAAGTAGTCATTCTAGGTCCCACCTTAGGTCTTTTAGGATCTTGTATTCTTACATAAGCAATACAGCCCCAAGTCTTAAAAGTATCATATCTACAAGGATGCTTATGCCATATCTCATAAGGTGTCATAGACAACTTAGAGTGCGGCAACCTGTTTAAGATGTGATTAGCAGTTAGAACTGCTTCTCCATAGTAGGAGGAATGCATGCTAGCTATAAGTAATATGGAATTTAGCATTTCAGTTAGCGTTCTATTCTTACGCTCGGCAACAACATTTGATTGGGGTGAGTAAGGAGCAGTAGTTTTAAGTATTATGCCCTATGAAGCACAAAATTCCTTGAACCTTATCATTATATATTCTCCTCCTCTATCACTCCTAAACCTCTTAATTTTCAAGTTAAGTTGATTTTCTACTATGGACTTGAAAATCTTAAACTTTTCAAAAGCCTCATCTTTCGATTTCAACAAATAGACATGACAATATCTTGAAAAATTATCTATGAATGTTATCAAATACTTCCGACCACCTCTTGTGACGAAATTTCTAAAGTCATAGAGATCAGAATATATTAGCTCAAGAAGTTGTGTGCTTCTAGAAACCAACTTAAAATGTTTTCTAGTGATTTTAGCTTATGCACACACTTCATATTTGTCAAATCGAATAGAAGTGTCCAATGGAATATTGTGAGTTTTAGCTAGATATTGCATTTTCCTGTAGTTCACATGTCCAAGTCTATTGTGTAATAATTTTGGATCAATCAAAGTAGAACTCACATAGTTTATGCTATCAGTATCCAAACTCAACCTATACATGCCATTAACCATGAATGCACAACCGAAATAACATGAGTTAACTGATAAAGTTACTCTACCATTCATAGTTGAAAAGGACATACCAGCTTTATCAAGTAAACTCATAGAAATCAAATTCTTTTTAAGTAAATGTACTACTCTGACATGTTTCAGAGTTAGTAATTTACTTGAAGAAAGCACCAAATTTGTAATTCTAGCATGAGTCACCTCTGCTTCACCACCATTGTAATTTTCTACAGTGTCTTTCACTTTTGTGACCTCAGTGAGTAAGTTCTTGTCATTTGTAGCATGACAAGTAGCGCCACTATCCAACCACCACTCAGAAGTGACACTAGCCTTTCCATTTTTCATCATTCCAATGAAGGCTTGAGGCTCATACTCATTAACTAGCATATTAGCCTCATTTAGTGGTGTCTTTTTTTTGCTTCTTTGGTAGCTTACATTCTGATGCCCAGTGACCCCACTTTCCACAGTTATGGCACTTGCCCTTCTTCTTTCTTTTGAAGATAGTCTTTTTGGCCTCTAACTGTGGAGTGGATTCACCTTTTGGTGACTTGAACTTTTTATGAGGTTTATAGGAATGTGAAACTAAGTTTGCAACTGACTTTTGTTGTCCTACTTGTTCCAAACTCTTCCTAGAAAAGTTTTGATTCCCAATGTGAATATACCTCTTTAGTTCATCAAGTCCCATATGTTCTTTTTGTCTGTGCATTTCAATCTTGAAAGAACTCCATTCAGTAGGTAGCTTACTCAACACAAGACCGACAAAGAGATTATCAGACAAATCAGAGTTATCCTCTTTCAACTTATTCCTCATATTCTCAAGTTCAACTAACTGTGAGGTAACATTCGAATTCATATTGAATTTAAAATCAAAGAACTTCTCCGCTAGGAGAGTTTTAGAGAGCCCATCTTTCTTTTGGAACTGAGCGTTCAAGTGATCCAATATCTCTTTCACCGTCTTATACTCACTATAAGTTATAGCTAGACGAGGATTTAGAGAGTTCAACAAGTAATCTCTACAAAAATCTTCATCTTTGATCCATTGATATTCATCCACATCTTCAGTGGTAGATGCAAAGTCACTTAAAACAGTATAGAATATTTCACGTTCTTTCATGCCAAATTGACGTGCAATTTCCAATCATGAAATTCAGTAACATCAAATGATTGCAGCTTTATAATATCATAGGAACTATGTTTTTTCATTCCAATCAGAACAAAGAGTTAGAAAGAGTGCACCTTGGAGTCCTTGAAGCTCCCAAAGTCGAATAATGCCTCTAACCTTGGTCCAACTGCTCTGTAGAGATGGAATTTGCCAAAATAGACCCTAAAAATGAGTCCGGAGCACCCAAAAACCTTAAAATGGACTACTCTTGTTGCTGAAAATTCGTCAAAATACGCTGGAAATACGCGAAAATACCCAACAAATATGCCAGAAATACGGTGCTATAGTAACCGTGCTTGCTACAGTACCACGAAACTTTCGACGGCCGTATCTCCTTCGTCCGACCTCCGTTTGACGCGAGTGACCGCTCAAAACGTTCGTATCGACAAGTAGAACGAAACTAAAATGGTCTCAGCCTCTGAAATTGGCTATATTTTATGGGTTCTTGATTCAAAAATTTTGGTACCCGTATCTTTAAACTCATATCCCGGCCAAACCAACCGTCGAAATCGAAAATAACGTGTACCTGCAAGTTCACCTCGATGAGACCTTCAAGTAGACACCTTACTTGCTCAAATCCGACACACAAAACTAATACTTCAAGATTGTTAGAGGTTACGATTTAAGAGAGTAGAAAGGGTTTTGTCTGCTTGAAGTATTACACCAAGAGATGTCAAATTTGGAACGCTCAACAGTGTTACCTCCAGCGTAGGAAACCCTAGAGTTTTATGCAAGCTATTGGGCTCCAGCCCATATGGACCCAAGTAACCATGCTTTCACCTATTGGGCTTGTATGTAAACATATTATATGGATTATATCAATAATATATCCAACAAAAAACTCATGGAGGAAGTACCACGATTAGAATCTTCAACGATCCGGGGAGTCCAAGATCCGCCCTAGAATGAAGATGGCGAGGTTCAGCGGCAACTCGTCGAAGAACTAAGGTGAAACCCTGAAGTGACGCCAGTTATGCTATCCTTAATAAGGCATACGATTGAGGAAACCCAAAACAAGTTTGCTGATCATATGGTCCAGCATATGACTGAAATCGTCAGGCCATTAATCATCAACACTTATCACAAATATGCGTTAGGACAGCGCGGAGCATCACCAAGTTGGCAACAACCTCATATGGGGAACCAATCTATACCCACAACGAATGCATCGTTGCTAACGACAAGCGCGAGACTTGTTGGTCAGAATACACCACCAGTTTTACCTTTCAGGATTCTGCAAAGAGGAGAAGCTCCGCCAGTAAATGAGTTCAATCATCAAAATCCAGGCATGTTCCCAGGCCATTATAATCAACAAAACATACATGCTACCCAGTATGGAACCGCCGCCCAAGTAAACCCCATACCCATAAATGAGTAGCCTGTACCTATAGTCGTCGAGAACCAAGGAACAGTGCCAGTTTCCCTTAGGGGGCAGTGGTGGGCCAGGGGGCAGGATTAGTTCCCTCAGAACAGAGGGCAGGATCAACCTTTTCAGCCCATAGTCCATCAACAGTTCATGCAACCAGGACAACAGCAGGCGAATCAGATGTTGCAACCACAAGGAAACCAGCCCATGCCCTAGGTTGTTCAACCCATTGTGCAGCTGGCGTATCAAGTTATGCCACAGCCAGGATATTAGATGCCATACCAATCGGTGTACCAAAATCAGCCGATTGTCGAGCAAATGGTAGGGTACGTTGACCCCATGGCAGGATATAGGGTTAACGTATATCGAAAGCCATACCCTGATTGGATGGACACAATCTCGTATCCAAGAGGATTCAAGATATCTGAGTTTACACTATTTAATGGTGAAGATGACCAATCCACCTATGAACATATCAACTGCTTCCTGGCATTATGTGGAGATGCTACCCGTGCCGATCATCGGAAGTTTAGGCTATTCCCACTCTCTCTATTCAGAACATCTTTCGCCTAGTATGCTGCTCTACCACCAAATTCGGTGCTAACGTGGGAACAAATGGAACGCCTTTTTCATGGGCAATTCTAGCGAGCTGTGCCGAATTTGTCCATAGCCGACTTGTCAACAATGAAGCAGATGTACAACGAGATAGTTGACCAATTTATTACAAGATTCAAGCGAGCCAAGAACAAGTGTTTGGTTCCCTTACTTGAGAAGACGTTTGCTGAATTCGCCTTTAACGGGTTGAAGTTCGAAATCCGAGACAGGATGGTAGGTCACCCATGTGCTGATTTATTTGAGTTATCTACCATGGCAGTCAAACATGAGAGCTTACTTAAGAAGAAAGACAAGAGGCACACCTGAAGAGGAGAGGTGAATATTGTCGAAACTCACGATTTCGACGAGGAGCAGTCAAATTCCGTTGAAGTTGCTATAGCCCAGCTGATTATAGACAAACCATATACCTGTCAAGCGCTGAGGCCACCTAGGATGAAAGAAAAGCTAACCGTTAGGGCCATAAGTGGATATCTTTGATGCGGCCAAGCCAAAGAAAGAGTCGCTCATGACTCAAGTTGCGGTCCAAGAACTGAACAAACATCAAGTTTCGATGCCAAAGAAGAAGTGCTTTCGTGGACGAAAGAATCAACAAAGCTCGAAGAAACCGACGATCTAAAAGAAGGATGTGTGTGGCAAAATCAGACACCTCGAGCAGCGAGCATCAAGGACGGCGCTCAAATGGGTGGGGAAAATGTCACGTGCAAAGGGTTCATTGTGCAACCAGTCAATCCCATGGCAGAGAAGAACCTTAAGATCTTAAGTGTCTTGGCAAATCTAGATCAATGATTGTACTGTGAGGCCTTTTACTATATAAAAATGTGTCCTCCGTCTCATTTGATCATCCAAGAAAAAGGATCCGACAAAAAAAAAAGGCTTTTCTCTCTAGAACTTCCTCTCTCTACAATATGGGTAACGGTTTTGAGCGATTTTCGGGAAAAAGGCTATGTTTAGGAGCTCTAATGATCCAAAGAAGCCTAAGTCGTTGCACGTATCGACCCTCAAGTGTCGGTCCGTGACATGAGCAATAAGTATAATAAGATTAATTTACTTATCATTCTTTTGCATTAATTAACGCTTCAAATACGCAATAATGAATACCCCAATTTCCCATCATTATAAATTTTTTGTTGTCGATGCCATTTCCTTTAGTTATTATTATTATTTTTCTAGAAATATCCTGTTTAGTGTTAACGTGGCTATATTTATCAAATCCTAAAGCGCTCTTAGAATATACGTTTAACTTCTCAAAGCCAGGTGCAGGTGCGGTGCACATGCTAACGGAGAATTAAATTCCGCGAAAAACAACAATCTACAGACTATTTTGTGCAGTTCAATGGATGTTGCTGTTGCTTTCTTCTCCAACCCTGGAGTGTCCTACTTTTGGGGACGACTATGATGGTGGTCATAATTGAATGCACGGCGACGTCCCTTCGTGAGGTAATCAGTGACGTAGAAATGTCCACTGACCTCTTTAAAGTTTAATTAACTAATTGATTAATTAAACACCCAGCTTCTTAGTGGAATACGCAGGCCCTGCCTTGATGATCCCGAAAGAGATATTGGGTGGGGCGGCCCCAATGCGCCCCATCGTCTCTCTCTCCCCTCTAACGAGAGAGAGAGAGAGAAGAGAGAGAGAGAGAGAGAGGAATGGGGGAATGGGGCGCATGATTCGGCCCCACCCAAAAAATTTTTTGGGATCCCCAACCTTGATATAGGGCGGGAGGGAATATTTTATTTATATATCAAGGGTGGTGATTTACTGTCTTAGAAAAACTAATGCAGCAAATCCCTTCCCAATACGTAGAGAATTCTTTGGCACACTTGCTCAGCTACTTTATTTTATGTTGATTTGAATAGTTCTTTTATGGCGGGTGACCCAATTTATCGGCAGGGAGTCTTCGTAAAATGACCGAGCCCGAGAGGCCATAGCGAGTATGCTCAAGTCCAGAAAGAGAACTTCTTGCTAGGCCGGTCCAAAACGCGGTTCCAACCTCATCGATGATGCTAGAAGATTGAGCTATTTAGGCATTAACTCAAGGGGTCATGCTGCGCGGCATCTAATCCTAACTAGATTTCGACTGTTAATTGAACAGGATATAGCACGATTAAGGATTCGAACATGTTATTTTTCAAGAAGGCTTTATGCCGAATTCCAATTCTTAAATATGCAAATTCATTTCTTATCAATTTTCATTTATTCTATTCCCCCTCTTTATATCTTAGTAACATACCCATTTTCCTTGGATTTTTTTCATAAGTAATAAACCGTAATATCTGTTGTCATCGAACCCACACGTCCTTTATTTTCTTGTTGAATAATAAAAAAACAAAAAATTGGCGGAATTTTTAATTTTTAACTAATTCTCAGCTCTTTTTACTAATGAAGCTTGATAATGTTATGGTTAAACCATATTTTTTTAATTACTTGAAATAATCGAACTGCTGAATTTGAATTGTTAATTTATGATGAACTTTAGGCTCCGTGTGTTTTGCGAAAAATATTTTTCGAAAAGTCATTTTTCAAGAAAATGACCATATTTTCTGGTGTTTGGCTGAGACTTAAAAAATAGAATTGGAAAACGATTTTCGTCGTTTGGCAAGGAATTGACTTTTCTAGAAGAAAATAATTTTATTTTTTATTATTTTATAATAAAATAATAATTTTTAAATTATTTTTCAATTACTTTCTTTAATTTATTTTCTCTTCTTTTTATTTTCTTCTTTCTTCTTTAATTTCTTCCTCAGCCGGTCACCGGCCACCACAGCGGTTGTCGACCAGCCACATATGGGAGGCTAGGCCCCGCCCGGCCTTATCAGAGGTTGACGACCGACTGAAGAAGAAATTGAAAAAAGAAAGAAGATAAAAAGAAGAATAGAAGTAAAGAAAGTAATTTAAAAAATAACTAAAAATTAAGAAGTAATTTTTATTACAAAAATCACATTTTCAAATTTTGAAAAAAATAAATAAAAAATGAAAAGAAAGCAACAATTAAAAATAACTAAGATGTTAAAGAGAGGAGGAAGGAAAGATGAGGAAAATGTTTTCCTCTTCTCAAAAAGAGGAAAATATGTTTCCCACTTTTAAAGAAGTTCTTTTCGCAGGGGGGAAAATGTTTTCCGAGACTAGTTTATTATCCGCGACCGAAAAGTCCAAATCTTTTCTGAGAAGTTATTTTCTACGAAATAAACGGAGCCATAATGCCTTCTCCATCTCCCACGTAGCCGACTGCAACATCTCTTCTATCTTGATTATCTAGTGTTAATTGAGTAGGTAATAACACCATTAGAAGATAAAAAAAAAATTATCTTGTTGGATTTTGGATATTTACATGATTTCACCTCATGCTCCGGTCGATAAGTTTCGCGCAACGTTAAACTAGTACCATACGTTCCAAATTCAAAAAAAAAAAAAAAATCCCTCGAGCATGTGTAGTGCTATAATCCAATAATCGATTGCAACAAAAACCGCCTCGCCGGGCTCAACTCTTCACGTCCCTTGTTTGCGACTTTTTCTTTATTTGCAAAGTTTTCAGCATTTCACAATGAAATACTTCGACGTCTTTTTCAAATCATTAAGTCAATAAATATTGACACATTAAATTATATACTAATTTTCACAATTTTCTAAAGCTTGAAATATCACAACTTCTTTACTATTTTTTTCAATTTTTTTTTAAATATTGTTAACTTTTGAGTGAATGTGGATCTAACTAGATATATTGACGAGCTCGAACTGAGGCTTCTGCTGCGCACTCCCAACAAGTGGTATCGGAGCTGATGGTTGATTAGTGGATTCTAATCTGTTCGTTGTTTTGACCAAATATCTCAAGGAGGAATCTAGTAATCAATGCGGTTTATACACGATGGATGTTGTGGTGTAGCAGCTCGAGTCCTATAGCAACTTTCATGGTTCAATCCAAAGAAAGAGGCTAGGGATGAAGATGAGCATTGGAGATTCAATTTGAGATAAATTGATACGGAATGATACTTGGATTAAGGGAAATCAAACATAACAATGGAGTTTATATGCGAGGGGGAAATGGTTGAGATGCGTGAATTATGTTAGAGAAGTCCCACATATGAGAATTGATATGGGGTTGAGTAGTTAATATATCATAGTTGGCTAATAACTCATTAACTTAAACTTTTGAATGAATATGGATCCAGCTAAATATATTGATAGGCTTGAACTTGGACTTTCTCTTGGCGATCTTCCCTGATGAAAATATTGTCCAAAAGCCCCAAACCTAAATCTGAAGGCAAGTGAATAGCGAAGCAATACCTCCCTCCCTCTCTCACCCAAGAGCATAGTTTTTTGCATGTGTTGGACCATCCCCTGTTTCGCTCTCGACAAGTGAAGCGATGCATCACAAAATCCCATTTTTTTCCGCTCGAAGAAGAAGCGGCCCCATCCTCCATGTAGAGGAGGGTTAACGATTGAATATTGCCGTCGATCATGCCAGGTGCGATTCTGATCATCACCGCGTCGTGGATCTTGCCCCCTCTCATACATTCTATATTAGAAGCTAGGACTCTATAGGATTTCCCTTCTGGATTTTTCACCTGGTAGCTCACGAGCCTAACCACTTAGCTAGATCCATGAGTTGCATGCGAACCTCGCTGATGTGTTTGTCGTGAAACATCATGCCCTCATGGAACAAATCGACGCAAGAAGGCGTGGTCGTAGTCTTGGAGAAAGATCTCCCCTAGGTCAAATCACATCTCATGCTTCCGCTCAGGGTCGTTGTCGCATTCTTTGATGATCAGAGTCCATTGCTACTGCAACTGGTCGGGTTTCTTTCTGGGGTCATGGCCGATGATGGAGACTTGCGCATATAAAAGGCGGTCTCTGAGAAGTTGGAGATAGGCGATGGAGGCAGCCGCCATGCTGATCAGTTGGGATCAAAGATCAGCTGGCCAAGGTAGGAGACCGACGGTGTCCCAATCGGTGGAGAAGAGAGCAGCAAGCGAGAGAGAGAGAGAGAGAGAGAGAGAGAGAGAGAGAGAGAGAGGACTGCAAGTGGGTTGGGCTTTAGATCCCATTAAAAAGTCTTCAATCCATTTTAATAACGCTAGACAAAACCCAAACATTTGTTTAATTTGTGTGCACACTTAGCTAATCAAATTAAACTAGTAAATGTACAGCAATCGTCGGTGCTCAAATTGCTTCAACGGCGTACTCTACCCGACATCCTATGTCATGCTCGAGGTTCACGAGTCCATCCAAGGTTTTATTGATGAACATCGAGACTCCTGCTAGTTAAAGGCTAAAACATTGACTATGGCTACGGGATCTTCACGAGTCCACATTGGCACGACGACTGAGTGTAAATCTATGGGTTCTACTTTAATCCAAACTAAAGAATTTGCACACCAACGTATGGTCAGAGAGCCATGCATATTCTAAATTCAGCACACAAAAACTAAGTGTGGAACATGAATACATTCTTGACAAATTCCAGCAGCAAAATCAAGCCAAACAGCATGTCAAACAATTTGTCTTAACCTATCTGACCAGCCGCATTTTTTTTTTTTCCCGAGATGCAATCACCGATAACAAAATTTCACAGCACCGTGTTATTTCAAATCCACGCGGCACTCTGCCCCGCGTCATGCGCAAGATTTCGCATTCCAATGAATAAGTTTATGGTTCCCATAAATTAGAAGACACGTTTAGATAAAATCCCTACAAAGCTACCCAGAGTCATCAAAATTCAGCTCCATCCCACGAGTGGACGGATTCATGAGATCTCTACAGGACCAGAACAGATTGGCTAATTGCAGCATCACGAGTTTAAGAACTAAGAGCTAACTTTTTTTCTCCTTTGTCCTCACTCATTCAGTTCACTTGCTGTTGGTGACTGCCGTATACTGGGTAAGCTGCATATGCCGTGGCTGCGGCATACATACTGGGGTCGTAATGTGGTGGCATACCATATCCATAACCATCATAAACTTGTCCACCATAGTAGACCGGTCCCCATTGATTTCCAAAATCTCCTCTAAACTGCAAAAATAAACAAAAGGAAGGAGTGGACAAGAGCCCCGCAAAGGGAAGTGCATTTTGAACTCATCTTCCAGTGTATACAATTCTGCTTGGGTATGCTTTCTATCGCTTTCTGCAATTTCGTCTGTAACTTCTCTTTGGCTATTGTGCTTCGAAAACAGTTTTGGAGGAAACAATCTCTTTCAAGAAACGCCAAAATGAAATGCCTAGTCTAGCTTGTTTTTGTCAAATTCAAGGGAACGCAAAGCAAGAATAACTATTATATTATAGTTGTCATTTCAATATCCAAAAAAGAAAATATTCAAATCACTGTCTCAAGTGAGAACTAAGATTGCACTACAGCCCGCCAAATCCAGCAGTTCTAGCATGTTCTTGAAGTAACATACTTTGTATTAGAACACTAAAGATGATTTCTAAATTTCAAACCACATCTGAGATATAGAAGCAGACAATTGAGAGAAGAACCAGGGAGCTAGAAAATGAGTAATACACGGGAAAGATGTCTGACCTGCTTATTGGCTGGATTTCGACCCCATGAGAGACGCACCGTTTGCTTACCTATCACCGTCCCATTCAGTTTCTGCAATGCCTCCTCAGCATTACTTCTGTCGGATCATGAAACAGGCAGCATTATCAGAAAAGACCAACACAAGAGAAAGGTCATATGAACTTACCCAAAAAAAAAGAAAAAGAAAGAGAAAGGCCATATGAGATAATGAAAAAGCCAAAGTGGTTAAAAGCAGTTCGAAAATTCACCTGTTGGCAAATTGTACAAACCCACAGCCTTTCCCAGATGGTATTTTGACAGACACTATCTCACCATACTGAGAAAATTGTTGCCTAAGGTCTTCATCATTAACACTAGGATCAAGGCCTCCAACAAATATCTATGATGGAAAGATAATTAACCAGACAAGAAAAAGGACAGCACAAAAAAAGAAAAAAGAAAAAAAAAGGTAAGGTTGCCAATGTCTAAACAAACACGAAGCAGGAATTCTCACTGTTGTGTTTGCAGAGTCCCCATCAGACTGAAAGCTCTGGGATGAGGCACCATTTGACGAGTATCCACCTATGACACCGAAAATCAACAGGAAGATGAATTTTTGGTACCGAGAAAGAGCAATGTTGAGCTGTGAACATGTAGGTGCATCTTATGGTTACATCAATTAGAGTATAAACAAGTCTTGTGTAATGGAATAAGCATCTAGCAGCACTTACGTATATGATGATCTGAACATTGCAACACACAAGCTAAATCGGTGTGAAGTTGATTGAGATGTATTAGAGTTGAGCATATGCATCTATTCGATATCCTACGCCAAAAAAAACAAAGAAAAAAAAGAAAAATTTTGATTGCTCACTTTTCGCATATCATTGATTCATTCTATGGTAATGATGAAGAGAAAAACAAGTTCTTCAGAAATCTCCTTAAAGACTCACAAGTCTGACATGAAAAATGACAGCCAAAGAGGCTTAATTTAAGCCTTGCACTTCCAAGTGCCCAAGTATAACTCTCAGCATCACCAAGCCACTCAAATAGGAGACAGGTGCATACTGCTATCTTCATGTTTGAGATTTTTGCACTATTAATACATCAAGTACCTTGTGAAGATCCACAAGGAGTGAGTTACATCCCAACCCCGTCTAAACCTTTGTTTTAAACAAAGGAGAAAGTACCTTGTGAAGAATACTGTGACTGATATCCCGATGACTTTCTGGGTGTTGCAGCACCAATGCGCATAGGCCTGCTAGAACAATATACACCATTCATTTCAGACATGGCCTGCGACCTTTCACTTTCATCGCCAAACCTCACAAATCCATAGCCTTTTGAACGGCCAGTGTTGACATCAAAAACAACTTTGGCAGCTTTAACTGACGGGTATTTATTAGCAAAAGTCTCATGCAATAAGCTATCAGTAACATCTGCAGCTAAGTCCCCTACAAAAATAGACAGATCAGGAGCATTTTCTGAACGCTTGTCGCCCGTGCTAAATGTTGCCCAATTCAGACGGAATGGCTGTTCAGTATTAGGCATCATGATTCCCGAATAATTTTGTAGAACTTTCTCAGCTGTACCATGTGAAAAGAATTCAGCAAATCCATATCCTTCAGACAAACCTGTCTGCTTATTGCGAATAACTTTGATAGAAGCAATCTGCATTACATATAAGACCATGTTAATGAGTAACGGTGGGAATGCCAGAAACACAACATAATCAACTGCAAATTCCATGAAATTTCATTTCTTCTTTCTCATTTTCTGTCTGTTACAGCCAGCTCACTGCAAAAACTACTGCAAGGAGACCTTGGTTATGCTTTTATGGTTGGTCATCTTCTCTGAGCAGAGAAACCGAAGCAATTGTATTGATATATTTTTGCTAAGAGAAGCACATATTTATCGCAACAATTACAAACTTATTTACAAATTTCCCATAAATGAATTGCGCAGTATCAGCAAGTTCCAGGCTATTTCACCTGACAGTTAGCGAGACAGTATGAGAGATTTCAAGATGAGTAATGACAAACATCCAAGCTCAGCTTTTGGGTACAGAAAAGCAACGGTGAAAGCAAAGCAAACTTCATTTAGACAGAGACAAGCTACATTGCATCATAAAAGCCCATCCCAAATACGATACAAATCCTTACTATCTGACAGATTTCCGTATGTACTTTTTCTACTCATTTCGGGCACTTTCAAAACCTCCTCCTTAAGAAGGAAATGAATTGTCACCATTTTGCCTGCGAGACAGAACAGAAGTTGCCCATTTGAGATCTACTTCACATCCATTTCCGAACATGTGTTAAGAATATCCACCAGTTTCAGCTAATCCTAAGATCTTACTAGAAACGACCAACTTCCTAATAATATACAGCAACGTACGGAAACAAAAGACTGAACATAAAACTATCACGCCGAACATAGCTTCGAGAAAACACAAATCTTGACCTCTCCAACGCCAAAAAAGAAAAAAATGAAAAGAAAGTTACAATCTTCACGGTCACTACAAAGAGAAACCGAAAAAAAGAAGAAACAAAACAAGTCTACGACTTGTCGTTACCTCGCCAGTGGAAGCGAAGCAGCTATGGAGATAACTCTCATCCATCCAGTGGTGCAAATCGCCGACCCAGACCGTCCTGTTCTCGCCGTTCTGCTGCTGCTGCTGCTGCTGCGGCTGGTGGTGCACGCGCTGGTGCGGCGGCGCGTACTGGTGGTACGCCATGTAGTGCGGTGCTGCGTAATGCTGGTGGTGCGGCGGCGGGGGCGGGGGGAGCATCTGCGGGTGCTGCATTAGCATAGCCGCCGACGGCGGGTACTGCATCGCCACCCACGGCTGCTGCGGTAGCGGCTGCGGCGGAGGGTTGCTGTTGCCGCCGTTCATGGGCGGCCGCTGCTGCTGATTATTATGGCCGCCGCTCTGCTCCGCCTGCTGCGACTGTTGCGCCTGCTTCGAATCCTCGCTCGTCTGCATCCTCAAATCTTGAATCTGACACTACGCCCACCTCGAATGAACCAATCAAAGAATGTCGAACGAAAGAAAAGAAGGAATCCGCCCGTGGGTAGTTTCTACAAACGCCGTACGCCAGGTCGGAGCTCGTGAATCTGAGCTTCCCAGAGAGAGAGAGAGAGAGAGAGGAGAGAGAGAGAGAAGAGATGTGATTAGGGTAAAAACACTTCGAAGTGAGGAGGCAAGCGAAGACGATGGGGGTGGTGGATGGGGATACAACAAACAGGATGATGGGGGTTGGGTTCGCTTCGGCGGACGCGGTTGTTGCTGTGGCCGTTGGATCGTGAGGTGGGAGGGAGACGTGGGCCGTCGGATCGACGAGGGATATGCATGTGCTTCGTTTCGCTTCAGGATCCGCCGCCAGATTAGATTTTGCCCTTCTTCTTCTTCTTTTGCTATTTTTTCATCTTACCAGTTCGGAGTTCCCATCATTTTCCAATTCTGAATAATGTTTCCTTATTTTCTCCATATTTATTTATTTATTTTATTTTCCTTTTTTTTTTCCTGCGGGGTTCACGATGTCTCTCCCGTCACGTGCAAAGTGCTCCTCGTTTTCGGTACCACTGAGGCTGTCCTGTTTTTAATTTTTTTTTTTCAGAGAAAAAAATTTGCGCTTTATCATTTTTTTTGGCAAAGATCTAGAGCAGCAAAAAGCCTGATTACCGGTATAATTCGACGCCCGTTGTTACCATTAATGCCTCGACATTTATTGGGTAGCTTGTTTTTGACGTGTTAATTAATGACGATGGGGTGATTCGGTAAGCTTGTTTAGCTTAATTAAGAAGTTAATGATGGTGTGTTAAAGTAAAGCCCATTTAGGAGATACATTGATGGTGTAAATCCTGCCCACTGACTCTCTCTTTTGTTTTGTTTTGTTTTTTTTTTGTTCGTTTTTGTGAATGGGTCTCACTTTTGATGAGCCACTAGTAATTTCTTAATCGTATATAGAAAAGGAAATTTATTTCTAAAAAATGTATAGTTTTGAGGATTAATATGATGAAAAATCCAAAATTAATATACATTTGATAAATTTACTCAAAATTAATTTTTTGATCACAAAAAAGTTCAAATTGACACACGTGCCATAAATTTTCTCCAAAATTATATTTTGACTACAAAACCCCCAAACTATTATACCTGTGATAAATTTACCCCGTTAATTTTCGTTAAATTTGGTTAATACAACAAAAGACTCAAAATTGGTACACCTGTAAAAACCTTTCAAAATGGTACATCAATCAATAACTTGACAGCAAAGTTTAACGAAAACTAACGAGGGTAAGTTTGTCATATGTGTATTAGTTTGTAAATTTTTATAGTCTAAAAATTAGTTTATGGTAAATTTAATATATGTGTAATGATTTGAGATTTTTCGTGATATCAAACAAGACTTTAATTTGCTACGACCATATTTTCCCAATCTAATAATAGTACTTTTCTAGGTGGGTAATAGTATCAGCAGCGGATTAAAAATTCAAGGGGTTCGCGTGGCATCGTGCATGGTCCATCCCACAGAAGCAAGTTCTCGCTCTATTTAGGCCCAATCCAAAGCCCAAGAGAAGTAAGATCGTGGGCTTAGAAATTTCCCAATTCATAACTTGTGTTAAGGGTTGCCTTGAACTTACATGTCATGAAAGCATAGCTCGCCTTGAGCAGATAACCCTGTCCCGAACATGCACGAAATATATGTTCTAGCTTTGACGGACTTAGCACTTCACGTCCACGCCACCATTGCCCGTGCCTCGCCTCTTCGGGCCGTTGTCGCGACCCTCCCTTGAGATGCATCGATGTCTCGAGTGTGGCGAGTGTTAACGGACCGTCCCATCTGGTCGGACGCGGGCCTCTCCCAAGGCCCGTTGCCCAAATTGCAATGGAGATACACGTAGTCGACCTTCAATGTGATCTAGTGACATGTGATATGTGTACATGCTCATGAGTCGCCATCAATCGTTTATGGAAGGTACGATTGGAAACCTTATCGAATAGTTGGGAGCTTCTGTTCGATTTTGCGAGAACCAGAGGAGTGGGATCGAGGACTTAGTTACGCCAACTGTCAAAGTTGACGCTCTTTCGATACATAAATTGATTGAATTATCTAACCCTAAAATTTCATGCAAATGAGGGAGGTATGAACCCCAAATTTAGGAGTTCATACAGATAGGAATGACTATCCTAGCATTCACAATCAGTAAAAAAAATGTGCGCAAATCAAGGATCCAAGACATGCGGATAAATCACATGAATATAGCATGACATCCCTAGTAAGGCCCTATTAGCCTAGGAAGTGTCAATCATGGCTCATGAGTGATTTGGATATGATTTGCCCAAGAGGGGCAAAATCGTAATTTTGAAAACAAATTGGTGATATTTTGCCCCAAAAGGGCGAAATTGCCATTTCAGAAGAAATAGGAATCAAAAGGGGTTGGAAGTAGGATTGATCATCGAATCAATCCATTTCCTATTTTTCAATAATTTTTAGAATTTTCTGGAATTTTGGAAATAATTTACCCTTTGAGGGATAAAATTATCATTTTAGAAGATGACTGTTGCGACCCGTCCGGAAGCGGACGCGGCTAATGGATTACCGATCGTGGGCCTTCCTCCGCACTAGGGTGCGGATCGCGGGCTTTGGATCAGCGCGGGCCCTCCCAAGCCCATACCAAATCGCGGCGGGAGTATTTTTTTGGGGAATTCGGCGATAAGAGCCTATCGATTTCGACCTTCAGTGTGGTTATGGTGGCATGTGCAAATTGTGCATGCATTTGGAGTCACCACCGGTCTTTCTTGGAGGGTAGACCGGAAACCTTACTGATCGATTGGGAGAGATCGATCAGTTCTGCAGAACCAGAGATTTTGGGTTCGGGGACTTGGTTACGCTGGTGTCATTACCAAAGCCCTTTCGGTACCTAACGCGAGTGATTTTCCTGGCTAAGAGTTCATGCATGTGCAATTTTAGGTGAGGTAGGCTTGATTCAAGGTTTCATGCAGATTGGAAGACTATTCCTATCAATCACAATCAATTTTAAATGAAAGCGCGATCAAGTGCATAAATAAACCACATCGATGCGCATCAATCCAAATCAATGGCTTCTTAATATAGCCATAAGGGCTTAGGGAATGTGTGATTTCAGACCAGGAGTAAAATGAGAAGATTTGGGGACGATTAGCCCGAAGGGAAAAATCGTCATTTTTGGAAGGTTTGGATACCGAATTACCCAAAATATTCCATGGCCAGTTGATTGTGGCCATTTCCCATTCTTGAGAATTTTTTGGAATTTCTTGATTTTTCTTCAATTTTTGGAAAACGATTCGCCCAAAGGGCGAAATCGTCATTTTAAGAAGGGTCGGGGTTTAAAACACCCGGGATGAGACTTGGCCAGTTGTTCGTGGCCATTTCCTATTTTTTGGGATTTTCCTGGATTTGTTTAGAATTTTTTTGGAAGACGGTTTGCCGGAAGGGCAAAACCGTCATTTCGGAAGAGATCGGGGGTCGAAAGACCCGGAACAGGTCATGGCCAGTTGAATGTGGCAATTTCCTATTTTCTGGAATTTTTTAGAATTTTTCTGAATTTTCCGAATTTTTTTGAATTTTTTATGATTTTCTATTTTTTTTATTGATTTTTGAATTTTTTTTATTATTTTTTTTATTATTCTCTGATTTTTTATTTATTTAAAAATATTTTCCGGGCCGGGTTAGACCCGGACCCGCGACCCAGGCCCGGCCCGCCCCCTCCACGACAAAAACGGCGCCGTTTCGTTAATAGGGAAAGAACGTCCCAGATCGAGCCACGTGGCGTGTCCGGGACCGTCAGATTATTTTTTATTTATTATTCGAAAATATTTTTATTAATTCTGAAAATCTTTTTTTTTTATTTTTTTGGAAAATCCAGATCGCGACACGTGGCACGTTCTCCACCGTCCGATCTGGTTTTATTTTTATTCACGGCCGGGGCCCACCACGCTGACGTGGCTGCTGACGTGGTATGCCACGTCAGCGTTGACCCGTTGACCGCCGGCGACTTCGCCGGAGAAGACAATGAACAGTGTTTTCTCCGGCCAAAGTCGCCGGAACCACGCCGGAGCACCCCGAAACCGAGCCAAATCTTGATATTTTTCAATGGTTCTTGCGCCGTTCGACTCCCCTCGTCTCCCACATTAACATACAATTAAATCATGGCACGAACAACGTCGGAAAATACCCCCATGGCGCGGCGGCCGAGCCGGCTCCGGTGAAGCATTTGCAGAAAATTTTTCTAGCCTTAAACTCGATTCTGATCAATCAGGGAGCATCCATGAAGGGTCGGGAAACTTACCTGAGGTCGTCCAATCCTCGACGACCAACCAAAGTTCCCCGTCGAGCTCCTTGTTCAAACCGCGTCCGGCGAAGCTCCGTCTCACGTCGTCGGCGCGGTTTCAATGCGAAATAAACACATACAAAGGCTTAGAGTCAGTTGTAGTGCGGTATTAAGATCAAAGCCACACGAAATGAGGCCCGGGGTGTCACGGCCGAGAGTTACAAAATGTCACAGTCATTGTGGCATTTCGTCGAATGGTTGGTGTGCGTGTGTGCAGTGATGGTCGGAGAGGAAAACCGACATGTTCATGGCTTGTCGACGACGGTTGGAGCTCCGGTAGCGACTGGTGTGACGTCCTGGAGTTCGAGGATGGTCCTCCTTGCCCCGCCTCTCGCTCGAACTCACTCGTCCCTCTCTCTCCCCCTCGGTCGAACCCCCAAAAACACACACCCCTTCCGAGAGTCTTCTTCTTTTTTTTTCTTCCTTTTTTTCTATGGCCGACCGCTTTTGGTCGTCCCAACTCCACCCAACGTCCCTTTTCTTTAAAAAAAAATGGCACGGCGGGCCTCCCCCACCTTCCCCTGCTCTCGGGCGTGCACGGCGTGGTGGGTCTGCAACATTTGTTGCAGACCCGGTCGGACCGGGTCGGGTCGGTCCTGACCCGACCGGCCCGGTTCGACCAATTTTGTCAAATTGGGCCTCAAATCGACCCATTTTCATGAAATTGATGACAAAATCGGACTCCTTGACATGTTTTCCATCAAATAGGGGTATTTTCGTGAATCAATTGATTGAAATTTAGTGAAAACCCAAAATTACCCTTAGGATCCGAAAATGATTTTCGTCAAATTGAGGCCCAAACGATCGAATTAGTCCAAATAAGGCCCCCCAATGGATTCAGCATGATGAAAACTATAGGGTAGAGGTATTTTATTTTTGTGGGTATGCCCGTGTGAAATTTAATTTCAAAAATTGCGAAACCGGGGACTAAATTGAAAGAAAATTATGCAATCTAGTCCTTTTGCTTAAAATTGCTCAAATTGAAGGGCAAATTGACCAAATTTCATTTCAAGACTTTAGAATCCAATGCCATAGCTTAAACAAGGTGAGAATTGAATACTAAAAGACTCAAAAATGATTTTTTAGGCTCGGTTCGGGTTTATGTTTGTGAAGGAACATAGTGACCCGAGCCGAAATTTTGAGATTTAAAGTAACACACTTGAAGAGGAAATTAAAAAAAAATTATTGAATATTTTTGTGTATTTTTCTGACCACGAATGGTATTTTTATGATTTTTTTGGGTATTTTTAATAATTAAATAAAATAAAAAAAATTATTAAAAATTACGAAATATATTTTTTGTTCAAAATTGGTTCCTGGGGCTAAGCCAAGGCTTCCAAAGTTGATTTTGTGATTTTATGAACTTTTTTTGATATTTTTAATTAATTTTAAAGAATAAAAATCACAATAATAGATGGCCAAAAATCAGGTGTCAACAATGACGAGAAGTGAAAATCCCAAAAAGAAGGATCGGTCAACCACCAGACCCAAATCTTAATTTTGAGCAATTTTCACAACTCAATTGGAATAGGAAAGACGATTTACCCTTCGAGGGGTAAAACCGTCATTTCAAGAAAAAGGATGAGATTCGAAAACCCTATCAGCAGGATTCGCTACCTAACTGGTCCTATCCTAATCTAGGCATTTTCGACCTATTTCAGATACAAAACAGAGACGATTTTCCTCTAAAGGGCAGTATTGTCAATTTTTCAGAAAAATGAATAAGAAATCTCAAAAATAGGATTGACCAGTTGTCAGTGGCCATTCCTCAATTTTTGGAAATTTTGGGAATTTTTATGAATTTTCTACAATTTTTCCTAATTTGTTTGGGATTTTCTAGGATTTTCTAACATTTTTTTAGAATTTTCTAGAATTTTTCTGTTTTTTTATTTTTAAAAATAATTTTTATATTTTTTTATTAAAAAATTTATTCGGATAGAGTCAAATGACCCCGCCCACGATCCACGGGCGGTCGACTCGGTCCGCGCGGGTCCAAATCTGAAACGACTACACTTCACAATACCCGCTCAAATTTCAAATTCTCGCCGAAAATCGATCCTAGGGTCCACATTGTGCCACACGTCAGCATGCGGTCAGCTTGATCCAGCGCAAGTGATCGACGATCCAAATTAAAATTCTCGAACAAATTACAACTCTCCGATTGTTTATAATTTTTATACTAAAAAATGAAGAGATCACGACACATGGCATCCCTCCCACTGTCGGATCAATTTTGTTATTTCGGTTATAACCGAGTGGCTGACGTGGCCGCCACGTCAGAGCCACGCCATCGTTGACCGGATCAACAACAGTTGATCGGTCAACACGTTCGCGGGGGAAGATGATCGGCGCCGGCTCTCTCTCGCCGGCGCCTCGTCGAAGGGCCGTATCTCAGTCTACAGACTATCAAATCGCACGAGACCAATGCCATTTGACTCGCACGGATCGCCTTTATAACATATTGGAAGCTCGACATAGCATAATCACAATACACCTGCTATCTCTAACCGAAGCTAAGCTCCGGCGACTACTCGCCCTAGCCATTTCTAACGTTACTTGGCTAAACGAATCGATCAGGAAGCATCATAGAGGGTTGAGAAGACTTACCTGGCTATCGGTGAGCTTCGATTTGGTCCAAAATGAGCCGTGGAGCTCGCGATTGATCGGAGAGATTTGGAGGCTGACTTGACGGTTCAGGCAACCAAAATGCACAAGATCAAAGCGAAATGAATCAGCAAGACGTATAGGGTAGATCGCAGTTCATAATGCTCCAAAAGACCGATGCTAGTCTCATCTTCCATGTGAGGCCGAGCGAGAGCTCGATGATGAGGCTTACATTTTTCTGCGATAAACTAACTAACAAGATAGTTCGTTGCATTCGCAGGACCGAAACGAAGTCGCAGACGGCGACGGCGTGGCTTGGCGGAGCTTGGAATGCACTGGCCGAACCTTTGAAGTTCTCGGCCCTGAGCTCCTTTAATGGCGGACGATCGGCCCCCCCTCTCTCTCTCTCTCTCTCTCTCTCTCTCTCTCTCTCTCTCTCTCTCTCTCTCTCTCTCTCTCTGGTCCTGGAACCTCTGAACTAACTCCCCTCCCTTTTCAACATATCTCAATCTTCTTTTGTTATACCCGAATGACCCTGGGAACGAACTCGTCGAGCTCTCCTCACGTGCCGGAGACATGTTCACTTTGGCAAGTCGGCGTCGAGTTGGATCCGGCGAACGTATCGGGGCTACTTTGTGCGCATGGGTGTGTCAATTTTAGGTTCAATTTGGCCTCGCTTTCTCGGCTTCCCTGTTCGTGCAAGAAGAACATAAGAAGAGAAAGCTCCTGTGAGCTGGTGCAGTCAATCAACCCGACCTAGTGGATCCGGTTTGACATTTTTGTTTAAATTAGTCGTCCAAATGTCAAAAAAACTTGAAATTGACTTTAAAATCAGATTTTATGGCATGGAATTCATCTAGGAATGTGAAAATGGGGCTGAATTGATTTTAATTTGTGCAAAAGCCCCAAATCTTTAGTTTGACCCGAAAACAAAACTCTAAATGACAAAATCGGGTCAAATTCAGACAGGTTAAAAACCTATGGGTCAATGTTCATTCATGCACGATAGTCCCAAGATTAAAACTAATTTCATTTTTTCCAAATCTGGGGACCAAATTGGGGGTTTTTTTTTTCCAATTTAATACAAAAAAAAATTATTTACAAAATTAGACACTATTCAAATATATTTACCAATTTAGGTCTTGCGCGCTGGGGAAGGCAGCGCGCGAGACCTGCGCGCTGGTATAAGCAATGCGCAGGGAGCAGTTTAAATTTTTTTTTTTGGCCTTTTGGCCGTTTGGCTTTTAGCTCTTTTTTTTTTGGCCTTTTTGGCCATTCGGCTTTTGGTTTTTTTTTTTTGGCAATTGCTCCCCTTTTTGTTTTACTATTTTATTTTAATAATATTTTAATTTTTTTTCCTTGTTTTCTTTTAATTTTTTATTATTATTCAATTTGTTTTCAATTAATTTTTTAATTTTTTTCTCGTCGCTCTGCTGCCCTGTCGCCTTGCTCGTTTGTTCGCTCATTCGATGACACGCCTCGATTCCGTGGCTCCGTTGCCTCGTTCGTTCGTTCGTTCATTCATTTTTCTTTTTCCTCATCACTCCGCGTCCTCGTCACCTCAATCGATGACGTTTGCTCGTTCGTTTTTCTTTTTCCTCGTCACTCCACAGCCTCGTCACCTCAATCAATGACGTTCGCTCGTTCGTGGACGTCATCGATTGAGGTGACGAGGCCGCGGAGTGACGAGAACAAAGAAAAACTAAAAACGAACGAGCAAACGTCATCGATTGAGGTGACGAGGACGCGGAGTGATGAGGAAAAAGAAGAATGAACGAATGAACGAGGCAACGGGGCCACGGAATCGAGGCGCGTCATCGAACGAGCGAACAAACGAGCAAGGCGACAAGGCAGCAGAGCGACGAGAAAAAAATTAATTGAAAACAAATTGAATAATAATAAAAAAATTAAAAGAAAACAAGGGAAAAAAATTAAAATATGATTAAAATAAAATAGTAAAACAAAAAGGGGAGCAATTGCAAAAAAAAAAAAAAACCAAAAGCCAAACGGCCAAAAGGCCAAAAAAAAAAAAGAGCTAAAAGCCAAACGGCCAAAAAAAAAAAAATTAAACTGCTCCATGCGCGCTGCTTGTAGTAGAGAGCAGAGAGCTGCACGCTGCTTATACCAGCGCGCAGATCTCGCGCGCTGCCTTCCCTAGCGCGCGAGACCTAAATTGGTAAATATGTTTGAATAATATCTAATTTTGTAAATAATTTTTTTTTGTATTAAATTGGAAAAAACCCAACTAAATTGCAATAAAAGTATGCAATTTTCTCAATTCATCTAATTGGGCAATTTTGGTGAACAATTGGGATAAATTGCAATTTAGGGCGATTGGATTGAATGTCAAAACTCTCAAAATGCCAAAATTGCAAATTAAAAAACTCAATTGACATTTTTTAACCAAATTCAACTATATGTGTAACAATGAACACATAAAATTGAACTTGAATTTTAACTTTTTATGAGGTCGAAAAGACAAGGGAATTAAAATAAAAATATTGACAATTTTCCACATTTTTGTGACCTCAAATGCTATTTTCCTTGAGTTTTCATTCATTTTTCTATTTTCCAAAAATACCAAAAAATGCGAAAAATATGAAAAATTATTTTTGTTCAAAAATGGTTCCTTGGGCTTGGCCAAGGCTACCAAAGTTGATTTTGCAATTATTGAATGTTTTTATGAATTTTTTTTTTATGAATTTTCTAAAAATAAACTGGAAAAGACTGATCGAAAATTAGGTATTAACAGCTGTCCACCAACGCGGCTTATCTTGTCATGCCCTTCCTCTTCCGAAGTCAAATGTCAGCGTTGTCCGTTTTGTCTCATCCCCGTCTTGATATCCATGCGAACTCCACCGCTGAACTCCCTCTCTTTGCTCATTCGACCTCCGTCTCGACGAACCCTCCCTTGTCGCACCGCCGTCAACAAAAACAAGAGGCAACACCAAAAGAATGAGGCTCAACCTTGGCTCCAGCTCGAGAAATTGGCTATGGAAACCAATCTCCATCCTGCCCGAGGAAACATTTGCACGCCTAGACTAGACTTCGACTGAGCCTTAGATCTAGGCTTATCCTTGGGTACAGTAAAGTCGACCCTGCTCTGTGGTCGAGCGGGCTCGGGTATAGAAGGGCGTGAAGTTTAGACGGTAACACGTGCGAGAAAATAAATGTCCAACACTAACTGAATCCACCTTAATAGACATGATATATGATTGGGTAAGTACACTTCACTTGAGGAAACCGACCATGGGTACAAGGAGTCTAATCCATCATTGTATAGAATCCACCAACGAGATAAATGAGTTAAAGTAAACTCTGATCCTAGAGCTAGAAGTTCATTAATCAATTCACTCTAATCTAGGCCCATTTACATGCAATTCAAATACATTAATCAATTCCTCCTCAGCATATGCACGCCTCTTCCTTCGCATAGTCACGGGTCACTTTGTCCCGCCAAGGCTACCCTTCCTTCGCATAGCCATTGGTTCTAATGATGTCAAAATCGAACTGGAAAATCAAACTAAACTGCTCATTGAACTAAATTGAACCGAGAATTTCGTGCATTTCGATTTGATTTTTGGTTTAGGTAATTGAAAAATAACCATTCTTTTTTTCCCCGTTCGGTTATTTCGGTTCGATTAACCAAATCGCACTGAAAATCTTCGAAATAACCAATTTAAATTATTTTATTTTTCCTTTATTTTTTTATTTTATTTTCTCTTCTTTTTTCTGGGGCAAAGGGTCGGCGGTTCTGCCAGCTTTGAACAAAAAAAATTGAAAAGAAAAATAAAAAATCGAATTGAACCGAACCAAACTGGATTTTTGGTTTGGTTCATATTCAATTAAACGCGAGATTTGGTTTGGATCAAGATTACACCCTAATAGTTTCCGATTTTCTTGAAAAATCAAATTAAACCGAACCGAACCGAACCAGTGAAGCTCTTAATTAGTCCTTCTTATATCAAACTTTATTCTATCTAGAGCAAGCATCAAATAATCCCCCACTTTATTTGTAAAAAAAAATCACACAATTAATTTTTTTTAAAGATATACAACCAAAATTTCCATGAGATTATATACGGCTTAAGTACACCTTGAGTGTCATAAGTTGTGTAACGCGATCAGTTTAGTGCAAAAAATTTCAAATCGATCAGTCTAGTGCCAAGTTTCTTCGATCACTTCAGTGCTAAGTGCATACGTGGCCACCGGAAAGTCTACGTGGATCTTATGTGGACTTCTTATATAAAAAATGAGAAGGACGTGGCTTGCCGGAGGCCGACTTAGCATTCTGAAGAGCAACACGACGTCGTTGAAGTTGATTTCACCCAAACATAAACCTAAATCCCCAAATTGAACTCCAAATTCGAAACCCTACCACCAGTGATTCACCTGCCTACCTCGGACTGAAAGAACGTGAAATCTAAGAATGGAGGAAGATCTTATTGTCGAAGTGAGCGAGGATATGTATGATTCAAAGCGAAGCTGAGAACCTGAGCCCAGTTGAGCGAAGCCTTAAGGAATTCGACGGTTCGAGATCATGAATTCTAGGGTTTTCGTTGAAGGGAAAATGTGAGTGCAGATGGGGCGATCAGAGAGAGAGAGAGAGAGAGAGAGAGAGAGAGAGAGAGAGAGAGAGAGAGAGAGAGAGAGAGAGAGAGAGAGAGAGAGAGAGGTTTGGCTTGCGTTGAGAGTTTGGTCTTAATTCACCGTTGCAGATTTTGCAGTTGCGGCTCCCTTCTCGTCGTTTCGTTTGGAGAAAAACGTAGAGATTGATGAGATGGAAAATAAAATAAAGACGAAGCCCTTTCTCGCTCTATGTTTCCATTTTCCTCACCTCGCTTCTCAACCCAATTTAGGGCAGGCAAAACTTGCTCAGTCGTTTCGCTTATTTCATCTGCAACTGCAAAATCTGTGGTTCCCACTCAAAACCATATTGCTAGATCTTAGTGGGTTTGGGTCTCGAGTCCCACTCAAAACCATATTGCCAGTGATACACAAACGACGGCTTGCGGGCAACGACGATGGCTGATTGAAGACGAACGACGAGCAGCCAACGATTGTGACTCCGAGAAACAACCGCGACTTGATTTTCACACAAGTCCCTCGGCCACTTCCTTTCCTTGAAGAAGACAACAAGAACGATGATCGCTGTCGGCACAATAGCCGAGTGGCATTCGGGGAGTGACATGGTCCAAGGAGGTGGTCGCTGGATCGACCCCTAGGATTGGTGGATTACATTTGTAAATCTATCCTTAAAATATGAATATAGCAAAAACATTTTGCTACGACTGGTCATAAATGGAATTGATTTTCGATAGATTTTCCATGAAACTTATTTTTGAACTAGGAGTCAAATTTCGAGGACGAAATTTTTATAAAGGGGAAAAAGTTGTGGCATCCCCTGTTCGCTAGATTCCTAACGATTAGGAATGATCAAATGGGTTTTGAAGCTGACTTTTAATGCGAGGACTTAAGATTTTGGAATATAAGTCAAGGTGAGGAAAATAAGATATGTCAAGATGACATATGTGACAAAAAAGAATTAGAAAGGTTCATCAATAGATTTATGAGATGAGGTTTCGATTACTTAGTCATATAGATAAGCATTGGAGCATTAATCGAAGATTTCGATATTATAGGATTATGATGCAAAGGATTGAACTTGGAAGATCGAGATAATCATAGGATGAATGGAAATTGGCCGAATGCACCTAGGAAACAAGCAATAAGAATAGATTTCAATCATTGGCTTCAATCCCATCACAATCTAGCAAATGATCACCGACCACTTGGGGCTAGAACAAGTGGCAGCCTTGTCTTCATTTGCATGAAATGATATTGTTCGATTGAGCCTAGGGAAGGAGCAAGACTCTACACTTGATATATGGCCAATAAGGACTAAGCAAGGTGGTGCATTCATTTTTGGTGCATGAAGAGAGATTGGCTGAGAAGCTTAGGGAAATAGCAAAGAGTGGACTTAATCATTGGTTGGCAATTCCACAAGGATATCACAAGTCATGATCGGCCACAAGGGGACTATACAAGTGGCGGCAATGTCTTCCCTTGCATGAAAATCTATTGGCCGAATGTGCTTGGGGAAGATGCAAGGAAACAAAACTAATCATTGGCTCATGTTCCATCATGATCTTGCTTATATAGCCGACCATTGAGGGCTATGCAAAGTGGCGCCCTTGATCCTTTATGCCTAAAATTTCATTGGAGGAGTAATCTCGAAAATGAACACACCTTTGTATGTGACAATTGGCTAATCGGGGTAATGCAAGGTGGCGTAAAGGCATGAGGGGAGAGTTTCTATACCATAGTTTGGAGGACAAATGTCACTTGGAGGATTCCTTAAGACATGCAAGATAGCTTGTTCATCTTCCTTCCTCTTCCATTGTCTATGGCCAGAGTAGATAGAGAGATAGGGAGAGCTGCTCGGTAACTCCACCGAACGAGCAAGGAGCAAATCGAGGAAGCTCAAGCAAGATCAAGCTGTAAATAGGCAAGAATTCCTTCAATCTTGCCGGAGGATAGATGTTTATTGTTTAGATGTGGTTCTAGGAAGTTCTAATCTGATTTTTCCTCTGAGTATATGGCTCGGTGTCGTGAACTGAAGTGGAATAGTGCAGAATAATTCTGTTCTAGCGTGGAAATGGTGTTAATCTCGAGCCACTTTGTAGGTCTTTGAAACAATTATTGAAGATTTGGTTTAGGATATTGTAAATATGGCGATGGCTGATTTGTTAGAGAAAGATAGGACTTGATTTGTATTTGGAATCTGAAATTGTTCTCTCGGTTATGTACTGACCTGTTAGGTTCTGTTTGAAGTGATGATCGAAGTTGAACTGAGCTACATTATGATATTTGGTCTCATTTAAAGAAGTGCTAAGTCTGGTCGATGAAGAACCATGAGTGACTAGCTGAATCGAGAGGAAATGGGATCGATTTGCAGGTGTAGGACATAATCTATATTTGGTCTTAGGACAGAAAAACTGTTCTGTTTTAGTTACTGTTCTTGTCACAATAAACTATCTATATTGTGTTAGATCGATTTGGATATAGTAGAAATATGTAGCACTTTATATAGGGCCTCATGATTGGAAAAATTGAAGAGTATTAGGTTCAGTTTGGAGTTAAAAATCATGACTGTGCAAGGATAAAAAAAAAACAGAATGGTTGACATGAATTAATGAGGAAATGGCCAATTCGAAGTACGTTATGATGGTAATTTATAAAGAAATTGAAGGAAGTCTTTTTATTTATCTATGAACTAAGTTTTGGGTCGAATTACTTGTTAAAAAACCGACAAATTAGTAGTCAATAGCTTGACTGACCCGAGAGCTATGCAGGGTGGAGATGGTAGTATTTGGTCGATGGAGTTTTGGTCCATTATGCTATGTTTTATTGAACATCGTGATGATAGTCCTCATGTACATATCATTGAGAACATGCATGCTTGTTTGATTGGCCGGGCAAATGTGACATGATTGTAGAATTGATAATGAGAATCATGTGAACCATGGTCGAGCATGCATTGGTACATGGTACATGCCTGATGTTCGATGAGATATGTGGAGTATTTGCTCTTCAGTGCACTGAATTGAGTTGACGCCCCTAGGCTGTGTGCGGGGATTTGTACGTACTTGATGACCCTGAGCTGTGTGCGGGGTAGAGTCGTACCACGCGTCGAGGATGCCCTGGAGTAGGGGTTGTAAGTAACTTGGCTTGCGATGGTGAGATGAAAGAAGAGCATGTTATAATCATATTGTATTGGCATTTCTGCACTACACGATCATTGTTTGCATATTGAGATACTATTGCTCCATATTTGCTACAAGGTTGTCTATAATTTGTCATAGGGAGTCTTAGGACTCCTATGGTAAGATTGAATGTTTTCTTGCTAGCCGTCGTGCTAACCCACGTTTGTGGACATATTTTCAGATTAACATCCATGGCCGTTGCTCCCAGCCGCTTTGGTGTTCCTTTTGACTCTAAGTCTCATACTCGTGATATGATCCATCTTGATGTACCTCATTTGAGACTTGTTATACATGTTCATATTATGTGGGTTGATGAGGGAGCGCCTGGTTTGACCATATATCATTGGTATGCTATTTACATTTGAGTAGGCAATAGACTAGTAGGTCCTTTTCCTGAGAGTACTTTTGATGCACCCCCGGACCCTGTTGAGCCGGTAGTACTTGTCCTGTGGCATCCCCTGTTTACTAGATGAGCTGACATTGCCGCAAGGATTTGGGAACTTAGAATGCGAGACAAGGTGAGATAGCACCACCATTGGAAAGAACGTGAAATCAAAACTTATGAGGGAAATCGGCCATTTAAAAATTCACGAGGATAGAGTGATACATGACCATATATCTAAAAGCCTCTAAATTTGATGAGCACGGAGGGATCGGCCATGGAAGATAAAGCTAGGTGACAAAAATCTTCTTCAAGCATAAAATGTTATTGGCCGAATGTGCTTGGGAAAAACAAACAAGGAGAATGTGCTTCTACATTTGGACTTAATCCTATCAAGATCTTGCAAATGATTACCGACCTCTTAGGGCTAGGACAAGTAGCGGCATTGTCTTCTAATGCATGAAGAGAGATTGGCCGGTTATACTTAGGAAAAGTGCAAGAAAAATCATTGGTTGTCAATCCCAACAAAATCTAACAAGTGATATTCGGCCATTAGGAGATTGTACAAGTGGCGCCTTCATTCTCCTTGCAAGGAAACTCATTGGCCGAATGGACATGGGGAAGATGCATGGAAGGAAACCAATCATTAGCTCTTGTTCCATCACAATCTTCCTCAGATAGCCGACCATTAAAGGCTGTGCAAAGTGGCGCCCACAATCTTGTTGCATGAAAATCCATTGGTTGATCACACCTAGGGAAATTGCTAGAAAAATCATTGGTGTGAAATCCTATCAAGAATTGTGACAATGATTTGGCACCAATGGGGACTATGCAAGGTGGCGACTACATTCTTGGTGCATGAAAATCTATTGGCCGGTGGGAACCTAGGGAATAGTCAAAAGGAGCAAGATCATCATTGGTCTATCGTCATGTCAAGATCTCACTATTGATAATGGACCATTAGGGGTAGAGCAAAGTGGCGAGTGAAGTAAGAGCATGAGTGACAAATGTCACTTTGGGGACTTCCAAAGACATGCAATAAAAAGGACTCATCATCTTCATCCCCTTCACCATTTTCGTTCGGGTAAGAGAGAGAGAGAGAGAGAGAGAGAGAGAGTGACTGAGAGCAAAGAGAGAAAAGGAAGGAGTAGCTCGGCAACTTCCCTGAATGAGAAGAGGAAAATCGTAGAGCGCGAGCAAATCAAGCTACAAAAGGCAAGAATTCCTTCAATTGCATCATAGGTTAGAGGTACATTGTGGTTTCGTTTCATTAAGGAGTGCATGTGAGGTCTTAAGGGTGAGAAACATCGTTTCTGTGGTCGAATTGGGGCTGAGCAGTTGCGGTTCTGTCCTTGATGTAGAAATGGGTCAAGTTAATATTATATAGCATGGATTTTTGGAAGAAAATCTTAAGAAGTAAGGCTGAAAATCGTGTATGTGATGTTACTTAGTTAGATTGAGATGGTTGGGAGAAAATTGCATGTGTAAGACCGAGACTGAGTTTGGTTGCCTTGCTGTCCTTTTCTGTTTTCATCGTGTAATCGGAATAGGACCAAGCTACATTGTGAGTCCTCGAATTAATTAGGGAAGGACTAGTCAAGAATATCGTGGATGTGACAATATTTTGTTGATTTGGCGAAGTTAGAATAAGAATTTCAAATAGGGAAAAATTTCCGCACTTGATTTATGTTCGGTATGCCATTTCTGTTTTTGTCGATTCATTGTGGCTAAATCGAGTGTTATTGCTTTTGCTTGCCTTGTACTACTAAGTGTTTTGTTAAAGAAAGAAGAACCTTAAGTAACTAGCCGATTGGGAGTAAGAAGAAGACTAATTTATGGTTCAAGGAAACAGAATCTGTGTTACGTGTTAGTGCATAACAGGTTCGGATTAACGGAACAGTTTCGGCTTATAAGTTGGGTTGTGCCTTAATCCCTTATTTGATTGTGGTGGAACTTATAGTGGTACAATTAGAAGTGGATAGCTAGCCAAAATTGGAAGAATATTATGTTCATTTAGAGGTTAAATCATGACTGATGAAGGGTTGAATCAGAATGGTCTTGCGGCTTGAATCGATGAGGAAATGTCTAATCCCGCAAGAATCGATGATGAAATGTCTAATCCTAAGTAGTTGTGATGCAATTTTCTTAAAAGGAGTTATATGGAGACTTCTTATTAATCTTGTGCTTGAGTCTTGGTTGGATTACTTGTTAGAAATTGTCATTTAAGGGTCAATAGCTTGTCTGACCCGAGAGCTATTAAGGAAGAATTGACTATTTTCTTAGTCGATGAGATTCTAGACATTATGCCTTGCTTGATTGATTATTATGATATCATATCTCATGAACATGTTTTTGTGAATTGGCATGCTTGTTGGTCGGCCTGGAATTATTACATCATATACATAATTGTTACTGAGAATTCTAAGATTCGTGGCCGAGCATGCATTGTTACATGGTACCTGATTGATATCTAATGAGATATGGGAGTATTTGCTCTTCAGTGCACTGAATCGAGTTGACACCCTTGGGCTGTGTACGGGGATTTGTACGTACTTGATGACCCTGAGCTGTGTGCGGGGTAGAGTCGTACCACGCGTCGAGGATGCCCTGGAGTAGGGGTCGCAAGTCATCTGACTTGGCGATGGTGGTATGAGCGAAGAGTATGACATGTTCATAATATTCTGGCATTTTTGTATTATATGATCTTAACCGGATTTTTGAAATGCTGTTGTATTATAATTTTGCAGGATTGTTTTATAGTTGTCCTAGGGAGTATTAGGACCCATATGGTGAGATTGAATGTTTTTTTGCTAGCCGTCGCGCTAACCCATGTTTGTGGACACATTTTTCAGATTAGCACCATGGCAGCTGTTCCCAGGCGTTTTGGAGTCCCTTTTGACTCTGAGTCTTATACTCGTGATATGATTCATCTCGATGTGCCACATTTGAGGCTTGTTGTGCATGTTCATACCATGTGGGTTGATGAGGGAGAGCCTAGGTTAACTATATATTGTTGGTATGCTATATACGTGCGAGTATGCAATAGACTAGTAGGACCTTTTCCCGAGAGTACTTTCTATGCACCCCCAGACCCTATCGAGCCAGTAGTTCCCGTTCATGCTGCCGCCGCTGCTGCACCCGTCCCTCCTCCGGAGCCTGCCGAGCCGGAGGTGTTTATTCCACCGCCAGAGCCACTTGAGGACTCTGAGGACGAGGAGATGTTGCTCACCGATCCATCTGAGGAGGACTGAGGACGGGAGTTAGTCCTAGTGACTTTTTGGCCTAGGCAACTATATTGGATGATGGAGTAGTTCCCTTTTTGGCCATCCTAGTTACGCCTATGGATCCAACCTTAGTCATATGCATGTATATATTTATATATGAACTCTTGGTCGTGTGCCATGTTATATAAATAAAAGTGATGGTTTTTATTTTATCATTGTCTTATGGTGATTCCAAGGTCGTTAAGCGGGGTTTTTTTTCCAAACCAAGTGGAAGAAAAAAAGTAATTACCAAATCGGGTGCAAAATTTTTTTATTTACCAAACTAGAGGCCACTCTGCAGTTTTATTGTCGAGCGGGCCGCCGCCCGGCAGTCACATTGCCGAGCGGGCATAATTAATTATTTTTTTAAAATTTTTGTTGCCCGCTCCCTGCCGAGCAGGCCAGGAACCATTTTTACCTGCAGTACAGCGCTTGAAGCATCGGACCCCCCAATAATAATTCACTAGATGCAACTAGAAAAAATTTGTGTTTGCTGCTGAGCTTCATGTGCTCATGAGCTTCATCATGAATAATGGCATCCATTGGTGGAGGACGGTTCCCAAACTTGCAGGTTAATTTTAGTCTCTCCCCAAAAATTTTTGTGGGACTCAAATGATCAAAATAGACATTGATTGGATGATGTGATGAGTTATTATCGACGATAAGAGAACGAACAACCGAGTGAGCCTCGATCCCACGGAGCAAGCGAACAAGCCTCGCTCGCTCGCTCCGCGGGGTCGAGGTTTTGCTCGCTCGATCGTTCGTTCGTTCAATTTGTCTAGTCAAGTCTTCAACAATTGTTTGTTCGCTTGCTCGTTCGTTCACTTCGTGGTCTCGGTCATTCGCTTGCTCGTTCGCTCCGCAGTCTCGATCGTTCGTTTGTTTGCTCGTTGGTTCGTTCCGCGACCTCGGGGTCGAGGTTTGCTCGCTCGCTCGTCCCATGGGGTCGAGGTTCACTCGCTCGCTCCATGGGGTCAAGCGTTTATTTCGCAGCCTCGATTTGGCTTGCTCACTCGCTTGTTCGAACTAGCAAGCGAGCAAACAATCGAGGTCGCGGAGCGAACTAATGAATGAGCAAGCGAACGATCGATGCCGCGGAGTGAACGAACAAACGAATGAATGAACGAGCAAACGATTGAGACCGCGGAATGAACCAATGAGAGAGCGAACGAATGATAGAGGCCGCGAAGCGAACGTGCAAATGAACGAATGAACGAGCAAGCGAGCGAGCGAATGATCGAGGCCGCGGAGCGAATGAAAAAACAATTGTTGAAGACTTGACTAGACAAATTGAATGAATGAACGATCGAGCGAGCAAACCTCGACCCCGCGGAGTGAGCGAGCGAGCTTACTCCGTGGGATTGAGGCTCGCTCGGTCGTTCGTTCTCTTGTCGTCCTCAATCCCATGGAGCAAGCTCGCTCGCTCGCTCCGCGGGGTCGAGGTTTGCTCGCTCAATCGTTCGTTCTCTTGTCGTCGATAATAACTCATCGCATCATCCAACCAATGTCTATTTTGATCATTCGAGTCCCACAAAAATTTTTGGGGAGAGACTAAAATTATCCTACAAGTTTGGGAACCGTCCTCCAGCAATGGATGCCATTATTCATGATGAAGCTCATGAGCTCATGAAGCTCAGCAGCAAACGAAATTTTTTTCCAGTTGCATCTAGTGAATTATTATTGGGGGGTCCGATGCTTCAAGCGCTGTACTGCAGGTAAAAATGGTTCTTGGCCCGCTCGATAGTCACACTGCCGAGCGGGCAACAAATTTTTTTAAAAAATAATAAATTATGCCTGCTCAGAAGTTACACTGCCGAGCGGGAAATGTTTTTCATTTTTTGACCCACTCGGCAGTCTCATTGCCGAGCGGCGGTCCGCTCGGCAATGAGACTGCCGAGTGGCCCTAGTTTGGTAAATAAAATATTTTTGCACCCGATTTGGTAATTAATTTTTTTCTTCCACTTGGTTTGGAAAAAAGCCCCGTTAAGCGCGCAAATGAAAATTGTCAAGAAGTACTTGTGGCCTATGGATTATAGACTATAGCCTATTGATGGTTATAAGGATAGTTCTTAATTATCTATGTTATAGGCTTATGACCGTAGGGTGGCGGTCTGGGACGCCACAGCTCTCCAAGGTGGTATCAGAGCATAGATTTTACCTGGAGTGATAAGGTGCGATAGAAGACGGAGTGTTAGGACGCGTGTCATGAGGACTAATGCATGTGATTATTTGGATCGTTATGAAATTAGTAGCCTTAATTGAACTACTCACAAAAACTCCTGTTGATAATGACCGTGAGATTTGATAAGTCAGACTCAGTTGAATATGGATTGATATGCAGGACCAATAGTTCATCATGAGAAAGACAAGAGCATCATCTTCTGGAGGAAATGGTGATGCTGGGACAAGAGACAGAGTCGAGGGAACAGTTGATTGGACTGACGAAATCCTACAAGCTTTAGCAAATCTTGGTACGGCAATAGGAGCTCAGCCTCGACAAGCTCCAGCTTGAGCCGAGGATGGAGCAGGTGACCGACGTTTACAGAAGTTGGTGGAGCATTTCCTGAAGCTAAAACCACCACAATTCACGGGGTTAGGAGAACCTCACGAAGCTGAAAAATGGATAAAGAGTATGGAGAAAATTTTCAGACTGTTCAACTGCAACAACGTGGATAGAGTCACCTTGGCAGAATATCAACTGGAAGACAATGCCCAACACTGGTGGAATGCAAGCAAGAATGTGGTCTTTCCACCAGGAACGGTGGTAACATGAGAAGCCTTTGTCAATGCCTTTTATGGCCAGTACTTTTCTGATTGTGCTAAGAACCAAAAGATTTCTGAGTTTATGAACCTAACTCAAGGAAGCATGACTATAGTGCCATATGAAGCAAAATTCTCAGAACTTTCCAGGTTTGCTCCTCAACTGATTGAAACTCAGGAACGTAGATGGAAGAGGTTCTTAAATGGCCTCAAGATCGAAATACAGAAGCAGCTGGCATCTTTAAGGATTAGAGATTATTCTGAGTTATATGAACGAGCTCAGCTGGTGGAACAAGTGCTGTCAAAAGAAAAGAAGGAAGCAAAACATAAGGCAGGAGCCAACCGCGTGGCGACTCAGGAGCAGGACAACAAGAGGCCCAGATGGTTTGATAAATTCCAAGAGACTCCCGATAAAAGACGTAACTATGGAAAATTTCATGGAGTTGGAAAGAATCGAGCAATGGGACAAGTTCGCAACCGAGATAGAGTCTGCAACCGTTGTGGTAAGGCTCATGGAAATTTGCCATGTAATACTGGTAGAGAATGTTATGGATGTGGATGAATGGGCCATCTGGTGAGAGACAGTCCCCAGAAAAGATAGCAAGTTCAACAAAATCAAGACAATCAGGCGAAACCTATTGGAGCGGAACAAAGGCCTCCAGCTCAAGGCAGGATTCAGGCTATGACTAAGGAGGAAGCGGAAGCTTCTGGGACTACTATAGCAGGTATGATTCCTTTATGTGATAAGGATGCGTATGTGTTATTTGACACCAGAGCAACACATTCCTTTATATCAACAAGGTTTGCTGAACTGTGTGGACTGAAGCCTGAAACACTCGAGGTACCCCTTAGTGTATCTACACCATTGAAAGACAAAGTAGTGAATACTCTGATTTGTAAAGGATGTAAAATCACGATAGGGGGCAAGGTCAGAAAATCGACTTAATAGTTATGGGTTTCTATGATTTTGATGCCATAATCGGCATGGATTGGCTGCGTGACTTACGAGCCAATGTAGACTGCTTCAAAAAGGTGATTTGATTTAGCCCTCATAATGAGACCAGTTTCGAGTTTGTGGGAACTGGAACCCGTACAATTGTACCTTTGGTATCTGCAGTGGAAGCTCATAAACTTCTAGGTGATGGATGTGGAGGTTTTCTTGCTAACGTCAGAGATTTAATCAAGGAGGAAGTCAACATTAATGACGTTCCAATAGTTCAAGAATTTTTAGATGTCTTCCCTGAAGAACTACCAGGACTACCCCCGAAGCGAGAAGTTGAGTTTATTATTGAACTGGCCCCAGGAACTGAGCCTATTTCCAGATCTCCCTATAGGATGGCATTGACTGAGCTTAAGGAGTTAAAAGTACAATTGCAGGAATTACTGGATAAAAGATTTATTAGACCAAGTACTTCACCATGGGGAGCGCCAGTGTTATTCGTCAAGAAAAAGGATGGGTCACTCCGCTTGTGCATTGATTATAGACAACTAAATCAAGTGACCATAAAAAATAGGTATCCTCTGCCAAGAATCGATGACCTGTTCGACCAACTACAAGGAGCCTCAGTTTTCTCGAAAATTGACTTAAGATTGGGTTATTATGACATTCTGAATTTTCGCCCCTCGAGACTTGAGATATGAAATGGAAGCTCGAATTGGCAATTGGAAATGAAGAATTTCAAAATTGGAAAAGGATTTGACGTCGCCTTGCCAATGGACGTCCAAAATGAGAAAAAATGAAGTTTCGGACGAAAAGTGACAAATGACCGTTTTGCCCCTCAACCTATTACCCTTGCCTTAAGATTTCATGAAGGGAAAAATGGTCATTCAAGGACCCCAAGAAGTTACCGAAAATGTGGAACGATGGAGTCAATGAAGTCAACACTTTGAAGACAAATAATTGAGCCAATGCCATGTGTTATCTTTTGGATAAATCAAGCATTAAATGGAAATAAATGAAATTTTGACAAAATGATCCCAATTATTTGAGAGAACATCTCCCCTAGCTGTTGTAAAAGTCATGGCCCTCCTTCTTCCCCACCATTTCCTTCATTTCCATCTTCTTCTTCCTCAAGCAAAAACTGTCTCAGCCCGACCAGATTCTGCCGTCGTGTTTGGTGAGCTTGAACGCCACTTTCCGGCGTCTATTTGAGGTGTTTCAACCACCAAAGGTAAGATCTATGTGTCCTTGACAAGCTCCAATTGGAGTTTTCTTCATTTGGATAAGTATTTTTATCGGTGTGAGTTCGACACTAAAATTGGACGAAATCTGAGCGAGCTGGGATAAGGCCACCGTATACCCTCTTAGAAATTCCAAATGACCTCAAACTTTTTGTGAGATCTTCATAACATCTAGTACTCATGTTGGATGAGCTTTGGCCGCAAGTTTGGTGGTGTTAAAATAGGTTTTCATGGCTGATTGTGGGTGACCAAATTTGGACAGATTCTGACCTTTTGTGCGTCGAAAGGGAACGGGATGAACGGAAAACCAAAAGAGATGTTTTTGCTCCAAAACTCTTGGTGAGCCTTATTAACATATATATTGAGGTCCTAGAAGGATTATTTTGTGAAAAATTAGGATATAGGATTGAGTTTTGGATGGAAATATGTGATTGGAATCAAAACCGAATTTGTTGTGTTGCTGTTCTGTTTTGGCCGAACCTGATGGGGGTTCTTTGATGGATATTTTTACTTCAAATTGACTCAAGAGGCTACTTAAAATGTTATATGAGGTGTTAACAGGGAGTATGTGAAGTGGATTGGGAATTGGAAGAGTTTTAAGGGCTGTTTGAGGTGAGAGATGTGAGTCGCCGACCAATATGTCCATAACGCGCACTGATTTTGAATTGAGTTGTTCTAAGTCGTCTGGTATCCAAATTGAGCTCCGTTTTTGCCCACATGTCCGTAAGATCATGAAATTTAAGACCCTACAATTTTTTCTCAAAAATTCAGTAGAAAAATTACAGTTTTCGTGAGATTGACCCTGATTGTGGGGGCTCAAATTGGGCAGTTTTGGTGAATTGAGAATTTGGATGACTTGCCTTGATAGAACGACAATTGGCATGCTTAGGGGCATTGAATTAACACTGTGACAACTTGATAATAAGGTGTTGTCGGTGTTATTGAATTATTGACGCGATGGAATTGAGAAATAATTGAGTTTCGATGTGGTTTTTCCTAGGCATGCCGTGAGAGCCATGTTTGGCCGTGAACTTGCTGACCTAGAAGGGTCGATTGGATTGAATTTACTAGCTTGCTTGAAGAGGTAAGTGGTTTCTAAACCCTTACTCGAAGGACGCTACTGGATGTTTGCATTGCGTAACGTGATTGTTAATAAAGACATGGTGATTGGTGATGTGTGATTTTTATGACAAGCGTGCTTATGAGATATTAATTGGCTATGATGCCCAGTGACTGCATGGCTTGGAGCCTTGATGCGGGTAAATGGCCATGGTGCCCTGTGAAATTACATTGCGGCCGTGGGCCTTGGCGATGTGCCTTTGTGAATTACATCGCGGCCGTAGGCCCTAGCGATGATTGAATGACTTGTGAATTACATCGCGGCTGTGGGCCCTGACGATGATCGAATGACTTGAGAAGCTACATCGCGGCCGTGGACCCTGGCGATGATTTGGCTTGGAGCCCTGGCGATACATCGCGGCCGTGGGCCCTGGCGATGATTAAATGAATTGTCATGTTAATGACTTGGGAAATTATATGTATTGTGTCGTGCTAACGTGTGGAGCTGGAGTCTCATGTGATGTTGTGTACTTGATGGTGGTTGTGTTTACATCAAGCACTTGAATAAGTGATGTTTAATTGCCAAATGCCATTGCTTGATGAATTCCCTGCATTTTTATGTTATTGTGAGGTCTGGTGGGACTGGTGGTTTGGTTTAGGTTGGGTTTCACTTGCTGGGATTTTATATCTCACCCCGTTGGGGACTCACATTTTTCAGGTCCCAGGTGATAGAACCCCAAGCTCATCAAGGATTGGTACACAAGGAAGTAGAAGTTGAATGATCATAAAATCATATGTGACCCTAGGGATTGTAATTGTTTTGTGGTTTAGGAATTGATCTCCTGATGTACATTTATTCATATGAGAAGTGTACCATATTCTTGTCCCAAGCCATCTTGTTGTTTTTATGAATGGAGTTATTTCTCGCTTATATGGTTTTAATGGGTATAGAAGCTTGACGGCCGATGAGTCCTGGGCAACACCTAATGAATGGTAAGGCCTTGGTGGGATGTTCGTGGACCAAGTGTGTTCGGGGCTTGACAGTTTTCATCAGCTGGCAGTTAGAGAGGAAGATATCCCCAAGATTGCTTTCCGAACCAGGTATGGACACTACGAGTTCGTGGTCATGTTGTTTGGACTTACAAATGCTCCTGCTGCATTCATGGACCTAATGAACAGGGTATTCAAACCCTATCTGGATCAATTTGTGATAGTGTTTACTGACGATATTCTGGTATATTCCAAGGGACAAAAGGAACATGAGAAACATTTACGGAAGGTGTTACAAGTGTCGAGGGAACACCAGTTGTATGAAAAATTCAGCAAATGTGAATTTTGGTTAGACAAAGTCATATTCCTTGGTTATATAGTAACAGAGAATGGAATCTCTATCGATCCCGCCAAAGTCAAAACTGTTATAAATTGGCCACGACCGACTACTGTTACAGAGATACGAAGTTTCCTTGGTCTCGCCGGATATTACCGCAGGTTTGTGAAGGGATTTTCTCGAATTGCCGGATCATTGACTCAATTAACCCGAAAAGGAGTTAAGTTTGAATGGACAAAAAAGTGCGAACAAGGCTTTCAGGAACTCAAGAAGAGATTGACTTCGGCTCCAGTATTAACCATACCGTTAGGACCAGGAGGATTTGTGGTATACAGCGATGCATCTCATAAAGGATTGGGTTGTGTTCTAATGCAACATGGAAAGGTCGTGGCTTATGTGTCAAGACAATTACGACCTTATGAGTTGAATTATCCGACGCATGACTTAGAATTGGCTGCAGTAATTTTCGCATTGAAGATTTGGAGGCATCATCTGTATGGAGAGAAATTCCAAATCTTCACTGATCATAAAAGTCTAAAGTACCTTTTCTCACAAAAGGAATTAAATATGAGGCAGAGAAGATGGATGGAATTACTCAAGGACTATGATTGTGAAATTATTTACCACCCTGGCAAGGCAAACAAAGTGGCAGATGCTTTGAGTCAGAAAACCACGCTACATATGGCAAGCCTAATGAGTAAAGAGTGGGAACTATTAAAAGAAGTTTCCAATTCAGATTTCAAAGTCGAACTGAATAAATTGATTGGCGTATTCGCTACACTGATGATTGAATCGGAATTGGTACAGAGAATCAAAGAATTACAACGGACGGATCTTGAAATCTCAAAGCTTCGAGGAGAGACAACAGAGGGCAAGAGACCGGATTTCTCAATATCGGAAGATGGAATTCTTTATTTTCAAGGACGTTTATGTGTACCAGAAGAAGAAAGATTAAGAAAAGATATTCTAAATGAAGCTCATCGAAGTAACTATAGCATTCACCTTGGATGCACGAAGATGTATCGGAATCTTCGACAGCATTATTGGTGGAACGGAATGAAGAAAGATATTGCTGAATTTGTCGCGAAGTGCTTAACTTGCCAGCAAGTGAAAGCAGAACATTTGAAGCCGGCTGGAATGCTCAGACCATTAGATATTCCCGAATGGAAGTAGGAACATAAAACGATGGATTTTGTACAAGGGTTACCAAGAACATCGAAGGGACATGATTCTATCTGGGTAATTGTGGATCGATTGACCAAGTCAACTCATTTTCTAGCAGTCAGAACAACATACTCTTTGGAGAAATTGGTTGAACTGCACGTACAGACTATAGTGAGACTACATAGAGTTCCAGTGAGAATTACTTCAGATCGAGATCCAAGATTTACCCCAAAATTTTGGAAGAGCTTATGGGAAGCTATGGGAGCTAAACTTCAGTTTAGTACAGCTTTTCACCCCTAGACAGATGGTCAGACAGAAAGAGTCATACAAATCCTAGAAGATATGCTTCGAGCATGTATTTTGGATTTTAAAGGCAATTGGAAAGAGAAATTACACCTGGCAGAATTTGCCTACAATAACAGTTACCAAAAGAGTATTGACATGGCACCATTTGAAGCTTTGTATGGACGAAGATGCAGAACACCCGTATGTTGGGATGAAGTGGGAGAACGAATGATCACAGGGCCAGAATTGATCCAAATTACAACTGAGGTTATACAAATTGTGCGTGATCAGCTTAAAACAGCTCAAAGTCGTTAGAAAAGTTATACATACAGACGGCGGAGGCCATTGGAATTTGCAGTGGGCGACTATATGTTTCTAAAAGTCTTGCCACTCAAAAAAATATCACGATTTGGAAAGAAAGGGAAATTAAGCCCTAGATATGTTGGACCTTTTGAAATACTGGAAAAGATAGGGGATTTGGCTTATCGAATAGCCTTACCGCCAAAGCTGTCAAATGTTCATGACGTGTTTCATGTTTCTATACTGAGGAAATATCATCCAGATGCAGAGCACGTGTTGGATTATGAAACTATTGAAGTGAGCGAGAAAGTTGAATATGTAGAGAAGCCATTACGAATTTTGGATCGAAAAGAGCAAGTTCTAAGGAATAAAACTATTCACCTGGTGAAAGTTTTATGGCAATACCACGGTATGGAAGAAGCTACTTGGGAACTCGAAGAGACAATAAAACAACAACACCCCCACCTGTTTGAAGTTACAGGTCAATATTAAGCCCCTTCACTAGACATGTTGCATTTTCATTGCAATGAGTACTGTAGAAAATGCATGACCTGTTTATAAGGTACGGAACGATTGACTAGTTTGCTTAGCCAAGACATGATTAATAAATTTCTATAAAGAGTATGAAGAAATGAGAAGCAGCTGTTAGTAGTACGAAAGAGTGGTTAAAAGAAATTAAAAGTACTTGATGACCACTGTCGGCACAATAGTCGAGTGGTATCCGGGGAGTGACATGGTCCGAGGAGGTGGTCGCTAGATCGACCCCCAGGATTGGCGGATGTACAATTGTAAATTGATACTTGTAAATGAATATAGCAAAAACCTTTTTGCTGCGATCTGTTATGAATGAGATTGATTCTATTCCTAAAGACTTAATTCTGGAACAAAGAATCAAATTTCGAGGACGAAATTTTTTATAAGGGGGGTAGAAGTTGTGGCATCCCCTGTTTACTATATTCCTAATGATCAGAAATGATCAAATGGGTTTTGAAGCTGACTTTGACGCAAGGATTTGGGAACTTAGAATGCGAGACAAGGTGAGATAGCACTACCATTGGAAAGAACGTGAAATCAAAACTTATGAGGGAAATCGGGCATTTAAAAATTCACGAGGATAGAGCGATACATGGCCATATATCCAAAAGCCTCTAAATTTGATGAGCAAGGAGGGATCGGCCATGGAAGATAAAGCTAGGTGACAAAAATCTTCTTCAAGCATAAAATGTTATTTGTGACATTCTGAATTTCCTGCCATTTTGAGGCTGTTGAATGTGAATGTACCTTACGACGTATTTCAGTTTTGTCTCGCTCAGATCTGATCAATCTCGAGTAAACTGACCAAAAGGGAAATGTTAACGCATAACAAAGAACGTGGACCTAGGAAACTTGAAAAAGGCAGTGACGCTTTGACCATAAGGATTGTCGAGGGAACATTTAGAGCTAATGAGGCTGATCAGATAATGATTAAGGAATACAATGCTAGCGTTATACGATTGGATCGCGGGTGAAGCCGCTTAACCAATGTATAATTTGCAAATTTTCCTAAATCGAATTTTGACGATCGAAGCCGTCGGAACTAGCGATGAACCCTCGCAATTACATGACAACCAAAGCTGTCATAACTTGAGTTATCCTCAGTGTGATGAGAATCACAGAGTTGATACGCGTAGCGTTTGCAAAAGCCGCCCGTTAGTTCGAGACAAACTGGAATTTCGATCGGCGGACGAATGATCATGAAATGGAAGCTCAAAATAGGCAATTGGAAATAGATAATTCCAATTATGAGTAGGAATTTGACAATGTCTCGCCTAATGGTAGTTTTGAATTGGAAAAGTGAAGTTTGGACTGAAAGTGCAAAAAGACCATTTTGCCCCTGGACCATTTACCCTTGCCTTAAGACTTCATGAAGGACAAAATGGACATTTCCTTTCCCCACCTATGGCTGTTGAAAATTCATTGAGGGGTCAAAGTTGGAGTCAAAGCTAATCTTGCATTATTGGACCCATGACACTTGTCACCCATTGAGGGTATTTGGCACTAATGACCCTCACCAACCCATGTCTAATCCTATTAAGCTCTATTATTGGTGTGAGACAAATAAATTGAAGACTCCATCTGCTGGGCAAGCCTCCTCCACACGTTCACCTCATTTCCCCTTCATTTTGCTCTCAACAGAAAACTGCCAGAAAAGTCAGGTTTCTGCCTTCCCGTTCGGTCCGTACGATCGATTCTTCCCAGAGTATTTTGGTCGATCCCTCTTACGAAAGGTTATATCTATGTGTCCTTAACAATTTCCCGTTGGTTTCGTGATTTTAGGAGGTCTGGTTGATTTATAGTGACTTTTGGAAGAAAAGCGGATGGATTCCGCGCGAGCTGAGAGAAGGTTATAGTTTACCCTCTTAGAAATTCCGTTTGACCTCAAATTTTTAGGAGAATTTCATAACCCCTAGTACTATGTTAAGATAAATTTTGGCTGCAAATGGATAAGGATAACTTTGGTTTTCATGGAAGAACAATAGTGGTAAATTCTGGACAGATTCTGATCAAAGGGAGATTGAGCTGTTTTGTTGTCTTTGGAGAGTCAACCGACTCTAAATCTCTTAGTGAGCTCTTTAAACTTGTAAATGAAGGTCTTGGAAGGTTATTTGTGTAAAGAGTTAGACACGGGATTGGATTGTGGCTCGATTGAGCGGTTGGAACCCAAAACCGGTTCTGTTTTAAGGAAGAGTATATGCTGGCCGGTTCTGTTTAGGGACTAAATAAGGAATTTTTGGACGACAATTGACCCGTAATATATGGTATGATATCGGGTGAGATGTTAATGGGAGATGTGAGAAGTGGATTGAAGTTTAAAGGTGATTTGTGGTGAAATTGGTTCACGAAACGCTAAATTGTGTATTGCCATGTGTATGGCAAGGTAAACCGAACATATTAAGGGTTCGGAGTGAGAGTTGCGATGTCCAATGGTTATGAGAAAAGGGTGTCTTGCATTGCCAACGGTATGGCTAGGGAAAGATTATTTTAATGGAAGTGAATATCTCATGGTTTATGATTCAAGATTGGTTAATCTTGTTAGGTGGACGACGTGTTTGTGGGAATTCGGTACTCGTGGCTTTGGGAGAATTTCTTGGTGTTGTATTTTGTTATTCAATCAGGTAAGTGTTTCCTAATCCTTTCTCTGAATGCCTGGACACACTGGATGATTGAATGATGAATTTTTATGAAATGAATTGCATGTGTGTCTGGATGGCATTGTGATGATGAGAAAGGCGTGAGGATACCATTTGGTCTAGTGAGACCCCGGTGGTATCGGAGGGTGGTGAAATAAAAATAAAAATGTGAATGCCATGTCTAGTGAGACCCCGGCGGCATGGAGTGGCTGTAAGCCTGGAGTGAGACACCATTTGGTCTAGTGAGACCCCGGCGGTGTCAGGTGGCAGGAGTTGCCAGTGGAGTATGTGGATGGTTGAGGAAGAGGTGGTTGTGGCGTACTTGAATATTTGTGCTTGGGTATGAGACCCTGTGATTGAGCATGATTGTTTGTGTTGAATGCTATGTCTATAATTGATGTTATCTTATGAGATGTCTGGTGCCATTGCATTGCTTGTTACTCTGCATTCTGAATGGCATTTGTGTGTGATCCGGTAGGACTTGCATTGAGGTATAGGGTTAGGTTTCACTTTCTGAGATGTCGATCTCACCCCTTAGTGAGACAAACTTTTCAGACTCGAAACCGTGATCATGTGGCCAGTAAGACTAGGCGATCCGAAGGAGTCGATCGTCTCTTTTGAAGAATTTCCAGAGAGTAAGTCGATAGTATATATTAGGAAAGGCATGACAGTGTGAGTAGACGAAGGGAAGACGGAGCTTCAACCGCACCGTTTTGAAGCATGGTTCCGCCGCTTGGGGAATAGTGACATGTTAGGTCCTTTGATGCCTGAAGACGTGCCCCTGGGAGTTGTACCCAGCTGGTGTCACCCCTCTCGTTCAGAGGTCGAAGTGGAAAATCCGGCATCGATGAGAGACTCAAGAACCCTTTCTGAGGAGTACATGAATTATATGGAGTTATCTGCTGATGCGATCGAGGCCACTGAAGTAGAAGAGGAAACCGGGGAAGACACCGAAGAATCTTCAGAGGATGTCCCATCAGAGACTTTTTCGGACTACGACCCTGTCGCGACCCATCCGGAAGCGGACGCGGCTAATGGATTACCGATCACGGGTCTTGGATCGGTGCGAGCCCTCCCAGGCCCATACCAAATCGCGGCGGGAGTATTTTTCAGGAGGATTCAACGATAAGAGTCGATCGCTTTCGACCTTAGTGTGGTCGTGGTGGCATGTGCAACTTGTGCATGCATTTGGAGTCGCCACCGGTCTTTCTTGGAGGGTAGACCGGAAACCTTACCGATCGATTGGGAGAGATCGATCAGTTCTACGGAACCAGAGATTTTGGGTTCGGGGACTTGGTTACGCTGGTGTCGTTACCAACGCCCTTTCGGTACCTAATGCGAGTGATTTTCCTAACTAGGATTTCATGCAGGCACAATTTTGGGTGAGGTAAGTCTGACTTTGCACATTAACCAGTTTAACATGCTCACGTAATCATAATAAATAAATAGATGTCAATCACATAAATATCTATCCTACGTGGTGATCATGGAATTATGATTTAATGGGTCTCGAGCCAATGAGACCACATATAATCATTTTAATATTTTAATAACGGAGAGCCGCTCTTCGCTTCTTCTTGGTTTCTTGAACTCTTCAAGAATTGGGCCCCAAAGAGCTCGCCGACTTAAAAGGCTCCTCCACGTAATCCTCGTAGCATTTACATCAACAATTGACTATGCTAAAAATAAAGATTACATGAAAAATAAAAGGAGTACGCAGCCTCCATTTAATAATTACAACCCCAAATATATAAATAATCATCATACATTCATATATACATCAATCACATTGATTAGGGATTTTTCCATGATCACCACCCTTTCACGTAAGTAATAAATTCACAATTTAAAACTTAGGAAGGCACAATAAAAATTCTACGTTGAATCATATTCAGAATTTTTACGTAAAATAAGATAGCCATAAATTTTCGATTCAAAATTGATTTAGTCTCAATTTTTGCTACGTTGATTAATTTATCATATAAAATAATCAATCTCCATTAGCCATGTAAGACGAACAATTCGTTAATACATATTGGCCATAGTATTGCAAAAATTGCAAAAAATCAATTAAATGCACGAAAACACCTAAGGATTGGCTCTGATACCACTGTTGGGATCCACGTAACACGTAGCGGAAATAAATAACAACCCGCACATGTATCTCCAGAGGCGTACTTCGTGCATTTCAATAAAAAAAAATCACAAAGTCACAAAGGGAGTAAATAGATTACCTCTCGTAGCGTGCTTGAACGGAGGTGTCGGTTCGATGTTCTTCGATCTCAGCCTCCACAAGTGTTAGGCATCTAGTTCGGACGCACCACCAATTGACGAACGGGGAGACGACTAATAACTCCACAACAATTGTGCTAGCAATATGCGGAATCAATATTCCGAACTTAGTATATTTTGCTCGCTCAAGATTATGAGAATATAGAGAGTGTTTGTGTTCTTCTCTCTAAGCTCTCAAAAATTTGCACACTCTACAAAATGTCTCTCCCCTTCAACCTCAAAACTCTTGCCATCCTTTTATAGCCAAAAATACCTTCCAATAAATTGTATTTAAAAATAGCACTAACAATTATAAATTCTATCTAAAAATAGCACTCACAAATAAATGACATTTAAAAATAGCACTAACAATAGCACTCACAATTTATAATACAAAAATGCTATTTAAAAATAGCACTAACAATAGCACTCACAATTTATAATACAAAAATTCTATTTAAAAATAGCACTAACAATTATAAATTCTATCTAATAATAGCACTCACAAATAAATGACATTTAAAAATAGCACTAACAATAGCACTCACAATTTATAATACAAAAATGCTATTTAAAAATAGCACTAACAATAGCACTCACAATTTATAATACAAAAATTCTATTTAAAAATAGCACTAACAATTATAAATTCTATCTAATAATAGCACTCACAATTTATGATAAATAAATGCCATTTAAAAATAGCACTAACAATAGCACTCACAATTTATGATAAATAAATGTCATTTAAAAATAGCACTAACAATAGCACTCACAATTTATAATACAAAAAATGCTATTTAAAAATAGCACTCACAATACAAAAATGCTAAAAAAGGCACTAACAAAGGTGTTAAAAATAATAACCATTATTATTATTACAAGAGTTAAAGAGGTTACCAAACAATACAAATATGCATAACGTATAAATACGTATGATGTATAAATACGTAGAGCATACGTATACATCCGTGAAACCGGGGACTAATTGAAAGAAAAATGTGCAATTAAGCCCTTTTGGTAAAAATTGATTAAATTGGAGGGCAAATTGACCTAATTGCACTTTAAGACTTTAGAATCCAATGTCATAGCTTATAAAAAGTGAGAATTGAAAACTAAAAGACTCGAAAATGATTTTTTTAGGCTCGGTTCGGGTTTATGTTTGTGAAGGAACATAGTGACCCGAGCCGAATTTTTGAGATTTAAAGTGACACACTTGAAGAGGAAATTAAAACAAAATTATCGAATATTTTTGGGTATTTTTCTGACCACGAATGGTATTTTTCTGATTTTTTGGGTATTTTTATAATTAAATAAACTCGAAAAATATTAAAAATACCGAAAAATATTTTTTGTTCAAAATTGGTTCCTAAGGTTAAACCAAGGCTTCCAAAGTTGATTTTGTGATTTTATGACCTTTTTTGATATTTTTAATTAATTTTAAAGAATAAAAATCACAATAATAAATGGTAAAAAAAATCAGGTGTCAACAGCTGCCCCTCTTTGAAAGGAATCTCGTTAGAGGTTTCTCTCAAAGATAAGGTGGCACCTGATTCCTAACCGACTCAATTGGGAAAATCAGAGAAGAAATGTTATGACATCGGATCCTTAAACCTATTGATAAAAGCTCAAATCAATCTCCGGTTTGCTCTAACAATTTGAACATGGGCCGAAGTGAGAGAGGCTTACCTGAAGCTCACCTGTCGGATGCTGCCGGTTGCGACGACTTTCAAGAAGATGCCTAGGACTCGTCATTCAGAATATCCCAGGGAGATTAAGCTCTGACCTGTATGGTAGGTCATACCATGATGGGATTCCTAACTAGTAGGAACCTAAGGAAGGCGCATCACACGCTTTGGGATTTGCCAAGAATTTTGATCCGTATGGTGGATCAGACATTTGTGTTGATCCTTACTGCGATATTTATCAATGAGTGGACCCTTATGCGGTTTCTACCATATGTGACCCTTCAGGCGGTTTCTACCATTAATGTGATCCCTCAGGCGGTTTCTACCTTGGTTTGACCATTCAGGCGGTTTCTACCTTGAGTTGACCCTTCAGGCGGTTTCTACCTTTGATTTGACCCTTCAGGCGGTTTCTACCTTGTGTTGACCCTTCAGGCGGTATCTACCATGTGTTGACCCTTCAGGCGGTATCTACCTTGTGTTGACCCTTCAAGCGGTATCTACCTTTGATTTTGACCATTCAGGCGGTATCTACCTTTGATTTGACCCTTCAGGCGGTATCTACCATGAGTTGACCCTTCAGGCGGTTTCTACCATGAGTTGACCCTTCAGGCGGTTTCTACCTTGTGTTGACCCTTCAGGCGGTATCTACCATGAGTTGACCCTTCAGGCGGTTTCTACCTTGTGTTGACCCTTCAGGCGGTATCTACCATGTTTGAAAAGGGGTCTCATGACGAGGGTTCTCCACGTCCGATGAGACTGTTTGATATTTTGAAAATGGGTCTTGGGACGAGGGTTCTCCACGTCTGATAGGACTTTTTCTTTTAAAAGGATTTTTCTTCCCCTTTTTTTGAGACCCCGAAGTTTGTCGGGAATTCAGTTTTTTGAAGCAGTGAAAGATTTTATTTTGACAAAACTTCACTTGAGTCTGTTGAGGCGACATTCTGGGAGTTGGGTTCTCCAAGTATCCTGCATAAGTTTGAGCCTGAAAGATTTTTCTTCACCAAGAAAACGTTAGTAATCTTTGGGAAGACCACGGCTGTCCATTTTGACAAAACCGTATGATTTAAGTTTTAATCATGAAATGTGCATTTTGATGCTGGGGGTTATCCAAAGCATTCTTGCAACATGCAAATGTGATCACAAATCCCTTGCACGGAAAATCTGGATCAACAGTTTGAAAATTCCAAAAAGAGTTTGTTCAAAACATCAATTGGAATATTTCTCGACAATGAGGTCTTCTCACCTGTTTTGCGATCGTGTTTTTTTATAGGGGATACACTCGATTCCCTACTAACCCGTGCCTAGGTTTTAGGCTCATTCGCAGCGCATACATTTTGATCGGTCGGGAGGTCTTCCACGGGACCGTAATGTTGGGCTTGGATATTGGTCTTCAAGGGGGACTCACTTTTGAGTCAAGGTCATTGAATGAAAGTTTTCACCATCTGCTCCGGGTTTACAAGTCAAGAACCCTGCAAAATGAGAAAGAAATAGTCTTGCTCGTACTTCTTCGAGCTGAGCTGTATGTTAACCCAAGTGTCTTAGTCAGAGAAGACTGTTTCAGGGTTATGATGTTGGTAGGATTGGGGACCGAAAAAGGCTTGTTTTTGGCCCAGAATTCATGACGAGTTTGACATTGGTGATTATTGCTGATTTACCTCCTGTCTTTTCCTTTCTGCATCTTTAGTTTTTGAGGTGTACAACCGATTTTGAGGTGTGCACCAGCTCTTTAGAGAGCGTCCCTTGTTGCATTCAGAGACCGACTCTCTCCATGTCTTTGTTCTGTGCTTGGCAGCATTTGGGGAGCAGCTTTTTTTATTTGACTCCTTTAAGAATTTTTTTTTTTTTCATCCAAGTTTCACTGGGGATCAAGCAAACAGCTTTCATGAGCATCGGCCTTGCTTTTACCAGGCACTTTGCTTTTTCTCGATGCCGTGGATTTTTCTCATTCATTTTTGAAATCCCACTTTTTCTCATCTTCATAGGATCGCGTTAGACCTATGATCAAAGGTCTAACAAGGTTAAACATTAACTTAGGAATTCTTTTGCAAACCCTAAGTCTTGAACTTCTTCGTTTCTGAAGTGATGCTGCATCCGTCTTGGAATGTGCAATGATCACCAACGGGTTTATGAAATGATTCTGCAGGCTCAACTTGGCTATGCAAAGGATTCGGTGTGTGGGATAGAGAAATGAATGCTTCTCATCATCCTATGGCACTTGGATTACCATATAAACAACACACAAAGATTAATGTTAGTCCGAGCAAGAAAATTTCTAACCATTTTCTCCTGATGCTGCTGGACTCACCTCCATTTTGCCCCGATGTGGGGTGGTTCTTGACAGGGTTAAGAATGAAAACCGCCGTTCAAAGGGGTTATCAACGGTCACCTGTAGTGTTTGGGGGATATGAAACGAATGCCTCCGTCGTCCCAACCCATGTAATCGCTGCGAATGGTCCCTACTTCCGTAGGTCCAGATTCTGCTGTCTTATCCGCTCCATTTCTCTCTTAAGTGTGTATAGGACGTGTTTGGACTAGGCTTTGCCTCTCGTCTTTTGAGAAAACGTCCTTTTGAAAGTTTTGAACAACTTTTGATTGGAAAAATCTCTTTCGTTTTCTCCAAAAATTTTACCCGTCAATGGGATTTTATGATGCCCAATGCATGTTCAGATAACCTCATGTTTCAAAACATGAATGCCAATGAAGTTAGAATCCTATGTCTTTTCTAGACATCAGATTCTAAAAGCTTTTCTTTTCTTCTCTATTTTTTATTCAACATTTTCAATGGATTGGGGAAAGGGATACTTACCTGTCCCCCGCGGCTGGAGATCCCTGAAAATGCGGAAGAAACATGTTATTGTTCGTTCATGAATTTTTCAAAAAATTAGAACGATACATCTTACCCTCAGTCGTGTGCCCCTGCGAGTGCACACAGGTTGTCAAAATTTGTCCTCCTTGATGGTGAGTCCCTATCAAGGATAAATAGCAAGTGTTAACTCATATTCCCAAATTGAAGACAAATTGGGACAATACAACTTTACTCTTGGTTCTCATCCCGTTCTGACGTCGCGTATTGATATGAACCACGTCTATCAAATCCGCTTATCCATGCTTGGAATATTTGCAATATCAATGGTTCAGCTGCCCCCGGTTGGGCAACGTCTGTTTTGTTATTTGAACAGATGGCTCCTTGGGTGATTTATCCACGTTTAACACCTGAGAAGGGAAAGAAATGAGACATTACTTTGGTATTCGGTTGAAGATCGTTTAGGAACGATACATCGTTTTACCAAATGGGAGGCTTCGTGACCAAACGTATTTCGTGCTGAATGGGGGTAGATCCCATTATGCTCCGCGGGTGATAGTCATCGTTCATGGAATTTGCTCCACGGATTAAGTGATTAATCCATGGCCCTTGGCTCGAAGACGTTCAAAGGGTAATGTTGACACTCAGAGCGGTTAGTTTTCAGCGTTAATTACAATGTTCCCGCGGGAACTTTACAACGAAATCCGTAACACATTCATTCGATGTATTCACCTCTCACTCTCCTGAGCCTTCTAATGATTTAGCACACGAGCTTCGAACCAGATGTCCGGTCGCCGGTACCGGTCACGACTGCGAAGATGCACTTGTTCCAAAATGCTTGACCCATAGGCTGAGTTGCTCATTCAGGAGATCGTCCGACCGCTCGAGTCGTCCAAGTTGAGCATCCTTAATTGCTGGTGACGGACTTCTCCCATTTTCGGCATGAACAACCTGGTTTCTCGGTTTATGCGTGATCCACACGCCGAGTTGCTCACTGAGGGACTCGCTTGAAATTTCAAGCCATTGACGCCCAAGTCGAGCATCCTCAACCGTTGGCGATGGGTTCCTCACACTACTTTCGTCATGAACAACCTCACTTCTCGAGTTGGTATTTTCATCGTTGTCCAGTAGGTTTGTACCCGATGTTGGATTCGCCGTAGGAATAACACTAACGATCGGTTGGTGCTCAAATTGGGGAGTCCATACCTGCTGAAATTGTTGTACATACTCTTGGGGAGTACCAGGGTAACTCAGGGGGGAATTCAGCCGATCGAACCAAGAATAGATGTTTTCAAGGAGATCGTCTGAACCATCGAGCGACTGACACTCAGGTTGAGTATTGTCGACTACTGGAGAAGGAATCTTTTTGCCATTTTCGTCATGGACCACCTGATTCTTCGAGCCGGAATCTCCGTAATCGTCTCGCAAGATTGTATGTGCATCTCCTGCCAGTGTTAGATCCGCTGTAGGACTAGTATTAACGGCCAGTCGGTGCTCAGACTGGGGAGTCCCGATTTGCTGAAATTGCGGTACATACTCCTGAGGAGTACTGGGATAACCCATGGGAGTACTCTGATTGATGCCTGAACAATCGACCGTGTAATTGTCAGTCCCATCGGTGTTAAGAGGTGATTGGATGCTTCCTGCTTCATGAGGATTGCGATCACAGCCATGCTCATCGTTTAAACTTGAACTGCCTCTCTCTTGGTCTAGCGCCACTCGTCCATCTCTCAGTAGTCTTTTGTAGCACCAAAGGTGGTTCCTGACTTTATTTCTATCCAATTCCGGCATGTTCATGATCTTGAGTATGCGCGATGGGCGAGCCAAACTGATCCCTAACTGTTGAACTGCATCAACAAATTTGCTATGAAGCTCCGAGGTCCAATAAAACCTTGTTTTCTTGCTAGCCGAAGTAGGGTTGGCAACTCGGCGGCTACTCTTCGTGGAATCTGGTCGTGTTGAACCGCCTCTATCTTGGTCTAGCGACGCTCGTCCATCTCTCAGTAGTTTCTTGTAGCGCCAAAGGTGATTCTTGACCATATTTTTAGTCAGTCCCGGCACGTTCATGATTTCGAGTATGCGCAATGGGCAAGCAAAACTGATCCCCAACTGTTGAACTGCATCAACATATTTGCTATGAAACTCCGGGGTCCAACGAAATCTTATTTTCTTGCTAGCCGAAGTGGTGTCAGCAACTTGGCGGTTACTCTTCTCGGAATCTGGTCGTGTTGGAGGTTGCTCTGGAGGGGATTTAGTGGTCTCAGATCGGCTGGTCATGATGGTGAGTTCATCATCGAGCGGACCCGACTTGTCATGACGCATGTTCCCTTCCACAATGGGCGTCGACTTTGACCTTATAGCACTAGTTTCCTCTTGTAGATCCTCGGCGGTACCCGCCTGTTCCGAAAGATGTTGCGAAGGGCATTGCAACAAATGAGCATTATAAACCCCCAGATCTGGCTCTTCAGTGAATACTCCGTCCGTGGGAACAGGGTTACCGCACTCCAGGCAAATAGCGATGCTTAGAGCTTTTTTGTACTGAGTGTTTTTTATTCGAAGCTTTTCATTTTCCTCCCTTACAACCGCTAACTCGTGCCGATCGCGTTGCTGCTTCAGCCGGGTTCGTTTGTTTTCAAACCAGCACTTGACCTTCCGAGGCTCCCACCCTATCTCCTGGCCCATTTTGATTTTCTGTTCCATGTCCGGATAGGGGTATTCCCTGAAAAACAATTCGAGTTTATGGACTTGACCTGAAGTGTTGCGTTTGAGATATTCCCCTTTCTGACGCTGATAACCGTCGCGGGTACTGTTCTCGTTAACCAAGCCGCGGGTTTCATCATTAGAAGGATCGGTCTCCATGGCCCTCGTGTCAGGTTCGGTCCTGAGATCTTCAAACTCTTCCAGCAGCTCAAGCTCGGAGACCTCCAAGTCTGGCGCTTCCAGTAAATGACAGAATCCCTTGAACATTTTGACCGGGATATCACTGTTTGATTTTCCGTTAACTCAGCTTTCTTTGTTCCTCCTTGGATCTTCACTTTCTCTGCAAATTCTGAGAGGTTAAAGGAGCCGGATCACCGTTCTTCGATCAAAGGTGATGGCTACCCGACGAGCGCTCTTCTCAATGTTTCGAGATTCCCACTTCGTCCTTTTGTGATGGCTACTTGACGAGCGTTTTTCTCAAGGCTTCGTAATTCCCACTTTTTCCTTTTTTGCTCTTTTCTACGTGAACGGAGCCTGAAGATCTCTTGCGTTGATTTCGCTTTGTCGAGCACTACGCTTGTCCCCCTGGCCCAGTCTCTAGAGTAACAAGCCTGCCCACCTTTCGGCGCCATTATGTTTCGTAAAACCCGAGATCACAGGACGGTGGTGGATTCGTGACTCATCGGGGATGCATTAACGAAACCCGCTTGGCTCTACTGCACATAAAATATTATTACCACTTCTCCCTGTACTCGAGCATTTATAAGGTGATAGATTGATGTCAAGAAGATTAACACTTTTAGCCTTATCAGACTCAGCCTCTCAAACACTCTTCACATTCTCACTCTCTTCTCCGTCATTCCATCGCATATGGATTCCTCATCTATGCCTGTTGCCTTACCTGAAGCTTCGACCCAATGGGAGAGATTTTACCACCTCTTGGGTAGGGGTTATGGCTACATAAACAATCATCCTGAAGCTGAGGTTGAAGTTCGTACTCTGATTCCGGCCCTGGATACTGCATGTATTGAAGGTACGAAACTGCAAAGGGAGTTTGTGATCTTCCCAACTCTCTTTAACAATTTCATGCAGGCTTACGAAGTTGCTAGCCGGGAGGTCACTTTGGCTGGTATCGTGCGAGCCCGTTATCAGGACCGAACTGAGTCCCTGATGTTGGCCATGCTGACGGCCGATAACCATAAAAGGGCTGTTGAATACGCCCACGCCCAGGTTTCGATGCTGGTCCGTGAGAGGGACAACTTGGTGGAGCGTCTGGCTCTTTTTGACACCGCCTTTGAGCAAGACCAGCACAACTTCGTGCTGAGGTTCCAGTGTGCCTGGTTGGAGGAAAGGCTTGAAGACCTGAGCATGGATATAGCTCGCGGGAGGGTGCTGGCTCATGACTTAGAGCTTGAGTTCGAGTACTATGACACCAAGGTGAACGAACTTAAGGAGAAATGTCGTCTCCTTTTCTTCAAGCTTGTAGACCTCGATTCCCGGAGTGTGGGTTGTAAGCAAGGCATGGATAGCATGGAGAGTCAGTTAAGCTTTTTTGTGATGCTTGTCAGAACTCATTTTGGGTTTACTGCTCCCCCTCAGTGATCCACTTGTAAACTTTCCTGCTGAATGAAATAAATGCGAGTTTGTTTATATATGCTCTTTCATTCTGCATTGTTGACTAGCCAAGAAAGGTTTTTGCTTTCGGATCTACGCGACTCCTTTTTCGCCTGTGTCAACAGATTGACTACGCATCATTCTCACAGCCCGACGCTTTATATTTGATTGACTTGAATGCCTCGTGATAAATAGATTTGTAGTTGCTCGAAACTTAAAGATTGCCCCTGATTTTGCGGTCATTGCGTTTGGGGCCGCTAGTAATCTTTCACTTTCGAGCTCGATCACATTCTGCTAGTAACTCATGCTATCAATTCTGCCTTCACGCGTCGGGGCTGATTTTACCTTGAACTTAATAACAAGGAATTACCGTATACACACGAGATGACGTTTGCGAAAAACATTATGCAGAATCAACTCTAGCTATTGAAGAAACAAACGCATGCACCGATGAGAACTTTACAATAGGAGATACATCCTTCTCGCGTACATCCCCTTCTTTCTTGGGGCATGTCCAATGACTAACCAGTCTGGCCTCAGCTTAGGTGTGCCATTACCAAGTGCAGATCATGGTTGCCAACCTTTAATAGCTTCCAACTGATCGAACCAGGTATCAAGTCCTTCATCGAAGAAATCACCCGACCCCTCGAACGATTGATGTGTAGGTTGAGCTGCATCGCCCGACGGGTTCTTCGAACTGGAACCTCCATCTTTGTCTGGGATTATAAGAGGAGATTTGATCGATTGACTACCACAAGCATCTCCCACTTGGGGATTAGGGAAATAAGAGTGCTCCAAGCTTTCTCCCATTAGATCATCTGAAGCCATATGCTCTGATTGGGCAAACCCTTGAGCACTGGGCGTGGTGGGCTGATCTGCGACAGGATGAACACTGACTAGCTGCTGCTCGGACGGAGGAGTGCTTACTCGTTGCACTTGTGATGCGTGTTCTTGAGGAATATTGAAATGACTCGCGAGGATATCCTGATCAAATCCCCAATAGTCGTCCAGATTCGACCGGGCCTCATTTGTCATAAGGGTGCTGGGTTCGCAGCCGAGTCTATTGCTCGGATTCAGTTCTGCATAACGCTGTCCTAACGCCCTTCTGTAGCAACCAAGGTGATTCGCGACTAATTGCTTGGTAAGTCCCGGTACGTTCATGACCCTAAGTATGCTTGTCGGACCTATGAAGTCGAGTCCTATCTGTCGAACTGCGTCCAAGAACTTGAGATGAAGCTCCGGGGGCCAAGTGAATTTCTTCTTCTCGTCGTCCAGAGTGGCGTAGATAGCCTGCCGACTAACCTCTAACTCCTCTTGAACCGTATCTGATCTTACCGGAAGCTGTTGTGGAGGAGATTCATGGGCTTCGATGAGGTGACTCCGATCATAACGACACGTATCTTCTTCCTCCGAAGACACTGGTATAATTTCTGTAGGATCGATCTGCTCATGCGCGCCATTAGCAGGATCTGATTGTACCGGAGATGGCTCAAGGGAGCAGGGGGATAAATGAGCACCTTCCATCTTCGTAGAAGGCTTACTGGGGAACAATTTACTGAGGGTGGTAGGGCCACCGCAGTCAGGGCAGGTAATAGTACTGAGAATTTTCTCATACCACATGTTTTCCATTTGAAGGTTTTGGTTCTGCTCTTTTAGGGCCGTGATCTCCTTACGCCTGTGTTGGACACCTAGTCTGAAACGTCTATTCTGAAACCAAAAATGGATTCTCATAGGATTCATTCCCAGCTTCTGGCCCAATTCAATCTTTTGTTCCTCGTTTGGGCAAGGGCATTCATCGAAGAAAGCTTCAAGCTCCTGGATTTCTTTCCGAGCGTAGCGCTGGCGACTTTTTCTTTTCCGGGGTTGAGCGTCGTGGCCACTGCCGTCGTCACCACTGCGATCTTGATGTTCGTCACCGGCGATGTTGAGTTCCATGGCTTCGATGTCGAATCTGATTCTAGAGAATTTGAGGTCTTTCAACGAACTCGTCACTCGGGGTTCTCTGTTCTCTTTTGTATACTCGCTCTTTCGATTTGTTGCCTCCTTTTCCTCGAAAGCTAGGTCTGTTCAGCGTTCTGTTTTTGAAACGACGGAACTGTTTACCTCCTGCTCAGCTTTCCGACACGAAGGGGTAACCAAATCCTCCCGCGGCTTCTTCGATAGTAGCGCTCGCCTTTCACTTTTCCTCGATAGTCATGCCTGTTCAGCACTGTCTTCTCTTTTTAAGTGGCAGAGCTGTTCACTCGCCGCCCAGCTTTATGCGTGATGGAACAACACAATCCTTTCGCGGCTTCTTCGATAGTTGCGCTCGCCTTTCACTTTTCCTCAATAGTCATGCCTGTTCAGCACTGTCTTCTCTTTTTAAGTGGCAGAGCTGTTCACTCGCCGCCCAGCTTCATGCGTGATGGAACAACACAATCCTTTCGCGGCTTCTTCGATAGTTGCGCTCGCCTTTCACTTTTCCTCAATAGTCATGCCTGTTCAGCACTGTCTTCTCTTTTTAAGTGGCAGAGCTGTTCACTCGCCGCCCAGCTTCATGCGTGATGGAACAACACAATCCTTTCGCGGCTTCTTCGATAGTTGCGCTCGCCTCCCTCCCAGCTTTAATAATGGCGAGACCGAATTTGTCAGGCCTGAAATTGCGGATCAGGACATGTCTGATGATTCACGGGAGGAGCAGCCCTCGCTTTACATTAATTAACCCGGCTCCACAAGCATTATTGCTGCAACTTTTCTGCACTCTCGAGACGCTATAAAATGCGGAGTTGGTGTTTGGGAGATTAACGCTCTCATATAATTTGCTTCCATCCTCTAATCGCTCCACTACACACATCTCCGTCGAAAATGGCTTCTTCCCAAGTTCACACTTTCTCAGCCGAAGCTTTGACTCGATGGAAAGAGTTCTATAACCTCTTGGGTCGAGGCTACGCTCACATAGCCGATCATCCCGAAACCGAGGATGAGATCAGAGTCATGTTCGGGGACCTGGACATCACCTCCCTCGAGGGTACCGCGTTGGGGAGGGAATACAATATTTTTCCAACGCTCTTTACGAACTCCTTGGAGGTCTACCGCGCTGCTCATCGGGGAGTTACCGTGGCTCGTGTCTTGCGAGCCCGTTATGAGGATCAGTCCGACCGCCTAGCGTTGGCTGACTACCTGGCCGATAGTCACAAAAAGGCTATTGAGTTCGCCAAAGAGCGGGTTTCGACATTGCTACGCGAGAGGAGGAATCTGGTGGAGGACTTAGCTCTATCTCTGGCTACCTATGAGCGCGATCGACGTAATGCCCTGCTAAGGAATCGGAGCGAGTGGCTGGAAGAAAGGCTCAACGGCATAAACGAGGATATAACTCGTGAGAATGGACTTGTTCGGGACTTGGAAGCAGTCGCCGAAGATCACGAGACTCAGGTTGTTGCAGTCAATGATGAACGCAAACGCCTCCACCTCAGGCTTGCGGACCATGATACGCGGAGTGGTGCGTATAAACAAAGCATCCATAACCTGGAGGGCCAGCTGGGCTCCTTTGTGTCGTTGATTAGGGCTCACTTCTGCTTTACTTTTCCACCCCAATGAATTGTATGATCTGGTTTGGGCAAGAATGAATGAAAGCCCCTGTGTTTGTTTTAGCTTTTATATGATCCATTTCTTCGAGCATCCGGACATCTTAGACTTGGATGAGCCGATCCATAATAAGTCGAGTAGATGTGTTCTGATTTTCTAACTCACTCATGGTCAGATGAAAGAATAGCCTCAGACTTATCCAAGAAAAGATTTCTTTATGCTACTTGTTTTTCACCTGCAAATGAAAAGACCGAGTCAAAAGGAATAATCTGAAAAAGAAAGCATAGACCCCTTTCAATCTTATGCTTGCTCGTAATTAATAATGACAAGAACTTTTACAAGGGTTTTAATCTTGTGCGAAAAGTTTTTATCAATATTCCTCGAAAGAAAGCATACTATTGAAAGGAATGTAATTCACAATAATTGCTTTTGACCAATATTCAGAAGAGCGAATTAGTCAAAAATGCAAGGCATAACGACGTGTTTTTAAATTTAATTGAAGATACGGCATCCAAATCAAGGCCGTTTTGTTAAGAACGAGAGCAATTTGGACATCTATCTCGTCATTAAATTCGAAATAACGTCAATACTCTTGATCAATTATCGTGGATTACTTAGTGACGTATGACATGCATGGACCAATTCAAGTGTATAATTCCTTCTAGCGAAATTGGGGTTGGATTACCCTGTACGACCAAAAAGGTCGTGTAAGATTTTCAACTTTAGTTTCCTCTAAAGGAATTATAAACTTGACTTGGGAGTATTCGGATGATTAGAGAAAATGCCACTATCACATTCCCATGACCCGTCAAAAGAAATACAACCGAGTTCCATCTGAATGTATACACCAATAGATCCCTAATACAATCACTCTAAGGGGTGAGATAGAGAAAGCCTCGATAAAAATAAACCCTATACAAGAGGACTAGTAATGGAAAATGAAACCAAGGAATGTGATCCTAACGTTTAAGGATGCCCCAAGTTCGATCTGTGACTTCCGGATCACTTGCCCCAACTCGTCATCTTCATTGGACGATATCTCAATAATGTCCATAGTAGGCTCCTTTGTTGCTCACTCGGTGTTCGCCGTGGGATATCATCCTCCTCGTCTTCTATCAAGGACGTTTGGGAAAAACACATGCATCTATCCTTGAAATGGCATTTAATCTAATCACCAGAATGCAATGAATGAAATGCCTATATTTATATGAACTGTAATAGTTTTGAGGGATAGAGAGTCTTACCAACCCAACTCGTCGACTTATGTGCGATTTTAGGTGTACCAACCGCCCAAAGACATGCGCATGAGACAAGTGATGGTGAACTTCTAAAAATCAGAGGGTTTGGCACCTAAGGTTAAGGTTCCCACCTCGAGTTCTAGAAAGAGCCGATTCCATTGCACAACTATCGTTGCATTGGGACTCAATCCATAGTTCGAAGCGAGCGGATTTGAGAAGTGGATTACCCCGTGTTTTTCCACACGGAGATTCCATTTTCAATTCCTTCTATTGTGTTCCTAAAGGCGGCGCCTGGGGTTTTAGGCGCGGTTGTGTGTGTCCATGTGTCGTGATCATCACAATGCAAGTCATGCACAACAATTTATCAATCAGCACTTCAAATCATCCACACAACATACATTCCTACGCCACACCTGCGTAAAATAAAGTTAATCACAGACTACACCCCTTATTACTCCAATCTGCAAAAACATATAACACCTATCGTGAGCGGACTTACCTCACCTTCAAGAGCGCCTGTAGGGTTAGAAAAATCACTCAATTTTTATTACGGCCTAAGTCCACTTGAGGTCTAGAACCATAGTTTCTAGAACAAGGTCCCCAGTGGAGTCGCCAGCTGTCGCGACCCATCCGGAAGCGGACGCGGCTAATGGATTACCGATCACGGGTCTTGGATCGGTGCGAGCCCTCCCAGGCCCATACCAAATCGCGGCGGGAGTATTTTTCAGGAGGATTCAACGATAAGAGTCGATCGCTTTCGACCTTAGTGTGGTCGTGGTGGCATGTGCAACTTGTGCATGCATTTGGAGTCGCCACCGGTCTTTCTTGGAGGGTAGACCGGAAACCTTACCGATCGATTGGGAGAGATCGATCAGTTCTACGGAACCAGAGATTTTGGGTTCGGGGACTTGGTTACGCTGGTGTCGTTACCAACGCCCTTTCGGTACCTAATGCGAGTGATTTTCCTAACTAGGATTTCATGCAGGCACAATTTTGGGTGAGGTAAGTCTGACTTTGCACATTAACCAGTTTAACATGCTCACGTAATCATAATAAATAAATAGATGTCAATCACATAAATATCTATCCTACGTGGTGATCATGGAATTATGATTTAATGGGTCTCGAGCCAATGAGACCACATATAATCATTTTAATATTTTAATAACGGAGAGCCGCTCTTCGCTTCTTCTTGGTTTCTTGAACTCTTCAAGAATTGGGCCCCAAAGAGCTCGCCGACTTAAAAGGCTCCTCCACGTAATCCTCGTAGCATTTACATCAACAATTGACTATGCTAAAAATAAAGATTACATGAAAAATAAAAGGAGTACGCAGCCTCCATTTAATAATTACAACCCCAAATATATAAATAATCATCATACATTCATATATACATCAATCACATTGATTAGGGATTTTTCCATGATCACCACCCTTTCACGTAAGTAATAAATTCACAATTTAAAACTTAGGAAGGCACAATAAAAATTCTACGTTGAATCATATTCAGAATTTTTACGTAAAATAAGATAGCCATAAATTTTCGATTCAAAATTGATTTAGTCTCAATTTTTGCTACGTTGATTAATTTATCATATAAAATAATCAATCTCCATTAGCCATGTAAGACGAACAATTCGTTAATACATATTGGCCATAGTATTGCAAAAATTGCAAAAAATCAATTAAATGCACGAAAACACCTAAGGATTGGCTCTGATACCACTGTTGGGATCCACGTAACACGTAGCGGAAATAAATAACAACCCGCACATGTATCTCCAGAGGCGTACTTCGTGCATTTCAATAAAAAAAAATCACAAAGTCACAAAGGGAGTAAATAGATTACCTCTCGTAGCGTGCTTGAACGGAGGTGTCGGTTCGATGTTCTTCGATCTCAGCCTCCACAAGTGTTAGGCATCTAGTTCGGACGCACCACCAATTGACGAACGGGGAGACGACTAATAACTCCACAACAATTGTGCTAGCAATATGCGGAATCAATATTCCGAACTTAGTATATTTTGCTCGCTCAAGATTATGAGAATATAGAGAGTGTTTGTGTTCTTCTCTCTAAGCTCTAAAAAATTTGCACACTCTACAAAATGTCTCTCCCCTTCAACCTCAAAACTCTTGCCATCCTTTTATAGCCAAAAATACCTTCCAATAAATTGTATTTAAAAATAGCACTAACAATTATAAATTCTATCTAAAAATAGCACTCACAAATAAATGACATTTAAAAATAGCACTAACAATAGCACTCACAATTTATAATACAAAAATGCTATTTAAAAATAGCACTAACAATAGCACTCACAATTTATAATACAAAAATTCTATTTAAAAATAGCACTAACAATTATAAATTCTATCTAATAATAGCACTCACAAATAAATGACATTTAAAAATAGCACTAACAATAGCACTCACAATTTATAATACAAAAATGCTATTTAAAAATAGCACTAACAATAGCACTCACAATTTATAATACAAAAATTCTATTTAAAAATAGCACTAACAATTATAAATTCTATCTAATAATAGCACTCACAATTTATGATAAATAAATGCCATTTAAAAATAGCACTAACAATAGCACTCACAATTTATGATAAATAAATGTCATTTAAAAATAGCACTAACAATAGCACTCACAATTTATAATACAAAAAATGCTATTTAAAAATAGCACTCACAATACAAAAATGCTAAAAAAGGCACTAACAAAGGTGTTAAAAATAATAACCATTATTATTATTACAAGAGTTAAAGAGGTTACCAAACAATACAAATATGCATAACGTATAAATACATATGATGTATAAATACGTAGAGCATACGTATACATCCGTGAAACCGGGGACTAATTGAAAGAAAAATGTGCAATTAAGCCCTTTTGGTAAAAATTGATTAAATTGGAGGGCAAATTGACCTAATTGCACTTTAAGACTTTAGAATCCAATGTCATAGCTTATAAAAAGTGAGAATTGAAAACTAAAAGACTCGAAAATGATTTTTTTAGGCTCGGTTCGGGTTTATGTTTGTGAAAGAACATAGTGACCCGAGCCGAATTTTTGAGATTTAAAGTGACACACTTGAAGAGGAAATTAAAACAAAATTATCGAATATTTTTGGGTATTTTTCTGACCACGAATGGTATTTTTCTGATTTTTTGGGTATTTTTATAATTAAATAAACTCGAAAAATATTAAAAATACCGAAAAATATTTTTTGTTCAAAATTGGTTCCTAAGGTTAAACCAAGGCTTCCAAAGTTGATTTTGTGATTTTATGACCTTTTTTGATATTTTTAATTAATTTTAAAGAATAAAAATCACAATAATAAATGGTAAAAAAAATCAGGTGTCAACAGCTGCCCCTCTTTGAAAGGAATCTCGTTAGAGGTTTCTCTCAAAGATAAGGTGGCACCTGATTCCTAACCGACTCAATTGGGAAAATCAGAGAAGAAATGTTATGACATCGGATCCTTAAGCCTATTGATAAAAGCTCAAATCAATCTCCGGTTTGCTCTAACAATTTGAACATGGGCCGAAGTGAGAGAGGCTTACCTGAAGCTCACCTGTCGGATGCTGCCGGTTGCGACGACTTTCAAGAAGATGCCTAGGACTCGTCATTCAGAATATCCCAGGGAGATTAAGCTCTGACCTGTATGGTAGGTCATACCATGATGGGATTCCTAACTAGTAGGAACCTAAGGAAGGCGCATCCCACGCTTTGGGATTTGCCAAGAATTTTGATCCGTATGGTGGATCAGACATTTGTGTTGATCCTTACTGCGATATTTATCAATGAGTGGACCCTTATGCGGTTTCTACCATATGTGACCCTTCAGGCGGTTTCTACCATTAATGTGATCCCTCAGGCGGTTTCTACCTTGGTTTGACCATTCAGGCGGTTTCTACCTTGAGTTGACCCTTCAGGCGGTTTCTACCTTTGATTTGACCCTTCAGGCGGTTTCTACCTTGTGTTGACCCTTCAGGCGGTATCTACCATGTGTTGACCCTTCAGGCGGTATCTACCTTGTGTTGACCCTTCAAGCGGTATCTACCTTTGATTTTGACCATTCAGGCGGTATTTACCTTTGATTTGACCCTTCAGGCGGTATCTACCATGAGTTGACCCTTCAGGCGGTTTCTACCATGAGTTGACCCTTCAGGCGGTTTCTACCTTGTGTTGACCCTTCAGGCGGTATCTACCATGAGTTGACCCTTCAGGCGGTTTCTACCTTGTGTTGACCCTTCAGGCGGTATCTACCATGTTTGAAAAGGGGTCTCATGACGAGGGTTCTCCACGTCCGATGAGACTGTTTGATATTTTGAAAATGGGTCTTGGGACGAGGGTTCTCCACGTCTGATAGGACTTTTTCTTTTAAAAGGATTTTTCTTCCCCTTTTTTTGAGACCCCGAAGTTTGTCGGGAATTCAGTTTTTTGAAGCAGTGAAAGATTTTATTTTGACAAAACTTCACTTGAGTCTGTTGAGGCGACATTCTGGGAGTTGGGTTCTCCAAGTATCCTGCATAAGTTTGAGCCTGAAAGATTTTTCTTCACCAAGAAAACGTTAGTAATCTTTGGGAAGACCACGGCTGTCCATTTTGACAAAACCGTATGATTTAAGTTTTAATCATGAAATGTGCATTTTGATGCTGGGGGTTATCCAAAGCATTCTTGCAACATGCAAATGTGATCACAAATCCCTTGCACGGAAAATCTGGATCAACAGTTTGAAAATTCCAAAAAGAGTTTGTTCAAAACATCAATTGGAATATTTCTCGACAATGAGGTCTTCTCACCTGTTTTGCGATCGTGTTTTTTTATAGGGGATACACTCGATTCCCTACTAACCCGTGCCTAGGTTTTAGGCTCATTCGCAGCGCATACATTTTGATCGGTCGGGAGGTCTTCCACGGGACCGTAATGTTGGGCTTGGATATTGGTCTTCAAGGGGGACTCACTTTTGAGTCAAGGTCATTGAATGAAAGTTTTCACCATCTGCTCCGGGTTTACAAGTCAAGAACCCTGCAAAATGAGAAAGAAATAGTCTTGCTCGTACTTCTTCGAGCTGAGCTGTATGTTAACCCAAGTGTCTTAGTCAGAGAAGACTGTTTCAGGGTTATGATGTTGGTAGGATTGGGGACCGAAAAAGGCTTGTTTTTGGCCCAGAATTCATGACGAGTTTGACATTGGTGATCATTGCTGATTTACCTCCTGTCTTTTCCTTTCTGCATCTTTAGTTTTTGAGGTGTACAACCGATTTTGAGGTGTGCACCAGCTCTTTAGAGAGCGTCCCTTGTTGCATTCAGAGACCGACTCTCTCCATGTCTTTGTTCTGTGCTTGGCAGCATTTGGGGAGCAGCTTTTTTTATTTGACTCCTTTAAGATTTTTTTTTTTTCATCCAAGTTTCACTAGGGATCAAGCAAACAGCTTTCATGAGCATCGGCCTTGCTTTTACCAGGCACTTTGCTTTTTCTCGATGCCGTGGATTTTTCTCATTCATTTTTGAAATCCCACTTTTTCTCATCTTCATAGGATCGCGTTAGACCTATGATCAAAGGTCTAACAAGGTTAAACATTAACTTAGGAATTCTTTTGCAAACCCTAAGTCTTGAACTTCTTCGTTTCTGAAGTGATGCTGCATCCGTCTTGGAATGTGCAATGATCACCAACGGGTTTATGAAATGATTCTGCAGGCTCAACTTGGCTATGCAAAGGATTCGGTGTGTGGGATAGAGAAATGAATGCTTCTCATCATCCTATGGCACTTGGATTACCATATAAACAACACACAAAGATTAATGTTAGTTCGAGCAAGAAAATTTCTAACCATTTTCTCCTGATGCTGCTGGACTCACCTCCATTTTGCCCCGATGTGGGGTGGTTCTTGACAGGGTTAAGAATGAAAACCGCCGTTCAAAGGGGTTATCAACGGTCACCTGTAGTGTTTGGGGGATATGAAACGAATGCCTCCGTCGTCCCAACCCATGTAATCGCTGCGAATGGTCCCTACTTCCGTAGGTCCAGATTCTGCTGTCTTATCCGCTCCATTTCTCTCTTAAGTGTGTATAGGACGTGTTTGGACTAGGCTTTGCCTCTCGTCTTTTGAGAAAACGTCCTTTTGAAAGTTTTGAACAACTTTTGATTGGAAAAATCTCTTTCGTTTTCTCCAAAAATTTTACCCGTCAATGGGATTTTATGATGCCCAATGCATGTTCAGATAACCTCATGTTTCAAAACATGAATGCCAATGAAGTTAGAATCCTATGTCTTTTCTAGACATCAGATTCTAAAAGCTTTTCTTTTCTTCTCTATTTTTTATTCAACATTTTCAATGGATTGGGGAAAGGGATACTTACCTGTCCCCCGCGGCTGGAGATCCCTGAAAATGCGGAAGAAACATGTTATTGTTCGTTCATGAATTTTTCAAAAAATTAGAACGATACATCTTACCCTCGGTCGTGTGCCCCTGCGAGTGCACACAGGTTGTCAAAATTTGTCCTCCTTGATGGTGAGTCCCTATCAAGGATAAATAGCAAGTGTTAACTCATATTCCCAAATTGAAGACAAATTGGGACAATACAACTTTACTCTTGGTTCTCATCCCGTTCTGACGTCGCGTATTGATATGAACCACGTCTATCAAATCCGCTTATCCATGCTTGGAATATTTGCAATATCAATGGTTCAGCTGCCCCCGGTTGGGCAACGTCTGTTTTGTTATTTGAACAGATGGCTCCTTGGGTGATTTATCCACGTTTAACACCTGAGAAGGGAAAGAAATGAGACATTACTTTGGTATTCGGTTGAAGATCGTTTAGGAACGATACATCGTTTTACCAAATGGGAGGCTTCGTGACCAAACGTATTTCGTGCTGAATGGGGGTAGATCCCATTATGCTCCGCGGGTGATAGTCATCGTTCATGGAATTTGCTCCACGGATTAAGTGATTAATCCATGGCCCTTGGCTCGAAGACGTTCAAAGGGTAATGTTGACACTCAGAGCGGTTAGTTTTCAGCGTTAATTACAATGTTCCCGCGGGAACTTTACAACGAAATCCGTAACACATTCATTCGATGTATTCACCTCTCACTCTCCTGAGCCTTCTAATGATTTAGCACACGAGCTTCGAACCAGATGTCCGGTCGCCGGTACCGGTCACGACTGCGAAGATGCACTTGTTCCAAAATGCTTGACCCATAGGCTGAGTTGCTCATTCAGGAGATCGTCCGACCGCTCGAGTCGTCCAAGTTGAGCATCCTTAATTGCTGGTGACGGACTTCTCCCATTTTCGGCATGAACAACCTGGTTTCTCGGTTTATGCGTGATCCACACGCCGAGTTGCTCACTGAGGGACTCGCTTGAAATTTCAAGCCATTGACGCCCAAGTCGAGCATCCTCAACCGTTGGCGATGGGTTCCTCACACTACTTTCGTCATGAACAACCTCACTTCTCGAGTTGGTATTTTCATCGTTGTCCAGTAGGTTTGTACCCGATGTTGGATTCGCCGTAGGAATAACACTAACGATCGGTTGGTGCTCAAATTGGGGAGTCCATACCTGCTGAAATTGTTGTACATACTCTTGGGGAGTACCAGGGTAACTCAGGGGGGAATTCAGCCGATCGAACCAAGAATAGATGTTTTCAAGGAGATCGTCTGAACCATCGAGCGACTGACACTCAGGTTGAGTATTGTCGACTACTGGAGAAGGAATCTTTTTGCCATTTTCGTCATGGACCACCTGATTCTTCGAGCCGGAATCTCCGTAATCGTCTCGCAAGATTGTATGTGCATCTCCTGCCAGTGTTAGATCCGCTGTAGGACTAGTATTAACGGCCAGTCGGTGCTCAGACTGGGGAGTCCCGATTTGCTGAAATTGCGGTACATACTCTTGAGGAGTACTGGGATAACCCATGGGAGTACTCTGATTGATGCCTGAACAATCGACCGTGTAATTGTCAGTCCCATCGGTGTTAAGAGGTGATTGGATGCTTCCTGCTTCATGAGGATTGCGATCACAGCCATGCTCATCGTTTAAACTTGAACTGCCTCTCTCTTGGTCTAGCGCCACTCGTCCATCTCTCAGTAGTCTTTTGTAGCACCAAAGGTGGTTCCTGACTTTATTTCTATCCAATTCCGGCATGTTCATGATCTTGAGTATGCGCGATGGGCGAGCCAAACTGATCCCTAACTGTTGAACTGCATCAACAAATTTGCTATGAAGCTCCGAGGTCCAATAAAACCTTGTTTTCTTGCTAGCCGAAGTAGGGTTGGCAACTCGGCGGCTACTCTTCGTGGAATCTGGTCGTGTTGAACCGCCTCTATCTTGGTCTAGCGACGCTCGTCCATCTCTCAGTAGTTTCTTGTAGCGCCAAAGGTGATTCTTGACCATATTTTTAGTCAGTCCCGGCACGTTCATGATTTCGAGTATGCGCAATGGGCAAGCAAAACTGATCCCCAACTGTTGAACTGCATCAACAAATTTGCTATGAAACTCCGGGGTCCAACGAAATCTTATTTTCTTGCTAGCCGAAGTGGTGTCAGCAACTTGGCGGTTACTCTTCTCGGAATCTGGTCGTGTTGGAGGTTGCTCTGGAGGGGATTTAGTGGTCTCAGATCGGCTGGTCATGATGGTGAGTTCATCATCGAGCGGACCCGACTTGTCATGACGCATGTTCCCTTCCACAATGGGCGTCGACTTTGACCTTATAGCACTAGTTTCCTCTTGTAGATCCTCGGCGGTACCCGCCTGTTCCGAAAGATGTTGCGAAGGGCATTGCAACAAATGAGCATTATAAACCCCCAGATCTGGCTCTTCAGTGAATACTCCGTCCGTGGGAACAGGGTTACCGCACTCCAGGCAAATAGCGATGCTTAGAGCTTTTTTGTACTGAGTGTTTTTTATTCGAAGCTTTTCATTTTCCTCCCTTACAACCGCTAACTCGTGCCGATCGCGTTGCTGCTTCAGCCGGGTTCGTTTGTTTTCAAACCAGCACTTGACCTTCCGAGGCTCCCACCCTATCTCCTGGCCCATTTTGATTTTCTGTTCCATGTCCGGATAGGGGTATTCCCTGAAAAACAATTCGAGTTTATGGACTTGACCTGAAGTGTTGCGTTTGAGATATTCCCCTTTCTGACGCTGATAACCGTCGCGGGTACTGTTCTCGTTAACCAAGCCGCGGGTTTCATCATTAGAAGGATCGGTCTCCATGGCCCTCGTGTCAGGTTCGGTCCTGAGATCTTCAAACTCTTCCAGCAGCTCAAGCTCGGAGACCTCCAAGTCTGGCGCTTCCAGTAAATGACAGAATCCCTTGAACATTTTGACCGGGATATCACTGTTTGATTTTCCGTTAACTCAGCTTTCTTTGTTCCTCCTTGGATCTTCACTTTCTCTGCAAATTCTGAGAGGTTAAAGGAGCCGGATCACCGTTCTTCGATCAAAGGTGATGGCTACCCGACGAGCGCTCTTCTCAATGTTTCGAGATTCCCACTTCGTCCTTTTGTGATGGCTACTTGACGAGCGTTTTTCTCAAGGCTTCGTAATTCCCACTTTGTCCTTTTTTGCTCTTTTCTACGTGAACGGAGCCTGAAGATCTCTTGCGTTGATTTCGCTTTGTCGAGCACTACGCTTGTCCCCCTGGCCCAGTCTCTAGAGTAACAAGCCTGCCCACCTTTCGGCGCCATTATGTTTCGTAAAACCCGAGATCACAGGACGGTGGTGGATTCGTGACTCATCGGGGATGCATTAACGAAACCCGCTTGGCTCTACTGCACATAAAATATTATTACCACTTCTCCCTGTACTCGAGCATTTATAAGGTGATAGATTGATGTCAAGAAGATTAACACTTTTAGCCTTATCAGACTCAGCCTCTCAAACACTCTTCACATTCTCACTCTCTTCTCCGTCATTCCATCGCATATGGATTCATCATCTATGCCTGTTGCCTTACCTGAAGCTTCGACCTAATGGGAGAGATTTTACCACCTCTTGGGTAGGGGTTATGGCTACATAAACAATCATCCTGAAGCTGAGGTTGAAGTTCGTACTCTGATTCCGGCCCTGGATACTGCATGTATTGAAGGTACGAAACTGCAAAGGGAGTTTGTGATCTTCCCAACTCTCTTTAACAATTTCATGCAGGCTTACGAAGTTGCTAGCCGGGAGGTCACTTTGGCTGGTATCGTGCGAGCCCGTTATCAGGACCGAACTGAGTCCCTGATGTTGGCCATGCTGACGGCCGATAACCATAAAAGGGCTGTTGAATACGCCCACGCCCAGGTTTCGATGCTGGTCCGTGAGAGGGACAACTTGGTGGAGCGTCTGGCTCTTTTTGACACCGCCTTTGAGCAAGACCAGCACAACTTCGTGCTGAGGTTCCAGTGTGCCTGGTTGGAGGAAAGGCTTGAAGACCTGAGCATGGATATAGCTCGCGGGAGGGTGCTGGCTCATGACTTAGAGCTTGAGTTCGAGTACTATGACACCAAGGTGAACGAACTTAAGGAGAAATGTCGTCTCCTTTTCTTCAAGCTTGTAGACCTCGATTCCCGGAGTGTGGGTTGTAAGCAAGGCATGGATAGCATGGAGAGTCAGTTAAGCTTTTTTGTGATGCTTGTCAGAACTCATTTTGGGTTTACTGCTCCCCCTCAGTGATCCACTTGTAAACTTTCCTGCTGAATGAAATAAATGCGAGTTTGTTTATATATGCTCTTTCATTCTGCATTGTTGACTAGCCAAGAAAGGTTTTTGCTTTCGGATCTACGCGACTCTTTTTTCGCCTGTGTCAACAGATTGACTACGCATCATTCTCACAGCCCGACGCTTTATATTTGATTGACTTGAATGCCTCGTGAGAAATAGATTTGTAGTTGCTCGAAACTTAAAGATTGCCCCTGATTTTGCGGTCATTGCGTTTGGGGCCGCTAGTAATCTTTCACTTTCGAGCTCGATCACATTCTGCTAGTAACTCATGCTATCAATTCTGCCTTCACGCGTCGGGGCTGATTTTACCTTGAACTTAATAACAAGGAATTACCGTATACACACGAGATGACGTTTGCGAAAAACATTATGCAGAATCAACTCTAGCTATTGAAGAAACAAACGCATGCACCGATGAGAACTTTACAATAGGAGATACATCCTTCTCGCGTACATCCCCTTCTTTCTTGGGGCATGTCCAATGACTAACCAGTCTGGCCTCAGCTTAGGTGTGCCATTACCAAGTGCAGATCATGGTTGTCAACCTTTAATAGCTTCCAACTGATCGAACCAGGTATCAAGTCCTTCATCGAAGAAATCACCCGACCCCTCGAACGATTGATGTGTAGGTTGAGCTGCATCGCCCGACGGGTTCTTCGAACTGGAACCTCCATCTTTGTCTGGGATTATAAGAGGAGATTTGATCGATTGACTACCACAAGCATCTCCCACTTGGGGATTAGGGAAATAAGAGTGCTCCAAGCTTTCTCCCATTAGATCATCTGAAGCCATATGCTCTGATTGGGCAAACCCTTGAGCACTGGGCGTGGTGGGCTGATCTGCGACAGGATGAACACTGACTAGCTGCTGCTCGGACGGAGGAGTGCTTACTCGTTGCACTTGTGATGCGTGTTCTTGAGGAATATTGAAATGACTCGCGAGGATATCCTGATCAAATCCCCAATAGTCGTCCAGATTCGACCGGGCCTCATTTGTCATAAGGGTGCTGGGTTCGCAGCCGAGTCTATTGCTCGGATTCAGTTCTGCATAACGCTGTCCTAACGCCCTTCTGTAGCAACCAAGGTGATTCGCGACTAATTGCTTGGTAAGTCCCGGTACGTTCATGACCCTAAGTATGCTTGTCGGACCTATGAAGTCGAGTCCTATCTGTCGAACTGCGTCCAAGAACTTGAGATGAAGCTCCGGGGGCCAAGTGAATTTCTTCTTCTCGTCGTCCAGAGTGGCGTAGATAGCCTGCCGACTAACCTCTAACTCCTCTTGAACCGTATCTGATCTTACCGGAAGCTGTTGTGGAGGAGATTCATGGGCTTCGATGAGGTGACTCCGATCATAACGACACGTATCTTCTTCCTCCGAAGACACTGGTATAATTTCTGTAGGATCGATCTGCTCATGCGCGCCATTAGCAGGATCTGATTGTACCGGAGATGGCTCAAGGGAGCAGGGGGATAAATGAGCACCTTCCATCTTCGTAGAAGGCTTACTGGGGAACAATTTACTGAGGGTGGTAGGGCCACCGCAGTCAGGGCAGGTAATAGTACTGAGAATTTTCTCATACCACATGTTTTCCATTTGAAGGTTTTGGTTCTGCTCTTTTAGGGCCGTGATCTCCTTACGCCTGTGTTGGACACCTAGTCTGAAACGTCTATTCTGAAACCAAAAATGGATTCTCATAGGATTCATTCACAGCTTCTGGCCCAATTCAATCTTTTGTTCCTCGTTTGGGCAAGGGCATTCATCGAAGAAAGCTTCAAGCTCCTGGATTTCTTTCCGAGCGTAGCGCTGGCGACTTTTTCTTTTCCGGGGTTGAGCGTCGTGGCCACTGCCGTCGTCACCACTGCGATCTTGATGTTCGTCACCGGCGATGTTGAGTTCCATGGCTTCGATGTCGAATCTGATTCTAGAGAATTTGAGGTCTTTCAACGAACTCGTCACTCGGGGTTCTCTGTTCTCTTTTGTATACTCGCTCTTTCGATTTGTTGCCTCCTTTTCCTCGAAAGCTAGGTCTGTTCAGCGTTCTGTTTTTGAAACGACGGAACTGTTTACCTCCTGCTCAGCTTTCCGACACGAAGGAGTAACCAAATCCTCCCGCGGCTTCTTCGATAGTAGCGCTCGCCTTTCACTTTTCCTCGATAGTCATGCCTGTTTAGCACTGTCTTCTCTTTTTAAGTGGCAGAGCTGTTCACTCGCCGCCCAGCTTTATGCGTGATGGAACAACACAATCCTTTCGCGGCTTCTTCGATAGTTGCGCTCGCCTTTCACTTTTCCTCAATAGTCATGCCTGTTCAGCACTGTCTTCTCTTTTTAAGTGGCAGAGCTGTTCACTCGCCGCCCAGCTTCATGCGTGATGGAACAACACAATCCTTTCGCGGCTTCTTCGATAGTTGCGCTCGCCTTTCACTTTTCCTCAATAGTCATGCCTGTTCAGCATTGTCTTCTCTTTTTAAGTGGCAGAGCTGTTCACTCGCCGCCCAGCTTCATGCGTGATGGAACAACACAATCCTTTCGCGGCTTCTTCGCTAGTTGCGCTCGCCTCCCTCCCAGCTTTAATAATGGCGAGACCGAATTTGTCAGGCCTGAAATTGCGGATCAGGACATGTCTGATGATTCACGGGAGGAGCAGCCCTCGCTTTACATTAATTAACCCGGCTCCACAAGCATTATTGCTGCAACTTTTCTCCACTCTCGAGACGCTATAAAATGCGGAGTTGGTGTTTGGGAGATTAACGCTCTCATATAATTTGCTTCCATCCTCTAATCGCTCCACTACACACATCTCCGTCGAAAATGGCTTCTTCCCAAGTTCACACTTTCTCAGCCGAAGCTTTGACTCGATGGAAAGAGTTCTATAACCTCTTGGGTCGAGGCTACGCTCACATAGCCGATCATCCCGAAACCGAGGATGAGATCAGAGTCATGTTCGGGGACCTGGACATCACCTCCCTCGAGGGTACCGCGTTGGGGAGGGAATACAATATTTTTCCAACGCTCTTTACGAACTCCTTGGAGGTCTACCGCGCTGCTCATCGGGGAGTTACCGTGGCTCGTGTCTTGCGAGCCCGTTATGAGGATCAGTCCGACCGCCTAGCGTTGGCTGACTACCTGGCCGATAGTCACAAAAAGGCTGTTGAGTTCGCCAAAGAGCGGGTTTCGACATTGCTACGCGAGAGGAGGAATCTGGTGGAGGACTTAGCTCTATCTCTGGCTACCTATGAGCGCGATCGACGTAATGCCCTGCTAAGGAATCGGAGCGAGTGGCTGGAAGAAAGGCTCAACGGCATAAACGAGGATATAACTCGTGAGAATGGACTTGTTCGGGACTTGGAAGCAGTCGCCGAAGATCACGAGACTCAGGTTGTTGCAGTCAATGATGAACGCAAACGCCTCCACCTCAGGCTTGCGGACCATGATACGCGGAGTGGTGCGTATAAACAAAGCATCCATAACCTGGAGGGCCAGCTGGGCTCCTTTGTGTCGTTGATTAGGGCTCACTTCTGCTTTACTTTTCCACCCCAATGAATTGTATGATCTGGTTTGGGCAAGAATGAATGAAAGCCCCTGTGTTTGTTTTAGCTTTTATATGATCCATTTCTTCGAGCATCCGGACATCTTAGACTTGGATGAGCCGATCCATAATAAGTCGAGTAGATGTGTTCTGATTTTCTAACTCACTCATGGTCAGATGAAAGAATAGCCTCAGACTTATCCAAGAAAAGATTTCTTTATGCTACTTGTTTTTCACCTGCAAATGAAAAGACCGAGTCAAAAGGAATAATCTGAAAAAGAAAGCATAGACCCCTTTCAATCTTATGCTTGCTCGTAATTAATAATGACAAGAACTTTTACAAGGGTTTTAATCTTGTGCGAAAAGTTTTTATCAATATTCCTCGAAAGAAAGCATACTATTGAAAGGAATGTAATTCACAATAATTGCTTTTGACCAATATTCAGAAGAGCGAATTAGTCAAAAATGCAAGGCATAACGACGTGTTTTTAAATTTAATTGAAGATACGGCATCCAAATCAAGGCCGTTTTGTTAAGAACGAGAGCAATTTGGACATCTATCTCGTCATTAAATTCGAAATAACGTCAATACTCTTGATCAATTATCGTGGATTACTTAGTGACGTATGACATGCATGGACCAATTCAAGTGTATAATTCCTTCTAGCGAAATTGGGGTTGGATTACCCTGTACGACCAAAAAGGTCGTGTAAGATTTTCAACTTTAGTTTCCTCTAAAGGAATTATAAACTTGACTTGGGAGTATTCGGATGATTAGAGAAAATGCCACTATCACATTCCCATGACCCGTCAAAAGAAATACAACCGAGTTCCATCTGAATGTATACACCAATAGATCCCTAATACAATCACTCTAAGGGGTGAGATAGAGAAAGCCTCGATAAAAATAAACCCTATACAAGAGGACTAGTAATGGAAAATGAAACCAAGGAATGTGATCCTAACGTTTAAGGATGCCCCAAGTTCGATCTGTGACTTCCGGATCACTTGCCCCAACTCGTCATCTTCATTGGACGATATCTCAATAATGTCCATAGTAGGCTCCTTTGTTGCTCACTCGGTGTTCGCCGTGGGATATCATCCTCCTCGTCTTCTATCAAGGACGTTTGGGAAAAACACATGCATCTATCCTTGAAATGGCATTTAATCTAATCACCAGAATGCAATGAATGAAATGCCTATATTTATATGAACTGTAATAGTTTTGAGGGATAGAGAGTCTTACCAACCCAACTCGTCGACTTATGTGCGATTTTAGGTGTACCAACCGCCCAAAGACATGCGCATGAGACAAGTGATGGTGAACTTCTAAAAATCAGAGGGTTTGGCACCTAAGGTTAAGGTTCCCACCTCGAGTTCTAGAAAGAGCCGATTCCATTGCACAACTATCGTTGCATTGGGACTCAATCCATAGTTCGAAGCGAGCGGATTTGAGAAGTGGATTACCCCGTGTTTTTCCTCACGGAGATTCCATTTTCAATTCCTTCTATTGTGTTCCTAAAGGCGGCGCCTGGGGTTTTAGGCGCGGTTGTGTGTGTCCATGTGTCGTGATCATCACAATGCAAGTCATGCACAATAATTTATCAATCAGCACTTCAAATCATCCACACAACATACATTCCTACGCCACACCTGCGTAAAATAAAGTTAATCACAGACTACACCCCTTATTACTCCAATCTGCAAAAACATATAACACCTATCGTGAGCGGACTTACCTCACCTTCAAGAGCGTCTGTAGGGTTAGAAAAATCACTCAATTTTTATTACGGCCTAAGTCCACTTGAGGTCTAGAACCATAGTTTCTAGAACAAGGTCCCCAGTGGAGTCGCCAGCTGTCGCGACCCATCCGGAAGCGGACGCGGCTAATGGATTACCGATCACGGGTCTTGGATCGGTGCGAGCCCTCCCAGGCCCATACCAAATCGCGGCGGGAGTATTTTTCAGGAGGATTCAACGATAAGAGTCGATCGCTTTCGACCTTAGTGTGGTCGTGGTGGCATGTGCAACTTGTGCATGCATTTGGAGTCGCCACCGGTCTTTCTTGGAGGGTAGACCGGAAACCTTACCGATCGATTGGGAGAGATCGATCAGTTCTACGGAACCAGAGATTTTGGGTTCGGGGACTTGGTTACGCTGGTGTCGTTACCAACGCCCTTTCGGTACCTAATGCGAGTGATTTTCCTAACTAGGATTTCATGCAGGCACAATTTTGGGTGAGGTAAGTCTGACTTTGCACATTAACCAGTTTAACATGCTCACGTAATCATAATAAATAAATAGATGTCAATCACATAAATATCTATCCTACGTGGTGATCATGGAATTATGATTTAATGGGTCTCGAGCCAATGAGACCACATATAATCATTTTAATATTTTAATAACGGAGAGCCGCTCTTCGCTTCTTCTTGGTTTCTTGAACTCTTCAAGAATTGGGCCCCAAAGAGCTCGCCGACTTAAAAGGCTCCTCCACGTAATCCTCGTAGCATTTACATCAACAATTGACTATGCTAAAAATAAAGATTACATGAAAAATAAAAGGAGTACGCAGCCTCCATTTAATAATTACAACCCCAAATATATAAATAATCATCATACATTCATATATACATCAATCACATTGATTAGGGATTTTTCCATGATCACCACCCTTTCACGTAAGTAATAAATTCACAATTTAAAACTTAGGAAGGCACAATAAAAATTCTACGTTGAATCATATTCAGAATTTTTACGTAAAATAAGATAGCCATAAATTTTCGATTCAAAATTGATTTAGTCTCAATTTTTGCTACGTTGATTAATTTATCATATAAAATAATCAATCTCCATTAGCCATGTAAGACGAACAATTCGTTAATACATATTGGCCATAGTATTGCAAAAATTGCAAAAAATCAATTAAATGCACGAAAACACCTAAGGATTGGCTCTGATACCACTGTTGGGATCCACGTAACACGTAGCGGAAATAAATAACAACCCGCACATGTATCTCCAGAGGCGTACTTCGTGCATTTCAATAAAAAAAAAATCACAAAGTCACAAAGGGAGTAAATAGATTACCTCTCGTAGCGTGCTTGAACGGAGGTGTCGGTTCGATGTTCTTCGATCTCAGCCTCCACAAGTGTTAGGCATCTAGTTCGGACGCACCACCAATTGACGAACGGGGAGACGACTAATAACTCCACAACAATTGTGCTAGCAATATGCGGAATCAATATTCCGAACTTAGTATATTTTGCTCGCTCAAGATTATGAGAATATAGAGAGTGTTTGTGTTCTTCTCTCTAAGCTCTCAAAAATTTGCACACTCTACAAAATGTCTCTCCCCTTCAACCTCAAAACTCTTGCCATCCTTTTATAGCCAAAAATACCTTCCAATAAATTGTATTTAAAAATAGCACTAACAATTATAAATTCTATCTAAAAATAGCACTCACAAATAAATGACATTTAAAAATAGCACTAACAATAGCACTCACAATTTATAATACAAAAATGCTATTTAAAAATAGCACTAACAATAGCACTCACAATTTATAATACAAAAATTCTATTTAAAAATAGCACTAACAATTATAAATTCTATCTAATAATAGCACTCACAAATAAATGACATTTAAAAATAGCACTAACAATAGCACTCACAATTTATAATACAAAAATGCTATTTAAAAATAGCACTAACAATAGCACTCACAATTTATAATACAAAAATTCTATTTAAAAATAGCACTAACAATTATAAATTCTATCTAATAATAGCACTCACAATTTATGATAAATAAATGTCATTTAAAAATAGCACTAACAATAGCACTCACAATTTATAATACAAAAAATGCTATTTAAAAATAGCACTCACAATACAAAAATGCTAAAAAAAGGCACTAACAAAGGTGTTAAAAATAATAACCATTATTATTATTACAAGAGTTAAAGAGGTTACCAAACAATACAAATATGCATAACGTATAAATACATATGATGTATAAATACGTAGAGCATACGTATACATCCGTGAAACCGGGGACTAATTGAAAGAAAAATGTGCAATTAAGCCCTTTTGGTAAAAATTGATTAAATTGGAGGGCAAATTGACCTAATTGCACTTTAAGACTTTAGAATCCAATGTCATAGCTTATAAAAAGTGAGAATTGAAAACTAAAAGACTCGAAAATGATTTTTTTAGGCTCGGTTCGGGTTTATGTTTGTGAAGGAACATAGTGACCCGAGCCGAATTTTTGAGATTTAAAGTGACACACTTGAAGAGGAAATTAAAACAAAATTATCGAATATTTTTGGGTATTTTTCTGACCACGAATGGTATTTTTCTGATTTTTTGGGTATTTTTATAATTAAATAAACTCGAAAAATATTAAAAATACCGAAAAATATTTTTTGTTCAAAATTGGTTCCTAAGGTTAAACCAAGGCTTCCAAAGTTGATTTTGTGATTTTATGACCTTTTTTGATATTTTTAATTAATTTTAAAGAATAAAAATCACAATAATAAATGGTAAAAAAAATCAGGTGTCAACAGACCCAGAGGCTGAGGGGGACGACAGAAGAGATGATTCCATCTATTCTGAAGACAAGTCTGAATGAAGGGGGTTAGGCGATCAAGGAACAATTTTGGTGTTAGGCTTTAGGAAAGGTTTAGTAGTAGCCTTTGAATCCCAGGCCTTAGTTCCTTTTCTACCCAGGTGTGCGGCTTTACGTTTTTGTCTTTTCCCTTCCACTGTTGTACTAGATGTTATGAAATGTATAAATGTGTGTGCTTTCGTTTTCCTCCAAAACTCCCCTTCTCTTGTTACTTTCTTTGTACAGAGATTCTCGCTTTCGTGGTGCACTTCATATCATGCTAGGCCGTGTGAGGTTCCTGGGTAATGATTGGCCTGAGGCGGATGTAATGAGCTCCAAGGGACGCGGGGTGTTACATCCTCGTTCGAGTGGTATCAGAGCAGGTTTAGAGCAAGTTATCAAGAGTACAGTTGATGGATGATTGGAGAAATAAGGAGTAAAGGAATTTGGAGAAGTTGGGGGTAGAGAGACCCTAGGGGGAGTCGTTAGAGTCAAGCATGTATGCATGGCATATGAATGGCGCATGTGGTTGGCATCTTGACATTGCATGGTTATGGCACATTTATGAAGGGTCGAGCTCTGTACGTAGCTTGTTGTTGTGGATGTGGATCGAATGATTGAATTATACCTCTGATTTTGCTAAGTCGCAGATGAGTCTGGACTTGAAGTATGGATTTATATCCCTGGTTGTTGTGCTCATGAGAATGCCTGAGTGATTGCTTGTTGTTTCATAATTGCTGTTTTGTTGAGTAGCATGGAAATATTGAGATATGAGTAAGCGAATTAGATCTCTAATTCCGTGGCGGAATTATAGTGACTCAGGTGAGTTAAGTTGAGCAATATGAGCAATCGACCTTGAAGGCCGAGAGGAGGAGCTTCTAGCTCGAGAACACCAGAAGCTGAGGGTCCTACCATGGAGGGAGTACTGAGGGCTTTGGCCCAGATTGGAGAGCTAATGGGGAAGGAAGCCGAGGATAGAGTTGCTGCGGCTCTTCGTCAAGCTGAGGATAGAGCTGAGATTATAGCTCAGGCTGCTGAAGCTGCAGTGGCAGCTGTGAATTTAGCAAATGGAAACAATGTTCAAGGCGCTGAAGCTGGTATTGCCCAGGGTGATCCCAATGCTAATAGGCAGATGGGTCAGCTGGTAAAGCAGTTTATAAAGTTGAAACCGACCCAGTTTAATGGGACTGGAGACCCTGAGCTAGCGCCGAGGTGGATAGAAAATCTTGAGAAAGCATTTGGAGTACTAAAGTGTACTGATGAGGAGAAAGTACTACTAGCTGTGTATCAGCTGGAGGGAACAGCGAATGACTGGTGGAGTGCCACCAAAGATGGAGTGTTTCCTGAAGGTATTGCCTTGACTTGGGCTACCTTCACTGCTGCGTTTAATGACAAGTACTTTTCGGAGACGGCACGTGAAAGGAAACAAGTGGAATTTCAGTAGTTGCGACAGAACCACTTGACTGTAGACCAGTATGAGGCTGAGTTTGCAAGGTTGTCGAGGTATGCACCAAGATCAGTTGAGGATTCGCTTGAAAAGGCGCAGAGGTTTCGAGATGGGTTAAGACTAGAGATTCGAAGCCGAATAGTGACCGTGGATTTGAGAACGTATAAAGAGATTTATGAAAGGAGTCAGAAGATTGAGAGAGACATAAAAGAAAGAACCGTTGCTTCTGGATCGCGGTTCGCTCCTGTGAGGGATAGTCGGCAGTTGGGAAAGAGGCCGATGGTGAATAGCAGACGGTTTGTACCTCCGATTCGCAGAAATATCGGAAAGCCAATGAACCAGTTTAACTGGTATTGTCGTACTTGCGGGAGGAGACATGGAAGTGGTCCTTGCCCTAATAGGATGGGCGCATGTTTTAAGTGTGGTCTGACGGGTCACCAGATGAAGAATTGTCCCAATCAAGCCCCGGGACCTGGAGCACAAGGACAGCGACCACAAGTGGGACTACCGGCTGTGATTCCATAGAATGAGCAGAATCGACCACCAGCCCAAGGGAGAGTGTATGCTGTGGCACGTAGAGAGGCGGAGGAAGCGCCTGGCGTGGTCACATGTACGATCTATTTATGTGATCAGGCTGCTTATGCATTATTTGATCCTGGAGCGTCGCATTCGTTTATATCTGCACAGTTTGCTGATTTGGTGGGTGTAGAATTGAAACCATTGAATGTGAAATTGCATGTTGCGACACCATTGAAGGACAATGTGCTCGTATCGTTAGGTTGTACAGACTGTAAGCTAGTGATTGCTGACAGTGAGGAAAGAATAGATCTGGTTGTGTTGCCTATGTATGATTTTGATGTGATAATTGGAATGGATTGGTTGGGAAAACAAAAGGCTGTAGTTGATTGTGGTAGCAGGGTGATCCGTTTTTATCCGGATGGTCGCCCTAGATTTGAATTTGTAGGAAGTCAGGGAGGGGCCTCGATTCCTTTAGTTTCATCGCTTGAAGCGACTAAGTTGATAAGCGAAAGGTGTCAAGCTTATTTGGCTGTTGTAGTAGACACCACGGCAGAGGAGCCGAAGCTAGAAGGTATAGCGGTGGTACGAGATTTTCCTGATGTCTTTCCTAAAGAATTGCCTGGATTACCGCCAGAGAGAGAAATTGAGTTTGTGATTGAGTTGGCACTAGGAACGGAGCCAATCTCAAAGGCACCGTATAGGATGTCCTTGTCTGAGCTGAAAGAATTAAAAGTACAGATGTAGGAACTTTTGGATAAGGGATTCATTAGACCGAGCGCGTCGCTGTGGGGAGCGCCGGTGCTGTTTGTGAGGAAGAAGGATGGATCCTTACGCTTGTGTATCGATTATAGACAGTTGAATCAAGTAACCATCAAGAACAAGTACCCGTTGCCGAGGATAGATGATTTGTTTGATCAATTACAGGGAGCGTCTGTATTTTCTAAAATAGACTTGAGGACTGGTTATCACCAGCTGAGGATTAAGAAGGAGGATATACCAAAGACCGCTTTTAGAACGAGATACGAGCATTATGAGTTTACGGTTATGCCTTTTGGTTTGACTAATGCCCCTGCTGCATTTATGGATTTAATGCATCGAGTGTTTAAGGAGTACTTGGATCGATTCGTTATTGTTTTTATAGAAGACATCTTGGTTTATTCGAAGAGTAAAGAGGAACATGAAGAACACTTGAGGGTAGTTCTGCAAACCCTAAGGGAGCATTCGCTTTACGCTAAATTTAGTAAATGCGAATTTTGGTTGAGTAAAGTGGCTTTCCTTGGTCATGTGATTTCTGGAAAAGGAATTTCAGTAGATCCTTCAAAGATTGAAGCAGTGATGAAATGGCCTAGACCTACGACGGTTACCGAGATTAGAAGTTTTCTGGGATTGGCAGGTTATTATAGGCGATTCGTGGAGAAGTTTTCGTCTATAGCAACTCCGTTGACGAGGTTGACAAAGAAGGATACGAAGTTTGAATGGACGGATAAGTGTGAAAGAAGTTTCCAAGAACTTAAGCACCGATTGACGACCGCACCAGTACTAACTATTCCTTCTGGACCTGGAGGTTATGAGATATATAGTGATGCCTCGCTAAAAGGATTGGGGTGTGTGCTTATGCAGCATGGAAAAGTGGTTGTGTATGCATCGCGGCAGTTGAGACCTCATGAGATGAATTATCCGACACATGATTTGGAGTTAGCTGCCATTATCTTCGCCTTGAAGATTTGGAGACATTATTTGTGTGGTGAAAGGTTTCAGATTTATACAGATCATCAAAGTTTGAAGTATCTGTTTTCACAGAAAGAATTGAATATGAGACAGCGTCGGTGGATGGAATTACTTAAGGATTATGATTGCGAGATTCTGTATCATCCTGGAAAGGCGAATAGAGTTGCGGATGCACTCAGCCGGAAATCAAGCATGGCGCTTTTATTGGTTAAAGGATGGTCTTTGTTAGAGAAGTTGAGGGATTCTGAGTTTAAATTGGAATTTTGCCAACTATCAAGTTTAATGGCAACTCTAAGAGTTGAACCTGACATTCAAGAGAGAATAAAGGCCTTGCAGTCCACAGATCCGGAGATTCAAAAGATTCTTGGAATGGATGCGACGAAAAAAAAAGCTGAGTTTCAAGTGTCAGAAGACGGAATTTTGAAGTTTCGAGGATGTTTATGTGTACCTGGTGATGAGGAACTTAAGGAAAGAATTTTGTCGGAAGCTCACCGGAGCAATTACAGTATTCATCCAGGTAGAACTAAGATGTATCAGAATCTACGTCAACACTATTGGTGGAACGGAATGAAGGTGGATGTAGCTAAACATGTAGCGAAATGTTTAACCTGTCAACAAGTGAAAGCTCAACATTGCAAACCAGGGGGATTGCTACAACCTCTAGAAATTCCTGAATGGAAATGAGAGCATGTGACGATGGATTTTGTGATGGGATTACCGAAGAGTCAGAAAGGTCATGATTCAATTTGGGTAATTGTGGATATACTAACTAAGTCGGCACATTTCATACCTGTACGAAAGGATTTTGCAATGGAAAGGTACGCGGAGTTATATATGCGTCAGATTGTGAGATTGCATGGAGTACCAGTTACGATCACGTCAGATAGAGATCCTAAGTTTACGGCAAACTTTTGGAAGAGTCTGCAAGAGGCTTTGGGAACTAGATTGCAATTCAGTATGGCATATCATCCACAGACTGATGGACAGTCAGAGAGGACGATCCAAACACTCGAAGATATGTTGCGAGCCTGTGTCATAGATTTTAAAGGTGGCTGGGAAGACCAACTGCATTTGGTGGAGTTTGCGTATAATAATAGTTACCAGCAAAGTATCGGCATGGCACCGTTCGAAGCACTTTATGGTCGAGCTTGTAGAACGCCTGTATGTTGGGATGAAGTGGGAGAAAGAAGTATTACAGGCCCTGAGTTAGTGGAACAGTCTGTCGAAGCAATTAACGTCGTTAGAGAAAGGTTGAGGACGGCGCAAAGTTGACAGAAAAGCTACGCTGATAAAAGACGTAAACCATTGGAATTTCAAGTGGGTGACCATGTTTTCTTAAAGGTATCACCAATGCGTGGATTGTCTCGATTTGGGAAAAAGGGAAAACTGAGTCCGAGATATGTAGGTCCTTTTGAAATTCTGGAGCGAATTGGAACTTTGGCCTACAGACTCGCTTTGCCACCAAACTTATCGCAAGTGCACAATGTATTTCATGTGTCAATGCTGAGGAAATACGAGCCAGATCCGACTCATGTTTTGGATTTTGAAACTATTGAGGTTGATGACAAAGTGTCATTTTTGGAAAAGCCTGTTAGGATCGAGGATCGAAAAGAGCAGGTCTTAAGGAATAAGACGATTCCGCTTGTTAAAGTGATCTGGGAACATCACGGGACTGAAGGAGCAACCTGGGAAAGCGAAGAAGCAATGAGACGTCAATACCCCCATTTGTTTACTTAAATTGGGTTTATTGTAAATTTCGAGAACGAAATTTCTGTAAGGGGGGAAGAATTGTGACATTCTGAATTTCTTGCCATTTTGAGGCTGTTGAATGTGAACGTACCTTACGACGTATTTCAGTTTTGTCTCGCTCAGATCTGATCAATCTCGAGTAAACTGACCAAAAGGGAAAGGCTAACGCATAACAAAGAACGTGGACCTAGGAAACTTGAAAAAGGCAGTGACGCTTTGACCATAAGGATTGTCGAGGGAACATTTAGAGCCAATGAGACTGATCAGATAATGATTAAGGAATACAATGCTAGCGTTATACGATTGGATCGCGGGTGAAGCCGCTTAACCAATGTATAATTTGCAAATTTTCCTAAATCGAACTTTGACGATCGAAGCCGTCGGAACTAGCGATGAACCCTCGCAATTACATGACAACCAAAGCTGTCATAACTTGAGTTATCCTCAGTGTGATGAGAATCACAGAGTCGATACGCGTAGTGTTTGCAAAAGCCGCCCGTTAGTTCGAGACAAACTGGAATTTCGATCGGCGGACAAATGATCATGAAATGGAAGCTCAAAATAGGCAATTGGAAATAGAGAATTCCAATTATGAGTAGGAATTTGACAATGTCTCGCCTAATGGTAGTTTCGAATTGGAAAAGTGAAGTTTGGACTGAAAGTGCAAAAAGACCATTTTGCCCTTGGACCATTTACCCTTGCCTTAAGACTTCATGAAGGACAAAATGGACATTTCCTCTCCCCACCTATGGCTGCCGAAAATTCATTGAGGGGTCAAAGTTGGAGTCAAAGCTAATCTTGCATTATTGGACCCATGACACTTGTCACCCATTGAGGGTGTTTGGCACTAATGACCCTCACCAACCCATGTCTAATACTATTAAGCTCTATTATTGGTGTGAGACAAATAAATTGAAGACTCTGTGCAAGCCTCCTCCACACGTTCACCTCATTTCCCCTTCATTTTGCTCTCAACAGAAAACTGCCAGAAAAGTCAGGTTTCTGCCTTCCTGTTCGGTCCGTACGAGCGGTTCTTCCCGGAGTCTTTTGGTCAATCCCTCTTACGAAAGGTCATATCTATGTGTTCTTAACAATTTCCCGTTGGTTTCGTGATTTTAGGAGGTCTGGTTGATTTATAGTGACTTTTGGAAGAAAAGCGGACGGATTCCGCGCGAGCTGAGAGAAGGTTATAGTTTACCCTCTTAGAAATTCCGTTTGATCTCAAATTTTTTAGGAGAGCTTCATAACCCCCATTACTATGTTCATATAAATTTTGGCTGCAAATGGATAAGGATAACTTTGGTTTTCATGGAAGAACAATAGCGGTAAATTCTGGACAGATTCTGATCAAAGGGAGATTGAGCTGTTTTGTTGTCTTTGGAGTGTCAACCGACTCTAAATCTCTTAGTGAGCTCTTTAAACTTGTAAATGAAGGTCTTGGAAGGTTATTTGTGTAAAGAGTTAGACACGGGATTGGATTGTGGCTCGATTGAGCGGTTGGAACCCAAAACCGGTTCTGTTTTAAGGAAGAGTATATGCTGGCCGGTTCTGTTTAGGGACTAAATAAGGAATTTTTGGACGACAATTGACCCGTAATATATGGTATGATATCGTGTGAGATGTTAATGGGAGATGTGAGAAGTGGATTGAAGTTTAAAGGTGATTTGTGGTGAAATTGATTCACGAAACGCTAAATTGTGTATTGCCATGTGTATGGCTAGGTAAACCGAACATATTAAGGGTTCGGAGTGAGAGTTGCGATGTCCAATGGTTATGAGAAAAGGGTGTCTTGAATTGCCAACGGTATGGCTAGGGAAAGATTATTTTAATGGAAGTGAATATCTCATGATTTATGATTCAAGATTGGTTAATCTTGTTAGGTGGACGACGTGTTTGTGGGAATTCGGTACTCGTGGCTTTGGGAGAATTTCTTGGTGTTGTATTTTGTTATTTAATCAGGTAAGTGTTTCCTAATCCTTTCTCTGAATGCCTGGACACACTGGATGATTGAATGATGTGATTGAATGATGAATTTTTATGAAATGAATTGCATGTGTGTCTGGATGGCATTGTGATGATGAGAAAGGCGTGAGGATACCATTTGGTCTAGTGAGACCCCGGCGGTATCGGAGGGTGGTGAAATAAAAATAAAAATGTGAATGCCATGTCTAGTGAGACCCCGGCGGCATGGAGTGGCTGTAAGCCTGGAGTGAGACGCCATTTGGTCTAGTGAGACCCCGGCGGTGTCAGGTGGCAGGAGTTGCCAGTGGAGTATGTGGATGGTTGAGGAAGAGGTGGTTGTGGCGTACTTGAATATTTGTGCTTGGGTATGAGACCCAATGATTGAGCATGATTGTTTGTGTTGAATGCCATGTCTATAATTGATGTTATCTTATGAGATGTATGGTGCCATTGCATTGCTTGTCACTCTGCATTCTGAATGGCATTTGTGTGTGATCCGGTAGGACTTGCATTGAGGTATAGGGTTAGGTTTCACTTTCTGAGATGTCGATCTCACCCCTTAGTGGGACAAACTTTTTTGACCCGAAACCGTGATCATGTGGCCAGTAAGACTAGGCGATCCGAAGGAGTCGATCGTCTCTTTTGAAGAATTTCCAGAGAGTAAGTCGATAGTATATATTAGGAAAGGCACGACAGTGTGGGTAGACAAAGGGAAGACGGAGCTTCAACCGCACCGTTTTGAAGCATGGTTCCGCCGCTTGGGGAATAGTGACCTGTTAGGTCCTTTGATGCCTGAAGACGTGCCCCTGGGAGTTGTACCCAGCTGGTGTCACCCCTCTCGTTCATAGGTTGAAGTGGAAAATCCGGCATCGATGAGAGACTCAAGAACCCTTTCTGAGGAGTACATGAATTATATGGAGTTATCGGCTGATGCGATCGAGGCCACTGAAGAAGAAGAGGAAACCGGGGAAGACACCGAAGAATCTTCAGAGGATGTCCCATCAGAGACTTTTTCGGACTACGACCCAGAGGCTGAGGGGGACGACAGAAGAGATGATTCCAGCTGTTCTGAAGACAAGTCTGAATGAAGGGGGTTAGGCGATCAAGGAACAATTTTGGTGTTAGGCTTTAGGAAAGGTTTAGTAGTAGCCTTTGAATCCTAGGCCTTAGTTCCTTTTCTACCCAGGTGTGCGGCTTTATGTTTTTGTCTTTTCCCTTCCACTGTTGTACTGGATGTTATGAAATGTATAAATGTGTGTGCTTTCGTTTTCCTCCAAAACTCCCATTCTCTTTTTACTTTCTTTGTACGGAGATTCTCGCTTTCGTGGTGCACTTCATATCATGCTAGGCCGTGTGAGGTTCCTGGGTAATGATTGGCCTGAGGCGGATGTAATGAGCTCCGAGGGACGCGGGGCGTTACATTATTGGCCGAATGTGCTTGGGAAAAATAAACAAGGAGAATGTGCTTCTACCATTGGTCTCAATTCCATCAAGATCTTGCAAATGATTACCGACCTCTTAGGGCTAGGACAAGTGGCGGCATTGTCTTCTAATGCATGAAGAGAGATTGGCCGATTATGCCTAGGAAAAGTGCAAGAAATATCATTGGTTGTCAAACTCAACAAAATCTAACAAGTGATATTCGGCCATTAGGGGATTGTACAAGTGGCGCCTTCATTCTCCTTGCATGGAAACTCATTGGCCGAATGGACATGGGGAAGATGCATGGAAGGAAACCAATCATTAGCTCTTGTTCCATCACAATCTCCCTTAGATAGCCGACCATTAAAGGCTATGCAAAGTGGCGCCCACAATCTTGTTGCATGAAAATCCATTGGTTGATCACACCTAGGGAAATTGCTAGAAAAATCATTGGTGTGAAATCCTATCAAGAATTGTGACAATGATTTATCGCCAATGGGGACTATGCAAGGTGGCGATTGCATTCTTGGTGCATGAAAATCTATTGGTCGGTGGGAATCTAGGGAATTGGCAAAATGAGCAAGATCATCCATTGGTCTATCGTCATGTCAAGATCTCACTCTTGATAATGGACCATTAGGGGTAGAGCAAAGTGGCGAGTGAAGTAAGAGCATGAGTGATAAATGTCACTTTGGGGACTTCCAAAGACATGCAATAAAAAGGACTCATCATCTTCATCCCCTTCACTATTTTCGTTCGGGAGAGAGAGAGAGAGAGAGAGAGAGACCGAGAGCAAAGAGAGAAAAGGAAGGAGCAGCTCGACAACTTCCCTGAACGAGCAAGAGGAAAATCGTAGAGCACGAGCAAATCAAGCTACAAAAGGCAAGAATTCCTTCAATTTCATCATAGGTTAGAGGTACATTGTGGTTTCGTTTCATTAAGGAGTGCATGTGAGGTCTTAAGGGCGAGAAAAATCATTTCTGTGGTCGGATTTGGGGTTGAGCAGTTGCGGTTCTGTCCTTGATGTAGAAATGGGTCAAGTTGATATTATATCACTTGAATTTTTGAAAGAAAATCTTAAGAAGTAAGGCTGGAAATAATGTTTGTGATGTTACTTAGTTAGATTGGGCTGATTGGGAGAAAATTGCATGTGTAAGATCGAGACTGAGTTTGGTTGCCTTGCTATCCTTTTCTGTTTTCATCGTGTAATCGGAATAGGACCAAGCTACATTGTGAGTCCTCGAATTAATTAGGGAAGGACTTGTCAGGAATATTGTGGATGTGACAATATTTTGTTGATTTGGCGGAGATAGAATAAGAATTTCAAATAGGGAAAAATTTCTGCACTTGATTTATGTTCGGTATGCCATTTCTGTTTTTGTTGATTCATTGTGGCTAAATCGAGTGTTATTGCTTTTGCTTGCCTTGTACTACTAAGTGTTTTGTTAAAGAAAGAAGAACCTTAAGTAACTAGCCGATTGGGAGCAAGAAGAAGACTGGTTTATGGTTCAAAGAAACATAATATGTGTTACGTGTTAGTGCAGTAACATGTTCGGATTAACGGAACAATTTCAGCTTTTAAGTTGGGTTGTGCCTTAATCCCTTGTTTGATTGTGGTGGAACTTATAGTAGTACCATTAGAAGTGGACAGCTTGGAAGAACATTATGTTCATTTAGAGGTGAAACATTGACTGATCAATGGTTGAATCAGAATGGTCTTGCGGCTTGAATCGATGAGGAAATGTCTAATCCTAAGTAGTCGTGATGCAATTTTTTTAAAAGGAGTTATATGGAGACTTCTTATTAATCTTGTGCTTGAGTCTTGGTTGGATTACTTGTTAGAAATTGTCATTTAAGGGTCAATAGCTTGTCTGACCCGAGAGCTATTAAGGAAGAATTGACTATTTTCTTAGTCGATGAGATTCTAGACATTATGCCTTGCTTGATTGATTATTATGATATCATATCTCATGAACATGTTTTTGTGAATTGGCATGCTTGTTGGTCGGCCTGGAATTATTACATCATATGCAGAATTGTTACTGAGAATTCTAAGATTCATGGCCGAGCATGCATTGTTACATGGTACATGATTGATATCTAATGAGATATGTGGAGTATTTGCTCTTCAGTGCACTGAATCGAGTTGGCGCCCCTGGGCTGTGTGCGGGGTAGAGTCGTACCACGCGTCGAGGATGCCCTAGAGTAGGGGTCGCAAGTCATCTGACTTGGCGATGGTGGTAAGCGAAGAGTATGACATGTTCATAATATTATGGCATTTTTGCATTATATGATCTTAACTGGATTTTTGAAATGCTGTTGTATTATAATGTTGCAGGATTATTTTATAGTTGTCCTAGGGAGTCTTAGGACCCATATGGTGAGATTGAATGTTTTCTTGCTAGCCGTCGCGCTAACCCATGTTTGTGGACACATTTTTCATATTAGCACCATGGCAGCTGTTCCCAGGCGTTTTGGAGTCCCTTTTGACTATCAGTCTTATATACGTGGTATGATTCATCTCGATGTGCCACATTTGAGGCTTGTTGTGCATGTTCTTACCATGTGGGTTGATGACGGAGAGCCTGGGTTAACTATATATCGTTGGTATGCTATATACGTGCGAGTAGGCAATAGACTAGTAGGACCTTTTCCCGAGAGTACTTTCGATGCACCCCAGACCCTGTCGAGCCAGTAGTTCCCATTCCTGCTGCTGCTGCTGCTCCCGTCCCTCCTCCGGAGCCTGTTGAGCCGGATGTGTTTATTCCACCGCTAGAGCCACTTGAGGACTCTGAGGACGAGGAGATGTTGCTCACCGATCCATCTAAGGAGGACTGTGGACAGGAGTTAGTCCTGGTGACTTTTTGGCCTAGGCGACTATATTGGATGATGGAGCAGTTCCCTTTTTGGCCATCCCAGTTACGCCTATGGATCTGACCTTAGTCATATGTATGTACATATTTATATATGAACTCTTGGTCGTGTGCCATGTTTTATAATAAAAGTGATGGTTTTTATTTTATCATTGTCTTATGATGATTCCAAGGTCGTTAAGCGCGTGAATGAAAATTGTTAAGAAGTACTTGTGGCCTGTGGATTATAGACTATAGCCTATTGATGGTTATAAGGATAGTTCTTAGTTATCTATGTTATAGGCTTATGATCGTAGGGTGGCGGTCTGGGACGCCACATGTTCCCCCTACTGCTGTTGTTGCACCTACCCACCCTCTGGAGCCTGCCAATCCGAAAGTGTTCATTCCACCACCTGAGCCACTCGAGGGCACTAAGGACAAGGAGATGTTACTGACTGACCCGTCTGAGGAGGAGTGATGACTGGAGATAGTCTTGGTCACTTTTTGGTTTAGGCGACCATGTCATGTGATGGAGTAGTTCCCTTTTTGGCCATCCCAGTTATGTTCGTGGTTCGATGACCTTAGTCATAGGCATGTATATATGGACCTTTATAAGGTCGTGCCTTATGGGCTATAAATAAAAGATGGAGTCTTTAATTACTGATTGTCCCATGATGTTTCTAATGGTGCTGCAATATGAAGATAGAATCTGTTAAATTGTTTGTGTGGCCTGTGTGACATAGACTATTGTCACGCCCCGAACTCGTCGAGCCCACGTACACCCCACCAGGCTGTTGATCTTCAATTATCTCCCAGGATCCCTCGGCCTATCATATACCAACCTGACATAGAAATAATATCGCGGAAGCCATAAAACTTGCTCCATACAAATTCACCATCAGATGACTCAGGACAAAGGGTATACACTTCTTATAAATAAAATTCTCCTCAGAAGTTATCACAGTCAAGTACCCAAAATTCAATTTCTAAATCCTCAAAATTCAGATACCATCCCTAAGGTCACCAAAGACATAAACCATTCATTCCATTACTTCATCGAGAGCTCATCCTCATCTCGCCTGTTTTTCCGTCTTCAAGAACTTGAAAAAAAATTAATCCCCCACTGGGGTGAGATATATATATATATATATATATATATATATCTCAGCAAGTATAACCTAAATCTAGACCTGAACACCAGTCCTCCCAGACCACACTCGCACATGATACCAAATGCAGGCATTCGTCAATGCAATGGTACTAGGCCTTCAAAAATCAGACATGTTAACCAATCAAGCATAGACGATCTTATGAGTTCAAGCTCAAAGTACATGGCATATAAACAAACACACACCACTCTCAGTTCTTCACAGTCTTTCCTTGCCCGGCTCTCAGGCCACAATGTACTTCTCTGGCACTCTTGCCAACTGATATCACTAGGGCCACAGGCCAATCGGTACTTCAGAGGCTTACAACCATTTATCATTTCAAGGGTGCACAGCCACTCGATACCACTGGGGCCACACAATAATGCAATTATGCAGGGAATTCAGCAAGCAATGGCATATGGCGATTGAATATCACTTCCTCAAAGTACTTGATAGAAAGAAACAACCATCAAGCACATATCACCATTTGAGACCCAAACTTCACACATCAGCCTAAAACAACAATATCATTTTCATAAGTCATCAATGCGACCAATAAATCAATCATCGCCAGGGCCCACGGCTGCGATGTATCGCCAGGGCTCAAAGCCGCGATATAATTTCATAGGGCTCACAGCTAAACCATCGCCAGGGCCCACGGCGACGATGAAATTTCAATTCACTCAAGCATCGCCAGGGCCCACGGCGCGATGAAATTTCAATTCACTCAAGCATCACTAGGGCCCACGGCCGCGATGTAATTTCAATTCACTCAAGCATCGCAAGGGCATCACAACCAGTTAATCTCACAAAGGCATACAAGCCATAAAAATCACACAACATCATTCACCGTACTTTAATCACACAACGACCTTACACATTTTAATCATTTAGTAGCGTCCTAGGATTCAAGTAAGGGTTTAAGAGCCACTTACTCGATTGATTAGCAAAACTCAACACCAAGTAACTCTCCTCAATGCCACAAGTATGCAATCTCCAAGAATCCTTCGTCAACCTAGAAGGGTTCACTAAATCTTGGATCAAAAGTCATTGACTTCTCACTTCTGTTAACTCGATTTCTCATTAGCCATACAATGGGCAATTCAAGACGCTTTATTGATCAATTGAACACATATCATCACTCCCACGAACCCTCAATAGGTTCGGTTCACGGGGCCACACACGAGGCAAGATACAACTTTGAGGTTTATGCATCAATTTGCCTATAATTCACATCTAACTCCCAATCCTCTTCATAAACTCCTCATTAACACTTCACATCACATCTTATAAGATATTAAGAGTTAATTTGAAATCCAATTACTCCTTAATCATCCCTCAACAGAACCGGCCAGCAAGGGTTCACCCACAAAACAGAATCGGTTTCGGGTTCAAACCGTTCAATCAAGCCATAAATCAATTTCAAACTTCAATCCATCACAAAAACAACTCGCCACAACCTTAATCTACATGTTAAGGTAGCTCACTGAAGATTTGGAGGCAAAATAATACCTTATAGCCTTCGAACAGCTCGGTTTCCTTCACTGTCCTCAAACGGGCAGAATATGTTCGATTTTAATCACCTCTGTTCAGCCATGAAAATACCCTAAATTCTCAATAAAATAACCATACTTTCTCATCCAACTCAAGTATTAGATGTCACGAAGATCTCACCGAAAATTTGAGGCCATTTGGAGTCCGGAAGCCCCCAAAAACGCATCCTCTCCAGAAACGGGTCAGATTCTTACCTTTGTTCACTCAAACGGACCTACGGAAAGAAATACTAGGTCAAATTGAGTTTATCATACCTTCTTAGAATGGCAAGACGATAATATTTAATATGGTAGTAGTTTTACCTCAATCCAATGACGGACGACAAAGTTATGGCCAAAACAGTGAGCCGATTTTTCCATGTCCGCGAGAAACCTGTTCGGTCGAGAGAGAAAGGGAGAAGAAGATGATGGTGGGAGATGGTGGCCGGCCAAATTTGAAGAGAGAGAGAGAGTCTATTACATCCAATAATACACTTTGGTCAATTTGATAGGATGGATAATTAATGGACATTTAATGCTTGACTTTCTCTTTGATTGACACTTGGCAACCTTCCATTGATTGCTTCATTGACTTTGACTCCCTTTGACTCATCCTCATCCAATTTTCGACAGCATATAGAGGAGGAAAAAAGACCAAAATGACCTTGTAAACTTTTTAAGGCAAGGCCAAAGGTCGAGGGGCAAAATGGTCATTTTGTACTTTTCGTCCGAACTTCCATTTTTCAGTATAAACCACCCTCGATGAGACGACGTCTATTTCAATTCAAATATTGAAATTCCTCAATGTCCAATACCCAAATCTCGAGGTCCAATTTCGTATCGAATTCTCGTTGACTGTAATTCCAGTTTATCTCAAACTGACAGGCGACTCTTGCAGGCGCTAAGCGTATCGACCTTGGGATTTTTCTTAAGCCGTGACGACTTTGGTTGTCATGTAATTGTGAGGATTTATCGTTCATTCCTTCGATCCTAATCATCGGAATCCGATTCAGGGAATTCTCGCAAATTACACATTGGTTAGGCGGAATCACCCGCGTCCCAACGTATAACGCTAGCAAGATATTCCATGATCGTCCTTATATCGATATTTGCTGGCCCAAGATATTCCCTCGACAATCCTTATGGTCAAAGTGTCATTTCTCATTCACATTCCCCAGGTCCACGTACCCGACTCCGCGTCAGTCTTTCCCCTTTGGTCAGTTAACTCGGGAGTGGCCAACTTCGAACGAGTTACAACTGAAACGCATCGATCGATATCGTTCCATTCAATAGCCTCGAGAGGGTAGGAATTCGGAATGTCACAACTATAGTCTATTTTTTGATATGAGGTTAATCCATAATTATCTATAATAAAGACCTATGACCGTAGAGTGGCGGTCTGGGACGCCACAATTGACCTCTTGAAAATTCACGATAATAGCCTCTGCAAAATGCCTGGACATTGATTGGTCCTTGCATACATGAGCTCTTGCTCCAGAATCTACCCACCAACTAGATTCGATAGGAGTAATAATGATTTCAGAAATCATGGCCATGAAATTATTAATTTTTTCAGTAATATTCATGTTTGAAAACATGGTTGAAATCATGGCCATGTAGTTCTCTTCAACCACATTAGCACGTGCTTTCGTCTTTGATCTGTTCTTGTCCTTGGGTTGTTCTCACGATGTCTGCACTTCTTTGTATAGTGACTCTCTTTGCCATAAACAAAGTAAAAACCCTTATTCTTCTTAAATTGAATTGAATATATAAGTGTTTTAGTAATATGAATCGAGTTGGGTATGTGTCGTTAGATTTGTATTGTATGAAAATTGATCAAAATGGGTTAAATTGGTCAATAGGGGATGGATTATTTTTGGCCCGACCCACCCTTGACACCTCTATTTGCCACCATTGTCGAAGGTCTGTTTGCCGCAATCATAGCTCTGCCTCTCCTCGCAACCTTAACCTCCATTGCAACTGTAGAAATTTTACATTATTATCAAATGAATTTATTTTTTGGGAACATACATTTTGTGTCGTTATTAAAAACATCTCTGATCATAAACTCGTTATGGATTTGGAATAGAGAAATCTATTTCAAGCTAGAAATTGTGCCTAGAAAATGAATGGTTATCATTCACGTCCAGAATAACCGTCGAGTGGGTGAAGACACCTCTTCATTTGTTCTCATTTTGGTGTGCTTTTATTTGTCTTCAAACGTTTTAGTGCCCTCTCCCCCTTAGGAAGTTCATCGACCAATTTGGTTGGATTCCCATTACATGTTCTTCTACTGAGTGCTTTGACACTTAGGTTAAGGGTTTCATGGAAAAAAAGTCCATTGAAATGTCTTTTTATGGATGCACAATATTGCGTCACAATCAATTTTATTGGTTTAAGTTACATTGACTACTCGTTCGCTGAAAAAATGACGCGCCACGTGGTAGTGATATTTTCATCAAAACAATTCTACATCACCATTTCCAGCTACTTGGATTGCTGGACTAACTTAACCGTACAAAATGTGAAAGTTAAATAATTTGAACGAATCGAGGAGGCCTGATACTAAATCAAATGTCGTACAAAAAAAATGAAACTTCTAGTGTACTTTTCTTAATTTCAAAAGTGTGCCTAGCAAGTTGAAGAATGTCTTGGACCATTGACAATACGACAACTAGAGGTGGATTTATTAGCATTGAAAATTTCAAGGAGAACCTACAGGTTGGATTATGGTGCTATTGACCGGTAGCGTTGATGTTGGTACTTAATTCTGGTTGACGGATTAAGCGGACATTATTCTACTCACCTGACAAAGACACACTCTCTCTCTCATTTGGACCTCATTGGAAGGAGGATGATTTTTTTGTTTGGTGGGTGGGGGAGGGAAGGGGAATGGTGGGGTTGGGGAAGGGATGTAACAAGAGGGAAGTTATACAAAAGATGACTAATCATCTTTGCAAGAAGATCGACATGAACAAAGTACATTCGAGATACAAACTAATGATCTATATATGTTACACACGCCTTCATATATTACACCTAAGCCAAAATAACGACTAAAGAGACATTCTAGACGTAAAAACCACTTACATGCATACTTAGATGATCATTTCAATATTGTCTAAAAACCAACACATCTCTAGTACCAGATACATACTTTCGACGAATAGACAATCAATCATCTCTAACACTTAGATGCAACTAACGCGTATGCTACATCTGAATCCTTTTCAGCTGTTGGTTTCGATTTGTGTGGCAGCATGCCCGACACCCGGGCTGTGACCTGGATCTGTTGACTCCGGATGTGCTTCTCGCACGAAAGCATGGTGAACGGAGTTGAAGGAATTGCGTATCTTCTCATGATCTTCACTCACAAGTCGCTTGCTCGCTCTCTGGTTCTCTGGTCTAAGTAGCCTTCCCTCTGAAGTGATAACTTCATGAGAAAAAACCACAAGAAGAAGAAGAAACGTGGTGCAGATGAGCTTGAACTTTGCCATTGGTATGACAAACTTAACAACCAGACTGTAATAGCAAAGCGATTCCCCTTTAGGAAATGAGACTAAGATAAGAATACAATAGAATGGCTGAGTGAGGATGCTGAGAAGTTGGGGTCTTCTAAGGTTTATATAGATGGAGCTTAACAGAGTTGGAGCTGTTCAATGGTTTGCCATTAAATTATATGGAAATAAGGAGTGGAAAATCTGTGATTTTAGTCATGATTATGTCTCCTGAGATTCTCTTTTGGACTTTTTGGAGAACTGTTTGAGTTGAGTATATTTCTTTGTTTCTTCAAGATCTTTCTCTTATGTGCATGTCCCATGCAAAGAATGTCTTAATCTTCGATAATGACAAGGATGTGCCGTGCCAGAACAATCGACGTCTAACATTATGTACTTTAAAAGAAAAGCTATGGTTTCCTGAGTCTTGATTGTAGTAAAATTTTTCTCCAAACATGCAGTAAATTAATGGGCTACAAGTGATGAGCCACCCACATGCAAACTTAGCTGAAAATGAATGTTGAGGATGTCCATGTTGATAACCTACTATTGAAAAATGGAGGAAAGTGTGACCCTAGAATAATTATAATTGACATGATATTTCTTGTAAGAGTCTTTATTTTCCATTATGACTTTGATGGTCTTGCCTCTTGGGTTGGAAATTAAAATAGATTGAAACTATTGCCCTTGCAATAATATATAATTTGGTAATTCAAATGCAAAATGTTGAAAGGGTTGTATTTTCTTCCTTCTTTAGTTGGAGGGAATTTCCTCCAGCTTACCTCCAATTGGTAGGTTTGAAACGGGTACATCGCCAACAGAAAAATGTTGCCACACTCAAATTTCTTTATGGACAAACCACAGCATCTACGGACTTCAGATTGGAAGCAATTGACGTAGGGACTCAATCTTCAGTTAAGAAATGCACTGTGGGACATATAACTAAGATTATAAGATGACAAGTGAAATTAATTCGAGATACCAAGAAGCTAGCTAAGACAATTGTGCAGGCTCAATAATCTTTCTACCGTAAACGCGGCAAATTTTCAACAGCATACATGACTTTTTAAAGGACAGCTTTTAATATTAGCAGTCAAATTCTCCAACGGTATTCGACACCCTATGTTTACATGTTCGTTTCATGGACTTTAATCTAGGGCACGAGCGTACAATCCCCTGCTACCAGAAACCTGATGGAATACCATGCAAACCTCATCAAATGAGTTAAAACTGGTACTTTGGCCTATGCAGATTGATTTTGACATTATATGTTATATCTATCACGGCCGAGATAATCAAATTAAGTCCAAATGATGACATTTTGGTACATGAAGGAACAAGCTTTACGCAAGTTACTGACATACCCTCTCATTCTTTTTGTGGAACTAAAATCTATTTGTTAGACATTAAGGGCGCGCATGATAACATTTCTATTCCAGAATGGATTTCTGGAACATAAATAATTTTTTTCTATTTCTATTTCTAGATGAGTTTTTGAGCAAAAAAATGCGTTTGATAGTGGCATAAAATTTCTGATCTTAGAATAAAAATTTGTTTGACTGGCGGTGGGGGCGGGTGGCGGCGGTGGGGCCGGCTGGCCGACGATGGGCGGGGGACAGCGGTGGCCAACAAGGTGCGACGTGTGGTGGTCGTCGACGAAGATTTCGATTTCGATTTCTCAGAGAAGTAACTTTTTTTTTTCTCATTTCTGCTTCAAATTTATTTCTGGAACAACTTTTTGTTCCAAAAATAGAAAAATAGAATTGCATTATCCAACGAGTTTTTGTTCCAAACCTATTCCATAAATGGGTTTCTGTTCCAAAAATTATTTCTGGAACGTTGTCATGCATCCTTTAAGGGTATGAATGTTTCGGAGAATATTTCATGACAAAGGAAGGTACATCCTTTTCAGGTCAAGGAATCCATTTTCCTAATTGTAAGCATGCATATCATCTTTGATTGTAATTTTTTGTCAACCGATCATTTTCAGTAAATGAAAAACATGAAAATCCGAAAAAAAAAAACTAATTCATGAAAAATTATTTTATTCAAACAAACGCACCCCTAAGTCTTCATTTGTTTTCTGATGAGTGTTTGGCATTGTATTGTTTTAGTGATATCCGTTTGAAATGTAAATCCTAGTATTTGGACCAAAACAAAGCCGACAAAAACCTTAGCACTTGAAGCTTTTTTCCTGAAACGTGTAGATATTCAAGGAAGCATGCATAGTTGAACTTTGACTTTTTGTATCATCACATTGGGTGGTTGCCAAATACCGAATCTAGAGGAAGCATCAGTACATTCTTCTAGGCAAAATGTAGGGGTTAGAAGGATTCCAAGGGTGATAATGGTAGCAAGATTTCGTGGGTCATTGAGAAAAGTCTTTCCTCCAAAGTTATTATTAGTCAGTCATGCTTGAGCACTTTGAGGCGGCCACTAATATCTTTCTCCAACATATAGAAAATTTTAAAAAAACTAAACTAAACTATTATACAAATACCAATTCAATTCTAAAATTTTCTATTTGGACAATTTAGTCCTACACCTTTTGAAAATTTATCAATGTAGTCCTTCGAGTCAGTTTTGATCGAAAATCGCTGATATGGACATACATGACCGATATTATGATCAAAACATGATCGATATTGACGTGAACATTTTTTTACAATTTTTTTAATGTAATTATTATTATTTTTTATTTAGTTTTTTATGTGGTGGCCTAGCCGATCGGATGCGAGCGACCCTTTTCAGAAGCTAGAGAGGGGGCTACAAAAATAAAAATAAAAAATAAAAATATAATATAATATATTACTAATAATTTAGTATTATTTTTTTAAATAAAATGCCAGTGTTAGCATCGATTGGGCCACTTAGGACGTCCGACAACCATGTCGGCAATTTTAGGCCAAATTGGCTAGAAAGACTATTGATAAGTTATCGAAAGGTTTAGGATTAAATTGACTAAGCTGAACAATAGGATTATGACTTTTTTGGGAAAAGTACATTTTGAGTGTCAAAAGTTGTGTACGAAGATCATTTTGGTGCCAAAGTTTCAAACGGATCACTTTAGTGCCAAAGGTTGTGTACGAAGATCACTTTAATGCCGAAAGTTTCAAACGAATCACTTTAATGCCAACTGTTTTTAAAAATGATCACTTAAGTATCAATTTCTTTTAAAAATGATCAATTTTAGTGTCAAATCTGATGTGCCACATCATCTTAAAAAATAATAAAAATAGCACGTGTCGAATTTTCGACGAGCCACGTCAACTTTAGTATTGAAGTGATTATTTTTAAAAGAAGTTGACGCTAAAGTGATCTCTGTGCACAACTTTTAGCATTAAAGTGATCTGTTTGAAACTTTTGGTACTAAAGTGATCTCCGTACATAACTTTTGGCATTAAAAGTGTACTTTTGCCTGACTTTTTTGGTAATTATCCCTCAAATAAATGTATAGAGACATGGGAAAGTCTTCAAAAGGTTATGTTTAAGGATAGGGATCCTCTAAATTTTGGAGGGATATATCGTTATGAACTTTCCTTATTTAAAGGAGAACAAGTACATTAAGCAGGGAAATGCTTCTCTGATAATACAGACGGCACAATCTCAGTTGTAGATTCACACATTAACACTCTATATTTTGCATAAAGTACTCATTGATTGAGAGATTGTGTGATCAGAAATAACTGACAGTACTGTCAAACTGTCAGGTTAGCAGTTTCCCATTAAGTATCCAATGTCCACAACCACACTGTAATAGCTTCCCACCTCCATCATCACCAACTTTATCATTTGCCGCCATGTCCTCGTGGAGGATGAGAGACAAGAAAAAAGTGAGAAATGGTATAGACATTTTTCATTAGTGTGACCGTATTTTCATGAATTTAGGATTTTTTTGTGATATGGGTTAGTGATGTCTCGACCACTCGGTGAAAGTATATTTAAGATATAGATATAGTCACTAAATTTAGAGCGTATTGAATGAAATTTTCTCTAACCACGCATCTGATTATTGCTGATGAATTCCAGACATCACTCTCGTGCAAATATAACTAAATCCAAAAAGTGTACCACAGTCCAAAATTTGTAATTCGCCCATCAGAAGGATGGTTTTAAGGTGCCTCCACATGCATTACCAGTGATCTGTTGACCAGGTTGCGAGTGTTCGATTCCAAATTTGAACATCACCACCAGAAACTTTCAAGAAGAATCATGAGAAGATGCAGGAAATCCTAGTGCCATCATAACGTGTCATGATAGCCATATTGAAGGGGATGGCGTTCCGAATAGGGAATATTCGAATTAGCGGAGCAAATGATGTTTTATTTGTTGGTCTTTAATTTGAGGATGTGGGGACAGATGTCTTCGAAAATGCTGAAGTGTTGCTTTGACTGAATGCTCGCTCTTTTGTCAAGTCCTCATTGTTTGTTTTCTCAAAAGTCAATAGGTTCCCTTTTTCAAACCCCTCGGAGATCGTGGAAAGCTCCGTTTTTGGTGTCCAAGTATGCGTTGCTCTCTTGTTGACTTGGCATTAAAATGAGAGCACAATTGATGGATCACATCAAGACATCAGCTTGAACAAAAGGATCCAGTTTGGAGAGCGAGAGAGAGAGGGGGCGATCGGCGTAACCTTCTCTTCTAAGCTTATTACGAAACTAATAAACTCCGCACACCCTTAACGGAATGTTCGACTTGCAAGTCTACCGTGTCCGACGTCCTGTTATCCTGAACCGGGTCGCTGTGCAGCATAGTCACGGAATGACCTCTCAAGGGAGACCATTTTGAGATGTGACCTCCGACCATACGGAGGGAAACCACTATCAATGTAATTCTTTGGGTTAATACCATCAAAAACCTCAAATCAATACACATGTAACAATTTTACCCAAATTTATTTTTTTGACCATGAAAAACCTCAAACTGGTATATATGTGATAAATTTACCCCAAACTGGTACAGTCGTGATAAATTTACCCTCCGTTAGTTTTCGTTAAACTTTACCATCGAATTGCTGAGTTGAATGATACTTGACAATTGTGGGTGTACACGTTATCTTATGTTTGCTATAGATGTATCAATTTGAAATTATTGTTGTACTAACTCAATTTAACAAAAATTAACAGAGGTTAAATTTGTCATATGTCTATCGGTTTGGGATTTTTATAGTAAAACAAAAGAGTTTTTGGTAAATTTATCATAGTTATACAAGTTTAGGGTTTTTTATGATTAAAAAAATAGTTTGGCTTAAATTTGTCACAAGTGTACCAGTTTGGGTTTTTGATGATAAAAAAAATAGTTTTGGGTAAATTTGTCACATATGTACTAGTTTGGAGTTTTCACGGTTTTAACCCTAATTCTTTATCCAACTAAGTTACCACCTTGGTTGACTTTTAAGCTAGGTACTTTCAAATAGGGTTAATTTCACGAAATATCCCAAATTGGCACATATGTGATAAATTCATCCAAAATTATTTTAAAACTTAAAAATACTACACTTATAACAAATTTACTTTTCATTAATTTCCACCAACTTCTCTGTCAAATTGCTGAGTTTGATGACACGTGGCAGTTGACAGCTGCACCAATTTGGGGTTCTTACTCTTCGTTTGTCACAGGTTTGCCAAATTGAAATCTTTCGTGGTATCAACTCAATTTAATGAAAACTAACGGAGGGTTAATTTGAAACAAGTGTACCATTTTAAAAATTTTATGGTCAAAAAATTAGTTATAGGATAAATTTATCGCTAATGTATTAGTTTGGGGGGGGGGGGGGGGTTGTGGTTAAAAAATTAGTTTAAGATAAATTTGTCTAAAAAATTACTAAAAAAGTCCTAAACTTATTGCACTTTTGTCAATTCCGTCTTAAACATTTTACATTTGTGTCAATTTAGTCCTAAAACTTTTGTATTTTTTCAATTCAGTCCATCCAGCCAACTTTGATCGGTCGACGTTGACGAGGTAATTTTTAATAATATTTTTCAAGTTTTATTTTTTCTTTATTTTTCATTCATTTTCTTTTTTCTGGTTCATCTTCTTCCTCCAGCCAACGAAACTTGACCTTTCTGGCCACTGGTGCCACCGACCTAGGTGAGGCTGAATTAGCTTGCCTAGACATGGTGTCCCATCGTTGGGAGGTTACCATTGTTGAGCGATGTCAAGTTCTCCCAGCGATGGCGACGTGACACCATGGCTAGGTGAGGTCGAGTTTGCCTAGGTCAGCGGTACCAATGACCAGCGAGATCGAGCCTCCCTAGCCCTTGCCTTCAACTAGTTGCTTGCGACAATTGGCCAGAGGAAAAAGATGAACCAAAACAAAAATAAATAAATAAATAAAATTTTGAAAACATTAAATATTATTGTACTTTTTCCCGCCAACGCCGGCCGGTCAAAGTTAGTTGGATGGATTGAATTTGATCCAAAAAGGTTTAGGATTGAATTAACACAAAAAAAAAATGTTTAGAAAAGTATTGACGCAGACGCAAACGCAAAAAGTTTCAAACTGAATTGGAAAAATTTAAAAAATTTAGGACTGAATTGGCAAAAATATAATAGGTTTAGAAATTTTTTAACAATTTTTACTAAATTTGTTAAAGGCATACTAGTTTGAGAGTATTAACTTTTTCTAAATATCCATCAACTAAAAGTAATTATGCAGTAAACTTTTGTGGGTCCTGGCTCCATATTCGAAGTCCCACGTGATTTCTGGTATTTTACCAACTTATCTGAAGGGGAAACGAAAAGGAAAAACTAAGCCCATGAGTGGAATAACCCAACGAGCCGTCGGCAGGGCTCAACTATTGAGCGGTCAAAGTTCAATGGTGGCATGCAATCAGCCATCCTTTTCCAAAAGTGGGATGGATGGGATGGTTGGATCCTCAGAGTTTGGGCAGTTTCGTGTGGGACGTCGCCATCCGACCGAAGATCGCAAAGTCAGAAGCAACAAGGAAAGCAGCGCCCTTTCTGGGTTGTGCTTGTGGCGGTGGGATGCCAAAAGTTTAAAAGAGAACACACGACGAGCGGTGCAGAATGGAGCCGAAATTCTTCAGACAAGAAGCGTGGAGCGTGTTCTTGAGAGCCGTCTAATCTGTAAGTAGTTGAAATGAGGGGAGAAAAAGAAAAATTGGATTCTGCCAAACCGGGAAAAATGGTTTGGTATCTTGAGGAATCTTCGAGGGCAACCTCTCGCGTCTGGATCTCCTGCTTGTATGGCAGGGGATCATAGCAAGGGGAGCTATTGGATCGATCCAATGGCCCCCCTTGCTATCGATCCAATGGCCAACCTTGCTATGATCCCCTGCCAGCCTGGCATGGCACAACCCAGACACAGTTGGCAATATTCATGGTTGGGATTCATTCCTGTGCTTTTAGGCAATGTTCCACAATGTGCCGCCTCTCTCTCTCTCTAGAAATTTCAGCACTTCATGAGAAACGAAGTCGCTCATCTTTCTGGGTCTCCCCCGTTTTTGATACCATTGGGAGTCCTCATCTTTGCAAGTTAGAAATGTTCCGCTTACAACTCTGCGATTTGAGGCCCCGTTCGGGAGTACGGGGCAGATTTTGTAAGAGAAACCTTAACTCGGCACGAGTATAACTCGAAACTTTCGTGAATTGATATGGTTTTATCTAACTTTGATCTAACGTTAGGTAATACGTGCTTATTTGAAATGGTCATATGCTCTAAGCACTATTTTTCAAAGACTGATGATAGATTCGCAACTCAACGTGATAATAACAAAGGAGGAAAAAATTTCACGATAAAGGAAATACTTTTCATCAAATTTAATTTTCATTTATTTGATGATCTAGGAAAAGTGATTTCCTCCTTACCAAAAGAGGAAGTAGTTTTCTCTTAACCTAAATTTCATATTTTCAATCTTTAAAATATATTTTCAATAAAAGGATTAATATCATGAAAAATCTCAAACTGGTGTACATGTGATAAATTTACTCCAAACTATTTTTTTTACCACAAAAAATCTCAAACCGGTACACCTATGGCAAATTTATCTCAAACTATTTTTTTGACCACCAGAAACTTCAAACCGATACACATGTGATAGATTTATCTCAAACTGTACATCTATGACAAATTTACTCCAAAATGGTATATTTGTGATAAATTTATTCTAAATTAGTTTTTCGCTATATTTTACCATCAAATTATTAAATTGGATGACACGTGAGAGTTGACTAGTGGACCAGTTTGGAATTTTCGCCCTCCGTTTGTCACAGATGTATCAGTTAGGAATTTTTTTTATGGTATTAGGCTGATTTAATGGAAAATAAAAAATGATAATTTTTTCACATATATATCAGTTTGGAGTTTTTGATGGTAAAAAAAAAATTAGTTTGAGATAAATTTATCACATGTGTATTAGTTTAGGATTTATTGTAGTAAAAAAATTAGTTTGGAGTAAATTTATCACAAGTATACCAGCTTGAAATTTTTGTGATCAAAAAAATAGTTTGAGCATAAATTTGTCACATGTTTGATCAGTTTGGGGTTTTTAGTAGGAAAAATTTCAAAAAAGTGCCCAAGTACCCTCATTTTCCCAAATAATAACATGAAGTGGATTTTATTTCAAATAAAGCCTAAAGTACCATCACTGTCTCAAATAAGGGACTGAAGTAGTTATGATTGCTTAAATAAAGACCTCACTTTGCCGGCCGGCCAAATTTTTCGGCCGATCAAGGAAATTTTTGTAAAAGTATAAATTTAGTCTAATTTTTTGTTAATTTAAATTAAAACAAAAAAAAGTTAAAAAAAGGAAAAAACACAGGCGAAAAGACTAACCTCCAACCTGTGGCCGTCGCCTCACTACTAGTGGAGCAATGGCTAGGGTCGATGGACGTGGCCCTCGATGGGACCTGCATGACGGTCGCGTGTGTGTTTCTTTTTTTCTTTTTTTTTTTACTTTTTTTAAAAATCTCTAAAAAATAGAAAAAGGAAAAAATAAGTTAAAATAATAAAAGACCAAAATGCTCCTAACTAAAGCAACTCAAGCCCTTTTGGGGGATTAATATAGTCACTTTATATCCTTTTTGAAATAATATGCATTTCAGGCTCTTCTTTGACACATTGAGGACACTTCAAATGAGGGGAACTTGAGCCTTTTTTTTTTTAAATTCTCCCTTTTTTCGTGGTACTAACCCTCAATAAAATGATTAGTTTTCTATTATCCAAACACTGAAGTAGACATGGCCATGTGCCGGTTTGGGCCCGAAGTTGGCCCGTGGGACTAATCGGAACCGGTCTGTTGACCAGGCGAGCCGATTCCGCGGAACCGGCTCAGCCCTTACAGGCCTGTTACGGTTCAAAAGAAATTCGGAATTGGCTCGGAACCACCGATTCCGAACCGCCTAATAGCCGTTGGCTGGCAAGCCTTTAAAAAAAAAGAAAGGAAAAGAGCCGTCTTTCCCCTGGGCCCCAACAGCCTGATAGCCGTTGCATTGCAGCGAACACTTCCTCCCTACGCCCTTTTTTTTAAATAATTATATCATCTTATTCTCCCATCTATAAATACCCCTCTTCCCCTTTCATTTTTTCTCACAAATTCTGTCAATTCTCTCAAGTCTCAATTCTCTTAATTCTCTCAATCCCGCTCAATTTTTTCAATTCTCTAAATCGGCTTTCTCCTCAATTATCTCAAAAATGGCAAGTGAAAGCAAAAATATTGAAAAGAGCCCGATGGCGATGGGGGAATCCGATTATCATCATGGATATGATCCTCATGAGTATGTATGCTGGATAGACAATGACGATAATATCAACGTTATTTCCAACATCGAGCAAGTCTCAACGCAAGAAAGTCTTCATCCTTCTACCGATGTCGAAGAAATGTTGACAGCAAATGAGCTAGAACGCTTCGAGAAGGAACATTTAGGCGGAGACAAGTTTAAGGTAAAATGTAACTATTGTACGAGTACATACAATTTTTCAGTTGGAGGCGGCTGTGGAACATTTAATTGGCATATGAGAAATAAACACCCTACGCAAGCGGGAATCGACACCAGGCAACAACAAATTTTCGGGTATTCCAATCCTAATACTTATCAATTGTAAAGAAATATTAGCCCAATATGCTGCCATCGACCATTTACCGTTTAATATTGGTGAAAATTTTGATTTTAATTTTTTTATAAACACTGCATGTACTCCGCAAGCAAAATCTGTTCTGAGTAATACTCTTAAATACAAAATTTTTCGGCTTTATAAAAACAGAAAAAAAGATTTGAAAAACCTTTTTATGGATTTCAATGGACGTGTGCATATAGGTAGTAATATTTGGAGTGATCCTTGGCAAACTCATTCTTATATAGGTATCGCATGATATTAGATAAATGACGATTTGAACATTCAAAAAAGAATTATTGCATTTCGAGTGTTTGATGAAAAGCATACAGCCAATAATATTTATAGTGTAATTCGACAAGTTTTAGAAGAATATAATTTGATTATTAAAATTTTGTTAGTTGGATTTGATAATGTCGCGGCAAACACCACTTCCATTCCTGAATTAAAAAAAGTTTGTAAATCCTCTTTTAGTGGACAATTTTATCACAGTAGATGTGCTTGCCATATTTTAAAGTATACACGATGGTTTACGAGTTCTTGATGTTTTTCTCACCCCAATAAAAAGAGCAATTCGATTTTTTGGAGTCATCCTCGACTTAAGAAAGAATGGAGCAGATTTAGTAAACAACATGGAAGAGCACCAAAAAGATTTTCAAAAGATGTTACGACTCATTGGAATTTTACCTACGAGTTGCTTAATCAATCTTTTGCTTGTAAAGATTTATTATGTATGCTTATTTCGAATAATATTTTCGAAATTAGTTTATTGCCGCCAGAGTAGGATATTTGCAAAAAATAAATAAACTTTTTAAAAGTTTTTAATGATGCAATTTATACTTTATCTGGTATTTTTTATCCTACTACGTATTTATTTTTAATAAAGTGTGTTAATATTGCTGTTGTTTTTGAAGAATGTGAAAAAATGACTATTGTAGAAAGGCGAGCAAAATGGCTGCCTTATGTTGACACCTGATTTTTGACCATCCGTTATTATAGTTTTTTTTATTTCTAAAATTAATTAAAAATAGCGAAAAAGGTCAAAAAATTGCAAAATCAACTTTGGAAGCCTTAGCCTAGCCTTAGGAACCGATTTTGAACAAAAAATATTTTTTGAATTTTTTAATATTTTTTGGAATTTATTTAATTATAAAAATACCCAAAAAAATCAGAAAAATACCATCCGTGGTCAGAAAATTACAAACAAATATTTATAAATTTTATTTTAATTCTATCTTTAATATTTTCACTTTTTATTAGGGAAATTTGGCTTGGTTCATGGGGTTCCTTCACAAACCAAATCCCGAACCGGGCCTAAAAAATCCCTTTCGAGTCTTTTAATTTTCAATTCTTGGTTTTTATAAGCTATGACATTGGATTCTAGAGTATTGAAATGCAATTGGGTCAATTGGCCCTCCAATTTGATCGATTTTAACCAAAAGGGCTTAATTGCATAAAAATCTTTCAATTTAGTCCCCGGTTTCACAATTTTTGAAATTAAATTTCACACGGGCACACCCATTAAAATTAAACACCTCTACCCAACATTTTTCATCATGCTGAATCCATTGGTGGGCTCAATTTTGGCTAATTCGATCGTTTAGGCCTTCGATTTGGCGAAATTAAATTTCGGATCCTAGGGACAATTTGGGGTTTTCACAAAATTTCAATAAATTGATTCACGAAAATACCCATATTTGATGGAAAACATGTCAAGGAATCCGATTTTGCCATCAATTTCATGAAAAGAGGTCATTTGGGGGGTCAATTTGGCGATTTGGGCGGTTTGGCCGAACCGGGTCGGTCGGGTCCGGCCCGACCCGGTCCGACCCGGGTCTGCAACAATGTGCAGAACGCACAGAATGTGCAGAATGGCAGGGGGAAAACAGGGCTTGTCGGGGCGTGCGTTTGGGGAGGAACAAAAGCAGAATGAGCATGGGAGACCCATGATCGTGATCTGGCGGGGAAGTGGTTGTCGAGGCGGGCGGTCGGCCACACGAAACCGAGAGATTCTCGGATAAAAACCGAGCTCGGCCTTGGCGCGGGGAGAGGATTTTGGGGAGGATTTTTCGGGAAAAACCGGCACTGGAGGAGCTTCCCCGGACCTTCAGCAACCCTCACCGATCATCATCAAATCATTCTCGGTCACCGGCGACCCTTGGACAGGTCGGTATCTCGCCGGATCTCCATATTTTCATACGCACGTCATGTGTTCGACAAAATGCCTGAATGAGCTTCACATTCTTTGAGTCTCGGTCAAGCCTCCCCGGGTCGTGTTTTGTGCGGATCGAGCCTCAAAACTTATGTAGTACCGACTCTCATTCTGTGTGTGCCTTTATTTCGCATCGAAACCGAGCCGGAAACCACGCCCGGAGCTTCGCCGTATACCATTCGGACCGGGAGCTCGAGGGGGGACTTCGAGCGGTCGCCGACCCTTAAAGGGGTTCAGGTAAGTCTCTAGACCTTAGTTGAATGCTCTGTGAATGATTGGAATCGAGGTCGAACGTAAAAAAATTTTGCAAATCATCTCGCCGGAGCCGGGTTCGGGGAGGCCCGGTTTACTTATTTTTCGGCGTGTTCACGGCCTTATTTATGTTGTATGTTGATGTGGGTGGTCCAAGGAGTCGAATGCCGCAAGAACGGGCGAAAAATACCAAGTTTCGGGCCCGTTTCGCAATTTTCCGGCGACCTCGCCGGAATTTTTACTATTCCCGCCGGAATTTTCACTGTTCATCGTCTTCTCCGGCGACTCTCCGGCCGGTCAACGGTCAACGGCCGACGTGGCGTGCCACGTAGGCAGCCACGTCAGCCGGGTGGGGTCCGATCCGTGTATTTTCAAATAAAACAAACGGACGGCCACGATCGCGACACGTGTCGCGATCCTAGATTTTTGGAAAATTAAATAAATGATTTTCGAATAATCGATCCGGCGGACGAAGATGTGCCACGTGGCTCATCGAGGGACGTCCGATCTTGTACAAGATCGGATGCACCAGAGAAGGCCACGTGGCACGTTCTAGAGCGTCCGATTTGAGTGGTTTTCTAAAAAGGAAAAATAATTAATTTTTGATCCGACGGCTATTATTGAGCCACGTGTCTCTCTGTGGGTCGCCCGATCTAGTGGAAGATCGGACGCACGAGACGAAGCCACGTGGCACAACTTGGACCGTCCGATCCGGGGAATTTTCGGATAATTAAATAAAATAGATAAAAAATCAAAAAAATTGTTAAAAAATGGAAAATTGTTTAAAAATATAAAACGGCGTCGTTTTAGGCCGGTGTCGACCCCTAGGGTCGGGCCGGGCGCCCGAGAGGCGTGGGCCGGGTTTGACCCGGCCCGGAAAATATTTTTAAATAATAAAAAATTCAGAAAATAATAAAAAATAATAAAATAATCAAAAAATCAATAAAAAATAAAACAATCATGAAAAATTCAAAAAATTCGGAAAATTCAGAAAAATTCTAAAAAATTCCAGAAAATAGGAAATGGCCACATTCAACTGGCCACGACCTGTTTCGGGTCTTTCGACCCCCGATCTTTCCAGAAATGACGGTTTTGCCCTTCCGGCAAACCGTCTTCCAAAAAAATTCTAAAAATCCAGGAAAATCCCAAAAAATAGGAAATGGCCACAAACAACTGGCCAAGGCTCATTCCGGGTGTTTTGAACCCCGACCCTTCTTAAAATGACGATTTCGCCCCTTGGGCGAATCGTCTTCCAAAAATTGAAGAAAAGTCAAGAAATTCCAAAAAATTCTCAAAAATGGGAAATGGCCACAATCAACTGGCCATGGAATATTTTGGGTAATTCGGTATCCAAACCTTCCAAAAATGACAATTTTGCCCTTCGGGCTAATTGTCCCCGAATCTTCCCATTTTACCCCTAACCCTAAATCACATCTTCCCTAAGCCCTTAGGGCTATACTAGAAGGCCAATGATTGAAATTGATGTGCATTGACATGATTTATTTATGCACTTGACTTGCGCTCTCGTTAAATTGATTGTGATTGATATGACTAGTATTCCAATCTGCATGAAACCCTGAATTAAACCTATCTCACCCAAAATCGCGCCTGCATGAACTCTTAGTTAAGAAAATCACTCGCGTTAGGTACCGAAAGGGCGTTGGTAATGACACCGACGTAACCAAGTCCCCGAACCCAAAATCTCTGGTTCCGTAGAACTGATCGATCTCTCCCAATCGGTTAGTAAGGTTTCCGGTCTACCCTCCAAGAAAGACCGGTGGCGACTCCAAATGCATGCACAAGTTGCACATGCCACCACGACCACACTAAGGTCGAAAGCGATCGACTCTTATCGTCGAATCCTTAAAGATATACTCCCGCCGCGATTTGGTATGGGCCTGGGAGGGCCCGCGCCGATCCGAAGCCCGCGATCCACATTTCAGAGTGGGACCCGCGATCGGTAATCCATTAGCCGCGTCCGTTTTGATTTTCGGACGGGTCGCGACACCTTATTATACCAAAATTCCTCTTGTTTATTTGGTTGCTTTTATTTTTTATCTACGTACCAAATTAGATGGTTTAGATGATTATCTAAATCTGTATTATCAATGTTTACATTTGAACGAGTTCATAAATGTTAGAACTGTACAAGAAACGATTAAAGACTCTATAGTAGAATTATATAATGAATTTTGTAGTAGATATGATTTAGTTGATAGTGAATCTTCCCATCGTAGTGACGTACAAAGTAGAGAGGGTAGTAGAATTAGTAATTGGTACCAAATGCTGAAGATGAAACAAAAAAGACAAAAGGGAGCAACATGTAATATTTTCGACATAGATAACTATTTAACCATTGCTTTTGAATATATCCAAAGACGACAAAGATTTCAAAATTCTAGAGTGGTGGCAGAAACATTCAACCCAATTCTCAGTTGTCGCTCTCATCGCAAAATAGGTTTTAGCAACCCATTGTTCAACAGTTGCGGTTGAACAAGTATTTAGCACTAGGAGGATTAATTTTGGACGACCACCGTTCAAGATCACATCCAAATTTTGTGAAGACTTAAGCTTTTGTCGATGATTGGACGAAAGCTAAATTTTGATAACAAGAGCTGGATCAAAGCATTGAAGCTGAAATCTTCAATGATGATGATGGATATACCACCGTCACGGGTACCGAAATGAGCAGCGACGATTGACAAGACGATCGACAATCAGGTAAGTTGGAGTTATCAAAAGTAAAAGAAATACATGGGTTTTGATTCTTTTATCCCCAAGAAGATATGTAGGCGCTTAATGATAATTCATTAAGTTCAAACCCATTCCCCTCTCTTTTTTTTTCCATCCAAATTTGATTACAATATACAATTTGATTATAATTTATAATTGATAATTTATTATTTTTTAAATTTTAAATTTTTTTATTTAAAAGTCGAAATCAGCGGTTTCGTGAACTGGAACCGACCCTTGAATCGGACCGGAACCGTTGATTCCGAACCGGAACCGAAACCGCCGCTCAAAGGGCCGATTCCAGTTCAGCCATGGCCACAAACCGGAACCGTCGATTCATGAACCAAAACCGACAGTTCCTGAACCGTGGCCATGTCTACACTGAAGAGTAGTTCGACAAAGGAAAAAAAACACTGAAGAATAATAGGTAAACAATTTCAAGAAAACAGATTTCCTTCAAAGAAGCGGACCTGAGTTTCAAAGCTAATGTACTACAACAAAACCTTTGTGAGAGTTCAGAAGCCCCGATTTCAAAATTCCCTGAAACATTTACAACGGCCAGCAGGGTATATAGCGTCATTTTAATGGAATTGCTTACATTACGTCAAGAGTAGCTGTTCCTTAAAAAACCTACGGTGACGCTTTGTTATGGCTGTCTCAAAGTGAGAGAGAGGAGGGGAGAGAGTAAGAAACAATGGCATTTGATCCTAAAATTTGATGTCACACCCCTAGTACCACATTGCTTAGAAGGGGAGCTTGGGAATGGCTTATAAGCCTTGGGCCCTCTTGAGACTTGCAAGACGCGTATTTCCGCGGAGGGGCAAACCGTTGCGCTGCACTCCGTCGAGAACAAAACCATGAGGAGTTGGCAAGCCTTGTGCTGCACTCCAAAGCTCCAAAGCGGGGCAATATCTTGCAAGTAGCGCAGCATAGTAGGCCCAGACTGTTATAGTTGGAGTTTGTCACACCCCTAGTCCCACATTGCTTAGGAGGGGAGTTTGGGAATAGCTTATAAGCCTTGAGCTTGAGACTTGCAAGACGTGTTTTCCCGCGAAGGGGCAAGCCATTGCGCTGCACTTCGTCGAGAACAAAAGCAACTCCCCTAGTCCCACATTACCTAAGGGGCCCTCTTGAGACTTGCAAGACGTGTTTTCCCGACAGAGTCCGTCGAGAACAAAACCGTGAGGAGTTAGTCCCACATTGCCTAGAAGGGGAGCTTGGGAATGGCAAGACGTGTTTTCCCGCGGAGTCTACTCCCCTAGTCCCACATTACATTGGGAATGGCCCTTGGGAAGGGCTTATAAGCCATGGGCCCTCTTGAGACTTGCAAGACATGTTTTCTCGATGGAGTCCGTTGGGAATAAAACCGTGAGGAGTTGGCCCTTGGGAATGGCTTAAAAGGCATGGGCCCTCTTGAGACTTGCAAGATGTGTTTTCTCGACGGAGTCCGTCGGGAATAAAACCGTGAGGAGTATCTTGCAAGTAGCACGCTGCACTCTAAAGTGGACAATATCTTGCAAGTAGCACAGCAGAAGCACAGTAGGCCTAGGCTGCGGTAGGCCTAGACCGTTACAGTTGGTATCAAAGCCAATCTCCGACAGCGTGTGGAGTCACAGTGGGCGCTCGCTGGTGCTGCAGAGGGCACAGCATCCCCGCTGTGCCTTTGAGAGAGGGAGTTTGTCACGCCCCTAGTCTTACATTGCCTAGGAAGGGAGCTTGGAAGTGGCTTAAAAACCTTGGGCCCTCTTGAGACTTGCAAGACGCATTTTCCCACGGAGCGGCGAGCTGTTGCGCTGCACTCTATCGAGAACAAAATCGTGAGGAGATGGCGAGTCTTATGCGGCACTCCAAAACGAACAATATCTTGCGAGTAGCACGCTAACCGTGAAGAGGTGATGAGCCTTGTGCTGCACTCCAAAACGGACAATATCTTGCGAGTAGCGCAGCGGGCTCAGACTGTTACTTCCGCTACCCCGTCTAGCAAAAACTCAATCAACCTGACCGCTAGCCCGAAGTACTTTGGGGTGGGTGGGGTTTGTTCATTAACTATCAAGAACATTTCACTCTACTCTCAAATGAATTACATCTCGGTGTTTTATGACTCAGATTACAATTTACAGAACAGCTCAATGTTGCTAGCTAATTCTTCTGCCAAGGTAACTAACCCACCCACATATAACAGCTTGTGCATTTCCTCAGTAGAACGGCGCCACATCCGTCCTAGCTCAATCTTTGGATTACTGCATTGAAGTCTTTGTCCGATCTGGGACTACCAATCCAAATCCCGTACATCATCAACCTTGTTTGACCCGAGATATGAGGATTTCTTTGCCTTTTCCTTGTGTTCGAATCATAGTTGGATTTCTGGAATAGTCTGAAGTACACCATATATTCAACTTATAAGCCAAGCAACATATAATATCCCGAAAAGACATATAATCTGTCTACCTTCCTATATTAAACAGGTGAATAAGTACACTTTTCAAGAACGCTCGACCTACTAAGACTCGTATACTAAATTTGCTTGGAAAGTAACTCAAAAGATCCATTTTAGGTATTTAATGGGCATATTAGCTCAAATAGCTATTTATAGATTGTCACATCATCTAGTATGCTAATTTCCTAGAAGAATATTAATATCTTTAGCATTGATCGTATAATTTAAAGGTTGGAGTCAGGTCACCAATCCATCTCGACTATGAAGGATCTCTTTCTTTTCTTTTTTGGCTTGAATCATAGTTAGAAATTTGGAACAATCGAAATTACAAGATATTCAAGAATGAAGTGAAATTAATTTTTTTTTTTTAAAAGGAGCCCCAAGTGTCCTTATTTTATCAAATAAGGGCCTTAAGTGGATTTTATTTTAAATAATAACCTAAAGTGTCATCATTGCCTCAAAGAATGACCCGAAGTTGTTATGGTTGTTTCAATTAAGGGCTTGACATTGCCGGCCGGCCGGTCAAATGTTCTAGTCAGTTGAGGATATTTTTGTAAAAATATAAATTTAATCTCATTTTTTATTAAATTAAATTAAAACAGAAATAGAAAATTGAAAAAAAAAACAAAACAAAACAAAACAAAGAGCACAGGCAGGAGGACTGACCTCCAGCCTATGGCCGCCAACCCACCACCGTTGGGGTGGTGGTGGGGCGGCGACCGTAGGTGGGAGGTGTGTTCTTCTTTTTTTATAATTTTTTTTCAAAATTTCTTGAAAAACAGAAGAAGAAAAAATAAAATAAAATAATAAATGACCAAAATGTCCCTAACTAAAATGAGTAAGCGCTTTTTTGAGACTAATATAGTCACTTTAGGCCCTTCTTTGACATAATTAGAGCACTTCAGGCCTTTATTTGAAACAATGTCCACTCCATGCCCTTATTTGATAAAATAAGGGCACTCGGAGCCATTTTTTGGAATTTTCCCAAGAATAAATTGTAAGAACTTTCCTGATCCTTCGTTATACCTGCTCCGCCAAATTGCATCCAGTCACATGTTCGTCTGATTAATCATACATAAGAGAGAAACTCCCATAATTAAAGCCCCGAAAGAGAAACGCTATTTGGCGAACAGAGGTCAACAATCGATTTTATAGAAGAACTAACATCTCATGGGGACATGAAGAAATTAGGCTAGCCCATTTAAAAAAGAAGAAGAAGGAAGCATTCATTTTTATCAAATCGTATACCCTTTCAATCCAACGATGCATAAGCACGTGTTACTCAGTTGAGTCATGATATGAGAAAGTTGCAAAACTTTATACGACCATGCTCTTTTGAACTTGATTGAACTTTTATTGGCCAGAACAAATATTGAAACAGGGAGCAACAGCTAATGGCTGCGTCATATGTAGCGAATTAATATTATAGCGAAAACACTTCTTACCTCAGTAGCAATTCTTGGTCAACATCGAAAGGCTGAAATTTGGGATGGCGTTTCTCTTTACGAGATGATCAACTTCACAATTTGTCCCATATAACGAAAGGATTTTGTTGCTTCTCTCAAGCATTTATTTTTCTCATCACGAGACCAGTGCTGCGTCAGTATCAGCAAAAACATGCAATACATTATTGAGAGGCAACGGACGTTCGATTAAAAGAAAATGTGGCTGTCTAGGCATTTACCTCTCCAAGCATGTTAAGCTTCTCTCGAACACCTTTCAGTGATTCATGCACATCTCCCTCCCAATGACAGAATTCCAAATGCCTTCCTTCAAGTATCTTCTGAGAGACCTAAGACGTCATATATATTTAAGAAAGTTGGATCTTGGTTATGCAGTGCAAAATTCAGTTTTCGGGAGCTGCAACATGCAAAATACTTTCCATCTGAAAAAACAAAATGGGAATATCATACATGAAACCTTATTGAAACAAGATGCTACAACATTTACTATTACATGAAGAAAGTACGTGAAGGAAAAAACAACATATAAAGAATGGAAATCCAAGGGACAAAAGGACTAACACGATGTAAAGAAGAGCCAGGGTGTGAACAGTAGCCATGAAAGAGATTAAGAAAATGGCATTGGTAAAAGCTGCACTCTGGCTAATTATTCAAAATCGTCAATATGCTTTATTTAGTTGAAGATAATCCTTGTACTTTCTAGAAAGAACATTGTTAGTTACTCCGTCAAATTCTTCGCTAGAGAGCTGCCGTCAAAATTGCTAATATGGATAAAAGGACATTTGACACTTTCTGATTCCATCAATTTCAGGGACATGACAAAAACAGACTACATGTTCAACGTTCATCGAAACCACATAGAAAAGCAATATGACATACTTTAAAATGCATGAATCTTGCAAAAAGCATCACGATTCATTAACATCTCTTTTTTTCCCTTTTTCAAAATCTCCAGGTGCTCTATGTAAAGTTAAAGCTTGGAAGATGAGATCAGTTTTGTGTAGCACCTACATGGAATGATTCGCAAAGTAGATTTCCAAGATGAATTAGCACTCTGCACAGGACTATGTAGTGGCATATGGAGTCATTTAAGAGAGCAAAAGAAATGCCATGATGTCATTTTGGTCTGTTTAGAAGCCATCAATAGATTTTCATAGCCACGAAGGAGAAAAGTAATAAAAAATACCATGACAAATTTTCCATTTACTTTAAACTAATGGACCTAACGGAGATGATTGATTGTATAAAATCTAAAAAGTATTAGGACTTCATTGCATAACTGAAAGTTTTAAGACCAGATTTCATTATGAGTTTTAGAACTTCTAGTGCGCTTATTCCTAGGATTTTCCCTTAAAAATGAATTGATTCATTGCACAAGACACTGGATGCACTTCACCACTTCATCCATACTGCTTGTATTCCATATGGTAGTTCTCATCATTTTCCGTCATTTTTGCAGAATTAAAGGAAGGTATTACAACTTTAGAAGTTTCTAGGACTTTCTGGTCTCCAAATGCCACCATCCTGTAACTTCCATGTTTTACTGAACTTACATTCTCTTATCTTGGACCAACATGAAAACCCTCGAAAACCAGATTTCCCTCCAGAGATAGAGTTTCTCAATAACTACAGTTACATTTGTAAAGGTATGCATCAAGGAACATCCTCTTCATAATGTCCCTCTAACATCGCCCATCACCATTTTATAGTGCAAAATGAAAAGTACTATAATGGAGCCACCTGAAGTATTTTGCTAAATATCATTTATATGATGAACAAGCGTGCACTATATCGAGAATCTCATCAGCTAAAAGAATCATACAAAAAGATAAGACTCTGTCCGAAACGTAGAAGGTTCCAGTGAGTAAAAATCATCTGCAAACACCCATCCAATAACTCATAAAGGCATCCTTCTTTCCACCTTGAACAATCTGAATTCAATTTATGAATGACTGGAGAATATGCAGACTTCTGGTCACTGACAACTTCACATCTACTCCCCACTGACAATAATCATTCTGTAAAATTTAAGGAAATACTGAAAACTCAACTCTGCTGCTTCATTTTTCAAACAGGTTGAATTAATTCCAGAGAACCAAACTGATTCAGGACTAATGTTCTTATACTTATAAAGCCAAAATTTATGATTTAGGAAATTATAAAAACAGTAAAAGAGAGGATGTACAACCCAAGATTGATTCACTGTTTGGACTACATGGAACATCAACATTCCATGAGCAATAAACAGCACAAACTTAGATTTTCATAATTCGTACGGTATAATTATTTCAATATCGGTCTTGTCATGCTAGGCCAAAACTTACCTGGTTCACGATCAATTGACCACCCGCTATGTGGGAGAAGTATATGTTGTAAAAATGAGAAAGGAACAAAGGGGCACTTTTTTCTGCAAGTTCCTCCAAATACTTAGAATATGAAATCCCTGCATTGCTAGGTTCGGGCATTTCAACAATCTGCTGAGAAAACCATTCTAGATCTTTCGAGAGGCCTTCTGAACGTTCCAATCCAGTTTTCGTGAAGTAGGCATCTGCAAGTACAGGAAACCACAATGTTGAGCAACTATCAAGAGGAACTGCTTGACTAAAAACGAATATGGCTTTCAATACGTCGTGCAAGTAACATGCTGCTTTAGGACATGATTCACTACAGTCAGAGATCGAGATGGGTGCTGTAAAAATTACGATAAGAAGACACGACGATCTCACTAGATTATGAACTATACAAGCTTGCAACTCACATGTAAGCCGCACCAGCTTCATGACAAAACAGCTTTCCTACGAGAATTTCCAAAATGGCATAGGCATTGCTCCAAGCAATGCCCTTATATGAGAACCTCTCAAACAACACTTGAACTCAGTCCAAATCAGAGGGGCAATATACCAATTACATCTACATGAGTCTAATTTTCTTGACTTTACAGTAATTCCGAATTCCAACAAAGTACATAGTTATTAAGCCACCACAATCCACGACGTCAAGCAGCCCAGATTAATTATCGATACAGAAGCCTAAAATAAGGTCCACAAAATCGAACCCGTGACATACAGAAAAGCAACCAATTAGTCAATTACCAAACTAGAATACTAATAGTGACAGAATCAATAACTTCAGAAAACAATAAATCGGGAAGCTTAAAGGAAGGGGCATGTCATGTGAAAAGGGCAAAAGAATCACTCACAAGCAACATCGCTCGATTCATCGACGATTCTCTCGACGGTGTGGAAAACCAGCTTGCTATCGACCAGATACTTGACGAAACCTTCCAAGCTAGGGATCCACGTCTCCACACTCTCACCGCCATCCGACGACAATCCATCTTCCACGTCCTCTTCTTCTTCTTCACCGCTCATTACATCCCCAACCTCGCCATCGCTGCCACTATCGCTTCCGCCGTTGCCACTACCATTGCCACTCCTTTTGATCTTGTGCATGTATCTGCCGCCGACGTTGCGGAGCCTCATGGCGACGAACCTCATCTCCTCGGTGATGCCCTCGGTCTCCCCCGGATAGAGCTTCCGGTACCTCTTCCTCTTCTTCACCACCGGCGGATTGGTGGCGATGCTCGGTGAGGCGGGGGAGCAGCGAGGAGTGAAGGAGAGCTTGGTTGTCGCTCGCTTCGTATCGCTGAGAAGCGGAATAGAGCATGACCTGGAAAATGAGAAACGACAGAGGAGAGGTGGTGGAGCTGATTTGTACAGCGGTGCGGAGGTCGGAGGTGGTGGTGGAGACCACAAAGACATTGCGGCGGGCTGAGGAGTCGGAGGTGGAGGGAAGGTGGGAGATGAAAACTGCAGCGCCTCGGCCCGCTTTCCCCAACAGCCAAAAGTAAGAGTAAAGAGAGATGAAAGTGAGTTGAAATTTGAAAAATGTTATTTTTTAAAAGATAAAAATATTTATATTTTTCTTTAAATCACTAGTTCATAGATGTTTTTTTTTTTTCATAATTTTCTCAATAATCAAGACATTTTTTATTTATTCATTTTAATAAATGATATAAGCTATCCTTTCAAAAAAAATATTTTTTTTTGAAAATTTATTTATTTTATACGAAACCGAAGAAAATCATAATTTTTTTTTTCGCTTGATTGCACCGTTGCGAGATTCACTTTTTTAACTACAATTTTTTTTTTTCGCATAAAGTTAACAATTTAAAGAAAATGTTCATACATTGATTGTCAGGGACAGTTAGATGAACTTTGTGAAGGGAGTTCTCAATTACGACCAAATTGCTTCTCAGAAATGCTATCGTCAAATGAAGAAATGTACCTAATAAATAGGTCCGAAACAACAATAAACACCCATCATATGATCATTGTTTAGCACATCGCATAAACACACAGCTTATGAACAGAATCAAATCTTCCCATTTCCTTAATCCTCTCTTACAAAGTTAATGTACAAAGATTACATAAGCTGCGTATTAGCTTCTCCCGAAAATGAGATAGCTATTGCTAAACATCACAGGGAGCAGAAAACTTCTGATACCTAACACATGTACAACATTGGAGGAGTACAAAAGGGATCCAGACTTTTCACGTTGCCCCTCGGTGCAACTCCGGTGGATAAGAATATCTCAACACAGCGACTTTGACGAGCTTGGCAAAGGAATTGTGTCCTTGCAAAGCGCAAAATATGGAGACGCTGATCGACTTCGTGTGTTCCCTCACTAAAGATGCACCGTTGAGAACAAAAGAATTTGGGGTTGTTATGTACAAATGTTTCAAGTTGCGAGCTTCTATCGGAGCAGCCAGAAATCATCAGATCCCCCGAAATTCAATAACTATGATCATTTATGTGTATTGGGCTTTCAGCTTGCGCAGAAAATCCAATGTCTCTTTATATGAAGGATCAGAGCGGTTAACCGGTTTGCATGAATTGATATGATCTGTTGACTCTAGTACCTGTAACAAAAATCCAAGGAAAATCATCAAGCTGCAAATTTGACTTTACACCCAACCAGAGTTCTGTCAGGACAAGAGTCCCAGTCAAATGCTCCAGATCGTAGCACTTAGATATGAGAACAAATCTATTTGGGAAACATATGTTATCAAACGAAGCTAACAAGATCCAAAGCTGATAAGAGGTACACCATGTAGAGCATGCACTAACACAAACACAGAAATCCCAATATTTTCAGACTCCAATAACCAGCACAAATTTCATTGAGGCCAATGTAAGCAAGCAATACTTACAACAAGTTCACCAAATCCAGGATATGCTGACTCAATTGAAACAATTTCCATCCGGAAGGCCCATCCTCCATAACCTTCTACAATTGGAGTTACCTTGGTCTGCAAAACAGTGCTATTTACCATACAAGAGATATGCGAGGAAGGATTTGCCCGTCAAAACTCAAAAATCTGACCTCACAGAAACTCAACACATCTAGCAGTCCTTTCTTGTTTCGCTGACGGATGAAGTCGTTTAACTCTATTAATCTTGGAGACCCACTTCTTAGCTCTCCTATCTATTGTCAGCAAAAGTAAAAGATGCTTTTAGGAGCCACAAGCTCAGTGATGAATTAAAGTACAAAGAGCCGACTGCACCAAGAAGTATAAGAACAATCTCCTTGATAATATCAAAAGAGAGATACTAACAGTTGGGGCTGGGCGAAGCACAAGACCCATTCGCCAAGGCATGTCCGCAAGTTTGCTTCCAAAGTGTGGACAGCTGTAGAACACCTGATCAAGGGACATGAAATTTTTTCGAGTGAATCTAAATATTCTAGATCGGGAAGCAAAGTTATATGAGGGAAAAGTTAAAACAAAATAAACTGAGATTCAAAAAGCATAGTTTGATGCAAAGAAAAACATACAACTCCAACAGTATTCTTCACCAGGTTGTCAATATTTTCTGCCATTGCTTTATAGAGCATCTGCTTGACAACTAGGCCACCCATGCTGCCAAAAAAGATGAGGGATTTCGTGATGTATGATCAATCAACTTTTAAAGGGTATAATACTGTTTTCCCCATTTTGTTTTTGTTTTCCTTTCAGTGCGTGTTTTGGAATGCAACGAGTGACAGGGCTACATGAAGAGACTCTTATGAGGTGGTTGCAATAAAAAACAAGTGAGCCACTGTCTGAATCTATCTGAAAAGATAAATAGCAGTAGAAACTCTTCAGCCCCTCATTTTCTGATCTGCATATGCGTACAAATATTATAATGATAGTATCTAAAAACGGTATTTTATCATCATAATGAAAACTTTGGAACTGCGAAGCATGTTCTAAACTTGGACATCAGAAACTGAAACAGCCCAAACAAGCGGAAGATCAGGAGGAAAAAAAGGGACTTCACATTAGAGCTCCAAGAACAGATACAAATGCCAAGTCGATGAGTAAAAAGGGCTAATGCCTAAAAGAAAGAAAGATACCTGTGAGTTATGAACACAACAGGACGATCCCCAATACCAGCAGCAACAAGCTTCTGCAAAAGCATAGAGCTCACTTCCTGCTCATAAAAAGCAAGAAAATCGGACAGATGCTGCATTAGCTCCAGTTGATGGCATTTATGCGTACAGAAACCAACAGGAGTATTTAAAAACTGAAAAATGATGACGATAGCACATTTAACTCCATGGGTAATTCAGGATCAACACAGCTTTACTTTGATAGTAGATACTTTACTCGATTAAACCCTTCAGAATAAAATATAAGCTATGCCACACTACAAATGCTAGGAAGAAATTTGCATACACTACCTAGCGGACAAACAATACATATGCTTATACACATGATTAAATGAGCTGAGGTATCAAATATAGCTCATAATATCATTGCACTCTTGTAACCCATGCTTTCAAAGCACAATAATGGGCAATTAGTTCTGTGGTTTTGGAATACGGAAAAATCACACCCTCCCGATTTCTCCTTATTTGAGTTCTCACACTCTCGAGGGCGAGTGTGGGAGGCAAGAAAAGCCCAGGAGGTAACGATTCGATTGGGGAGTTGGAACGTAGGAACCTTAACGGGTAAGTTGAGGGAGCTGGCAGATACTTTTGCTAGAAGGAGAGTGAATATTGCTTGCTTGCAAGAGACTAAATGAAAATGAGAGAAGGCTAAGGAAGTGGAAGGCACCGGATTCAAGCTATGGTACACAGGCACAAATAAGAGTATAAATGGAGTTGGGATCCTGGTAGATAGAAATTTCAAGGATAGAGTTGTTGATGTTAATAAAATAGGTGATAAGATTATTTTAGTTAAGCTAGTAGTGGGTGATTTGATTCTGAATATCCTTAGTGTGTATGCCCCTCAAATTGGATTGCAAGCATCTAAGAAGAGCAAATTTTGGGAAGATCTGGGAGAGATTTTAAGGCGAATACCACATGAGGAGAAAGTATTCATAGGAGGAGATCTAAATGGACATGTCGGTCAGACTAATGGAGGTTTTGACAGAGTTCATGGAGGTTTTGGATATGGGACTAGAAATGAGGCTGGCAAAGACATCTTTGAGTGTTGCCTTAGCTTATGATTTGATGTTGGCAAACACCTTCTTTAGGAAAAGAGAGTCACATCTAATCACTTTTCGTAGTGGTCAAAATTATAGCCAGATTGATTTCTTCCTTGCAAGAAGAGAGAATAGAACCTTGTATGTAGATTGTAAAGTATACCCTGGCGAGTGTGTAGCTACACAACATAAGTTGATGGTCTTAGAGGTTTGGTATACCAAAGTACAAAAAATGAAGAGAAGTGCCCAGCACCCCAAAGTCAGATGGTGGAAGTTACATGAGGAGAAACAAATAGAATTCAAAGAAAGAATGCTACAGGAAGGACTGTGGCGACTGGAGGGTGAAGTAAATATGATGTGGAAGGAGATGTCTAAATGCATCCAGAGAGCGGCAAAAGGGATGCTAGGGGAAAGTAGAGGGAATGGACATCAAACAAAGGAAACTTGGTGGTGGAATGAAGAGGTGCAAGAGGCAATTAAGCAGAAGGAGTGTTTTAGATGTCTACATAAATGTCCTAATGAAGAGAATTTGCAAAAGTTTAGATTGGCGAGAAAAAATGCCAAGAAAGCAGTGCGGGAGGCTAGAGGTCAGGTTTTCACCGATATGTACGAAAAACTTGAGAGCAAAGGAGAAAAAGGTATCTATAGACTTGCAAAGTCAAGGGACAAGAAAAGTAAAGATTTGACACAGGTTAGATGTATCAAGGATGAAAATCAAACACTTTTGGTAAGAGATGAAGAAGTTAAGGACAGGTGGATGAGTTATTTTAACAAACTTTTTAATGGGGGGAGCGATAGAAGTGAGGTGGATTTGGAAGATACTTCTAATGATTTAAACATAAGGTTTGTACATAGAGTCAAAGCACGGGAAGTTAGGGAGGCATTAAAAAAAATGAAGACTAGTAAAGCCTTGGGACCCGATGGTGTTCCTATTAAAGTGTGGAGATGTTTAGGGGATGTAGCAATAAGTTGGTTGACTAGCTTTTTTAACAAAATCCTCCAAAATAATAGGATGCCTGATGAATGGAGGGAGAGTAGACTTGTGCCTATCTACAAGAACAAAGGAGATATCCAGAATTGCTCCAACTGTAGAGGCATTAAGCTTATGAGCCATACAATAAAGTTATGGGAGAGAGTTATCGAGCATCGTTTGAAAATAGAGACCAAGGTTTCTATCAATCAATTTGGATTAATGCCAGGAAGATCTACCACGGAAGCTATTTTCTTGATACGACAATTGATGGAGAGATATCGAGAACGAAAGAAGGACCTTCATATGGTGTTTATTGATCTCGAGAAGACATATGATAAGGTTCCAAGAAAGGTTCTATGGTGGGTCCTTGAGAAGAAAAAAGTACCTTCAAAGTATGTAGAGGCAATCAAGGATATGTATGACGATGTTACTACATGTGTGAAGGCTTGTAATGGCACATCAAGTCATTTTCCAATCACAGTAGGCTTACACCAAGGTTTTGCTTTGAGTCCTTATCTTTTTGCTCTAGTTATGGATGAGCTAACAAAAGATATTCAAGATAAGGTGTCGTGGTGTATGCTATTTGCAAACGATATTGTGCTTCTTGATGAGACCAGGGCTGGGGTAAACGCTAAATTAGAATTATGGAGAAACACGTTGGAGTCTAAAGGATTTACGTTGAGTCGAAGTAAAACGGAATACTTGAAGTGTGAGTTCAATGCGGCAGGAAGAGAGGATCAAGAAGCCGTAAATATGCTCGGACAGGAGGTACCCAAGAAAGATACTTTTAGATATTTGGGATCAATATTGCAAAAGGAGGGAGAGATTGATGAGGTTGTAAGCCATAGAATCAGAGCAGGTTGGATGAAATGGCGCAGTGCATCAGGATTTTTGTGTGATCGCAAAATTCCTCTTAGGTTAAAAGGAAAATTTTATAGAACAGCAGTAAGACCTGTCATGTTATACGGAACTGAATATTGGCCAGCACAGTGGAAACATGAGCATAAATGGGAGTGGCGGAGATGAGGATGTTACGGTGAATGTGTGGTCATATAAGGATGGATAAAATAAGAAATGAAGATATTCGACGAAAAGTTGGAGTAAAGCCGATGGCAGAAAAGATGAGAAAACATAGATTGAGATGGTTTGGGCATATTCTCCGAAGGTCCCTAAATGCCCCGGTACGAACAGAAATTTGCTATCGAGAGCATATCACAAAGAAAGAAAGAGGTCGGCCGAAACTTACTTGAGGGAAAGTAGTAAAACAAGATTTTAAGGGAATAGAAAATAGATTGTCGTACGGTTTATCTTAGGACGGAATGGAAGAAAGCTATTAGTATTGTGGAGGGGTAATTAATGTTTGTGGGTATATATATCTTTGTTTATTTATTTTTATATATTTTTCTCTATTCCCTCGATTGATTTTGCTTTATTTTTATAAATTTTTGGGGTTCATCGACCGCCGACCCCAACTAGTTTGGGATAAAGGTGCTGTTGATGTTAATGTTATTTAAAAGAAGACAGAACAAAACGCGAAGGAGGAAAAGTTCCTTCCAACTTACTCAAAGACTTAAAAATAAGAGACCCACCGAAATGAAGATGCTCCAAATTAAGGGACAGACCTGAAGAGGGAGGGTAGCTCCAGACCACTGGGTAAGATTTGTCTGCACATAATATTCGAATGTTGAGTTATACTTAACAGAAATTTTCCAAGTTGATAGGGACCTTCAGAACTGTTAGTTATAAGAGAGAGAGAGAGAGAGATCTAGGTTGAAGCTTAACGAAAGTAAAGTACCCCGACAAAATGGAAAGCTGGAAAGCATTAGCTATTTGTATTTCTAGCACGAACCTTGTATTTGAGAGTATACAGACGTGCTTCAGGGAAATCAGTAGAAAGCCATTCACCTGGCCAGAATGTTCCTTGCTTCCCTGCTTCCTGATCAATCCTCTCAACCAAGCCAGACTTTGTTGAAGTTTTGTCGTCTGCTATGCGCCATGACCTGTAAGGTCCTCCTTGCAAGCCATGAACAAAAATAACATCGAATGGAGGTAGCGCTGTGTTTAAGCCATTCTGAGATACATCACCAGATCTTGACAAGGTCTCCTCATCGGAAGCCCTTTTCCCAGGTGAGTCTTCAAAATTCTCAGAATTAGGACCCGCCACAGATGAGTTACCATCAGGAACATCATCTGTACCTATCCTTTTCAAACACTGCCAGTGAGGCAGTTCAGGATTGATTAGAAATATCATGTCACTGTAACGAGGACATATGCTGCTTCCACCTGCATTGCCGGAGACACTCGAAGAGTCTTTATCCACCTTGTCATTGCAAAGCACATTTAATAGTGTTGCCCTAGCATAGCTCTGTAATTTAAGGTCATTGCAACCTGGAATTTTCCCATTGGCACAATCTTCAAGCCATCTACACCAAGTATCATCTTTTGCAATGACCTCCCGGACTTTTGGCAGAAGTGAAAGGATGGTTAAAAAACGGGCTGCATGCTTCCGAATGTGACCAGTAGGTGGCACTCGAACATTAGAAGGTTCATTATTTTCTGGAAGTGATGATTCTGCAGGAGCATCTGAGACCCTCTGCGCTACTTGTGTGGCTCTTGACGCATCATCATATGCTTCAATAGCAGCTAGTTTCTCATAATCATCACATAGAAGAAAGCGCCTTAACAAATGTAATACACCATATTCTGTTACTCTGTCCTGAGAGGAGACATCTTCTACACATAATTCAGTAAGTGCTTTAATCCCTTTAAGGGTCGCCAATGCAGAATCAGCAGCACTAATTCGGGGGCGGGCATCTTTCTTGAGATTTTTAGATGGTCCAACAAAAGGTTCAATAGACAGGAGATCTGCCAATGGAAGTGTGTCAAGAGACTCGGTAGCCGCTTCCAACTGATTTCCAGCTAAACCAACAACAGCACCTGCCAACTGATTAGCAATTTGTCCAGCAGAGAGCATATTCGACTGATCGATTTGATTCTGCAAAATAATAGATTCCAATTGTAACCATTTTGCAAGTTCGTTATTACGGGTAGTTCCTACAAAGGATCGGACTAATGACGTATACAACACTTGAATGAGGCTTATTTGGGTCGTGTTATAAATGCCCTGGCCAAACCTATTGATGGTCGAGGTGAAATTTACGCTTCTGAATGTCTTTTGTCATTTGATCCAATAGCCTTCCGTTAGATAGGAACAGATTTAAACATCTATCCTTCCGCCATAAGGCATAAAGAAAGCGACTCCAACTTCATTTTCAAGGGCTGGAACCTACTAGGCAAAGAAATGATCTCAACCACGAGCTAGAAAAACAAATATTCCAGGGAATGGATTTAGTTCAAGGTGATTAACACTCTTACTTTTGCCCAGCAGTGGAAGTCGTTTAATGTTGTCTAGAGTTTTTTAATATTTCCCTTGCAATCAATTTTTTTAAAAGGGTGACAGCCTTTAATGCTCTTCAATGCATTTATTACTCATCAAAAGAAAATACAGCCACCTGCTGAAGTGACCACCTTCGGCAATAACTATTTTGCAGTTTGATGGAGCAGACAATGATGAAGTTGACAGGTAAAAATATCAAACTCAAGAGTAATGACTGAAATGCATACAATTTATGTTTAGTAAATTAAAAAATGCAATGTAACTTCAGAATGGAACACAAACAAAGAAGAGCATCACCGAACCTTCACTTTGTCACTCTTGGGTTGAGCCTTTCCTTTTACAGATGATGCTTTGCTGAAACCCAGAATTTCAGATAACAGAATAGCTAACCAGCCTTGCGAAATTGGCACAGAATATGGTCCATAGTCTTCGAGAATGAGTGAAAGGACCTTTGTCGCTGAAGATCGAACCATATCAGAGGAACCTCTCCCACATACCCACTGAAGCAATATTGCAGACCATCTTTGACTCTCTTCGAGAGATAAATGAGTATTCCCAGTAGAAAGCAACTCCAATGCCTTTGCCAGTGCTTCTTGTACTTGTTTGTGCTTAGCTGTTCTCTTAACAATATCTCTCAACAGATAAAGCCCTTTCTCCATGACGACTCTTTGCGCTTCAGAGCTTCTTTCAACAGAAACGAGAAATGCAGATAATGCCACCACAGCAAGCGGAATGTCTTCATTTTTGCTTGCCTGAGATATGGTGGAAAGGAGGCTTGAACTCCATTCAGGAACAGAATCATTTAGAGGCAAATTACGATCCTCCAGTAGCAAACGAGCCACCAGACTCCCATGCCATCTGACAGATCGCTCAGGAGCTCCCAAAGCAGTCATGACAGCATGACCATCTTGATCCAGCTCTTGAATATGCCATCTATTCTCCTCAGATGCCAATGCCCAGTTTGCTAGAGCCCATGCAGCAAAAGGTACCGCAACATGTTCACAATGCAGATCATCCCAAAGTCCAGGGACCACAGCAGATGACAAATTGCCTTGTGCTACTGAATTATCAAAGGTACGCTGCAGTGCCAACTTTTTGGGTGAAAGCCCTGCTCCTTCAGTAAGGCCAACATCTAAATGCTCCAGATTTGTTGGTTCACTAGTTCTAGCGAGTCCTAAAACTGTAGTGCCCTCTAGGATCTTGATCCCAATTCCTTTCATACTGTCATCACCATTGTCATCATCTTCATTTCCATCCATATGCAGTGCACCTTCCTCAATAACCTCAATGGCGGCAGCGATATCCCTCATTTCCGCATTTATTGGCAAGGTAGACTTAACTGATGTCTTATCCAAATCATCACAGTTAGACGTAACAATGTCCATTATTGCAGCAACTAGCATGCTCCTACCTTTCAAAGAATCAGAAATATCGAATGAACTACGTCTCGTGTGCTGCTCGCAGAAAATGCGATATATCAATGGCAAAGCATAAATTAAAGGCATCAAGAAGATCAAGATAAAATGCCAGACTGCAAAGATAAAACGATCCAAAACATATAAAAGACAGAAACTGGCAGAAACCATTATTGTAGGTTTCACCTCATAATTCCAAGCAAAGATCGGTTGCTGCAATGATACATTTATCCCACAGAAATAGACCGGGAAGGCATGTTGAAGCATCAACTTAACACTCGCTCTATCCAACATATTTTTCTAAAAAAATTACTAATTGAACTGCGACAGCCCAGATGTTCTCTTATAAATGGCAACTCATAAAAGTTCTTCAATTGTTCTCCTTCTACAAAAGCTTCAAAGGACCCTCTGATCCCGTCTCTAGCCAATTTCGAGAAAATGTAAAGTACATAAAGGTATGCAGAAGCAGAATAGGCTAAGGCTACTTTGACATTGCCTAGATCCCCAAATTTTACCTCTACAAAAAGCCCATAAATTTTGATGGAAGGAAAAAAGAGTCTCATTTTTATCTTCCATGCTATTATCTGAACGATGCCAGAAACTTGTATAAGTATCGCAATATGCTTCAGCGAAGCAATTGACAGATTGGCACATTATCTACAATTATTACACATTACTAATAGACAGCCTTGTGCAAACAATAAACTCGATTCCTCAATCAGGATAACGACTTCCACAAAACAGCCATGCGTGATACCAACATTGTTGGTCCGATACAACTGCAAACAAAGGTGACTCACCTTCTTGGACCGCTGAGGATGGCATGAAAAAATAAACCTCAGCAGATTAGGCACAGCTCGAGGCCTTCCCAAAACAGCCTCACAGACATTCGGATCCGCAATCAGGTAAGCGAGCGCCCTCGCAGACTCAGCCTGCGTCCCGAACCCCACCCCAGGGGTCGCCACCGTCTCCAGCAACCAATCCACCACCTTGCCGCCCCCAGCGCCGACAATCGCAGCCCTCCTCCCAGCATTCGCAGCAGCAATGTCGGCGAGCAGTGCAGCCACCCGGAGCTCGAATCCCACCCGGACCTCGTGGTTCGCCGAGGAGAGCACCGACGTCAGGGACTGCCACAGCACGGAGGCGGCGACCCCGGTCTGCCTGATGTGGTGATAAATCCTCCTCACAGAGTCGCCCGATCTGTGAACCGCGCTCTCAGCCGCCGAGTACAGCGGGTTAGAGCTACGCTCGCGGGCCGAATCGGGATATCCGGCGGCCGCGGAGGCTACGATGGCGGCGAGGAGCGTGGCGGAGAGCGCGAGCGCGGAGTTGCGGGCGAGATGGGATGAGGAGGAGGAGGAGGCGGGGAGAGGGGAGAGAGGGGGGTGCGTGTGGAGGACCGGCAAGGGAGGCGCGTTGTGCAGTCGCCGAGGATCGAGGGGCTCGTCGATGGGATCCTTGGGCGGAGCCGAGGAAGAAGAGGAGGAAGAGCAGGAGCGAGGGGGAGGGGAGCGGAAGCAGCGCCGGGTCCGGTAGAGACACAGGCGAAGCATGATGGAGATTTCTAGAGAGAGAAAGCGAAGATCGAGCTTTGGCGGTGGATATCGGTGGCGTGTTTGAGTTCAGAGAGTTGAATTGGAGATGAAGAAGAAGAAGAAAATGACGATGATGATTTCGATTTCTTGCAGCAGGGGGGAAGAGTGGCGGGAGGAGAATTCGCGATTTGTGAGGAGAGACAGACTATAGAGAGAGGGGGGGAGGGATTATCTCGGTGAAGATGCGAATCATTTGGTTTTTATTTATTTTTATCCAGAAGATTGTAAATTGTAATTTTGTGTTTTTTTTTTAATCTTCAGACATCGTAAATTCCGGTCGGATGTAAGGTTTTGGTCGTGCAAGGGAAATTTATGTTGTGTGGTAGATAGGCACATTGATTTGAAGAAAATTTTTTCATCTAGAATGTCAATGAAAATTTTAGAGAATTCTTTCCATCATATCCACCTTAAACTTGTTTAAAATAACTTCTGAAAACAAGTTGTTTTGATGTGGGGTTTTGCTTGAAGGTGTGTGTGAATTGAATTTATAAAAAAAAAAAAAAAAATTGAAGTATGTAAATAGTAATTGGATCCAAAGAAATATGTCTATTACTATCCTCGAAAGTGATTTAATGTCAAAGAGGTCATTTTCCCTAGAGCGATGATTTTCTTATATAGTTAATAATCTTTATCTTGCAGATCAATTGACTTTCAGATACACACAAATCGCCACGCCTAGACATGGCCAAATTGGACCCGGACCCGGAACCGGCCCGGAACCGGCCTGTTGACCGGCCCGTTGACCGGGTTCCGGGGTTCCGACCCGGACCTTCACGGGCCGGTTCCGGTTCCGACCCGTAATTTTTAATAAAAAATAAAATAAAAAATAGAGAAAATGATAATTGCTTGGAGTGGGATTCGAACCTTTGATCTTTTAGTTGAAATAAGCACCCTAAACCACTCAACTACCTTCAATTTGATTGTTCATATTGCAAATAAATTATAAAAATATATATGGACAAATTGAACCGACGGGAACCGGCGGTTCCTTGAACCGGGCCCGGAACCGCCGGTTCCGGTTCCAGCTTTTTTAGGAACCGGAACCGCCGGTTCCTGAATCGGAACCGGCGGTTCCGTCGAACCGTGCATGTCTAGCCACGCCCACGTTTATTGTGACCTATCCCTCCCTTAAAGTTCACCGCAGTGGTGGTTAAACCAATCTACAACTCCCTTCCTTCACTAACTTCATCTCTCCATTTGAAAACTGTGTGCAATGTTAATTACAATTTTTTATACTTATTTTTATGTGAATAGCATCCAATTGTGAATTTCGACAACGTAAATTCTAATGTAATATAATGCAGGGACAAGATTTCAAACTTATATTTTTGCAGATCATTCATTTTGGGGACCTTTATACATAATTAGCAAAATTCAGGGGTTGTTTAAAAAATTTGTTGTAGGACAAGTTGACATTAACCCAAAATTAAATGGGAGCAATAGTTTCTAAGTTCATATAAAAGTCAAAAAAATAATAATAATAATCAATGCACCTGGTTTCTCGTATTCGGGAAACTGATTCTTGCTTCAATACTGATTCTTTCTTCAATGGTCTATCCACTTAGGCCTGCTTTTAGAGCTATCATTTTAAGAAAAGATGTCACATTTGTAAAGTACAAGCACACGTGAGCAATCGTTTTTAGGCTGGGTTTAGTTCAAATTTGCAAATGAGTTTTGAGGAAATGCAAATAACTTCAGCCTAAGGGGCTTTGAAGAAATGCAAATAATGTTTGGTAAACAATACTTTGAAAAGTAGTTTTTGACATAACTAGTGTTTGGCCAAAAAAATATATATATAAATGAGCTTTCTTATCATATTTTTTTAAATAAGATATAATTAAAAATGAAAACGAAAAATAAAACTTAGGCAAAGGCCGGTAGCAGCCAGCAAGCCAAAATCTAGAGCATGCGGCGGTTGGCCAAGGCCGCTTGGGGTCAAGCGACCTCGAGCAACCGTCACCTGGGCCGCGCTGAGTTTTTGGCCAAATGAAAAACAAGGGAGGATGTTTTTGGACTGAAAAACCTTAGCTGAGCATTTGGCCAAATGCTGAAAGCTCAATGCTGGTCCTCAAGCTGAACCAAACTCACTTTTAGCTCCGATACTTGAGTTGATCCATATCTATATATGGTAAGAAGCATCAGTATGTTTCTAGGCTATTCATGTGACATCTGGAATTTTCTATATTTAGTAATATAAAGAATTATTTATCTTGGAATTTCTGATTGCATGGAGGTCGTTAATTTTGTTAGGTGCGGAAGCGCACAGGACGATTTTCCGCGCCCATAATAATCCCTAGTCCGATGTGTTTCGAATTAGACAAGTGTTAAGACATATACGTTGATGGTGCAGATTGACGTTAATTAATTTACCGGCATCTTAGTTGTCAATGGAGACGGACATTCTTTAGATTTTATATGTTTAATGATTTTTCAAGTTCTAAATTTACTGAATTAAGATTTTTCTAACATCCGATATTGCCTGCCGATAATTGTGGTGGATTCGAAATATTTTTTGGACTCATCAGTACTTAAAATGGACACTTTTTTTTCTTGTTCACTTTGTAATTTTCTAGATATCTTTGGTGACTTGACAAAATTTCAAGTTGGGATGAGTCACTGGTCTCCGTTTAACTATGTGTACTCACCTCTCTTCGTTTTCCTATCAAGTATTTTAACTCACACGATCTTGATTTGAGACATGAAATTTGGCCACCAATGATGTCGTGGGTTGCATTATCTATTTTAACCTTAGTTAATTGATGTTAACGATGACTTATACTCACTTGCTTGGCTGAAGGAGAAGAGTCTCTCTCGCGAGCGCACATTCAATTATCACCTTCAACTTTTCTTTTTCGGCCACATATATCTATATTTTTTTTGGGGTCCTTTTTCGGCCACATATTTAGTCACTTGTCTCCTTTCAATTGAAACATTTATATTTCTCTTTACACCTAAGGCCAAGCCATCATTACTTTTTGGATTAATACCACGAAAAACCTTACATTGATACACATGTGATAAATTTACCTCAAACTATTTTTTTTTACCACAAAAAACCCCAAACTAGTATTCTTGTGACAATTTTACTCGAAACTGGTACACATGTAATAAATTTACCCCCCGTTAGTTTTCGTTAAATTTAACCATTAAATTGCTCAGTTAGATAACATGTCACATGTGGTAGTTTATGGGTGTACCAATTTGTGATTTTACCCTATGTTTATCATAGACGTATCAATTTGAAATTTTTCGTGGTATTAACTCAGTTTAACAAAGGATAAAAATTTGTCACATGTGTACCAATTTAGGATTTTTCGTTATAAAAAAATCAGTTTGAGGTAAATTTATCTTAGGTGTACCAATTAGGGTTTTTTATGGTCAAAAAAATAGTTTGGGTTAAATTTATCGCAAATGCACCAGTTTGGAGTTTTTCGTGATATTAACCCCTTAATTTTAATATTAGTCACCCACTCTTATATCTTAAAGTCATTCCACTTGGCCATATACTAGATGAAACTTTGTAAGCATGCCAATGTAACTTCTAATGTAAATGCAACCTTCCACCAAGCAACTTAAGGCATGGATAGCAAGACTTCTGGTCTAGAAATCAACTTAAGTTGATTTTTTTTTTTTTTTACTTCTGCTTCTGAGCAGAAGTTGATTATTCTACTTTTGAAGATAAGTAAATGTTTTTTTTACATCTTCAAGTTGCTCCAAAATTATTTCTAGAGCAAACAAATGCGCCCAAAATATAAAAATGAAGTTGCATAACCATTCGACCAAAAAACCAAAAAAAAAAAAAGTTGCATAACCAAACGTATTATTGCTCTGGAAGTTGCATTATCAAACGGATTTAGCTCCATAAGTACTTCTGGAGCAGAAATTGTACTCCAAAAGTGTTGTTTTGTGCGCCGTTAACTTCAAATCATCACATTTTATCCTTGGTTGGTTATTCTTCTCTTCTAATAACTCTTGAATAATATTCTAAGTTCATTTTGCCTTGGTTGTATAATTCATTTTGCATCTTTAAGCTTCAAAAGAATTTCTATCCTCTACTATTCTCATTTTCTTATCCTTAGATTGAAAAGCAAGATTCCATCTTTCAAGAGTTACAAGGTGGTTAAAGCTTGGGTTATTCAAATGTTGTTCGAAGTAAGTGAAAACTACAGAGGTGAATTAAGGGGTGCATGATAACCATCCAGAAACTATTTCTGGATGAGTTTTCTACTTCTGGAATAGATTTGAAACAGAAATTCGTTTGGTAACGCAAATGCAAGAAACTATTTCTGGAACAATTTTGAGAAACAGAAATAGATTTGAAGCAGAAATGTGAAACAAAAAAAAAGTTACTTCTTCGAGAAATAGAAATAGAAATAGAAATCTTCGTCGACGACGGCTGCCACCGGTTGCACCTCTTCGACTGCCAGCCGCCCCCTGCCGCCCCCGTCGGCCGCTGGAGGTCGTCGCCTTGCCGCCGTCGATTGCCAACCGACCGCCGGACGTCGCCTCCGACAGCCGGAGGTAGCCGACCTGCCGCCAACGATAGCTGGACGGCCGCCGCCGATTGCTAGACGGTCGCCGCCAATCGCCGGCCGGCCTCCGGAGGTCGTCAGCTGGCCGCAGCTAGTCGCCGGAGGTCGCCAGCCAGCCGTCGCCGGTCGCCAGACGGTCGCCACGGGTCACCAGCCGATCGCCGGTCGCCCCCGCCGCCGTCACTTCTGCCGCTCAAATAAATTTCCATTCCAAAAATAGAATTTTTTTTCCATTATCAAACGTATTTATTTTGCTTAGAAACTCATTCTGAAATAGAAATACAAAAAACTATTTCTGTTCCATAAACTCTTTCTGGAACAGAAATTTTGTCATGCACCCCCTAAGGCTGACCTACTTAATAATCTTAACTTGGTTGGTTGATGTTTGTTAATTTTCGTCTTTTCGAATTTGATTGTAAATGTGAGCAAGTCTCAGTAGCGTGTGTTGAGATATCGTGATGATTTTGACTTGTTTGGACGGGCTCTTACATGCCTAAAGACTTTTGATTTATTTCCCTGAAGTGTGTAATATGTTGGAGATCAAAAATGTGAAAATGACGACAGTAGGCTTGGAAGTGTTTTGTTCTCGTAAATTTTCGATTTATAGCCGCTGCGAATATTCACCTTATGTACATCAGTCGTTGCTCATATTCACCTCATGTACATCAGTCGATGTTTATACTCACCTTATGTTCACCAGCTGTTGCTTATTTTCCCCTTATATCCATCTGCCGAGTATATCCAACTGCCGATTTTCAGAAAAATAAAAAGGAGGTAAGCTTCTCATAGTCATCACCCACGTAAATGACCATTAAAAGAGCAATACAATGATATGCATGAAAAGATATTGTGAACTGGACGTTGATTGCTGAAATGTGTATTGAATTCGTTGTTGAAGGGTAAACAAGTCTAAAAACTAATTCAGACCTACAAACGTAGCTGAAAACTATAGATCTACATACCCATGAACGAAGCGTGCGGATCATAGCTGAACAACAATCGAATCAACGTGTACGTACATATTCGCATAGATTGTACTAGATCACTTGCCCTAGAATTGACTTGTATCATTAATCTATGAAGCATATCACGAATTACGAACATATCTCGATAGCCGCAGATTAATAGCCCCTTTGCATATGACGAAAAACGATTCAAATCGATTGATCGGTCGTTCTTCGAGAGAGCCTTTTTTAGAGTGTTTTTTTTTTTTGGAGAGAATTCTTTCGTTATGAAAAAAAGTGAATGACGTACGTTCAATTGTGAGAGATATACCAATATATCATATGCAATCTTTCTACTTGTGGAATAGGAAGTAAAATCATTGATTGCCAATCCATGAATGCATAAAAGGTAATAATTGATTTTCCCTTTATTGGCCCAATCAATTCCAACATATCTCACTCGCCCATAAAGCGCTAAACACCTCTATTTCTCTTCTCACTGCAAAGTTCATATGGGAATGCGACCACCATATTCTGAGAGCTCGTTGCCATACATCTATTAGATCTAATATGATGTACCCTATATCAATTAGTCACATTTACATTTCTCATAATCTCTTCAAAGTTCGATATGTATGTATTGTATTCACAATTATGATTATCATGATACACGATAACAAATTTACTCTTGCACTCATCATTCATACATGGTGATTTGTATTGCTTTGTACTAACGTTGTTTTGTACCAGGTTGTGTGGTTAGGTGACTCCTAACTTAGACTTAAAGATTTCATTTATTGTGCTTCGGCTCAACTCTTATTTCTCAGATTGTAGGATGGATCCCCCTCCTACGTTATGCTTTGGAGTCTCGAGTATCCCTATAGATAGATTGGTAATATAAGGGTAAACTTGTATAAGGATCCCAGATGGTGTCTGTCAAGTGTAGTTCGACTGTCTTGGTGCATATAGGGTTACCTAAGCTTCTTCCCCACCGTTTCGCCGCAAGGCACGTTGATGTAAATGGCAAGACAGTTAGATTTAGATATTTGAGAGGGTTCAATGGTCCCTATAGACTTGACGGTGGAAGGACGAGATGACACGTGGATGGCGGTTTGCTCAATGCTTAGGCTCGCTTTTGGGTTATTATCGGTGTGGTGGTGTTAGTTGACCCGATCTTCTTTCGTGGACTTTCGGTAGCGTACAATGTCCTTTTTATATCGTATCATGTCGGTGACTAGTGGTGTTAATATAAAGAAGCATGTGTATAGATATAGTAATTAAACTCGTGCGATTTATTGTATGGATTGTTGTGAAAATTTTGTTGTGCTTCTGCATGTTAATAATAAGTAGGAGTAATAATTAGAGAGGGCGTGTGTCGCGTGTGATGTGTTGGGGCGTCACAATTCAGCATGGGGCGTCAAACCAAACCCTAAAAATAGTACAATTTGATAAAACTCAAATCAAGCCAAACCATTTTCCTCATTGGTATTGAGCCAAACGGTGACAAAAGAGTCTTGCATTTTACTAGAATTTTTGCAATATTACCATAAGAGCAGGAATATCAGTCCGACACAACTCTAAATGGACTATACTTCTATATAGAAATCATAAGCTTAAATATACGTAAGTGGAATTACGATTACGTTTATAAAGACCAAAAATGGCAATACAAAGATTATATATATATTGTTGATATAGGAAATGATTGAAATGAAAAGGAGGGAAATGAGGATTGAGTGTACGCGTTGAGTTTCTAAGGGTGATGATTTGAAGTCGTCCGTAGTCTTGATGGCTCGTTGATGACGTTCACAGCTGAATCTGGTTGTTTTGTCTCCAATTAATCTTTGATGTGCTTTCAGTTCAATCCTACTTCGCCTAATATATTTGTATTTCATTCACGGCGAAATCGACTTCTGTTCGGAAGAGTATCCGTTCGAGATAGCGATAATTGATGATCGGTGTCGGCGGCCTCAAGTTTTGGAGTTTGGACCAGCGAACGAAGAAGAGCACCCCCTCTGCATTCGTCTTTTTCGCGTCTCTATTTCTTACTCGGTTTCAAGGTAGGCAAGGTTTTGTGGGGAACTTTCACTCGCACTGGTTGCGGATCGTTGCTGGTGTTGCTCGCTTTCCATGAATCTGAGTTCCAAGCGGTGGTTCATCATTCTCAGTTGTGACTGGAAGTGAAGTGAGGTGAGTCAAGGTGTTGGTCTTCCATTCCATTGATTTTTCATCTGAATCGTTGCTATGCATCAGAGGTTGCTGGACATAGTCAATTGAGTATGATTTTGAGTGAATCTGGTTTGGTTTGATCGTTCGTTCACTTGTTCATGACTACAGGTTAGTCTATTATAAATTTCATAGCTTTCTTTTTTTGGTTGGAGTAAGTGAGTTAAAAGTGCTACAACTTGTCACTGAAGGGATATATCGCAAACCAATTCAGAACGAATGCACAGATAATAGAAGAAAAATTGACGACGCACGGTTTACCCAGATTCACCTCAGAATAGGGCTATGTCCTGTAAAGAGATTTCACTATATTATGGTTTATAGCCGCATAACTCATTATAGTTATCAGTAAAAAATCGAGCATAATATATATGCACTAAATAAGCCCAAAATCTAAGCCTACCTGAAACCTTTTTGATTTCACAACAAACGAACCAACTTAAACAAAAGCTCAAATCTGTTGTTGTTTCGGGAGCGCTGCCCTCGAACCTCCAGTCAGCGGATGGCTGACCCGCTCGCCGGTGAGCGGGCAGCGAAAGCCCCACCCGCTAACTGGGTAGCGAGACACCCGTGTCGAGGGCGCTACCCCTGAACTCCCGCATTTCGTGGGCGGGGTCATATGTCGTCGGATCATATATTAATTTCCCTAAACTCACGTGGGCATGCCCCGAGTGAGAAACAAGGGTCCTCGAAATATTCGTCAACTCCAATATTCTCCCACTTGGTGGATACTTTCACGCAAATGAGAGTCTTGCCAATGTCATTTCTCTTCAATCCAATCGCAACTAGGGGTGAGCGGTTCCCGGTCCGGTCCGGTTCCCCTCAAGAACCGGGAACCGGACCAATAATCCCGGTTCCCATTTTTCGAAACCGCGAACCGGACCGGCCACTCGAGAACCGGGAACCGGACCGGACCGTCGGTCCGGTCCGGTTCCGGTCCGGTTCCAAGGAACCAATCGATGTACATTGAAAAATATTTTCAAAACTCCACTAAACCACTCTGCAACACATGTGAAGTTGGACTCAGCCATTCTAAGTCAGAGAACCAAACAAAAAAACTCTCAAAACCAATCACACTGAGTAGTTTGATCCCAACCAATCACTAGAAAGCTGACTAATACTGGGATTTAGATGACTCCCAAACTACTGCAAAACGAGCATTAGAACTCGACAAAACTCACAAAGCGTCGTTCAGCACTTCCAACAACATAACGCAAAAACATGTCGCCAAAGCAGAGATACGAAAATCGTGAAATTGACATTTACCGACTACATGGGTTTCGATAGCTGCGGCGACAATCGCCTGATGCGGATGGAATGCCGCGGAATGAGGTTGCAAGGGTTTGAGGCCTCTTCCTATGTGTCTTAGATCCAGATGCTGCACCGTGGACCACTCCATACCTATTCACCTGAAACTCCAATTCGCCATTCTCAGTGTCAATTGCAAAAGAAAAAGGACGTGAAAGCACAGAAACAGCAATTACGAATATCAGCGCGCTTCTCCCTATGACCAAGCACGGACACATCACTGACATGATCGTCCCCATTAACCTCAATCTCACAGCCGAATCAGACGATGCCCCAGCTCAGAGATTGCAGCTATACCGTAAGAACTAGCTTATGAACTACGACTAGCGTAACTCCGATCCATGAGCAAGCGTTTGCACAGAGAGAGAGAGAGAGAGAGAGAGAGAGAGAGAGATCTAGCAGCAAAGGAGTTTGATTGAAGAGAAGTTGTAGAATTACCTGGAAGATCACTCGTCAGATTTGGAAGCGCATTCGAAGAACAATAAAAAGGAATGCTGAAGTAACATAGAGATCCCAGAGCGCAAGAGAGAGAAAAAATGAAGACCGGTGAAATTGAAGGAACGGAGCAGTTCTTCCGAGACTCTGGGAGGCGAGAGATGACGTCTCTCACCAGAGACGAGAGGCAGATGAAGCTCGACGGCGTCGAATCTCTCGCGCTCCGATCTACACCTCCGTTCGAAGCTCCAAGCTATCGCGACGTCTCTGAGACTCTGAGAGGCGAGAGAAGAGGAGATGAAGAGGCGAGAGAAAGCGAGAGAATGTCCGGCAGAAAGAACCCTAATGAGTAATGACCGAGACCTTGAGAAGCGAGAATATTTTTGTCTTTTTGTTTATTAGAGACCGGGCGGTCTGGACGGTTCGGTTCCGAAACCGGTCCTTGGAACCGGGAACCGGACCGCCCGGTCACCGGTTCCGATTTTAGGAACCGGGAACCGGACCGGATCCCCTAAAACCGAGAACCGGACCACCGGTCCCGGTCCGGTCCGGGCGGTCCCGGTCCGGGCGGTTTTTTTTGCTCACCCCTAATCGCAACAGAGCACCATTCAAACTTCGCACCCGAAATGGCTTTAGTAAGAAAGTATGAACTATTTTCTGCTGTGTCGACCTTTACAAGCCGAATCACTTTGTTCTCCACTTTCTCTCGTATAAAATGATATTGTATATCGATGTGCTTTGTACGTGAGTGAAACACTGGATTCTTAGCTAAATAAATAGCCCCTTGATTATCACATCTCACTTCCACAACACTTTGCTCAAAACCGAGCTCCAAGCACAACCGCCATAACCATACGGCCTCTTTTCTGGCATGAGTAAGAGCCATCTACTCAGCCTCCGTAGAAGAGAGCACTACCGCGCTTTGCCTCCTACTCATCCAACTCAACGCATCCCCAAACAATGTGAAAACATATCCGCTAGTGGACCGTCTACAATCAATATCTCCACCCCAATCTGCGTCTACATGGCCTACGAGATCAAGCATGTTTCCATTTGCTGTACCTTCATAATATAAATAAAAATTCAAAGTTCCATGAAGATATCTAAAAACTCTTTTGATCACATTCCAGTGCTCTACATGGCCTACGATATCAAGCATGTTTTCATTTCCTGCACCTTCATAACATAAAGAAAAATTTGAAATTCCACGAAGATATATAAAAACTCTTTTGATCGTATTCTAGTGTTCTCTACTTGGGTTAGACCTATATCGGCTCAAGACTCCCACTGCTTGGGCTATATCTGGACACGTGCATACCATATAATACATCAAACTACCCACTACACTTGTATATGGAACTCGGGTCATCTCCTCAGCTTCCTCATCCGTCCTAGGACATTGCTCCGCAGACAGTTTGGTCCCTCAAAGTATAGTGGTACCAACAGGCTTGCAGTCCGTCATGTTGAACTTCTTCAAAATTTCTTTGATGTATTTCTCCTGCCCTAGCTACAGCTTCCGTTTCTCACGGTCCCTTGTAATCTGCATGCCCAAAATAAAATTTACAGGCCCCAAATCTTTCATTTCAAACTTCTTAGCCAACAAATTTTTTACGGATTTCACCACTACGTTTATGCCAAAAGGGCGGGTCTTAGAACTTTGGAAAAGTGCAATTAAGCCTTTAAACTTGTCAAAAAGTGTAATTGAGTCCTAAAACTTTTAAAAAGTGCAATCAAATCTTAAAATTTCTCAAATTGGTAAAATCAAGTCCTTCCGGGATAAATTCATGTTTGGGCAGAAATGTTCATGATGAATCTGATCTGTTTATGAGGGAGAGAGACAATAGTGTTGTTGTTGATGCTTGATCATATTTTGATGTTTAGGTGTTGAACTTGTTTGAATGTTCATTAGAATGAGTTTGAAGATGCTCTAGTTATCGATGAATGCTTGACCATAGGCTGAAGATGTAAATGAAGTTTAGAAAAACTCGAAATCAGTCGATTTTTACCAAAAAAATCTAAAAAGAACTAGGAACAGTTTTATTCGTAAGAATTGTAATCAAGACCCTAATCTTTTCAGTGATATAAATACCATTGAAATCGGAATTCATTTGGTCCGTCCGAAGTTTGTTCAAAAAGAGGAAGAGAAACTGTGTTTGAACTCTAATTTTTGTTCCGATGTTTGTCCAAATTGTTTTGCAATTCTAAAATAGTTGGAGGTCTGCATTGCAAAAACTTAAAAGAACGAAAGTCGTAGATGAAGTCTTGAGCTATAAATATGGAATTAAACTAGACTTCCTAAGCTTTCATTAGCCATTGGAATTAATCAATTTGCACTTCATTAGGCCAGTAAGTTGAAATTAGGCGGAAAAAGGGGAAAAATAGAGAAGTCGCCCACTTGGACAACTAAGGAAAATGCTTCCTTAACAGTACTATCAGGGACGGTCCAATCTTAATTGTAGTTTCACACACCATCACCGCGTGTTTTGCATAAAACACTCATTGATTGAGAGATCGTGTAATCAGAAATAACGCACAATACTGTCAAACTGTCAGGGTAGTAGCTTCCAGACAACTATTTTTTTTTTTCAGTCCTAATGCTAATTGGCCTAATGGAGCTCGTGTGTGATTTATTAGATGTATGTTATGCTCTATTGAAACTAACACACATGATTATCGGGTGATAGTTTAGAAATGGTGATTAGAGCTTAGTTAGGTGCTTTGTGACTTAGCCCACTGCGTGATGAACATTCAAGCGGGGGTTAATGATCACTTAGTGATAATTAAGTAATTACTAGCTCTACGAGGTGGATGAGAAATCGGATGGCATGATTGACATCAAATTCCCGAACCGAATTCTAATTCCTTCATTGTTAATTGATTACAAGCTTGTTATTTGCTTGGATCATGAGTAATTGAATGAATTTGAAGACATGGAAGCCAACAGCCGGGAGCATGGAGGTGATGACGGTTGAGATTCTCATGTGGCAGTCCATGGCGGTGGCCTATAGCGGCATTTAGTTTAGTTTATTATAAGTTTAGTTTAGCGTTGATTAGACTAGCTTAGTTTATAAACTAAGGCTTACAACAAGACTATATATTCTTTGCTCGACGGGTATCGGATTTTCATTACCACACTTCATTTTGGGCTCTAAATACTTGGATGTTTCATTACCGCACTCTAAATGAATTGGCTGTTTCAGTTCCTTCTTAGAACGGATAGGAATAAACCCCCAAAACGGACATTTGCAAGAACATTTTAGCGATTCAAAGACCTTTAGGCTGAAGTTTCTGGTTGCATAAAAAAACAAGACATAATTACCGTGTCTCCTTTGTTTCTATCCGACCCTCAAAATGAAAGTGGCGACTCCCAGAATCCCTTAAGCAAATCAAAACTTTAAAGGAAATCCAACGTGGCATTAGGTATGGGTTTCGAACAGCCCAAATCTAATCAAGGACCGTTGGCCCTCCTTTAGGCAACTCCTCTAGACTCTTAGGTTGCGTTCAGATTTCTCATTATAGGATTGGATATAATAGGATAAGAAATACAATGATTTTATCATATCATATCTACTGTTTGATGCGGATATAAAGTCGGATAAATAGAGGTAAGACGCGATTGAGATGATTCTATTTTGCTGAAACATCAAGATGCTTTATAAATTATTTAGTGATAAGTTTAGACGAGTAAGTTATTGTTGAGCAAATATTTGTGCCATTTAAATTCAATCACGACATCAACCGAGCAGACCCCTTAGAACCAACGGTCTTTGAGAGAGGTAATGTATAAAACCGCTCATGGAATGTGAAAAAGTGAAGCACCAATGCATATCAATGTACATCAATATATTTGTAACATACATTTAAAGAGGGAAGGGTGGAAGGTGATATATCCACACCATTTATAACACTCCCCCTTGGATGTTCACCTTTTATTATACGATGTTTAAACTTCTCATTAAAAACCTTGCCAAGAAAAACCCAGTGGGACAAAAACTTGGTGAAGGAAAAAAGAGCACAGTGCTTATAATACTCCCTCTCATTTTAATAGTCGTTGCACGTAGGCTGCCTCATTAAAAACCTTTGGCAAGTAAAAATACCCTATGGGGAAAAAAACTTGACAAAAGAAAAAAGAGTACAACCATAAATCTTTTGGGCTCCATTCTTCAGGGATGGTTAATTTGCTCCCCCTGATTGAAATAGGCGTCCAAGCCGATGCATTCCTATTCCATACAAGTTTTTGAAATGTGGAAGTATGTAGGGATTTAGTGAACAATCTGCAAGATTGTCACTAGAGCGAATTTGATGGATATATATTTCACCTTTTTCTTGAAATTCATGTGGGTAAAATAACTTATGTGAAATATGTTTAGTTCTATCACCTTTGACAAATTCGTCACACATTTGTGCAATGCAAGCCGCATTATCCTAAAAAAGTATAGTGGATGCATCATGAATTGAGGATAAGCCACATGAATCTTGAATGTGTTTTATCAAAGTTCTTAACCAAACACATTTTTGGGTAGTTTTAAATAATGCAATAATCTCATAATGGTTTGAGGAAGTAACAACTACACTTTGTTTTACTGACTTCCATGAAACTGTTAAGCCTCCATAAAGGAATACATAACCATCATACATATGGCTAGCATCTGAATATCCTACTAATGTCAAATCTTTGTTTCTCTGGTAAAACAAATCAAGATCAACAGTTCCTTGAAGGTAACGTATGATATGTTTAACGTCATTCCAATGTCTTGAAAAATGAACGATTTAAAAAATATTTGCCTAAAGACAATCGCTCACATTGCTTGAAATAATTGATTCATGAAAAATATTTTCATAATCGATGACAATTCATGTCTAAATATTTTTCGCACATGCATTTTTGAAATTATTAGCAATTAGCTCCGTTTATTTCGCAAAAAATAAGATATTTAGAAAACATTTCCCGAACAATGTTCGCTTATATGACCAACAAACATGAATGTATGAAAAATATTTTCGTTATCTGCACAAATGTTTAAACACAAATTATGGTCGGTAATGAAAATTTCTTTTTATTGACTAATTATTTCAAATTATATATGGAATCATTTGTAGGAAAAATATTTTTTAAATCACTTATTATTCACGAAACAAAACCAGCCTAAGTTAGACAATGATCCGACAGATCGCAACTGGACTTTTAAACAAGTGGCTCGTCCCCAAGACCACGATAAGAGTCCGCTGCCGCTTCTTTTGTAACGAATTGTCAGCAACAATCTTATGTACCTTGATCAATCAAAAGGGCCTTTTCCTATTCAACAACAGATGTAGAAAATGGAACCTAAATGAAGTTGAATGGGACCTTTCATTCTTCTTCTTGGACAGCCCAAATGATGATGAACGCTAACAGAGAATGTGTCGTGGGACTTTCAAAAGCTGGGTGTCCAAGAAGTAAAGAACATGTCAATGTGCCTTAGCCTTTTTCCACCTCATTTTTGGTTCTGGCTTATCATGTTAATGCTCTCTCATCTCTGAATAACATCCTGCATTGTTCAAAGATATAGGTTCAGGTAGGTTATTGCGACTCAAGATCGTACTCCAGCAGTTAACAATTTATCTTTCGCCGATTTTCTGTGGCAACAGAGTCACATTGGATTTCTAAGTTCTGGCCATTGCAATCAAAGGCGACTCGAAGACCTTCTCTGAGAGCATAAGCTTCAGTCTGAATAGTAATGGGGAAAGTCCGCTTGGATTGGACGCAAGGACCAGCGATAAGGCAGGAACATGTGTATTGGACTAGGAGGAGGTTCCACCACTTTCAGAGTGGATTGAAGCCATGGACCGGCGATAAGGAGGTACATGCGTGTTCGACTTGGAGGTACCACCACTTACAGAGTGGATCATCGGAATGTGCCGGCGATTATGATGTTTGCGAAAACTTAGGATGCAGATGAATGCACTCAGCTCGGTAGTGCGGCATGAGCACAGGGCATCATCAAGGAAGTGCACAATTTGCCATCCTCGTACCATCATTGAGATCACAGGAAAGGAGAACTTTTCCCAATCCCTTCACCTAATTTTCCTCACCTAACATTCTCGGTAATTTTCTGCCTAAGACCAACAATCCTCAGTTAGATTTTTTTGTGCTCTCCAGCTTAATCCAAATTCGTCAAGAGGGAAAGAAAAAGGTATGGCTCAACTGGACAAGCATCTGGTCCCATGACAACGTCTCTGATTGTTCCAGGAATGACCACACTTTAGGACCGTAGTGACTGTTGCATCACCAGTTTATATAAAGTTTGACAGGAGATCCAATCCAAGGCTTGTGTGCAGGTGCCAAAAAAGAAGAAAAAAAAGAAAGACACTCGCCCGTTGCTAGAATTATCCTTCTTTTTTTCACTGAAATGGAGTACGAGAAATTGACCCTGAAACCTCCGACTTATGGGAACCTTATTACTATCCTCAGCATCGACGGAGGCGGCATAAGGGGAGTGGTTCCAGGAGTCATCCTAGCTTGCCTGGAGTCTGAGTTACAGGTCATAATGCACATGGCATGACACTTTTTTTATTACTTTTAAGGAATGTGTGTCTACGAAACTTGGACCGGTAATTGGTTTTGGGAAATTCTAAAACGGCTAAATTTTGGATCACATTGAAACAAAGAGGAGGAGGAAACTGTTTCCATTACACTTCCTGACACAGCAACGCAGGCTCTTATTTGACAAAATTGAAGTTTCTTCTTCATTCTGGTCGATTGTTCTCTTTCTGTGATTCAGAAGTTGGACGGCGAGGATGCAAGAATTGCGGATTACTTCGACGTTGTAGCAGGAACAAGCACTGGCGGACTTCTGACTGCCATGCTGACAGCGCCAAACGAGAAAAACCGTCCCCTGTTTGCAGCCAAAGACATTAAATCCTTTTATTTTGACAATGGCCCCAAAATATTCCCACAAAAAAGGTGTAGGCACTGCCGGAGATCGTCTCTTCTTTGTTTAACCTTAAAATTGCAATCTAGTTCCATCTTTTCTCTTCAGTAAACATTCCTAACTGTTCTATTTTTCTGTTGCATTTCATTTCTGAAATAGCTGCTTGTTATCCTCCATTACGCAATCGGCAAAGCTTATGTTTGGGCCAAAATATGACGGCAAGTATCTGCACAACCTTCTGAGGGCAAAGCTTGGAAATCTGCAGCTATGTCAAACTTTGACCAATGTTGTTATTCCGACCTTCGATATTAAGCAGCTACAGCCTGTCATCTTCTCCAGCTTTGAGGTGTACTTCCACTTTCTGCTAGAATAATTATGCGAAAAGCGACCCTTTACCATAGATTGTAAAGCAATTGACGCTGCTTTTGTGTGTTCAGGTGACAAGGAAGACAAGACTCAATGCTCTAATTTCAGATATCTGCATCGGTACTTCAGCAGCGCCAACTTACTTGCCGGCTCACTTCTTTGAGACCTCGGACTCCACAGGTGCGCGGAGGGACTTCAATCTCATCGACGGTGGTGTGACGGCTAATAATCCGGTGCGCTCAAAGTCCTCAAGCCCAAGCCTTTCAACTTTGTCTTGACACATTGTTCTTCTTGACATGTCTTCTGTTTTCCTTCCAATTAGACTCTGATTGCCATCAGTGAAGTGACAAAAGAGATCACCAGGGGATCCCGTGCTTTCAACTCCATAAATGCATCGGAATTTGGCAGGTTTCTTGTGATATCCTTGGGAACCGGATCGGCGAAGGTCGAGGAAAAGTATGAGGCCAAGTCGGTGGCTAAATGGGGTGTCTTTAACTGGTTGATGGGAGCCAATTCGGTTCCTTTAGTGGATGTGTTCATGCAAGGAAGCGCGGACGTGGTTGATTTTCATCTTTCCGCGGTTTTCAAAGCCCTTAATTGTGAAAATAACTATCTCAGGATTCAGGTGATTCATGATAGGCATAAACACCAGATATCTCAATAATAAAAAGTAGTTCTTGCTCTTCTCTTCTTTGTCTGAGTTTCATGTGGAACATCTAGGCTATTAAATAGAAGAAATGTACATCCCTAGATAATCATAGTTCTAGCTGCTGCCGAAGTATAACTGAGGATTTGCAGGATGACACATTAAGAGGGACGGTATCGACAGTCGACACTTCTACAAAGGAAAATCTGAACAATCTTGTCAAAGTCGGCACGGAATTGTTGAAGAAGCCGGTTTCGAAGGTGAATCTGGAGACCGGTAACTTGGAGCCTTCAAAACTGGAGACTAATGAACAGGCTCTGAAAAGGTACAATTATGAGTTCCTTTTGTTTTGTCCATAACCCAAACCCATATGTGGTTCTCTGACCATGCCAATTTTATAGGTTCGCGAAGCTGCTTGTGGAAGAGAAGCGCTGTCGTCACGCCAATCATTCCAAAACTCTGTCAAGCAAAGCATAGTATAAAGCTTCAAAGCGGATCCTACATTGTTTAGAACATTGTCCAGAATGTGTGAAATCAGTGAAATCCCTGCTCTATGAATAAGAACCTGGTTGGTCTGAAAGAAATTCCAGTACTTGCATTTACTTCCTCCTAGATTTAATGTTCTTCGTCCTTGTTACGCGAATTCTATTTATGTTCGAACCGCCACTGAACTGATTCAATTCAAAAAAAAAAAAAAGATCAACCTTTGGTGAAATGTACTTTGCTAGTTCCTAGCAGACCAAGATAGTAAGAAAGTGTGCTCATCTCCTTCTGGTTCGGTTCAAGTCTTCTTGGAAATACCCCAACATGACAGAGTGCACTCTTAAGACTGTAAGATAAGGTGGATTAGTCCAAATGATCATATATGCTTAGTTATGCATCGGTAAATTAACGGGTATACAATTCAAACATGTGTTGCGAATTTTTGAGTATTTCGCTATTTTTATTTTAAAAAGTCGCAATCTTTTAGTTAAGTTTCTTTAACAACGATAGAATGTCTCGACCTCTCTGAACATTCAACTAATCAATAAACGGTTTTTTTTTTTTTTTGGTCTAACATGTCTTCTCTGGTTGATTAGCCCGATCTTGACAAGCAAAATATAGCAGGTTCAGTTTCTTCTGATGAGACTATATGCTGATAAAAGTTTACTCCTGCCAACTACTACGACGTAGCATTGTGGTCTGAAATCCAATTCTTTTCTCCTTTGCAATAATTGGAGAGTAATTATCCGATATACATGCTATCAATCGAAAATTTGATCCGTTGAAAGGCTTATCTTTTATTGGTCAAGAAACTATATTGCATAGTGGAAAGATAAATTGTAGGGTAAGCACCTATAACTTCACAACTAATGAACATAAAAAAAAACATTGTCGTACACCGCATCTTCTGCGATGAATTTCAAAGCTGTGTACAAAATGAATGTAAATTTGTAGCATATATAAGCCGTCATCATATAGTTCCTAGAGGCGACGATTTTCCTTGGCGGAGCTACTTCTCCTTGGACAGCTTTTCAGCTAGCCTGTGTACAGAAGGTAACAAGAAACAGAAAAAGAGATCAACAAGTATTCAATTGATTATCAATGGAAAAAATCAATTGTGTCACGAGGAATTCTTTGACAAATTGAATTAGGTAGCTATCTAAACAAACACCTTTTGAGAGCCTCTTCATTTGAACCCTGATTTAGCTAGAGGCTCAAAGACCCCATCGTCCAAGTTCGCCCCGGACACTGGTTTCTTCAACAATGCCTCTCCAACCTTCACAACATTCTCCAAGTTCTCCCTTGTGGCCGTGTCCACCGAAGCCACATCTCCCGTCAATGTATCCTCCTGCATCATTCTTCACTTGTCCTTTTCAGATTACACTTATTGAATGTCATACATTAATATAAAAAAGTTCAATTTCAAGGTGGTTTCTTTTCTCTTTCTTTTTTTTTTTGTCGGTATAATATTGCAATTCAACATACCGGTGTTAGTACGATACCGCTCTTTTTGAAAATCAGACAGTGTTTTACCTGAATGCGGAGGTAATTTTCGCATTTAAGAGACTGGAATACAGTGGAAAGATGAATATCCACCATGTTGGCAGTTGCTTGTGTGTAGACATCAACTAAAGGAGTCGAACCACCATTCGTGGCACTGTATTTTTTCTCAGATTTCGGTGAACCGGTGCCCAGAGACAGAACCAGGAACCTAGTATAGTCTGTTGGCTTCATATCAGGAAGATCAATGGCCGAGTTCGCATTGATTATTTCTTTGGTCACCTGACTTTCAGCCACTAGAGCCTGTGATGCATGAATAATAAGACAAGCGGTACAAATTACCGCAGCATGCTGTTCTAATTCCAGGAAATCAAAATGGATTTCGATGTCTGCATTGTCATGAACGGGTTCATTTTATTTTATTCCTTGACCCGAGTACTTGCTAATCAAGGAGAATGGGGATAGCTAGTGGGCTCAAGCAGCTGGCTGTTTTTTCAAAACATTAAGAACATACATAAAGAGATGCCGTTAATGTTTTTTGCGAGGCTAACCGCCGTGCTGATGCTTTTGCGAACATGGGCAAGGATTTAGAGGACAAGTTTGTTGTTTTTGATGAGCCTCCTTCTTGTCTCATGACTTTAACTCGAATTGTGGCAAGACTTATGTAGTACGTGAACAATGATAATAGTGGAGGGTAAGCCCCCTACTTTGGATATGTACTGTTCAGCAAATTTTAAGGAAGTCTTAAGTTTGTCAAAAAAAAAAATATTGGTAGGTTCAAGAATACTTGTTAGGTTTTATTTTATTTTTTTGGATAAATGTTAGGTTCTACTTTAACCAACTCAAAATCGATAAAGTTCTCTACATATTTTACACATATTGCTTGATAATATCTATGTAGCACCGATACGACACGAGACACGGGACACGATACAACACAATACGCCGATACGTGATTTCTCAAAACATAGAGATTTCCGACACGTTGGGATACGTTATATATTAAATATATATATATATATATTTTAAATTGTAGACTGACAACAAAATTTCACGAGAAAACAAGAAAGAAAATAGCCAGCCGTGAAATCATCATACGAAAAAATTATGATCACAGACATAGCTAAAGCCAACAATTTTCAGCCAAAAAAAAAAAACTTAAGGAAAAGCTCAGAAATCTGTGTATCACTTGGATACTGCTCGACTGCATATGAGAGAGAGGAGAAACCTTGAAGATGATGATGACGACGGCGTGTCGGCAAGGTGACGACGGCGAGGGGGATAGAGATTAATGTGCGATGAGGACTTGAGGCAACTTAGGCCCCTGAGCTGTTCTGGGAGGCCGTCAACAATTGTGGGCAGTGGGGAGGCTGGCGGCCACATGGCAGCGAGTCGCGAGGCATCGAAGGGCGTCAAAATCGATGGATCAGAAGCCGTGAGAGAGAACGAGTGACAAAGGAGAGCCCGAGCAGATATAAGGAGCAGAGCAATGACGGAGGTTCGAGGGTGAAAAAATAACAATAGGTTAGATTTGGGTCCTTTTTTTTTTTTTTTTTTTTTTTTTTTTTTTTTCTATCTTGCCCCTGGACACTTGTGTCCAGGGCGTTGACCAGGCGGACCGTGTGTTCGAGCGTGTTCGAGCGTGCCGGATGCGCCGCCGTATCCGATACGCAAAAAATCCCAACATAGGTGTATCGGTGCTACATAGTATAATATGTTGTGCCTTATAGTGCAAAAGTTTTCTGATAGAAATGAGCCTACCAGATTATTTGTGACGGCGTCACCATCAATAAGATTGAATTCCCTAGCTAAGCCATTAGGGTTATTGGTGCTAAAATAGTGGGCTGGAAGGTAAGTTGGCGCAGCCGAAGTTCCGATGTCATATGTCCAAGACTAAAGCACCCAAGCTGGGGTTCTTCTTCACCTGAAACTCGCACAACACGTAAGATAATCAATTAAAACAGTCAGAGGGCAACTCATCTTGCTATCCTTCTTGTTTTTCACCTAATGCTACATTTTTGGGTTTTTGTAAGGCTTTTGTATTAATATTGAGTCAAATTGGAAGCTGGAGAAGATATGTGACATTCCGAATTCTGACTCTTTTCGAGGTTATTGATTGGGAAGATATCGATTGGTGTATTTCAGCTATATCTCACTTGGAGCTGGCCACTCTCAAGTTAACTGACCGAAAGAGAAAGACTGACGCGGAGTCGGGTACGTGGACTTGGGAAATTCGAATAAGAAATGGAACTTTGACCATAAGGATTGTCGAGGGGATATTTTGGGCTAGCAGAGATCGATCCAGAAATAATCATGGGACGCTTTGCTAGCGTTATACGGTTGGGACGCGGGTGATTTCGCTTAACCAATGTATAATTTGCGAAAATTTCCTAAATCGGATTTTGATGATCAGGACCGCAGGAACTAGCGATAGGCCCTCATAATCACATGACAACCAAAGTCACTGTGACTTGAGAAATCCTAAGGTCGATACGCGTAACGTCTGCAAAAGCCGCCCGTTAGTTTGAGATAAGCTGAAAATTATGATTGACGGGGAAACTGACCATGAAATGGGATTTCGAAATTGGATATCGGACAATGAAGAATTTTAACATTTGAAAGGAATTGGACGTCGCCTCATCGAGGGTAATTAAGATTGGAAAAGTGAAATTTCGAACTGTGAGTAGGAAATTACCATTTTGCCCCTAGAGGGACCTTATTACCTTAAGATTAGATTAAGGGAAATTTCGTCATTTTCTATTCTCCTTAAGTGGCCGAAAAAGCAAGGGCAATTTGGTCATTGAACCCAAGATTTTTATGGATAAGAAGACAAGTGTCATGAATTGGGATTAGTGACCCACTTAGCATTAATTGTAGTCCAATCCAACTACCATTCCAACTTAGCTTTGATAAATTGAGATTAAGAAAAGCTCTCTCTCTCTCTCTCTCTCTCTCTCTCTCTCTCTCTCTCTCCTACCCCTCATTTGGCAGAGTCCCTCTCTCTCCCTATCTTTCATTTTTTTTTTCTCTTGTTCTCTCTCTCGCTCACCCGCTCAGTCTCGACGGTGTCCACTATTCCGACCATAACTTCACCGTCCGTTATCGGATGGCGACGAGACACCTACTATTAGAAAGATCTTTCTCTTGTCGTTCCACCAAATTCATCCAGCGATTTGTCCCGTAGAGCCGTTTGAAGGAGCAAATGTAGCTGCCCGACCCTGTTCTGACTCGAGAAGCTTCAAGTTAGATTTCCGAACTTGTTTTGGCTTGATCCTTGATAAGACCACCACTCAAGCCTAATTAAGACATATATAATTGTGTTTGAGGATTTGAGGATGGATTATAGCGGGATTTAAGGGCTGATTATCTTGTGGTTTTGTTGGACGAGAACTGAACCAAGTCTGTCCAGACCAGACCGTGACTTGCCACCCTTGCCGGAGGTTTTCTAGCTTGGTTCTCAAGGTAAGAGACACCCTATGACTTAGTTTAACATGTTAAAAGGTGGATGGTTGAGGTTTGTTGTGGATTCAATGGATTGTTATGGATGTTTATGGTATTTTCCCTAAACCGAACAGATTGTGTTTCCCCTGACCAAACCGAGAACTTAGGAGGCTGTTCAACGGTAGATTTCACTTGGTTCAAGTGGTGAGTTGATCTTTAGACTTAGCTTAGCATGTTAAGGGATCATTGATTGAAGTTTGAAGTGATTATGATGGAGTTTAATGGTTGATTTTTGCATAGACCTCCAAGAGGGTAGTTTTGCCAATTTCGGATCAACTTAGTGCCGCGAGCTATTGTGGCTTGTTTTGGGGATTTCCTTGGCCAAATTTAGTGATAAGTTAGTCCTAACCCTTTATTATGATGTTAGGTTACTAATAGATGTGTTTACATGTGGATTTGATGAAATTTTGGACCGGTTAGGCGAGACAACCTTATAACCAAACCTGACGTTGTTTGGTCGAACTATACTCAATTGTGTTTTGGCTTAGGGTTGATGAAATTAGAGGTTGAATGATGAAACTTGATTTTGGCTATAAGAGATTTTTGTGTCCCGAGCTTTTGCCGAGTATGTTCTAAATCGAAATGGACAATTGAAGGGTGAAAAAGACTAAATCGAGTCTCGAATTGAGATTTTGAAACCGTGACTTATGTCAAGCTTGAGTTTTGTGAAATAGCCGAGTGATGTGTGTGCTTGACTGAGAATTTTGTAACGTGAAAAATGTTTTGTCCAATTGACGGACACTTGAAATAAAAGCCTTGATTTGGCGATGAAATGCTTAAATTGCATGAGTTGTTTTCAATTGAAAATTTAGATTGACGTCTACTTGTATGATGACGATGGCTTGGTAATATGGCTGAACCTAATAGTTTGTGTAATGGACTGGAATAGTCTTGTTGGAGCTTGAATTGATCTATGGATAATTGGGTGGCCTATTATGTTCTCATAGCCATATCATGACCTGATGTGTTATCACACGGGTCCTGAGAATTATAATACCCTGATGCGTTATGACGCGAGGTTTGGATTATCCTGATGCGTTATTACGCGGGATACTATACTTGGCCAAGTAAGGATTATTAACCTGATGCGTTATTACACGAGTGGAATCCTAGCCTGATACGTATTACACAGGCGATTGAGAAACACAACCTGATGCGTTATTACGCGGGTCCTAGCAATATGTATATGTTGACCTGAGGCGTTATGATGCGGGTCTTGCCAAGCATGTTATAACAGCTTGAAGCGTTATTACGTGGGCCTTGCCATTGAAAATTGAGATAAATGATGAAGAATGCTTTATATGAGCTTATGAGCTAGGGAATGCCTTAAGTACGAAGCTTAGATTCAATCATGATTTTCTTGACTGAGCCGAGTTGATTTGGAAATATTGAAATGCCATGTTTTGTCAAGAACCATGTTTTTGTCATGTCAAAACTTTTGTTTCCAAAATAACTATTTTTTTCAAATGTGTCTGGAGGTACTAACAGCCTAGTTTAGGGTTAGGTTTAGTTTACTGAGATTTATATCTCACCCCATCGTGGGATTAACATTTTCAGGTCCCAGACGATGGAAACCCGAGCTTGCCAAGGATTGATATTCGAGGAAGTAATTGGTCGAATGGATATAATCTCTTTTGTGGCCTTAAGGTTGTAATTTGTTTTTGTTGATTTAGAATTGAACCATTGGTACTTGACTACTGTAACCTCTGAAATGTATTTGGTAATATGAGAAGTGTACCCTTTTCGTCCTAAGTCATCTTGTATTTTATGTATGGGGTTATTTTCTCACTTCCGAATGCTTATATCATTTAGGGAGAATGAAGCGCTAGGCCGAAGGATCCTGGGTACCATCGAATCAAAACGGCCGATGTGGGATGTTCGCGTGCCCGTCGGGTTCGGGGCTTGACAAGATAGTAGGCTACAATTCCTTGATGTCAAGTGTTGGAATAGTCACATTAGTCAGTTCTTAGCAATCTTTTCCCTTAAGTATGGGAAATAGCATACCGATAAAAGAACATCTACCTCACGAAAAGGAACCTTTTGAAATGCTGCATTCTTATCTATAAAAGAAATAGATAAGACGCGAAGGGGTGCGCTAAAAGAGATAACGAACAGAAACGTACAAAAAGTAATGTTTATTCTTCCCTCTCACTCTCTCAAGAATAGAACATTACGCCAAAAGGCATATATTATTACTTTTGAGAAACAATTGGCATTTACATTGCGAAACATGAATATCTTCCACATGTTATCATATTCGAACCAGCGTGAGTTGCAGATTTGATAAGGACGTGCTGGTGATTCAACGATATTCCTAAGTGTTTCCACTGTTGTACATCAAAGAGGTCAAGTCGTGCATCGAAGAGAGGTTAGTAGAATTTCTCGATATATAATTTCCACGGTAAAACACAACCGTTGCTTTCTTCTGTCGAAGAATCACAGCACAAGCTTGATCCGATCTACCAAGATCCCCACATGGGCTGATCCCCAGGTACCATTTTTGAGTTCTAGAGTACCCAAGAAACACACACTTTTCAGTTCGTGGATCGAACTTATCATAACCAGGACCTAGACGATGCACAAAACAAATACATCCAAACACACGAAGTGGTAAAGGAAAAAGTGGACTCGTAGGATGAAAAGTAGAAAAAGGTATACCCCTACGAAGCATAGAAGATGAAAGATGGTTAATGTGATAGCATGCTGTAAGAATATCATAGCCCCAAAATATTTGAGGGAGGTTCATATGAAAAAGTAGACAGCGAGCAACATCTAAGAGATGGCGATTTTTTCGTTTCGCCATCCCATTTTCCTGGGGAGTATAAGAACAAGATGTCTGATGCAAAATCCCATGAAATGTAAGAAATGAATGAAAACTGTTGGAAATGTATTTTTTTGCATTATTGGAATGCAAACATTTAACAGAAATTATTACGGCGCATGTTGACTTTGGGCGTCTTTAACTATTCACCCAAGTCCTCTCTTCTCTCTCCCTGACGACACTATTCATGGCTTCTGATTCACGGCGATTCCTCCCAAATTCGCCGTTGGATTTGATCAAAATTCCTAGCAGACGGTCGCCCTTCCCTTCCGGACATGCTCACCGTTCGGATTCCACAGATAAGCCTCCCTCTGGCCTTCACGACAGATCTGGAGTGAACGATTTCCATGGCTGCTCGTTCCCCTACTCGAGCAAGGAGTCCCCGGCAGCTGGGTGCCGGTTTGGCCTTGGCCATCCCTCTAGGGCTCCCAAAGTCGTTCCAACACCCCAACGAAGGTGATTTGGCAACCACAACCGTCGTTCCCGATGTAGCTCGTGCTTCAGCCGCGGCAAAAGGAAAGACTACAGTCAATCAAAGTGTGGCGAGCTCCTCCAGAGCCAAGCCTCGAGCCCATCTCACAAGGGGGAGGAGTAGAAATCAAAGCAAGGCTCCGTCCAGGCAACCCAACTCCCGTAATGCCTCTGCTCAACCGACCTCTGCATCAGCGCCTATTGTGACGATCCCTGTAACTACTCAGCAGTCCTGGGCGGCTGTAGCTAAGGCGGCCGAAAAAGGTTACTCTCTTACCTATATACCTCCTACTGCTGATGATGCTGGTGGTGTGGTAGTGAAAATTTCAGATGAGATTTTGGAAGCCACTGATGCTAAGTGGCATGAATGTCTCATTGGTTATTTTGTCGGTAAGAAAAAGCCATTCAAACTCACCGAGAGTGTGGCCAAGCATCTCTGGGGCACAAATTTGACTGAAGTTCTAGCTCATGATGAAGGTTTCTACTTTTTTTCGTATCCCAAATAAGGATTTTCGGAGAAAGATACTTGAGACCGGCCCCATTTCAATCTCTCGGATTCCTATGTTCCTAAAACAGTGGCATCCTCTTTTGGTGCTTGAGAAAGAACAACATCAATCTATTCATGTATGGATTCGGCTTAGGAACATTCCCTACTCCCTCTGGTCGGCACCGGGCATAAGAGCTATTGCTAGTGCCATCGGCAAACCACTTTATGTGGATCGGCAGACATAAAGCATGAAAATGATTTCATATGCACGCGTCTGTGTAGAGATCAATGCTAGTAGCCTTTGTGCAATTCTGTGAAAGTATTACTAGGTGGGACATCTTGGGATATAAAGGTTGATTTTGAGTGAAGACCTGCCATTTGTGACAAATGTGGTGTTTTTGGCCATAGATGCATCCCCACAAGTTCAGAACCCTTTATTGCGCCTCATGTTGAACAGTTTGCTCCTGACTCACAGCCTCTCAATATTTCCACACATCCTGTTAAGGATGATTGGCAAGTAGTCGGCAAGAGGCAAGAACTCACTCCTCCTTCGGCTATCCCCTGTGATGCATTAAATTCTGGGGTACAAGATCACTCGGTTGTGCCGACCTTTGTAGCTCTTGCTCCCCATGTGTGACGCCCTGGAAATCCGACTTCGGTATAGTGCATCAATTCAATAAAATAGATTAATATCGAATTTCAGTCGATAAATATATTGGATCGTAAGGACTGAAGAGACGATAATTGGACGATTTCTGAAACGTCAGTTGATTTAGATTAAGTTTCGAATTCTTAGTCGCCGTGAATTATGATTTCAATCCTCGCGACCCGAGCCTAATTCTGACCGAGCCTAGCATGTGAAATTACCAAAATTACCCTTCGTTCAGTACACCGAATTTCATTTCAGTCCCGAATCGCCAAATGATCAAATTGCCCCTAGATATTTTCATGTGGGACAAAAATGCCACAAAAATCTTCATGGGCCCTACCATCTCTCTCTCTCTCTCTCTCTCTCTTCCCCTTGTGATGCCCCCTGCTACCGTTTGCTGCTTCTTCTTCATCTTCTTCGTGGACAGCTCCCTCCTCGGCCGATCACCACCCACCATCGACGGCCACCACCTCCAGCCTCTCGTTCGTCGCGTTCCCATCACCGTCGATGGCGTCGGAGCCGTCGAATCGCCACCGGAAGACCCCGACGCCCTACCCTTGTTTCGGACCCCCAAAACCCGTAAGCCCGCCCCTTCCTACGGCCGTTTCTGGCGTCGCCGCCACCACCCACCACCTCAGCGTCGTCCCACAGCCTCCCCTCGACTCCCCCGACGCCGCCCCACCGACCGTTGACCGCTAGAACCGCCGCAGGAGCCGCCTAAAGCCCCGGTGCCCTATTTTTGACATGGTTCAAGATTTTCTTTATCTCGCCGAACCAGCCGTCGCCGCCTCTCACCACCACCTTCATCGACCTCCTAGGACCCATCTCCGACAACCCCGAGCTCGTGGGAGCTTGCCGCGCGTGGCGGTCAGAAATCGGCCCGGATCGCCTCCCCTGTTTCGGCGCCGCGAGTCCCCTGTTCCGCCCGGTTCTGTTCGCTGCTGCCACACATCTGTCGACCGCCCTCCGCTGCCCGTCACCGTTCCTGACAGACTCCCCTCGACCACTAGGTGAGTCCCCTAGCCTTGGCCGGCCTTGTCTCGGCTCTTAGGGTCGAGAACCGCCACGAAACAGTCCCCGATTACCCTGTTCTGTTTTGACCGCCACTGTTCACAGCCGTCGCCTCCATTCGCCGGAGCTCCTGCCGCCGGGCACTTGCTCCGGTGACCTTGCCGGTCCTTCCCGTGTTGTCCCTGAGGTTTTGGTTCAAGTCGTCGCGCGATAAACCCTAGGTTCACCGAGGACCGCCGCCGTCGCCGTCGTCGCCGGGGACCGTCGACGCCACATCGTCATTTTTGAGACTGCCCGAGCTAGTTAATTGTGAGTTGACCCTAATCATTGGTTAGGGTGCTAATTACGCCTAGGATTAGTCGTTTAGTCAATTATGGAATTTAAGTACACGATCATGGCCGATTTGGATAGAAATTAGGATTAGGTTAAATGGCCGATCGACTTGGTTAGTCGGAGTGATTTAATTATCTGTGGCTAGTTGGTTGCTAGATTGAATTGATTGATTGATTGATTGGGCAATGGATTGCCGTTGTTTGATCGCGAGCGAGCGATAGGCTAGAGACGAGCGAGCGATCGACGTTTTAAATCGATTGGTTTGGTTAGTAAAAGAACTATTGTACGAATCAAGCTTTTATTGTTTAATCGGAATTAAATGCTCGTAATTGATTCGATGATTTTTACTAGTTTGATTGCATCGTTGGATAGCTTGATCGATTGGCTGGAATGATTGTTTGGCGTCGGTCGTCGGTTGGGAGTTAATTGCCTTGTATGTGGTGGTGGTGACTAGTGGATAGTCTGCATTTGCATATGACCGTGTGCGAAGTCAAAAGACATATTTTAGCATGAAAATGACATTTGGTCAAGACTTTTACATGCCTGAGTGAGCATCCGGCTTTAACCGAAGATAATGAAATGGGTTGATTGCTGGATGTGAATTGTATGGTCATATGAGAAAAACAATGATGCATTCCTGGCAAGTTCGTGTCGTACCAATCTGATGGAATCAAACGACTTGCCAAAAACACGACAACTCTGATCCGGTGTTAACTAGTATGGATGCAGAGCTGGTCGGATGCCGGTCGCAACTGGTGTTGGACCGACGCCCTGTATAGGGATACCTACCGCGCATGCCGTGCAACAATTGCACTGGATACACCGCTTGTAGTAGCCATTGCCGAGAGTAAAGGAACGTAGCCCGGTTCTGCCGGTAAAACGCTGGATCGCATTGAGGTGCTGGATCGCACTGAGGTGCTGGATCGCGTTATTTGTGAGAGTCGAATCACGCCCCTTTTTTGCATAGATTCTCTCATGTGCCGGCGGCACGATCATCGTAAATAAATGGACTTGTGTGATGTCCTGTGCATATTTGTGAATGTTAAGCATTACATTGTGTGTGGCTTAAGGCTAGTAAGTATGCATGTGGATGATCATTATGTCATGGCTGTACTTGGGTACTATAAGTGGTGATATGATATGTAATATCTCTGTTAGGATGTCCTGGGTGAATCAGTCTCCTAACCGAGCTTAGGTTTGATTCATTGAGATTTATTCTTACCCCGTCGTGGGATAACAATTTCAAGTCCCTTCGAATGAAGACTCGTGGACGCCAAGGTTTGGCTTTTGGATTTATAAGTTTGGAGTGGATAAGAAGTTAATCTTACCTGACCGAGGAACTATTTGAGGTCTAGTGAGCTGCCCCGAAGTAAGGGGTTATTTATTTAGCTATAGCCCAATGGGGTTAAGACTCATCTGTGTATGTCGAATGATTTATAATGGTATGATTTTGAATGACTGTCTACTTTTCTATCCCTGTTTGTTTATGCTATCAGGGAGTTAAAACGTTTCCGCTTGTGTAAGTAAGTGTTAGGTCGATAGTGTGCCTAGGACGCTATTTCTATGATCTCGTGGCAATTTGGCAAGGAATGTCGCGGGTTCGAAAGTCGGGGCATGACAACCCTGCCCAAGGTGGTATCAGAGCAAGGTCAGCCTGATCCATCTAGTCATTGGCTTGGAGTGATAAGGAGCGTTGGGATTTGGGATAGTTAGTAGGATCGTAAACTTTTGCATGTGCTTGTTATCTATGTTTTTGACTGATTATTGGTTATCTCATTACGTGTTGCCTGGGGTGGACAGGACTCCGTAAGTTACCTGTATAATGAGCGACCGTAATGAGATGGTGTCTAGTGGAAGGTTAGCTCAAGAAGATCCTAGAGTAGAAGGGATCCTGCAAGCATTGGAAACTTTGAGAGTTGTAGTTGGACAACAAGTGAGTAGCCTAGCTAGTGTTGTTGCCGTCGCTTCGTGTGAAGACTCATTGACTGGAAATGAGAGTGGTACGCGACCAACACTCGAGTTGGTGGAAAAGTTTTTGAACCTTGAGCCGCCGAAGTTTGAAGAGGTAGGAGATCCAGAGGCTGCAATCTGGTGGATTATGGAAATAGAGAAGGTATTCGCCCTGCTGAGATGCTCCGATGAGGACAAAGTGACGTTAGCCGTTTACCAACTTTAAGGTGACGCTAATGTGTGGTGGGAAGTCACCCGAGGAAAGATATTCCCCGAAGGTATGGTCCCGGTGTGGGATACCTTCGTTGAAGCCTTTTATGGCAAGTACTTTTTGGACTGCAGGCGAGAGAAAAAGATGGTTGAATTCATACAGTTTCGACAGGACCATATGATAGTAGAGCAATATGAGGCGAAATTCACTGAGCTATCAAGGTTTGCACCATGGACAATTGGAGACCCTATGAATAGGATGAGAAGATTTCGGGAGGGTTTGAAACCGGAGATTAAGGATCAACTGGTGCCGCTGAACATTAAGAGTTTTAGTGAATTATATGAAAGGGCCCAATCTGTGGAGAGAAACATAGCCAAAAGGGCAATCGCATCTGGATTGCGATTTGCGCCTTCTTCTAGGGATAACCGTTGGTTAGAGAAGAGGCCAATGTATATCAACAAGTATCACATCCCGTCTAACCGAAGAAGTGCAATCAGAAAGCCGATGTTCCGCCAAAGTGAGAAATGTCGCATGTGTCACCGTAAGCATGGGAATGATCCGTGTCCGTAAAGAGGTGGAGCATGCTTCGAATGTGGCCAGCTTAGTCACTAAGTAAAGGATTGCCCGCTGAGAAATAAAACAGACCAAGCATCGTTGCCGCAAGAAGGACAACCTTGAGGAAATGTTCAATAGAACCACCGGAATTGACTCTACTGGGAGTATGGTGACTTTTGAGTGAAGATGTTCTAGTATTGGTTAGCAATAGCTAGTCGAGCTTGAAAAGACTTTTTGTAGATAAGACTTTTGGATATGGGTTTGTAATAAGGCGACTGGTATTTGGAGGATTGCATAAGTTTAAAGTGTTGTTTTGCTTGTATTGTCTTAACTGTTATTTTTTTTATCCTAATTAATGACTAGATGAATATTTGCATAAGAGCGAACGTGAATTGTGATATTGATCTTTAAGGTGTAATGAACTCCCAAAGAGTCATAAGGTACAATTGTTAAGATCGATGTGAAGGCAGCTAATGGGTGATGAGTAACAGGGAAAAACCTTCCACTACACGTGCTTTAAATAATTATGAAGGTTGGGTTATACCTCCGAATCTTGACCGGAGAATGCCTTGTTGTATGTCAAAGGCAGTGTTGAGATGACTTGAGACCTGTATGGTTCAGTCAACTAGTAACCTAATCAGGTCATGGTGAAATGTGCACTGCCTGAGGACTGTGATTAGACATGTGCATGGAACAAGAACGGTAAAGACAAACAAGGAAAGCTCGTAATGACAGTCTAAGGGTAGACGACATGATAGGGTTGTCAGTTGATTGCATAGGCTATGGAGATTGGCGATACCCCGATTAAGATTAAGATTGCGAGATGTGACAATTAAGGATGGATAGTTATCAGAGTGGCGCATCGGAAGCATCGTAGGGCCACACGATTTCTTGGAGTAATGATCCTAAGGATCGTGCTTTTGGTAAAACAGAAAACCGATCGGAACTCACCATGGTAGTTTCAGTGTTAGTTCGAATAGCTTGTGGAGGCACCAAGATTTGAGATAAGGTTACTAAGGGATTGACAGGAAGGTTGGTACAGCCAAGCTTATGGAAAAGAGTTAGCATATTGGTAAGTCAAAGAACAGCATTACAAGCCTAGCGGACTGCTGCAATCATTTGGAATTCTAGAGTAAATGTGGGAGAAGATCACAATGGATTTGAGATGAAACTTCCAAGAAGTCAAGAGATAAATGACTCAGTTTGGAGTGCTGTAAGCCAATTGACAGTACATGTACAGATTCTAACAGTGTGAAGAGATTTAGGTTGGTATGAGAGTGATGCCCCAAGATCCAGGACCGACCCAAGCTTAAGACTCGGACTGCTCGCAAATAGCAACCAAGGGTCGAGGAAGCCAACGAGAGTTTAGAGGTCGCCTTCGACGTGGATGATGGCCTGGTTTACCAGTCGATTGTGCTGTTGATTGAGATTAGACTGTGTGGCGATCTTAAATCAAGCATGGATCGAGTTGGGTTAATCTCGTTTAGCTGTAAATCAACCATAGGATCACCCTGAAGTATACTAGGGATTGATTCGTGACATGATTTGCGAGCTGCCGTTGATCTATATTCAGGATGGCCATGGACCTAGTGAGGAACGATTTGTACTAGAACCCCGTACCAGCCACACACTAGTCAAGGATTAGCTACCCTGGATTATGTGATTTGTTGTTGGAGGACTACGGATCGAGCTGAACCAATCCTGCATCAACTTGAGTTGGTCATGAGAGGTGATCTTGAGAGTGTTCAATGGTACTATTGGTTTGGGAACGGGTGATTCCAACCCTAAACCGGAATATTTGAGGTGGTCCTCGACTCGTCAGTCGCTTGTGAGCTGACCCTGTTCGACAGAATGGATGGCCTGACTCTCAGTTGGATTTGGCGTCTGAGTTCGGTAATTCTTCAGATGTTTCTAGAATTGACATGTGATAATTCCAGACCACAAGGAGTTGACGGATAAAAAGGTGAATCATTAGTCGACCTTCTCCATGTAAACAGAATGCCCAAATTGCCATTAGTGCTAGTCATGATTGATATATATATATATATATATATATATATAGAACAAAAGGAGAAGCAACGTTGAACTCTGCTCATTGGAAGTTAAGAAATGGGTAATCGAATTGTGGGAATGGTTAATTACTGCGGCTACTAGGACAACCGACAGTGGAATGGGACAGCAAGGTTAGATGGTCACAGTTGAGTTGAATCCTTAGAGTTGGATGATTCAACATGTTTAAACGAATTGTGGATATGAAATTGTGGCATATTGGTAAACGAGGATCGTAAGTTGAATCTAACTCGGGTTTGATGGTCGTTCCGTGATTTCGGTGTACAGAGTGGAGGTAAAGAGTGATTTGAAATAAGCATGGTATAAATTTTGGAAAGACGAGACTACAGTTCAATGTGATCTATCATTCGAAGACGGATGGTCAGTTTGAAAGGACGATTTAGACTTTGGAGTACAGGTTTGAGGCATGCGTTTTGGATTTCAAGGTAATTGGGAGGAACAGTTACCAGCAGGGCATTAAGATGGGACTTTCCGAGGCACTGTTGTTGACACCTGATTTTTGATCATTTATTATTGTGATTTTTATTCTTTAAAATTAATTAAAAATATAAAAAAAGGTCATAAAATCACAAAATCAACTTTGGAAGCCTTGGCTTAGCCCCAGGAACCAATTTTGAACAAAAAATATTTTTCGTAATTTTTAATAATTTTTTTAATTTATTTAATTATTAAAAATACCCAAAAAATCAGAAAAATACCATTCTTGGTCAGAAAAATACAAACAAATATTCAATAATTTTGTTTTAATTTCCTCTTCAAGTGTGTCACCTTAAATATTGAAAATTCGGCTCGGGTCACTATGTTTCTTCACAAACATAAACCCGGACCGAACAAAAAAATTCCTTTTCGAGTCTTTTAATTTTCAATTCTCACTTTTCTTAAGCCATGACATTGAATTCTGAAGTCTCGAAGTGCAATTGGGTCAATTTGCCCTCCAATTTGATCAATTTTAAACAAAAGGGCTTAATTGCACAAAAATCTTTCAATTTAGTCCCCGGTTTCATAATTTTTGAAATTAAATTTCATACGAGCATACCCATTAAAATTAAACACCTCCACCCCATAGTTTACATCATGCTGAATACATTGGTGGGTTCAATTCGAGCTAATTTGATCGTTTAGGCCCTCGATTAAGCAAAAATCATTTTCGGATCCTAGGGACAATTTGGGGTTTTCACTAAATTTCAATCAATTGATTCACGAAAATACCCATATTTGATAGTAAACATGTCAAGGAGTCCGATTTTTCCATAAATTTCATGAAAATATGTCAATTTGGGGCCCAATTTGATCGAATTGGCCTAACCGGGCCGGTCGGGTCAGACCCGACCCGACCCGGTTCGACCGGGTCTGCAACTAAGTTGCAGACCCACCTTGGCCGACAGAACATGAAACAGGGGAAGAGGGGGAGGCCCGCCGTGGCATTTGTTTTTACAAAAGGAGATGGCAAATGGAAGAGGAATGATGGTCGTGGGGTGGAGATTCCCCGACCGAAAGGCGGTCGGCCACGCATGGAAAGTGGGGGGGATTTTCGGTTCTTGAACCAAGCTCGGCCGAGAGGAAACGGGGGAATTTTTTGAGAGCGAGTTCGGGAGAGAGAGACCTCGAGGGAGCTCCAAGGACTTTGTGGGATCATCGTTGAAGTAGCCACCGTCACCGGTGACCCTCGAACAGGTCGGTTTTCCTCTCCGACCATCACTTCACACACGCACACCAACTATTCGACGAAATGCCACAATGACTGTGACATTTTGTAACTCTCGGTCGTGACACCCCGGGCCTCATTTCGTGTGGCTTTGATCCTAATACCGCCCTAGAACCGACTCTAAGCCTTTGTATGTGCTTATTTTGCATTGAAAATACGCCGGGGATGCGAGCCGGAGCTTCGCCGGTCACGGTTCGGACCGGGAGCTCGACGGGGGATTTCGAGCCGTCGCCGAGGCTTAGGCGACCCCAGGTAAATATCTAAACCTTGCTTAGATACTGTGTGAAGGTTTGGAATCTAGTTTGGACGTTAAAAAAGTTTGCAAAATTTTGTTCGCCGGCGCCGGTTCGGTGGACGTCCATTTGATCGATTCCCGGCGTTACTTTAGCCATGTTTAAGCTGGATATTGATGTGGGGTATGAGGGGGATCGATAGGTGTTAAAATTGGGACCTGAAATGATGGATTTCACGTCGGTTTGGGACCTCCGGCGAGATTTCCGGCGACTTCGCCGGAAAATAGCACTGTTCATCGTCTTCTCCGGCGAAGTCGCCGGTGGTCAACGGTCAACGGTCAAAGCTGACGCGGCTGCCACGTCAGCGTTGGTGGGCCCGGGCCGAATAAATCAAACCCAGATCGGACGGCCGTGGCTTCGCCACGTGTCGCAATCTGGGAATTTTGGAAAATAAAAATGATTTTCAGAATTAATAAATGATTTTCGAAAAATAAATAAAAAAATAATCAGACGGTCTAGGATGCGCTACGTGGCTCGATCTGAGGCGTCCGTTCTCAATCCGTGAAACGGCGCCGTTTTATCATGGACGGGGCGGGCCGGATCTGGGTCGCGGATCTGGGCGTGGGCCGGGTCATCCGACCCGGTCCGGATAATTAATTTTTTTATATATTATTATTTTTAATAATAAAAAATAAAAAAAAAATTCAAAAATTCAATAAAAAATGGAAAATCATAAAAAATTCAAAAAAATTCAAAAAATTCGGAAAAATTCTAAAAAATTCCAGAAAATAGGAAATGGCCACATTCAACTGGCCATGACCTGTTTCGGGTCTTTTGACCCCTGTACCTTCCAGAAATGACGGTTTTGCCCTTCCGGCAAACCGTCTTCCAAAAAATAAATTCTAAAAAAAATCGAGGAAAATCCCAAAAAATAGGAAATGGCCACAAACAACTAGCCAAGTCTCATCCCGGGTGTTTTAAACCCCGACCCTTCTTAAAATGACGATTTCTCCCTTTGGGTGAATCGTCTTCCAAAAAAATTGAAGAAAAAATCAAGAAATTCCAAAAAAATTCTCAAAAATGGGAAATGGCCACAAACTGGCCATGGAATATTTTGGGTAATTCGGTATCCAAATCTCCCAAAAATTGACGATTTTGCTCTTCGGGCTAATCGCCTCCAAATCTCCCCATTTTACCCCTGGTCCGAAATCACACATTCCTTAAGCCCTTATGAGGAAGCCATTGATTTGAATTAACGTGCATCGATGTGGTTTGTTTACGCACTTGATTGCGCTTTCATTAAAATGGATTGTGATTGATAGGAAAAGTCTTCCAATCTGCATGAAACCCTGAATCAAACCTACCTCACCCAAACTTGCGCCAGCATGAACTCTTAGCTAGGAAAATCACTCACACCGAAAGGGCGTTGGTAATGACACCAGCGTAACCAAGTCCCCGAACCCAAAATCTCTGGTTCTGCAGAATTGATCGATCTCTCCCAATCGATCAGTAAGGTTTCCGGTCTACCCTCCAAGAAAGACCGGTGGCGACTCCAAATGCATGTACAATTTGCACATGTCACTACGACCACACTGAAGGTCGAAAGCGATTGACTCTTATCGTCGAATCCTTTGAAAAATACTCCCGCCGCGATTTGGTATGGGCCTGGGAGGGCCCGCGCCGATCCAAGACCCGCGATCGGTAATCCATTAGCCGCGTCCGCTTTCGGACGGGTCGCGACAACTATATAGTAAAGCGTTTGGAACGCTAGTCTGTTTGGATTGAAATTGGGGAAAGAAAGATCAGTAGAATAGTCGATAGATGCTATCAGGGTTATCAGAGACAAACTAAGGATAGTTCAGAGTCGTCAGAAAAGTTACGTAGTTGGGAGGCGAAGACCTTTGGAATTTTAAGTGGCCAATCACGTCTTTTAGAAAGTGTTTTGGCAAGAAAGGAAAACTAAGCCCAAAGTATGTCAGACCCTTTTTAGAGTTTGGAAAGAATTGGGAAATTGGCGTACTGTCTTGTGTTGCCGCCGAGACTTACTCAAGTGTAACATCTTCCACGTGTCGATACTAAGGAATTTGAATTGGACCCCACTCATGTGCTGAGCTGAGGAAATTGAATTGAATGAGCGGGCATCATTTGTGGAAAGTCCAGTCAGAATCGTGAATGGGAAAGAGCGAGTGCTCCGAAATAAGACAATTTCGCTAGTCAAGGTGGTTTGGTAACACCATGGACCTGAAGGAACTATTAGGGGGATTGAAGAAGTTATGAGGATTAGGTATTCTTATTCGTTTGAAGGGTTGTAGCAGTACTTCAATTTCGAGGACGAAATTTCCTAAGTGGGGGAGAGTTGTGACGCTCTGGAAATCCAACTTCGGTATAGTGCATGAATTCAATAAAATAGATTAATATCGAATTTCAGTCGATAAAATATATTGGATCGTAAGGACTGAAGAGACGATAAATGGATGATTTCTGAAACGTTAGTTGATTTTGATTAAGTTTCGAATTCTTAGTCGCTGTGAATTAGGATTTCAATCCTCGCGACCTGAGCCTAATTCTGACCGAGCCTAGCATGTGAAATTATCAAAATTACCCTTCGTTCAGTACATCGAATTTCATTTCAGCCCCGAATCGCCAAATGACCAAATTGCCTCTAGATATATTCATATGGGACAAAAATGCCTCAAAAGTCTTCATGGGCCCTACCATCTCTCTCTCCCTCTCTCTTCCCCTCGTAGATGCCCCATGCTACCGTCCGCTGCTTCTTCTTCATCTTCTTCGTGGACAGCTCCCTCCTTGGCCGATCACCACCCACCATCGACGGCCACCACCTCCAGCCTCTCCGCCGTCGCGTTCTCATTGCCGTCGGTCTCGTCGGAGCCGTCGAATCGCCCCCGGAAGACCTCGATGCCCTGCCCCTATTTCGGACCCCCTGACCCGTAAGCCCGCCCCTTCCTATGGCCGTTTCTGGCTTCGCCGCTGCCACCCACCACCTCAGCGTCATCCCTCAGCCTCCCATCGACTCCCTCTACGCCGCCCCACTGGCCGCTGGCCACCAAAACCGCCGCAGGAGCCGCCTAAAGCCCTGATACCCTGTTTTTGACCCGATTCGAGATTTTCATCGATCCCGCCGAACCGGCCGTCGCCGCCTCTTACTTCCACCTCCATCGACCTCCTAGGACCCCTCTCCGACAACCCCGAGCTCGTGGGAGCTCGCCGCCTCGCGTGGCGGCTGGAAATCGGCCCGGACCGCCTCCCCTATTTAGACGCCGCGAGTCCCCTGTTCCGCCCGGTTCTGTCCGCAGCTGCCGCACCGCCATCGACCGCCCTCCGCCACCCGTCACCGGTCCCGACAGACTCTCCTCGACCTCTAGGTGAGTCCCCTAGCCTCGGCAGGCCTTGTCTCAGCTCTTGGGGTCGAGAACCGCCACGAAACAGTCCCTGATTACCCTGTTCTGTTCTGACCGCCACTGTTCACAACTGCCGCCGCCGTTCGCCGGAGCTCCTTCCACCGGCCACCTGTTCCGGTGACCTTGCCGGTCCTTCCCGTGTTGTCCCCAAAGTTTTGGTTCAAGTCGTCGCGCGATAAACCCTAGGTTCACCGAGGACCGCCGCTGTCGTCGCCGGGGACCATCGACAACGCGTCGTCATTTTTGAGACCGCCCGAGCTAGCTAATTGTGAGTTGACCATAATCCCTGGTTAGGGCGCTAATTGCGTCTAGGATTAGTCATTTGGTCAATTGTGAAATTTAAGTACACGATCGGGGCCGATTTGGATAGAAATTAGGATTAGGTTATATGGCCGATCGACTTGGTTAGTCGGAGTGATTTAATTGTCTGTGGCTAGTTGGTTGCTAGATTGAATTGATTGATTGATTGGGCAATGGATTGCCGTTGTTTGATCGCGAGCGAGCGAGCGATAGGCTAGAGACGAGCAAGTGATCAACGTTTTAAATCGATTGGTTTGGTTAGTAAAAGAACTATTGTACGAATCGAGCCTTATATTGTTTAATCGGAATTAAATGCTCGTAATTGATTCGATGATTTTTACTAGTTTGATTGCATCGTTGGATGGCTTGATTCATTGGCTGGAATGATTGTTTGGCGTCAGTCGTCGATTGGGGGTTAATCGCCCTGTGTGTGGTGGTGGTGACTAGTGGATAGTCTGCATTTGCATATGACCGTGTACGAAGTCAAAAGACATATTTTAGAATGAAAATGGCATTTGGCCAAGACTTTTACATGCCTGAGTGAGCATCCGGCATTAACCGAAGATAATGAAATAGGTTGATTGCTGGATGTGGATTGTATGGTCATATGAGGAAAACGATGATGCATTCCTGGCAAGTTCGTGTCGTACCAATCTGATGGAATTAAACGACTTGCCAGAAGCACGACAACTCTGATCCGGTGTTAACTAGTACGGATGCAGAGCTGGTCGGATGACGGTCGCAACTGGTGTTGGACCGACGCCCCGTATAGGGATGCCTACTGCGCGTGCCGTGCAACGGGTGCACTGGATACACCGCTTGTAGTAGCCGTTGCAGAGAGTAAAGGAACATAGCCCGGTTCTACCGGGAGAATGCTGGATCGCATTGAGGTGCTGGATTGCGTTATTTGTGAGAGTCGAATCACCCCCCTTTTTCGCATAGATCCTCTCATGTGCCGATGGCACGATCATCGTTAATAAATGGACTTGTGTGATGTCCTGTGCATATTTGTGAATGTGATGCTGTGATTGACTGATTGAGTGATTGACGGTTGAGTTGAGTCAAGCATTACATTGTGTGTGGCTTAAGGCTAGTAAGTATGCATATGGATGATCATTATGTCATGGCTGTACTTGGGTGCTATAGGTGGTGATATGATATGTAATATCTCTGTTAGGATGTCCTGGGTGAATCAATCTCTTAACCGAGGTTAGGCTTGATTCACTGAGATTTATTCTCACCCCGTCGTGGGATAACAATTTCAGGTTCCTTCAGATGAAGACTCGTGGATGCCAGGGTTTGGCTTTTGGATTTATAAGTTTGGAGTAGACGAGAAATTAATCTTACCTGACCGATGAACTATTTGAGGTCTAGTGAGCCGCCCCGAAGTAAAGGGTTATTTATTTAGCTATAACCCAATGGGGTTAAGACTCATCTGTGTATGCCGAATGATTTATAATGGTATGCTTTTGAATGACTGTCTACTTTTCTATCCTTGTTTGTTTATGCTGTCAGGGAGTTAAAACGTTTCCGCTTGCGTAAGTAAGTGTTAGGTCGATAGTGTGCCTGGGACGCTATTTCTATGACCTCGTGGCGATATGGCAAGGGATGTCGCGGGCTCGAGAGTCGGGGCGTGACACCCTGTTATTAGTACTCAGCCTTACCCTATTCAAGAGCCTATTCAAGAGCCTCTAGTCGACTCCCGACCTGCTTCGGTCGATTACTCGTAAAATGAAGAGGAAATTGAGGAAAGCAACATCGGTAGCGATGAAGAGGAGGATTCACAAGGTGCCACAACACTAGGCTAAAGTCTATCACCTCTCTAGGGCCGGAAGCTACGGATAATCGGGTGCCTACTATTTCTCTTTCGCAGTGACAAAGCAACTCTAAGTCCGGAAACAGCTCTGGTTCTGGTAAGAAAAAGAAGTCGACCTCTAAGAAAAAGAGGTTGTATCGCCGCCGATGGTGATAAGCTGTCCCTTCTCCTGTTTTTTGTGATGTTTTTTGGTGTCTGGAATATTCGAGGACTCATGAATCCTCTCAAACAAGCTGAGATTAGAAGCCTCGTGAGGGTTAATAAGCTATGTTGCCTTGGCATTCTTGAAAATAAGGTGCCCATGTCTCTGTTTGCTGGAATATCTGTTGCCTTGATTTCGGGTTGGGAATGGATCGCGAATTATGAATTTTCTGATCGTGGTAGGATCTGGGTCGGTTGGGATCCAGTGCAAGCGAACTTTTTGTTGTCCTCTACTACTTCCTAAGCTATTCATGGACGCTTACTGTTGCTGGCTTCTAATAAGTCTTGTAAGTTCTCGGCTATATATGCGGAGCATACATTTATTAATCGCCGTCGTCTCTGGACTGATATGATTACTCATAGTGAGGATCTGGTGGATTTTCCTTGGCTGTTAGCGGGTGATTTCAATGCCATTCGAAACCCATCGGATAGAGTAGGAAGCTCCAACTCTTGGCTCCCATCTTATGGTGAATTCGGCCAATGCATTTCTGATGCTGGTTTGGATGACCTACGGTACACAGGCCTTTGGTTCACATGGTCCACTTCCTCCGATGCATCTCACAAACTGAGGAAGATAGATAGAGTTCTCGTAAATGCATGCTGGTGTCGTGAATTCTCTTTTTCTGAAGCCTCTTTCTTGCACCCGGGAGTCTCCGACCACAGCCCCATGATCATAAGAATTTGGCCCCTTCAAACTCACGGAGGCCATTCAAGTTCTTCAACTTCTGGGCTTCTCACCAGTCGTTCTTGCCTCTTGTAAGCCAGGTTTGGTCTACTAATGTCCATGGTTCTCCTATGTTTCAGGTGTGTATCAGACTAAAAATCTTAAAAGGGCGACTTAAGCAATTCAATAGAGAGACCTTTTCGGACATCTAGGCTCGCACTTCTGAGGCTAGAAAATCTCTTAAATCAACACAAGCTGCCTTCCAATTGGATCCTTTCAGCCATGAACTAGCTAACATCGAAAAGAAAAACCGTCAACGTGTTTTCACTCTTCGACTACAAGAGGAGTCGTTTTTTAAGCAGAAATCTCGGGTCTTGTGGTTGAAAGAAGGGGACATGAATACAAAGTACTTCCATCACTACGTGAACAAAAGACAACTTCGAAACAGAATTCTCTCAGTGACAGATTGCTCGGGCTCTGTTCTAACCCTGCCAACCCAGGTTCGGACGCATATTGTCATGTTCTTTGAGGACCTGCTATCCTACTCTGGTTCTTCACCTCGGCCTTCAATTCAGGAAGTCAGGTCAGTGATCGAATGCCCTTTATCTGACGAACAAATTACCAACTTAGCTAGACCTGTTTCAGCTAATGAGATCCGAACCACTATGTTCTCCTTAGCTACTGGTAAAGCCCCGGGGCCAGACGGTTTTAACGTGGAGTTTTTTAAGGCTACTTGGGACATTATTGGCCACTCTGTAACCTTAGCGATTCAGGATTTCTTCAATTCTGGTAGCTTGCTACGGGAGATTAATGCCATCATCATCTCGTTGGTGCCAAAAGTTCCAAATGCTAGTACTATGGGTGACTTCAGACCCATAGTTTGCTGTAATACAATCTATAAATGCATTACTAAGATTCTGGCTAATAGAATTTGTGGTGTTCTCTCTTCTATAGTCAACTCGACACAAAATGCCTTTGTTAAAGGCCGTTGGATTAGTGACAACATCCTTTTGGCTCAAGAGCTATTCTGCGGATTCCATCATGACCCGTACCTACCGAAATGTGCCATTAAGGTGGACTTCAGGAAAACATATGACACTGTGGATTGGGAATTCCTTCGCATTGTCTTGCAAGCTTTCAATTTTCCGGTAAGCTTCATTAATCTCGTTATGATTTGTGTCACAACACCAAAATTTTCTATTTCTATCAATGGGGAGCTTCACGGGTTCTTTTCTAGTGGGAGAGATCTTCGCCAAGGTGATCCGATGTCGGGTTATCTATTTACTCTTATAATGGAGATCTTTTCTAGTATTATTAATATCTAAACACAGCAACTCGGTTTCATGTTCTTTTGGAGATGTAAACCAACTCGTATGTCTCACCTCTTCTTTGCGGATGAAGTGGTTATTTTTGCTGAAGCCAATCCTACTTCTGTTGCTCTTATTAAGTCCGGTTTGGATAGATTCTCTGATGGTCTGGGCTTAGACCGAACTTGAACAAAAGTGAATTGCTTTGCTCGGGTGGTTCCCCTTAGCTTCGGGCTCAACTCCTCTCATCACTTGGCTTTCGGGAAGGAGTATTGCCTTTTCGATACCTAGGAGTTCCCATTGTATCCGGTCATCTTAGCAAAGAAGATTATGCCTCTTTGGTTAATATTATTACATCCAGAGCTCGAACGTGGTCGCAACGCTTCCTATCTTTTGCGGGTCGCCTCTTACTAGTCAAGACGGTACTTCATGCCATCCAGGTATATTGGGCTTGCATTTTTGTTTTACCCAAATCTGGTTTGGCTCACATTGAACAAATTCTACGGTAATTTCTTTGGAAAGGCCCTGATTTAGGCACCGGGGGAGTTAAAGTGTCTTGGGATAACACGTGCTTACCCAAGGAGGAGGGAGGCCTTGGCATACGTAGACTTTTCGCGTGTAACAAGGCGACCATGCTCAAGCATATATGAACACTTTTCACGGATATGGAGTCTATTTGATGCAAATGGATCCATACGAACTTCTTGAAGCACAAGAACTTTGCTAAGCGTCCGACCTGTCACACCCCGAGCCAGGCGAGCACGCGGACATCCCTCAGCAACCGTTAACTCCGATAGTCATCCAGGATCCGACGGCCAAAAGGCAAAGGACCTAAATGAAGCAAGCAAACGAAAGCGAGAAAAACAACCATACACTTATTAAATAAAAGAGGGCATTAGAACGATAGATAAAAAATATTTAACCAAACATTCAAAGCGGCTTCGGTTTACAAATGGAAGATCATACAAGGTCACATGTCTAAAATACATCAAGTGCTTCTTCGGCTAATCGTCTTCGGCATCCACGGGACTTCGTCTTTAGGGACCTGAAAAATGTTGTCCCATGACGGGGTGAGATATAAATCTCAGTAAACTGACCTAACCCTAAACTAGGTCGCTAGTACCTCCAGACACTTTTGAAAATAGGTATTTTTCGAATAAAAGCTTTTGACATGGTAAAAGTACGATTGTCTCGGCAAAACATGATTCACAAACAATGCACATTTTTGACCAAAAGTGGCATTCCAATCTTTTTCAAACGACTTGATAGTTAGAATCATGATAAACGCTCGGCTCGTACTTAGGCAGGGTTTTCAATTAAGCAAGCACAAAGGAAATAATTCTTTGTTCCAAAACTATCAATCGATCTCATTGTCTCGTAAAGCTTGATATTCAATTTCATTTCCTTTCCTCATAAAACTTTGACTCTCAGTCAATGGTAACAAGTCGTTACCCGCCCGCGCCAAAGCGCCTTGGGCCTCAAGATGAATTCCCTTTAGTCAAGCCATTTCTTGCTATGAAATCAATTAGCCACAGAAAATAATTCATCTTTTCACTTTATTACGACGAGATGATTCGGTCGTCATATTGACTCTTGCTCCCCATCGCCCTCGAGATGATTCGGTCAACTATGAGACTCTCGTCATGGCCAATCCTGCAAGATGATTTGGTCTAACATGTGACGCCCGATACCTGAACTCCCTCGAAGCAGTCAACATGAAGACTCTCGCGTCCGGACCTAGAGATGATTCGGTCATTACAGTGACTCTCGTTACTCCAGCACCACGAGATGATTCGATCGACCGTAAGACTCTCTAGCCGCAGTGACCTCGTCAGGCCAAATAGGATCAAGTCCCTGAGCTCATAAACTTTGGGATCAAACACCCAAACACGGGATCAAACACCCGTCATTAAAAGTTGGGATCAAACACCCAACGTCGGGATCAAACACCCGACTGGATTGGCCTTAAGTTTTCATTCAATTTTCCAGTCATTCATACAAAAGCAAACGGCACAAGGCCTCAATTCACATGCCATGACCTCAATTCAAACTCTGAGATTTCACGATTCTCATTAATCGAAATCAAACAACGAGGTCTCTTTGAAACAAACAAAATTCATGCTACCAAGCATAATTCAACTAAACGTATGCATCTATCAACATTTCTTTTGATTCAAGGCTTGACATTACCCCAAAATTAATCTCAGATTTCGGTTTATAAACCATCTCGGGACTCAGTCAATGATTCACGCCACTTAAAAGCATTCATTTTAAACGGAACTTCCTCAATACAAGACGAGAGTTCAACCATCTCTCATATCCAAGTTAGGACTTCATAAATCGACCTTGATTTCATAAATTCAAGTCAAGAATCACTAAAGCACAACTCATTCAAAAACAGGGCAGATTCGGATATAAATTTTCTCAATCCAAAATCGGTTTATAAAACATCAATTTCTCAAACGAAGTCGTCCTTTAGTACCCTAACTCCCTAGTAAAGGTTTAGGAATAGCTTACCAGGCTAAATGAACAAGCAATTTCCCCCCAAAGAGGCCGCACAACCACTCGACTAAGCTGATCGGCACTGGACAAATTCTGACCTTAGAGAAATTCACACAAACCGACCATTAAACACCGTTTAAACACAATTCTAACCCATAAACACATTTATTACATATCATTCCACATCTTAGGATGACTTACCGACGAAATCCAATCAAGACAAAGCCTCGGAACACCTCATGGAATCACGGTTTTCTCGGTTGGTCACGGCGGTCAGATTCTGTCCTCAGGGGAAACCACACTAAATCAGCCATTGAAACTCGTCTAATCTCCCTCCTAATCCACATACTCCTTGTTAACACTTACTATCATGTCCTAAGAAGACTTACCGAATATTTCCAAGCCAAATGATACCTCGTCGGGCTCCAAAGTGCCACGGTTTCCAAACCGGTCCGGTTGGACAGATTCTGTCCCTTTGAAAATCACAGAGATTCGACCATAAAAATCCATCAAAAATCTATCTAAACCTCAAATACATATTTTCAGATGTCCTAACTAGGTTCATGGAGTGGCTTACCAAAATTTGGAGCGAAGAGAGCTCGGAAATCCCACTTAGGAGCTCGCGGGTCAAAACTGACTGATCCGACCTTTTCTCATTCAAACAGATCTACAGAACGAACGGCTGGGTGGATTTGGGCTCATAATACCTTGTTGGAACGGCAAGAGAAATATATTTCTAATGGTGGGTGGATCGTCTCCATTGGATAACAGAAGAAGAAGTTATGGCCAAAACAGTGAGTGGCGTCGGGGCTAGGCGGCGAGAGAGAACATGGGGCTGAGAGAGAGAAGAGAAGGAGGAGGTTGGTGGTCGGCCAAGGTGAAAAGAATAAGAGGAAGAAGAAGCTTGCTTTCCCCAAGGAAAAGCATGACATGACATGGTTGGTGAGGATTAGACTAAGTCATTAATACTTAACCTAGGTCCTAGGCCATAGCCTAATAGGTTGTCTTTTCTCTAAGCAAAATATCAAGGACTCAAAATGACCCTCTTACCCCTAGATTTTCGGCCAAGGAAGGGAAGGGAGGAATGACCAAAACGTCCTTGTCCATTCTTAAAAGCATGAATAACCTTCGAGGGCAAAATGGTCATTTTTCACTTTCAGTCCAAAATCTTGTTTTTCTAATCTTATGGAGCGAATCATGACTTTAATTCCTCTCGATGAGGCGGCGTCCAATTGTTTTCTTAATGCTGGAATTCTCAAATATCTGATACCCAACTCCGAGGTCTAAATCACGACAAGTTTCTCGTCGATTGTAGTTCCAGTGTATCTCAAACTGACGGGCAGCTCTTGCAGATGTTACTCGTATCGACCTTAGGATTACTCTTGTCGTGACAACTTTGGTTGTCATGTAATTGTGAGGGTTTATCGCTAGTTCCTGCAGTCCTGATCGTCAGAATCTGATTTAGAAAATTCTCGCAAATTACACATTGGTTAGGCGGAATCACCCGCGTCCCAACGTATAACACTAGCAAGGCATTCCATGATCGATCCTAGATCGATATCTGTTGGCCTAAAATATCCCCTCGACAATTTTTATGGTCAAAGTGCCATTTCTCATTCGAGTCTCCTTGGTCCACTTACTAACTCTGCGTTAGTCTTACCCTTTCGGTCAGTCGACTCGAGAGTGGCCAGCTCCGAGTGAGATATGACTGAAACACACCGATCGATGCATTTCCAATCAATAGCCTCGAAAAGGATCGAAATTCGGAATGTCACAACTCTTCCCCCCTTAAAGAAATTTCATCCTCAAAATTTTACTTTCAAATCATCCATCCTCATGGGGTGCTGACGCCTTATCGTTTCTTCACCTTCCAAAGGATTTCTTTTTATTCGGAACATTGCCCAGTCTTCCTTACTGATGGACATCCTCATCCTTCGAAGCTTATTTTCTTCCATCCTTAGTGCGGTTACTCTGAGTTCCTTTCTCTTTTCCTTTGGACTAGAATAGGTCTTTCTCTTGCGACACTGGGTGATATACAGAATTCTTCTCCGTGAATCCTTAAAAAGCCTTGTCGCTCCTCCTTTCCTTTCCATCTTGAATCCCTAAGGATCTTTGTCGTTCGTTCACCTCTCCCTTAAATGCATTCTTTAATTTCCTTGACTACCTTAGTCGGATATCTTGGTTACTAGGTTTACCCTAATTTTTTTTTTCATGCTTCTTCCATCAACTTTACCCCTATATGTTGGGTTTCCTTGATTCATCTCGTTTGACTTTTCCAGCGTCGTCAATCCAAATCTCTCGTTCACAATGATCGTTTCAGGTGAGTCTCCTTCACAAGTAATCACCCTTCCTATATTTCTTCGACGCTCATAATCTCCGTCAGCAATACACCTTCGAACTTTCGAATTGTTCTTTTCAGTTTGCCTAACGGTCATGGGGTGATAGATGCATCACGCTGTAATCTTGCTTTTCCTACTTCCTTGACTGACGACTTTTCCTAAGCACCGTATGAGACTCAAGATTCTTTCTCATCACCATAGTTACTATAACATTAAGAAGACGCATTCTTTGGTGGCTCTACCATCTAGAGAAATCTTTCGATTCATCGCTTCCTTCGCATTTATCGGGGATGTTCAAGTTCTATTGGCTTAACTTCAACTATTCTAATAGAACCATAGCTTTCTCGATTTCTCTGGCAACTTATGATCTTTAACTATTATCATCATTGCCAACTCGCCATAAGGCCATACTCCTTGTAAACATATCATTCGATGTGCCATCCAATTCAAATGTTCATTTTTTACTATGTTAAGCATGTGCACAATTAAATCGACTTATTCACAACCTTTCAGGTCAAGTCGTAGCCCTCTTGGCCCTTTAGCCAATCTCGTGGCTAAGTCTACAATAACAGGGTTCTCAACAGTCTTAACGACCCTTCTAATTTATGACTATGTGCCTTCTCTCGTTGGCACTCCTTAATTCTTAATCACATGCTTGACTACCTTCGCTTTCATTCCATACCATTACTAGCATCAATGCAAGTCTTAGTGTACCATTCAATGAATACCATGGTCTTCCTAATGAGTTTTCGACAATATTCCTTCCTGACCTCTAGGTTCGATGCTTGAGGCATTCATCTAGTTAGCCATTCGGCAACATTCAATTTAAAAGTCGATCCTATTATTTCTCGAATAAGGTTTATCCTCTCATCACCAATCGCGTAATGCTCCCTTTCCAATTATACGTGTTACTACTTTAATCGCCTTTCCGGGGCGATATAGAATATCGCAACCACCACCTTTAGGTAATATCCTCATTCAATGTAATTTTCCTTTCAATTCCCTTTGGAGCAGCAGATATTTCCAATTCTTGTAATTCACCTACTTGCGAGATCTTTGTCTACATAGTCACATTTCCATAACTTTAAGCAACTTCATCCATGCTTGTTGTTCTTCATCGGATTCCTTTTGGAAAAACTAATACTTTAAGTTACGGCGGTCCACACGACTCCGAGATCTTCCTTGCTTCAAAATGACATTCCTCATTTCCCATGCGACGGCGACAACCGGCGATTTCAAGTCATACCTTGGGTTAATTGTCCCTTTAGGTCTTACCAATACTGCATACGGGCAACAAGCTTTCCACGTTGCACGGATACGCATTCTAATTTCCTTTCACGACTCGTCATTATACTTCACGCGGCTTCTCATGTCTAGAAGGGATTACTCATATTAATGTGGTTATCATCCCATGCTTAGTTACCAGATTCCTTTCGTACTGACCCATCCAATCATGTGACACCTTGTCCTCAGTCGCTCTCATCGCCAAGGCATCTATCGCAGGGAACCTCCTCACGAGTTGTCTATTACTATTCGTGAGTCCAGGAAACTTCAAGCTCCAATAGTTCTGATGGAATATGGGCCTTACAGTGTGCGCCCATGCGGGCAATCACACCAGCCCCCTAAAGAAAACTGCAAGTAGTTATCTATAAGCATTTTGTCTGACGTGAAAAATCACGTCTGTTCACGTACGTTAAAGTACGTCTTCCCCTTCTTCATCTGA